>CM077307.1:53752500-55002500 GCA_039655065.1 Glossophaga mutica | reverse complement strand
TCAATTCTGTGACCTGGAAATTTGTCCTTGTAGTTATTCCTTCACCATGTTTTAGTAGTTTTAAATGTAATTTCTAGCAGGTTTATCTCCTGAACTCACTACTCCTCAGACTCAGTCAATAAAATATGTAAATCTATAATGTAAAGCAGTTTAAGAAAAAGACAGTTTAAATCTAATAAGAAAACATTATAAGCTTAGAATTTCAAATGTATTTGGGGTTCGAATATATTTGGTTCCCTTGATTTTATTAAAAAATATAGAAGGATAATGTATAGACAAATTCCTGCAATGTGTAACTCAAAAATATTTCTAACAGGCTTGGAATTAAGGTTCAAAAATCTTTACACTTGAAAAAAAGAATCTTTTTGCACTTCACCAAACCTCATTAATTCTTTGGTACTTTTTAACTGAAGTAATTGTAATGATCACTAATATTTACAGGGTACTTTAAGTTGACACTTTTTACTAAAAATCTGAAGATAGAATTTATGCAATAAATAAATTTTAATTGAACTCTTTTGTCTTATAAGAGCAGTTATTATAAAACACAATACTGATGATGACCAAGAAGTAAGAGATAGAAAACACTTAGGTAACTTGTTTCTGTTGTAACCTCTCTGAAATGTTGCAAAATTTTCAGGATGATGAAGGCAATGTATATATGGCCAAGAAATGAGTAAAATCATTTAGAATGTCAGATTGAGCCACATGTTTAGAAAAGTCATTTGTATCAAATGCATTACTATATGGGATGTAAAGAATAAAATGAACAAACAAATTGAAACAGAATCATAGATACAGAGAAGAGACTGACAGTTGCCGGAGGGGAGGTTGGGGGACTGGGTAAAAAAGGTGAAGGGGTTAAGAAATACAAATTGATAGATATGGAATAGTCATGGGGATGTAAAGTACAGCATAGGAAATGTAGTCAATAATATTGCAATAAGTATGTATGGTGTCAGGTGGGTACTGGAAATATTGGGAGGAACACTTGTAAAGTATATGATTATCTAAGCACTTTACTGTATACCCAAAGCTAATACAAACTGATATTGAATGTAGACTGTAATGAAAAACAAAACTAAAAAAGAGACTTATTTATTTAAATTAAGAAGGCATTATATAGCATAGATGGAAAGAGATTTGGTCTCAGGCAAACCTGGGCTGGAATTCCAACTCTACAACTTACAATCTATATGACCTTGGGCAAGTCATTGATATAGTTGCCTCATATATAAGGCAGCATGTGTTGTAATGATAAGATGCTTCTCACAGAATTCTTACTGATAATGTAGTTATAGTGGTTAGAATAATAAATGATACATACAGGAATTCAATAGATGGTGGCTACCATTGTTATTATAATATTTATAATGATTACTTTATTCTAAGCCTTTTAATTCCTAACATTCTGTAATAAAAAAGTATAAACTCCTTATGTTTCATTTCTGATGTAAAGTTCTGCTAGGACTCTTTCTGGATCATATCATGCTGACTTCAGTCATCTTGAGGTAGGTTGGTATATGGTTTGGGGTAAATGAATAGACTTGAAGCTGGATGCTGTTGTGCTCAAGTTTACTATGCTGGCTTTCTGGGACACTTATCCTACTGAAACCAAATTTATAACTCAGGATTGCTGCTTTTGGTCCACAGGAAAGGCACAGTGTTAACGGCCCACTGCTAGGAAAGGAAAAGAGAAAAGGGCAGCTTACGAATCTCTCTGCCATTCCAAGAATTGGTACTATTATTATATCCACTACAACTGGTGGGGCCACCATATTTTTTTTGTTGCCAAGGCCATCTCTCATGGATTCACTAGTCTTATTATTTATGAAGAACAGAATTTGCTAAACTTGATTGTTTATTTATAATTTTTATGTCAACACAATGTTTTACAAAGCTATTATGTGGCAATCTTTTAAGACTCATTAACTCTTTCTGATTATTGTTTACATTCCTCATGGTGCCTAAGTTAGGGTCTTGGATTATCAGTTTTCAAATAAAAGTTAATTGATTTAAAAATCCCTATTTCCCCTGAAGACTTGTACTTTTCATGAGGCTCCTCTTTCTTTCTCTCTCTCTTTCTTTCTCTCTCTTTCTTTCTTTTCCTTCTTTCCTTCTTGAAATATAACAATGTGTATTACTTCAAAGTTAGGATTCCTGCCCTAACCACTGTGCTTGTTTTTTTTTTTTTTTTTTAGGATTTTATTTATTTATTTTTAGAGCAATGGGAAGGAAGAGAGAAGGAGAGGGAGAAAAATATCACTGTGAGAAAGAAACATTGACTGGTTGCTTCCCATACGTGCCTCACACCCAAACCGGGGACCAGATGGCAACCCAGCACGTGCCTTGACTCAAAATGGAACAGGCAACCCTTCACTTTGCAGGGTCCCAATTAGGGTACCCCACCGAGCACCCCAACTGAGCCACCCAGGTCAGGGCCCCCTTGACCTTTTTTTTTTTTTAAATATATTTTATTGATTATGCTATTACAGTTGTCCCATTTCTCCCCCATCTTTCCCCCAACCCTGCACACCCTGTCCCACCCACATTCCCCGCTTTAGTTCATGTCCTTGTGTCATAAGTTCTTTAGCTTCTACATTTCCCACACTATTCTTACAGAAATGGAGATCATATGGAGGGTTAGCAACAGGGGTGTGTGTGGGGGGGGGAGGTACAGAGAATGCCTAACCACTGTGCTTGTAACTATTTGTAAATATTGCAGACAAAATGAAGTCTGTAAAATAGTGATTAAATTGAACACTTCTATTCCTGGAAGTTCTTAAAGTAGGCATCATGCCCTGGCTGGTATGCTCAGTTAGTTGGAGAATCATCCCTTAGACTGAAAGATTATGGGTTCAGTTCTTGGTCAGGGAATATATCCAGGTCGAAGTTTCAATCCCTGGTTAGGGTGCATAGAACAAGGCAACCAATTGATGTTCTTCTCCCCCTCCACCTCTCTCATGCACACATCCTCTCTCCCTTCCTGTGTCTCTAAAAGCAATGAAAAAATGTCCTAGGGTGAGGATTAAAAAAATTTATTTTAAAATACAGTATTAAAAATACAGATATTATGTGTGGTAATTTATTACAAAATGTCACCAGTGAACCATGCCTACATGCGTTCAAGTCCTATGTAGTCTTCTCTCGTTGAATCTGGGCTGACTTTATGATTTGTTTGGTCTAATAGAATGTGATGAAAATGGGTTGTACATGTTTTAGGTCCAGGCTTTAAGAAGCCTTGCAGCATTTTCTTGCTGCCCTTAGACACCAAATAAATAAGGCTGATTCACTTATTTGAGAAGGAGAAGTCTTATGGAAAGAGAGGTCCTTCTTCAGAAAGACCACAAAGAGAAAAATTCAGCCCGACCTCAGCCATTGTAGCTGTACCAGTATAGGCCCGTGACATGCGGATGAAACCATATTGGATCCTTCAGCTCCTGACAAGCTTTAAGCAGACAGCAGATGCATGCGTGAGCCCAGTTAATACTGTATGGAGCAGACATTAGCTTCCCAACTGTGCCCAGTCCATATGGCAGAATTGTTAGCAGTTAAACAGTTGTGATGTTTTCAGCACTAAATTAGGGGGTGGTTTGTTATGCAGCAATAATTAACTGTTATATATATAAGAAAATTATGTACTATCCCACCACTTTGACATAATTTAACATTCATATTATGGAGTAATTCTTATTGCATTGAGAGTTTGTTCATTGTATCTTGAACATTTTCTTATGCAATTAATCCTCAAAGTATTTAGATTTCATAAGAAAAAAGGTAAATAAAAAAGTTAAATCCATAACCTGAACAAAAACACCATAAACTAGACTTTAAAAAGTGAGCAATACAATGAATTCTGTCCAGAAATATATCTGCCCCAAAATATTCAGCCAAGTAATATGAAAAATTGAGGCAGTCATTGAAGAAAATACAAGATGCAAGAAACGTTGTACATAGGACAATGATGTCTCAGTCCCCTTCAAAGCAGGCACCTTGGGACCTCACACAATTTTCCCAATCACCATCAGCTGCCTGTCATATTTTTCTGAATCTCAGTGATTGGTCTGAAATCTCTTTCCTTTCAAAGATGATTTTAGTTTGGGGAAAAGCCAGAAGTAGCAGGGCACCAAATCTGTCCTGTAGTGGGGCTGAGTCATCTGGGTGGTTTGATGTTTCTCCAAAAAACTCTACACGAGATGTAATGCGTGATAGGGTGTGTTGTGATGCTGCTGCCAATCACCAGTTGCCCATAGCCACAGCCTTCTGAATCATCTGAATAGTTTCCATGGATGAATGTTCAAGCTTAACACAAAATTTGACACAGATTTGTTGCTTTACTTGCTCAGTCATTTTGAATGTGACAGCCACCCAGTATGCTTGAATATGCTCACTCAAAGGTATCTACCACTGTCACTGACTAGTACAGTGAAGTCATCATTGTTCATGCATGTGCATTCCAGTCTTGTTATATTAACAATGACTGGACTTTTTCCAGACAGACCTCACACATGTTCTCAGTAATAATGATGGCATAAATATATGTGGGATATAGCCTAGGCTGTGTATTAGTTATATGTTGCTATAGGACAAATCCCTCCAAAAGTCAGTAACTTAAAGTAACAACAAACATTTATTTGTCTCTTAAAGTATTTCCCAGACAAGAAGTCAATAGTGGCTTAGTTTCAGGGTTTGGCTCTGGCTCTGTCATAAGACTGTGGTCAATATGTCAGCTAGCATGCAGGCATCTGAAGCATTTATTAGGGCTGGCGTATTCACTTCCCAGGTCCTACTTAAGAGGCTGACATGTTAATTCTAATCGTCAGTTGGAGGCCTCAGTCCTTTCCCACCTGTACATCTCCACAGGGCTAGTGGAGTGCTCTCAGGACACAATGGCTGGCTTCCCCAAGAAGTGATCGAAGAACCTATGGTGGAAGCTGCAATACTCATTTGCCATATCATGTTAGTCACTGAGGTCAGCCCTGCTCAGTGATGTAAATCACCTTTGCTGAAATATAGAACAATAGGAATGACCGTTAGGAGTATGTTGACAATTATGGAATGATTGAATATTGAATATTCAGTCAAAACTGAACATTCATTGGCGTGGTGCTATTGTAAACACAGTCTCAAACTATGACTAGGAAATATACTTTTATTTGCTAGAACTTGAATTTAATACTTTATTACAATATAAACTTCATGAAGGTCGGGGCTATATATTTTTATGTATTATTATATCCCTACAACCTAGCAAATTGCCTAGCACACAATAAATATTTGCTTAATGAATGGATGAATATGGCTCAACTCAGCATGTGTGTCTTTTTGCTAGATCCTGGAATTATTTTTTTCTTAAAATTTCAAGGTTACAGTACCAGTGGGAAATAATACTTTGTATTTTTAAAATTTTATTCTATTTTAAAATATTTTGTGAACAAATAAGGAAATGACCCCTATGCTATTGGACAATGTGTATCTTTCACTGGACTAGCATCAGCCTAATGTCCTAAAGACACTTTTTAAAATCATAAAAATGGAAACTATATTATGTCCAGTGAGAAAGGAGAGTAGAGAAAGAACAATTCTGTGAACTGAACTAAGACCATATGACAAGGATAGCCTCTTTATTCTTATTCTTACAAAAGTCAACCACAGAATTTTGTAATTCCTTTTGAAAACAAACAAACAAACAGATAATTGTTTCTTCCATTTGGGAATCATTTGATTTACGTCTGGGTCAGAATAAGACTCCTTACTGCATTGTCTGCACATTTTCTGCAATTTACCAAAGACGTTTGTTGTCAGTATAGATTTAGCCTTGTTTTTTAAAGATTGTATTGACTGAAGGAATCAATGTCAAGGTAAGAGATTTACCTTACATCAGTGCTATTTATTGAGATTAACTGGGTGTGGTTTTAGCTTTCGTGTCAACCTTATGTGGAATCTGCTTATTTGCTGTAGTCACTCAAGAATTACTGTTAAAGCTGCCAAAACACTTGCATTGGAGAGCTCCAACTCAGTTATTCAATTGCAACCCAACTAATCAAGGTACAGTCAGTACACTGGAGCAAAGTGAGGAGCCCCTAAAACTTGGAAATAAGGCCACTTTCTAAATGTAAAACAGGTAAAATTCAAGTGACACGAGATTAGGTCTCTGTAGAAACTGTTAATGTGTGCATGACGCTGTCCATGATTTAGATAAAATACCATTCCCAACTCAATTTGCATTTCTTTCTTACAAAGCTACTTTCCAATTATGTCAGTCTTCTAGATATTTTGATTTGGAAAATCTCCTTCCCTGAATAATAGACCTGTGTCCATGAAAATACATAGTATTTCATATTGTTAATGAATGTATGGTTACTTGAAAATGCATAGTATTTCATATTGTTAGTGAATGTATTGCTTCATTCATGAGTCAGCCTCCAGTGAGTTCAGCTGGCTAAAATCAGCACTCAGGAAACCATTCAACTCTGGGTGCACTGAAAACAATAAACAATGACCTCACAGGGTGTGAAGATAGAGGTATTACATGATTAGCTCCTTTTAAATCTGTGTGGATAGCTAGTACATCTCCTTTCATTTTATCCCCAATATCTCACCTAACTTTATTCTAGACATTCTAAAGCACAGGTGGCAAACATAAGGCCCACAGGCCAAATCCAGCCCCCCACCTTGTTTTATCTGGCCCAGCACCTTGTTTCTACCTGGCAGCAGCACCGAGCTCTTGCTTAACTGTTAAGGAGTAATTACATTTATACAGTCCTAAAATTAGATTTGGCCCTTTGAAGGTAACCGCAAAGCTGATATGACCCCTGGTGAAAATGAGTTTGACATTCCTGTGAAAGCATTACACTATACCTGTCAATATAGTGAGTAGATTTTACCATCACTGTTATTTGATAAAACTGTAATTGAATGTATCATTTTGGCAGTAGCAAAGTACTACTTGGTTTAGCTCATTAAAATTTTCTGAGACATGAGCTGAATTTGATAACTAGCAAGGGGTGGTTTTCCTAGTATTTTGGTATCATCAGCTCAAAAGTAATTATGTAATACAGTAGTTTATCATAATATCTATAAAGAAAACATTTCAGAATTGTAAAACAATTATCTAGTTCAGAATTTGTATAGGAGATTCACTATAATATATGTAAGTGAAACATCTTTAAGCATTATAATTGAATTAGGATTCAGATTTTGAATGAAAAAATTCTGATGTTTTAATTAATTAATTTAAAGATTTTTATCTATTTTAGAGAAAGGGAAAGGGAGGGAGAAAAGGAGGTAGAGAAACATCAATGTGTGGTTGCCTCTCACGCACCTTGCACTGGGGACCTTGGCTGGCAACCCAGGCATGTGACCTGACTGGGAATCGAATTGGTGACCCCTTGGTCTCCAGGTTGGCACTCAATCCACTGAGCCACACAAGCCAGGACACATTCTGGTGTTTTAAGTAAGGAATCTTTGCTGTTTTGAGTTCCTGAAATTACTGTACTCTATTTACATAACCACAAAAACTAAGAATATAAGCACTTATTCAGATAAAATAATAGGCAGACAAATGGCATCCACAAACATAGATTTATTTCATAATCCCCAAGTACTTGAACATTATATTATATGGCAAAAGGATGTGATTAAGTTAAGAATCTTGAGTTTATCCTAAATGATCCAGCGGGCCTAAATGCGATCACGTAAGAGAGAGGTAGAGGGAGATTGAAAATAGACACAAGTGAAGATACACACACTGAGGACAAGGCAATGAGAAGGCAGAACAGCCTGAGATCCAGCCACAAGCCAAAATGCCAACCACCCCCGAAAGCTGAAAGAGGTGAGGACTGGGTTCTTTTCAGAGCCCCCAATGACAGTGCGGTCCTCCGACACCTTGAATTTTGGACTTCTGGTCTCTGGATCTCTGAGAGAATAAACGTATGTTATTTTAAACCACTAAGTTTGTGGTAATTTGTTGCAACAGCCACAGAAAACTAATACAGCAAGTATAGGTTTACAGAAGTTTTGTTTTTCTCCCCAGCTTAGAAATTGTACTACTCCTCTCAGTCCTGGGTTACATACAGTTAGGGACTGTGCACTTGTACTTTGATGAAGTGCACTGCAATCCCACGAGTCTATACTGATAGGTTGCTGCATTAAAATATTCCCCATTTTTAGTTATTAAGAGTCATATACTCTTGGAGTAAAATATTTTTGGCTAGACTGGTAAGGTGTCAGGATGATAAAACTTAGGTTATAGATTAGTTTACTTCAATACAATTTGTGTTTGTCATGATTTCTTTGGATATACAAATAAAAACACAAAAACAATGCATGACTCCAATTTTTCTTTTCTCTCTGACTTTCCAGGTCTAACAGTACATATTGTAAAACTAAAGAAAGGAACACATCTTAGATTATCTGCTAGAGTTTTACACTCATTGGTACTTCACATAGAGAATTCTTTCTTTCTTTTTCTCTCCCTTCATTCCCCAAATAATTATTAAGTTGCTGTCTTGTATGCAAAATGCTGAGGATGTGGCGGTGGATGGGGTAGGTATGGTCTTTGTCTCTAGGGTAAGCACTAGCCCATGAATGCCTCTGCACAAATTGGTAAGAGGCACCTCTTCTCAGCAGTCACAACCTGAATGTAAAGGGTTTTTCCAGATGAATTAAAGTTGGTTCTAGAGCCAGCGTATAGAAGGCGGTCAGGGCAAGCAGTGCGGGCTGCGGTGGAGGCAGCTGCAGCAGTGGCAGAATGTCATCTACCGGAGTATTTAGCTCAGTTGGCAAGTGAGCAATTTCCACCTCGGTGTGTATATGAACACATGGGAGTGTTGTGAGGAGTGAGGACTTTGCTCTCCCAAGTTATGTCGATTGATGTGACTATTCCTTACCTGATGTGGCCCACGTCAAGAACCCTTTCTGCCAGCCAGAAGTCCTGGAAAGAGAAGAAGAATGAACCCTTGGGGCAGTCTATCAATTGATGGAAAGGTTAATCATATCACAATAAGTTCAATGAGAGCTTTGCTGAAATGAACAGGAGCATGAATGAGTGACAGTTGTGGGTGCTACCGTGTTTTTCATGGGCTTCAATGCTCTCATTCTGATCTGGGAAAAGAGTTATGTGTATGGCCCCATCCCATACACCTCTGAAGGGGAGCGGGTGGCCAAGCAGATCAGGAGGATGCTTGACGTGAAGGTCAGCCAGATCCAGGCTTTCTCTGCCAGGTGGGACTACAGGAATTAGTGGAAGAAATAAGAACCTGCCATTCACATACCTGACCCTCACCTTTTTCTGTCATTTCATTGCAGTTCAGCATATTTACTGGAAACTGTTATGTTGCAGTCTCAATGCTAATAAAGGACCAGTTTACTTGGGGAAAAAAAAAGGTAGATTTTAGCACTACTTGCTCCCTTGGCTGGCTACTTTTGTGCACAATCTGCACAGCTTTAGGCAGAAGCCCTGCTTTGTCTCGATTATGTAGCAATGGCTGATGGTTTTCTTGGTACCTCCATCATTCCTCTCTTTGAAAAAGGGTCAAAACACTGTTTCTGGATTACTGAACAGAACAGGTTACATTTCCAAAGAAAGTTGCATACCACAGAGAAGGAAGAAGCTAAGGTGAATATTGATATTTTCCACTACTGCATGCCTTCTCCCATAGAACTCTGTGAATTTATTTTAACAGGTTTTCATGAACCTAATTCTTTCCCACACGTCAGAGAAATTGTTCTATTCTGGTTTTTTGTTTTTTGTTTTTTTTGCAGATGGTGAAATGCTAACAAATAAGCCTTGTATACATTGGGTAAGAAACCAACTATTGAAATGCTTAGGAATATTTTGTGGGCTCTTGGCTGCTAAAATTTGTGGAGAGGTGCTAATTGGAAAAATAATATAGCAAATGAAAAAATATCACGAGATCACATGTAGCCAGAGCTACATCATAGATGTGTTTGGTGAAAACGCCTCTTTTCTGGGATTACTTAGAATTATTACATGACAAGGATAGAGAATGTTTGTGAATTCTCAGTATGCTTTATCTTCTTTTACCAGCAGCAAAGATACATGTGGACAAATTGTTCCCATCTCTTTCCAAGATGAAGATTTATTTGTATTGCTTCAAAAAAGAAATTTTCCTGTTGGAAACTTGAAAGATTGTGGGATTTAGGGTGTGTGTATGTGTGTGCATGGTAGTTAGACATGTTTTGCTTTAAAAAAATAATGGAAGAATAAACTTGCCTTATGTTTCCCTATCATGGCATAGGGAATTAGGGACAGAAAAACTGAGAAATGATTTTTTAAGTCAGGAAAAGAAGCCTGAATCAGTAGTCTAGCTTGCCAGATGGAGTCTGATTTATAAGAATGATTTGCATTTTAGGGGTTGAGGTTGAGTGGGAGTGGGGGAAAGGCAACCAACAAAAGGCTGCAAATAGTTATGAGGGAGCCAGCAAAGAAAGACAGGGCCAAGATCTGGAAGATTCGTTCCATTCTAAAATAAGTATCTCCACTGCTTAGTTAAGTTGAGAAAATGGTTTATATTAAAATTGCCTGCATGTGGGAAAGCTCATTCTAAACTTTCTGTTGCGGTGACTGAACCACTCATTCAGTTATAGTTATGTTGGTCAAAATAGATACTGTTCTTTATATGAGTTATAACTATTCAGACAGATTGTTATCACAATTTGTGACAATTGAGTGTGAATAAAGTGGCACTTGAAGAGAAGGTGAGCTATCTTAAAAGTGGCTGTATTTTTCACTTTAATCTATAGTGAATAGAAAAATCCCTGTAAAGAGTCATTTTCTTTAAGTTCCATAACTGTGTCGAATGTGAAAGGCAGAATTTATCTTCTTATATTGTGTCCTCACAATGTAGATAAGAAAGGCTGTAAGGTTAAACATGTGTAGTTTATACAACTATGCTAGCTCTAGTTGTGGGCTTGGAACTTGGCTTTAGAACTCAAGTGGGCTCTACTCCAAGCAAAACTGGCTTTTTGTATTTTCAGATCCAGAACAATGAGTCTGCAAAACAGACCTAATCTTCTGAGTAGAACCGACAACAAATAGACCTGAAAAGATACTGATTGAACCGAATACAGATATAGCTGACCAATGGGGTCTTCATTTCAGAGCATAGGTTTATGTGGCAGTAGTGGCCACAGTAGCATATATCATAACCTCCTCTTTCACTACCACCACAAGCAGTGGCATCTCTCTTTGTTCACTTTTCGTGAAAGCCTGATTCATAGAGTCTTTTATTGGTCAGCTGACATTCCTTATTTCTGACTGTGGAGTCAAAGTCTCCTTGCTCCCAGCTCACCTCATGGCCACCCTTGTAAGTACAATTCAAAGATGTGGTAATTCACAAAAGAGAAAAGTGGCATGGCCCAGGAAAAGCACTTGGCTGCACCAGATAGCACTTTTCTCTGGCGAATTGCTGAAACATGCCAAGCTATAGGAAACAATGCCCAGACACCAGCCTAGGAAGAGTTCGGTATATACTGGAAAGCAGCATAATGTAGTAATTAAGAGTTCTAAAACCAGCTTTCTTGGATTTGTCTTCCAGCTCCTACAGAACTACATAGGATTTGGGGCAAGTTAGCCAACATTCTTCTGTGCCACATTCTCCATTATTAAAATGGTGATAATAACCATACCCATATCATAGGATTGTTGCCAGAATTAAGAGAGTTAATATAAGTGAAGTGCTTGGCTCACTGTTCTTTGTTTTGTTTTTTGTTTTTTAGATTTTCTTTTATTTATTTTTAGAGAGGGTACAGGAAGGGGAGAAACATCAATGTGTAGTTGCCTCTCATGACCTGGCTCGCAACCCAGGAATGTGCCTTAGAGTGGAAATCCAACCGCAACCCTTTGGTTTGCAGGCCAGCACTCAATCCGCTGAGCCACACTAGCCAAGGCTCACTGTGTAATAATGTTAATAAATGTTAATTATTTGTACCTTCAGTTCTAATTCTTTTAAAATACAGTGAGTAATGCCAGCCAGCAAGATACTATTTAAAGGGTATAAGAATGATACCTTAAATTATTTTCTTTTGAGCATTTCCTAATACCTTACATTTCTTATTAGAGATCACTCAAAGATTCAGAGTGGAACAAAATTAAGATGGGATTTGTCATAAGGACCAGAGTCATAAACTGGAAAAAGGCCAGCATGAAGGATAATTGGCTGTAATGAAGGGTAAGGGCTGCAGTATTTTCTATAGTTCTTATTAGAAGCTAGTTTTGTCTCAGAATTTAGCTTAAAACTGTTTTCAAGAGAGGACTAAGTTGTTTAGCCTAGCTTTGGTAATAAATCTAGCTGCAGTGACACCAAACCAGATTAGTTAGCGCAAACGACATCATAGTGGCAGTGTTAAAAGATCTGAAGAGTTGTCACTTGGAAGAAATATTGGACTTATTTATTTTCATAAAATAGCACTAAGATGAATGACTGGAGGTTTCATGAAACCAGTTGGGCTCCATATGAGGTAAAAGTTTTCAATCACAAATGTTTTAAAATAGAAAAAGCTGCCGTATCAGGTTCTAATACTAAAAATGCTGTAGCAGAAGCTCACCCACCACCAATCAGAAAGGTGCCTGTACATTCATCTGAAGTGGGGATAATAATCGTTCACCCATACTGTTGTGCGGATTAGATGCGAAAAGGTGCTTATGGCAGTCAACGTAGTGCCTGGCACATTGTAAATGTTTGATGAATGGTAATTGTCGATTCTATGAAGACAACTACTGTCTTTACCACTGTCATTATTATGATTAATGGAGAATTTAAATTTAGCTAAGAGACTGGACTATATGATCTCTCTAGTTTCTATGAAAATAGGTTGTTAGCTTATTCTTTTTGTGGTCTCTTTTACTCAGAAAATTTAAAAGACTTAGAAATGGGAGACATCTTACATTAGGATGTGGTGTTGCTCTTTATGTGTTTATTATGCTAGCTCCTTTGACTATTCTATTATTTATTATTCTCGACTTTATTTAGAATGGTTTAACCTGTATATAGTTCAGCTGTATTCTTTGTTAGTATAGTAATTATAGACTTCTGTTTATAAAGATGAAAAAGTGATGGAATAAAGAAATAAAAAAGTTTCAAGTTTAAATATCGAGCTCTTTTATTTCTCAGCTGGTAAACAGGTTAGATGAGAATTATTTTAAGAAAAAAAAAAAGACACTGTTTATTTTCTCCTGAAGGATTCAGTATGTTCTATATTCAGACTTTGAAAGTTTTAATACTTTTTTGTGTGTGACTAAATCTTTTCTTGCAAGAAGAAATTGAGTTAGGAATAAAATTGAGTTAGGAATAAAATAAAAATCAGCATATTCCTCCAAGGCAAAAGAAAAGAACTTGCAGAAGCAAGATAGGAACAAAAAATTTAAATGTGGGACATGTCTGGATGAAGGAAAAAATGAAAGCTATTATTTCTCCTGTTGTTGTAAGTATATGTTCTTGACCTAAGGTATTTTATATTATTGAAGACACATTTAATTGTAATCACTCTGTGCATTTGTTGATAGTGAGGTAGGGCAAATTAAAATTTCAGCTTTATCAACATCTATGAGAACATAGGTACAATAAAAAGGAGTACAGAAATTACATTAAAGAGAATGCAGAATCATAAATGGTTTTTAGTCTGTAATCCCGAATCACTTAGCAGATGATAAATGGAAGCCCTGTTGGAGTTTGGCTTCATTTTTATTTTTTCCTCTACGTGTGCAGTTTACTTAGACTCCCATAACCTTCAAGGATTTCCCCCACCCTTGCCTGTAGGCCTGCAGAGGCAATCAAGGCGGAACAATAGGTGCCTTCTTATTTCAAGTGCTCAATTTGCATTTCTGAGGAGCTCCTGACTGGATTAAACAAATTTCACAGTGGCTTCTGCAGCTCACGGGAATGTTCTTTCTAGAAATTTTCCTCATCTTTTAGCAGGGTAGGATGCTGCTCAGCTTTCATGCTTTTGAGAAATACAAGGTACCTGAATTTGCACAAAGTAATTGTTCTTATTTCCTCTTAGATTCAGTTATGCATAAATTAAGAACTATTGAGTCCATACGCTTTGCTAATTTTCATAAAGTTTATTTGAATGTTTTACAAAATGGGGTGGGAAGCTGCAATAGAGCAGGAAACTGGAATTTTGAAAACCTGTGCTTGATGAGCTCTGTGATTTTAGGTAAATTACTTTGCATTCTGAAATTCAGTTTCCTCTTTTGTAATATGAGAGGTTACTAACCTCTAGTCCTCTAACAGATGAGCAAAATGTAACTGAATAATCTGCCTTTCCTTCCTGCAAGGAGGAAAGATTGTGTATGCACCAAATGTCAGACACTGTAGATACAAAGTGGGTAACATATGACCTTTGCCCTCAAAAGGCTCACTGTTTACAGGGAGAGGCTGACATCCCATAAATGTATTATGTGTAATAATTGTAAACAAAGTACTTCAGGAGCAGGCATTAGAGTGGAGGTTGTATTTTGGTGGAATCTTAAAGAATGGAAAGGAACTCAGTAATGAACAAGTTTATATTAGGGAGGGAAGAGGTTGGAGCATGGGGGGATTCAACATTTAAGGTCTATGCAGAGGAAGCAGAGCTTACGATGGAGATTCAGGGATGTCAGGGAGGTAAAGGGGAAAGCGAGAGAGACCAGAGTCCTGGCAGTTGAGGAAGAAGACTTCAATGGAGCGCACATCAGTCAAGGCAGATGTCACTTAGGGCCGACTTGGACTTATGTCTGTTGAAATACGCGAGTTAATTTCTCATGAAGCTGGGTGAAGCGGTGGGACAGAAGGCATATTGCAGTAGGTTTAACAGTAAATGTGGAGATGGAAAGTATAGATTGTTACATTCAGAAGCTTGTCTAATACAAATTGTCATTTTCAGAAGCTTGTCTAGTGTAGATTTTTATTTTCAGAAGCTTGTCTACTTGGTTGGGAAGAGAAGGAAGATACAGGAATGTAGAATCAAAAGATATTTTCTTTTTCAAGGAGCAGAGACATTAATGTTTTTATATATTGAGGGAACAGTAGAGAAGGGCATTTTAATGATGTAAATTCTTCCAATCCATAAACACAGTATATTCTTCCATGTATTTGTATCTTCCTCAGTTTCTTTCTTAGTGTTGTATAGTTTTCCAAACACAAGTCTTTTACCTCTTTGCTTAAATTTATTCCTAGATACTTTATTTTTCTTGTTACCATAGTAAATGAGATTTCTTTCCTAGTCTCTTTCTGATAGGTCATTGTTGGTGTACAGAAATGCCATTGATTTTAGTCCTGGCTGTTGTGGCTCACTGGATTGAGCACTGGACTGTGAACTAAAGGGTCACCAGTTCGATTCCCAGTCAGTGCACATGCCTGGGTCATGGGCCAGGTCCCCAGGAGGGGGTGCTCCAGAGGAAATCACACATTGATGTTTCTCTTCCTCTCTTTCTCTTTCCCTTCCCCTCTCTAAAAATAAAATAAATAAATCTTTTTAAAAAGTATAATTTTTTTAAAGATTTCAGAATATTGACTTTGTAGCAGGCTATTTTGCAAAATTCACTTACTAGGTTGAGTAGTTTTTTGGTGGAGATTACAGTGTTTTCTATGTACACTATCATGTTATCTATGAATAATGTCAGTTTTACTTCCTTCTTTCCAGTTTGAATGCCTTTTATTTTCCTTGTCTGATCGCTGTGGCTAGAACTTCCAGTACTCTGTTGAATGAGAGTGGTAAAGGGGGGACACCCTTGTCTTGTTCCTGATCTTAAGGTGAAAACTTTTAGTTTTTGCCCAATGAGTATGATATTGTCCATAGGTCTCTCATATATGGCCTTTATTATGTTGAGGAATGCTCCCTCTATTCACACTTTGCTGAGTGTTTTTATCATAAATAGGTGCTGGATTTTATCAAATCCATGTGAAATGCTTTTTTTTAGCATCTATTGATATGATCATGTGATTTTTGTCCATTTTGTGTGATGTAACATTTATTGATTTGTGAATATCGTACAAGCCTTGCTCCCCTGGGATGAATCTCACTTGATCATGGTGTATAATCTTTTTAATGTATTGCTGTATCTGGATTGCCGATATTTTGTTGAGGAATTTAGCATCTATGTTCATCAGAGATATTGGCCTACAGTTTTCTTTCTTTGTTGTGTCTTTACCTGGTTTTGGAATTAGGATAATACTGGCCTCATAAAGCATTTGGGAGCCTTCTCTCTTTTTGAATTTTTTGGAATATTTTGAGAAGGATAGGAATTAGTTCTTCTTGAATGTTGGGTAAAATTTTCCTGTGAACCCATCCGGTTCAGGGTTTTTGTGTGCCTGTAGTTTTTTGTTTACTGCTTTGATTTCACTAGTTGTTATTGGTCTATTCAGACCTTCTGCTTCTTCTTGATTCAGTTTTGGAAGATTGCATGTTTCTAGAAATTTATCCATTTTGCCCAGGTTATCCAATTTCTTGGTATATAGTTGTTCATAGTAATTTTTCTTTTTACAATTCTTTGTATTTCTGTGGTATCAGTTGTTACTTCTCCTCTTCTGTTTCTGATTTTGTTTATTTGGGTTCTCTCTTTTTTTCTCGATGAGTTTGGTTAGTAGTTTATTAATTTTGTTTATCTTTTCAAGGAATCAGCTTCTGGATTCATTGATCCTTTGAATTTTTTTTTAAATTCTCTGTCATTTAATTCTACTCTGATCTTGATTATTTCCTTCCTTCTACT
The DNA here is from genome assembly GCA_039655065.1 of Glossophaga mutica. Lineage (NCBI taxonomy): Eukaryota > Metazoa > Chordata > Mammalia > Chiroptera > Phyllostomidae > Glossophaga > Glossophaga mutica. Next base: position 54,985,786 of record CM077307.1, on the reverse strand, counting down.
GTCTTACATCATTAAAATGTCCATACTACCCAAAGCAATCTATAAATTCAATGTAATTCCTATTAAAATAACAATGGCATATTTTACAGATCTAGAACAAATATTTCAAAAATTTACATGGAACCAAAAAAGACCTCCAAAAACCTCAGCAATCTTGAGAAAGAAAAACAAAGTAGGAAGGATCTCAATACCTGGTATCAAATTATAACTACAAGGTCACTGTAATCAAAACAGTTTGGTACTGGCATAAGAACAGATGCATAGATCAATAGAACAGAATAGAGAACCCAGAAATAAACCCATATCTCTATGGTCAATATTTGACAAAGGGGGCATGAGCATACAATGGAGTAAAAATAGCCTGTTCAATAAATTGTGTTGGGAGAGCTGGACTGGTATTTAAGAAAGAGAGAAAGAAAGAAAGAAAGAAAGAAAGAAAGAAAGAAAGAAAGAAAGAAAGAAAGGAAGGAAGGAAGGAAGGAAGGAAGGAAGGAAGAAAGAAAGAAAGAAAGAAAGAAAGAAAGAAAGAAACTAGACCACCAATTTACACCTTACACCAGAATAAAGTCAAAATGGATAAAAGACTTAAATATAAGTTATGACACGATAAAAGTCCTAAAGGAAAACATAGGCAGTAAAATTTCTGATATGCCATGTAACAATATTTTTGCCAATATATCTACTGGGGCAAGGGAAATCAGGGAATAAATAAACAAATGGGACTAACATCTCATTAAAATGGGGTATGTTGGGTGGAGAAAAATAAATAAAAAACTTCTGTACAGCTAAAGAAACTATCATCAAATTGAAAATGTAATTGACCATATGGGAGAACATTGCCAATGATATCTTGGATAAGGGTTTAATCTCCAAAATATATAAAGACTCATATGACAACACCAGGAAGACAATCCAATTGAAAAATGGGCAAAGGACCTAAACAGACACTTTTCCAAGGAGGACATACAGAAGGCTGAGAGACATATGAAAGGATGCTCAGCATCACTAGCCATCAGAGAGATGCAAATTAAAACCATAAGGACATACCACGGCACACTGGTCAAAGTGGCCATCATGAATAAATCAACAAAAAACAAGTGCTGGTGAGGATGTGGAGAAAAGAGAACCCTAGTGCACTGTTAGTGGCAATGCAGGCTGGTGCAGCCATCTTGGAAAATAGTATGGAATTTCCTTAAAAAATTAGAAATAGAACTGCTTTTTGACCCAGCTATTCCACTGCTGGGTATATACCCTAAGAATCCTGAAACACCAATTCAAAAGAACTTATGCACCCATATGTTCATAGCAGCACTATTTATAGTAGCCAAGATTTGGAAACAGCCTAAGTGCCCATCAATGGATCAAAATGGATCAAACACTGTGGTACATTTACACGATGGAATACTATGCAGCATAAAGAAAGAAGGAACTCCTACCCTTTACAACAGAATGGATAGAAATGGAGAGTATTTAGCTAAGTGAGATAAGCCAGGAGGTGAAAGGCAAATACCATATGATTGCATCTATACAAATAATCTAATGAACAAAATAAAGTACTGAGCAAAATAGAACCAGAGGCATGGAAACAAGGAACAGACAGATAGCAGCCAGAGGGAAGAGAAGAGGGGGATGATGGTGGAAGGAAAGGGAAAGGGCCAGGTAAAGACATGTATGAATGAGCCGTTCCCTTGACACTCCTTTGACATGGACAGCAGTGTGGGGACTGACTGTGGGAGCAGGGATGGGCTGGGTGGAGGAGGGCAAACGGAAAAATTGGGTCAACTGTAACAGTATAACAATAAAAAAATTAAGAAAAACCGTTATTACACCTGCCAAAAAAGACAAAAGTTAAAAAAAAAGTAAAAGGACATATAGTAGATGCACGTCAAAAAAGAGCTGCAAGTTACTGTCCTGCTTAAAATTCTCCAGTCTCTGGATTGACATAGGAAGTCCTTTGAGTTCTGACTGTTCTTTACTTCTCTAGCCTTGTCTCTAATCATCCTCTGCACACACTTGAACTAAGCAGTGCAACTGAACTAAAGACATTTCATTGAACATAATTGCATATGCTGCCCAAATGCCTTACCTCCTCCTCTTCCCCCTTCTCGTCTTCCTTCTTCCCCTCCTTATCCCCTTTTTCTCCTTCCTCCTTTCTTCTTTTCAGGCAGGGCTACATTTAACTTATTCTGAAAGCCTTGTTCGGATGATCTCTTTCTCTAGAAACCATTTCCTGATGTCCCTCTCCTTACCCTCACCTCAGCCAGGATTAGTCATTTCAATTTGAACTACTTTGGCATTATTTGTAGACTTTTATGTTATTAATCACCTTCTATTAAAATTTCCTATTTATTTGTCTTTACTCCTGCAGGTGGCATTAATTCCTTGAGGATAAAGAATATTATTTGATAGGTAAGTGCTCAATAAATGTTTATTAAACAAGGCAAAAAAAAAGTGCCACACTTGAGTATAATTGTACTTAAATGAACTTTTGCTTTCCTTCAAAGATTATTGATTGAACATCTCCCTGTTCTCCAGCTCTCCCCTAAAATTATGGCAACCTTCTTGATTATTAGGAGGAGCTGCTGGGGCAGCAGAGAGTACTCATGTTGTCACTTGTTCCAAGGCTAAGGCAGACATCATGAATTAATGCTGCACTTTATCACACAACCTGGACAATACCTCTTTACACATGAGCTATTATTAATGTATTAGAGTTTACACCTGTGACAAAAGTTATTTGCTATTTTTTTACATCTCACAGAATCTTTAAAAAAAAATCTTTCTTAGAAATGCAATATGAAACCTCCCAACACAGTGTTTCCTGTGTTTTCTAGAAATCCGCCTGGCCACCTTTATAGGTGTATGATCTTCAGGCAATGAAACTCAGATGCTCTTTAATTTTCTTTAGTAATTTATGAAAAGAATTATACTCCTATACATATAAGAGAAATAAACCCACTTACTGTTTAGAGGAGGAGGCTGGGAATCATTAATTTTTTAAGAAGAATTATAGCAAGGGGATAAAAACGATATCCTGGTGGAAGATGATGCCTTCCTGGTTAAGGGGGGTAAAGATGACATTGCATCTCCGTGGAAAGATTACATTGTATTTACAAAGGAAAAAACATATAAAGAAGTAAGGAATTTATTGTGATCACTACCTTTTTCTTATTCTCTTGTCCTCCATTCCTCACTCCACACTGTTTAATCCAGTTTAACAAAAATGCATTAAGTACTTGTGCCGAGTACCTACTGTAACTAGGAATGGAAATACAAAAATGCACGAGATAAAGGGCTCTCAAGGATTTTACAGTCTTATTAAAGAAGGTGTTAAGAACTAAAGCGGAGGGATGCATGGGATGAGAGTGGAAAACGTGCTAACTTAACTTGGTCTGAATTGTCCCATTTATGTAGATGTGCTGCTAGAATTCATGACATTATTGCTAACTCTTTAATGTTAATGATCAAAGTCACTTAGAATTTTTCTTCTTAATCTTGATTTGTATTTGTATATAGGACATTTCACTTGACTCATGGAAATTGTGTGTGGGCAAGAAGAGCTTGTCATCATATAATGTGCTCTTATGGATAAAATATTTAAAAATATTATAAGCAAAATATATACTTATTTTCTGGGTCCAAGTCAGAATTCAGAATTCAATACAGTTGGAGAACATATCAATTTAGAAAATATTACTAAGTCTTTTTTAAAGACCATCAGGCTTTGTTGAGTCTGTAGAATTGCTTTGTTATAAGAGGCAAAAGACAAACTTTATTTAGAAAATTAAACACAAAAAAGACATCTCCCCACCCTGTTTACTCTTGACTCAAATTGCAGCACAAGCATTAAAGAAAGCCTTGCTAAACTCATTGTGCTCTCCAGCGAACATTAAAATTAACACCCATGTGAATATTATAAAAATAAGGAACAGAGTGTTCATAATAAACCTTAGGAAGATCCTGATGAAGATAAGGCCAGTTTTGTTTTTTAATGTAATGCTGTTACAACTTACTTGCAACGTTATTCCCTGCACGGAGGGCCCCCTAATTATTTCATCATGCAGCAGGAAATCCTGGTAGGCCATATATAAACAGCCTAAGGCAGGAACCTCTTCACTGATAGAGTAGGACATCTGACATCTGTGCAGCCTGCTGCTCGCCTGCCATAATTAACCAGGAAGCTCAGGCATTAACTAATGCAAAGGCAACTGGGAGCTTAGGATAATGTCATAGCAAAGGTCTTTCCTAATCCAATAAATTCCTATGAAGATGAAAAAGTGACAGCAAATAGGTGACAATTTTCTCAGGAACTAAACCTTTGTGGTCTTTTTTTCTGTTTTCTAAGAAGTAGCAAGACATCTTTCTTACCTCTGCTCCCTTTCTACTTCTCATGTATGCATAATTTCCATTGACTTTGAATGAGACTTAAGTGCACTTAGAGGTTGCTGGATTTAGCTCTTGGTATTGTTTATGCTTATTGCTGGAGTGGGGGTGGGAATCCATTTCTGGGCTTCACAAACTAAATGAAGTCCAGAATGGAACTATAGAACGTGTTCAGGGATTGAGCCAGCACCTGCTTGATAAGCTAGTTTTTTCTGCTAGATAGTTATTGTTTATTATTCTATTTGGAGGCAAGTGCTAAGGACAGAGAGTGACTTGAAGTGCCAGGAGTTTCACTGTATTGTCTGCTAGGAATATATAATTTTCATATTTTATTTGTGTTTTTTAAACAAATATTAACTGAGAACTTACGATGTGTTACACACTATGCTTGACCCAGGACTGAATAAGATCATCTCTGTTCAGGGCTGAAGAAGACCATCTCTGTCTACGAACTTAGTCTCTTGAAGGAGATGACTGCGTTAAAAAATAACATGAAATTGTGGTGTCTTATAATATAGACTGAGATTTGATAAGGAGGAAGCAACTAACCTAGGAGGAGAGTCAGGCCAGACAGATAGCATGGATAGCATAGACATTTGTTCTGCATCAGAGTGCCAAGTAAGTCTTTCAGGTTCACAAAATGAGGAAGAGTGTTTTAGAGTGAATAACAAACAAAGACACTGAGATATTGAAGAGCCAGGGATGCTTGAGGGAGTTCAGGGAGGATTAATATGGTGGGCACAAGACAACAGAAGAAGACAGACTAGAAATGTGATCCTTGGATTTTAGGGGCCATGTTAAGGAATTATTGTACAGGCTGTGACTAGCTTGATTTTCTCTTAAAGTTAATGAAAAATTATTGCTGGAACTATGCTTTTGGAAGATTGTTCTGTCAGAAGTGTGCTGGGTAGATTGGAGAGGAAAAAAAGATTTGAGTCAGGAAGACAGTGAGAAAGCTGCTTCAGTAAGTACCATCCACATGTATTTGTTGATTACTTCAACAAATAAATGTGTAAGAAGGTCAAAAAATAAACCTTTGAATTTTGATGTCTTGGTATTTTAAATGGTACTGGTGTGGCTTCAGAATTAATTTCTTTATCCTCTTTCTTCACTCCTCTACAACATTTTCTTTTCTCTATTTCTGAGCCATCTGAAACCAGAAGTCATTGAAATCACACTCCTTTGAGGTTAAAGCTCTTGGCCAACATTCCAATGATCTCGACACTATTCAAGTTCATCTCTTTGAAGTCCACGACTTGCTAGTAGTGATATAGCAGATATTTGTTTGAAATGATCTCTAGTGGGGACTTCTAGCCAAGATGGAGGCATAAGTAGACACACTTTGTCTCCTTGTGCAACCACAAAAAGAATTACAACTAAATCTCAAAACAAATAACACCCAAAACTGTCAGAAAATTAAACTGTGTGGAAGTCTGACAACCAAGGATTTACGGAAGCCACATTCATCCAGATGGGTAAGAGGGGCAGAGACATGGAGCTGGAGGGGTGGGGTGGCAAGGAGACATGATATGGCTTGAAGAAGCTGTAGTGGTCACAGAATGGGCCTGAATTCACATGTGTTGGACCACAGTCAGGAGAGATATCTTGGGAGTGAGGGATCCCAGCCCCAGGCCAGATGACACAGCCCAGGGTTGCAGCACTGGGAAGGTAAGTCCTCATAACTTCTGGCTGTAAAAACCAGTGGTGGTTAGCGTGGCAGAAGACACTCCCAAATTTTTAGGAAACTCCACTTAAAGGGCCTACCTGGTTTTAAAATGTATGCGAACTAACCCACTCTAGAATTCGACATCAGGGCAACAGCTGGAAGGGCTCCAGTTACATATGGGAGGTAGGTGAAGTGACTGGCAGCAGGGTGAGGGGCAAACCTCCAGAAGTCAGGCAACAGCAGTGTCCCCTCTCTGATCCCTCTATTCACACAGACCCAGAAAGCTAAGAATTGGGTTAATCCATACTGGTGATTACCTAAGGTTCTGCCCCATACAATTTACAGGTACCTTTTCTACAACGGGCCACACTACTAAGACAGGGAGTCAAAGCAGCTCTACCCAATACACATAGACATAGAGAGGCTGCCAAGCTGAGAAGACAAAGAAATATGTCCCAAATGAAAGAACAGAACAAAACCCCAGAAAAAGAACTAAGCGAATGGAGATAGCCAACCTATTAGGTGCAGAGTTCAAAACACTGGTAGTTAGGATGCTCAAAGAACTCACTGAGTATAGCAACAATGTAAGTGAAGACATGAAGGTGAAGTGAAATAAAGAAAAATCTCTAGGAAACTAACAAGGAAGGGAAGGAAGCTGGGATTCAAATCAATGATTTGGAACATAAGGAAGAAATAAACATTCAACCAGAAGAGAAAGAAGAAACAGGAATTCAAAAACACGAGGATAGTATAAGAAAACTCTCAGACATTTCCAAACATGTCAACATCCACATCATAGGAATGCCAGAAGGAGAAGAGGAAGAGCAAGAAATTGAAAACTTAATTTCAAAAATAATGAAAGAAAACTTCCCTAATTTGGTGAAGGAAATAGACATACAAGTCCAGGAAGCACAGAGAGTCCCAAACAACTAGGACACAAAGAGGACCATGCTGGGACACATCATAATGAAAATGCCAAAGATTAAAAATCAAGACAGGACCTTAAAGGCAGCAAGAGAAAAGCAGAGAGTACCTAAAAAGGAGTTCCCATAAAGCTGTCAGCAGATTTCTCAAAAGAAACTTTGCAGGCAAGAAAGGTCTGGAAAGAAGTATTCAAAGTGATGAAAAGCAAGGACTACAACCTAGATTACTCTATCCATCAAAGCTCTCATTTAGAATGGAAGGGCAGATACAGTGCTTCCCAGACAAGGTAAAGCTAAAGGGGTTCATCAAGCCATTATTACATGAAATGTTAACAGGACTTATTTGAGAAAAAAAAAAGATCAAATCTATGAATGTTAAAAAGGCAACAAATTCACAACTATCAACAACTGAATCTAAAAAAAAACAAACAATAAAAACAAACAAATTAAAAAACAAAGCAAACAACCAGAACAGGAACAGAATCATAAATGTGGAGTTCATTTGAAGGGTTTTCAGCTGGCAGGGGGAAGGGGGAGAATGGTGGAAAAGGTACAGGGATTAGCCCTGGCTGGTGTAGCTCAGTGGATTGAGCGCGGGCCTGCGAACCAGAGGATCGCGGTTCGATTCCCAGTCAGGGCACATGCCTGGGTTGCCAGGCCAGTTCCCGGCAGGGGACATACAAGAGGCAACCGCACATTGATGTTTCTCTCCCTCTCTCCTTCCCTTCCCCTCTAAAGATAAATAAATAAATAAATAAAAATATTAAAAAAAAAAAGAAAAGGTACAGGGATTAAAAAGCATAATTTTTAGGTACAAAATTGATGGGGGATGTTAAAAATAGTGTAGAAAATGGAGAAGCCAAAGAACTTACATGCATGACCTGTAGACATGAACTGAGGGAGGAATTGCTGGAGGGATGGAAGGTACTGTGCAGAGGGGGACAAAGGGTGAAAAACTGGGACAATTGTAATAGCATAATCAATAAAATATACTTATAAAATAGAAATAATCACTAGTTCGTTTATAAGAGACAAAGAAACCTAACAAGCAATGATTGGGAAATGCATATGGTCAATTAGGATTTGACCTTTTTAAAAACTAGGCTCCAGGAATCTGATAAGCAGAAGTCTGTGGGATTCAGAACAAACATACTGTATTAATTATTATTATTAATTTTATATTGCCACAGTTGTACACAATGCTATATAAATGGTTGACAGTGTTGGTGAAAGAATAATATCCCAGCCCTTGAGTGCTTCTAATTTATGTAAACACATCCTTTTATTTTGTTTTTCTAAGCCATATCTCTGACTTGTGATTCTGTTTCTTTTGCTCATAGTCATATTTCATCTCTGGTTTTTGTATTAACTAAAAACATGAGTTGTTTTAGAAATAGCACATTTTATTCCAAAATAATGTTTCTCCTCTATAATACTAGAATTGTTGCATTGGAAATTCTGAGTACAGATCCACTCTCTGGTTGGGGTCCTCCTGTGTATGTGAAATGAGAAAAGGGGAATATATTTAAGGCTCTCTGGAGATGAATGGGGCTAGAAGAGGGTCATATTATTAAGAGCTTTTCTTTGCCTCTAAAAGTTTTTCTGCTACAAACAAACATAGAGGAAGCCATGTAGAGAAGATTAGTAGCAACATTTATTGTTACCCTCAATTTCTTGCAAGTTCTGAACTATTAATTCATCAGTTCATCAATCTCCCCAGTATACATCCATGCTATATTACTGCTTTATTTTACCTTCCCATGAAAGTCTTTAATTGGCTTATTTTAGAAGCAGACGGGTTGATTTATATAGCCTCTCAGGTTTTTGTTAAATATCAGTAAGCACCACACAGATTGTCAAATTCAATACCCGTCTGAATGTAGTAGGAGAGACATTTCTATTTTATTGCAACTACACGTGTTGTTTTATTACCTTTTATTTTATTATGTCAAAACATTTTAAATATACTATTAGATGTTGACACAACCTGTATTAGTCTCTACAAAGCTTTATCTTAAAATCAGAAGCAAAATGTGTGACCAAATTTGGTACCTCTAATTTGAAGGTCCTGTAAAATATGATTGATAATCATATCTATTTTCTGATAGGAAATATCCACCATTTATAAGTAATAAATAGGAAACTCAGAAAAAGAAGTTTATTTTAATTCTGTGATATTAATTGGGTCCTTAGTCGTGAGGCATTATACTAGGCATTATTGATACCATGGCAAATAAAACAAATATATTCTCTGAATTGACACTTGTACATAATATAAGCTGTCAATCATAGTACATTAAAGAAGCATTTTGACAGAAGTACAGAACAAACCGTGGAAGCTCTTTTAAGGCTCCAAACTCATCATATCTGATTATCAGGGAGAACTGCCCAGAGGAAATGATGGGATCTAAAGTAGTGAACTAAACAGTGAGTGGGAGTTAGATAAAAATGAAGGTTGAGGGTTGGAGAGGATTCCAGGTAGAGGAAAGAGAAACATTTAGAGGCAAGTGAAATCTTGGGAAGAGTCTAGAGCTGAAAGTAGTTCAGTGTGGCTTGAGTTTAGATTGCAAAGATATGGAAGAGGGGGAGGGAGAACTAAACAAAAATCAAATTACTCAGCATTATGTAAGCCAAGATAACACACTAAAACAGGGGGTCTGGGGGAGTCAGGATGAGCTTCTGAGAATTGCTTGTGAAAATTTGTGCATAACCAGATTCTCGAAAGTTTCCAACAAACAATTCTCCTTTTTAAGAACAAAAATCTCTCTCTTGATATTTATCCTCCAGCAACATTAGCTATTCATGAAATGTTAGCAATGAAGCCTTGGCAACTTTAGTCATTCATTCATCCATTCATATATTCGATAGATATTAACTGAATTTTTCATAACAAAGGAATACAGAGGTGAATAAGGGAAGACAGGCTTCTGAAAGGTAAGGACAGAAAATAAATAAGCAAAAAATATGTGAAAGAGATTTTATAAAAACTATAAAGAAACCCAAAACAGGGACTCTTGTTAATGATTCTGCTGAGAAGGTGACAGGAGCTGTAACTTGAGTTGGCAAGATACTGAAACAGCTAGTGCAAAGGCCCTGAGACAGTATTGCCTTGATGTTGCTGAATAAAAAGAGGCCAGCGTGGCTGCAGCACATGTAGCTGGTGGGAAAGTAATACAAAGTAGGATGTGACATTGGAGACATGGGCCAGGAATCAGGTCATGAAGGTCATGGTCAGAAATTTGAATTTTATTCTCAGTGCTATAGAAAATCATTGAGAGAATGTTACACTAGCATTGTATGATCGGATTTGTGTTAAGGAAAATATACTGTAAGGAAGGGAAGAATAGAAATAGGGGGACTCGTTAGAAATCTATTATAGTAGCTCATTTAAGAGATGATTTTATCTTGAACTGGAGGGATAGTTTTGGAAACGGAGATTAGTACATAAATTTGAGATATTTATTGGGGCAATACGCAACTGCCTACGTAGTAAGCATGGTAAAATGCTAACTGCACTGGATAACATTCTCTAAATATAAATACTGCTAAAAGGAAAATACTAAAGATATGCCAACAAAATTTCTTTCGGGATCTCTCTGACAGACAGAACCAAATAGGATATTTGAGTTCAAACCTTGACCCTGTCGTTTGTGACCAGAGGCCAACCAGTAACTTACCCTCTCTGGGTGAGTTTCCCTGTCTAGAACATGAGATGAACAACATGTGAAAGCACCCAACACTCTTGGTACAAAGTAAATTTGTTTAGTTTTAAAAAGAACGATTATTAATTTCAGCAACTACTAAATGATCTTTGAGAATAGGTAGCTGAATGGCAAAATAAGAAGAGAATCTAGAAGTAAAAATATTTTTACCAAAAGCTGATTTGCTACTTTCTTATCATGGTGCTCCACCTTGAAAATTTGCTTTTAGGATCAAATTAAGCATGATCTTAACTGTTCCTTTTGTTTCTGGGTTCAAAACTGCACTCATACAAGCTAGGCAGTCGGGAGATTTCCTGCACTGTGTAAGCAATGTAGTCTGGCTTGTAAACATTCATTCCGCATATATTACATGCATTGATATTCAAATGTTTTCCTGAACTTCCCAGCAAGGGCACAATGATTATGACCTCTACAGTCACCTTAACTGGCCCAGACTCACTCCAAGGCTGTGCCCAAGAGTCACTGAGGATGGGTCAGACATTTGTGGTTGTGCATTTACAAATCCCCTCTTTCCTTTCTCTTTTCTATTTGCTCAGAAAGCCCTGTGGTTAAAAGTAATTCTGGGAAGCTGGCTTGGAGTGGAGGTGTAGAACACAGTCTCAAAAAGCTTTAATTAGAAACCTACTTTGTGAAAACTAAAGACAAGCATTGTGGATGTATTTCTTTAAAAAATTATTTGAAGTGTCTTTAACTTGCTTATCTTAACTAGCTAGGTCAATCTACATTGAGTAAAATTGTGGTTTAGTTAATGTTGTTTATAGAAACTGAGTTTGTCATATGCCATCCAAACTGGTATAAAACTAAAGACATTCCACACGCCTTTGTATTCCCTTGATATTGAAACAAGGCATCTGAATTGCATGGGGGATGGCTTGAGTGGGGAGTGTGGGGGAAGGCATTTGATGGCATGCATAAACTTTCCCAGTTGGAGAGTCTGGTATTCTTAGACTAACCCCAGAATCCTGTGAATGGTCTTAAAGCTATATGGCCAAAGGTGATCTGGAAAGAACCTGCTAGAGATAAGCCAGTATTTCAAAAATCTTATAACAAACCAAATGCATTTAGGTTGTGCCTGTGAACAAGATACAGTATTTGGATAAACTGGGCAGTGCCCCTGTGTATAAGGGAAAAGATTTTGAATTTTAATTTTGATTATTTTCCAGACTGATGTTCACATATCTCTCCTTCATCCATATTGATATATTTTGTATATTAAAAATGCCCTTGAATTTAACTGTGTGAACTTTCCACACTGCTGTAATGTTTCCTTGAGTAGCAGGGCAGGAAATCTTTTAATAAAGGGAAATATTGTAATAAATGAAGTTTGCCCTAAAAAAGATGTCTTTCCCACTCTTTTGCCTTTTCATTCTTTTACCCTAAAGTGTGATAAAAGATAATGTTAAAAGAAAGTAAGATTGTGACTCTTATTCAGATACAAATAAATTTGTTAAAGATTGCATTTAACACATTCACTGAGGCAACTGGCACTTGCGAAAGAGAATCTGTAAAGCTGCTGGATTTATAGATCAGGAATATTAAAACAAACATGCAAATGAAGGCAAAACTGGTTTTTCCAGAGTTGGAGAAGAAAGTCCATTAAATCTCTATCTGACAGGACCTAATCTGCATCTTTATTAGTTACTTACATTTTACAGAGTAGTGAAATAGCTCGAAAACAATGAAAGACTAAAATCAGATAACCTGAAGTGGTGTATTCTAGACAATGCAGTTTTCTGTTGAAGATCAAAATTTCTGCTACATTTTTTCTTTCATTTTTGTCCATGATTTTTTTATAGCATATAGCAAAGTAGGTATCAAGTATGCAAGTATTGTCTCAAGTGCCATCTTTGATCAATTGACAGTGGCTGCTGCCTGCAGCATTCTGTCAAGGAATTTTTAGGTTCAGCAGGAAGGAGTGCCACATAGATTAGCAATGTCTGTCAAGGGCAATGGGGTGGCACCTGTGGTATGTATCTGCCACTCTGGTATAGAATAATGTCATCTGTAAACTACCCCAAAATATTATAGACTCATCATGTTACTCTTCTCAGATCATTTACATTTAAAAAGTAGAAAACACTATGGAAGAAAATATTTAATAGCCTTTTTTCTTTTGTGTGTATGAAATTGCATACTTTGGAAAGTTTCAAATGGTAAAAAATTTAAGCATTACATAATTAAGCAGAATAAAAAGTTGTCCCCCACTCCTATCTACTGGGTCCTCTGTTTCTTTTAACAAAAAAACTGCTGGTTACTAGTTTTGGGTGTACCCTTCCCGAAATACATGTACAATGATGGATCACAAAGTCCATTGCGTGTGAGTAGAAATTATTTGCTTTATTCTTTCCAGTATTTGTATAGATTTTAACTTTTCTCCATGTCTGCTTAACAAGTGTTTCCATGCTGATTTAATTTGTAAGTAATTAAAATGATCCCTTTGTTGTTTTTAAGGTTTTCAACTGTTGAGCAGAGTCCTTGTGTATGAGACTGTGAAAGAGAAATTTCTTGTGTACCTTTATTTTTTCTTAAAATGTATTGTTTTGAATTCCAAAATATTGTAAGCATATAGAAGTTCAGAAAATAACTTAACAGACACCCATGTACCCATCGCAGATTACAGATTGAGAAATTTTAGCAGATCCCCTTTAAAAATAAATAAATGTTATTGAAATAGCTAAAGTTCCTCTCTCCAAGCACTTCCTTTTCTTTCTTACATCAAAGGAAACTACATTATTATTCTGAGGTTGGGATTTACCATTTCTACAGATATATTTTTTACTGCATGTGTATATATCCAGAATATATATGCACACGTGCACGTGTTAATCAGATGCATGCATACTATTGATGTGTGTTCAGAATTTTCCGTTATCGTGCTCCTCTATGTATCCTTTTGAAACTGTGTGCATTAATATTTTTTTTGAAATTTATCCAAAGGGATGTAGTTAATTTATTTTAATTGCTATATAGTGTTAAAAGTTAAACTGGAGAATATTTAAAAATTTAAGAGTTTATTTGAGCAAAAACTAATTTAAATGAGTCAGCACTAAACCAGAGTGGTTTAGGAGCACTCTGCAACAGAGGGTAAGGACCAGACTTTTATAGAGAATAGGCAGGAGCAAAGCGAGAAATGTGTTGGGCTATAGCTTAAGTGGTTGCCTTATTTGGGAGAGCATAGTTGGTTGTTTTCGATTGGTTGTTCTTAGATTTTGTTTCTTTTTTTTTTTAGGTATTATTATTTTTATTGCTTTTCATGTATAGTTGTCTCCATTTTCCCCCATCCCCTCCCCCGCCCCAACCCCCTCACTTCCCACCCTCAATCTCAGCCCTCCTTGGCTTTGTCCATGGGTCCTTTATACATGTTCCTTGACAACCCTTCCCCTTCTTTCCCTTGTTATCCCCCTCCCACCTCCCCTCTGGTTACCATCAGTCTGTTTTTTGTTTTAATGTCTGTTTATATTTTGCTTGCTTGTTTATTTTGTTGATCAGGTTCCACTTATAGGTGAGATCATATGGTATTTGTCTTTCACTGCCTGGCTTATTTTGCTTAGCATAATGCTCTCCAGATCCATCCACAGTGTTGTGAAGGGAAGGAGCTCCTTCTTTCTTTTTGCTGCGTAGTATTCCATTGTGTAAATATACCATAGTTTTTTGGTCCATTCATTTACTGATGGGCACCTAGGTTTCTTCCAGCACTTGGCTATTGTAAATTGTGTTGCTATGAACATTGGAGTACATAGGTTCTTTTGAATTGGTGTTTCAGGGTTCTTAGGGTATAATCCCAGCAGAGGAATTGCTGGGATAAAGGCAGTTCCATTTTTAGTTTTATGAGGAAATTCCATACTGTTTTCCATAGTGGCTACACCAGTCTGCATTCCTACCAACAGCGTTGGTGGGAACTAGGGTTCCCTTTCCCCCACAACCTCACCAGCACTTGTTTTGTTGATTTGGCCATTCTGACTGTTGTGAAGTGAAACAAACACTTCAAAAATTTATATGGAACCATAAACAACCCTGAAGAGCTGCAGCAATTTTGAGAAAGAACAGAGTAGGAGGGATCACAATATCTGATATCAAACTATATTACAAGGCCATGGTAATCAAAACAGTCTGGTACTGGCATAAGAACAGACACAAAGATCAATGGAACACAATGGAACAGAATGGAGAGCCCAGAAATAAACCCAAGTCTCTATGGTCAATTAATATTTGACAAAAGGATCAGAAGATTTTGTCTCATAACCTTGAGGAATTTCAGGCTTAGGTTTTGGTTTACTTCTATAGGCTGCTAAGGCATTACAGCCACCTCAGTCTAATGGCCTCCTTGCTTAATTAATTTCACAATAGTATTCCATTGTATGAATGTTTCAATTTCTTTTACCAGTATGAGGATTGTCTTTTAAATTTGTTTATTGTTTCTTTTGACTTAAAACTTTAATGTTGATCGATCTTTTCTTCTATGATTTGTACCCTTTTTGGGTGGACCTAAGAAATTTTTTTTCTAATTGCAGTGGTTTTATAATGTGTCAGTTTTGCTAGGCTGAACTACATTTCCCAGAATCTCCTGTATTTTTCTAGCTAGGTAGGCTAAAAGATGATTGTGTGAGAATTGGAAGGCCGAAGTTAAGCAGAAGGACTTTTGTAAGTTATACACTTTTATTGGGCATCTGATAGATACTTCATAGACAGGTAGCAGCAGTCAGGCTGTCACTGCTTTACCTTCTCCTGGATCCTCTTTCAGCTTCTCTAACAAGAACTGACAGAGATTTTAGCCTGTACTTGTTGGTTCTGGGTTATGCTTATGGGTTCCAGGTTGTTCTTACTCTTCCTCATTTCACATTTATGTTGCCCTCTGGATTTTCTGCCCCGAAGACTTAAATCTCTGGTGTCACATGGGAAGATGACGGGCTTATAGAAACTGGTTACCCAGATTGCACAGTCACATAAGGCCCAATCCCCATAATAAATCTTTGAGTGTGTATGCATGTGTCTTCTAATGCAGTCTTCTGTGATTGAAACCCTGACTGGTAGTTTTTTTTGTATCTTACAGAAAATTGTGCTCTATGCAAATCCCTGACTCCGAATCATAAGGAATAATAGAGTGTATATATACCTATCTTCTACAGATACTTCACATATGAATAGATTATTTGATGACTGGGTTAGAAAATTACAACTAAATGTGGCAATACTACCTTTAAAGCCCAAGGACACCCACCAAATGTCAAGCCTCTTCTTCTCTGTGAACAGCATAAGCTTAAAAAATTGTCCCATTTTTTGTGGGTTTATCTCCCGGAACAATTGTTATTTTAGTTTTATATCAAGCAGTGTCCAATCAACAGGTCAAAACCATATGGTAATTTCAATTAGATAAGTTTAATATATGGAATTTATAAGTCTAATAAGCAATTGGATTAATGACTAGAATTGGTTTAAGAAACCTCTAAAGAATACTAGAATAGCAGGCATAGAGGGCAGCTACTATCTCTAAGGCTGAAATAGAGCATCCAAGGAAGAGCTCCTCTACTGCTCTGGGCTGAGATTCAGACCTTGTTGGAGAAGTTACAATTCACTGTAGTGAAGTGGGGAAGAGTTTGCTTAGGTGTTCTGCCAACAGGACTCACTGAGAATGTACTTTCCAGGTGTGGAGAAAGCCATCTGTGGAGAGGTGGGACATCTTAGAACCTACTTTAAATCTTCCGAAGGGCCATCCCAGGAAGGATTGCAGAGGAAAGAGCCATGCTTCAGAAACTATTGCAAAACCGTCCAAAGAGGTCTTTTGGGCTAGCCATTCACCAATGGTGCCAGATGCTGTTGGCTCCTGGTACTGCTGAGTCTCATGTCCTTCAGGAGCTGAGTACTGCAGAGATCACTTTGAAGAGCACTGAGGGAAGTCATTCAGTTTGTGTCACACATTACTGGCCTCTGAGTACTATAGTAGGTGTTCCCACTGCAGGAGTCTTCCAAGAGGAGCACTCTGGAACTAGGTACAGAAACCCCTTTCTCCTCTGGTGTCTTCTGCCTACAAAGTTTAACATGGTGCCAGCTGGCAAAGGAGAAATACAGTTTGCAGAACAGTCGGTGAAGTGTAAACTTGGAGCTGAGAGGCAATAAATTGCCAGCTGTAGCACTAAGTATTCATACACACACACACACACACATACATATACACACATATTTCTATTAATTCTTTATCAAGGAAGTAACCTAAATTAGGAATTTTGTGGGTATCTTGTTTTACATCTATACCCTGATTACAGTATGTATTTTCATTTTCATATCAGTTTTGATAATGACTCAGAAGTATAGAAATTAGAAGTATAGAAATTAGCAAGAGCTGGCTAAGAGTCAATGTGGGTAATGGCACACATGGGTATTCTGAAAAATATTGGTTGGATAAATGGTTAAGTGAAGGATAACTATGAGAGTATTATCATTTAACAAGATTTCAAAAGACTCAAGGCAACTACTGACATTTTAATATGTGTTCAAAATTAATTTTAAGTAACAAGATGAATGAGTGTGGTTGGTCTTTATGGCATGGCAATTCCTTTTTTTTTCTTTTCCAGATGACATCATTCTTTGTATAGAAAACCACAAAGACCCTACTAAAAAACTGTTAGAAACAAACAAATACAGTAAAGTTGCAGGATACAAAACCAATGTACAAAAATCCATTACATCTCTATATCTTCACAATGAAATTTCAGAAAAAGAAATAGAAAAAAATCCCTTTTGCAATTGTAACAAAAAGAATAAAATATCTAGGTATAAACTTAAAGGATGTGAAGGACATATACACTGAAACTACAAAGCATTATTAAAAGAGATTGAAAAAGGCACAATGAAATGGAAAGATATTCTATGTTCATCATGGATTGGAAGAATCAATATAGTTAAAATGTTCATATTCCCCAAAGCAATATACAGAACCAAGGTAATCCCCATCAAAATTCCAATGGCAGTTTTTAAAGAAAGAGAACAAAAAATGATCAGATTTGTATGGAACCACAAAAGAACCACCCAAAACCAAACCAATGCTGAGAAAAAAAAAAGAATGAAGTCAGAGGCATCACACTCTCTGATTTCAAATTACATTACTGAGTGACAATAATCAAAATAGCATATTGTCAGAAAAACAGACATACAGACCAATGGAACAGGATTGAGAGCCCAGAAATAAACCCACATATATATGGGCAAATAATTTCTCTCAAAGGAGCCAAAACATACAACAGAGAAAGAAAGCCTCTTCAATAAATGGTTCTGGGAAAATTGGAAAACCACAAACAAAAGCATAAAACCTAGGAACATCTTTTAAATGTTGGTGTTCCAGAGTCTGTGTCATCCATCTGTCTCACTCATGGCTCAATTATCACATATGTTTTGATGAGTGCTAAGTCTGTATCTCTAACTAAGATTTTTCTCTTGAATTTCAGATAAATATATACAAATACCAACTAAACATCTCCACTCAGAAGTCCTAAAGATACCTCAAACCAATGTATTAAAACTTAACTCCCCTCCTGCCTCAACTTCCACCTATTACTCTTTCTGTATTTTCCATCTCAATGAATATCATCATTCATTTGTCCAAATTAGAAACCTGGGTATCAATCTTAAACTATTATCTATCTTTCATGCCCTATGTCCCGCTAAAGAAGATCATTTTGGCTCCACTTTTTTTTTTCTTCCTAATCCCTTCACCTCTTTCACCCATGCTCCCAATTCCCTTCCCATCTGGTAACTGTCCAAATATTCGATGTATCTATGAGTCTGTTTCTTTTCTGCTTGCTCGTTTATTTTGTTTATTTTTTTAGATTCCATTTTGATAGATATTTATTGCCATTTTATTTTTAATATTTTGATCTTTTCTTCTTCTTAATGAAGAACTTTTTTTTTTTTTTTAACATTTCATATAATACTGGTTTAGTGGGGATGAACTCCTTTAGCTTTTTCTTGTCTGGGAAGCTCTTTATCTATCCTTCTATTCTAAATAATGGCTTTGCTGGGTAGAGTAATCTTGGTTGTAGACATTTGTTTTTGATCACTTTGAAATTGTTACCAATCCTTTCTGGCCTGAAAAGTTTCTGTTGAGAAATCAGATGGCAGTCTTATGGGAAGTCCCTTATAGTTAAGCAACTACTTTTCTTTTGGTGCTTTTAAGGTTCTCGCTTTGTCTTTAACCTTTTGCACTTTAGTTACGATGTGCCTTGGTGTAGGCAAATTTGGGTTCATCTTGTTGGGACTCTCTTTATTTCCTGGGACTTGTTTGTCTATTTTTTTTTTTTTTTACTAGGTTGGGGAAGTTTTCTATCATTTTTTCAAATAGGTTTCCAATTATTTTGCTCTCTCTTTTCTCTTTCTTGCACCCCCATATGTGAATGTTGGTGCAGTTGAAATTGTCCCAGAGGCTCCTTACACTGTCATTCGTTTTTTAATTCTTTTTTCTTCTTGCTGTTCTGATAGGGTGTTTTTTGCTTACTTATATTCCAAATCACTGATTTGATTCTTAGTTTCATCTACTGTACTGTTGATTTCATATAAAGTATTTTTTATTTCAGTGAGTGTATTACTTATTTCTGTTTTTTTTTTTATGATTTTCATGTTCATTTTTATGCTGTTGAAGTTCTCGCTAAGTTCATCTGCCCTTTCCCTAAGTCCATTGAGCACACTTATAACCAGTATTTTGAACTCTGTATATAGTATATGCTTGTCTTCATTTTATTTAGTTCTGGAGTTTTGTTCTGTTCTTTCATTTAGAACATGATTTTTTGTCTCCTCATTTTGGCAGCCTCCCTGTGCTTGTTCCTATGTATTATGTAGAGCTGCTACATCTCCTGGGCTTGGTAGAGTGGCCTTATGTGCTAGATGTTTTGTAGGGTCCAGTAGCACAGTCTCCCCATTCACCCGAGCCGGGTACTTCAGATAGGTGTCCCCACCCCGACCCTGTGTGGGCTGTGTACACCCTTTTGTTGTAGCTGAGCCTTGGTTGCTATTGGAATGTCAATGGGAGGGATTTACCTCCCAGTTCTATTGGCTGTAAGGACTGACTGCAACTACCATGGGGGGGTCAGCTGTGTAGGGGCCCACCCCACAGAGTTGGACTTACTTAGGCTCTGGTACCCACTTAGTCTGCTCCTTGAGTAGGTTGCTTGTGCAGGTGGTTGGGAGCTGCTTCAATGTGGCCTGAAGTTGTCCACCAGGTGCACTGGTTCTGGGGCCTCCTAGGAGATGCAGGCCAATGCCAGCAATCACCTGTGTCCTGCTTGGGGCCACCTGGAATAAGCTACAAGGTGATCTCCAGATGGCTGCTACTTGTGTTGGACTTATAGGTGCCCAAGCGAGGCAAAGATGTGAACCAAGGCTGGCTGCTGCTAGTGCTGGGCCTGGGGCCACTTAGTGAGAAATATGGGACATGCCAAGGCCAAATGGTGCTTGTCTGAGAGATTTTAGGAAAGTCTAAGGCATGAGCCAGGCCATTTGTATGGAAAAGCCATTGGAAACCCTTGGGTGGGCCTGCAAATGGGTGGATTGGGGTCTCAGGGAATCTCCAGGGCAGGGGGAACAGTGTGAGATAGGTTGATGGAGTCTCAGATATGTTGCCTGCCCTGTGGCTCTGTGTGGAGAGGGCTTGGAAAAGGAACAATAGCTTCTGCTAGCACATTTGCCTGGCAGAAATCTGCTCCATCCTCAGCTGTCACCCTGATACCAGACAGTTCAGTTCCTCCCTGTATGTTCCTGGTGCCTTTTGAGCTGCAACCCCAGTGCTAGAGCTCAGGGCAAGTGAGTCTAAGTCAATGCAGGCCCTTTAAGAGGAATGCTTGGGCCTCCAGAAGCCTTCAGTCTCTAGAAACATTTGGCCACAGTCTCTGCTGGTTTTTACAGCCAGAACTTATGGGCATTTCTCTTCCTGGCACTAGAATCCTAGGCTCGGGGCGGGGGTGTTGCTGTGGGGCTGGGACCCCTTGCTCCTTAGGGGACACCTCACAGCTGAGATATCTCTCTGGATTTTTTTTGCCACAGGTAGATGTGGGACCAGGCTGATCCAAGTCTCTACCTTTCCTACAGTCTCGATGTGGATTCTTCTTTATATCCTTAGTTGTAGGACTTCTGTTCACCTAGATTTCAGGTGGTTGTGAAGAAGGTTGTTCTGTAGTTTAGTTGTAGTTTTCATATGGCTGTAAAGGAGGCAAGTACCACACTGATGCCATTATCTTGACTGGAGGCATGACAATTCTTTAAAAAGACAGAGGAGTTATAGGTGAGCTAAATGAGCTAAATGCAAGGGGGAAAATCTGCGGGGGGCTCTGCCCATAGAACCCCCCATTCATCACGGATGAAAATAAAAACTACCAAGACAAGATCTGCTTGGGGAGGAAAGGGGTCAAACTCTCAGAGGAGGATGACCCAGACAGAGCCCCTTCCTCACTAGGCTTTTATTGGGTTCCAATACACCGGAATAGAAGTTTAACATGTCAAAGAAATCTGAGGGCTTAATCCCAGCCAGTGTTTGTCAGGAAAGGGGGTTGCCAAACTGGGAGACATACTCATTTCCTCCTGGGACACTTATCACCTAAGGAAGGGCACTCTTAGCAAAGCAGGTTTCACAGGACTTTAGGAATTCTTTCTTATGCCCAATCACCTATGGAGCCATCCTGGCCCGTAAAGGGCTGCACCGCTCATCCCTACAGTTTCAGGCTTTAAACCGATTAGGAAGCAGGAGACATCTCCCAGATGGACATGAGGACTTGGGCTATGTCAGAATAGCCAGGGGGCGAGGGTCCATCACATCCTCTTTGCTGCAGCCCCCCGAGTCCTTCCATGAGGCCTCCCAAGTGGTTGTGTCTGGTTTAGGTTGCCCCTCCCATAAGGAGTCTTACCCGTCATTGACTGCCAACCAGGCATTGGGGCCAGAGATGGATGAGGCAGAAGCAGCACTCCTGCCAGGGAGATAAGCTTTGTCTCCTTAGTAGGTCACGTCCTTGTGACAGAACAGACCCAGATGAAGTGGGTCCCTAGGGCTCTTACACAGCCCACCATGGGGTGAGGGTTACAACTCCTGAAACCAGGCTGAATGGTCCACAACAAAAATCTACATGGATTCCAGATACAGATGTCAAGGCAGTTTCATCTTTATAAGTTCCTCTGGTAAAATGGTAGTATTTTCCTAGAGTTATCTTTTTACTATATTTTATTGTTTATGTTGTTACAGTTGTCTCCAATTTTTCCCCTTTGTTTCCCTCCACCAGCTCCCCCCTCCATTCCACACTCCTTTAGGCAATCCCCACACTGTTGTCCATTTCCATGGGTCCTGCATATATGTTCTTTGGCTGTTCTATTCTCTATGCTGTACTTTATACCCCCATGGCTGTTCTGCAAATACCAATTTGTACTTCTTAATCTCTTCACCTTTTCACCCATCTCCCCAATCCCCCCCATCTGGCAATCATCAAAACATTCAGTGTCTATGATTCTGTTTCTGTTCTGCTTATTTGTTTTTTAGATTCAATTGTTGATAGATACATGTTTTTGCCATTTTATTTTTCATAACTTTGATCTTCTTCTTCTTAAAGAACACCCTTTAACATTTCATATAATAATAGTTTGGTGAGGATGAATTCATTTAGCTTTTTCTTATGTGGGAAGCTCTTTATCTGTCCTTTGATTCTAAATGATAGCTTTTTGAGTAGAGTAATCTTGGTTGTAGGTTCTTGCTTTTTATCACTTTGAACATTTTTTGCCAGTCCCTTTCAGCCTGCAAAGTTTCTTTTGAGAATTCAGCTGACAGTCGTATGGGGTATACCTTGTAGGTAACTAACTGCTTTTTTTCTTGGTACTTTTAAGATTCTCTCTTTGTATTTAAGCATTGGCATTTTAATTATGTTGTGTCCTGCAGTGGGTCTCTTTGGGTTCATCTTGTTTGGAATTCTCTGTGCTTCCTGGACTTGTATGTCTATTTCCTTCACCAAGTTAGGGAAATTTTCTTTTATTATTTTTTCTGTTTTCCAATTTCTTGCTCTTTCTCTTCTCCTTCAGACACCCTATGATTTGAATGTTGGTTTGCTTGAAGTTATTGCAGAGGATCCTTGAACTATTCTCCTTTTATTGGATTCTTTTTTCTTCTTGCTATACTGAATGGTTATTTTTTGCTTCCTTATGTTCTGAATTACTGATTTCATTTTCAGCTTCATCCACTCTACTGTGATTCCCTGTAATTTGTTCTTTATGTCAATATGTATTCTCTATTTTTGACTGGGCATTTTTTATGCTGTTGAGATCCTCACTAAGTTCCTTGAGAATCCTTTTAACCAGTTGGAACTCTGCATTTAGTAGCTTGATTGCCTTCATTTTGTTCAGTTTTTTTTTCTGGAGTTTTGTTCTGTGCTTTCATTTGGACTTTCTTTGTCTCCTCATTTTGGTGGCCTCCCTATGTTTGTTTTTATATTAGGTAAAGCTACTACATCTCCCAGATCTGATAAAGTGACTTAATGTTGTAGGTGTCCTGTTGGGTCCAGTGGCACAGTCTCCCCTATTACCCAAGCTGGGTATTAAAGGTATACCCACTGTGGGCTGTGTACACCCTCCTCTTGAGTTGAGACTTGATTACTGTTGGCACATCCAAGATCAGCTACCACCTGTGTTCTGTCCAGGGTTACACAGCATTAGCTATAAAGTGACCTGTAGGTGGCTGCGACTTGTGCTGAGCTCGGCAGTGCCCAGGAGAGTTTTGATGATAGTGATGAGCTTTCTCTTGGAATAATGCGCATTGCATATATATGTAAAATTGCATGCAATTGCAAGGGGTTCATGGAATCTAGAGTAAGAATTCTTGGGAAATACATCTTAAATAATAATAATAGGGGCTCCAAGCTCTACTAGACAACTTCATATATAGGCAGTTTCATGTCGTTTAAGATGCAACAACAATCTTGCAAAATGGGTAGTATTACTTCCATTTTGCAAAAGAGGTAAATGAGGGTGAGAGACATTTTGTAATTTGCTTAAAGTAACGTAATAGTACATTTGGGATTGCAACTCTGGTACCTTTCCCTTAAGAGTCGTTATTACTATTTTATATAAAGGAACACATTTTGCATGTAATGCTTAATAAATATTTGCACAGTGAATAAATGAAAGGCTGCCAGGTGGAAGGTACTTTTAATTGCTCTGTAAGGAATGCTTGGGTGGAACTTATGTGGAGTGATGCTTAATATCTGAAATTTAATTAATTAATTTACCTTACATTACTAGTCCTTTTCATTTTTTTTACAGTTTGTCTCTTTAAAAGAACTTATTATCACATGTGATCTCACATAACTTTCAGTCTTACTCTGTGAGGCAGATAAGGCAGTATAATTACTACTGTTTTAGAAGCAAGGGCACTCAAAAAAAGGGATTAAGTGATTTGTCCATGCACTGGCAGACAGTAAATTGTGAACAGAGCTCCAGGTCTCCTCTAGTCATTTAGTCCAACCAAGTTCCTTCATCCATGGTATTCTTAGAACATCTCATTATAAAATGAGACATATGGACAATAAAAGGTGCATGATATATTTGAGAGTGTAAAGGACTATACAGCCCACTTTGGCTGGCCAGATAAATGCAAACATGTATTTAGGAGCTCTACATGAAATAATTATTGATAATGTGGACTCAGATCCTACTGTAAAGGAGTTCAGAGATGTATAATTAAACATTCTGATGCTTAGAAATGAAAAATATGACTTTTGAAGCTTTGTGGGAAAATTCTTCACACTAGGACTCATGGATAACAAAGAATTCCATAAAAGCATCCCCGCTGACTTTTTCTCTCTGCTCTACTACAGGTCCTTCTAAGATTAGCAAAAATTCCTTTCTTTACTTCCCTTTATTTATTAAAGCAAAGTACAGGGTTTAATAGGATACCTTAGGCCCAGTGCTCATATTAATCACTCTTTTTCATGTAGAATTTTAAAAATACAGAGTTCTTTCACGTACAATGTCTTTGATTTCTGTCCTTTCTTTCTTTTCTTTTCTGTCTTTTTTTTTTTTAACTTTATTAATTCAGTGGCCCCAGACAAGCCATAGGGTCTGTTGCTTTCCAGATCTGGGTGAGCAGTGTTACAAGCACATATTTTTTGAAAAGTTGTGTCATGAATAGTTCATTTCATTCTTTGGCTTGTCACATGGCTGTGTTCTTCTTTGAGAAAGATATCATTACAGCTCTCCACTTTACCCCTACTTCCATTATTCTCTCTCTCCTTTTAAAACTTTAATCTTTATTGTATTTTTTAATATTACTCTTTAATCCCCTTTATACCTCCCCTCCCCCAGCAGTCACTCTGTTGTCCATGTCTTTGATTTTCGAACCATCCTGTTTGGTAGGCAGACCAGACCTCATTTATCCTTATTTCAGGAATGAAGAAATTGAGGTCCAGAGAGATCGAAAGAATTCTCTTAGCCACACAGCTCTATGTGGTAGATTCAGGGTTTAAGCCAGGGGTGTCAAACTCATTTTCACTGGGGGCCACATCAGCCTTGCAGTTGTCTTCAAAGGGCTGAAATAATTTTAGGACTGTATAAATGTAACTACTCCTTAACTGTTAAGGAGTTGAAATTACCATGTGTTTCAGACCATAAGATGCATCTAGGTTTTAGAGGAGGAAAATAGGAAAAAAATTTTGAAGCAAAAAATGCAGTGAAATATTTAATAACATAAATAACATAATATTTCACCAATGTAAATGTAAACAGAACTCAACAGCAGCATTAACAACCATTATTCCTCCCAAATTGAGAGGGGGTGAATCTTATAGTCTGAAAAATATGGTACATTTGGCTCTTTGTAGGCAACCACAAGGCTGATGTGGCCCCTGGTGAAAATGAGTTTGACACCCCTGGTTTAAGCCCACTAGTTTTTCTGCCTCTTCCCATTCACAGAAATGAGGCAAGAGAATGCAATAACTACAAATTGGAAGATAGATGCTAAGGTGGTTTTTGTAATCAGCAGTAGCCCTGAAGTCTTTCAGAACAACTTAAATCTGTTTTTAGAGCTACCTTCAAAGCTTGTCCCCTGGGACAGTGTGTTTACTTCTTCTGATAGGGAGCAATCTGGTTTTCCTGTGTTCAGAACTTCTCTTAGAAAAGGTAAAGGGGAGAAATTGTTCTCATGACTGTTCCAGGTGTTTTGGATGGATCCAGAAATCGTTTTCTGAGTTTGTCAAGTACTCCCAGTGATTGAGATTTTGGCTGGCAATGCTTTTGGCTGTTCACTCAAGTGCAACTCTCCTACTTTTCCTTGCTCAGCTTGTTTTTGTCAAGTGAGGGCCTAACCCATATAGGTCTGACTGTTTGTTAAAGTGGGCCAGGAATGAAAGCAGAAAGTGACAACTATTCACACTTTCAGAGGTACACCACACCCTATTCATTTTTTAAAGAAATCATTATGGCAGCTCTATTTGTTTGTTGTAGTATTATTTTTATGATAGCTTTATTAAGATATAATTCACATAGTATAAAATTGACCCTCTTAAAGTGTACAATTCAGTTGCTTTAGTATAATCACAGAGTTGTATAACCATTATTACCATCTAATTTTAGAATATTTTTCATCAGTCTAAAAATTAAACCATTAACACTCAAGTCTCATACCTCTCTGTTAGCCCCTGGCAAAAACTACTCTGCTTCTGTTTTTGTGGATTTACCTATTATGGACATTCATATAAAAGAATTATACAACATGTGGTCTCTGGTGACTGGCATCTTTCACATGGCATGATGTTTTCAAAGTTCATCAATGTTATAGCATGCATGGTTCATGTTTTAACATGTATGTTATAGAATGTATTGCATCACATACTAATTTGCTTTTTATTCCCTTGTATTGATATACCAAATTTTGTCTATTTCTTTATCATCTGATGACCCTTTGTGTTGATTTTATTTTTTGGTTATTTCGAATGCAGAGTGAGGCAAAAGCAGATTTACCATTGTGGGTATGGAAAAGACTTTATTCTTATATTAATATTTATTAATTATTGTATTATTTCTCCATACAAACAACTGTAAACCTACGTTTGCCCCATCCTCTATTGGTACCATGAACAGTTGTGTACAAGTTTTTGTGTGCACATGCGCTTTTATTTCTCTTGGGTCATATAGTGACACAGAGCTTTGAGGAACTGTCAAACTGGTGTCTAAAGACACTGGACCCTTTTATAATTCCACCGGCAGGGCACAGGGGTTTTAATTTCTTGAATGTAATTCTAAGCATTTGTTTTTTTTTTCCTCTTTTTAATTTTTGCTCTCCTAGTTGATGTGAAGTACTTTCTCATTGTAGTTTTGACTTTTATTTCCCTACTGACTAATGATGTTGAGCATTCGTTCATGTGCTTTTGACCATTTGCCCATCTTCTTTAGAGAAATGTCTATTGAAATTCTTAGTGCACTTTTTACTTTGGTTGTTTCCTTTTATATTATTGATTTGTAAAAGTTCCTTATATGTTCTCCAAACAATATGATTTCAAATATATTCTCTCAGTCCATAGGTGGTCTTTTTGTTTTCATTGTAATGTCCTTTGAAAAAAAGTGTTTGATATTTAATGAGTCTAATTTCTCTATCTTTTCCTTTAAGAAAACTTTGCCTAACTCAAAGTCATAAGGAAATACATCTATATTTTTCTCTAAGAGTTATAGCTCTTATTTTTAGGTCTATGATCCATCTTGAGTTAATTTTTATATATGGTATGTGGTAGCAGTTGAGCTTCACTCTTTTGTGTGGATAACGAATTTCTCCAGCATCATCTGTTGAAAAGATTATTCTTTCCCTAGTCTTGGTTGGCATCTTTGTCAAAAATTGATCATAAAGTTTAGGTTAATTTCTGAAGTCTTAATTTTATTTCACTGACCTGTTGTCTATTTTTTTGCCAGTACTACACTGTCTTGATTTCTGTAGTATAAAATTGACCCTCTTAAAGTGTACAATTTAGTTGCTTTCAAAGAACTAACTTTTGTTTTTATTGATTTTTAAAATTGCTTTTCTATTCCCTATTTCATTTCTTTTGCTCTAATCTTTATCATTATTTTTTTCTCCTTGTTTTGGGTGTAATTTGCTCTTATTTTTCTAGCTACTTAAAGAGGAATAACATGTTCCACAGATATCTTTTACATCTAGTTGGTTTATAGTATTGTTCAAGTCTTCTATTTCTTTGCTCATGTTCTAATTGTTTTATCAGTTATTGACAGTGAGATATTGAAGTCTCTAAACTATTCTTCTTAATGCGTCTATATCTCTTATCAGTTTTGTGAGTTTTTTGCTTCATGTATTTTAAGGTTCTGCTGTTAAGTATGTATGTGTTTATAATTATTATATCTTCCTGATTGATCAGTCCTTTTATTATTATAAAATGTCCTTACATGTACCTAGCAATCATTTTTGCCTTAATGTATGTTTTGTCTGATGTTAGTTTAGTCACTCTAGTCCTCTTTTGGTTACTATTTGCATGGTATATAATTTTCATTTTTTTACATGCAACTTATTCATATCTGTGAATTTAAAGAATTTCTTCTAAACAGCGTACATTGAGATCATTTTCTAGAAACCATTATGTCAATCTTTGCCTTTTGATTAGAGTGTTTAATTCAATAATATTTAATGTAAGTTATGATAGGTAAAAAATAGTTATGGCTGATATTTTTCTATTTGTGTCCTATATATCTTGTGTCCTCTTTATTCCTTTTTTTCTACTTGTTCAATCATTTCTGTTAAATAGATATTTTCTAGCCTTACAATTTAATTTACTTTTTTTTGACTATATATGTTTATATAGAGAGAGTCATTTTCTTAGTTGTTGCTTTGGAGATTATAATTCTCATTTTATCTTGAAATGCTCTAGTTCATACTAATACCAACTCACTTTAACAGTATACAAAAACATTGCTGTAATAATGCTATATTCCCTCCTCCTTCCTGCTAATTTGTGTCATACAAATTACATCTTTACACATAAGCCTATCAATACACACATATTGCTTTATGCTGTTGTCTTTTAAATAAAAAAGAGTTACACACAAAAATACATATATATATTCTTTTTTTAATCCTCACTCAAGGACATATCTATTGATTTTTAGAGAGAGGAGAAGGGCCTGGGGGAGAGAGAGAGAGAGAGAAATATCGATGTGAGAAACATTAGTTGGTTGCCTCTCACATGCATCCCAACTGGGGATTGAACCTGCAACCTAAGCATGTACCCTAACCAGGAACAGAACCCGCAACCTTTCAGTTTACAAGATGATGGTCCAACCAACTGAGCCACACTGGCCAGAGCACAAATGTATAGTCTTTTATATTTACTAGTGTAGTTATCTTTACTGGTGCTCTTTATGTCTGTGTGGAATGAGTTACTGTGTAGTGCCCATTTATTTTGACTGAAGGACTTCTTTTACTATTTCTCGTATGGCTAGTTAAAAATATCTGGTTTTGTCTTTTAAAATATAAAGTTTCTTAATTTTCCTTCATTTTTGAATGATAATTTTGCCAATTTTAGAAATTTGGGTTGACATTCCTTCTCTTTCAATACTTTGAATATGTCCTCAACCTACTGAGCTCCATGGTTACTGTTGACAAGTCAGTTGTCAATTTTAGTGAGGACCCCTTGAATATGATGTTATTTTTCTTTTGCTATTTGAATAGTCTGTCTTTGTCTTTGGTTTTTGATATTTTGATTATGAGGTGATGCGGACACCAGCTAGCAGTGTCCGCGTCACTATGGATGAAATAAAAACATACACACGGACTACCGAGTCCGGTGGAGGAAAAAGGACGACAGGAAGGCTTTTCTCTCAAGGGGAGCAAAAGCCGCGGCCTCTGCCATGACAGGCCTTTATTCTATATCTCCTCACAAGATGGTCCTAACTCACTATGCCCCTGTTACAACCAAGGAGCCAATGCCTCTAATCACATCACAGAAGAAGGATATTAGCAAATGAAAAGGCAAAAGTGGTTGAGCTGGTTACACTGGTCCCTGCAAGGTTTAGCACTTGCAGGGTGAGGGAGTTTGAGCAAGAAGCAAGTCTCAAAAGCAGCCTAGGTATATTGCAAATCTGATTACCTAGGAGAGAACCTATCTGTGGGCGTGGGTCCTGTGCATTCCCAAGTGGGAGCTGGGCCCACGCCACACAGAAGCGTTTAAGAGTGAATCTCTTTAGGTTTATGTAATTGGAGCTTATTGAGCTTCTTGGCCACGATGAGGTGTTTAAGAGTGAATCTCTTTGAGTTTATGTAATTGGAGCTTATTGAGCTTCTTGGTTGTATGTATTAATGTTTTTCATCAAATTGAGAAGTTTTGGCAATTTTTTTTCTTCCAATATCTTTCTATAATTTTTTTGTCTTCCATTATGCATATCCTGGTATGCTTGATGATGTCCTTCCTATATTTCACTAAGGCTCTGTTTATTTTTTCTCATTCTTTTTTTTTTTCTGTTCTTCAGACTGAATAATCTCAATTAACTTATCTTTATGTTTGTTGATTCTTTTGCTAGTTTGCTCAGTCTTCTATTGAAACTCTCTAGTGGATTTTTATTTCAGTTATTATTCTTCTCTACTCCAGAATTTCTGTTAGGTTCTTTTAATAATTTCTATGACTTTACTAAAATTTTGTTTTGGTGAGGAATTGTTTTAATATTTTAATTTAATTCTTTAGACACTTCTTTAGTTCTTTGAACATAATTATGGTAGCTTATTTAAAGTCTTTGTTCAGTGAGTCCAACATCTGGACTTCCTGAGGCATAATTTATATTGCTGACTCTATTCCCTATATGTGTGGTTCATACTTTCCTATTTCTTTGCATATCTCATAATTTTTTGTTCAAAGCTAGATGTTTATTTATTACTATTTTTAAATTTTTATTTTTAACTACACTTTATATTCAGTGTAGTTCTGTATTATGTCAGGTGTACAGTGTAGTGGTTAGATAGTCATATACTTTACAAAGTGCTCCCTCTGATGTTTCCAATAGGTACCTGGCATCAGACACAACTATTATAATATTATTGACTTTCTTCCTTATGCCATACTTACATCCCATGACTATTCTGTGACTACCAAACAAAACTAGAACTTAAAATATTATGTGAAAACTCTTGAAATCAGATCTTGTCTTCTCCAGAGTTTCTTGTTGTTGCTATTGATTGCTGTTGTTTCTGTTTGTTTGTTAAGCAACTTTCTGGGATTAATTCTGTAAAATCTGTTTTTATTGTATATGACCCACTCAAGCATGTGTCTGCTCAGTTGACTTAGGAGTCAGTGAAGTTCTGGGTTTTTTTTTTGTTTTGTTTTTTTGTAATAAACTCTTCTTGGTTTGTTGCAACCTTCAGTTAATTTTGAGTTCTGAAAAAGTTGGTTTTGGCAGGTGTGTCTGCTGTTTGCATTGCTTTTATAAAGGAGTGGATTTTCTGAGGTCTTTACCATTCCAGAACTACTTCCTTTTGCATTATTCTCTATTCTCCTTTATCAAAGCTAATGGAAAAATGTACTCCCTGAGGATGCCTAGGATACCTTCCTCACATCAATTTCTCCAGCAATGCTGTTGAAGTCTGTGGAGCTGAACATCAGATTGCCTTCTTATGAATGGAGACTTTATTTTGAATTAATTTTTAAATGATATTATTGAAGTGTACTTTCTCTATACCATTAGAAACATTAAACCTATATATTCTTTCCTCCTGTTCTATTTCTCCTAATGTAAATATGTCTTCCTCAACCCTCCTGGATCGTCTTATAGAAATAATAAAATCTAAATATAGTCACTATTTACCAGTCAGTAAGTTCATTAAGTGCTTTACTTGTATCCTCTCATTTGATGTTCACAATAACTTTATGTGGTTGTTAATTTTTTTTAGTTTCATTTTACAGAAGAGGAAACTGAAGTTGGAAAGGTCAAGCAATTTCTCCAAGGTCAACCAGCAAGTAAGTAGAAAAGCTGGTGGTATTCAAAAGAGGAAGTTTCATTGCAGAAACAAGTGCAGCGACTGCATTTGACTGATCTTTGCCTCACAGAGATATGAAGAAATAGGAGAATCTGGAATGTGGAAACAGACGCAACCTCTAAGGACATTCCTGGTAGAAACATTTTTGGCACTGCAAGTGTATCTTCTTCATTTTTGCAGATCTTTCCTTCAGTATGGCTATGAGAAGTCTTTGGAGCTGCTTTGTTAATTAAGATGACTAGTAACAGAGGGAAATCATAGACATCTGGACACATAGGCTCAAATATATAATTAAATTAGTTTGAGGTTTAAATGTAAAGATGGAAGTAAGAAGGATTTGTAATTTTAGAGTATTTCTGTTGGGTAGAATAATTATAATGATTTTCGGAAAAGAGAATTAAAATGTCAAGTATATACTTTTCACATAATAGATAATATACTAGATGAATGAATGAGAAATGTTTAATAAGGTGTTTACAGGGAATATTTTAAAAATCACTTAAAATCAAGGTATATATATATTTCTTGATTTTCTGATATAATGGTTATTAAAAGGAAGTATATTTTCCCTAGGAAAAATGATAATTTTCTTAGTGATGTTTATAATTGCAAATTTATCTACTTGGGATTACAGTGTTACATATAACCATATTTAAATTTTTGACATAAAAATGCTGCAATCTATAAACCATATAAAATATTCATGTACATATGATATTATTTTTATCCACTTTAAGGAAATAAAGCTAATTTACATAGCTTGGAGAAACCATTAATTGAAACCTATTTACCAAGCTCAAGAAAGTAAAAAATACCTATGCAAATTTTATTTCTAACTAAAAATATGCATTCATTGATATTGAAACAAACATTTTTTTATTAGCAAGCGCATTGAGGTCATGTAGTAGTATTTAATATTTTAAAGAGTGGCCTTCCAAATTGAATTTTTTCTCCTATTGATGTTCTTGTTTTTCCTTACACTTGAAGGAAAAACCACATTCATTTTAAAGAGATTTCAAGTTTCAGTTTACAGATGAAGATAGCAATACAATTTTTAAGGTATTGGGGTTTAGCTAAGAAGCTCTTAAATAACTAATGGAAAAAGACCAAAGAGTGAAAGAAATGTTCTGAAATATTTCTTCAGATTAGAGTTGCTGGACATTCCAGTGGTGGTAGCTGGTTTGTTGTTGGCAATCGTATTCTTCAGTTTGGCCGACATGCAAAGCAGAGGAAAGCAAACCTCGTAGTATGGCTATGTGCTAGCACATCTGTTTTGGAAGTCTGGTTGGATATGCATTCCTGCAAGCAACACACTCCAGTTCTTACGCTAATGCTCAAGTTGCTTAGTTTACTCTCTTAGTCATGTGTCCCCTGGCAGTGACTAGAAAGGCCTGTGAGGACTGCTGCTGACCTTAGAACATAGGGTAGTTTACAGCGTCCTTTCATAAAAGGACGATAATAGAAATCTGGCTGCGCAGAAGCAACCTTGCACAGCTGCCTCCCATCAGGGTTGCAGTCAGCTCATCTTGCTGGAAAATTAGCTGCTATGGACAGGCAGGTTATTGGATTGCACGTTCTGGCTTGCCCCTCTGCCAGGTGCTTCAGGTTTGCCTCATTTAGCCAGATTTAACCAGAGATTTTTCCTTTGGTTGTTCCACCAGCCTTTGAATGTAGGGGACATGGATTTTGGAACAATAAAGCTTACTCTCTCAGCATTATGTCAATTGCAGGTGTTTTTCTGCTAAGCATTTCATGCCATGATAATTGGTATTCAGAGACACGAGTCCATAAAGGGAGGAAGTTATAGTGTAATAGTTAGGAGTATTAGCTGTGGAGTTAGGCCAATCTGGATTTGAATCCTGTTTCAATACTTATAAGCCCTGTGACTATTTTTCTCATCTATAAAGTGGGGTAATACTATCTTCCTCACAGGTTGTAAAAAGTTTTAAGCTAGTTAATATATATGAAGTGTTTAACAGTGTCTGGCAAATAGAAATCCAATTTATTTTGGAAAGTTCTAACATGTTCTAATAATTTAACTAATGGCATTAACTGTTTGGGATGTATGTCCCTTTCTATCCAAACCTTTGATTAATCGTAATACTCCATTCCAGATGAAATTAATTATAATATATGTAAATCCGAGTTCCTGAGGTCTTGGTTATGGTGTCCTTTATTTCATCAGTAACTGTCTTTGTTTACTTAGGCTGCTATAACAAAATATCACACACTGAGTAGCTTATAAATAATAAAAATTTTTCTTTTACTGTTCTAGAGACTCGAAGTCTGCAGTCTGGGTGGCAGCATGAGTGAATGAGGGTCCCTCTTCTTAGCTGCAGACTTCTCATTGTATTCTCACATGGTAGAAGGGGCTAGAGAGCTCTATGGGGTCTTTTTTATAAGAACACTAATGCCATTTACAAGGGTTCCACCCACATGACCTAATTACCTCCAAAATGCCCCACCTCCAACAGTATCACATTGGGTATTAAGATTCCAACATATGCATTTTTTGTGGGGGGTGAGGGGACACAAACATTCAGACCACAGCAATAACCGTTTAATCAATTTGTAATATATTTCCAGTTAGGTGTTAGGAGACATACAAAAGAAACACAAGACTGTTGGTGTTCTAGAAGACATTGCAGTCTCCTTTTAGCTTCACACAAAAAGCCAGTTCACTTACTTCTAGCATTCTTTTGGTCTTGGAATTAGAACGGTACTATGATCTTACACTGGACTTGAGGTGTTCAGCTTCTCTTGGGGGTTTTTAATCATATAGTATAGATCTTCCACTGAAGATTTACGAGTAATTTTATACACACACCAAACAATATGGGGCTATCACTGTGGTTTATTCTGTAGTGAAGAGCACTAAAGTAACTTGTGGTATATCAAAATGTTTTCTGTTTCTAATAAGATATTCTGGCTAGTTATAGTCTCTTAATTTTCCTTCATATTGCATTTCTTTTTTAAAAATTTTTAAAAAGATTTTATTTATTTATTTTTAGAGACAGGGGAAGGGAAGGAGAAAGAGAGGGAGAGAAACATCAATGTGTGGTTGCCTCTCCCGCACCCGCTACTGGGGACCTGGTCTGCAACCCAGGCATGCGCCCTGACTGGGAATCAAACTGGTGACCCTTTAGTCAGAAGGCCCACGCTCTATCCACTGAGCTACACCAGCCAGGGCCATACTGTATTTCTAAAGTCACAGCAGGTATTTACTCTGCTGGGTAGGTTGAATAATGAAATATAACCAGACACTGAGTTTTTTAAAAATTGACTAGCACATGGTATTAGCAATAGGAAGAAAGGGGACAATATCTTCAGATATGTATTTTGTTCTGAGACATTACTAAGTTTTTAGAATTTCTGACATTCAGTTTTTTTTTTTCCTTTTTGTTATGACTACAGTTTGGTAGGAAGGTGCTATGGTCTAAATGTTCCTGACCTTCCCCCCTACCCACCTACAACAAATTACATTGAAATTCTAAGGCCCTCTGTGATGGTGTTATGAGATAAGGCCTTTGGGGAGTGACTGGGTTGTTAGGGTAAAGCCCTCAGGAACTGAAATAACGTTCTTATTGCAGAGACTCCACAGAGCTCCCTCACCCATTCTATCACTCAGAGAGACTGCAGCCTGGAAGAGGGCTTTCACCAGAACTTGACCATATTGGCACTCTGATCTTGGCCTTTCAGTCTCCAGATTCGTGAGACATAAATAAATTCTGTTGTTTGTAAATCCCTCAGTCCGTGGTATTTTGTTATAGAAAGCTCAAATAGACTGAGACAATAGCCAAGTTTTTCAATAGTGAATGAATCAGGGTGAGAATTTCCAGAACAATGATGACTAGCTTTCCTAAACTAACAGGAAATTTGAAGCAATGACAAAGAAACTCCAGATTATAAAGATGTTGTTAATTGAAAGTGAGTTTTTTTGGCTTAGCTTGAGTTTAGAGTTTATACAGAGATATCATGTGTACATATTCTACCATGTTTTGTGCTATATGTTTGTGTTGAAAGGAGCAAGTTCTGCAATTCTCCATATGATTCTAAACCCCAAGTCACAAATTGAGCAAATTCTTGAATTGTCTGTAACTATGTGTAAAGCTAACATCTATAACACAACCCAAGAATCTTTTTCTTGAAATGCCTAAATAATAACAATAGCAATTATCTTTTGTTCATATGGAGTTTCCAAATGCTCTCCACCTACCTTACATTATTTTAAAATCAGGATTATTTGATAATGAAAATAAACCAGATTGGAAATTTAGGTACAGAGAAATTAAGTGAATTGGATTAGGTCACACAGCACATTAATGGAGGACTCAGACTTAATTGTTTTTGCTGTAGGTTCAGCTCTCTTTGCATTATGTAACCCAGCCCAATAGCATCTAATTGACATATCACTTTCTGTGAGTTATGCTCCATTTAGAATATTACTGATAATCACATGTGATGTAGTAGACTTTAAAAAGAACTATTCTCTCAATTAGTCTTTTGCTTGGCTGGTGCACAATTCGCAGTGGAGTCAGCTTGTGTGCCTTGTGGAATATAATGGTGACAAATCACATTCAATATTGCTAGGCATTTTTTTAATAGTTTACTTAAACTTCTTTGGCTATATATCTTTGAGAAATAGGAATTTTGACAATACACTGGCAAAACACAAAACATCTGTTAGATTTTCTGGTTCCTACATAAGTGATACTTAGCAAGAATTTCAAGGTAAGAAATAGCATGCTAGTAACAAGTTATGGAAGCTAAAAAAAGTACAGTAATAATTATATAAGTTAGCTTCTGAGGGGTGGCTGTTTTTGTATATGTAAACTTCTAAATGACCCTTGCATAAAGTATATCCTACTTTGATATAACTTGACTGTGGCTTTTAATACCATATACAAAGACAAGTTTAGGCTAAAAATGAATGATTGTAACTTACAAAGGGTATAATGGGGAAACACACAGAGCCAACATACTGAAGTGTTTTCTGTTATTTATACCAAACAGTTATAGAAATTATATAGATGTAGGATATAATGACTTTAAATTATATACCTTCAATAATAGTCTTATTTAGTAATCTTTATCCTCCACTACGAATATATCATTTTCCAGAAGTGAGATGTGAAAAGAAAAAAATAACCAAAAAGTTCTAATAGCTGTGAATTAGACAATACTTGGCATAGCTGACATTCCCCTTATTTTGAGGAAATATGCATTGTTTTTCCTTTGTACTAATAGAGTATTTTTTGCATGCCTTACATTCTCTTAGCCAGCTTTCATCATTCATGATAATGTGTCTTGTATTTTAAGTAATAAAATACCAGATATTTCACCCTTTCAAGTCCTTTTTATGAATGACAGCATAGCAAACTAGTAGGTGCTTGGAGACAGCTGGGAAATGGTGAATAGCTATCATTTCCTATAAAACAGACAAGGAGCACTTCATTATGATGCTTGAATACTGTTCGACATATGCACTTGTGAAAGAACATTGCCAAATGTGCAAGAGAAAAACAAAAATATTTTCTGTTCTTTTGCATTCCTTTTGAAAATGTATGAATTTCTGTAGTCTTGCACTTAGGAAATTTTAGTTATTCTAAAATAACTCTTGAGATAAGTAAAGAGAGGATGTTCACGTTTTCAGGCCTCCCTTATAGAAAGATGGAAGGAAAGCCGTTGACCAATTTGAGCACGTGTTTTCTTTTTTTTCAGTCATGAATCTACACTGTGCAGAAATAAATTTATCATGCAAATTCAGAAGGCTCATGTGTATATTTTCAGCTAAATATTTATGACATAGTGAATTGTAGAGTTAACAAATATCTAGTAAATTTGGGTTTTGCGGACAACCAAAGTCAGTGTTAGCCAAGATCAAAAACAAAAAACAAAAACTCCCAGTTCTTTAAATACTCCACAGAGCACACTTGATTTAGCCTTAACTAACTTAAAATTCTAGACTCTCTTACCTGGTTTTCTTAGTTCTCTTTGCAGAATCAAAATAAACCTTCTCCTATTTTCATTACAGGCTGTGCTTAAAGAAAATGACAAATGTAAGATTTAAAAAAATATTTTGCATATGAGAAAGGGAAGTTTAAAGACAAAATAAAAATTCTTGGCTCATAATAATTCCCTAGGAATATCATGGATATGTTCTCACTCAGGGAGTATCATTATCAAAGAAGCCTGGATCTCAGTGAGCTAGGTGTCTCAAGTACCAAATAACTGACAGAAATAGTAGAATCTTTTCCTCACGTATCAAGCCTCAACACCCTAGCAGCTCTTCTGCTTCTCCATATTTAAAGATGTACGAACATCGCATGGAAAATGCTTCCCTGGCCTAGGGTGCCACATCAGGCACACGTCAGAGCTTTATCTGTGCCGTTTGCTATACTTCTTAGAATCCACCAAGGAGCTATAAAAAAGGGAAAATAACCTGAAGACAGTAGTTATCATCAGCATTAACAAAGACAGACAATTTACCATTTTCTTTTTTTTTAATTAATTAATTTTTTTTAAAGGAATTTGTTTTTCTTTTTTTTTTTTGAACTTTATTTATTTATTTATTTATTTTCCTTTTAGATTTTATTTATTTATCTTTAGAGGGGAAGGGAAGGAGAGAGGGAGAGAAACATCAACGTGCGGTTGCCTCTTGTATGTCCCCTGACGGGAACTGGCCTGGCAACCCAGGCATGTGCCCTGACTGGGAATCGAACCCCGATCTTTCGGTTCGCAGGCCCGCGCTCAATCCACTGAGCTACACCAGCCAGGGCTACCATTTTCTATTAGTGTTATTGAATGCTATTTCTCAGGAAATTGAGGGTTAAGTGACAGAGGAAAGGAAGAACTCGGAGTCGATGAGCAATGGCCTACAGGAACACAGTGGTGAAAAGAAGGCCTGGCTCACCCTCAGAGGGAGCAGCAGTGCTCTCGGCGCTCGGAAGGTAACTGTAATTCTGTGCTTTCTGAGCTTTGGCTTTCTCACCTGTAAAGTTAGAGATTTGGATGGGGATCTCTGTGGTTCTTTCCAGCCTTAAAATTCTAGGATTCTAGAAGAGAATAGAGAGATCGAAAGCACGTGGAGATTATAATCAGGTTTTTAAGGAACTCTTTTTTTTTTAATCTTCCTGAAATAATCTTTTGAACGTAGTGGTCTTTTCAAATACCATATGATTTCACTCATATGTGGAATCTAATGAACAAACTAAACTAACAAGCAAAACAGAGAAAGACTCATAGATGGAGAGCAGATGACAGTTAGTGGTGGGGTAAGGGGGGTGGGTGGAGGGATAGGCAAAAAGGAAAAAGAACTCAGGGACAAAAAGGACAAACAGTGTGGTGACTGCTGAGGGGAGGGGTGAATGAGGGGACAAAATGGTACTGGAAAATACGATAAAGATTAAATTAAAAAAGAAAGTAGTGGTCTTTGTTTTTCAAGGTCCTATCCATAAATATGTGTATCAGGAGGAGGGAACATCTACTGAGCATTTGGGAATGGTAGATGTTCCTCCAGGAAGTTTTCCCTAAACACCTACCCTTCTGCACACCTTTAAAAATAGATATTCATTCCCACCTCTATATTCCATCTGCACCTTCTGCTTGCTTCTATTGTTACTGCCATCTATGTATTTCAGTACACACTTGTTATCTCCACTAGACTGTTCTTTGAGTATAGAACTCTATTTTAGTATCTTATTCATTTTTAATCCCAGTTTCCACATAAACTGTGGTATATTCAAGGCACATAATAAATATTGTTAGAATAAATATTTGTTGGTTGACATATTCTACTTCACTGAACCCTCATAATAATCCTGTCTCTAAGAAAATGAACTCTGAGTAGAAACATAACTTCCTCATGCCACACTGCTGATAAACCATAAAGCCAAGATTCTTCTTGTGGATCTATCTGACTCCAAACTTAAGTTCTTTTTACCTGGCCACACAAAATAACGAGAAGGCCAGTCAGAAATATATAAAGTCAGAATTTGGTTCACAGCTTAGTAATTACAGGGGGAAATTTGTCTAAATTCAACATCGTTGAAAAATGTACATATTTTATTTCCTTTGGTATGGCCCGTATACCTGTGTTCCCTAGGGAAACAAAATTGGTTTGGATGCTTATTTTCAACTTTGCATTACAAAAAATAATTTCAGCCACAATTGGGATTGTCAGAGACCATGAGGAAATGCAGAATTCACTTGCTTCTCCTCTCAGTCTGGGCTCCATATGAGTTCCACAACCCTCCATTCTCATTTCCTCTTCACTTCTTACTATTTCACTACCTGTTTTGTTATGTTCATAGGCTATCTGTGTCCCTACAGAAAGTAACAATGTGTTCTCTCTGACTCCCCTGTAAATTCTTGCTTTGACCTCATTGCTGCCTTTGCTGTTACTGTCATTCCCGTCAGATTGACTTCCTGTTGCATTGCTCACCTTTTCCAAATCTTCTGCACTTTTCTTGAGCCCCTTACTTTACTCTCATCTTTCTCCATTCTCTTCACTTTCATCTCCAACTTTGTAGATAGATTTGTGATTATGCTGGAAATAGTCTAAATGCCCATCAGTAAATGAGTAAATCAAAAAATGAGTGGAGCGGTACATTTACACAATGGAGTACTATGCAGCAGATAGAAAGAAGGAGCTCCTACCCTTTGCAGCAGCATGGATGGAACTGGAGAGCATTATGCTAAGTGCAATAAGCCAGGCAGTGAAGGACAAATACCATATGCTCTCACGTACAAGTGGAATCTAATCAATAAAACAAACAAGCAAAATAGAAACAGAAACATGGAAATAAAGGACAAACTGAGAGTGACTGGATAGGAGGGGATAATAAGGGAAAGGGAAGGGTCAAGTCAATGAACATGTATATAAAGGACCCATAGACAAGGACAAAGGGGAGGGAAGAATGATTGAATGTAGGGGGAGGGATGGAAAAGGCAGGGGACAGCAATGGGGAAAATGGGAACAAATGTAATTGAACAACAATAAAAACAATTTAAAAATTATTTATGATTACTATTATATATAATGAGAATTTAAGCTTTGCAATTCTCTACCTTAATATTTCTTTTACTTTCCCATTTTTCACTGGCATACTTCCTTCTTCTTGCCTTCTAAATGGTGATGTTTCCCAAAATTGTGTCTTCCACTGTCTTCTATTAATTTGCTTTTTCGTAATACTGTGTTTTCCATGACTTTATCATCTCCATAGTTATGACTTTCAAGTCTACATTTGGCTCTGAATTCTCAAATCAATTCCATCTTTACCTTTAAAATTATGATTTGGAAACTGCCACTTAGTTGTTCTTTACTCACTGCAAACTCAGCACATTATCTTCTCTTCACTATCCTGTTTCTGATAATAAATGAGAGTTCTTGCTACATGGTTGCTAGACTTACTCCTAGAGCTCAGTTCTGCTCATGTCCTTCCCATTGCTGATTCAGCCTCAGTTTCCTCATGTTAGTGTGTAGTAAATGTTTGGACTGTGGTGATTAAAGTATAAACTCACATTTAATAGGCAGATTTGGCTCCTGGTCTAACGGGCATTCGCTGGGAACCGTTCCTTCAGTGAAGCACCTCTGCTCACTCTGTATTGTTTACGAAGCAGAGCCAGTGCTTCTAAGCCTGACATGCAAACTCTCATAAAATTGTCCCCTTAAAATGCTTCACTTTTTCTGATTTTTAATCTTTTTTTACTTCTTTATCTGAAAATTGCTTCTTTGTTATCTATACCAGTTGAAATCCTAATCATCTTTAGAGACTTAAGTACTTTTTCTTCCACGAAAATTTCTGTAATGCTCACACTTAGATTTCCCCTTTCCCTTCCTTCTCAACCCATTCTCCATAATTTATAAATTGTGCCTTAAATTATAGATGTAGGTAAGGGTGACATCTTTCTGTAAGAGTTTTACAAATTCATTTTGAGGGATAGCCTTATTCTTAACTATTTGTATAGCCTTCACAGTGCTAATAGAGGCCTTTCTCCATAGCAAACCCTCAAAAATATTTATTAAATAACTTTCAATAGACAATCAGTGTGTCTTGTTTATACTTTCAGATTCTCAAATGCTTCAGTGGGAAGAAGTGATTGTGAAATATGATAGAGTCATGGGTCATGACATTGTACAAATATGCTAAAACGACAGTTGATTAGATCATGTAATAGTCTGTTAGAAAAGGCATATATGGTTTGTTCACTTTATGTGGCATTCAGAGAATGGGACCCGGCCTAGACTAAACATTCTCATAATCTTTCATTGACCTTCCTGGAGATAGACTGCTCAGACTTTGCCATCTCTAATTATTGTAATTTTGTACTTAGAATGCATGTGTTGCATGGAAATCTGCCTCGTCTGCACTGTGTCCCCATGCCCTGCTGGCAGGCACTGTAGGTAGTTGTTGAGGTTCCATTTTGCAAAGACTGCAGTTAAACTCAAAGCCATTTTGAAGAGAATTCTTGAGCCTACCCAGTTAAAGTGAAGGGGGATTAAAGCAATTAAAATAATTGATTCATGAAAACAGATTTAAAAAAAAAAAACCATAATATCATACGGTCATTATTGAGGACAAGAGGACGGGGCTATGGAGGTAGGGATGGGAAACCTATGAAGAAATGAGGAACTCTCTACTCTTAAGCTACCTTTTTCTGTGTATATATGGCCTTATAATTCCTAAAGCCCTTTAAACATTGCCATATTCTT
Organism: Glossophaga mutica; assembly: GCA_039655065.1. NCBI lineage: Eukaryota > Metazoa > Chordata > Mammalia > Chiroptera > Phyllostomidae > Glossophaga > Glossophaga mutica. The sequence continues at coordinate 54,943,407 of CM077307.1, read as the reverse complement.
GGTTGGGAGAAAACTTTGATATCATGGAAAGAATGTTGGCTTTGGCATCAGAGGAACTAGGTGCAAATTCTGACTCTTATATTTTGTGTGACCTTAGACTAGTCACTTAACATCTCTGGTGCCTTAGTTTCTGTCTGTAAAATGAAGCTACTAGAATCTGCCTCCTATGGTTGTTATGATTAATACAGAATAATGTCATAAAACACTTCCCAAATTATGAAGTGTTTTGTAAGTAATAACTCAAAGAAGAGGCGATGATGACTCCTGAAACTAGAAGAATGTTTGAAGTTTTTAATTCTTGCCTGAAAACTTCTGCTCTTTTCTTTCTGTCGGAATGCTTCTTTTATTCTTTCATTCTTTGGATCCTAATTTTGAGAGCCTCATGCTCTACCAACTGAAGTAGCCAGGCTTCGAGTCCTAATTTTAAACATCCTGACTTCACAGAGAGGCCTCCTTTGGTAATGGTATTAGTTTTCTAGGGCTGCTGTAACAAGTGCCCCAGACCGAGTGACTTAAACAACAGAAATTTATTTTCTCACAGCTGTAGAGGCTAGGAGTCTAAGATCAAAGTGTTGGCAGAGTTGATTTCTTCAGAAGTTCTGTCTCCTGGGCTTGTAGATGGCTGTCTTCTTCAGATGTCTTTACATCCACCTTTCTCTGTGTATGATTTTGCCCTAATCTCTCTTCTTGTAAGGAAACCAGTCATATTGGATTAGACCCCCCCACCCACATGACCTTATTTTACAATCACATTTGAATCAACATATGAATTTTTTTTGGGGGGGACGTAACTTAGACCATAAGAAATACCTTACCAAAAGAAGTCCCCACAATTTCTATTCATTTTATAGTGCTTGTTTGAAATTATTTGTTTACTGTTTTTGTCTGACTTTGTCACTTAATGTAAACTTAGTGAAGGCAAAGACTAGATGTTATTACTTTTGTATCCTCAGCCTCCAGTAACGTGTCTTGCCCATGGTAAGTATCCAGTTTGTTTACTTACTATGTGACTTTGGGGAAATTATTTAACCTCTTGGTGCCTCAGTTTACTTAGTAAGGTGGAGATCTTGAGATCATCAACTTCCTATTATGAGTATAATTTTTCAGTACTTAGAACAGTACCTGGCACACAGAAAATGCTCAGTAAATGTTAATCATTATTCTTATTTTCCACACATTTGTTGCAAAGTGAATGAATGAATCAAGTGCCTTTTAAAAATTTTTAGGACTTTGTATTTTTAACTGATTTTCATGTAGCAATCTACTAAAAAAAAGATTTTTTTCATTATGTCATATCCTTCACTGAACAAAGAAACAACCATAAAATGCCTTGGGTGCTGGAAGGGTTGTAATTCTAGCTGCGTCTCCAGTGAATTCTTTCCAGTTGCTTTGACTGCATGCATTGGGTCTCTTTAGTGGGTGTGACTTTGTATATTTGCATGGAATGATAGTTTTTGTGTGTCTGTGTCTTTTTATTCAGAGTTAACTGGGGACAGGAAAACGAGAATGTCTGTAAGATAAAATGACTCTGGATTCTAGAATTGGAGTTCAAAAGTGTAGCTCCAGCAGAAGGAGACATGAGTTCATGGAAGTTGGGGTCCAGAGAGCTGTTGAGCAAAGAGCCAAAGGAACTGGTTCAAGAGGATGGATTAGCTGAGGCCCAGAGCCTGATAGCAGCTTTTAATTTTTCCTTTGGATGTCTTACCTATTTTAGGGGAAGACACAGCTATAAGCTCAGAGAATTCATGGGCTTCTTATGAGGACTTGGATCAGGTATGCCTGTATGCATACATGTCAGGATGGATGTTACCAGACTGAGAGATCTTAAAATGATCTAATCAGTTCAGAGATGCTTCCTACTTACATAGAGTCCCATGTCAATCTTTGTTTTTATAGGAAAATGAACTTATTTCACATAAGATTTTCCTGAAAATCTGCTAGAATATTTTATTTATATAAGCATTCAAGAAGTAATGAATTAGTAATAAAGACTAATGTATAGAGCATTTACAATGTGTCAGGCTGGTGCATGACACTTTAACTGGTAAGAACTTTAGCTGTATTATCACTTATCAACATGTCTATGAGGTAGATAATATATCATTCCAAGTTAAACAGAAAGGAACTGAGCTTAGAGATATTAAGTTGACCAAGCTTACACAGTTTATAAGGAGTAGAGCAGGGTAGATATTAGGATAGCTTATAAACCTCTGCACTTGATTTATCTTCCTATTGGCATTTATAGTTTATGTTCTTATGCTGTATGTGTTAAATGGTATATGAAAGTTATAGCTTTAAATATTGGAAACTTTCTTTTGTGGTAGATCTTTTGCTTTCTTATTTTTCAGTCTAAGGCTTAGAGAGGTTTGTTTGGGGAGATAGAATCATAATAAGCAAGAGTTCCAAACCTTTGAGTAAAAGCAGTAATGGCAAGGATTTTGTCTGATTGTCACAACCCTACTTATAACTGATGTAATTTTAATATTTGTAGTCCAGATGTAGTTAAAAAAACACAGTGCTGTTACCATAAATAGAAGGAGGAGGGTCTGTGGATTCAGTGGTGGTAAATATCATACAGTTTTATTCAGTGGAAAGCACGGAGGCTTCCACTCAGGAATGCTCCCAATGCTAACACAGCATCTGTGCCTCTGAAGCCAGTCCTTTCTTACACTGAACAGCTTCTTGTTTGGACAGTGCTGGCACCAAACACCAGGGCAGGAATGACTCTTGGCAGCACCTTTTTTTTTTTTAAGGAATAGGGTGGTAAAAAAAATACATATGTAGAACAGAATTCTGGCAAATGGACTATCCAATTCTTAACATCACTACAAATTCATCCTTGTTAAAATAAAAGTTAAGACATATAGCTTTCCCCTTCATTTCTTCTCGGATAATCTCTGAATTCCCATGTTGAGTAGAAAATGGTAAAATATCAACATCTCTACGAATCACTCTCCTACCCCAATAAACCCTGAAACTCAACCTCAGAATTCTGTAGTTACAGGCCCACCGCAAGTGTGTGTCTTTTAACACATGACAGTATCCATGTGCGCTAGTGCTGCACGTTCCTTCTCTCCAGAGGTTGTAAATAATCCTACACAATATATGTGGCTTTTTAAAAAACCCGCTGAAGTAGACAAAAAACTTTGGAGAAAAAGAAAAGTATCTGCCTCCCACAACCCCCTTCACGAACTCTTTAGTCTGATTATTGGACCTGAGATAAGTAAAATCCAAGCATGTTCGCTCTTAATTAAAGCTCTTTTCGTAATGTACCCAGAGCCGCCATTTCGGAGTGTGCACACCAGATGAGATGAATAGTAAGCATTCTGGTTTACTCTCTCAGAGATTATCTATATATTTTTGTTTTGAGAAGTTGATCTTAGGAACTTAAACAAGAATCCTTAACACTTAGGAGGAAAGTATGTGTGTTCGTTAATTATTCTTATGTATTTGTGTTTGCGTAGCAAGGGCTTCACAAAGAAACTGCCATATGGGTTGGGAGTGAGGGAGGGAATAAGAGTGTGTCCTCACCTACAAAATATAAATGTGTGACTCTCACCTCTGAATGTTCTTAGCACTCTCTCAGTTCTTATAATTTTGTTATCAAAACACGTGGCTTATGTTCCCAAGTAGAGTATAAATTTCTAAGGACTCATGGACAAAAACTATGGGGGGTGGAAATGGGAGGAAGGTGGGGAGGGCTGGGGTGGTGGGCTGGGGCGGGGTAAAAGACAGAAAACTGTACAATATCAACAATTAAAAAATACTGATTAAAAAAAGGAAAAAAAATTTCTAGTCATATGTTTGTTGTGTGAATAAATAAAAACAAAAAAAAAATGATAGTATTCATTCCAGAAAACAGGAAACCTCAACAGGATCTCATAAAACTTGAAAACAAATGCTTCATTCTGCTTTTTAGATATAGGAATAAATGGAGGAAAAAAAAACCCTGCTTGTCTAGATTTAGTTTCAAAAACAACCAGTCAAACACAAATGAGCAAATCATCCAGCATAAGAGATTTGATTCTAGCCTACCTTCTATTATCTAGCCTACTTTCTATTTTTATAATCTGTTGGCTTCACTTTGCATTTTATCCTTTCTGATTGTTAGTTTTCTTATCTGTTTTTTTCTGTTTCTTAAAAAATATTTTATTGTTTATGCTATTATAGTTGTCACAATTTTCCCCCTTCAACCCCTTCCACCCATCCCGTTCCCTACTTCCATAGTCAATCCCCACAACATTGTCCATGTCCATGGGTCCTTCATATATGTTCTAATATAGGACTAATCCCTTCCCTTTCAATCAGTTCCTACCTTCCCCCTCCCCTTTTACAGCTGTCAGTGTGTTCCATGTTTCCATGCTTCTGGTACTATTTTGCTCATTAGTTTATTTTGTTTATTACATTCTACTTATAAGTGAGATCATATGGTATTTGTCTTTCTCTGAATGGCTTATTTCACTTAGCATAATAGTCTCCAGTTCCATCCATGCTGTCGCAAAAGATAGTAATTCCTTCTTTTTTATTCCTGCGTAATATTTCATTGTGTGAGCGTGTCACAGTTTTTTTATCCACTCATCTACTGATAAAATCTAGTAGATGATTTCTGTTTGGCTGTTTTGGAATATAGGCCCATAGACATATGCAAAAATGCTCGTTATCACTAGCCATCAGAGAGATGCAAATTAAAACCACAATGAGCTATCATTTCACACTTGCTAGAATGGCGATCATTAATAAATCAACAAACAAGTACTGGTGAGGATGTGGAGAAAAGGGAACCCTGGTGCACTGTTGGTGGGAATGCAGACTGGTGCAGTCACTGTGGAAAACAGTATGGAATTTTCTAAGAAAATTAAAAATGGAACTTGCTTTTGACCCAGTGATTCCACTGCGGGGAATATACCCTGAGAATCCTGAAATGCCAATTCAAAAGAATTTATTCAGTACTATGTTCATAGCAGTGTTATTTACAGTTTCCTTATCTGTATTAATGCTAAGCAACTTTTAGGCATTGTGCAAAACTCTTCATTAATTATCTCTATTAATATTTACAATACCATGAAATAGATATTATTTCCTCTATACAGACAAGAAAGTGAAGGTTAGAGAGGCTAAGTAACTTGTCCAACTTGATACAACTAGCAGAAGAGTTAGCATCAGACTCATGACATTCTGACTCCCGTGCACAGGTGGTTAGCCCCAGACACTCATAAGCATTGACTGAGGTAATGGTTACACAGCAGGGGCTTAACAAATGACTTAAATTCAACAAATATTTATGAATGCTTTTACTATGTGCCATGTACTATTTTATGCTTTTAGGCTGTAGCAATTAATAATGAAGATAAATTCCATGGCCTTATGAAACTTAGAATGAGGAAGACATATATTAAAATTTTTTAATATTCCATGTAGTGATGACTACTATGAAAATAAAATGAGGCAAAGTGAGAAACAGAAAGTGATGGAGATGGGAAAACGTTCAAGACTTCTCTGATAAAGCAACATTTGAGCAGATACTGGAACAAAGTGAAGGGGAAGGTGCATAGGAATAAGTAAGAAGAATGTTTCGAACAGAGAGACAAGTAAGTGCAAAGCCTTGAAGTAGTCAAGGAGCACTTCTTTTTTTTAATTTTAATTGTTGTTCAAGTACAGTTTTCTGCCCTTTACTCCCATTCCAGCCCACCTCCCCAGCCCTCCTCACCTCCCTCCCATTTCCACCCCCCTCCTTGTTTTTGTCCTTGTGTCCTTTATACTTGTTCTCAAGGAACACTTTTTGTCTGGCTAGAGTGGAAAGAGCTGGGGGTGAATACTTGGAGATGAAATCAGGGAAATAGAGGCAACATCATGAAGGGCCTTGCAGACCCTAGTAAGAACTTAATATTTTATTCTGAGTGAGATGGGAGCTATTATAGGATGTTTTTAAGCAGAGAATGACACTATGTGGTGCACATTGTAAAATAAGGAGTACTCTGACTGCTTATTTGATTGGAAGGTAAATTATTAAACTGAAGGCAGGATGAAAGGAGAGCTAATAGGACCTGTTTATGGATTGGAGGAGACTGAGTGTGGTGGAGGAAGGTGTCAAAGAAGGTTTTGGCTTGAGCAACTGAAAAAAATGAAATTGCTATTTATCATTTATAGAGTAAGGAAGGGTGGAGGTAGGGGGTAGAAATAGGAAAACTGGATTTCAGGTTGGGAAATGTTATATATGAGATCTACTCAGCATCCAAATAAGGAAATCTGGTGGGCAGTTGGATATACAAATCTAGAATTCAAGAAAGAGATTGGAGTTAGAAATGTATATTTAGAAGCTGTTAGTTCATATATGGTATTTAAAGCATGGAACAGGATAAAATCACTAGAAAGTGGGGTTAGCTAAAGGACAGAGAGAGCTGAGACCCAGTGATTCTAGTAAAAGTTCTGCAAGGTGAGAAGAAACCAGGAGAGGAGTTGGAAAGAACTGAGGAGAAGAAAAGAAGAGTAGAGGGAAGACTCTGAGAGAGTGCTGTTATGGTTGCCAAATGAAGAAAATAAGGCAAAAAGGAAAAGGTAATCAACTGGGTCAAATGCTGCTCACAGGACCGAAAAGATAAGGATTGGACTTGGCAATGCAGAAGCCACTGGTGATCTTGACAAAAGCAATTTTCAACAATCTGTTGAGAAGGAAACTTCATTCGTGTGGTTTCCAGAGATATTGGAAGAAGAAATACAGATAGTGGGTATAAACAGGATTTTGAAGATTTTTGATTGAATGGGAACATAAGAATTGGATGATAACTAGAGGAAAATGTGGCACAGAAGAGAGTTGCTTTTTAAGGTAAATCGTATTATAGCAGATTTGATGCTATGGGATTGTTTCTGTAGAGGGAACAATAAGTGATCAGGAGAGAAGGAACAGTTACTGTCATTTTACTGATTTATGATCATTGGTACTAATTATGTCTGCTACTGTACAATCTTTAAAATTCATATCCAAAAGCTTTATAAATCCCTCAATTATATTGATAGCCAATGTTTATTGTTTACTGTATGACTGGGATTATTTCAAGCACTTTCAGTTGTCATTATCTCCCATAATCTTCTCAATGTCTCTATTATCACCCCTGCTTTAACATATGAGAGTCTATGACTTAGCAAACAGAGTTGAGAATTTGCCAAGGATCATACACACAGCTGGGTTTCAACCCACAGCCAGGTTGACTGCCCTCAGAGTTGGCTGTTAATTTTCGTTAAACTGCCTCTAGTCAACTGCTTATTTGCTTTATTCTGGAAGCATATTAGACTTTTTCATATTAGGCTTGTAGAGATTTCAACAAATAACTTCCTAGTTATTCCAAAGTCAACAAGAAATTTTATATCTTAGTGAAGGTGTGGTCTTTACTCAGATTTTCCAATTCTTGCAGTTTACTTTTCACTGAAACACAACTATGAATCTGAAATCTCTGTGAATGACACTGGACATTGTATAAGTAAAGGGATCATTTTAGGACAGAAAGAAAAATGGTCCCTTATTCTCACGGGTGTCTTTAAGACCAGCATATAGGGGAATATTAAAAGATCTCTCACCAAATTTTGCAGCCTTGGCAGAATTTTAAATATTTATTAGTTTCAGTTTTCCTATCAATAAAATGGAGATACTGTGTACCTCATGGGACTGTAGCAGGAACTGCATACACCTGAGGGATAACATGTGCAATTGCTTTGCACAGTGCCTGACACGGAGTAAGTAAGCACTTAATAATGCTGACTATTGTTTTTCTTCTCTCAGTAAGCTTGGAAAAGGCAGTCCTTCATTCCCAACTGAATTCCAAGAAGCTTTGTGAAACTTACAGGGCCAAAGGAATTGCTTAATTGGAAAAAAACATTTGGGGACTGACAGGAAACTATATTCAGAATGCTGAGCTGTGCAGAGACTGTCTCGCACTCCAGTTCTCCTCAGCCCACGTTCAGCTGGGCACCATGTGAAGCACGCCCTTCCTGTCAGGGTAGCTCACCTAGACAGCTAGTTTAGTTTATCTCATAAAGTCAACATCTTCATGAAACAAACATGTTGAAATTGTGCTATATTGTCAATGACCTAATCCCAGTGTTATTTAAACTTCCGACAGCAGTAGGATCCCTTCTTATGAATAATACTGTAGACAGAATCTGAAAATGTGAAATAGATAAAGGCACATTGCTTTGATTGAAGCTGGTAGGAGTCGGGGCCCAACTCAGCCTTCAGCCCCTTCCTCTGCAGTTTCCCCTCCTCACCACCTCAAGTGGTCCCTGAGGCACAGCAACACCACTTTCGGATTCTGTGGCATCTAGTTTGAAAATCACTGGCCTAAACTGTCTGGGCACTAAGAACAGCAGAAAATACATCTTTCGGTAATATTTATCAATCCTATACTATATTTAGGCATTGTGCTAAGTGATGATAGGGAGACTATGGTGCATAAATCAAACCCAGCCTCAAATTACGTTGGCTTTAACCACAGGGAAATTTATTGTATCAAATGGCTGTAAGTCCAGAACTAGAATGGCTGTGGAAGGCAGTATAATGGCTCCCCAAAGGTGCCATGTCCTAATTCCTTAAACCTGTGAATATGTTGTATTAAATGGCAAAGGGAAATTAAAGTCACTAATAAAGTGACCTTAAAATAGGGAGATTATCCTGCATTATCTGGGTGGGTCCAATGTAACCACAAGAGCCTTTAAAAGTGGAACAGGGGGGCCAAAGAGTGGTGGAGCAGAAGCAAGAGTGATTCTGTGCAAGAAGAACTGGATGTACCATTCATTGCTGGCTTTGAAGATAGAAGAAGGTCACGAGCCAAGGAATGTGGGTGGTTTCTAGAATCTGGAAAAGATAAGGAAATGGATTCTTTCCTAGAGTCATCAGAAAGAAATTCAGGCCATCTGACACCTTGGTTTTATTTCTGTGAAACCCATTTTGGACCTCTGTCCTCTAGACCTGTAAGATAGAGATTTGTTTTTGTTTAAGCCACCAGTTTTGTAGTAATTTGTTATAGTAGTAAAATACAGTAGCCTTCAGGGTTTGTTAATTCAGCGACTCAAAAAGTCATGAAGGGCACAAAGTAAAACATATAGGCCAACAGAATGGAGTTGAAATTCTCAAAGTAAACTCATATATTTAAGGCCAATTGATTTTTGAGATGGATACCAAACCCATTGAATGGGGAAAGACTATTCTCTTTGACCAAGGTGCTGGGACAAACCAGATTTCCATGTGCAAATGAATGAAGTTGAACTTCTACCTTATGCCATAGATGAAAATTAACTTAAATTGGAACAGCAACCTACATATAACAGCTAAAGCCATAAAACTCTTAGAAGCAAACATAGGGGTAATCTTGATGATTTTGGAATTGGCAATAGATTCTTAGATGTAATACCAAAAGCAAGAGTAACAAAAGAAGAAATAGCTAAAATAGGTCTCATAAAAATTAAAGACATCTGAGCATTAAAGAACATCATTAGGAAAGTGAAAAGACAGCCTATGAAATAATTGTAAAACACGTCTGTGATAAAAATCTATATCCAGAATAAATAAAGAGCTACTATAACTCAACAACAACAAAAGTCAACCAAATTAAAATATAGGCAAGGGCTTGAAAAGACGTTTCTCCAAAGAAGAGGTGCAAATGGCTAGTAAGTACATGAAAACATGCTCAGCATCATTAGACACTAGGGAAATACAAACCAAAATATCTACTGGCATGACTAAAATAATAATTTTAAAAAACAAAATAATGAATATTGGCAAGGAGAAATTGGAACCCTCATAAGTTGCTAGTGGGAATGTAGAATGCAGCTGCTATGGAAAACAGTTTGCCAGTTCCTCGAAAAGCTAGACACAGAATCACATCGGGTCAGCAATTTCATTCTTAGGTTATAATCAAAAGCATGGAAAGTAGGGACTCAGACACTTGAACATCAATGTTCACAATAGCCAAAGGGTGCAAATAACTTGTGTCCATCAACAGATGAATGGATAAATAAATGTATGTAGGTGCAATGGAATATTATTCGACAATAAAAAAGGAATAAAGTTCTGATACAATGAAGTTCTAAAGAACTGTTTTTACAATAAACATTTATTAAGCTGTGATTTTCACGATATTTTAATTTTCTTCTGAAATCAATTTACAAATATCACTATATAACACCAATGCCAATGATTTAATAAATAAGAGGAATGTATTAGTTTGTAAATGAAATAAGCCTTATACATTTATGTCTATATGTGATATTTCTAAAATCAGTTTTACAAGGCTCATAAAACTAATGTGAGCACATAACACACACAACCACATTCAAATCTGATGTATTTTATTAAATTTCAAGTTAAATGCTATATAAAATTTATAACCTGATATATAAGATATGAATCAAGTCATGAATACACTGTTGAAAATGGGTACCATACGTTACAAACCTTCAATCTTGAAAACATTGTGCTATGTAAAATAAGCTACATGTAAAAGGACAAATATTGTATGATTCCACTTACATGGAATATCTAAAATAGGCAAATTTATAGAAACAAGGCAGATTAGAGGTTGCCAAGGGCTGGGGAGTGGAGGAAATGGGCTGTGTTGCTGAGTGGTTACAAAGTTTCTGTTTGGGGTGAGGCAAAAGTTTTGGAAACAGGTACTGCTTGTTGATGGTGGTACAACATTGTGAATGTAGTTAATGCAAGTGAATAATCCACTTAAAATTGTTAAAATGAAAAATTTTGTGTTATATGTATTTTTTAATCATCTCCTGAGCATTTGTTTGTTGATTTTGGAGAGAGAAGGAGAAGGAGAGGAAGGGAAGAGAACGGGGGAGAGAAAGGGTGAGAGAAAGAGAGAGAGGAAGATAGAGAGAGATTTGGGAGAAAAACATTGATCAATTGCCTTCCATAGACACCTGGCCAGGGATTGAACTTGCAACCTTTTGGTGTATAGGATGACACTCCCACCAACTGAGCCATCTGGTCAGGGCATGTGTTATATGTATTTTACCACAATAACAAACATTATCAAGGACCCAGTTTTTTTTTTTTTTTTCCTTTTCTCGTTGTCGTTCATAGCATCAGCTTGGTCTTCAGTCAGTTCTTCCTTCCTCATCCTCCTTCCTCAGACAACAAAAACTGTAACTGAGTTATGAGACCGCTAGAACATACTAGGGCAAGATGAATGATATTAACATGCAGATCACTGGTATGATGCAGCCAAAAATAGTGACATCAAGAGAAGTTGGATTTTAATCTTCAAATACACGTTGGTGTCAGCATAGATCCATCTGAAAGACATCAGGGCAGGAAACCTTGGGCTTTCCCGGGGCCTCACCTGAGTTGTGCACTTGTAGTTGTACTATGACTTCAGTGAGTGTTAGGCACTATCTCTGGAAAACTCTTCATTTGTTAAATGATCCTGGAAAAGATTATAGAGATTTTATAGCTTTATCCTGAATAAAATAAGGAATTATTCTAGGATTTAAGGAAGAGAGCCATGGTTAAAAAGGGTCTATTTAAAGGCAGGCACAGAAACTAAACGGGCAATCAGGAGAGAATTAGGAGCGATGTTGTGGGTGAGGCAGACCTGCAGCCAGCGAAGGGGAGTGGGGTTGAAGAAGCCTACTAAGGGAAGAAGCGGGTTCAGGTAACAGGCCCAGCCTCAGGAGAAACCGATAGCTAGGGAATCAGTCTGTGTCTTCCTCCCATCAGGTACCTTGGAGCCTAGGTCCGCTTTCTCAATCTTGCTGCCTGCCTGCAGTCCCTCTGGCATCCTGTTTACAACCAAAACCTCCCATGGGTGACACTTATTCTGAGACATGATACAGTATTTATGAGGCAGTGTCCAAGGGGAGGGCCTGGGCTTCACAATCTTTGTTCTCTAGAACTTAGCACTATGGTCTTTACCAGAGTGGATATTTGTTATTTTTATTGTTGTTAATAAAGATAAGGATATGATGAGCCCTCTCAGTCTCACTGGATGAGATATTTTTTATGACAAATAGTTAAGGAAGACAATGAAGTTATGTGTAAAAAGAAAAACATCTTTCGTGAAGTTTGGAATTTTGGAGCCCACAGAATATACTATATTATCAGCCTTATCACGTGGGCTGAATGTAGGGACTGGGGTCACATTTATCACTAGTGGTCAGTCTCGGGGGGCATAGGATTAGAAAGGCTAAGGCAGGAGACCGAAGCCAATTCAGGAAGTCAGTCAAAAGAAGGTTGATATCTAGGCAGGCCAAGTCTCAGGAAAGATTGGGTTCCCAGAGAATTGAGATATTATTGCTACCAACAAAGACTCAAGCATGCTCAAAGAACTTGGATTGAAGCAAGTCTGAAATATAAACAGAAGGCTGCATTTTGCTTCCTCTCTAGCCTCAAGCTGACTTTTATAGCCTTTGTTGTTTTTCCTTATGGTTTCAAATTCTGGCAGTTTCCACTGTAAGCAAAGGTTCTGATGGGCAGGGTTGGAATGGATTCATTTAATGGTTCAGACACAAAGTCACGATGATTAGAGGCCAGAATGGTATATGCTCAGATTGATGAGGGCCTTCGGGACCTCTGGAACATATAATTCAGAAGTTTGATCATCTAGTGTTACTTGAGAGCTATGATAATGTCTGAGTCTTAATCCTTTCAAGCAGGATCCCTATTACCCATATGGTACCTTTGACTGGATTAGAAAAAGGTGTCCTATCCACTGGTGATGCAAGCCTCGAGCCAGGGCATAAAGCTCGCTGAGCAGAGTTCAGGCTGGATGGCAGCCTACAGGCATTGTTTTGGGCAGACCTCTTTATGCAGTGAGCAAACTGCGCAGTCACATAGGATAGCTGCCTGTCCTTACAGAAAGTACATGAAGTTGACCAGGATTAGCAGGTTTTGCTTACCTCAGTGCATGACAGAATATCAAGAACATCAACAGGAAGTGTTTTGATTAGCTAATTAATGAAAACAGAATTAGGAAAACTTACTCTCTGACCAGTCTTAGATGCAACACTACTGTATTTGCTCTTTTCTCGTATTATCACATAAAATCTCTGTTTTATATCAACTTGTTCTTGTTTTGTTTTAACTTGTTCAGCTTTTTATATAAAAGGGCTGCTCAAGAGAGGTATGCTTTCATTTTAGGAAATTAACATCTTTATACTTGTTATCAAGGTCCGATCTTGGTTTCTCTTGTGCCTGGGATAGCCTTTATTTGGGATGGGTAGGATTTATATATGGGGGTGGGAAGGCAAGGGGAATTTATGATTGGCTTGAAGCAAATATTGGTCTAGACTCAGTGTTAGAAGGAATAACAGAAAAAGTTTCCTGAAAAATAGAAATCCCCAAGAGAAGTGTCTCAACAGATTATAGCATGTAATGTTCAGTTTCTAATATCATTACTATTTCCTGCCACCAAAGAAAATTAAAGAAGCTCTGTTTAGATGAGGAGGTATTCCTTTTTTTAACCAGGTTTATTTATTTATTTATTTATTTTTAAAATTATTTTGTTGTTGCTCAATTACAGTTGTCTGTGTTTACCCCCCACTACTCACCCCCACCCCAGGCAAATCCACCTCCCTCCCTCGCTTCCACCCCTTCTTGGTTTTATCCATGTTTCCTTTATAGTCGTGAGGGGGTATTCTTATCTCTGTCTGGTGTTTTGTTTTTTGATTTTTTTTTTTTTTTTTTGCCATTCATTCTTCAGTTATTCACTGTTGGGGAACTGAAACTAGCCGTCTAGCTGTCTACCAAACCTGATAGAAGGTCGGTCTCTTTCTTGGGTGTAGTCACGCTCTTCATGTCTAGAATCTGGAGGCATAGCCACAATTCCTAGTATCTAGTATTACCCCTAAATCTTTAAAAACTTTTAAAATTCCTTCCAGTTTTATTGAAACATAATTGACATATAACATTGTATAACTCTAAGGTGTACAACATGATGATTTGATACACAGATATATAAAGGAATGATATAAGAATAAGGTTAGTTAACTCATTCATCACCCCCATAGTTATCATTTGCTGTGTGAGTGTGGTGAGAACATTTAAGATCTACTCTCTTAGCAACTTTCAAGTATATAAGACTGTATTACTAACTGTCATCACCATGCTGCACATCAGACCCCCAGGACTTGTTCTCTTCTAACTGAAAGTCTGCCCCTTTGACCAACACCCCCTGTATCTCCCAACCTGCAGCCCCTGACAACCACCATTCTACTCTCTGCTTCTATGAGCTGGATTTTCTAAGATTTCCCTTACAAGTGATATTACACCATGTTTATCTTTCTCTGTTTGGCTTTTTAAAATTTAGACTAGTGCATAAAAAGGGCCATCCACTTTGTCATAAAAGATAGGACTTCCTTCTTTTTTATGGCTGAATGGTATTTCATTTTATCTATGCCACATTTTCTTTATTTATTCATCTGCTGATGGACACTTAGGTTGATTTCATGCCTTGGCTATTATGAATAATGCTGCAATGAACAAGTGAGTATTGATATCTCTTCCACATAGTGATTTCATCTCCTTCAGATAAATACCCAGAAGTGCTGCTTATATGTTAGTTCTATTTTAATTTTTTTGTATAATTCTTCAAAAAGATACTTAGATTCACAATTTAATACATCAGGAGTATAGCCCCCCAAGTCACAGAATCTAGTTTAATAAGTAAATATTCATTGATTACATTCTATGTTCTAGGCGGTGTGCTAAGAGCTGCGAGTACAAAGTCGATCAAAGGGACAAAAGCAAGAAAAGAGGAAGCTGCAATATAGTAGTCACAGTCCATATCACAGGCTGCTGTGGTGGCACAAAACTAGGACACTGAGCCCAATTTGGGGGGAATTGGGAAGCCCTCTTTGAGGAAGTGAAGGTGGCAGACTTAGCCAAGTGAAGATGTGCAAACCCCAGAAACAAGAGGAAATAAGGTACGTGCAGGAACTACAGTAATTAGGGAGGCTAGAGTGCATACACTCGGGGACATAGAGGTAAGAAATTGAGATTGGTAGGAAGGCAGAAAGAACAATTAGAAGGTTATTGTAGTAATGTGGGTCAATGATGATGGTGTCCTGAACTAAGGTAATGACGATGGGGATAGCGAGAAGGTGCTCAAAACACATTAAGGATGTAGAACAAAAGGATCAGTGTTTGATTTGGAGATGAGAGGGCAGAAGAGGAAAGTATCTGTTTGATGCCTAGGTTTCTGATTTGGGCATTTGAACAGGACGTTGGGGTCAATGATGAGGGGGAAATATGGAAAAGAGAGGGGCATGGAGGACTCTACTTCCCACTTGGTAGCCTACTTGGTTACCTTCCTCATCTTCCTGTCTCTGCTTGAGAGCTAGCATCTCCCCTGAACTCAGGCTATTGCAAGGTCCTGAAATTCTCATTGTCTTCTTGAAGGCTAGAACTGTGCTCCCAGAACTAAGCACACAGTCACCATCCCCTTTGACTGGAGACCTCTCAGATACAGACAGAATTCCCTGAATCACTGTTGTAGCACCCCAGGACACTAGTGTAAGTTCATGCCAACCCCCCTCTGCCATGCAAAGTCTGACAAATGTGCCCCTGCTACTGACAGTCTTATGCCTGAGGGTGCTCTGATCTTTGGCTCGACCTTGTCCTGTGTCTTTACTCAGTCACCTTCTATAGCAGGCCAGCTCCGATATTGACTTTTTCTCCTTCCATGGTAACTCAATATTTCCAACAACCCTGTAGCCTTGTCCCAAACTGGCCTAAATGATAAAGTTGTGGATAATGGAGCTCCCAGAATTCTGCTTTGCCAGCCAACCCTGCTTTGCCAGCTGACCCTGCTTTACACTATAGTTGAATATCACTGGAGCTGCCAAAAGGGCATACTTTTTCATTGTTTTTCTTCGTCCTTCTCCCAGAGAGCACATTGCTGAAGGATGGATCCTCTGCTAACTACCAGTCACTTTCCACTTCTTAGCTATGATTTGAAGCTAGGTCCTGCATCTGACAACATAAACAAAGAGCAGCCCAACCAAAGAAAGACCTGATGAGAATTAGAAGGCTCTCAAGCCATTAGGTTGCCCCTTAAAACTCTTACCTGTGGAGAGTACACAACATTCAACACATTCACTGCATGTACAGACTCTCACACAGCATTTATAGCCTATCACCTTATATATGGATTTGTCAGAGTACTATACTTAACACAGCACATTAAAACCTCATGGAGTTAAATGACTCATAGATCCCCGATGGTCAGAACACCTCGTCTGGTCAGATTTTCACTGCTGTCAGGCAATGGAAAGTTGATTAACCAGCAAATTTGACAAGGTTTTATATTATTCAGAAGTTTAAAACCTGCACAGGAACTTTACGAAACCTCATGGGCTGCCATGCTGGGGAAGTAGACCTTTTCCTAAGGAGGAGGAAGGCAAGTAGTGAGGCATTAGAGGTAGGGGAGAAGTCAAAGAAAAATGTTCTGTGATCATTCTTCTTTTTTAAAAAATATTTTCATTGATTTTAGAGAGAGAGAGAAGAAGGGGTGGGGAGAGAGAGAGGAATCAATTTGTTGTTCCACTTATGTATGTCTTCACTCTACGTGCCCTAACCAGATATCAAACCTGTAACTTTGGAGTATCAGGATGATGCTCTAACCAACTGAGCTACCTGGTCAGGGCTTGTGGTTATTTTTATGTATGGAATTATGGTATGGTTCTGGAATTCTCTCTAGCCAACCCATTTCCATCTCCCTCTTTGAGCAAAAGTTGAAGTTCATAGAGAGGCAGAGGCATGGTCCCAGATAGGAAAGCAAGAGTGGTAGGTGTGTGGGGGCGGGGGGGGGCTGTCAACAACTCTTTTTGTTTCTCAGTGATAGTGGATTTGAGCATTGGAGCTTCCCTAAATATGCCTGCATTGGGCTATGCCAACTCCTCCAGTCATGGCAGAGTGGATGAGTAGAGTACTGGAGCTAAGGGTACTTGAGAAACAGCAGCAATTTTTTCAAGGCCAGTAAAGTCCCTACACTGGTGATAGCAAGAGCCAGCTGGGATTTTATGGGTAAAGGGAGGCTCCTGTAACAGTGGTGCTATACCTCAGTTCAATAACTAGAGCTGGGTCATGGTGGGTCCCGCTGCTTGACACAGGTAACTTCTGACCTTACACGTGCTGGGATAGCCTTAATCTTCTAGGAGCCAGCATGGCTTTCCACAGAGCTCACACCACGAGGTGGGGAGTTGTAACTTGTAATGGATGTAGTCCCAAGCCTGTTCAAGATGTCTGGGGACCATTCATTATCTACTGTGTGCTTGACGAAGTGTTCATCATAGAGAGTCTGGAGAGAGATCAGAGGGATTCATTTTGGGAAGGGTTATAGGCGGTGACACCATCTGGCTCTGATTGGTTGTTGGAGAAAGTAAGTATTGAGCACATCACTATACACATATTTTTTATGTAATAGTCATTTATTAAACACTTACTCTCAGGCACATTACATACAACTTCCCACTCTATATACACAATGACCTTATGAGGTATTACTCCCCCAGTTATACAGCAGAGGTACAAAAGACTGAAGCACAAAAAGGCAAAGTCATTTGCTATCCAAAAACATGTGTTCTTAATAACTTTTTTATGCTGTCTCCCAGTTCTATGTATCAATAGTTATACTAATAACTAAGGACTTCAGTTCTTAATATCATCACCCTAATGTGTTGAGGGAAATGTAAGATTTTTTTTTTAGTTGACCTTTTAGACTCAGGTTGTTTATTTTAAGTAGGCTGACAGGTCAAGGTGAAGAGAATAAAACTGAGTAAATACAAATGCCTTGTCTCTTCTGTGCATAACAGGGACCCAAGGCTGATTTTTGGTATAATCGATTAAAGAAATAATGCATGTGAAAACGCTAAGCATAATGTCTGTCACATAATGGAAGCTCAAAAAATGTTAGTTTACTTTATTTTACATCTTAGAATTATATAAATTAAATCTTGAATTAGAAAGAGACTCAGAAGAAAATTGTATAAAGAGTCTAAAGAATGTTTTAGATTTTCATTAAAACTTTCTTTTAAATGCAGGCTTTAAAAAGATTTAAAAAACTTATTTGTCTCTCTTTTTTTTTAACCACCTCAAATTTAGGTCTAGACATTTTACCTGTAAGTTATTTGTGTACTTACACACTTCCTTATATTAAGACCAGAAGTACAGGATAGGGATGAATTAGAGAGGGGTGAATCCAGCTGTATCTTGAGTTCACTGAACATCGCAGATGATTTTTCAAATGTTTTGGGCTTTCTGAAATCCAAAACAGGTTTCACCCATGCTTATATGCTTCAGTTTGGAGTATGTGCAATTTAAGGGAAATTTAATCCATATGTTTCTGATTCGTTTACACTTAAATAGTCAAAATATTATTTTTAATAGCTATTTGATGCCCAAGTAGCCTTTTAAACCTTTTAAATACACTTTTAGAAGACTGCATTCTCTTGAAAACAGGAAATCATGTCTTTACAAGGACAGAAACTAATTTATACATCTGAAAATTGGGGTTCAGACGAAAACAACTAAGGGTACAGGTTTTTAGTGACCTATCCGCATGGCAAATGAACACTCAGTGTTAGACTAAATGCTATTTCAATGCACCTACCTCTTGCTGCATATTTGGAGTGGATATACATTTCCGTTGGTGTTGGGCTATTTTGAGTAGTGGATTTAGGTCCTAAAGCTTGAAATTTACTTGGTTTTTATTTTGGTGCAATTGTTTTCTGTTTTAATTCATTCCATCATTCCTAGTTAGTTGTCTAACATGGCTACTTATTTTTGCAAATATTTCATGTGTGATGAAACTCATTTTGTGGTTTTTTTCTTTCTGCTCTTTACTAGCTATTTTTGAAAAATAAATGGAAGTATTTGATTTCCAATAAAACTATGCAGGGCTTCAGTTGAGGTACGAACACTGTCTTTTACCTGCATGCCTAGAAGCTGAGTAAAATCATGGTAGCCCCAAATAAATTAGGCAACACACCTTGCAAAAGAAAAAATCATAAGGGTTAGTAGGAAAAAAGGGGGGTTAATTATTTTTACTTATTTTGCAAATTTGTTTTAAAAGGACAAGATACTTGCTGAGAGAAATTAAGTATAGTTGTACGATTCACAGGTTCTACCCCTCTCTCCTTAAGAAATATATGTTGACTGAATGAATAAGTATATTTTTTTCTTACATGTATATTTTCTCATAGAGCCATTTCTACTTCAAAGCATTTACAAATGTTTATTATTTGTAGTAGAGATGTAGATTACTGATCGGTGCTTAGTCACTAGCTGTGTGAAAATGGATATATCACTAAACCTCTATGTGTACATGTTTTTTATTTATAAAATGGACTTTAGTAATAGTACCTAGTTCATCGGGTTTTGTGAGGATTTAAAAATTGTACATAAAGTCATTATTATAGAGCCTGGCAAATAGTAGGTCCTCAGTAAGTGTGGCAAAGAGAAATATTAAGCAAACTTTGAGGAAGGGGTACTTTCTATGTATAAGGCACAGAGTTTTCCTGGGGACACATAATCGTACTTTGTTCCGTGGTTAATTGCTCACTATTACTACATCATCCTAGAAATTCTTCAACCAGAAGTGTATGTATAGCGATACCGAAATCCAACTGAAGGGAACTTACACTGGCGGTCTAACGACTGTGGGTTGGAAAAGGCTTGAACTGCATCAGTAAAGAGGAAAAGGAAGAAGAAAATGGTGTGCCAAGCAGGGGCTACAGATGCAAATGCACGGCAGCGTTTCACAGTGTGACCTGGGTGCTTGGGCGCAGTAAACTCTGGGTGGTTGTCTGTAGCCCGATCATAGGGCTTGACTAAGGTGTTTACGTTTTTCCAGCTGGTGATACACAATCATTGAAAAAGTTTAAGAAGAAGAATGGTACTATCAGATTTGGGTGTATTTCAGCAGTTGGTGAGGTACAAGAGCATTTGAGAGTCAAAAGAAATGAGCTTGAAGTTCAAACCACATGCGGTGATAGTACTATGTCCCTCTCCATCTCTCCAGGGATTTGGCTGAAAATCAGGGAAGAGCAGGGGTTTTTTGGATTTCCTAGGGCCTCTGGCCCAAAATTTCTGTTTCTGCTGAATTAGTTCAATACACAGATCCCTGTCTTATCCTGCATGTATCCTTAATCTTCATCTTGTCCAACTAGATGTAGAATTTAGCTCCGTTCTTCCTCTTTGTTTCTCTCCTAATCCTTAGGAGACAACCACTTCATATTTATTCTGTTTTACTATGTAGACTGCTCATGGGAGGAGAATATTTTTTGTTTGTTTGTTTCCTGCCCAAACAAAGCCCCTATGGTGGAAGTGTGGATAAGTAAGAGTCACAGAGGCTCAAGCTAGGAAGCAAGTAGACCAGGTAGGAGGCTATTATCAAAGACCAGGTATGGAGGACCTGAAGTAAAGCAGTGGCATTAGCAGGAGGAAGGATGAGGGAAGAACGCATGTGAGATTTGAGATAAATGTGAGATGGGACTCACAGGACTGGACTCAGTGACTGAATCAACCTGGGGCAGTGGTACAGGCGAACACGACAGAGGAGAGTTGTGGAAGGGACTGGCAGCAGATGCAGGCTTCTGCTTCAAATGAGGATTTTGTTCGGGATATGTGAACAGTGAGAGGCAACACTTTATTGTTGTCCAAGATACAAAAGGAAGTACACGTTTTGGGAGAAATTTATGAGTATAGTTTAGGGCAAGTTGGGTTTGAGGTGCTGAATGAAGGTGTTTTCTGAGGTACTTAGAGATGTGTATTAGAATTTGAAAGTGTAATCCTGACTGAAGAAGCTAGGTTTGGGAATGGATCATTTAAGGACTGCACTCAAGCACAAGCCTAAGAAACCCCATTAAAAGAGCTTAACCAAAAAATAATCTATTTTTTTTTTTTATATTCCAGAGTTGAAAGTCCAGGATTAGTTTGGTGGTTCCAAGATTACACCAGTGTTTCAGGGTTATTTTTATCTTTTTGCTTATCATCCTTAGTGTCTTGGTCAGATGAGAATTCAGGTCATGAGAGTTATTCAGGGAAGGCTCTTTAGGAAATACTTGTAAGGGAAAGTATGAGGAAAGATGGAAAAGGAGAGAGAGCAGGTAGTTTGACTAAGTAAATAATTAAAAGTGGGCCATACATGAGGCAGTGGTGAGTGTCATAAACTAAGGGTTATTAATCCCATTCTGTGAACATGTGGTCCAAGGAAAAATCAAAAGAATGAATGGAGGAAAGAATTCAAGGAATTTAAGGCTATTCTTTCATGTAGCTTGACTTTGAAAGAAAGAAGTGTAGGGAGGTTGTTGGGGGGAGAACACGGGTTAAAAGAGAATTTTAAATAGTGTTTTAAGAAATGTGTTAAAGTGAAAGAGACAGTACATAAGGAAATATTGAAAATTTAGAAATAAGAGAAATTGGTCAGTAGAGTGATATCACAGAATTGGGAGGGAGTCCAGAATGCAGATGAAAAGATTAATTTTGGGGCACAGGGAAGGAAAAGCTTTTACTGATCCAGGAGGGAAAGATGTTAAAAATAGATAGGTTTACAGATAAATTCCTGATGGCAGCAAGTGAGGAACTGATAAATTTCTACATGAATACATTCAAATTTACTTTCTCAGCAAAAAAAGTCATCCGTTGAACATTCATGAGTGGAGTAGGAGTTGTTGGTGATGGTAGGATGGGGAAGAGGTGTCAAAGGCTGAAGAGTGGGGAGAGTTTGAAACAGCCGCTGAGTGGAATAGGAGAGATACCTGGTTAGAGCTGCCTGGCAATATTCGAAGCCTCGCTGAGGTTGCAGATAATGAATCTGTAGTACAGTGCCCCCCCCGCCCCACCCCCCCATGCACGGTTTCCCTTTCTGTGGTTTCAGTTACTGATGGTCAACCACAGTTCACAAATATCGAATGGAAAATTCTGGAAATAAACAGTTCAAAAGTTTTACATTGTATTTGTTTTGAGTGACAGGATGAAATTTCATGCTGTCCTGTTCTGTCCTGCCCAGGACAGGAATACTTCCTTTGTCCATTGCATGTGTGCTGTGTATGCCATCTGCTGATTAGTCACATAGTAGCTTTCCACACTTTCAGATGGACTGTTGTGGTATCACAGTAAGATAGTTTGAGAGACAACATTCACATAAGTTTTATTACAGCATATTGTTATAATTGTTCTGTTGTACTATTACTTGTTGTTAATCTCTTACTGGATCTAATTTATAAATTAAACTTTATCATAGTTACGTATGTTTAGGAAAAAACATACTACATATAGGATTCAGTACTATCCTCGATTGCAGATATCCACTGGGGATCTTGGAACATATCCCCCATAAATAAGAAGATACTTATTGTAGCAGTATCCCTGATTGTGTGTCTTTAGTTGCGGACAGCA
The DNA here is from genome assembly GCA_039655065.1 of Glossophaga mutica. Taxonomy (NCBI): domain Eukaryota; kingdom Metazoa; phylum Chordata; class Mammalia; order Chiroptera; family Phyllostomidae; genus Glossophaga; species Glossophaga mutica. Next base: position 54,921,011 of record CM077307.1, on the reverse strand, counting down.
TCTAGGGGGATCAGCTGGGCTATTAAATCAAGAGGCGTTATACATATGATTCATTTTCTAGTTGTTAAATGCCTCTCAGTTGTAGATCACAAAAGGACTACAGATATGCATGCATGTCTGCGTCTATGCTTAGGCAGTGGAATAAAACACCATTGTTTGGTTAGGGTGGATTTAGGAGTCAGGTGGTAGAAGTTTCAACTTTTCTTTTGGTTTCTAGTGCTGAAGCTATTATTGATTATGGTTTTGAGGCCAAATGGGGTTACATAGATGGATGGATCGTTATGGCTAAGTTTTATAGGACAAAAAAAGTTGGCCTACTTTCTGTGAGATCATTTGGGATATGTTTTTGTCTATTTGATACTCATGTGGCCCAGAGATTTCTAACCTATCTGAAATTCTGTGGGTGGATACAACTCTCTAAAACACATCAGTGCCCAGAAACTTTTAGTGGCTTCTCACTGTTTATAGTATGAGGAGAGACCCCCAAAACTTGGAATTTATTTATGAAAAATTGTGCATTTATTTTTACATGTTTAAACTTATGTCACCTTTAAAGTACTCTCCATTTGATGCAATCCACCTATCGAGATGTTTTTTTCACTGCTCAAAACAGTTTTGGAGCTCATCAGTTTTCAGGTCTTTTAGTGTTTCTGCCATTTTTTGTTTCACCTCTTCCACATCAGCAAAACATTTCCCTTTGAGGACTTTTTCACCCAGGGAAACAAAAATAAGTCACTCTGAGCAAGATCAATTGAATAGGGTGGGTGGGACATGGAGGTAATGCTGTTTTTAATAATGCCAAAACTCCTGAACACTCAGCGTGGTGTGGGCAGGTGTGCTTGTAAATCACCCATCATGGAATGGGCAAACACATTAAAAGAGTCTTCAAAAAAATTTCACTAAATCTGAATGCAGCTTCTCACAACAATGCCAGCTGGTACACTCACACAGACGGGTTCCTAGAACACTCATCTAGCAGGGAAGCCTATAATACAAGGGGCCCACCCTCTAGAAGTTAATTCTGTTTGGGGGGGTGTCTGCCCTTGTATATTATGTTATCTTAGCCTGGTGATTTTAAGACCTTCTATAATTTGGCCTCAACCTACTTTTCTTTATTTTTCCCTCTGCTTCCTATGCTCAGAAAGAATAGCTTAGTGGTGAAGAGCACAGGCTTTGCATTTGTGCTTGAATCCTAGCTTTTGAAATTACCAGCTGTGTGATCTTGTAAAATTTAACTTTCCTAGTTTTGGTTTTCTCACCAGTAATATGGAGATAATAATACATGTCTTATAGAAGGATTAGGATTAAATGAAATAATGTAAGGTGCTTCATACAGAGTCTGGAACATAGTATAACTACAATACTTATAGTACTTTATTTAGTTGACTCAATGTACATAGTGTTTGGACACTGTTCTAAGTATTTTGTAAACTCATTTAATTCTTATAACAATCCTCTGAAATGGGTAATATAATTATCCTAATTTTGCAGATAAGAAACAAAGGTACAAGAAAATTGATGAACTTACCATGTTACCAGCTAACGAGTCGGAGAATCATGTCTCCCACCCTTGGAGTCTGGCCTCAGAGGCCATGATCTTAACACTGAACCATGTTGCTTTCCAATAAATGGCAACTATTAAATTAATACTCTACTAACTCTCCCTTAAACACATCATGAACATTTTTACCTCTTTGTTACTATTAATTAATTAATTAATTAATTTATAGAGAGAGGGGAAAGGAGGGAGAAAGAGAAAAAGGGAAACATCAGTGTCAGAGAGAGAAACATCGATCAGTTGCCTCTCATACATGCCCTGACCAAGAACTGAACCAGAAACCAAGGTATGTACCCTGACTGGGAATTGAACTGACAACATTTCACTTTGCCAGATGGCACCCAATCAATTGAGCCACAGCGGACAGGGTTCCTTGTTACTACTTATGTAATTTAGTATGTTAGGAAAGCTTCCTTTCCTGTCTAAATCCTCTTAATCTTTTCTGGCTATTTCAATGACTGCCTCATCCATGAAGCTTTCCATGGTTTCTCAGTGACCAGTAATATGAATCTTTGGTGCTTATAGCCGGCACGATTAGTTAGCATTTTAAAATACTGTTTTGTAGTGCCTATGTTGCTATATTTTATTTAATCTGTCTTCATTTTTTAAAAGATTTTATTTATTTATTTTTAGACAGAGGGGAAGGGAAGGAGGAAGAGAGGGAGCAAAACATCAAGTGTGTGGTTACCTCTCATGCATGTCCTACAGGGGACATGGCCCACAGCCCAGGCATGTGCCCTGGCTGGCAATCAAACCAGTGACACTTTGGTTTGCAGGCCAGCACTCAATCCACTGACCCACACCAGCCAGGGCTTAATTTGTCTTTGGTTTTAAACAGACAAAATTTGTGATGGTGGGAACAACATGTTATCATCTTTGTGTCCTTAGCACTGTTGAATGGGAAACTCACTGAACTTTGTATCAGAGACTCAAATTCAAGTCACAGCACTGAATAAATATTTTGAACAAAGACATATTACTTGACTTTGTTGAACCTTAACTGTCATTTGCAAATTGGGGTTAATAACTTATTTGTCTTAGAAAGTTGTTGTGGAGATTAAATGAAATGTATACATGAAAAAGTTGAGGCTCTATGTGTACCTCTACAGAATTCAGATTTGGATTGAAGTATGAAGGGCCTGGGTCTCCAGGTTAGAGAATAAAGGTAATGGGAGTAAAGGTACAAACATACATGAAATGAGAGATTATAAAACATGAAACATTACCTTTTTGCTTAAGGTAACCTCTGTTTATGCCTTTAGTATATGAAGACAGGCTAAAATTACTTAGATTCATATTTCTCACAAACATATCACTGACTAGCGTATCTGAAATTCTTCTCTTGGCTCCAGGGTAAAGAATTCTGGCCAATTTTTCCTCATAAGTTAAACTTGAATTTAAATTTCCTACCCACAGAAAATATCTATCCAAAATTTCACATGACTGACATGTAGCAATTTAAGATTTCTCTAACCACATAATCATGGATTCCTAAATAGTATGTGCAAGTTCTTGATTCTTATTAGACTTTTTGTTGTAAGTCCAGTTAACTTTCACATTTTTTCTCTTCTTGATAATTCTCCCCAAATAAAACATCAGTTACTAAATTCCCTTTAGAGCTTATGATATACACTTACACCTCAGGTATCTGTCACCTTTCTGTGTCATGATTCCTGTAATTTAATCCTCCTGTGGCCACTTGCTATTTTTCTTTCCATCTTATTCTGATGGCAAATTTCTTTGTTTCTCTCTAGGCTCTGTATTCTTATCCATCTCTCAGTCTTAACAGAAACAAATTCTGTAGCCTACATGTCATGGGAATGAAGTGGTGAAACAGCAAAGAACTCAGCTGCCAGTGGAAGAGTTGGGGATGAGCTGGTTAAGAAAAATTTTCAAAAATAAGAGACAGAAAACAATCTTGGAAGAAGAGAATTTGAGTTGTGGGTAGTATGTCTTTTAGGTAGCACTTAGCTCAGAAGAAATACTACTTTTGTTAGAACCTGCCTACCTTAATTCTCCCTATAGTCTGTTATTATGTATGTCATTTTCAGGCTTATCAGTCCAGTGAGATTTAGAGTCAGTTTCTCTCTCTCTCCCCCTTCAACCCCCAGACCCCTCATAGGACCTGAAAAAGGCCCTCCAACAATTGTCTAAGGACCTAGAGAGTGATTAATGTGTTAGAGACCACTGTGTTGTGCTTTGGAACTCTACATCACCTCTACCACATGTGACCAGTCTGCTTAACCCACCCTACTCAGGCTCTGGTTCTTGGTTATTTTCTGTTCACTTTTTCTTCCATGGAATATGAAGTCTAGCCTTGAATTCTAGACCAAAGGCTGGAGATCCTGACCTCCTCATTGTATTTCAGCTAGCCAATTTCTCTCTATTTTTTAAACAATTTTATTTATTTATTCTTAGAGAGTAGGGAAGAGAGGGAGAAAGAGAGGGAGAAAAACATCGATGTATGAGAGAAACATTGATCAGTTGCCATGACAGGGGACCAGGCCCACAACCCAGGCATGTGCCCTGACCAGGAATTGAACCAGCAACGTTTTGCTTTGTAGGATAATGCCCAACCAACCAAGCTATACCAAACAGGGCTAGCCAAGCTCTCTAGAACTGAGTTCTAGAGAGTTCTCCTTAAACTATTTAACCACTGAAAGTGATGTCAGCAATATGGTGGTATGGAAGTTTCTAGCCCATGTACTCTTCCAGAAACATAGATTTGAACAACTATTCCTGTACAAAAATACCTTAACAATAGCTAAGCATTCTTGGTGAGAGTTAACAGCACCTGAGTGGAGCAGAGAATACGAAAAGATGCTTTGATGAGGGTAGAAAAGACAGTTTCACATTGCCCCATCACTCCTTCCTGAAACCTGGGCAGCCTAGCATGAAAAAAAGAGCCTTCTTCAGGGGAGAAAGAGTAAGGTGAGTTCCTAACTTACTCGGACCACAGCGCTGGTCCAAACCAACACCTGGCCACCTCCAATGGCTCTAAGCAGCTCTCATAGCCCACTACAACACCAGGCCAACTCCCATGTATCTAGACTCCAAACTAGCTACTGTGGACTCCTGACCCTTCTCAACATTGGGCTGGTTATTGCAGTCCCAGGCTCCTGGCAAGCCCCGACACCAGGCTGACAGCTACTGACCTAGACTCTGGGCCAGAAGATCGTGAATAATCCAAGGAACTTGAAACCAACAAAGGAAACTAATAAAGCTTCAGCGACAGACACTGAAGAAATGGAGATCTATGAATTATCTGATAAGTAATTCAGAATGTTTTTCTGTAAGAAACTCAGAAAACACAGGTAGACAACTAAATTAAATTAGAAAAGCAATATGTGAACAAAATGAGTTTAATAAGAAATAGAAGCCATTATGAATTCCAAACAGAGATTCTAGGGTTGAAAAATGCAATGACTGAACTCAAGAATTCAATAGAGCTTCAATAACAGATTTTACCAAACAGAAGAAATCATTAATGATCTTGAAGACTAGTTATTTGAAATCAGTCAGAGGAAATCATAAAAAAAAAAAAATAATAATGAAAATGAGTGAAAAAAGCATGTGTGAATTTTAGGATACCAATGAAAAAAATAATTGATGTGTTACTGGCATCCCAGAAAGAGAAGAATGGGAGAAAGGGGAAGAAAGCATATTTAAAGAAATAATGGCTGAGACTTTACAAACTGAGGAGAAATTTGGTCATCGAAGTTCATGAAGCTCACTCTAAAATTTCAACCAAAACGGATCTTTTCCAGGACACATTACAATAAAATTGTCTAAAAATCAGGGCCAAGGAGAGAATGTTAATTCTCTCGGCAGGAGAAGAAAATATCCTTTTATACAAGGGAAACTCCATAAGGCTGTCAGTGGACTTCTCAGCAGAAACCTTGGCTGATAAGAGAGAGGGGATTCCAAACAAGAATGGTTTACATGGCAGAATAGTTCTTCAGAAATGAAGGAAGGATAAAGACTCTCAAGCAGTCAGATTGGTACAACCACTATGGAAAACAGTATGGAATTTTCTAAGAAAACTAAAAATGGACATACCTTTTGACCCAGCAATTCCACTGCTTGGATTATATCCTAAGCATCCTGAAACACCAATCCAAAAGAATCTATGCACCCCTATGTTCATAGCAGCACAATTTACAATAGCCAAGTGCTGGAAGCAACCTAGGTGCCCATCAGTTAATGAATGGATAAAAAAACTGTGGTACATTTACACAATGGAATTCTATGCAGCAGAAAGAAAGAAGGAGCTCCTACCCTTTGCGACAGCATGGAAGGAATTGGAGAGTATCATGCTAAGTGAAATAAGCCAGGCAGTGAAAGACAAATACCATATGATCTCACCTTTAACAGGAAGCTAATCAACAAAACAAACAAACACGCATAATATAAACAAAGACACTGAATTTGAGAACAGTCTGACAGTGTCCAGATGGGGAGAGGAGGGAATTTCAGGGGAAAAGGGGAACGGTTTAGAGCAACAAGTATAAAGGACTCATGGACAAAAACTATGGGGGGTGGAAATGGGAGGAAGGTGGGGAGGGCTGGGGTGGTGAGCTGGGGGTGGGGTAAAAGACAGAAAACTGTACAATATCAACAATTAAAAAATACTGATTAAAAATAAAATAAAAAAATGGAAGAAAAAAAAGACTCTCAAGCAATCAAAAATTGGGGAAGTTTTTCAACCCTAGACATGCCTTTCAAGAAATGATGAAAGCAGCTCTTCAACTTGGAATGAAATCACAATATTGGTGACATGAAAACATATAAAAATATGAGACACACTGGTCAAGTATATAGTCAAATTCAGAATACTCTACTACAGTGGTATGACGATGTGTCAGTCATTTTAACTCTAGTATAAAGGTTAAAGGAGAAAAGTATCAGGTATAATTATAGTTATAATAATTTGTTAATGGACCCACAATCTAAAGAGGTAAGTTGTGATATCAAAAACATAAAATATGAGAGGAAATGTGTGGAGTTTTGTATGTGATCAAAATTAAGTTATTAGCAGCTTAAAATAGACTGTTATTATCTATTAGATATTTTTGTTTCGCTAAGCATCACAGTAACCACAAAAGAAAAACCTACAATAGATATACAAAACTCAAAGAGAAGGAAACCAAACATCCCGCTAGAGAAAAGTCGCCAATTTATAAATTAATAGAGTAAGAGAAAGAAAAAACAAGGAACTGAATTAATGATGTTTTAAAAGATGTTTAAAAGATGACATTAGTAAGTTCGTATCTATCCATAGTGGTCTGAAATGTAAATAGCCTGTATTGTCAAATCAGAAGGTATAGAGTGGCTGAATGGATAACACAAGACCCAGCTAGAGGATGACTGCAAGAGCCTCACTTCAGCTTAAGGGCGCACATAAGCTCAAAGTAAAGAAAAATGTCAGATGGAAACCAAAAGAGAGGAGGGGTAGTTATACAGGATATAAGGCAGTTGTTCTTAAATATGGCTTAATTTTAATCATCCAGAGAACTTTTAAAAAATGCTGAAGACTGGGTTTCACCCCAGACCACTTAAATCAGGATCTCTAGGAGTGAGCCCAGTCATTGTTATTTGTTTAAAAGTATCCCAGATGGCCTTGGCTGGTGTGGCTCAGTGGATTGAGCTCTGGCCTACGAACTACAGGGTCTCCAGTTTGATTCCCAGTCAGGGCACATGCCTGGGTTGTGGGCCAGATCCCCAGTAGGGGGTGCGCGAGAAGCAACCACACATTGATGTTTCTTTCCCTCCCTTCCCCTCTGTCTAGAAATAAATGTAAAAAATCTTTAAAAGTATCTCAGATAATTCTATGTACAGTTGGAATCAAAAACCTTAGTGTGACTAATTGTTATAATACTGGACACTGAAGAATTATGTCTCCCTGTGTCCACACACATGAACAGGTGAAGTCTATTTCCCCATCTTGACTGTAGGCCCCCTTTGCTGACTCTACATGGGAGAGCATAGCACGTTGATAAGTAGAGGTAAGGTCAGGAGAAAACCACCCAGCTAAACCTGGGTGGAATAATGAGAAGTAATAAAGTGTTTTTTAAAAACCATTAGTTTAAGGATGGTTTGTTACTCAAGCAAAGTCTAACCGAAATACACTATTGTGGAGATTTCTGTCATAAGCTATGACCAAAGGAGCTACTTTTGATTTTGTTTCTGTACCTCGATTTTTATTGCTGTTACAAGAACCACTCTAATGCCTCTGAAGCACTTTCTCTTGTTCCAGGATTCTCTTTAGACTCTATTACTACTGGTGGAATAGAAAAAGAAAAATTTCATGTCATTGTACGACTGTCTTCCTGTTTTTTGCTTGGTTACTTGTTCAGTCTGAATACCAAATATTTACAACAATAAAGATCAAAAGAACGCCTTGCCCCTGGGACTGTGGCTCCGGCAGGTTTTTATAACACTACACGTGTACTGCATCAACACATCCTGAAATTTGCTCAGACTCAGTTTCACACATGAAAGTCTAGAATTAGCAAGACGGTCACATGTAGTTTAATCCAGGAACAATTGATGTCTCCAATCAATTTACTTGGTGTGGTACATGTATAAGAAATGTAGTTTGCACCTTTGCTATACTATTAGTGATGAAAATTCTATAAATTTACCTTAATACTAAGGCCAACTATTTTAACAGGCCTAAATGGAATGTATTTCTTGTGAAATCTGGAATGAATGAAAACAACAGTTGTCTATATCATTGTTTGGGAGGTAACTGGGTTGGTGGGAGTAAATGCCATGGACCTGGAGTCCAAAGACATGGGACAGACACTCAGTCACTTCACTTACCTGTTGCGTAAGACTGAGAAAGTCATTAAATATTTTTTATTTTAGTTGCTTTAAAATTAAGATAAAAATAACTATTGGCAGATTATATCTAAAGATAAAAAAAGATAGCATATATAATATCCCTTTGTAACCTTTAAAACTTAATTTAGATGTAATTGCTCTCAGTACAGCTATTGGTATAGATAGTACCAGGAAGGAATGAATATGGAAAAAATTCTTTGACAACAGCTGAAAAAAGCCACTCATATTCTCACAATACCAGGAAAGTAATAACTTTATATGGCTTCACAGTTTTTTTTGTTAAATCTCTGAATCTTAAAGCACCTTGAAGAATATTTTTATTAATTTTAAACCCCCCCATGAAATACATTTCCTCTTTAAACTTCATTTTAAAGATAGTACCCTTGCCAGGATGTATAACTTTAAGTCTAACCCACTAAGGGCTCTCAGATTTATGCATGAATAAAGAGGAGTTCTGATCCTTTTTTATGTTGCAATCTGTGTGTTTTGTTTAAAATATTCAAGTCTCTTGATCTTGTCAGCCTTTCCTCAAAGCCTGTCCCTTGATGCTTTGATGCGGTGAAAATGCCTAAGAAGCTCAAAGCTTAGACAGGTGGCAGCCTTTTCATTCCCTGAACATTAGGGATACGGTTCGGAGATAACTTATTAATCTTTCTCCTCTAAGTGTCTGCAAGATGCCCATGGAAAATATGTGAACCAGATTCCTACACTGCATGGTCAAATTCTGCCTGGAATCAGAGCCCTTGCAGTCTGCACTTTATTCTTTGGCTCCTTTACTAGCACTCAGGATTTTTGTTGTTGTTGTTGTTGTTGTTGTTGTTGTTTTTCTTTTGCCTTACAAATGGTTGTCTACTAATATGAATGAACAAATGAGGCTTTCAGCCAAGACTTGTTTCAGTATTAGGAGATGTAGTTATAATTATCTTCTGTATTTCTCTGGCTTCTTTTTTAAGGATTGTAGAGAGCTCTGCATATATTATTTAATCTTTCTAAGTAAAATGAGCTAGATTATGTTTTTATATTAGAAAAATTTACCCTTAATCCAAATTTCTATCATTCTATCCTTAGCATCTTTATTTGACATACTGGCATTTAGTGACCTGATTTTTTTTTCCATGGATGTTCCAAATGGTTTGCTTTTTCCATGTTGAAATAGACCTGATTTCTGTCTTTTCCCTCAAATTCTGCTCTTAAAAGAAAAGGCATCTATGTTTATGGACAATTAATGTGTATTATGTCCCAGTCCAAAGAAGTACTATTTCAGGTGAATTTCTTAGTTTGAGAGGACTAGTGTGTGGGAAGGGATGATCTATTTGGGAGACACATGGACCTTTAGCTATGCTTCAAAATAAACCACATAAACATTTTCTTTTGTGTACAAACTGCTTTGATAATCTCTTTTAGAGAGGAAGTATTTATTGCAAACTCTTTGTTAGGGTAAAGAAGACTTAGGGACAGTATAGATTGGTAACATGAAAGGAAAACATAAGCTGATTTTGGGTAGATTCTGATCTGATTATTGCTTATGGCCTAATACCTGCTTTTGATAGCGTTTTACTTACAGAGATGCCAATACCCATGTTGAAACTTTGGTCAGATAACCAGAATACTTTAAATTTGAGGCTGCCATAAGTTTATTAAACTGATCTTTCTTCATTAATGTTGCTGAATGATTTCTTTTTTAACTCAACACATTATTGTAAGGACTTTTCTATATTAGACCAGTTGAAAGACAAGCCACAATTTTTCCTGAGGAGTTTGTTTTCTCTACTAGAGTGACACACACTGACATACACTGACAGAAGTCCTTGTTTCTGAATTTCTGTAATTATTAATTCAGTAGGGTGTGAAATATACATGTGCAGGTGACATGAATGGTTAAAACACCAGTAATGTTTACTTCACTTACAAATGTTGGGCCTTTTCCCCTAAGACTCAAATTTACCATCAGTCTACTTGTCACAGGGTTGTACAATTTCACATAGGATTATGCTTCCATGGATGTCTTCCAGAGCTTATTCACAGGAGTCTCAAGCAGAGGTCATGCCGGCTTTTCTAAGAAACTTTCTGGAAGAGAAGACCATAATTGCCCCCTTCCAGGAAACTGGTATTCATCAAGAAACATTTGCTTTTCATGTCTTCCCTGGTGGACATCAGTGGATTTATCAGGTTGCTGTTCAGGGTCTTTCCAATTCTCTTCTATGTTTTCTTTGCTTCCATCTGTGACTTTCTTTGAAGCATTTTTCCTGATTGACTAGAGGTAAGTCAAACTAAAACTTAGAAGGAAATAAACATTTGTTATGAAATTACCCCTTGGAAAGAAGAATTTCTTAGCATAGTATTATAACATAAAATTTCTAAATAAAAGATATTTTGGTGTTTGGACTTAATTGGCACTTTTCTCCTTTGCTGGAGTTGTTTATCATAGTGACAACAAACACACGCTGGAACAGGCACACCCCAAGCTTGACAGATGGCTGCTTTTGCAGTTTACTGTGTTTTCCTTTGGCAGTTGGATGTGGCAGAAAGGGAGAGTCTGAGCTGAGAAGTTGGAAGGGACTGGGTTTGAATCTGTGTTCTGCTACTTATTGGTTGTTAACCTTGGGCAAGTTAATCTCTCTATCCTATGCTTCTTTCTCTGTTAAAAAGATATTAATAATGTCCATGTTATCAGATTGCCTTAAGAAATAAATGAGAAAATGTAAATGAATATATGTGGCACATGTCAATCTTTGTGAGTCCTCAGCATATGTTAGTTATTTTTTGCTCCTACTATACATTGGCCAGAGAGTAATGTGGTATTTTTGCTTAATAAGATAAAATAAAATAATATATAGAAGCAAATAATGAAACATGCAAATATGAATTTTGGGTCATTTTACACTTTGTAGAGTACCTAATTAACTCAGGGATCCCAATAGTTATATATAAAATGCTACCGTATTCTTGTGAGATTGAAAAGCAATAGTAATAAATTCATTCACTTGCACTTTTTTGGTCCAATATTTATTGATGCTATTATTTGTTAAGTGTTGTGCTAGGTATTAGAGATACAATGGTGAGGAATATAGGCATGGTTTCTGCAGTTGAACTGCTAGGACATTTTCAGTTTATAAATAGAAAAAATTAAGCAGGAACACACTTAAGGAACACTGATTTTGGATATCAGTTAATATGTAATCCCTGATATCATATCTCAAATGAGACTGATCATCATCTTTCAGCCAATTAATTTTCTTAGTTCTAGTCAGAACTGGAAACTTTTCCTTAGGCTGTGGAAACTTCACGGATATGAGGGTATTCTGTGTTTTTCAACCATTACAAGGAACTTTAACTGAGGTTTAGCTCAATTATAATTCTAGGACCACTTACCATAATATTAAAATAAAGATCTATTTTTCTCTCCTAATAAAGCAATATTGACCAAAGCCAGTTAGAACTCCAGGAAGAAAATACATTTACAATTTTCTTTCTAAAAAGATCTACCTGATTCTTACCCCCAGAAGGAAAACTTGGGCTGTACTTTTTGCTCCCACTAGAGCACTGGCCCACCCCCTGGAATGAGGAGAATGAGGTACACATTCAAACTGCTGCTTAGTCACTTTGTTTAGTACCTGTGGGTTATGGTCTTAGGCCAAAGGGTGGTTGACAATAACCACAAAAGAGATCTTTTCCCTTATGTGTTGTCTCGCCTTCTCTCCTGTTTCTTTTATTTCTTTTGTTACTCTCACTCTCTCCCCGCCCCTCTCTCTCTCTCTCTCTTTTTTTTTTTTTTTTTGTTTACTTTCTTTTCACCTATGATGCCCAGCAACTTAGTTTGTTGGGGCTTTGCTGTTGTGTGAGTTTTAATCATGCCCCTAGGAAGAGGGATAATTATTAAACCACTGGAAATTTAATGATGGGCATTTATTCCCCAACCTTAGTCATTTTGGTGTCTGGGGTTTGGCATGCCAGTCAGTGGAAACCAAAGTGGATAAATGTCATCAAACCACACGTGATTTTCCAGTGATTTACGTGTGTTTGCTGTACTCCAGATGGGCAATTACTGATGCCCTGCTATGCCCTTTATTTGCAAGCCTTTCATGATCAAAATAACAAAGATTTGAAGCAAGTTCACCTCCCCACAGTGGTAGAAAACAGGTGTCAGTTTCTCCAATATGAAATCACTTCTTTCTAATGCTCAGTTCTGCGGTGACATTTCTTCTTGGGGGTGCTTAAGTCATAGGTTTCCTGAGCTCCTTTTTTAAAAAAAAATTTTGTTTAAGTTGTCTTTCCTTTTAACTTAAGAATTCAAATTGCTAGAAAAAAATTGGACTTTATATATTTTCCAATGAATTAATATCAACCTTCTAATATATTATGTATGTGCTTATTTATTATTTTTATTGTCTGTCTCTTCCCACTAATATTTAAGTTCCTCAAGGGCAAGACCTGTTTGGTTCAATATTTACCTGTTTGGTTCAATAATGTATCTCATGTGTTTAAAACAGTGCCTGGTGCATATTAGGCACTCTTTTAATGTATGCTGAATAAATGCTGGATGAACGAATAAATGCTACTAAGTGCTTAGTTGAAGACATGCCGAAAATAACTGTTTTTATAGATGAGAGAGACCTGTGTTAAAATTGCCACTTTTCATTTGTGGAACCACAGCAAGTTACTTAACCTTTTTAAATATTCATTTCTTTATCTGTGTTGTGGAGATTTTTTTGAAGATAAGGTTAAAAAGGATCATTTAAATAGACTAATGTATAAAAAGTGTTTAACATGGTTCCTGGCATGTATGGTCGGTGCTCAAGAAATTTTAACTGTTATGAAGTTTTTGCTATTCAATTTAATGTTTTGCAAATGTGAGTAATATAGGACTATGTTCATGAAGAAGAGCAGGGTTTTTTTTTTTTTTTTTAAATCCTTGTTTTATTTTAGCTGAAGCTCCATTGGAATTTCAATTAAATAAAGATAGGAAGTTTCCAAGTTATTTGTTCCTTGATGTATCTTGACAACTAGAATGACGCTGGGCATAGGTGCTCAATAACTATTTGCTGAGTGAATCATCAAATATTCAAGATGGGGTTTGGCTCCACAAGCTCAACCTTCTGAGCCCCAATGGTAATCAGTTGAATTAATGGCAGAGATTTCAAAATGCTGTTCTAAAAATATGTCAGTGTTTTCACTGTATGGAAGGAAAGAACACAGAGGAGGTTTTTGAAAACTAAAAGTGAAGAGGAGAAGGAACTGGAAATTAGCTAGAAGGTCAGGCCATGCAGAGCTATTTTGGGCAATTCAGGATCAAATGGACTTATTTTCATATCACCCTATTTGACTTGCTAAAAGACCTGGGTCTACAATACTTAATTTCACTTTATGTTGTATAGGTTTTGTCCAAAACAGAGAGTTTTCTTTAATCTTAGCCTCTTTTAGGTGAACATCTTGGTGGCAGGCATGTAGGTTTGAAGAGAAAAGATATTGTACATTCACTGGTAAATACACCTTTCTGGTCCCCATGGCAAGCCTGGGCTCTGAAATACCATAGTCCAAAGGGTGTGCTGAACTGTAGGTCTTCCATGAAGTCAAAGCAAAACAAGCAAGTTGTTGATCTGTCTCTCACCCTGCTAACTCAAGTCCTTCTGCTAAGTGACTACTTTGGCTGACCCTCTATTGTATTTTCAAGTGATTAAGGGGGTTTTCAATGTTCTATTTGTAAATAAATATTAACTGGCAATTCTCCATGACTACTTTTAAAAATTGCATTTTGTTAAAACAACATTTGATAGGATCATTAACCAAATTTCTCAAAAAAAAATCTACATCAGGCCATTCACAAATGCATGATTTTGACATTTTCACTTGTGTTATTTAGGCTCAGGTTTTGGTTTTGTTATTTTATATTCTTACAAATATAATTCCTTTGCATTACATTTTAGCAATCAAAAGTATTGCTACTGTTATCCTTAATGATAAATATTTTAAATGCATGCTATTATTTTATTTTTATTTTCTCTAATATTATTTTAAAGGAAAAACTTTTCAAGTAGATGTTTTGACATAAAACCTTCTATGTCAGTACATTCACTGTTAAAGCTGACATGAAGTCTGAAACTTTTCCAAAAATAAAGATTCTTAATACTTTTTAAAATGTGTTCACAACTGTAATTTAAGACAATGAGAGTTGCAGATAGATTTGAAAATACCATGTCCATGTCATGTGGATAAATTTCAATAATAGAGTGATATGTTTCCTTGGGATGACCAATTTTAAGAAAAATTTCTGAAACTCTGATTTATGTTGCAATTATAGGGATATCAAACAGTTTCACCAACACCTAACTGTTCATACAGTTTGAACCAACTTCTAAAAAGCGGAGCCTGAAAATACTTTCCTACACTTACTTACACTTTGAGATTTTTATTTTGTTTTCTTTTGTGTGTGTGTATGAATTTTTCAAAATGTATTTGCCTTCAGTAAGTATAAGAAAGCAGAGAAAGTTTTTAGAAATGTTCAAGATACCGACTGGAAAGGACACAAAAGTGTAGAAGTGACGTAATTTACACTACGGACATAGGACAGCATGTGAGGTTTTGAGGACTATTAATCCCGGGGTGTTAGATGCAGTGCGCTTGTGCCTGTGACTCCACCGAATCCAGTCTTTATTAGGAAGGGCAGTTGTCTTGAAATCAACTTCCTTATTTTCTGCATTGATGGAAAAACTAGACAGTCTGGTGACAAGAAAAACAGATCTGTACTTATAAAGTTTGAAAGTTGTTTTTCAAGAAGGAGAACATATCAGCTTTGCTCCCCCCTCTCCCCCCTGCTCTATAAATAGCTCCTGGCAGGCAGAAACAGCCCTGATTGCAGGAGATGAAGGGAACAAGCAGCAGGCTCTAGTGCAGAATCAATGGCACGGTGCCAAGAGCTTCATCAAATGAATAATAGCTTCCACTTGACAATCAGTAAAGTGCCTCTTCTCTTACGGATTTAGTTTTTAATGATGATTAGAGAGGATGGGCCCCTAAAATTTCTCTGGTAGAAATGACCTCCTATTAATTTCTATTCCTTGAAATGCTGAATTTCAAAGCTATTTTACAGCTGCAAAACCAAAGGCACTGACATAAAGGAACTATTATCTTTGTAATTGTAACAACAAGTACTAAATTTGTCATTGATTAACAGAGACTTTTTAACTTCATGATCCTTTGTTGGTTGAGTTCCCTATTTGGAGCTCTGCTGATTTACTTGCTTTGAAAGTCAAATGTTACATTTTAGACCCAACAGCTATCAGAATAATGTCCTTTGTTTTACTACAGGGGTGGGCAAAAGTAGGTTTACAGTTAATACAAATAATACAACAATTAATAAATAATACAAGATTAAACTGTTTTGCACACTCACAAATGTAAAGCTACTTTTGCCTACATAAAACTTCCTTATAAATCTTACACTGGTTATTTATTATGCAATGAAATGTGAAGATCAAGTTAGAGTTTATTAATTCTATACAGTGTTTTCTTCTCTGTTCAGTAACAAAAAATTCTAAACAGGTATTCTTAAAGTATGTATAGGGATGCAACTTTTATTAAGCAAAGAACCTCATCAGAATTTTAAAAAATCCTAACGCATTTTTATCTGTGTGTATGTATAGGAAGTATATTTTCCAAGAGGAATTAAATATAGAATTAAGAAAGGGTGGACTGCAGCTTCAACCTGAGTCTCAGCTTGTCACCTTCCTCCTTGAACAACATGGGCTTCAGCACATGCTCCAGTTTCTCCACAAGCTACTGGATCCTGGGCTCCATGCAGTCGCCCAGCTACTGGGTGTGACAGCCAGCAGTGTGAGCAGCATCTGTGCAGGTGCTGGGGGCTCGGGCTCCCAGGTCTTGGTGTCCCACTCCACCAGTGTGCATGGCAACTGGGGATCCGGGGGCCTGGCTGCAGGGATGGCTGGGGTGTGGTGGACATAGAGGCATCCAGAGTGAGAAGGAGACCATGCAATGCATGAATGACCTCCTGGCCTCTTACCTAGAGAGGGTGAGAAGGCTGGAGGCTGATAATCGAAGACTGGAGATCAAAACCAGGGAACATTTAGAGAAGAATGGACCTCAGGTCAGAGACTGGGGGCATTATTTCAAGACCATCGAGGACCTGAGGGCTCAGATCTTTGCAAATTCTGTGGACAATGCCCACATCGTTCTGCAGATTGCCAAGCCTGTCTTGCTGCTAATGACTTCAGAGTCGAATAGGACAGGGAGCTGGCCATGAGCCAGTCATTGGAGAGTGATATGAATGGGCTCTGAAAGAACCCTAATGACACCAGTATCATTTGGCTGGAGCTAGACACTGAGATTAAGGTTCTCAAGGAGGAGCTGCTTTTCCTGAAGAAGACCCATGAAGAGGAAGTAAATGGTCTATGATTGCCAACTCTGGGTTGACTGTAGAGTTGGATGCCCCAAATCTCAGGATTTGAGCATGATCATGGAGGACCTCTGGGCCCAGGATGATGAGCTGACTTGGGAGAACGGAGAGGATCTTGACAAGTACTTATCCCAGCAGAATGAGAAGAGCACCACAGTGGTCACCCCACGGACCACTGAGATAAGTGCTGCTGAGACGACACTCACGGAGCTAAGAGTTGGAGACTGATGTGTATTCAATGAGGAATCTACAGGCCAGTTTGGAGAATGGCCAGAAGGAGGTGGAGAAGTGCTATGCCATGCAGACAGGACAGCTCTATGGGATCCTGCTTCACCTGGAGTCAGAACTGGCCCAGACCTGGGTAGAGGGGCAGCGCCAGGCCCAGGAGGATGAGGACCTGCTGAACATCAAGGTCAAGCTGGAGGCTGAGACTGCCACCTACCGCAGCCTACTGGAAGAAGGGGAGGACTTCAATCTTGTTGAAGCCCTGGACAAGAGTCCCTCCTTACAAAATACAACATCCAAAAGATGACAACCCGCAGGACTGTGGACGGCAGAGCAGTGTCTGAGGGCAACGACGCCAAAGTTCTGAGGCGTTAAAGGCAGCAGAAGTGGGGCACCCCTTGACAGGGCAGGAGGCCAATAAAAGGTTCAGAGGTCACTGAACATTAAAAAAAAAAGCAAGAGTGAAGATGTTTACATTGGTATTAAGCAAAGAGACTGTAAGTCTACTTTGTCACATCAGGTTATTAATTATAAAGTTATAGGTTTTAAATATAGCCCATGGTATATCTCAGTCATGTGGCATTGTATGGTGTTTTAAATGAAATTTTGAATATAAAGAGCAATTCAAAGAAGACACTGACACTTTAGACTTCTTTCTGTTTAGTGTTCTTAGTATTAAAAAAACATAATGAAATGCCCACTTGAATGGTTTGTGGATTTGGGATGACTTTGAAAAGGCCACGGATTTCATACTGTTGGATTATATGAAATTCATGCATTGTAATACATAAGAGTTCATAAAACTTATGAAAATATTTAAAATAGTTTAAAAGTTTGGAGCAAAATATCTATTAAGAATGAAAAATTTTGCCAACTTTTCATTCAGGAGGTTGCCCAGTGATGATCTTTGAAGTTCTTCAGTTTTCTCCAGGGAAGTGAGAATGTAATGAGTCTGTTGCTTAATTTTCATGTAAAGGACTTCTTTCTGAATTAAAATATCCTTTCTTTCATGAAATAATATTGTTAGTTTAACTTTTAAATGTCTTCACTTGTTAAAATAAAAAATTGGCAATCATCGGTGGGTTCCACGTTCACTTAAAAAATACCATCCTGTGAAACGCAAAAGTTAATGCATTTACTAGCCTGACAGAAATTAGAAATTCGTTGGCAGAGCTTTGTCTTTTGTTATATGAGCTGGTACAAAGACTCTATCACGGCCTCAGGCCAACCAATTGCATGAGGAAGGAACATGAAAAAAAATAGCAAGCAATGACACTCAAAGAAAAATAAAATCATTAAATATTCTTGTAATTAGGACATAGATTTCAGAAAAAAAAATCATTCAAGAATTAAAACAATAGGACAAGGCCCTGGCTGGTGTGGCTCAGTGGATTGAGCACCAGCCTGAGAATCAAAGGGTCTCCAGTTTGATTCCCAGTCAGGGCACATGCCTGGGTTGCGTGTCAGGTCCTCAGTAGGGGGCCACATGAGAGGCAATCACACACAGATGATTCTCTCCCTCTCTTTCTCTCTCCCTTCCCCTCTTAAAAATAAATAAATAAAATATTTAAAAAAATAAAATGGTTAAAGTGATAAATCTTTTTTTTTCAAAAAGAATAAACCTCTTAGAAGCTGTGGAATGCCTGGGCTGTAGAGAGAAGTTTAAGCATATCACTTTGTTTGTACCGCTAATATTGACGTTACTTTTTTAGAGGAACCTATAGAACACATCATTCTTGGAATGTAGAGGATTTAAAATGAAAACAAAAATATCCTAACATTTCCAACATTAGGGAATGATATAGCTTGCTACTATATCACTAATTTCTCAGCATAGAAATGAAATAATTTTGTACTTTATTAGAATACCAGTATCCTGGTATGCCTACAAAACTAAAAGTACATTTAAAGGATTTTTTTCTTTTGAGAAAGCAGCATTTCTTAAAAGTATGACTTAGTTTGTATATTAGTCATCCTGGGAAGAGAGAGGTCTCTCTGTGGGGAAACTAGGACTATCTGAACAATTAAAACTATTTAAAGGGAAAGTGTGTGAAGAGCTAGGAGGAGTAGAATGGGATGTTATATAGAATCGTTGAGTCACGGCCTTCCTAAGAACAAATCTGCTATCCTAGGACCACAACCTTTATTCTGCAGATGGGACATATGTATTTTACTATTTAACAAGTCCTCTCTGAAATGCCTGACTTGGCTCAGATGATCTAAGAGGATTACTTGAGACTCCAGAGTAGTTAAGGAAGGCGTGCCCCCAGAGGCCAGCCTGGTGGTGCCACCAGGACTGTAGTGAGCAACCCTCAAGAAGATCAATCAAGTGAGAGGAGCAGAGTCATATTACTTGCTAAGCTTCTTCTTCCCTCCAGGAAAGTTTCCTTCAGTGCTGATCTTGGAGCTGGCTACATGATTTGCAGAACTCAAGGCCGATAAAAATGTGGGGCTCCTGACAGGGGAAGGGAAGTCAGTCTCTCCTTTGCACAGAACTGCTGCTGCCCAATTTATTGCAGACAGCGTCCAGCACTAGGCCCCACCTGATACTTGGCTGGGATCATCCAGGGAGGTCCCATGGAGTCATCCACTGAAGGCACTTCTGCTCTGCCAGCACAAGGCACAATGGGGTACACACCTGACCTGGACGCTCCCTGGGAGAGAGCAGAGTGTGGTTGGAGAAGGCAAACATGGCCTCCTTGAGCCAACTCAAACTGTACCCTAGACCAAGGTGGTGGTGGTGATGGGCCAGAGCTGGGAGAATTTCAAGATGGCCACCCCAGAGCATGACACCCTGAGCAGGATCCTTGTGACCGTGAGATCCTGTGAGACGGCACTGAGCATGCATCCAGGAAGTCGGCCCTGGATGCAGGACATGTGTTGTTAAAGAAT
The DNA here is from genome assembly GCA_039655065.1 of Glossophaga mutica. Taxonomy (NCBI): domain Eukaryota; kingdom Metazoa; phylum Chordata; class Mammalia; order Chiroptera; family Phyllostomidae; genus Glossophaga; species Glossophaga mutica. The sequence continues at coordinate 54,901,080 of CM077307.1, read as the reverse complement.
GGGACTTTATGACCCCACTGTGGCCTTTCCGTAAACATTTTTTATTGCTATAGTTGTTTGCTTTTTTGTTCATTTGCTCTAGTTGAGCAAAATCATTAGTGCTCGTTCGCCTGAAGTAAGGATTAGTTTCAGTGTTTGTGTTTCAAGGCGAATGATGGAACATGGGGCCATCTTCACTGCAGGAGAGCACAGGCCCCTGGGGAGTTTTCGGGGTGACGGCCCGGAGGGTGTGCTGTTAGCACGTGAAAGCTGTTTTTAAAGTAAGGCATTGACACAGCCAGGTGCAAATTACAATGCTAAATCTCTGCAAATAAAACTGTAAATTCATTTCTGACAGGAAGTAACTACAGGTACCAATAGTGCTGTCCAACACGGAGAAGGTCAACCAGTTTTGACTTGCAGCGATTGAGAACCATGCAGAGCAGAGAAAGTTAGCTGGCCAAGGAGGCTGAGCACGGACACGTTTTGATCGGTGGTTGGGTGTCTCATTGATGTGAAGACCTAGCTCCGCACTCAGTTCTTACTTTTTATTCTCCTAATCTTAAGGACATAAATGTCTACATTTATGTAAAAAAAAAAACAGAAAAAAAATCCCAGATACTTATTTTACAAGTCACATTTTTTTCATCTTCTGGCTCTCTTCTGATTCTCTTCTCTATTTTTTTTATTTGTTGGATTGGTAATTATCACTAGGAACATAGATTTGTACAACTGAGTCTAGGGTGATAGAAGAAGGTAATACTACAAGCCCTGGCATTACAATATTCACATTTTTAGAGATAATATGGACAACATTTAAAGTTCCTTCCTCTATATCCTCCACAGTCCCACTGCCCTTCCCTTTGGTCAACTTTCTAGATTACAGACCTGTGAAAATTAATTTTCACATGATTCACAGGATTGCTTATTATATCAGGAAAATTCCTCAAGGATATTCAAAGGAAGCAATAACATATATAATAAAGAAAGGGAGATATTATTCTATAGTAATTCATTTGTGTAAGTTTGTGTTGTTTTCTTAGACTTCAGGGCACAGAAGCCTGAGTTAGGTATGTTAGTGCAGGGTATCCTGTCATCTCTGGTCTACCCAATGGCCCTTCTTGATTTATTCATTTATTTTCAATTTAATGCTATTCCTCAACCATTCTAATGTGTTTTTGTAAATGTATACTTATTATCTATTTGTTATAAATGTACATTATTTTTACAGGCATTTGTTCTTCTTTGTAAAATAACCTAGTCTATTGCTACACATCTCATTCTGGTTTTTTTTTTTTTTTTTTAATTCGGCACTCTGCTTTTAATATCCATGTGCCATATCTATTAGAAATCCCTTGTTTCTAATGGCTACATAGTATTCTAAATTTTACCTCTCCATTCTATCGATTATAGAGAACTGCGGTGACTCCATTTCCTTACTACCAGAAACTGCCTTATATTGAAGTTTTATGTATCTCCTTTTGGATCTACAAAAGAATTTCTTGGAATATTTACCCAGAAGCAGGATTGCTGGGCCAAAGAGCATATGTATACTTGATTTAACTAGGCTCTGTCAGTCTGCTTTCCAGAATGGCTGTGTCTACATTCGTATCCAGACTGCGGGAATGTCCCTATATCCTTCCATTACATCCCTATATCCTTGACCCTTGGCATTACTCATCTTTGGCCAATTTGATGGGAATAGTGATACATCATCATTTTAATGTCTATATCTCTAATTCCTAATAAAACTCAGCATTTCCTAATATAGGCTTTTTAGTCTTTTGGATTTCCTTTTATGTGAATTGAATATTAATAGCTTTCAGTCATTTCTGATTTCCCTTTTTTGTTTATTTGCTTGCATGAAATTTTTTCCCATTTAAATATTATAAATTTTTCATTTCAGGCATTGCCAGTATATCCTCCCCATTTGTCACCTGTCCACTAACTTTGTCTGTTTATATTGTTTAGGAGGTAACGTTGGCCTTTGCAGTAGAGCCCCATGTTAACGGTGGCTCAGACAAGAGAGGGGCGCATTACTCTCTCTAGTAGCAGTCTGGAAGCAGGTGATCCTTCTGTCTAGTATTCCACCATTTCTAGGATATTGCCTTTCTCAACATGGTCAATGTGGCTCTCACAGCTTTAAGGAAGGGGAAGAGAAGAAGAGGTTGGTAAGTCCATTTGTTTTAAGGGCATAAAACAGAATCTACACACACGTGTTGGAAGTTTGCTACATTTTACTGGCTGGAAAGTTGTCACAGCACCACAGCTAACTATAGGGAAGGTGAGCAATGTAATCTTTTATCCTGGTGGTCATGGTCCCACCTGAAATCCAGGCCTTCTCTCAGGTTTAGAGACAGGGGAGAATGATTCTGGAGGACAGTTAGCAGTCTATGCCACGTCGTCCTTCATTGAACATGAATCCTGAAGTCTGACATTCTCAAATTAGTACTTTTGTCTAACTTATGCTTTGTAGTTTTGGTTTAAGAAATCTTCACTATTGGATGACTATCTTCTTTTAACTTTGTAGTATATCTTTCTTAATTTTTATTCTATCTTGAATTCACCTGCAATTATGATATATGAGGGATGCCATTATATTTTTCTTTATATCAGGTAATTTTTCTAACATCTATTTAGCAATCTATTCTTTCATTATTTTTTGTATTTTAGTTCAAATCTTCCCGGAAGCAGATGCCAAAGTGGATTCAGACATGCAAGAGCTTAAGGGGAAACACCTGTGATGGGCAACAGGGAGGGAGTCTTGGAAGACCACTTCTGTGAGTGTCTGATACCTGTGAAGGAGAGGTGGTGAGAAGGTAGCTCAGGTAGGAAGAGTCTCCAACCTCATTACTGTTCTAAGAAACTTTTTACCAGGCCAATGGTGGGAGTCCTTAAACCAAAGTTGCCTGTCACAGGAGTATCACGTTTTGTGGAATGGGCCTGGATTAGTTCCCCCAGGGTGTTCCCGGAGTGGCTTTGTCATGAATGTGGTCCTGGGTGCAGAGGAGGAGCATCTGGGGCCATCAACTATGTTTCTGCAAAAGGAACTCTGAGCTGTGCGTTTCTATCACCACAGTTTGTAGGGTCAACTTTATCGTATATAATGTTCTTGTATTTACATGTGTCTACCTTGAGTTTTCTGTTATATTTCATTAATCTATTTGTTTTATACTATACTATATGTCTTTTACATTTACTCTTCTTTTTTAATGTTGCCTTAAACTAATTACAGATTTTTATTCCTTGAAACCAATTTTAAAATTAGTTTTACCTTAAAAAATCTACTTGAAATTTTGATTGAAATTGCAAGTGTATAGATTATCTTACATGAATACAGAATAGCTCTCTATTCTTTTATGGTTTTCAGTACTTAAAATTTGTCTATAGAACTTTGGATGCTTTTTAATATGTGGACATTTTATACTTTTTGTTACTTTTATAATTATCTCTTAATTTTATTATATTTTCTAGTTGTTTGTTGTTCATATATATACTACTGATTTTGTTTAGGTTGAATTTGAATCTGTCATCCTTGCTGAAATGTTTTTGTAGATAATATCATTATATGTTGATTTTGTTGTTTTTACTATGCAGAAGATCTTTAAATAATGAGAGTTTTATCTCTTCCTTTGTAATACTTCACTATGTACTATGTTAATCAATAGCAGAGACAGTTGAAAGATTATGTGTACATAACCTTTACCTGTTTAAGGAAGTTTCTGCTACTTCCTATTTTAAGATGTTGATCCTTATAATTTTTCTGTATTTATTTTAAAATGTATGATGTTTGCTTTCTTCTGGTGGGACCATGGAAGGTGCACAAGGGAAGAAGCTCTCTTCTGTGAGAAAAACCCTTAAGAAAAGGCAAAGGAATTTCACAGAGCTGAAGATCATGTATCCAATGAGAAAGAAGTTTATGCAAAAGTTGCTTTGAAAGACAGGGAAGAAGCTTATCTATGAAAGAGCTGAGCACTATCACAAGGAGTGTAGGCGGATGTACAGAACTGAGATTCGAATAGCTGGGATGTCAAGAAAAGCTGGCAACTTCTGTGTACCTGTGGAACCCAAATTGGCATTTGTCATCAGGATCAGAGGCATCGGTGGTATGAGCCGAAAGGTCTGAAAGGTGCTGCAGCTTCTTTTCCTTTGCTAGATCGTCAGTGGCATGTTCGTTAAGCTCAACAAGCCTTCGATTAACATGCTGAGGATTGCAGAACAATATATGCATGGGGGTACCCGACCCTGAAGTCAGTAAATAAACTGATCTACAAGCATGGTTTTGGCAAAATCAACAAAAAATGAATTGCTCTGACAGATAACGCACTGATTACTCAGCCTCTTGGTAAATATGGCATCATCTGCATGGAGGATCTGATCATTTCTATACTGTTACAAAATGCTTCAAAGAAGCAAACAACTTCCTGGGTCCCTTCAAATGATCCTCTCCATGAGGTGGCATAAAGAAAAAGACCACCCATTTTGCAGAATGTGGAGATGCTGGTAACAGGGAACACCAGAGCAATAGGCTTATTATACGGATGAACTAAGGTATCTACCATGGTTATTTTTGTAGTTTGTTCAGTTAATAAACAGTGACTGCTTTGAAAGTGAAAAAAAATCTTTTTTTTTGGTTAGTCTATTAATGTGGTATATATCATTGAAGTATTTTTCTTATGTTAAACATAATTTCATTCCTGAAATAAATTCTGGCTGATAGGCTGATACCGTATGTACTTAACAGCAAAGAGTGTTGGATTCATGCATTTATTCTTATCAGTGAAATGATAACTTTCTTTTCTTATATTATCCTCACCTAGTTTTTGAATAAAGATTATACTAGCATTATAAAATGAACTGGTCAGTCTTCTTTCTCTCTCAATTTGGGAGATTAAATAATCTTTGAAAGTTTGGCAGAGCTCAACTGTAAAACAATATGGGTCTGAGACTATTTTGTAAAGTCTTTACTCACCACTTAAATTTCTTTAATGTCAATTTGTCTACTCATGTTTTATATTTCTCTCATGTATAGTTTTACATTTTATATTTTTATAAGTTCATCCATTTCTTAGATTTTCAAATGTACTAAAATATAGTTTTTCATAATACTATTTCATTGTTATTAAAAGTCTATGTTGAGTTTATACTTATTTATCCTTTTTTACCATATATTGTTTATTTGCATCTTTTTATCTTTTTACAATCAGTCCTGCCAGAAGTTTATTTAATATGATCTTTTAAAATAATGAACTTTTTGTGTTATGATTCTCTCTTTTTCCAAACTTCCTATTTCCTTAAATTCTGCTTATTTTCTTTTATTATTCTCTTCTTTTTTCAGGATTTTTATCTCTCTGAACTTTTTCAATTTTTTTGCTTAGTTGTATTTTTCTTCAGTCTTTCTTGTGCCCTAAGAAATATACTCACACTTATAAGTTTCTCCATAAATGTTGCTTCAGATGTGCCTCACAAATTTTGACATATACTATGAATCTCATCATTCAATTCTAAATACATTGTCCATTCTCTTATCATTTTCAAAGCCATTCAATACATATTTTGTAGATATAAGATATTTGAAATTGAAAATTGTATTAACTTCTAGTTTTATTGCAATACAATTAAAAAGCTAAAAGTTGATACTATTCTCTTGATCTACCAGTTTCAGAAGGTGTGGGTTAAAGTCTCCAATTATAATTTTTGATTTACCTGTTTTTCCCTATAGAGCGATCTACCTATATCCTTAGGTGCATTTATGTCCATGATAACTAAATCTTCTTGCTCTATTATTCCCTTTATCAAGGTTTATATAATACCCCTCTTTGTCAGTCAGGATTTTTTGTCTCCATGGATATTAATCTTGTCAGATGTTAAGAGTGCAATTCCAGTTTTCTTTGGAATTTTGAGTAATTGTCAGATTACCTTTTCCCAGCCTTTATATATCATCTTGTTTTAATGGTATTTCCTGTAAACAGCATGCTATTAAATCTTTTTAAAAAATTTAAAACGAGCATGAGACTCTGTTATTTAAGTAGTTCTAAATTTAAATTTATCGTAAACACCTGTACTAAGACTTAATTTTATAGAGCAGCTTGGTTAACCGGGACTCCACCAGGCATCTTCTTTGTATTCCTGGGCAGAGGCAATCCCTTCAGGCAATAATTCACCAGCTCTGGGAGTTAAATAGGGAAGAAGTGGAGGAGTGATTCATGGCGTGTGACTGGTTGGTGGGAATATAGTTTCACCCCAGCAGAACTTTTATCCTGCCCTGGTATTAACCCACGGCAGTGACCTAGACTGTCATTGTCGGGAGGCCGTGGGGTTCTTTGGTGACAGGACAGATGATGATCATTCCAAGATTAGAGTGAAATTTGGAAGCTCTTGCTAAACCAGTTCTTAATGCTGAGACACAGTAGTTTTTGCCCCAGACTGCCGCCACTCTATACACTGGCTTTCATAGCTTTCTCTTTCCAAATGTCCTCACTGTTTTTATATTAGTTATTCAGACCTGTGTCTCTCTCTGCTGTTTGTAGTTTCTCCAGGGTTGATTTGGAGGAAAGGAGCTCACAGTCTGTGCTGGTATACCATCCTGTTAGAAAGCTATGGATATATTTTATGAATATATTCCTACTAGAGGTACGCAGTGATATTTCTGGGGGGAAATGCCACTTAAAAACCACTTGAGCCCTGGCCAGATGGCTCAGTTGGTTGGAGTGTTGTCCCAAACACCAAAAGTTTGTGGGTTTGATTCCCGGTCAGGGCACATTCCTACGATGTGATTTGATACTCTGTCCGGGTGCATAGGTGAGACAACCAATTGATGTTTCACTCTCACCTCAATGTTTCTCTCACTCTCTCTCCCTTCCTTTCTCTCTAAAAAAATCAATAAACATATCCTTGGTTGAGTATTTAAAAATAATAATAATAAAAAAACTACTTGAAACCCCAAACAAGGTGATGTTGGCAAATTATAAAATAGGAGTATTGGAAAAGCCAAACCACATCTGCATCCAAGACTTCAGTACCAAATCAGTCACTCCACAGTACTCCCAAGTTTTGTAAGATAGCTAAACATGTTAATTTGGTTAATTCTCCCATCTGTTTTCCCTTCCTTTAGAGGTATCTCTGCATGCCTTTCTTTCTGATATCCCTTTAACTCAGAATTTTTTCGAAGCTCATTCTTGATACCATGCCAGTCTTTGCTGACTGTGGGCAGTTCAGCTGCCCAGGTGGTGAGCTGTTTAACAGGTTGAGATTGCCTTCTCTTACTATCAGCAGGCGGCAGTGTTAACAGCATTAATCCCCGCACAAAGTCCATTTGCCCTAATGACACCCCCTGCATTCAAGCACTCCTGTGTGTTAATGGGATGGCCTAAGGGAACATCTAGGCTGTCTCTACCTCTTCCATTACATGACCCATTTAACCGAAGGCCAGAGTCACTGTTTCTTTACTGCTTTTCAGGGGAAGGGCTCTTGCCAGTATTCCTAAAAGAAACTCCTGCAGTCCCACCTCCTGTGTTTAGGGGATGGCATTGCCAGCCACGAATTAGCAGACATTTAAACCAATTCAGTTAAATCAGTTGTGGAGTGTAAAGGCTTGTTTTAGAAAGACAATTCTCAAAGAATTGCTTATATTACATCTTAAGAGTGGGTATCAGAGCCTAATTTCCCCATCTTATTCATTCGATTAAGGAATTAGAAACCCTATATCTAAATGATAATATTTCTTTGGAAGCCTGAAACATCAAGCAGCTTGGGGCCATAAATTAAAAACAATGGGTTTGGAACTGAGAAACATAGATGTTAGTCCCCGCTAAATTATTAGGTAGCTGTATGACCTTGGAGAAATTAGACAGCTTCTCTGAGAATGTGGCTTCCTTACCTGTATAATAACCTTTGAGGTACTCTTCCTCAAAAATCCAAGATTATATAGTTTTAAGGTTCTGTGGTAATTTTGGCCAAGACCATTTTTTTGTTTGTTTTTGCTCCTAAACAGAAATGTTAGCCATGTATCTAGTAGGGTCAGACATGAATGCAGGTAAGTTTTCACAAGAGATTGTGGAGAATGGATGTATTTGAAATTGGAGGTGGTTCTGCTGGGGAGAAAAGACCTACATTCACAGCAACACACTAGAGCCTGAAGCCCCGAGGATCTCGGAGGCACAGGGATTAAAAAGGATGGGAATGCCTATGGGAAAGTGAGGCCACTGTAAGATGCCCTGCCCGTAACATGCCTGGGGCTGCTGCTGAGTCCCTGAGACCGAGGAGGACCTTTTGCAGGCTCCTTATTTGTAAGCAGTGCATAAAACTCCCTACCGCAGACTGATGCCCGCAGACTGATGCAGGGCATACACATGATCAACAGCATCAGGTTTTTTAACTGTAAATCAGCTTCATTACAGATTGAAGGGTTCTTTTTAGAAAAGACTTCTCGTGGAGAGTGCTCATTTGCTAACCCCATCTTGCCCATTTTTCTCCACTCCATCCCCCACTTCACCTAAGAATCACATAGGAATGAAATAAAGTGGTCTAGACATATTTTAAAGATTGGAACATTTTTTCCAGACTATGATAGGACAGCTCCAAATGCGATGCAGCTGGAGTTTCCTTGGGTGGCCTGTGGTGCCTCAAACCCAACCCTGGCTCTCTAAGCAAACTAAAGTTCATGTTTTCCAGGTCTTTAATTAGGAAGGAGAGAAACAATTTTATAACCTTGCTTACATGAAGAAGTCTGATTTACACAGGAATCCTAAAGGACTTATCAAATGCTTTTGGCTTTTTAGGAGCAAAAATCAGATTTCCAAGTTCTCCTATCTTTTCACCTCTCTCCTAGCTTAGCTAGGAGTAACTCAGGGCAGAACAGGCCAGCTCTCAGCCTTCCTGGGATTGCAACAGTTGCCTGGGTAGAGCTGTAAATGTCAACCTGAAATTATACTCAAAAATTATATAAACAAAAGCATCAGCCCACACATTATACACTAATGACTTACATTAAACAATACTTTGGAAGGTACAGAATAATGTTAGGGAAATATATTAGAGGTGCATAAAAGGAAGATGCTTTAAGAAGTAAGTATCCTCTATTTTGAAACAACAGCAGAAGTCTTGTTAGTCACATTTTAAATATCGTTATTAGTTGTTTGTAAGAAGATAATATATAGCCCATTGGGTACCTCGGCATTAAGCACAATTATAAACAGACAAAAACCAACAGCAAAGGTATCAAAGTATTTTAATGGAATTTATTTAATTTTGATTTCCACTAAGTGAAAATAATATTTTAAAATTCCAATCAGCCCCTGAAGGCAGCAGGAGATCTGTGGCCTCCTGCTTAATGATGTAATTAAGCTGAGCTCATCATTATCCAGCCACACACCACACTCACACACGCACACACGCTGCTGTGAATTGTAACTGCATTTGGAAGATTAAGGGGTCAGTAAATGATTGGGGATGTGTGTGGGTTGAGGAGCAAAAGTCTTAGAGGATATTTTAGCTTTTATATTAGATATATGTTGATATATTTTCATAGTAGCTAGACTAAAAATGGGATGTTTTAGTGTGACACTACTGGAAATCATCATGAGACAGTAAAAAACACTTCTTATTTGCTACAAACATAATAAAAGTTTACATGCTTAAAAAGCATATATTTTATTTTTCAGTTTAGTGTTTGTCTCACAGATTAATGCAGAAAACACTGTGTTTCTTTAGAAAATAGAGATTTTAGTTGTCTGATAACCATTTTAAAATCACTCTCAGCCTTGATAAAGTGTTTCTTTCAAATACTGTTTTAGTTTATTTTGTAAAGAATGAATGTCATGAGAATGAATGTTGTATAAGATATTGAATACCTATCCTGGGTATGTTTTGAATAAGAAGATCATTTCTCCAATATAAGTTATTCATTCAAATAGAAGTACAATTAAAGAAATTATTTTGAAAATAAGGTTTGTACTACATGAAAAACAATGTCACAAAGTACCTGTAAACACATGCGTAAGAAATGGCCAAACACTAGCCAACCTCTGCTCTGCACAGTTTAGTTCAGCTCCCCACCCATAATATTTGAGATTTTTTTTTCTTTAACAAAAGCTATAGTTACTTGCTGGAAATTTTCACAGTTGGTAGTATGGGCATGGTGATCAATTTTTAAGGGGCTAGGACATATGGAGAAGGAATTTCTTGCCCATCTGTTAAAAGAATTCTCACCTATATGAATAAAACTGTATTTTCTTATCGCTAGATGATTTCATATCCAAAGGGACCAATTTATTCAAAATAAATAGAAAAGGTAACCCCAAATCTATTGCTTTTAGGATCCTGTAAATCATTCCTAAGCACTCCTGAGATGTATTTCTGGCACCAGGGTGACAAGTGAAATGACCTTGGGGAAATCTCATGGCCTTACCAATGACTAACAATACTGACATTGAAGTAGCAAATAGGTTACAACCCAGAGTTCTAACTTGCATGAAGGGTACGCCTTAGAATAAACCCCAAATTCTCTGGACAATTGAGGGCAGTATAGGGACTCTGTAGCATTTGTCATAAAGCCTTGCAGAAAATGGAGTCAAACTAGGCAAAGACCTTCTTGTTGATAGGAGAAGCAGGGCCTTAAAAACCAACCAAGAGCTACAGGAATGTTTATTATGTGTGGCTAGAAGCCAAGATGTGACATGGAATAAAAAGCTAGAAAACTTTATGGTAGGATAGATGGCCCAGGCCATGCTGATTATATTCTTCCACTGTTTCATTTATTCTGTTGGTAAGAATTTATTGAGTGACTGCTACCTGCCAGATGTATTAAGGATACAGCATTGCAAACAGATGATATCCCTGTCCTCCTGTATCTGTATTCTAGTGATTGAGACGGATGATAAACAAATAAATTTAGAGACAAATCTATTGTGATAAGTACTTCCAGAGAAATGTCTAGGCTTTATTGAAATGTCTTAAGTGATGAGAAAAGGAAAAGTGCTTTAAGGTAGGAGGATAAGGGAAGGCCTTTTTGAGCAGGCAGTATTTGAAATGCGACCCAAAGACTGAGAAAGAGGCAGCCGTGTGGAGAAGTGGACAAAGAGCACGCTAAGCAGAGGGACGATATATGTGAAAGCCTGGAGCAGGCAAGGACTTGGTGCGTTTCAGAAATCAGAAGGGGGCCTATGTAGCTACAGCATAGTATACTGGAGACAGGTGATACCAGGAAAGGTTAGGGAGGCTGGCAGGAGCCAGATCACTCGGGGCCTTTTCCATTGTGGCAAGGTTTGGATTCTCTTACAAAAGCAACGAAAGGGACCTAAGTAGGGAAATCATATGATCCAATTACATTTAAAATATATCACTCTGTTATACTTTCATTCGGATGATGAAAAAAGAAGATTATTCATGGGAACTGAATCATTTATACCAACATACATTATACATAAATAAGTCCACGTTATTTAAATCTTCAAAGATGATTAGAAAGAGAAATTTAAATGAGGCAAAATCAGACAAAAGAATTATCTTGCCATGTGGGTTTACTATCAGGAGCTTTTATAAACCTTCCCAAAATAATATGTAAGCCAGAACACATCTTTTAATTTTTGGCAGGAAAATTAATGGAAATTCACAAGGTAAAAAGATGTCGTGATGATAAACATGCTGGAACTTTTAAAAATGACTGGACCCTTTAATTGTGAATTTTCAGCAGGAACTTCCTTGGCCAGGAAAAGCCTTCTTTTTTGTAGGAGAACAAAACAGGGGAATGGGGAATAGGGGATCCATCTCCCCATTCTCAGGAGGATGTACCTCCATACTCTTCCTGAGGCTGAAGAGAACCCCTCGATCTCCACATCTAGAGTCACCTTGAAATATTCTCTGCTCTGAGGCCACCTCTTGAGTGGAAACATCTCTTGACTTTTTGTTCATTAACATTTGCCTGGACTTAGACATTAGAGTAGGACAGATATTATTAATGGGGATTTTTAGAATTTGAGTAATTATTTCAAAATCCTTTAAGCTATCCAGTTAAAGTACTAAAATACATTTACTACATTATTTATATATATGCACAAATGTTTACCTAACTACAGGTATTCCATGTTGACAGCATTCTGAAAGAAGATCACGGACAGGGTAAAGAGTTAGGCTGACTTGCATTCAAACCTGGCTTAGCCACTTGCTAGCCTTTTGATATTAGTCATTTTATTTCTCTGATTCCTGTTTAATTGTTTATAACACCGCAATAATAAAATCCAACTCATAGCATTATTATGACATTTAGAGGTACAGAAGTTTAGCGGTATATACAGTGGTTGGCATGTTACAGTGGCTAAACTACCAATAGATTTCATTACATTTTTGTTGTTATATTTGCCAGTTCCTCTCTATAGAGTTAAAAATTCCCTCCTCGACTCTGCTTTTTCCTCTCTGATCTACCTATTCTATTGTTTGCTTTGGTCCAGTTTGATTCCCACTTTTTCCTCTTCCCCAGAGCTCAAATTCCAATTTCCCTTGCACTTTAGTTATCTTTGACTTAGGCTCTTGATTGGGAGGCAGTGAGTAGAGCTCTCAGTTTGCCTGGTGCAGGTGGTAGGAGCAGCAGTGATGATGATGGCCCAGTGTTTGTGGGGCTGTGTTTCTGAGGCTTTAGCAGCACTGGTGATGGTGGTACCAGTGGATTCAGTAATGCCAAGTTCCTGGTGTCGGTGGAATTTGGTGGAGAAACTGGGGGCTTTATTCTTTAATCTTGAGAATCCTTCACCTAATATCCTATGTTGAGTCTTCTTAATGTATTTGGAGTGCATTCTAGTGAAATCTGTTCTGTTTGTTTTGTTTCGTTTTTGATAAGAACTCTGTTCTTATCAAAACGGATAGGTCTGTCTCTATCCTCTTTTTAGTCCTTAGTATGTTCACTATCTGGTTCTTTTCAATCCCCCTCCCTGCCACCCATATCCTGTAGGGAGCTTACAGATTCCCTTCTGCATAGCCCTATAAGTCACTTTGTTGTCACAAAAGCATGTAAACATAGAGTTTGAAAATTAAACTCATTGTTTTCCCTGTTTCCAATATTTCCTTCCATATACCACCAGTTTTCCACACCTGAAATCTGGACATATTTAGATCACTCGCTGCCCTTTATACATAAACACCATTGATTCCTTTGCCTAAAATCTTCCCATGCTCATCCCTCTGCGTTATTTGGTTTGGATTCTTAACACCTGTATACTATTTTATAACCCCCTTTCCTTGCCTTCTTTATCTTGACTTCTACCAGAATAATATTCCTACCATGAAAATTTGATCTTATTGCTACTCTACTCAAATATTTTCATCGTTTTTTAATACCTATAGAATAAAATCTAAACTTCTCTGCATGGCATCTAAGTTTCTTCAACTCATAGCCCTTATGTTTCAGTCTAGCTTTATCATCTACTACTACTTCCGCTTAGCATCATGTTCAGTTTATTATTTACCAATTTAAGTTCCCCGAACATGGATCAGTTTTCATATTTTTGTAATTTAGAACATATTGGTCCTTCTTACAGAACCCACTTCTTTATTGCCTGCCTAGAAAACTCCGCATCCATCCAGCTGTAGTAAAAATGCAACGTTCTCCCAGGCGGAGCGAGGTTTCTTCCTCCTAATCCCCACTAAGCATGTTTCTCTCCCCGCTACACTTCTTGTAGGCAAGGGTTGTCTTTTCATCTTTTTAGACTTATCTGACACCTGATTGGTGCTCAATACATATTTGTTGAGTGAATGAATGAATGAATGAATGAAAGTTTTCTTCCCTTAGAGCAAGGGAAGAAAACTTCTCTGACTCCTTTCTGTTCCTACAGCTCTTGTGGCTGCTCCTGTTTCTAGCCTGCATTTACTACACTGCTCTCCTTTTTTTCTGTATCTACACATTTATGCATCATGCCTGCAGGGCCCTTTTCATTCTCTTCCATTCTCAAGGCTGTATGCTTTTTAGATACATGCCCCATAAGCATAGGTCACAGGTCACCTCTAAGGAACTTCTGCCTGGTCACAATGTCAATCGCTTAACTCTGTGTTTTCTGCTGACATTGACCACTTGGGCTCTACTGGTCATATGTGTCAGTCTGATTCCAAAGCTTTGCTAGATGCCTGCTGACTTTCACATATCGTGGTTCTTACTAGTTTGATTAATCAGTTTTCTCTAAGTTTGATCATAAGTATTAATTTCATCTGTCTACAGAAGGAAAAGGCTACTTATATACTACTCTTATTTTGGGCAGTAAAGTATTAGCTTTCTGAGAGAAAAGTACAACAAATAGTATTTCCACAGGAGACAACTTAACACTGTATTTAAGAGGATTTCTGTTTCCATAGTTCATAATTCTCTTTCAGTATAATGACATGACACCTAAGTCTCAGATCAGAAGGAACTACTTCCTGCTGAAAAAATATTTTTTCTAAATATTTTAGAACTTCAAATTCTTGATCTGTTTTCCTTCCATTATACTTAGATAAACTTATAGCCAAAAAGAAAAAAAAGAAAGAAAAGAAAACAGTGAAAAATCGCCAAAGTTATTAGAAGGCCAGACATTCTACAACTTGTTTATAGCGAAAAGCTACTAAGCAAAAAAACTGTAACAACAGCCAAAATGAAAAATATATAAAGCTATTTCTCTGACATATTGTGGGTGATTTTTAACTTTGCCTGCTGAAATAATACACTTCTGGGACTGCGGTCCTCCAGAATGGTATCTAATTCAGTCACAGCTGTGACTAAAGGGGCTTTGGCTCTTTGAATTTAAAAAGGTCCTCTATTGAAATTGACTTTGGCTATAAGAATAGATGGAGTCACTTGGATCAGGAATGGTTTATTTTACTTGTGGTTTAATACCTTCACTTCCCTTCTGGTTAAGGGGAGTAGAAATGATTTCAGAATGCTTACTCGGTTGGTTAGGCACTGTAGTAACTTCTTTAAACTTCATATCTATCTAATGAAGAAGACATTGTTACCCTAACCTAATTTTATAGATGAAGAAACTGAACCTCACAGCAGTTCATACATTTTTCAGAACAGAATAACTAGTCAATAGAAGGCCAATGAAGACGCTGTGTTCTGCCTGACTTTAAAGGCCATTTGGTGGTGTCTTTTAGCAGTTATAATTATAGGCCGAGGATATAGTTGAGTTATTCTGGATATTTCTGTCTCCCTTGGCGACCTGTGCGAGATCAATTCTCCTTTTTTCACCGTCATTTAAAGAGACTTTATCCCTCAAGAGATTCTAGAGGCTTGTATCATTTGCAGTAGCCAAAAACATAAGAAAGATATGTTCATGGAGGCTTTTATATATTTATTTTAACCATTCTCATTTTGTCTTCTGAATACAGGGTAGGCTATGAGAAGCTAATTTGGAATTATTGTTATCCAATAGTCACTGCTCTGCAAGATACTGTGTCGATGATGAAGCTTATGTGAACTACTAAGTGCCAAAGATATTGATGTTACAAGTCGTGGTAGTTCACAGGCAAGATCAAGGATGGTTTCATGGAGGAGGTTGGAGTAAGTGTTTGAGAAACTGATAAGCACTTAAAAGATGAGTAGGTTTTGATAGACTGAAATAAAGAGATAAGAGTAAGTATTTTGAGATAGGAAAAGTATGAACAAAGGGGCAGAAAAATACTTATACTGGTGCATTGGGTCATCTGCACCAGGTGACTTAATTGTCAGAAGTTACCCACTAGAACTTTCAAAATACAACAAGTAAAAACTGAGTGTGTACTATATGTCATGTACTACTTCAAACTCTTGTATTACATGCATTACCCCATTTAATTCTCACAGTAATCCAATGTGGTAGGCACTGTAATCATTCCCATTTCGCAGATGAGGAAACTAATGAACAAAGAAGTTAAGTAATTGCCACACATCTAGGAAGTAGCAGATCTAGAGAAGATGGCTCCTAAATCCATGCTTTTAATCCCAATCCAGGAAGAGGTGTGGACACATTACCTTGAGGGAAGCTGAGAATGAAAAGTGGTTGGAGAAATTCTCCCGTGACTGGTAGAATTCACCTGAATCTTTATTTTTTGCACATTTTTTTGCACTTCTCTACTTTTTTCTATCTTATTCATTTCCTTTCCACTTCTCTATTTTCCCAAGTTAAGTAAAGACTAGTTTCTAGTTGTCTGACCTTCACCTTCAGCTCTGCCCTTCCCTCCTCCTTTATCCATCACTTATTTTTCTCTCCATTTTTATTTCCTCTTTTTCTTCTCTCTTTTATTCTCTTCCTACCTCCCACCTCTAGGTTATCCGATCCTGTAATATCTCTTCCCATTTGCAGGACTGTGGTTTGGGAACTCCACCATTCCCATAGGGATCTCTAGGGCCAGAGTGGAGAAGGTTACCAAACTGAGAAGTCAGGGAAATCTGGAAACAGAGTGCAGTCAAGGGTCTTGGAGCTTAACTCTTCTGTCCCTCCAGCCACCCCTTGTCTCATTCTGTCAGCCATCAAGACCCACTTGTAGTGAAAGGGGAAGGGTTTACAGGAACAAGTATAAAGGACTCATGGACAAAAACTATGCGGGGTGGAAATTGGAGGGAGGTGGGGAGGGCTGGGGTGGTGGGCAGGGGTGGGAGTAAAAGACAGAAAACTGTACAAGATCAACAATTAAAATAAATTTTTTTAAAAAAGACCCACTTGTAGGAATGACGAGAGCCATGAACAGAGAGAGTCAGCCTCTAAGCCTTTGCCAAGATAGGTTTTGCTCCCTTGCAGTGGATTGTGTCACCTCACCAAGGACAGCCCGGGATGTATTTGCAAAGCCAAGAGAATCAAGGCATAGTATTCTAGCAGTTCTATCTTAGTTTTCTGGAACTTGAAACCAAGACCTCTCTAGAATTTTTATTAGGTATTAGAATGGGTGTCCTCAGTTCTAAAAAAAAGGAAGAAAAGCAACAAACAAAAAAGCAATTTCTGATGGAATTGGAACCAGTAATTTCAACCTAGGGACTCTGAGGTGGTTGGAATTGCCCAGGTGGTTCTTATTACGTCTCGGTCCGCTCGCTGGTTGCCTCCTGCACAAGAGAAGGGCAGAGAAGTTTCAACGTTACCGACGTTGCCGAGTATTCGTACCCTGTCTTCATTTTACGTAGCACTGAGGAGACATGTAGGGGGAAGATATCAGACTAAAAACAAACAAACAGTCTGAAAATAAAATATAAAAATAAGTAAAGTCTACAACAATGCCAAAACAATAGGAGGCTAAAAGTTGCTGCATTAAAAATATTTAAGAGCTCCTATTTCAGGAACTGTATTCAGAACTATTTGAGCTATGAAACAGTCTGAACACTGCCCTGCTCATTGACCTTGGTGCTAGATCTGGTGACAAATAACTGCTCATTGTCTTGCAAAAGAAACTCCATCTTTGAAGAAAAAAAATCACTGTTACTGAGGCTCTATAGAAGAATGTATTGTACTGCGGGCTTCAGAAGTGCTTCGGATGGCCACAGTGTTGAACAGGGACTGAACTCCAAAGTGCCCGCTTTGGAGAAAATAACTTTCATCTTAGTGTACTATGTTTCTGAATGCTTGTTTAAAAATAAAGTCGTGTTATTTTGTGGTTATGTTGTAAACATGAGGTCACAGATATTAGATAGATTAGTATTTTGTGAGACTTACACATGTAAGACTTTTAAAGAATAATTGAAGGCAGAATAAAAGCAATTGTTAGTGAGAACTCATAGAAACAGAGCAGAATGGCAGTTGCCAGGGTCTGGGTAGGTTTGGGTGGGGAAATGGAGAGGTGTTAGTAAAAGCGCATGAATTCTTGGTTATGAAATTAGTAAGTTCTGAGGGTTCCATGTATAACATACTGATTATAGTTAAGTACTGTTTTGTGTAATTGAAATCTGCTAAAAGAATAGATCTTATATACATATATAAAATCATATTGTACACTAAATACATGACAAAAATTTTCTCAATTACAACCTTAATAAAGCTGGAATAATTTATAAAAGAATTATACAAAATGACCCAAAACCCAATTGTCAAATGGTAGTTGAATTCAAGGAAGAAGGAATTCTTACAAAAGACCACAGGGAAATGTGAGACTTCAAGTGTGTAAAATTTGGGAAATGGGAACATAAAGAATTAAAATATAGGATTTAAAACACAAGAGCTACCTGATTAAACATTATCTTTAAATTAAGCAATTTATGGAAATAACCATAAGGATGTTGGGCAATGGTATACAAGTCTTCTAACCGATGTTACAAAAATGGCCTAATCCTTATGTGACCTGTAAATCAATCATCCTTATTTGACCTGTAAAGTAGTGCTAAGCTCTTGAGAGAAGCCTTATGAAATAATGTTGGCAGCATTCCCTAGCACATTTAGATGCATTTTCTTGACACTGTTCACATGTCTGATGAACCCACAGATTGCAGATCCCTCATGGTGCTGTATTCCCAGAATCCTGTAGAATGTAGTGATGAAGAAAGTCTTGCAGTCCAGCTCAGATAGTCAGCCAAGCTTCCACAACAGCTAGCAATCTGTGCTTACACATGATTGTTTGTCCAGAAAGTCCTCCCAGGTAGTAAATGAAGATCAATAGGTAAATATATAGAGAAAAATAAGATCTGAAAACAAGTCATATATTTATTTCTCTAATTATAATCTGAAGATTAAATAAATATCCAAATGAACTAAATAGCTTAAGTTTTATTGGCCCTTTGCTTTGTAATCAAAACTTCCAAATTTGGCCTTTTCTTCAAACAATCATGCAGATAGCCTGTTCAATATGTTGTGTAGATTTAAGCAAAAGGAATGGAACTTTAAACTTGTCACTAATTTCCAATTATAACATTAAAGGCTGAGATGAAACTCCACAATGAGGAAATGGATTCATTCTGAATCACATAATATTTCATGGGTATTTAATAGAATGATATGCTATATTTATTGAGCATACTTATTGAGTTGAGTGCAAAACACTGTGCAAAGTGGTGTATTCAATCCTTGTATCAAACCTAGGAGGTGGAAACTGTTGTAATTCACATCTATTGTGGATGTGAAAAAAGAGGAGCCAGGCAGAGGTTTGGGAACTGGCCCCCAAATCACAATAGGACACAAACCTAGTTAATTCAACTCCAGAGCTTTCCTTTAAAAAAAAAAAAGCAACACTTTTATTTATTTTTATTTTTAACAGCAACAAATGTGCGTAGTTCAGTAGTAAAATAATGACAAATTTGCAATTAGGTTCAACATTTAATTTGGTGTGTTTCTATTGAGAATGGAAGAGGGTGGCAGCTCTGGCTGGTGTGGGTCAGCAGATTGAGCACTGGCCTGTGAACCAAAGGGTCCCCTGTTTGACTCCCAGTCAGGGCACATGCCTGGGCTGCGGACCAGGTCCTCAACAAGGGGTGCAGGAGAGGCAACCACACACTGATGTTTCTCTCCCCCTCTTTCTCCCTCCCTTCCCCTCTCTCTAAAAATAAATAAATAAAATCTTTTAAAAAGTGTGCTAAAAAAGGAAGAAAGGGGATTGCTAACTGAATAGGACACTGGGAAAATAGGCTTAAAACAGAACTCTTCTGAGAAAAGTGGGATAGATGGTCACCTAATTTACGATGAAAATTAATAGTCCTTCTCTAGACCATTTCTTTCTCCCCAATTCCTGCTCTTCAGAGGGAATCATTTTAAAACTATTTTTGCTCCTTTTTTTGGTATTGTAATTATGGAGCTCTTTTTTTGAGGAATTGTATTGAGAATTATTTATCCAAATAACATACTATTGTAAATTCTCAATTTTTCAATTTAAGATACTATATTGATTTCTACTATAGAACACAAGGTTTAGCTTTCTTATACTTTCTGATACAAACTTTACCTACATTCTCCTAATTTTTTGGTTAAGTAATTTTGTGTTTATATTATTATAACTACATAAATTTGGTCATAGGTGATCTATATATAATAATCTATTATATTTAAAAATCTACTGATTGTTTTTCCTGTAGTTAATTATTTTGTGGGTTTGTTTTTGCTTGGTTTTCTTTCTATGTTCCTGTTCCTCCTTCAGCTCCAAGCTTTCTTTCTAAGGTCTAAAGCTCTTCTTATTACTGTCATACCTCATAGATAATAGATAATTCTACTTTTTTCCCTCAGAAACAGCCCTCTCGAATTCTCTATCTTTCTGATCCAATATACCTGTGATTTCTAAATCTATTATACCATAGTTTTATTGGGAGCATCCTCATCATCATCCTGGAGATAATTTCTTCCATTTTAGATTTTCTGTGTTCTGGATTGCATGTCTTTGTGATGGTGTTCCCAGTACCAGACGCTCTCTGAGTCCATTTGTACCTGAGTAATGTTCTGTTTTCTCCAGGTAATGTAGGTGGGCGGGGGTGGGGTGGGGTGGGGAGGAGGGCATCTAAACTCAGAATTCTCCTGTTACAGACTCAGAAATCAATCTTTGGCTCACCCTAACTTGCCCCTTAGTCTTCAAAGTCACTGGTAACACTAGTTCCTGAATCTTTCTAGAGTTTAGCAGAACAGAAATGCTTGTTTCTTTTTTGGCATCTCCCTTTCCAAGCAGTTAGATTTCAACTTTCTTTTATTTTTCTTTCTTCCTTCATTTTTTTAACTGTTGATTTACTGACTTAGTTGCTATTTATTTCATCTTTTCCATCTTCCAGAACTTTTCCTGTTCTCTTTGTCCTTGGGAGTTCATATACTTACTTAGAAAAGAAAGAGAGAGACAATTTTTAGAGCAGTTTTAGGTTCACAGCAAAACTAAGCAAAAAAAAAATACAGAGTTCTCTTCTACTTCCTTTCCTCACACATTCACAGCTTCCCCTACACTCAACATCCCACACCAGAGTAGTGCATTTATTTTAACCGGTGAACCCAAATTAACACACCAAAGTCCATAGTTTATAGTAGGTTCACTACTGGGTTGTGCATTTTCAGTTTTGACAAGTATAGTGTGACATGTCTTCACCACTGTAGAATCATGTAGAATAGCTTCACCGCCCTAAAGGTCCTCTGTGCTCTTCTTATTCTACCCATCCTTCCCTTTGATCCCTGGCAAACACTGATCTTTGTAATCTCCGTATTTCTGCCTTTTCCTGAACTGTATAGTTGGAATCATATAGTATGTAGTGGATTGGCTTCTTTCAGGAAATATGTATTTAAGATTCTTTAAATTTTTTAAAAAAGATTTTACTTATTTATAGAGAGAGGGGAAGGGAGGGAGAAAGAGAGGGAGAGAAACACTGATGTGAGAGAGAAACATCAATAGGTTGCCTCCTGTACATACTCCAACTGGGGACCCAGCTCACAACCCAGGCACACGCCCTGATCCAGAATTGAACCGGTGACAACCAACCAACTGAACTACATTGGTCAGGGCTGTATTTAAGATTCTTTCATGCTTAACAGCTCATTTCTTTTTAGGGCTGAACAATATTCTATTGTATGGATGCACTAGTTTATCCATTCATTCCCCTACTGAAGGACATTTGGTCACTTTCAAATTTTGGCAATTATGAATAAAACTGCTATCAACATCTGTGTGGAAGTTTTCGTGTGTAAATACATACAAAAGTTAGATTTATACCTAAATACTTCATTTTGGGGGCTGCAATGTAAACACTTCCATAGTTTTAGTGTCAAATTCCAATTGCTTATTGTTGTATATAGGAAAGTGAATGACTTTTATGTATTCACCTTGCATTTTGCCACCTTGCTATCATCGCCAAGTACTATTCCATTGTATTTTGTATCACATCTTCTATATCCAAAAATCCAACTAAAGACACAGGTTATTTCCATGTCTAAGCTGCTGTGAATACTGCTGCAATAAACATAGGGGTACAATGACCTTCACAAATAAAAGTTTTCAAATTTTAGGGGTAGATATCCAGAGGAGGGAATTTTGGGTGTATTGTAGCTCTATACTTAACTTTTGGGGGGAAGGTACCATCTCACATCTGTTAGAATGACTATTATCAATAAGACAAGATATAAGTATTGGAGGTGATCTAGAGAAAAAGGAAGCCTCATACACCGCTGTTGAGGACTTTTGCATCTACATCTATGGTCTACAGTTTTTATTTTTTAAAATATTGTTGTTTGGTTGGGATTAGGGTAGGGATGACTTTTTCACATTTTTTGTTGAGAAAAGTGTGTGTGTGTGTGTGTGTGTGTGTGTGCGCGTGCGTGTGCCTGGTGCCATTCACCTCGACTTCTGCAGACAGGGATGCATGGTTAAGATGGGATTAACCTGGACTTTCAAGGAACAAAGGGGAAGAAGGCATTGTAGTGTAGTGGTTAAGAATGCAGGTTAAGGATTCAAATAAGACCAAGTTCTGGCTCTATAATTTACCAGCTCTCTGACCTTGAGTAAATTACTTAAACTCTCTAAGCCTCAGTCCCCTCATTTGTGAAATGCAGGCAGTAATATTACCTGTCTCATAAAGTTGTCAGGAGGATTACTGAGATAAAGTGGATAAACACACACAGAATGAATGCCCAGTCTTCAGTAAGCTTTTGATAAATGTTAGCTATTAATTTTTTTAAAAGATAAAGGGCAATGGTAAACTATTTCAGATAGATGAAGAACACTGAAATAATGATCAAAATAGCAAGTGTTTAAAACAGAATGTGTCATGAAGAGATTTAGTTGAGCCAATGGAATGTTAGAAGAATGTTTCAAGTCTTTTAGAAACTGACAAGATTTTGCAAGGGCATTGGAGAGAGAAGTTAACTTTCATTTGTCTCCTCCCTCCAGGTGTTAGCCTTTCACCTTACACCCCATTAATTGAGTGTTCCCCTAATGTGCTCCTATAATAATCTAGATGTCCCATATCCTAGTATTTACCATTTTGTATTGAAACTTGTCAGAATACCCTGCTAGGTTCTAGGGTCCTCAAGATTAGGATCTGTGGAGGTCTTATTTACAGTGCCAGTGCCTGGCACTATACAGGTACTCAATAAATCCCAGTCAAGTAAATAAGTAGGTAAACAAGCACATAGTAGAGAAGTAGCAGGTGCAAGGCACTGAGTTGACAACTGAATTCCACTTATGGTACATATATGGTATCATGTTTAGGGACTTAAATATATATATAGTTCCACATTATACTTCTTAACACTCAGCGATGTGATAATAGAATAAGACATATAAAAATGGGCTTAGCATGGTTTCTAGCATACATGCAGTAAATATGTGTCTGATTTATACAGTATAGATAGAGCTAGGGCTTACTCAGCAAATGTTTTCAAAGTTCATAGTGATTGGGGGTTAAAGGATGGCATGGGGTGGGATGGAGGCAACAGTAGATGTTTTGTTCATAATCAAGTAAAATTTTGAAATCAGTCTCTAAATTTGGGGAGATTGGCTTGGAATGATGGGCTTCTCTTTATCAAAACTTTTTTTGTTGGCAAACCTATTTTTAATTAAATGGCATTTTACTTGATCATGTCTTTATTACTATAGTCTAACTTTAAAAAAGAGTAAATATGTGATAATTTAAAAAAATATACAGTGGTTAGTTCAGTATGAATTAGTGATTCCCAACCTTGCTATTACAAAGAAAAATGTGCAGCTAGAGTGGGAAAGTTATAATTTTGAACATTTTTTTGGAATCACCAAGTTCCATTACCCCTTGCTTGTTCATAGTCCTAGTTTGTGTTTGCATGAGTTAAACTGTCTGATTATGTTTTAGCCATACCTGAGGGAAATGTGTGCAGAGCTGGGACTGCTCTTACATGTAAACATAATTTCTTCCTTCCTCAGCTTCATGGCCTTTTAGGTCTTTCTCCCCTTCTCATTCCTACAATGCTTCCTTTTCTTTTTCACATGCTGCATCCTAATGTTTCTTTCACCTAAACTCAACTCACATTGTTTTTTTTCAAAAGAAAAAAACTCTTACCCATTAAAAACATTATTTTTTCTTTTTTTCTGTGTTAATTAATCCTTATCCAATCCCATCACAATTGCTGAGATGTTAGGAGGAGCTAACTTAGACTGTGTCATTCTTTTTTTGCCTATCAACCATAAATAGTTATTTTTTTTTAGTCTACTTTTTCATGGCTCAGCTTTCTTAATGTGGTGTTTCATTAAGATCACTCTCGCTCTAGCCTACATTTTTAGTCTAAATAAATATTTTGAGTCATGGCCACAACTTATTATTCAGTACTGAGAAATCTAGAAAACCTTATGCGTGTGTGTGAGTACAAGAGCAGTGCTCATATATGAGGCAATGACGTGAAATGTATCTGTTGCTCATTTAAAACTTTGGCATTGCCTACATTACCTACATGCCCTGTATATCTGTCTAAGATCACATCGAGCCTGTGTGTAATATTTACCATTGATCCTGCCAAAGTCCTGAATTGAATTCTTTCCAGAAATGTTAAGGTCTGAGTTTATTGTTTCAAGTTAATGAGTATGCCTTTAACTCAAGGCAAAGGCAAGAGTTGAAACCAGATTATGTGGCCTTAACCCACACAACAATTTCCCTTGCGAAATTTTTTGCTGTTTGAGTTTAGTTTGTGTAAAATAATCAAAACACTCTGTAGGAATTATAAGCTTCTAAAGTGTTTTATCCCCACAGAGCAGTTTAGATCATGTGTGGCAGTCTGGAACTTAGAAAGTGGTTGACTTAATTTATTGTAAGCATTAGAAATAGAAATTAGCATTAAACATCAAAATCGTGTGACTTCTCCCCCCTGAGTTGAGCTTACATAAAACGATTGAATATACTAACTATAGGATTTATCAGCTTCTGGTGAACTTAAATTTGGTTGCATAATGGTGTAAAATGATTGTAAAAGGTTTAGAATCAAACTTGAATCACTTCTACTTAGCTCTCAGTCACTAAAACAGAGACCTATAGACTTGTGTTGGTAAACATTTTGGTTACAATTTTACTTAGGGGGCATTTTTAATTTCTATGTTTTTATATTTTTGGCTTCTAAGGAGATCTTATCAGTCATCTTCAGAGTTATTCAGGAATAAACACAGATTTTAAAGGTTTTTCTTTTAAGTTTTATGTTGAGGAATGTGTGTGTTCTCTGTGTTTTCTGATGTAAACTTCATATATGAGAAACTTGTATACTTGTGTGATCATTTACATATGTTTGTGCATGCATAATTTATTAAAATTGAAGTTCACATAGGACAGTGGAAGCTTAAAAAGTCTGTTTCCTTATAACTTTAGCTTGTTTAAGAGAGCATTATTTCACTAGCAAATAAATAGATAAGTAAAGAGTAAAAAAAATAACTGCCTTTGTTTCCTAGGATTTTAAAATACAACAAATTTTATATAGTTAATGGATTATATTGTTTGTTCACAAATCCTGTAACATCAGGGGCAAATAATTTTCTACAAATGGAACTTTTGTAGCTATATAAATGTTTAATATTATTTTTATATATTACATTTCCTCCCAGAGAAATAAAGAAAAAATAACTAACTTTCTAAAATAAATACCAAAAATTGGGGGATTGGTAACTGGAAAGTTGATGGAATACAACAGGGGATGAAAGCGTCTTTATTTAATACTGACCACTTTTGAGAAACAACTGGATATTTTAAGGTGACAACTCCATGATTACTTATGGAATACTGTGCTTGCTTTATGAAATCCAGAGCCATTTCTATTTTCCTCTCAGTACAGCAATTTGATGAACTGTCATTTTCTGCAATTAGTGTGGACGAGGATTGTAGATTATATTCTGCTATTAATATTCCCAAATACAAATTTATATCAACAAATCTAGAGGTGGCATATGACCAAATCCAATGACTTATGCTTAAGAAAACAATAGTTAATTACAGTCCTAAAAGGTAGTATATTTTTCAGCTATTCAGAACACAAAACAGCCTCCCAGCAGTAATCTGGGGTTTGTACCAAATGAAGGCATCTTGCTGAATGTCGATGGGACCTCTTTGAGGCATGGTGTTTGTTAGGATGTACATGCAGAACAATTTGCTGTGCAGAAGGCGAATTAGGACTGTACAAAACCAAAGCAGTAACTAATAGCCTACCCTCTCACAACATCCAGCAGTTCAGACTATGTATTTGCTCATAGATTGGAAAATAAATGTTCTTTATGGTAAATATATATACTTTAAATTATGCGGGAAGAAGAGATACCTGGTTTTGACACTTTTCTGAAGGATACAGAAAGATCATCTCAGTCCCCACATAACTCCTACATGAGCTACCTGCCTCCCCTGACATTCTTACCAAGAAAAATTCATCCTATGGGTAGTAAGACATTATTTCCAGAAATAAGATTACTTGAAAGTGTTTTTGATTTACTTGTCGATAATTTTATATTTTCCTCAGTACTTCATCATTTACAAAGTTCTTTATGACACTTTGTGGGACATTGTCATTCTCTTATTAGCAATGGGAAACTGAGATTCAGAGCAGTTGTATAACTTGCACAGGGTCATATGGCTAATGGCAGGCGGAAGCTCTGACTCCAAATCTCATGCTTTATTACTACATTACAGCAAGGATATAGGAGACTAGCAGCCAACTGATTAATACACAGGCAGCTAAGTGGGTCAGAGTAGGGAGAGGCCTGAAAAGGTACTTTAGGTGAAAGTGAAGAAGGAAGTAGTCAAGGCCATGGGGAACCCTACTGGGTAAGGGCTGGGGATATGGTGATTGATGGAGCTGATCAAAAGGAATCAAAATTGTAAAGACAGAAGTAGAAATTCTCAGAGCAACTTCATTCTATAAGATTGCTCATGGCTATAAGAACAGTAATTGTTTTTCCACTTACCACAGCTCTTAAGAGGCTCCATAGTATCTTCTAACCACCTTTTATCTATGTTGGGAAATGGAGGGTTTGTTGAGGAAGGGAATTTAGATTTCTACCATTTCCTGAAATTCTTTATGGGACTTATTTAGGCAAGAAAATATATGCACTCTACAAGTGCTCTCTGTGAATGGCCTCAGTGACATATAAGAGAATCTCTGCAAACTAGATATTTCTACGGTTATATTTTTCATTATTGTTATTAACAAGCACTCTGTTAGCACTGGAGGATCTGAAGCCAGATTGCCTGAATGAGACTTTTTCTTACTAGCTATATGACCCCGGTCAATTTCCACACCTGTTAAGTAGTCGTAATAATAGTAGCTACCTCACTGGTTGCTGTAAGAATTATATAAATAAACACATTGAAAGATCTTACAGCAGTTGCCTGATTCAGAGTGAATTTTCATTTAATTTAGCTATTATTACAATTTACAGAAAGTTAAAATCAAGGCATCCCACAAAAACTGTAGATATAATTGAAAAGACTACCCAAAATGTTTTGATAGTTTAATTTATAGTAATTATTAGTATTTTAAATAAGAGTATTTTTCCTTTATATTTAATAGCACTTTGATGAGACTGCTTTTCTAGATTGAGACACATGATGTAATTTATTTTTTCCTAATTTTTTAAAATTGTGAATGTAATTTTCTTTCTTTCTTTCTTTTCTTATTGTTGTTCGAATACAGCTGTCTCCATTTTCCCACCACCACTCTCCCCCACCCCACCCACGACCACCTCCCATCTTCAATCCTTCCCCTCTTTGGCTTTGTCCATGGGTCCTTTATACATGTTTTTTGATGACCTTTAATTTTTATCCCATATAGATGTTTCCTAAGAAAATATCAGTGACTTATTTCATATCCTTTCTCATTCTTAAGGAAGTAAGGATCACGTCTTTCACCTTAAAACATGCAGAATCCCAAGAGAAGTATTTATGTAACAAGCAGCTGGAAAGACCAGGTACCATAAGTATAAGAAATAAAACATGGGGAGACAGCAGGAGTTGACAGGACAAATTTAGGAAAAGGAACCTTTGGCATAAACAGAAGGTTCTGGGAAACTCAGACAGAAGAAGAAAAATTGCCATATTTTAATAGAATTATTATTTATTTGAAAGGCATCACCAAAGGGCTCTTTAAAAAATATTCTATTTATTTATTTTTAGAGAGAGAAGAAGGAAGGGAGAAAAAGAGAGAGAGAGAGATTGATGTGTGAGATAAATATTGATTCAGGAGGATGTGGCCCACAACCAAGGCACGTGTACTGACCAGGAAATGAAACAGTGAATTGGTAACCTTTCGGTTTGCAGGACGATGAGTTCACTGAGCCACACCAGTCAGGGCTATCATATTCTTTTGTTGGTGCATGTTTATCTGAAATTTTATTCTATCTTTCCCTTTATAGTTGTTTCTGTTTCTTGAACATTCCACACTCTCTCACTTGCCTTTTGAAGGGTGAAACTTTGCATACACTGTACCCATCTTGCAAAAAACTCCAAAACAAACTCACCCTTTGCCAGGTTAACTTCTTACTGTCTGTCAAGCCTCAGTTTCAACGTCTCATCCTTGGGACACCTCACCTTACCCCTAGATCAGGTACAATTCCCTGTCAGATGTGCTCGCAGAACCTAGAACTTCCCTAATGTAATACTGTGTTGTACTTCTCTAATCTTGGGCTTCTCCTCTAGACTGTAAACTCCACGAGAGCACAACCTTTTTCTCTGGGGATCTGGAAATGCACTATCTCTTGATTTGGATGGTGGTTTACATACATAAAAGTTCATTGAGTTGTACATTTAAGATCAGTGCACTTTATTTTATGCAGGTTATGCCTCACTAAATAAGAATAAAAAATCAGGCACTTATCTGGGTATTTAATCTGAACAATAACAAACCTTGAGGTTAACTCGAGCACATTGAATTACTATTAGAAAAGTTCTTCCTTTACTGAGTTGAAATATGCATTTCTATAATTTTCATCTGTTGAAAAAATATCTATTATCTGAGCCAATATTAAATAATTCTGTTTCTTTTTTTACATAATGCCTTTTTCACTATTTGATGAAAGCTTCCATGTTCCAGGCTAATATCAACCATTCCTCTCATTACAGTTTTAATTGTTTAATCATCTTGGTCCTTCTTCAGAAGATGTCCTCTAGTTTATTAATATCCTTCAAATACAGTATCTAGAAACAGACACAGCATTCCTGGTATTATTTGACCAGTGCAGAGAACAGCTTTACATCACCTCCCCCTTGAAGTGTATATTTTGCTAGTATTCAACAAACTATAAAACTTTTATTAATTCTGTTCAGTATTCTCATCTCCTATTAACACTCCTTTTCAACTCAATTTAAAAATTGCCTTAAACTAGATCCTTTCCATCCATATTTGCATAATTCATTTTTTAAAACCTAATTCAGGCCAGTACATCCTAGTGGCTTCAGACAATAATGAGTTCTAACTTATTCCACCCAAAGATATTTATTGAATGAATGTATGAATGAATAGAATTCATCAGTCTATCATATGAACTCATAGGAACAAATAGCACTGTGCTCATGGATATTCACTCTTCTGCTGCTACTCTTTGGCCCTGTCTCAGGGCAGACCAGGATGTTCTGAAGTTCCAGCAAAAGGGTATTTGCGACCATGACTCAGGCTCTAAATCAGAGGTTTGAGTTTACAGCAGGACAGTTTTCCTGCTACGTAAATTCAGAGAGATCCCTTTAACTCTGTACTTCATTTTTATATTTCAACCCTGTATTTCCTCATTTCTACACTGGGAATGGTAGTATTTCATATGATTGGTTTGGGAATTAAGTAAGAGTTTTAAAAAAAGCCTACAGTATATAGTGCTCATATAATTTTTTAAAAAATTCAAAAACATAATTTCCATACAAATATATAATCAACATGTACCAAGACTTAATTCATTAACGAGAGAGTCAGAAGAATAATAAAACCAAGTCAAAAAATGTTTAAAGAACTGAGTACTTATAGGCATTAAGGAAAGAATGTTGGAATAAGATTGCCAGGTTGTATCCCAAACTGGTTAATGTCTTAGGGAGCCTACCCATAGTCCTTAGGTTTACTCTCTGTCCCAGAGAGAAGTCATTTGAAATTTTGCTGAATAAAAATCTGCAAAATAACATGAAACTTTAGGGTTTGGTCCTTTGACCAGCAGTCAAACAATGCTACCCATAACTCCCAGAGAGTCAAATAATCCTTAAAAATAAACCTGCTGGACAAGCCTCAGTCTAACATAAAAAGAATGTGTGGTCTATTTTTTGTTTTATTTTAAGTGTTGGATAATTTGCTTTAAAAAAACACAATGGCATATATACAAGGTATGCTAGAAGATGTAACAAGGAAAGAATCTTTCCTCACATATGAATTGTAGGGGAACACAAGCATTCACTCAGACCATAGTGGAAGGTATGTGAAAGTTAATGATCAGTGCAAAGGGAAATGTACCAGTTTTCTTGATTTTGCCCTCTGCTGGCCAGGAGGTATCCTGTAACCTAATGGAGGCACATTTTTCTTTTAAACCTAGTTTCCAGAGCATAGTGATTGAGGCTTAGAATAACCTGTCATTTTCCAGCATTTTCAAGCAGGTCCTGATGATGTTCTCTAGCTCTGTGCTCTGTACTGCCTTTTATTCTAACTGTCATTAAGAAATTTCAAGCAAACTTACTGAAGAAGTTGGAACAGATTCCTGCCTGTACCTATAGCTGTTTTATTATAATTTATTTTTTTTCAGGTCAGGCCCAACACATCTGGACTAAAATGGGATGTTTAGAGACATGTCATTTTATGAAAGCTTTGACAGCAGGGTTTGGAGCACACACTGCATATACTGTCACTTTTTACTTCCATCTGGTAAACAGAAGCCTAGTTGGACTCACAAAGGATAATGATTTATGCATCTGAGTGGAGATCCTATTTATAACGTTCACAAAGCAAGATAAAGTTATCAGGTTATTTCACTTATTTAAATACTTCTACTGTACCTGATTCTACAAAAGATTTGAAGAAGCTCGGCAAAAGAGTTGATTGAGAGCTGATTTATTACTTATAATGATGTCAAGATTGCAGTGAAATTAGCTCTAAGTGTTGATTTAGTTATATTCTTCAAGTAGAATTTATATGAGAGAATATATGTTATAGTGGCTGTATCCACACAGGGAAAATTCCATAAAGAATTTGTGTGAAATCCAAGATGCTAAGGACAATCCTTCTTGCTTTGGTAGCACTAACACATAAGTATATGTGTATGAAATATACACATACATACATACATGCTTTTTCTTGAATTACCTAGATTTTATGATAATACTGTTTACTGTGCTCAGTATGAGCAGTTAATTGACATGAAACTAGCAGAAAATTTTTTTCAGGTAGTTTTTTCAAGGATATTTCATAAGCATGAAACTGAATTGTGATGTCTGTCAGTCAGTAAATGCTAGGTAAGAACTCCTAATTTTTTATTGTCATATATTTCTTAGGCAGATACCCTTTGAGGAATTAGTACATTCTGCTTTATGTATATAAAACCAGTCTGATGTCACATCTTGTTTTGTGTGTGTGTGTGTGTGTGTGTGTGTGTGTGTGTGTGTATCCTTTGTTCTGAATAAGTTACTACATCTACCCTTGTTCATGTGCGCTGGGAATCCTTTTTCACTTACTCTGTGGACATTTTATCATCTTCAGGACCAGGGTTGATCAGGAAACAGTAAGACTGAGAGAAAATTGATTAAGTCCAGATCTTTCTTACTTTTCATTATTTTAAAAGAAATTGAGCTTGGAGTAGGCAAAGAAAGTGGTCATTCACTAAATACTTTTTAGAAAGTAAAATATATTCTCCTGGCCACTATCAACTGTGGTATAAAAACTTTATTTTTTTAAATCAAAGTACATAAATTAAAAATTATATTTTTAGAGAATCCCAATACAAACCTTAGAATAATTGAATTATTCTTGAGTGTGTACTTATTTATCTTTTCACCAAATATTCATGAGCTTCTACTATGTATCAGGCACTTTGATAAGGCAGAGGATTTCATTCCAGTCTTTACCTTTCTGTTCTTTACAGTTTAGAGAGGGAGACAAAAGGTCAACAATTAACTATAAAAATAGGCAGGTATTTAGAAATTGAGATAAATGTAACAATGCAAAAATACAGCGCTCTATGAATGAAAAAGGGACACCTGGTTTAGACTGAGAGAACAGAAAAAGTGTCTCTGGAAATTACAATTAAACTGATAAAATACATCAGCGTTAAAGGTATCTGAGGAATGAGAGGTAGTCAATTTATTTGAAGTGTAGTGATGGAAGAAGAGAGTGGTACAAAGCAAAACCAAGAGGTAGATTAAACAAGCACTTGAAGGCCATTTACAGTTTTAAATTTGATCTGAAGTGCACTAGAAGTCATTGAAGCATTTTAAAGAGATCTAAAACACAAGATTAGTATTTTAAAAGATTTTTTAAAGACTTCTGTTTTGTGGAGAACAGATAGCTAGAGAACAAAAGTGATGAGAGATGGGGTGTCCAGTGGGGGATATCCATCAGGAGGTGACTGCGTAGGCCTAGGTGAGATGGTAATTTGGACCAGATTAATGGCAGATAGTGGAGACAGAATGAAGCAGATATATATTATAAAGGCAGCGTAAATTGACCAAGAGGTCAGTGTGTGAGCCAGGTGAGGCAGACTGAGTTACTAAGTTTGGTTTCCATTTTCTGTCATGAGCAACATGATACAAGCACCATGGATGCCCCCAAATTTAAGAAAAATGGAACAGAAACAGATTTTTAAAAACTGGGCATTAAAAACCCGAAGTTAGGAATCATTGCTCTAAATAGGAAAGATGCGATGAAAGGCATTTAGAGTAGCAGGAGCAACCCTGAAGATGACAGAACCCTTAGAGATAATTCAACAGGGCTAGACCTTGAGTGACAGTGCTGGTCAGGCAGGAGAACATGGGCCTGTGTGCTTGGTAAGAACCTCAGAAGCAATCGTAAGAAATGATTGCCAACAACTTGTTTGCCTTTAGATAAATCACTTGATCTATTTGCTTCTATTTACTCATCTGCTAAATGAAGATGTTGGATGAGATTAGGTACTTTTTTACTCTAGCTTTTTATGATATTGTGCAGTGGAAGACAGAATTTAATCCCAGGTCTTTAATTACCACATCTATAAAATGGGACTAGTATTAAAGAGGTAGCACATACAAAGTACCCTACATGTTGGAATTGCCTTTCTTCCTCTCTTTTTTTTAATGGCAATCAGTAGTTTTTATGTACTGTATTTCACTTGGAAATTAGTCACATACTTTCCTATACAATTATTGCTAACATTTGAGAGACTAACATAGAGTAAAACCCCAACTTCCAAACATTTTACATATTTTATTTTGTTATGTGATTTTACTTCTCTGAAGCTCTATTTTCTCATTTCTAAAATGATAATAGTAATATTTAGCTTACAAGGTTGCTATAAGGTTTGAATGAAATAATACACATCAAGGACCTAGCAAAGTATCTAGAACATATTAGACTCTCGAAATATTTAATTCTCTTTTTCCTTATTTCTTAATTCAAATTAGTTGGACTATAATCCTCTCTATAATTTCATTCTAGGGCAAAGTGGAGGTTAGGTAAGTAATTGTAAGGCGAGAACTACTTTCTGTAGTTACTAGATAATTGATCATGTGATATTTATTTCTACATTCAATAGTTACTAAATTTTTAGGCAGACTCAGTAAGTATTCTATCTTGTTAATGCTCTGCTGTCAACTGGGGAATTCCAACTTTCTCTTTGGTGAGAGAAAACAATTCCAAGAACAGCAAAAAACCTTCCTTAAGCCTAACTGACTGACATCCATCAAAGCTTTGTGATATGTGTTGTTTAATGAAAGCCCAGTTTGTATTTGAATGGCATAACGATCTTTAAAATAGGTAAAAGGATTCTGGAGTACCATATAAAAGAAAACACCACGTACCCTCTCTGTCCTTAAGAGAGCAGCAAGCTTGCTTTCAGAGCCATTACAATCAGTGAGCTACTTTCCCCTCTCTCAGACTGCCCTTTGCAGTAGCATCCAATTTTCTGCCTCTTAGAGCTGAGGTTCTCTTCAGCATTTCGCTGAAGAGAAGACAAAAGGTCTATCCTATAATATGCCTAGCATACCAAGACCAGGTGAAATTGGATTTGTGTTTTGAGCTCTGTTTTAACTCACAGGTGGCTGTAATTCTGTCTGGCAAAGCCAAGAGCATCTTGAAATCATGGCCAAAGTGCTTTCTTCACCCAGACTTTAATGTCCAGGAATTGGGAGGATCAAACAATACAAGTTCAAGATTTTATCACTTCGGGCTCCAGCTATTACGATAAACCCTAACTTCTATCTCTCCCTTTAATCTCTCTCTGCCACCGGTTTCTCTTTCCTTCAATTTTCTCTCTCCTTCAATTCAGACTTCCCTCTGATTAATCTTCCTAAAATAGCTCTTAAACAAAGTCTCATCTCATCTTAAAACTTGTCATCTGTATTAAACGAAGTGGTTTATACTCTATAAAGTAGCAAAATATGACCCCAACCTACTTGCTTAAACTTTTTTTCTCATTATAATCATTTATGAACCTGACATGCCAGGCATGTGTAATTTTTTGGCCTCTCATCGAATCCAAGTGGCACTGCAGGGAATATGTCCCAATTGGTTTGGAGGTCCAGAGAGACTTTTCCCCTCATTTCTCTTTTTCTAGCACATGCTAACCCTTGCATTCTATGCTGATAAACATTTTGCTTTAGTGAATCTTCAAGATATTCTAACTATGACCTAGAAAAAATATTTCAAAAACTTATATGGAACCACAAAAGACCCTGCAAAAAAACAGCAATTTTGAGAAAGAAGAACAAAGTTGGAGGAATCACACTACCTAATATCAAACTATCCTATAATGCCATGGTAATCAAAGCAGCAAGGTACTGGCATAAAAACAGACACATAGATCAATGGAACAGAATAGAGAACCCAAAAATAAACCCACATCTTTGTAGTCAATTAATATTTGACAGAGGAAACAAGCACATCCAATGGGCTAAAGATAGTTTATTCAATAAATACTATTGGGAAAATTGGACAGACATATGCAAAAAAATGTAACTAGATCATTTTTACCCCCCACACAGAATAAATTCAAAATGATTTAAAGAATTAAATGTTAGACCCAAAACCATAAAAATCATGAAAGAAAATATAGGCAGCAAAATCTCAGACATTGATTGTAGCAATATTTTATCTGATATATCTCCTCAGGGGAAGGGTAACAAAAGAAAAATAAATAAGACTTCATCAAACTAAAAAGCTTTTGCACAGCAGAGGAAATCATCAACAAAATAAAATGACAACCCATAGAATGAGAGAACATACTTCCTGATACACATATCATAAGGGGTTAATATCCAAAACTTATGAAGAACGAAAAAAACTCAACACCAAGGAAAAAAATAACCCAAGTCAAAAATAGACAAGGACCTGAACAGACAGTTCGCCAAAGAGGACATACAGATGACCAATAGACATATGAAAAGATGCTCAATGTTATTAATCATCAGAAAAATGCAAATTAAAACCACGATGAGATATCACCTCTCACCAGTCAGAATGGCTATCATCAATAAATTAATAAAAAACAAATGCTAGTGAGGATTTGGAGAAAGGGGGACCCTTTTGCAATATTGGTTGGAATGCAGATTGGTGCAGCCACTGTGGAAAGCAGTATGGAGATAACTCAAAAAATTTAAAAGGGATCTGACTTTTGACCCACCAGTCTCACATCTGGGAATCTATCCAAAGAAACTCAAAACACTAATTTGAAAGAATATATGCACCTTTATGTTCATTACAGAATTATTTACAATCACCACAATATGGGAACAGCCCAAGTGTCCATCAATATATGTATGGATAAAACAACTGTGGTATATTTACACAATGGAATACTACTCCACCAGAAAAAAAGAAGAAATTTTACCCTTTGCAATTGCATAAATGGACCTGGAGAACGTTATGCTAAGTGAAATAAGCCAGTCAGAGAAAGACAAACACCATATGCTTTCACCCATGTGTGTAGTTAAATGGACAAACTGAACTATAGCAACAGACTAATAGAGAGAGAACAGGATGACAACTATGGCGGGGGGGTTGGGAATGGAGGGGTCAAGCAAAAAGAAAAAAGGATTCATGGACATGGACAACAATGTGGTGATTGTGGGGTGGAAGGTATATGGGGGATAAATAGTAATGGAAAAAATACAGTTAAAAAATCCTTCCCAACCAAAGAAAATAAATAAATAAATAAAATCTTTAAAGATAATAAAGATATACATTTAAGAATTATTGGCTTATTGATGACATTTAAAGCAATAATTCTGATTTACTTACTAAATGAGTTAGTGTAGATAGAGAATAGGTCTAAAGATTGAGGGCTGGGGCACTTGAATGTTAAGAGGTCAAGAAGAGAAAAAGCAAGAAAATAAGACCGAAATGGAGCAGCCAATGAGAGAGGGCAAAACCCATGAGGGATTATACAGACTTTCTATAGGAAAAGCTAACCTAAATTGCCTCAGTTGCCTCAGTTTTCTGGCAGGGCAGGTTGGCTTCATCCTTAGCACCATCACTGACTTTCTCTCAGATATGCCTTAGCTGTACTCTCAGCCAAAACTGGGGCAGGACTTAAGAGTTATAGGAAATTGTAATGTCATGCTGTTGCAGCCACTTCATTCCCAGAGCCATGGGTTGGTGGAGGTTGAAAGAATAGATTAATTTGAATGTTAGTATTTCCTTGTGAACCTCAATTTCAAAGTTCATTGCCTTTGTGTCCTGGTGACTATATCAGAAATGAACCTTATTGTAAGTCTTACATAAATACCAAATCATAGATTCGTACAGCTCAATTATTTCATTCCATACCTAAAGCACTCAAAAAGTTTCCAAACCTCTTCAGATGATTTAAAGGAACGTTTGTGATTGGTTCTTAATTTTCTCTTTGCCATCATCTCTCATCCCGGCCCCCTTCACTTTCCTTGTTCTAGCCTAGTTGACATGCTGCCCATTCAGTCCTCAGAATGGGACATGCTCTCTCTGGCTTCTAGGTTTTTGCATGTGAGCTTCCCTTGAAATATTTTCTCTTTCCATCAGCTGGTAGCTACTTGTTCATTTTTAGGTCTCAGTTTAAATGTTACATCAGTTTTCCTTAATCCTTACAATCCTGATTTGAGACTGCAAAATTCTTATAACTCTTATTAAACAATATTATAATTTCTTATATACTTGTCCATTTCTCTGTCTAGACCAGAGATTGGCAAACTCTTTCTGTAGAGGGGCACATTGTAAATATTTTAGGCTTTTTTGCCATACGTTCTCTGTCACAACTAACTGACTCTTGTAATAGCATAAAACCAGCCATAGGCTACATGTAATCAAAATACAGTGTTCTAATAAAACTTTATTTATGAACAACAGGCAGTGATTACATTTGGCATTTGAGAATAAGAAATATAATTTCGTTGATTATTATGTGCCCAGCACAGTCCCTGAAATGCAAATAAACACTCCACAAACATTTGTTTAAGGAATAAAGGACAATCTAGCACAATCTTGTGCCAAGAAAAATGGCCTCACTGTGATCATGAAAAAGTTGTGCAATTTAAGTTACTGTATGTGCATTCTTTCAAGGCAGTCCTCAATACTTAATATCTTTCCTTCTTTGCTCCTAAAACTGGCATTGGTTTTAATGTTCTGACAGTTTTCCTAATTTATCCTGGATGCTGAGGCAGTACGCAGACATGGGGGCTGTTGATTGATCTGTACATCTCTAGCTGTGACCAGGAGTTGTAGATATTGCTTTCTTTTTACATGCACTTCATATGGGATTACCCCTGAGATTGAGTCTGTGTTCTGTGGTTATTGGGAGTCTGGTATTTATTGACCATTCCTGTCTCTCTTGCAGTACATGGAATTTGGGTAAGCGGTGATTCATTTGCGGAGATCTAATTTATTTAGATTCATTTAATGGAGTTTCATGTGGTTTCTCGGCCATGGTTTACTTCCCCAAATTATGAACGGGAAATCAGGAGGTTTACGAGAATTTTGGCTTGTACCTTTGCCAGGTAATGAGTAAAACATGGTGTAGGGGATGAGAAGCTATGTTTGTGGTAGTCACATCTTTTAACCAGACATTGTCAAGATGTTGAGCCAGATTGGGTCAGATGAGCAAGTTAATCCCTGGGAAATCTCATTACTTCTGGGTTATTAAAAAAAAAGAAAAGAAAAACAATAGAAAAGATGCTTTTAAAGTGACCCTGCAAAACTGTAATTATTTCCACTACCAGGGACTTTTTAGTTCATTTTGAACACCAACCAAACTCAGAAGAGAAAGAAAGGGCTTTAAGACTCCATTCACCCTTAACTGCCCACATTAGCCAGCAGTAGTGAAAGACAGGCTTAGCCCTGCCTCTGGTGCAGGGATCTCACTCTGGGCTCAAAAGATGTACAGAACTTGGCACTTCAGTGAGTTGAAGTACTACCCAGGCCAAGTAGTTTTTCAACTATTTGTGAATTGTAATAAAAGTCTTTCACATCTTAAAGTTAAATACAGGGAAAAAAAAAAGAGAAAAAGGGTTAATGAGAAGTTAGAACAGGATAGTGAAGATTATAGAAGAAGCAATAGACAGGAGTAAAAAAAACACCGTTTTATTAATATTTTTATAGTGCTTTATAGACTAAAATAAATTTCTAAATAAATTTTGTATAGAATTCCTTCCATGGCCCTCTGAACTAGACAGAGTTTAACAATCTCTTTGCAAATGATGGAACTCACTTTCAAAGAGATTAAATGGCTTGGTCATATTCAGTAGAGATCCCTCTGGCAAATGAGGGAAGGGGCTATGCTTATTTTCATTGTCATTCACCTATTCAATTTATCTCTCTTTTCCATGGGATTCACCGTTCTCTTACATAGTTTCTTTTCAAATTCTAAATCTTGAGCTTTCAGAGTTCAAGGACTGGGTTTCTGTTGACCTGTATCCTCCCAACTTGGTAGGGTTGTTTCTTCCATTGTTTGTCCCATCACTCTTACAGTCAGTGTATCAGCATAGGGAGAGGCGAATACTGGGAACAGAGACTCAGGAGGTGGAGAGTTACATGTACTGAGTTAGATAGGAGTTTTAAATGAAAAGAAAGCTAGCAGTTATAAGAATGTTCACTGCCCAGATAGGAAGAGATACTACATTTTTCTTCTTTTTGATTATTAGTGTAATGATTGACATTATTCAAGGCTGTGGCATTTTATAAAGTTCACAAAGCATATTTTATAAAGAGTACAAAGTGGTCAATGAAAAGTATGTAAACAAACATTTTAGGGAGCAAAATCAGTTGTAGTTTCCATTTAAATTAAAATGCTATGGAGAGTTTTCTGTTAGGCTGGGCCTATGAGCCATATGAATAGGTTTTTCTGTTTTAAGTTTGGGAGGTACACATGTTTCTTCGTGATTTGATCCCTGATGTTTTCCGATGGCACAGTTGTAGGTGTAAGAAACATGGCATGGAGATACGACCAGCTTTACTTAATGTTGCCCAATGCTATCATTGCATATTAATTTTGTGTTTGTTCACGTCTAACTTGAAAATATTTAAAATATTTGCCCATATTTTCTTCACTAGCGGATTCTCACTCAGGATACCCTACTGGAAACTACCATCTTACATTTATGTAAACAGTGATCTAACCATGCAAAATGTTTTAGATACAAATC
The DNA here is from genome assembly GCA_039655065.1 of Glossophaga mutica. Lineage (NCBI taxonomy): Eukaryota > Metazoa > Chordata > Mammalia > Chiroptera > Phyllostomidae > Glossophaga > Glossophaga mutica. The sequence continues at coordinate 54,861,476 of CM077307.1, read as the reverse complement.
CCAGATTCCCTTGTCTGTGTTGGGGAAGGTGCTCCTGAGCTCACTTCAGCCAGAGCCAGTTGAACTTATACACATGGAAATGCTGTTCTTTGTTTGCATAATACCTTTGTACTCACGTTTTCTGCTCTGTTTTAACACATGGAGTTAGTTCTTCAGACGTCATATCAATCACTGAATAAGGAATTCTTTCATCTAGTGGCAGATATTTAACATCTGTCTTCACATTTTTTTATGCCGTTCCTCAGTTTCAAAAGAAACTCTAATCCTGTAGATGACTGGCCTTGGGTTGTTATTGTCATTATTATCATCATCCACATTATTTTCTGCCAGTTTTTCAGGTCACTCTTGGTTCACTACCAGAAGAGGAATCTGACTACAGGAAGTTAAAGTTAAGTAAAATTTGAAAACACAGATTAAAATAATTTTGTATACTCACATGGAAGGGCGAAAAAAAAGGGTACAGTTGGGTCCAAGAATAATAATCAGTTTATAGAATGACAGAACTCTGAACCAAGTTTTAAAATAGTCAGATGGCTACTCAATTTACCTATTCTTTGGCCTCTGTCATCACCTCCACTCCATCACCACTGTTTCTTCCTTTCACTAGCCAGTTGCTATGGATGTGGGTATTGAAAGGGCAAATGGACTAGAAGTCAAGAAACCTGGATGCAATATCTGATTTTGCTGCTGGGATAAATCAGTTAAAGTCTCTGGGTTTGTTTTTGCAACTTTAAAATGCGATCAGTGACACCTGGCTTCCTCGTCTATAGTTAAGGTGAGGTAAACATAGGAGAATATGGAAGCATTTAAAAAATTCTACAGTTTTGTACCTACATAAGCAATCCTGACAGTGAGCATTATTGCTATACTCAGTTACATTAGAAATTTCAATAACTCACTTTACGTTCCCACAAATTTTTTAGAAAAGGTGCTTCACCTGTAAGGCATGTGGACTGAGGGACTGAGGCTGCTGTTTCTTAGCAGTAATTTTATATGTCCTGACCAGGGATTGAACTCATGATCTTGGTGTATGGTGAGGATGCTCCAACCAGTTGAGCCACCTGGCCATGGCCATGGTTCTGTATTATTGAATCAACTCTGAGGGACCTGATTGTGAAGAAAAAGAATGTTGGTAAGAGAGAACAGCAACCAGAAATAGACTGATGAAACCAACTGGCTGTTGTTGCATGAGGTCGTTCTCAGTGGTCTGGAATTGACACTTTACACTACTGACATTGTCTTTGGTGACATCTGGATAGGTCAGTGTAATGTCACAGTAAGTCACTCATTGTTTTTATATTGATTTTGCAAAATTATTTTGTGCTGTAAGGAGGCTCCCCAACCTAGGAAATTTTGATAATTATTAAGACATGTTTCAATTTCCACCAGGAAATTTCTGAACCAAATGACATCATCAGTGGCATGTCACCATGAAAAGAACATGGATTAGGGTGAGAAAACCTCTAATCTTAGTTTTAGTTCCACATGTGTGATGTTGGATATGCTCCTTCTTTTGTCAGAGCCTCAGATGTGGGAGTTGGAATTGATGATTTTCCACGCTTTCCCAGCACTAATACTCTCATTATTCTATTGATAATGGTGCTCTGTGGGTGCCATCACAGGTGTTGACATAGAATAGAAATTTTTGCACAATTCCTAAATGATAATAATTGAATAGATAATATTGCTAACTAGTAGAATCAATGTCAGGCAAATAACAAAGACCTTAAAACAATGAGAAAATACAATAAATTCAAAGATGAAGAAAACCAAATTCCTAGGCTTTGGCTGGATAGTTCAGTTGGTCAGAGCACTGTCCCAATACACCAATGCTGTGGTTGTGGGTTTGATCTCCAGTCAAGGCACATACAAGAATCAACCAATGAATGCGTAAATAAGTCGAACAACAAATCAGTGTCTCTCTCGCTCCCTCTCTCTCTACCTCTCTTTCTCTCTCCCTTCCTCTCTCTCTCCAAAAATAAATAAATTAAAATTAAAAAGAGGAAAACTGAATTCCTAAATCAGCAACTATAGACCACACAAATGGTTAAAAGTATTTGCTTATCCCAGCTTGAAGTTCTGTCAAATTCATGGGACACAATTAGTCTCTATCAGGTGTTTCACTCAGAAAAGAATACATAGATTTTCACTTAACTTAGAGGATATATTTGGGATAGTTTGATATAATGGAGATGGGTTGCAACAGTTTTAATTGTCACCCAAATATCTATTGGGACTTTCCTTTTCATACCACCATCCCTTTCCAAGTGACAAGGATCACACTGTCTGTTTTGAAAGATGACAATTTCAGAGTGTTTGGCTATTAAAGAGGGGGAATATCCACACAGAGCTGTCTAGATAGAGCTCAGCAAAGGCTGTGAATTGGTAAATTTTCTGTTTAATGATAGTGTACCAAGTATTATGCTAGGGGCTGTCAGCATAAGCTTCTTACCCCACAGAAATAAAGAGAATAGGTAATATGCTCCCCAAAATGGTGATTCATGGTCTGTAGATATTGGCACAGATTTTCAGTTTCCTTGGCACTGGCCCTAGGCTGTAATCAGAACATCCCAATGCTCATTCCTGTCTTCTCCGTGCGTTGTACCCTTGCCATATTTTCTCATTTCTAACTCCACTGCTTAGATAATAAATATCACATCTTCATTTCCCTAGTCTCCTTAATTTCAGTGATTATTATCTGCTGCCGAGAGGGTTAAGGGTGAGAGTAGTGTGGGGAAGATGAAAAGAGTATGTTTTCATAGGGGTTGTCTGGCTCTTTTTCTCTTTCCTTTCTATTTCCCGTACTATGGCAGAAATGTGTTGCTCTTCTTCTCTTGATATTTCTGTTTTAATTCTGAAGAAATAATTTTGTCAGTTAAAAAATGTTTTCAGTTTTTTTTTCCTTTGCATCCCATTTGTAACAAATTAATTGATTACCTAACTTGACTAACAAGAGGAAGGGTCACATAAAAGGCAATTGAGGAAAGAAAAAAAAACAAACAAAGATAATATTTTAAGTTAGGGGTTAGCAAACTATAGCCAGACTATCAGCATCTGTTTTTATAAATAATGTTTTATTGGGCCTCAGCCATATTCATTTATTTATGTATTGTCTATGGCTGCTTTGGGTTCAACAATGACAGAGACTGGGTGGCCAAAAATTCCTAAAATAGTAATGTTATAATAACAGTAATGGTTTACTAATAGTATATACTATCCAGCCCTTTAAGGGACAGTTTGTTAACCCTATCTTAAGATATTATCCTGCAAAAATATTACTTAAAATATAACTTAATGTTCTTCTTTCTGGCCAAAATAGTCTGCAGGGAACCAGGTTTACCCTTTCACTTGAGATTACCGAGAGATCAAGAGAGGAGACAGAGACAGGCAGAGAGAGAGAGAGAGAGAAAAAGAAGAGAAAATGTTTTCCAACATTCTGGATGTCAGGCCATTGGCTGTGATCCTTCAGAGACAAGAAATAAATGAGGTAAGCCCTATGATTGCCCCGTACTAGTATCTGGGGGGAGCTTCCATGTCATGGTAGAGGAGGGGCACCCCAGTCAGAGCCCAAAGGGTTCCCTGAATTCAGGAGATGGAGCCGAGAGTCTGTTGCTTGCCTGCATGGGAAAACATGAAGAAAAAACTAAATGAATCAGAGAGAAATATAAACAATTCAACAATAGTACAATAGCTAGAAGCTTCAATACCTCACTTTCAGCAATGGATAAAACAAGCAAGCAGAAGACCAACAGGAAACAGGAGACTGGAACAACACTTAAACCAACTAGACTGAAAAGACATCTGTAACATACTAGAGGTGGAATATACCATCTCCTTGAGGGCATATGAAACACTCTCCAGGATAGACAGTGTGTTAGGCCTTAAAACAAAGCTTAATAAACTTAAAGGGGTTGAAATAATATCAAGTGTTCTTTGAGTACAGTGGAATAAAAGTAGAAATCAATAACAGAAAGAATTTGAGAAATTCACAAATATGTGGAAACTAAACTTCCCTAAGTAATCAATGGGTTACAAGAAGAAGTCACATGGGAAATTAGAAAATTCTTTGAGATGAACGAAAACCAATATATAGCATACCAAATCTTTTGGACAATGCTTAGAAGATTTATATTTATAAATGCCTATGTTAAAAATAAGAAAGATCTCAAATCAATAGCCTGAATTTCTACTTTAAGATACTGAAAAAAGAACAGCAAATTAAACCCAAAGCAAGGAGAATGAAAGAAATAATGATTAGAACATAAAGCAATGAAATCAATAAGAGAAAAACAATAGAAAAAAATCATGAAACCAAAATTTGGTTCTTTGAAAAGATGGACAAAATTGACAAAACTTTAACTAGACTTACCAAGAAAAAAAGAAATTGAAATTACTAAAATAAAATATGAATGAGAGGACATTACTAACAACTTTACAGGAATAAAATGGGCTAAGGAAATACCACAAACGACTGTGTATTAACAAATTAGATAATGTGTGGTATGCACAAATAACTAGTAAGGCACAAATTACAGAGATGAACCCAAGAAGAAATGGAAAATACGAGTAAGCCTGCAACAGGTAAAGAGATTGAACTCATAATTTAAAAACTGCCCACAAAGAAAAACCTAGGCCCAGATGGTTTGTAAATTCCACCAAACATTTAAAAAATATTAATACCAATTCTTCCCAAACTCTTCCAATGAATATAAGAGGAAAGAATATTTCCCAGTTCATTCTAAGAAGCAGTGCTCTGCCTAAAAGAAGTGCATTTTTAAATATAAAGGCACAACTAGGTTAAACAAAAAGTATGGACAAAGATATACCATGCTAATTTTAGTGAAGTGGCTACATTAATATCCAAGTAGATTTCAGAGTAAAGAATATTACCAGGGATACGGAAGCTCAATTCATAATGAAAGATGCCAATTATTCAAAAGGACATAATCAATTAGGCTTATACATATAATAAGATGGCTTTGAAGTACATGAAGCAAACTGATAGAACTGCAAGAATAAACAGGGACATCTCAATTGGAGTCAGTTACTGAGAGAAGACAGGCAGAAAAGCTACAAGGATATTATAGATGTTGAAACAACTGTCAACAGATTTGACTGACACTTGCCAAAGACCCACTTAAACAACAGCAATATGCAAAATGTTTGCAAGTACAGCACGCACAGAATACCAAGATATACCATATTTGGACCATAAAACAAATCACAATAAATTTAAATAATTCAATTCATACACAGCATGTTCTCTTACTACAATGAAATTAAATTTGAAATTAATAACAGAAAGATCCCCATCAAAATGCCAGCAGACCTTTTTTCATTTTTGTAGAAGTTGACAAACTGATTCAAAAATTCATTTGGAAAAAATAAAACAAAAAAAGGAGAAGAAAAAAATCAAAGTTAAAAAAATTCATTTGGAAATACAAAGAACATAGAATAGACAACTTTGGAAAAAATAAAAAATCAAAGATAGAGGCTAACATTATTTGATTTAAAAATTATTACAAAAATCAAACATCTTTACATTGGATAAACTTAGACAAATAGATCAATGGACCAGAATAAGAAGTCCAAAAAATTCACGCTTATATGGATAACTGACTTATTACAAAAGTGCAAACCGATAGAATGGTGAAAGAATGATAGAATGCCTTTTCAACAAATAACAGTGGAACAATTGGCTGTATGTGAGTGTGTTCGTATGTGTGTGCAAAATAAGTTGGACACATACTTCAAATTACATGCAAAAATTAACTCAAAATGGATCATAGGCTTCAATGTAAAGCTTTACAATTTCTAGAAGAAAATATAGAAAAAGTACTTTGCAATCTTGTGGGCCAAGATTTTTTTAGATATAACACCAGAAACAAAATTCATAAAATAGATTAGTAATTTGGACTTAATTTCTAATAGTCAAAAGAATGGGAAAGAGAAGCCAAAGACTGGGAGAAAATATTTGCAAACCATTTCTCTGAAAAGGACTTGCATTCAGAATATGTAAAGAACTCCTAAGACTCAACGATAAGAAAACAAACAAAATTAACAATGGGCAAAAGATTTGAACAGATACTTTATTTAAAAAAAAGATATTTAGATGGCAAATTATGAAAAAACACCAGAGACATGGAAATAAAGAACAAATTGACAATGACCAGAGGGGAAAGAGGAGGGGTGAAGGGGAAAAGGAGGGGAAGGGTCAAGTCAAGGAACATGTGCATAAAGGACCCGTGGACAAAGCCAATGGGCGGGGAGGATTGCAAGAAGGAGAGAGGGGTGGGCAGGACAGGAGAGAGCGATGGGGGCAAAATGGGGACAAGTGTGATTGAACAATAATAAAAAGTTTTTTTAACAAAAAGTTTTTTAAATAAAAAATTTAAAAAGTGATGAAAGATGCTCAACATTATTAGTCATTAAGGAAATGCAAATTAAAACTACAATGAGATATCATCGCATACTTGTTTACATTTCTATGATAAAAAATACTGACAATATCAAGTATTGATGAGGGTGTGAAACAACTGGACATTTTACACACTGCTGGTGGGAATGTGAAACTGCTTTGGCGAACAATTTGACAGTTCCCTTAAAAGGTAGGAATACACTTACCGTACTACCCAGTCATTCCGTTCCTATATATGTCCCAAGAGAAATGAAAACATATGTCTGTAGTTAAGCTTTTAAATGAATGACCCTAGCAGCTTTATTTGTACTCAGCTAAAACTGAAATCAGCCCAAGTGTCCATCAAAAGATGAATGGATAAACAAATTATGTTATAGCCATACACTGGAACATTACTCAGCAGTAAAAAGGAATGAGCTATTGTTACATGCAACAACATGAATTGATCTCAAAATATGCTGGGTTAAAGAAATCAGACAAGCACAAAAGGGCATATAGTATGATTCCATTAAATAAAACTTTAGAAAATTCAAACTAATCTATAATGACAGAAAGTGTGTCCTTAGGAAGTGATGAGAGGGTGAGATTATAATTGTGCACAAGGAAAGTTTTTGAAGTGATACATATATTCAGTATTTTGATTGTGATAATGGTCTTACATATACATATGAGGTCTGTCCAGAAAAAGTGCAGCAATTGTTAATATAATAAGAATGGTTTGCATGACATTAATGTAACCTAGCAGGCAAGGAGAGTGGACTGGGGTGGGTATGCATGAACAATGATGACTTCACTGTACTACTAGTAAGTAGGAGTGGTAGACGCCATTGAGTGAGCATGTGTACTGTTTTGCCATTGCATTCCAAATGACTGAGAGAGTAGAGCAACAATCTGCATCAAATTTTGCATGTTTGAATATTCCTCCATGGAAACTATTCAGATATTTCAGAAGGCCACAGCTATTGGCAACTGGTGACTGGCAATTTCATCACAACAAAACGCCTGCTCATGCATTGCATCTCCTGCAGAATTTTTTTGTGAAACATCAAATCACTCAGGTGACTGAGTCTCCCTAAAGCCCAGATGTGGCACACTGGCTTTTCCCAAAGCTAAAATCAGTTTTGAAAGGGAAGAGATTTCAGACTGTCAGTGAAACTCAGGAAAATACGATGGGGCAGCTGAGGGTGATTGGGAGAACTGAGTGAGGTCCCAGGGTGCCTACTTTGAAGGAGACTGAGGTGTCATTGTCCTCTGTACAATGTTTCTTGTGTCTTGTATCTTCTTCAATAAATGTTTCTATTTTTCATATTACATGGCTGGATACCTTCTGGACAGACCTCATATGTCAAAACTTACCCTGCTGTATCATTTAAATGTATGCAGTTTATCATATGTCAACAATACACTCATTTAAATATGCATGCGTGTATTACAATACAGCCTATGTGGTATACAAAAATTCATTTTGGGCAACCCTGAAAGCTACCTCAAAGAAACAGGATGTTATCCTTTGGAGCAGCTGCAGAAGTGCCTTTGCAGTCATGTTATTTCTCACATGGGAAAGTCCAGGCGGGTGCTCCAAGGAGAGTTAGGTGCATGAGTACAGTTATTTAACCATGACTTATGATTCTAGAGCAATGCCTGCAAAATAGTTGGGGTGAAATAAGAGATACTTAATATGAGTCTTACTGGCCAGCTTTACAGGCATCACTTTTATCAAGTGAACACCCATGATCACAGTTTTGTAACATTATTCTGGGAAGTCTTTAAGAGGGAAAATGTAGAGGCTATAATTACAACCCCCTTGCTCCTTTCTCCATTTATCATACCTAAAAACAAACAAAAATAAAACAATTCTAGTTAATCCCAACTGTCTACCTCATCTTTTCCTGATCTGGAGCATCTGAGTGGTGCTAGAGAAAATTATACCATCATGCCCATGGAATTCCTTTTAAATTTATGTCAAAAAATCTCCATAAGATATTCACTAAAAAATGAAGAAAGCCCTGCTAAATGCCCTTTCCCATTTTCCACAATAACCATTTTATATCTTTTTCTCTTTTTTTGTGGAACCTTCTGCTCCTCCCTCCCTGACCTAATGATTTTACTTGAAATTTTACTGAGAATATAGAGGTAATCAGAAAAGAACTTCTATATTTTTCCCACCACCAAATCTGTCAGTCCACCAGTTTATGTTCCGTGCGCTCTGCCTTCCCTCTTTCACAATGTTCTGTGCACCCGTCTGTCTATGGAAGCTCCTTTCTGGATAAGGGACTCAAGTTTTCTGCCTCACTGTTAGATGTGGGGGTGCCCCAGAGCTCTGTCTTTGGCCATCTTCTCTATTTACACTTGTAACCTACACCTTCTCTCTGAGTAATCTCACCTAGTACTATGGCTTTAAATACCATCAACATATTGCTGATTCCAAAGTTTTACCTCTAAACCTGTTGTCTCCCTTGAATTAAACTACACACCACCTTCGCTGCCACCACCTCAGTTAAGCTGCCTTCACGAACGCCTGCGCCATTGCACTGGCCTCCTTACTGCATTTTTGCTACTCTCACCCATTCTCTCTTCAGTAGCCAAAGTGATACTTTTAAAGCCTAAGGCAGATCATATTTGTTCTCTTTTTTAAAACTGCACAATGGTTTTTACTGCCATTAGACTAAACTCCAAATTCCTGATGATGACCTAAAATAAGGATCAGCAGACTAGAGTTTACAGGCCACAGTCAGCTTGCCACCTGTCTTTGTAAATAACGTTTTATTGGAACATGGCCACACCCATTTATTTACTTATTGCTTGTGGCTGGTTTAGTACTATAATGGCAGGTTGAATTCTTGCAACAGAAACTGTATGTCCTCCAAAGCCTAAAATACTTGCTATCTGGCCCCTTTAAGATCATATTTGCCAGCCCCTGATATATGACATCTCAAGAGAGAGGAAGGAGGTTGAAGAGAAAGAAAGAATAAAAGAAAATAATTTTTTGAAATCTCAAGTTTGGTGAGATGACTTGAGGTCCAAGTTAAAGAATTTTGAGTGTCTTTTGGCTTCATTGGTAACTCCTTAGATGTGCCAGGGGTTTTGCCTGTCATCTTAAGACTTTTTCAACAAATTTGCTGGTGGAATTTCTAAGTTTGTGCCTTTTTGGCAAGAACTCTGCCAATGGTCAGTGCATTCTTGGAAAAACTGCCTGCATAGATGTAATTAGAATGCTACTTAGGTCTCAGGATGAAAATGTTTTCCATAAAAACAATTTTCCAATTCTTAAATATAAGTGAGAAAATAGCTTTGCTCCTCAGAATTTTGCATTTAAAGCAATTTCTCAGGAACACATCTGCTCTTGTATGTAGGCAAACCCCAAATTTGTCTTTCCTCCTAGAATTTGTACAGGCGATCTCAGGTCAAGGAATGCCATTTAAAATCCTTCTTGTTATTCAGTCGATGCTTTGGCCTTTCAGGATCAAGAAAGGTGAGAGGAAGGAATTAGCACAGGATTTCTGTAGTAATAGAGAGCATTCCTTTTTTCACATAATATTTTTAAGGTAAAAATGCCCAGAATTGTGATGCTATATTTCTAAATTTTATTAAAATGCCAAACTCCCAACTCCCTAATATGGATTGCTAAATAAATACTGCCTAAGTATTGAACCTGCACAGGATGTGGTATGTGGTAAGCCCAAAATCATATTTGTTGAACAACTCTAGCACAAAACAAAAATTTTTTTCTTTTTTTTCAAGGAATTTTTTTTGTGGTAAAATACACATACAATTTACCATCTTAAACATTTTTAAGTGCATGGTTCAGTAGTGTTAAGTGTATTCACATCACCATAAAGCAGATCTCCAGGACTCTTTCACCTCATAGATCAGAAACTCTGCACCCATTAAATAAGCCTCCTTGCCCCTTCCCACCTGCCCCTTGACTCTTTTATTTTATTTGTGTGTGTGATTTACATACATGTCTCACTTATTCCTTATAACTGTCCTATGGATACATTTTTTACTTTATTTTTATTATATATACAATAGTGATGTCCCCATTTCTCCTCCCTTTGTCCATCTCCCCAACCCCTCTCTCCTTCCCTCTGGCCATCACCATGTTGTGGTCTGTGTCTATGGATTATGTATGTATTGTCTTTGGCTAATCCCTTCACCTTCTTTCGTGCAGTCTCCCCTGACCCCCAGGGAACACTTACCTTTTGCGACAGCATGGAAGGTCCTGGAGATTATTACACTAAATAAAATGAGCCACTTGGTGAAAGACAAATACCATACGATCTCACTCATATGTAGAACCTAATGAACAAAATAAACTGAAGAACAAAACAGAAACAGAGGCATGGATACATGAACTCTTAGATACCTCATAAAAGTGAAACCACGTGCTATTTGTCTTTTTGTGTCTGGCTTATATCACTTAGAATATGTCCTCAGGTTTCATCCATGCTATAGCACTGGCAGGATTCCCTCCTTTTTAAGGCTTAATAATGTTCCATTATATGTATACACCACATTTCGTTCATCCATTCATCCATCAATTGACATTTGGATTGCTTCCACCTCTTGGCTACTGTGAATTGTGCTGCTATGAACATGGGTATACACATACCTTTTTTGAGATTCTGCTTTCAATTCATTTGGACATAGAAGTGGGATGGATAGATCATATGGTAACTCTATTTTTAATTTTAACCGGAAGTTTTATTTTGTATAACTTAATTCAATAGATTAAAAGTTTATTTTCATTCCTATATGGTCTTTCTCTCAGTGTGGTTCAATGAATTCTATGAAGAGTAGAGGAAGTATAAATTGTATTGTCAGTAGGAGAACGAGATTACAAACAGACCATAGTAAGATTATACTAAAAATGGTAGGTAAATTGAAGCCCTAGTTTAGGTCAGTGATCAGAAATTCATAATGAGAGTAATATAGGTAGATGTTGTTATTAGAATTAATTGACTTCTGGCCAAGATGGAGGCATAGGTGAACACACTGTGCCTCCTCTCACAAACAAAATTAAGGACAACAAAAATTTAGAATTAAAAAAAAACCAGAACATATAGAAAACTGAATTGTATAGAAGTCCAACAATGATTCCCCCAGACCAGTAAGAGGGTCAGAGTTGGCAGCAGGTGGAGAGGGATCGGGGCAGGAAAAAGCAGTGGCTAGTGGTCCCAGATGCAGGTGGTGGTTGGCACACCCCAGGCACACAGGCAGCGGTTACTGGGCATGGGGAGGCAATGAGCAGACCCAGCGAGGTGCACAAGGCTGCTGACCACGGTCACACATTCACGCACAGATAAACCAAGTGAAAACGGGCAGCAAGACAGACTGCGCAACCCAGGGCCCCAGTGTTGGGAAATAAAGCCTAAAAGCATTGATTGAAAACACTTATGGGGGTTGAAGTCCTGGGAGAGACTCCCAGCCTCACAGGACAGTTTGTTGGAGAGACCCACAGGGTCCTAGAATGTACACAAGCCCACCCACATGGAAATCAGCACCAGAAGGGCCCAATTTGCTTGGGGGAATCGGCGGAAGGGACTGGAATCCAAGAGAAAGCAGAGCAAGTGCCATTGTTCCCTCTAGGACCCCGCCCCCACATACAGCGTCACAACCCAGCTACTGGGCTGTCCCGCCCTGGGGAACACCGAAGGCTCTGCCCCTCACTACATAACAGCCGAGACCAGACCAAACAAACAAACAAAAAAACAAAAACAAAAATGGTTCAAATGGGAGAACAGATCAAAGCCACAAAGCCAGTTCATCTAAGCGTCTAAGAGACAGCCAACCTATCAGATGCACAGTTCAAAGCCCTCGTAATCAGGATGCTCACAGAATTGGTTGATTTTGGTCACAAATTAGATGAACAAATGAAGGCTACAATAAGTGAAATGAAGGAAAAAGCACAGGGAACCAATAGTGATGGGAGGAAAACTGGGACTCAAATCAATGGAGTGGACCAGAAGGAAGAAAGAAACACCCAATCAGAAAAGAATGAAGAAACAAGAATTCCAAAAAATGAGAGAGGCTTAGGAACCTCCAGGGCATCTTTAAACGTCCCAACATCCGAATTATAGGGGTACCAGAAGGAGAAGAAGAAGAGCAACAAGTGGAAAGCTTATTTGAACACATAATAAAGGAGAACTTCCCCAATCTGGCAAAGGAAATAGACTTCCAGGAAGTCCAGGAAGCTCAGAGTCCCAAAGAAGTTGGACCCAAGGAGGAACACGCCAAGGCACATCATAATTACATTAGCCAAGATTAAAATGAAGCAGAGAATTCTAGAAGCAGCAAGGGATAAGGGCATAATCACCTACAAAGGAGTTCCCATCAGACTGTCAGCTGATTTCTCAAAAGAGACCTTACAGGCAAGAAGGGGCTGGAAAGAAGTATTCCAAGTCATGAAAGGCAAGGACCTACATCCTAAATTGCTCTATCCAGCGAAGCTGTCATTTAGAATGGAAGGGAAGATAAAGTGCTTCTCAGATAAGGTCAAGTTCAAGGAGTTTATCATCACCAAGCCCTTATTATAGGAAATGTTAAAGGGACTTATGTAAGAAAAAGAAGATAAAAAATACAACAGTAAAAAGACAGCAAACTCACAGCTATTAACAACCACACCTAAAACAAAAGCAAACAACTAAACAGGAACAGAACCACAGAAATGGACATCACATGGAGGGTTAGCAACAGGGGAGTGGGAGGAGGGGGCGGGGGAAGGTACAGAGAATAAGTAGCATAGACGGTGGGTAGAAAATAGACAGGGGTAGGGCAAGAATAGTGTGGGAAATGTAGAAGCTAAAGAACTTATGACACATGGACATGAACTAAAGGGAGGGAATGTGGGTGGGAGGGGGTGTGCAGGGTGGAGGGGAATGATGGGGAAGAAATGGGAGAATTGTAATAGCGTAATCAATAAAATAATTTAAAAAATAAAACAAACAAACAAAAAGAAATACCACTATCACTGCTACTGCACTATGATATAGATTGGCTTTTGAATTGTGAGCTGGGGCATTTTACGGTAGATGTCAGTACCAGGACAAGCCATCAGATGCTGGGTTCCTAATTTGAAGCACTTCCTCTGGAATATGCTTCTTGCTTTTTGGCCAAAAAGAACAACATGGTCCCTGAAGCACCCTGCTCAGAACTTCCAATGGAAATAGTAGTTAGGGAGGCAGCAGGAGTTCAAGCTCTGAAGTTGTCTTCATGCTAGCTTTCTTAAGTTTCTTTCTTAAAGTTCAAAGTCATTAAAGTAATTCCTCAGCAGGGGCTCTACTCACAATGCTTTGTTCTGCAGGGGTAATTACCATCAACACTAATGGGAATTCTGCATTTGACTCAAAAAGTAAGCACAGCCACTAGCAACTGACACAGAACAACGAGTTATTGATCTGCATCTAAATGTTTTGCCAGGTTTTCAGGGGAGAGAGAGTTAGTTCACTGGGCATTAGAAAAACACTTAAATAAATTCTTACATTGCTTGCACATTCACTGATATTTTCCTAGAATTTAAGAATGTGTTTAAAGATACTGTTTTATAGAACAACAATCATTTAAGTGCTTAATATGTGTGAGATGCAGTATGCTTAGCATTTTAGTTATTTACTTTACATTTTGCTTATTTATTTTTTCTCCTAGCAGCCTTTGAAGTATTAGTCCTCTTGTTTTCCAGGTGTGAAAACTGAAATAGGGAGATCTATAGTTTTCCAACACTGGGCACAGGTTCTCAACCCTGAGCTGAGCTCTATGGGAACAAATACAGAGAAGACTGCTTTCAGGGTCTTGTCTGAAAAAATAAATCCATGTCTGTTGCCACAGAAGAAGACAGTAACGATATTATGTACAGGAAGTCAGGCCAGACCCTGCTTCTCAGACTGCATCTAGAAGAGTGAATGTGCCTTTGACACCAATGGCAGGGTGTTTAGCAATGTAGGCTAGAACCTATAATTTTCAGTGCCTGAGGGGAGAGGATACACGGAGGCCCATGTACCATGTATCTAAATACTTAAGTCAAGCTATTAAACTGTTGAATAGAACATGTACTTCTTATCTTGATAAATATACTTTTATAATGGGCTGTAAGACTGACAGTGAATTTAAAACTCTGACTCCTCAGAGTTCCATGGCACTATGTGGCAGAGAAGAAAAAGCCACTAGCCTGTTGCCTGCTCCTGTTTTCTGCCCACCCACTTCTGTCCCACTCTGTGAAGGGCCTAATACAGATGTGTGTGGACATCTCGCCACGCACTCCATTCCCAACCCCTCTTACCCCCCACCCAGCCGCCCCTTAGCTATGCACATGCCCTAGGTGTACGTATGTTGAAATGTTGATAGTCTGGCTTGCTCTTGGCAAGGTGAACATCTATGGAGATGGTAGATGTAGGATTGGGAAATTTGACAGGGAATCCCAGAACCCTACATGGCGTGATCTAGAAGAAGAGACTGAGGGACACATCCTCTTGGTTCCACTGATGAAGCCTCACCTCATGAGGATTGCAGCCACGGGAGGGCCCTGTCAGGGCCCTCTAAAGGATGAACATAAGGAAGGGATCTAAGTGGTCAGACAGGGAAGGGGTCTAAGTGGTCAGTTTTAGAGAGGAATTAGAATATCAAAGAGAAGTTCAATATTTTGCAGATTCCCCAGACTCTAGGAACTTTTTTCCAATACTTTTTTCTTCATATAATCTGCACCTTTTTAGTAAATGATATCACCATCCAGACAGTTACCCAGACCATAAACGTTGAAGCCATTTTTGTTTTCTGTCTTTCACTCAAAAGTCACACATAATCCCTCAGATCAAATCTTGCCAGCAATATCTCCAAAAGTTATCTAGAGTTTAACTGCTCTTCAACACCACAATGTACCTATTTTGGTCCAAACCGCCATCGCCTGTCCCCTGGGTTAACCAGTCTCTGTTTCCTGTTCCACACCTAATCTATTCACAGAACAGCCAGGACTGTGGCACTTGCTCTCTTCTCTCTGCCTAGAACGCACTGAGACAAATGCTGGAGGGCTTTCTGCCTCACCCCCTTCTCTCAAACACCTTGTTGTCAGTGAGACCCTCCCTGCTTGCCACATCCAAAACCGCCCTCTTCCCAATAGGCCTGATGTTTTCCCCTTTTCATTTATTTTTCTCTTTGCACTTCTTACTTTCTGACATACATATATTTTGTTTATTTTGATTGGGTATCTTCTTTCTTCTGCCACTATACTACAAGTTCATGAGAGCAGGAATTTTTGTCTATTTTACTTACTACAGCATCTCTAGAGTGGACAGTATTCACTAAGTACATTTTTGATGAATGAATGAATAAATATTAGTAGTAGTATTAACTAGCCAGCTCTTGTTTCCATGGCTATGAATAGGGTTCATATTTATATATACATATGTAAATATATATATATTTTTTTGAGTAGGAAATATATATATATTTTGAGTAGGAAATATATATATATGTTCTGAGTAGGAACACAGGGGGATACAATCAGAGTAGTTTCTAAATCTTGCCTTGGCTGTATGCTGACACATAATAAATCCTGGGCAATAACCTAATTGATGCTTGATCAGAAACTTCACAATACATAATTTTACATAGTACATTTTTAGAAGTGACTAAATTACCCAGAACTTCTTCTGTGGTACCTGCCCCTAATCATCATCCCTGCAAGGTCTTAGCAGCCACATTTGTACTGAGTTCCAAATGCTCTGACCCAGGTGTAACAGTTAGAATTAAATTCTCTCTCTCTCTCTCTCTCTCTCTCTCTCTCTCTCTCACTCACTCTCTCTCTCTCATAAATTAACTCTGCTGGTAGGCAGACTAGGACTTGTTTGGCAGCTGCAAACAAGAGCCAAGACTTCTTTCAGTTTGTTCGTCCATCCTCCATCCTCAAGCTAGCCTTATACTTCATTATACAACATGGCTACGTAAGCTCCACACATCAAGTTCACATTCCAGTCAGCAGAAAGGCTGAAAAAATCAACAGGGGTCTGGAGTATCTTGTTAGAAAGCAAGCATATGTCTAATGATGTTGGGGGCAGTGTTAAAGATGCAAAGGCACCAGCATGGGGGGCTCCCACTGGTAAATTTGAGTATCACAAAGAGAATAATAATTATGATTAATCAAAACAGGTAGAATCTAGGATTGGGAAAGTTTTCAGAATGATGCTAGTAAAATTGTGGAAAACTGTAAATATAATATTAAAAAGATATTAATGTAAATATAATATTAAAAAGATTGAAATAGGTTGTTTAAATTTTATTTTACATTGAGTTATTATAATGAGTTTTAACTTTTAAAAAATGTATATGTTGCTTAAAAAGTGTTCATTCCAAAACATGGGGTGGCATATGGTTATGAAGCAGAAATCTGGAGCCAGATTACCTGATTTTGATTCCAGCTTTATCATTATTAATCTGTCTGTGCCTATTTTCTCAGTCATAAAAGGAGAATACTAGTGCCTAGTTCATAGGGTTGTTGTGAATTTAAATGAGTTAATACACATTAAGCATCCAGAACTGTGCTTAGTATGTCACAAACATGCTGTTTTTAAAATCTATGTATCCTATCTATCTACCTACTTATGTATCTATCTCTAAAGCAAAGAAGAAGGGAGATAGGGATAGGTATGTAGATAGATGGGTAAATAGGTAGGTAGGTAGATAGATAAATAGATAGGTAGATAGGTAGATAGAGAGGTTTTAAAAAGCAACAAACATTAATTTAAAAGGGTTTCTTTCACTGTCAATAGAAGATGTCCTGACTACTGTAATTACAGATTCTTCAAAGGAAATATCTCCAATGCTGAGAAGGGTGAATGGCATATAGCATGGGATTAATAAATTGGCAATGAAATGTAATAAACTGAAAAACTGGAAATTGAAATTTATATTAAAGATTTGGAATATATTCTCACATATTCTACTAGAAAGAGCTTTGTTCATTTTAAATGGGTACTTGTAACAGCAGACTGCTATATGCCTTCCCTAATGGTCCTTCTCAGTAATTTTATAAGTTATCAACTAAACTTTATTTAGGACACCAATTTACTTATGGAACTACATTTACCAGCTTTCCTTGTACTTAGGTGTGGCCACGTAACTAAGCTTTGTTCAGTAAAATGCAAATGAAAGGGTGGTGCAAGACACCTTGGAAGCCTCCTTAAAAGGAGGAACCAGATATCATTTGCCCCCCTTCCTGTTTGTGCTTCCTGAATACAGGTATGATGGCTGGAATTTAGGCAGCCACTCCAGATCTGAGGCAATGCCCTCTAAATGACAAGAGCAGGAAGGCAGAGGAAGGAAGACATTATGGAACTATCATACCATTCTTGGATTCCCTACCTATATAGCCTTTTTTAATGTGAAAAAGATACGTGCTTCAATTTTGTTTAACCCACTGTTATTTTTGAATTTTCTATTATATTCAGTTATGTCTCATTGCAAATAACAAATTACTATGAGGTTATTTAATATGTTTTTTAAAAAATATGTATACTGTGTACAAAGCGTTGTGCTAGGTGCCATGTTGGAGACAAAGTTGCTTAAGATGTTGAGCTCTATCCTTCAAGACCTCATAATATGATAAGAAATATAAGTATATACACAAATAATTGCAACATAATACCAATTGTGTGAGTTGTACATATAATTTAAATATTTAAACTTAAGTTCACCTGTATAAGTCATTGCTCATAACTACAGGGGAAATAGATTATGCTTCCTGCTGACAGTAGGAAGCATACAGAATATGCAGATACTAAAGATGGGATTCAGTCCTCACTCACAATATTTTTTTTCCCTCTGAGCCAACTCATTTTCAATTACAGATATTGTGATGGAACAATAGGGTCTTGATAACCTACCTCTATAAAATTATATTCTACATCAGACTTTGGCTAGATTGAACACAGAATTAATAAGACTACATACATTTAAATCAACAGTTACTTTAACATTTGAGGGATTGGTGTTGTGTCTATTTCATGATAAGGTGAAGGCATGGCTTATGTATTCTGTATGAAATTGCTCCTTACATTTGATTTCAACTCATCACAGATAATAATATCAAAGGTTTGAAAGGCAAATGAAGGAGTACAAGTTACATTGGGAAAACACTCATCTGACTTTTAGGAGATGTAAACAATCCACAAACTTTCAGAATAAGCTTCCACTAGTCAACGATGACTTGTGGATTCATGCCAAAACAAAATGTGTAAGTGACACAGCATATTTCTGACTTTGGTTTAAGAGTCCCATTTAAGAATGTCCTTATAGAAATACAAATGGATATATTTTTCTGGATCTATCCCAGGACTATAAACTAATAATATGAACATACTACTACATGCAAAAATGTTTTGGCATCCTTATAAATTTATGCTTACATACCAAAATAAATCATTTGAAAATTTACTTCAGATTGGATCAAATATTTGAGCACTCAATTTTGACTTAGGAAATGTTTCTTAGAAAAAACATGATTTATTTTTATATCCTGTTGTGAAATTTAGGCAAAAAATTACTATTTCAAACTATACAAGTATATTACCTTTGCCTATATCAAAATTTTCAATTGTATTTTCACTGTCCATAACACCTTTCACTTTTGTTGTTTAACTTCTAAGTACTGTCTTCAGCATTTCGGTGTGCCTAAGAGACAATGTGTTCAGGTCCAGGAATGTCTCTTGTCCATGTCATGTACACAAAAAGAACTCAGTGGGTGTTAATAATTAGGCATTGTATTGTGGGCCTTGCTAAATCTTATTGCTAAAGAAATACTCCACGGAAGGGCAGCCTGCCAATGAAGTGGAAAGAAACGTAAGCTTTGAAGTAAAAACATAAGCAAATAAAATTCTGGAACTAGGTTCTGTCTATTCTTTATAACTATGCTATCTTAGATGGGTTATTAAACTTCTCTGAGCCTTACTTTACTAAGTTGTGAGGAAATACTATGCAGAGGTTAAAATGACTGACTGATTTTAATCCTCACTGAATGTGTAATTTTGGGCAATTTACTGAAACTCCCTTAGCTAAAGTCTTCATGTGTGAAATGGGTATAACAATAGCAGTTGTTTCACAGAGCTAATGTATGAAAAGTATTTAGAACAGAGCCTGTCATTGAGTATTTTTTTTGTATATAATAACTAGTATCATTATAGCTTAGTATTTCTTCTTTATTATTTCTACTGCTGTCCATAAAATGTAGAAACGTGTATGTACTTTGTGGAAGATTAAGTTAAATAATATATATCAATGACCCATAATGGTGTAGAGTAGATATTCAGTAAACATCAACTATTATCCGTCAAATACTTTGCAAATATTGTGTGAAGAACAACAAGATAATACACTTAAAACCCAGCATAGAGAATAGAACAAAATAGATGCTCAATAAATGTTAATTCCAACATGGAAATATTGTCTTTTTCCACAGACTTAACTATGAAAAGATATGAAAAAGAAATACTAGAAATGGATTCTCATTTGTTGGGAATCTTCCTTGTAGCTTCAATTTAAAGACATTTTAAGAACAAATCAGTCCTCATTCCTGTTGAAATTAGAGAAAACTACCCTGATGTCAATTGAAATTTCTAAAGAATAATCTACCAGCTAAAGAAAGAAACTGACCGCCCATGCTCACAATTCGTTCATACTCTGCTTCGTTCTGTGACATCAGTGAGGGGCTTACAGAGACTTTCCACTACAGCTTCCTTTCCGTGAAAGACTAGCTTTCTCTGGGACATCCATCTTCCACATGAAGCTGCTGATGCTATTTGCCTCAGAAAGAACTTCATTTTCCCCTTTGGATTTACAGCAACCAAAACCACACCACTCCCTCGTGCCTCACCAGTACTCTGGAGACACAATCACTATCCACCCATGCAGCAAATACCTCACCTGGTTTCTGCAAGCATTTAACAGGGAAAACCACATTTGGGACTGAGAATACTGGGTTGTAAGCCTTGGGGATTGAATGGGGAGGTGGGGTGGGGGGATTCTGGAAGAGTTCCAGACAATCTGTTTATTTTTATTTTTTATTTTCTATGTGCATAGCATGTACCTCCCAGTACCACAGCACACACGCTGCTGCCAAAAGTACTTACGCACTAGCCGCATTTCCCGGCTGAGAAGCACACTCCTCCATTCACGGTGATTATCAACATTCTTTACACCAAACTGCCCTCAGAGCAGGGGACTTGGCAGGGCTCAGCGGCAGTGTCAGCAACTTCTCAGTTTTTGAAATTCAGTTTCAGGAATGGAAGTGTTTCAGAGTCCAGAACTACGGATATTTTGCTCCACATCTGCTTTCCTCTGCAGGGGGCAGGAAGTAGACGGGAGGGAGTGGCGCTGTATCTCTTCGGTGATTGTTTCCATTGTTTGCCTAGGGCTCCCAGGGAGGCCGCAGAGTGAAAGGGAAGAAGAATGGCTTTGGAGTCGGTCAGACCTGTGTTCACATCTCAGCGATGTACTTATCTGCGTGTACTTGGACAAACCACTTGAATCTCCCAAGACCCATTTTAGTCATCTATAAAATGGGCTTCATAATTATAGAACTTGCAGTGTTGATGTGAGGGTTAAATTGCGTAATTATGGAAAGGCTGTCAATAGATGTTCTCTTTCCTTTCGATTGTTGTTCAACAACCGTGAGGTAGACACACACGACTCTCTCAGCTGCTCTGAGCATGGATAGTTTACTTACAGCTGTGTCAGGAAGTGTGCATCTGCCTAACAGCTGCCAGTGAAGTAGGTAACTGATCAGTGTCCAAAATATTCTCATTTCTACAGGTTACACCAACCTTAGTGACAACAAAATATAGGGATCTGATCTACTGGTTTTTAACTCCAAACTCCAATCTTCACTTCCCATCCCTGCCATCATGCCACCACTAGTGAAAGCTGATGATTTCTGACTACTTTCGCTGTCGTAGTCTCCATTCTGTCCAGCCCTGGACATCAGTTTCTGCAGCCAGAACCTGTCTGAAATGACCAGCTCTTGATGCCATAGGCACTGTGGCTGTCAGCTTTGCTGATGGGATTTGTCATCATGACTTTTCACTTCTCGCTGCTTCTATCCTGATGACTCCTGGCATCCCCACCTCCCAGATCTTCTAAGTCAGGGAAGCCTTTCTCCTTACAGAGATTACAGATCCAGCCTAGCTCTGGGCTTTAGGGCTCTGCTGGAGAACAGAAGCACACAGATTTCCGAAGCCTGGGCTGATACTGTGTGAGGCACTGCTCGGGACTGTATACAAACATCTTCAGTATCTCTGAACCAGTTAGTAACCAAGAATTGGGCCTGAGCACCTCCAATTCTGTTCCTTTCTACCAAAAACATCATAACTGTGGTGTCCAAGGTATTACTTCAGGCTTCAAATATCCTCTCTGACTTTCAGGTGTAACTAACCCAACCTGGGCATGAGGAAGTACATGGCATAGGCCTCACCCATGCAGCAGTTTATCCTGGGTGGAGAGCTTTGTATCTTATCATTGGAGTTCACTTTTAATTACATATAATACATAACTGCTTATGCCCTGGGATGGCAGACAATTGTGGATGAAGGCAAAAATAGAGGAAAGTTGTCTTGAGTGATGATGGACAGTCTCTAGGCAGATAAATGCAGCCCCAAATCATGGAAGCTTATAGACTGCACTGCACAATTTCACATCTGGAAGAAATTAGTAACATAAATAGTAAGTGATAGCAATTAGTAACAGAAGTAGTAAGAGCATAAGACATGTACATGCTGATATCTTCATAGAAAAGGAATAAAGACTTTTAGAAGGATTGAACTTTGAGCAATTACACACAGAGAAACTTATAAGCTCTTCATTCTTTTCATTGAGTTATTTATATTGTCTGGAGGGCCTGACTAGCATGGGCCAACTAGAGACAAGACATATAGAGAATAAGAAAATAGAGAATTCATACCATGAAACACCATATCTACAATTTGGGGCTTAGATACATAGCCATAAAATGTATACTCTAAAATGTCACCCTTCTGAGAATAAAAAGGGCACTACTGATCCCACTCCTGGGAATATATCTGAAGTAACCTGAAACACTGATTCAAAAGAATACATGCACCCATATGTTCATTGCAGCATTATTTACAATAGCCAAGATATGGAAGCAGCCCAAGTGCCCATCAGTTGATGAGTGGATAAAAAAGCTGTGGTACATTTACACAACGGAATACAACCTGGCTATAAAGAAGAAGGACCTCTTACCCTTTGTGACAGTATGGATGGACCTGGAGGGCATTATACCAAGTGAAGTAAGCCAGCCGGAGAAAGACAAGTACCAAATGACTTCACTCATACGTGGAGTCCAATGAGCAAAATAAACTAACAAACAAGAAAAACAGACTTACAGATACAGAGAACAGACTGACAGCTATGAGAGGTGAGGGGTGTTGTGAGGCTGGGTGAAAAGGTGAAGGGATTAAGCAAAAACTCAGACGACAGTGTGGTGATTACCGGAGAGAAAGAGGGGTGAGGGAGGTAAAAGAGGGTATGGGGGGATAAATGGTGATGGAAGGAGACTTGACTTGGGGTGGCGAACCCATAATACAATATGCAGGTAATGTATTATAGACTCGTACACCTGAAACCTATGTAACTTTATTAACCAATGTCACCTCAATAAATTAAATAAAAAGTAAATATATTTAAACTTTCCACAAAAAGGGGCACTATTACAATGAAATGTTATCAGGCAAAATTGGAATGTATGGTCACCCCAGGCTGAGAGCCTCAACAATTGCTTATGAGGATTGATGGATAGACACACCAAATATGTGCCTGTGCATGACTTTAAATTGCTGTGATTGTTTATACTTAAGGTAAATGTTGGTGAACGGCATATCACTTACTCCATAGCAAGGATTCAAGTCATTTAAATTAATCTTTTTGTTGTTGTAGTTACACATTCTCAAGTTTAAAAAAAAGCCCTTTGGGGATTGTTAAAGAAAGATACTTGATTCTATTTGAAATTTGTAGTCCTTATATTTGTGCTTAAAGAAGGATTAACACTGATTTTATAATTTAAAATACTAGTTTCCACCTCATTTTATTTCATGCTCTGAAGACTGGAATAAATGCAGATGAACCTTTGAAGTATAGGAGTATTTACATTTATGCTACCTACTTATTTCTATTCACTACTGAAATTTAATTATTGTAGTACCCCTTTTGCTTATAACAGACTTTAAAATAAAGATTAATTTGCTTACTTATTTTACATGCATTATAATATTTTGTGGTTTGAAAAAAGTGCATTTGTCTTTTAGTCTGAAGTAGAGAAGAAATTTGTTTTAATATACTTTATAGGTCAAGAGACTACTCTGACCTCATCGCCTCAAGATAATACTTAGCTCTCCAAGGTAAGTCATTTATTAATATGTAGAAAGTCATTTACCTTAGAAACACTATATTTGGTGTTAGCCAAAGCCATGAGAAATGATATGCAGAAAAAGTTAAATAAAAGGACATTGATTCTGACAGCATCAATGACATCTTATTACAAAATGAAATTTTGTTCTTCATTTTAGAAGTCACTACATTTAAATTACTCCAATGTTGAGTAAGTGAATAAAATGTTCCAACTTTCTTCATGCAGTTTAGTGGATAAAGTTTTTGCCTATCCTATTTCACAAATAATCATACACCTGAAAGAATTCAAGATAAAACTCTACGTCTCTCTAGGTACTTACAGAAAATAACATACGACCTACTTACCTCTACCCCTCATTCATAAATCGAGGGAAGTCACTCTCTGCACTGCTGCTGGCATCCTGCCATTCCTAATATTGAATAGATTACTTTAACCATGGGGCATGTCCTTTTCTCTCTCCTTTCCAATCATGTCTGATTGGCTTCCCAGTAACCTTATTCTTGAATGCGTATAGCTAAAATGAAGGCCTACAATTTCCCTCCCAATTTTTAGCCAAATTTTATTTTTTTTAAATAGAGCTTTAGAAAAAGCTTCCCTTCTTTTTACTAAACACAAGAAGAAAGAAGTATTTGTCTGACAAAATCATGATCTCTTCTGGTTCATTTGCAATGTATTTATGATTAGGTTGTTCCTGCTTATACCACATTATCTGATGTCACCTATAACATGTTAGTGGCTAATTACCTTCTCTTTCTTTCCTGCATCTTGGGAGAACCTGGAGAGATTATCATTGTGTAGCAGTGAGTGAAACAGCCTTTCTTTGATTTACCTGGAGTTAAGAGTGAGCATGTAAAAAAAATGTTCTTATTTCTTTAACAGGAAAAGAAGATGGAGGGTTCTGTTTCTCACTTATCACTAGTCAAAAAGGATTACAATTCTCAGGAGCAAATTGAAAAGTTAGGAAGAAAAAATATTTTCAAGAGTAAAGTTCCGCAGGTGCTGAAGGGATTGAAGACATCAGATCTGATGGATGTATTGACATAGACATTTGTGAAAATGTGCATGAAGAAATATGCATTGATTTTAAACTGCAGTGCTCCAAAGCCTAAAAAATAATGCATGATTTTCCATCTTCTAACTTAGATGGAAAAACATGTGTTTTGCTCACAATCTTGTCTCAGGGAAATGTGAACTCACAGCCAATTGCATTCACATGCAGGCCCTTTTTCTGAGATTGCTTTCAAATGTAAGCATAACATATGTTGTTCTGTTAGAAAAAATAATAAAGTGAACTTTACAATGTAAATTCCTAATATACAGGATTGCGGGAAAGAGTCATATTGTTTAAAACAATGCATAGTTTTCCCCCTAGGTAGATGCATAGGTAGGTGATTTTAACCCTTGCATATTTTATATTACCCATGGTGCCTCATGTGTGTCAGAACAATTGTGTGGAGAGCCAGGATCAATAACCACATTAAGAAGAATAATGGGCCAATGGTACATGTGTTGACAGATGTTTCTTACACAGTGGAAGAGAGATAGAGGAAATTAGATGATGAATTTTAAGGGCCGAAGGATACATTGTAGTTTTTCTAAATCTCCAAGTATCGTGTTCTTCCTGGGGTCACCAGCTATGCGTTGGCTGCCTTTGGTGATGTTGAAAAGTCCTTGGAGGCTAAATGAATGAGCTCTGAAATTACTCCCACGATGAACCACTAACCAATTTGTCTCAACTGGCACTTGAATGCAAAATTAAAAATGAAGGTCTTCTGGACTGCATTGTGGCTTGTGGAAGAGGACTGAATGATTTATTCTCACTCATTTTCTCTACTTTCCATGCTAAAGTATTTCTACATGGTCAATAAATTATGAAGGCTGACAGTAACAAGATGAACTGTGGATGAAAATATGTAAACCTGAGTATTTATAAGAATGTGGGGTTGATATTTTAGTTTTCCTCCAACCAGCTCTGGACTTGTGGGATTTCAGTTAAATGAGGGCATCTAACTTAATTCAGATTAATTTCGTAAGAAGTCCTGGAGACTGATGAAATATGGGTCATTAATAATGGAAAAGAGGTGCCTAGGTGCTTCAGATATTTTAGTGAAAGAAGGTAACATGTTAGAAACAAATAGGAAGAGGCACTCTCATTTTGCTTTTGGGAAACCTTGGCATGGAAACACTGAACTTGATGCTGACATGGGGCCATTCATGAGTTCTGATCTGTCAGTGACATCCACTTATCATCCAAAGAATCAGGTTAGCATTTGGCAGAGGCTTCTGAGGGCTGATGTTGCAAGCTGTCTCAGTGATGGAGGCGTGTTCTAAGGGGGAAAAAAAGGATATTTAATGCAGGCATAGTAATTTAGACAGGGGAGAAACGTTACACTGTTCTACTTGAGGAAGGTTACATGACTTACTGCTGAGAAAAAATAAAACCCAAGTGTTTTGATAAATCAAAATACTATGAGGAGATCATTAAGAAATGACTGTTTTAGGTAGATGACAAGGAATAGCAGTATGAGCAGCTAATATTTTGAACTTTACTAAGCTTCGCACTCTACTTATTTTACTTCAATTAACTCTCAAAACTATACTAGGAGATGAGCATGTCTCAGCTCTTTTCTACTTTGTTGGTTGCAGACTCTGTCTGGCATTTGCAGCAATAATAACAAATATGTATTAGGCCTCTGTAGGACACAGTCTCTGTGCCAGTGTTTGGCAGGCAATTGAAAAAAGTCAGAAAAGAATATCATTGTGAAATATTTTATAATATATTGACTTACACCTCTATTTTGCATAATCAATAATCTGAAAGGTCTAATGTCTAGCAGTCCTAATGGGGATAATCTATTTCCTGGGATCCATCAGGAGCTAAATAGTGACTTTTATTTTAGATGCCAACTTCTTAAGTTTAAAGAAACTTAGATAACAAACACTTGGAATATATGAGATGCTTGTGACCTAATTAATGAACATTGAAATGAGAGATGATGAAACTTATTTTTAGTAGAGTATTTAGAGGGGCCCCTTGGGCTAATTTTTGCTTAGGGCTGTTCATATAACAGTTGAAGATGTGCTAATAGGGCACGCTGCCAAAGTTTGTGATTATTATTATTTAGCACTCTATTTTAAGTTCTGTGAACATCATCCAGAAATATTTTAGTGCATGTACATGCAGGGAAAGGTTGTCTGAGTGTTGGACAAGCTATTAGATCTAAGAAGTGAATAATTTCAGCCTTCAGCCCATGAGCGAAGGCCACTATTCCCTATGCTGCTTTGAACAGAAGGAAGCATGATTTGCTTAGTTCTTTCCACAAAAGGTACTAGGGTTTTAAAAATTCAAAATTAAGCTTTTACTACTCAAGTTAGCTTTTTACACACTACATTTTACATATACAAAACTGAGAACAAAAAAATAATCTGTGTAGTTTAATGAGTGTGGCAAGATAATCTGGATCAGTGTAGCACAAACTTCTGTCTTTGCTCAGTAGACATTGTTTGGTGGAATGTGCTGGGCTATATGAATGTTTTTTTACTTTTCATTTCTCTACTTCATTGTGTGTGGCAGGACTTGCCAAACTTAGAGAGCTACATCATATGGACAGATACTCTCTTGATCACGATGGGATAGAAATACCAGGATATCAAAAGACAGATTGGTCAAAAAATTGTATGTGCCCTGAACCCTTATCAAATTTAATGCCTTGCGATTCCAGATAAAATCCACTTATTTTCCAGTTTTCTTCGTAGAAATGTGGAAATTCTGATCAGCAGAATAATCTGAAACCTCAGAGCTGGTCAAGATTATTCATGGTGAGGTTGGGGATGAAATGTTTTTAGCTAGAACCTAGTAGAGATTTTCTAGTGACCTGTCCAAAAAGGAGTGAGATGTTCTGATTGCTCTATGACTTTTTCCTAAGGAAAAATGTGAGTCTGTAGAAACATTTGATTATAACTTCTTTTAGCCTTATTTGGACAAAATACAGTACATGTTTCTCCTTCCTCTACCTGTAGCTAAAACAACTAAAAAAGCAAGGAAACAATTCATTGGCAAGGGGCTTTCAGCAAGGTATTTGCATATATTGCTTCTTTTGCTTCTCTGAAAATAAGCATCTTAAGTTTAGGGAAAGGGTTAATGACTTCGGCATACCCTAAGAGTAATGATTATAACCTAATTAGACTATGTACTGCCACAGAGAGGAAAGCCTATTGCCCAGGGGTGCCGGAGGTGTAAGGTCTCAGGTTTCCATATGGTTATTCCCAGAGGCATCTTGGCTAAAGTTCAGATGTTTTCTAACGGCCAACAACAATCAATAAAAGTTTACATTGTTCTTACTTCGATATTTATTTTCTTTACCCAATGATTTAATTCTCCTCTAGAAGAAATTCTTAATATAGCATATATTTTTTAAAATGTGCATTATTTATTCAATAATTGGCCATGTGAACAAAGAATACGCATGGTCATGTATTATTGTTTTGCCAGATTTGAATGTTTGTATTGCATAAAATAAGAACAAAAGCCATGAAATAAAATAATTACATTGAAAAATTGTTATAATGATTAAATAAAGCATTTCTATAATGGCTTGCACAGTGCTTGGCATATGTAGATGCTTTATCGATCATCTGTTAAGGGAAAATGAACTGCTCCCTCTGCAATGTAACATCTATTTCTGATGGTAGGGGTTGCATTTTATTAGTCCTCATATCCAGTATGCTCCAAAGCTGGTTTTTGAAACTTCCCTTCATTTCTCTTTGTGTCCGAGCCACCAGTTCTTTGATTTTATGTCTTTCTCTTTCTTAATTCACTGTACTGGCTGGAGGACATATATATCTTCATTTTCTCTTTTTGGAATTGTTAAAGGATTCCCACCATTTAATTAATTAACACCTTTATCACCTGGTATATATATGTATATATGTATGTATTTGTGTGTGAGAACATTTGAGTTCTACTCTCAGCAAATTTCAATTATATAATGCTGTGTTAACTATAGTGACCATGTTTTATATTAGATCTTCATATCTTATTCATCTGATAGCTGAAATTTTATGCCCTTTTAAAAACCTCTCCCCATTTTGCTCATCACCCAACCACTATTAGACGTTTATCTTTCCTTCCTTCCTTCCTTCCTTCCTTCCTTCCTTCCTTCCTTCCTTCTTTCCTTTGATTTTATATAGAAAGGATACCATACAGTCTTGCTCTGTCTGGCTTATTTCAACAATGCCTTTGCAGGTTGTTTTCCTATCTTGGCTATAGTAAATACTGGTACAATAAACATGGAGGGAAGGTATCTGTTGATATTCTGTTTTCATTTCCTTTGGATAAATACCCAGAAGTGGGATTGCTGGATCATGAAGTAGTTCTATTTTTAATTTATTGAGGAAACCCCCATACTGTTTTCCGTAGTGGCTGGACCACTTTACATTCCCAGCTGTGCACAAAACTTTTTTCTCTCACATGCTTGCCAGCCCTTAGTGTTTCTTTGGTTTTTGTTTTTAAACAGCAGTCATTCTAATAGATGTGAGGTGGTAAATATCTTATTGTGGTTTTGATTTGCATTGCCCTACTGATTAGTGATATTCAGCATCTTTTCATGTTATCTGTTGGCCATTTGTATGTCTTCTTTGGAAAAATGTCTCTAAAGTTCTTCTCTCCAATTTTTAATCAGATTGTTTTCTTTTGCCGTTGAGTTGTACAAGTTCCTTATATTGTTTGAATATTAACCCCTTATTGGATATATAATTTGCAAATATTTTCTTCCATTGTATAGGTTGTCTTTTCATTCTGTTGATGATTTCTTTTACTGTGCAGCTTTTTTTTTGTTTATTTTTGGTTGTTTGTTTTTTAGTTTGATGTCGTCTCACTTGTTTACTTTTGCTTTTGTTGCCTTTGCTCTTTGTGTCATGTCCAAAAGAACATCATGAAGATCATTTTTTTTCCCAAGAGTTTTATGGTTTAAAGTATTATGTGCAAGTGTTTAATACATTTTGAGTTATTTTTTGTGTATAATGTAACACAAAAACATACACAGATAGGGTTTCACTTTCATTCTTTTGCATTTGGCTCTCCAGTTTTCCCAACACCAGTAATTGAAGAGACTATCATTTTTTCATTTTATATCTTTAGGTCCTTTGTCATAAATTAATTGACCATATATTTGGGGGTTTATTTCTAAGATCTCTATTCTGTTCCATTGATCTATGTGTGTTTATTTTTATGCCAATGCCACACTATTTTGATTACTATAGGTATGCAATATAGTTTGAAATCTGGAAGTGTTTTGCTTCAGATTTGTTCCTTCTCAGCATTTATTTGTGCTTTCTTCAATTTCTTTATTAATGTCTTAAAGTTTTCAGAGTACAGGTTTTGATCTCCTCAGTTAAGTTTATTTACAGGCATCTTATTCTTTTTGATAAAATTATAAATGGGATTATTTTTCTAATTTCTCTTAATTAATGTACAGAAATAACAAGTTACTATAACTGATTTTGTATTCTGCAACTTCATTGAATTTTTTATTAGTTCTAATAGTTTAGATTTTTGTTGGAGTCTTTGTGGTTTTTCTATAAATAGTATCATATCTTGGCACTCATATTTAGTAGTCTTCCTAGAGCCATTTCTATTTCTCTTAGTTACTTTTATAATATCTTGTTTTTGTTCAGAATTAGGTGTATTTTTAAAAAATTAGTTCTTTTCCCTTAAATGTTAGTTTTCTCTAGCGTTTTTTCCTATTTGCATATCTTGTGGGGGGTTTTATGTTCTACAATTTTCTTAAATGTCTGGTGTGCCTTGATTGAAAATTCATATTTAAGAAGGAGGCAATAGAAAGCTACGTTAGATTTTAGATTCAAAATAGGGCTTGTGAAATTTTATGTTTCAGGTTAGTGGATTAAAGGACCCATTCATTACATCAAAGAGTCTCCACTTGTAAGAAAAAAAAAAGATGTCTTTGCACTGGAGGCATTCAACTTCAGCAGAGAGGCATTCAACTTGGGCCTTCCTGGGAATGCAGGAATGGGAAGAGAGCTGTCTGTCTTTGGGGAGTTCTGTGCCATGGGAGAATAGGAGTTTGAAAATGTCATACACAGAATATAAGTAAGTACCATTTTCTTCAGCCCCAGGCCCCAAGTCCTGAGCCTCTGCAGAGTTCTGGAGAAACATTGACTTACTTTCTTGTTGAGTTTCCATCTCTACATACTCTGTGCTTCACCTACTCTACTTAATTAGATACCACTTTTTTGTTTGATTTCCAAAAATTTCATTGACAACTTGCAGCTCTTCTTAGATTTTCCCCCCAATCCTCTGTCCTTGTAAAGTTATTTTTAATTTTTTTAAATTGCTTTACTGTCTCTTACCAGGGTCTCAAAGAATGAGGATATTAGCATGTGGTCACTCTACAGTATTGATCCAGAAGTCTCAAAGGGGCTTCATATTGTACACTTATTCTAGTCACTTAACAGTGGATACCTAGGGTACTATGTTCAGAAGGATTGTGAGACAATGTTTGGGCTATGTGATGGAGGACAGAATAGGAGACCAATGTGGGGCTGGCCAAAAAGTTTATTTGTTTTTTTCCACAAGATGGCTCTAGTAGTGCTTAGTTGTCTTTAACTTCATTCAAAACAATTTTGTTACATTGTATTGTGGCAGCTTTCATATCAGTGTGCATTTTTTAAAAAGTATTAAAATTGGTGAATTTTCGTGTAGCCATTTTAATATTGAAGATAGAAGAAAATATACAGTTTTAGCATATAATGCTTTATTATTTCAAGAAAGGTAAAAATGTGACTGAAATGAAGACAAAAAGAGATTTGTGTAGTATATGCAGAAGGTACCATGACTGATGGAATGTGTCAAAAGTGGTTTGCAATGTTTCTTGGTACAATTGACATTTTGGCCAAATAATTCTTTGTTTTGAAACTGTATTATGAATTGGAAGATGTTTAGCAGTATCTCTGGCCTCTACCCACTAGAACCAATAGTGGGAAATATCCAACATTCTCAAAATATCCAAATCAATAAAGTTATTGGTGAAAATATAAAAATATGTCTTTTATTTTATGGAAAAATGTAATGGATTTTTGTGCAACCCAGTAACACCTATGCAATGTAATGCTGTCCCTGTGTGCATCACAATATGTACAGAATGGTAACACACAATGCACACCTCACCACAGGATGTATGTACAAAGAAGAGTTGGAGCTGAACTAGAATGAGATACTAATCACAATGTTTAAGGTGGATACAGAATCTCTAATTTATAAATTTATACCTTTTCCTTGTAGAGAGATAAAAGCTGAGTGAGCCATCAAAAACTTTATATGAGTATCCTCGTAGTTTTAAAGAGTTTATTTTAATAGATATGGAGTTCTAGAATGAGTGATTGTTCCCACAACTTATACAAACTTAAAAAATAAACAGATTCAGGAAGGGTTTACATAAATTTATGGACTGAGGATTTGTAGCAGTGAGTAAAGGAAAGTGGTGATATTTACTGATGTACTTCTAAGACAGAAGAACTTGTTAGTGAAAAGATATGTTGGCACCACTGTCAGTTTGAAAAGAATGTGTTTAATCAGCATGGCATTTATTACGTAACCACTATCCAGAGACATTACACTTCTCAAAGCATCTTCTACCCAAGTAGAAAAACGCACAAGCTTTGCAGTGATCGTAAGAAACTGTTTACAGTAATAGAATGGGCACTGAGGTAAGAGCTAGAACACCTGGGTTCCAGTCTTGGCTAAGGAGACAATTTCCTGAAAGCCTGAGCTAGTCATTTAGACCCCTCATTAGGACTTAACATTTAATGAGTGACGAGACTGCTATAGTTCTAAGACTTTGTTAAGTCTTACAGGAGAAATCACACACCCACCTTTCTTGCTTCACAGGCTGTATACTTCATAGCTAAAGGTCCACAGAATGTAGCACAGTTCAAAGTACCACTAATACTTTTAAGAGTAACCAAATGCCCCTGAAATCTTATTACAGTCACTTCTTTATTTTCCATGTTAACAGACAGAAAAAAAATACAGGATAATCATTTTTAAGCATATGAGCTTTTAAAAATGTACTTGGCTTGAGATAGCATCACACTTAATAATACTTTTATGAGAATTTTCTTTCCAGGTTATGTTTTACTTTAGCTAATATAAAAGTTGGTGGGTATTTTCTGAGAACACAACAATTTCACATTTGGAGCAAGCAGTCTAAGAATCAACTTGGTATGAAATGTTTTACGTTTGCTGTTAATAATCCCCTGAGAGAATGGTCTGCAGCTGGATGAAGTTAATAATAACAATGAGTATGCTTTATAGCAATTTGCGGTGGTTTTAAAAGATGTCTGCAATTTTCTGACGCTCCTACTATGAAGGGGTGGAGTCTACACCCCCTCCCATCAATCTGAGGAGGACTTGGTAAATACAAGGTGGAGGAAGAGATGCTGTGTAACTTCTGAGTTTAGGTTAGGAATGGCTATGCATGCTCTGCTAGTCTTTCTTGGGATTAAGGGCCAGAGCTTAAGCCATCCTGTAAAAGGTATGGCTATCCCAAGGCTATGCTGTATAGAGCCTGCATGGAGTGGTGACATTTGGAGAAAAAGAGCCCCAGCTCTGCCACTGCCCAGATGCAACTCCATGAGAGATCCCCAAGCAAAAATCGTCTAACTGGACCCTACGGAAACCACGATTTATTATCAAAATAAATAATTGCTATTGTTTTGATGGATTAGTGTGCAGCGATAGATAACTAGAACATACTTTTAAAAATCACGTTTATTTTATCTCCGAAATTTCCCCGAGCAAGCAAGCTTGCATTTCTGTTTCACATATGAGGAAATTGAGATTCAGAGAAATTAAATGGGTAGGTGCACTAGTTTAGTGCAAGTTCATCTTTCCATGAACGAGGAAAATGAGTATCTGAGAGGCTAGATGACTCACAAAAATTACATAGCCTGTCAGTGGAAGTGCTGACACTTTTTCCAGTCCTCTTTCCAGTAATTAGTTATGTATATGTCCCCTGCTCTATATCAACCGGAATTGCTTTTCACCCAGGGAGAAAGAAGTGGCTAGAATCACTTTTATATTCAGGTCACGTTTTCCTGGGAACTATAGAAATAGTGGAAAGAGCTTAGGTCTTTTGGTGACAGGAGAATTTGGTTTCAAATCAACTTGCTGGCTGTGTGCTCACAGTTATTTAATTTCTCTGAACCACATCTTCATTTTCTGTAAAATTGGGATTAAAGTGCTTCCTTTGGAGTATTGTTAGGAAAACAAAATATAATGACTATTAATTGCCTGGCACAATAGAAGTACTCAATAGATGCCTCTTGTAGAAAGTCTCTTGTGAACAAGTTTTCGTTATGGTCATCATTTTCATCCCCCCCCCCCCACACACACACAGAGGGCCTAAAATGATGAAAGTGATAATATTATAGCACAGTTATATAACAACTATTATGTAGCTCATTTAATCCTCACAGTCAGCACATGCGGTAGGCAATACTCATTTTTGGATGAAGAAATAGTCCTGGAATGGTTAAGAAATTTGTCACTGATAGTTGGGATTTGAATCTTGGCAAAGTGGGAAGGGAGAAAAAATGGTATCTTAGCTTGATGGTGAAAATATATACTTTGTTACTCCCCTTAAGGTCCTTTAGGGAAATGAAACAAAGTGTAGTATGCCTGATAACAGCCAAGTCTTCCACCAAACCAGATCATTTTCCCATCTTGCTGGAAAGTAAAGCAGATTCTGTGTGATTGCATGCCATGTTAATGTTGCATTAGAGAAGGTCTTTCTGAGATGTCTGGGATTCACTGTCTAAGGTCTCCAGTGTAATTTCCTTGTTCCAGATTAGAGCTCCTAACCTAAAGCCTGCAGGCTCTAATGATGCTGTGGAGCATGTTTG
Source organism: Glossophaga mutica (assembly GCA_039655065.1). Lineage (NCBI taxonomy): Eukaryota > Metazoa > Chordata > Mammalia > Chiroptera > Phyllostomidae > Glossophaga > Glossophaga mutica. Next base: position 54,826,734 of record CM077307.1, on the reverse strand, counting down.
CACACTGAAGCAGAAAATACCACCATTAGGGACTATGCAGGCTCAGGGTGAACCTGAAATGTCTGAATTGCACTATAATTTTCATATTTATGGTTCAGGATTTTTTAGTAACCTGGTTTTATTGTGATATTACAGCTGTCTAGTGTGTGAAGATTATACCACTTTTTTGTGTTTTTTTTTACATTATAAAAAGCCCTGCCATTGGTTCAATGGCCACATTGTTCTTTAGTACATAATAGAAAATGGTTATTACTCTAGTGCAAGTTTCTAGTGTGGGAGTGACTTGTAAAATTGCATGTTGTCACAAAGCGATTCTAATAGCTTTTTGATCATTTCTCTTAGGAGCTCACCAAGCATTGCTCTCTGGAGAAGAGTCTGGGAAAATAAATAATGTACATTTTTTCCTGCAAGTTCTTGATTTACTCAGAACTCAGACCATTAAAACAGCTCATGCTCTATCCTTTATGTCCTGCCCTCTGTAAACAGCTCCAGACGCTTCCTCCTGTTTCCTATAGCTCAGAGAGTAAGACTCCATTGCTTGACTAGTGATGCGTATGTTTTGATTCAGGAGAGGGAAACTAATGACTGAGCATGTCTGTAAATCAAGGCCAACTTTTTACTTTGCTAGAAGCAGTTGGTGTTTACATGCTATCATCTAAGAGTGCTGGAAAGTTAAGTGTCCTCTCTGATTTCTTCCTAGCTTTGGTAGCCTTGTCAAAAATTTTATGAATGGGAATCAACTCCTGCAGTTCTAACAACACAAATACATATAAATACCGGATTAAATAACTTAAATATATAGCAAACGAGAAGAGTAACTCACTTGTGTTAGAATTAAGAGTAAAAGATAGTTATCATGATAATCAGGTGACCCCGTGCAGCCACTCGCCAGGTGACATAGTGCTCAGAGAGCCTAAAATCTACTCATGAAAAAAATGTTGACCACGCAGAGAAATAATCCATCAAAAATGCAGAAATAACATGGCAAAAAGCAGAATTTGCACCCTAAGAACCTGAAAAGGCAGAGCCACTCCCAAAACCTTGTTAAATAAATGTATTTAAAGTGATTAAAGAGATGAAGTAAAGAAGTAGAGATTTTTTTATAAAATGATGACTCTTTAAGAATAGGACTGTTTGAAAAAGGACATTTTAGAAATTAATAACAATCATAGAAATTTAAAAGTCAATGACCAATTCTACAGAGGAAACTCATATTGTCATCCTCTCTATTTAACAGGTAAAGAACCTGAGGCTCAGATGGTTAAATAATTTAGCTGAGTTTCCATAGCTCATAAATGCTGGACTTCAACCCAGGTTTCTCTGATTCCAAAGTTTGTCTTTTTAAACTATTATGTTATACTGCTTAACAAAATATAAATTCTATAATTAACATGAGTGTGTGTATCTATATACACTTTTATATATTATATATATAATATATAAGAAATAGATATCTTTATATGTTTATTTATATAAACATGTATATATGCAGCCACAGGGATATGGTAATGTTAATAATGGTGAATTACGTTGGTTGATTTATTTGTGATTTTTCTAGAAATACAGAATTTTATACATTAAACATTATAATAAACATACCCTAAGTTTTCCTTTTGGTAAACACATTAGATGAAGCCAAAAAAAAAGTGAAATAAAACAAAAAACTCCTCAATAATAAAAAGCAGATTAGACTCTGCTGGAGAAACAATGTGTGGTATGAAAAATAATTCTAAGAAATTACCTAGAAGGAAAGAAAGTAAAGTTATACACTTTATTTACAATTTTTAGTGGCTAACTTATATTTTTAACATGCATGCCTAATTTCACACAATTTAATCATTATCTTAGGCTTCTTTCCAAACAACATAAATTGCAACTTTCAACTTTGATTATCTTTTTGTTTCACATAAAATCCTTGCTAGCATTTTATTTCTACCTTCTTAGTGTCACTTTATCATTATTAATTATTATTATTATTATTTATATTTTATACTCTCAATTCTTATTTAGAATTTATCACTGCTTTTTATATTTTCAGTTTCGATCCTCTTAAAATATACTGAATTAGGATTCCATGGCAGTGTAATAATATACTAAAAGCTTAGTAGTTTAAAACAACATACATCTGTTACCTCTGGCTCTGTAGAGGAGTCCAGCCACAAACCAAAAGTCCTAGACCTCTGCTCACTTCCTCAAAAGGTTAAAATCAGGTGGTCATCTGAACTGCACAGCTTTCTGGAGGCTCTAAGAAAGAATCTATACTTTCAAGATATTTCAGTGTGTTGGCAAATGCAGGTCTTTAGCATTATAGGAGTTGGATTCCCATTCTATTGTGGATGTTGGGGAAGGGGTCACTCTCAGCTCTTTGAGGCTGCCCACAGCCCCTGGTCATGTGTCCCTCTCTGTACATCCTCACACACTTTGATCTCTCCGACTTCCTCTGTCTCTAACCCCTGGACCCAGGTTCCAAGGACTCACATGACCTTCTCCCTGTCTTAAGATCCACTGATCTGGGAGATGTCAGTACATCAGCAGAATCTCTTGTCAGTGGTACTTACATTAAATTTTTTCTCATATAATATTTTATGATATAATGTATATAATGTTATGTTAATACAACTCAACCTTCCTAAACATCATTTAATCTCATCAGTTTTAGACAATTTTGATCCAATAACTAGCAGAAGTTATGTTTACAACAGGGATGAGTATTATGCAGTAGTCTTAGAATTCTGCCTACCACATAGTTCTTTAAAGATTCTTTTACAAGATAAATTTTCAATGGTAAAATCTTCTAGTATTTTCTTGTATTAAATGTCACTCCCAAATGATTATTTAGCTGGATATACAGTTCTATATTGACAGTAATTTTCTTTAAGCTTGAAAATACTATTCCATTGTCTTCTGACTTCTGTTTGTATCTAAAAGTCTGCTGTGAATTAAATTTTCAATCTTTGTAGCAAATCTGTTCTTTAAAAAAAACAGTTTATTCTTTAAATTTGTCTTAGTTTTTTGATGTCCTGCAATTTCACTAAGGTATAGCTAGTATGGATTTAGTTTTATTTATCCTGCTTGTTACATTTTCTGAGTCTAAGGATACATGTCTTTTAGCAATTTGGGAAAACTCTCAGCCATTATCTATTGAAAATCACTTCTCTTTCTTTTTTGCTCTTTCTGAATACCTGTCAAACTTTTGTTCTGAAACATTAAACACATGTAACCTTCTTATTCCATTTTCCATTTTTCTGTATTTTGCTTTAAAATTTCCATTTTTTATCTCACTGGATTGATTCTGAATAATTTCATTGGTCCATGTTCTAGTGTATTAATTCTCTTTTCAGCTGTAGTTAATATGTACTTAATTCACCCATTAACTTTTTAATTTAAATGCTGCTGTCTTTCATTTCTAGTCATTCTCTTTGGTTCTTTTTCAAATCCACTGGAATTTTCTTCTCAGTTTCTTTTTTAATGTTACTTCCTTATTTTGCATCTTAATGTATTAAAATATACTAATTTATCATCATTTGAAAACTAATATAATAATAATTGTTTCAGGCAAAAATTATCAATGGATCCTAAAACAAGTCAGTGAAAGTTTGATAAAAGAAATGGATATTTGCATAATCTTGAACTCTCTTCCCATAAGTTGTTTATTTATTACAAAGAAGAAATAATAATTTTATAGTGAAGATACCCAGCACACATCACTCAATCCTCAAACTTAACTTTCACAGTAATAGAGAAACAGACATGATGTGCCTCTTGATATAATGTACTAAGAAGGATATAATATTATCTTTGTGGCATTCCAACCAAAAGTGTCCAATCTGAATCTAGTCATAAGTCTCTGTTCCCCACCAAATGTAACTTCTCTTTTGAAAGCTATCAAACTCTATTAATCTATAATTATACAAAGTACATGAATTGAAGTTATATGGACCTAATTATAAGATCCTGAGTTGTGGGGGGGGGGGGGTGGTGCTCCACCACAGGGCCCCCCTGTTCGCCACGGATGAGAATAAGTCTACCAAGACATGATCTACTTGGGGAGGAATGGTGGCCGATCTCTCAAAAGAGAAGAGCCAGAAACCAGTTCCTCAATGGGCTTTTATTAGGTTTAATTTGCATAGGTATACAGAGCGTATACATAAAGCCCATCAATCATTGTCAGGCAGTAATGATCAAACAATAGATAACATTCAAAGAACAATGAGTGAGACAATTAAAGGACCTTAAAACTTTGGGGAATAAACTCATTTCATGTTTGGACCCTTATCATATAAATTAAGGGTATTAACAAAACAGGTTTTATAGGATTTTATGCATCCTTTCTTAGGCCTGATCACCCCAGGGAACCCATCCTTTCCAGCACAGGGCTGCACTGCCCTCTGTCATTATTTCAGGCTTAAGTCAGGTAGGGGAAGTAAGGCAGCCAAGAGATTAGGAGACTTCTAGCAGACAAAATGAGGACTCAGGCTATGTCAAAACTGCGGGGTGAGGGCCCATCACCCCATTTTTCAACAGCCCCTAAGTTCTTCCTTGAGGGCACCCTCATGACCATGCCTGTCTTAGGTCATCCTTCCTTTGAGGACTCTTACCAGTCATTGGCTAACTGGTCATCCGCCCAGGGCCAAGCAGGGAGAAGACAAAGGGGGCAGAGGTGGTGCCCCTACAAGGAAGATAAGCTTTGTCTCCTAAGTGGCTTATGGTCCCAAGGTCTTTTTACTCAGCCTTAGCCATGAGGGGTTACAGTTTCTGAAACCAGGTAGGGTGGTTACCAACACTGAGCCATAGAGATATATAAAATTGAAGCTGAAATGGCTGGGAGAGAGAGTTACACTGGAGAAAGCTGAGTATGTTGTACATTTCTACTTCTGTGGGATGAAAGGGGTGATTCCTCCCTCCTTGATCTAAATAAGAAAAAGGGCTTCAAGGGAATTATTTAGAAGGAATGTCCTATTATCCTTGAGTTTGGATGCATAATAATAGCAAGATAAACTGAGACAGATTGGCTCAAGGCAGTAGAAGAGAGAGAAAGAGGGCTACCTTGAAGATTAAAAGCTCTTCCATCAATGCAGGAATTTTTCTTATGGATCAGCTATGATCCATATCAGAGCTACTTTGAATTTCCACCTTCCACCCCAAGAAACTTCATGCATGAAGGTGAACCCCAATGGGAGAGTTAATTGGCACATACTCAAGATGCTGAAGGAAGAATTTTAAGCAGCCAGCAAGCAATGAGTAAGTGACTAAGTATCAAGGAAGTTCCCATTGAAAGACCCAGTGAGATATCATTGAAGAAGTCACAAAACATCCTACACAAGATAGAATCAGCTTTTGAAAACTATTACACTCAGAGGGTTCCATCCCAGATAGATTACTTCCATTCCATTTAAGTAAGACATTTTCTGTTGCTTCCTTGTCTTCCCTCATTACCCCACCTTCACCCTGATGGGCCCAGAAAAGACCTAAAAAGAGTGAGAGGAGAAGAAAAGAGAAAAGCCAAGTGTGCCTTTCCATCATTCTGGACTTCTGGACAAAGCAAAAACCGAGATGGAGTAGGAGAGTGAGGAAAAAGGTGGTGATAGTGATAAGACTAAGAGGTAGTGATTAGGACATTTTTAGTCCTGCAATGAGATTATAATTATGTATAAAAGTGACTGGAGTATTTGAATTATCTGAGTTTATTGAGAAGATTCTACTATGATTTCATTGTAGCAGTGAGGAAGAAAGAGCCCATGGAATGAAATTAAAGAGACAGCAGTGAACAAGAATAGTTATTTTATTTTTGTTTTCTTTCATCGTGTTTTCTGCTCATATCGTATTGCATTTAGATTATTGAATGCATGGATCTTATTCAGAACTTGTCCCTGGCTACACGGTGGTTAACTGGCAGAAGTGAAATGGAAATTCAGCTAGTATTTATGCTATATGATAAGACTTTTTTATTTTAAAAGGAGAGAGAATGATTGAGCATTTAGTACTTATTTGCATAACTAGAAAGCTTAGTTTCATCTCTGGGTAATTTTTGGCCCAAAGGATAAACGCATGCAAAGTGCTGGATTCACAAAATCTCTCCAAGAAGGACAAGCCAAGTCTTGGCTAGCTTGGGTATGGAATTCCCCAGACATGAAGCCAAGATTTTGAGAATCTAGGATTCCCCTGGGGAGCCAAGAGTCATGGAGAGAGCAGATGGTTTTCAAAGTAAAGTCTAGAGAGGGAGTTCCCCAAAGGGGACCAGATCTTAGGATTTTGGCAGAGAGGAGTTTTTTCCCCTAGTAGAGTGAAAACATCCCCACGCCCCCAAGTTCATTTCCTTGCATACATACACTTACAGAACATTTATTCCATCATGACAATACACAGCATGGTATACACCACTAACAGATGATCATATTTTCCTCTTGAATACAGTGGGGTCTCCAAACAGATTATGAGGAGCCTGCATTTTGTCGATAAACCTCTAGTAAGACGAAGAGCGAAACCAGAACACAGACTTGGGAGTTGAGGCTGCAGGTTGGCTAGTGACGGGAAGCAGGCCTGGGCTGCCCTCCACAGTTGAGGGGCTGGCAAAGATGGGGGTGGGAAAGCCAGGTGCAGCATGGGAGGGGTTTGGGTGAAGGATCTGCTTTCAGATCTGCATCGATTGGAAAAATCGCTTTCACTGGAAACCATGTTAATGGATGGCAATCACAGCACACAGGAGTGTGCTGTTTTATAATACAGTGTTTGTTTCTCAGAGCTCCTGGCCCAACTGTTTGCATGAAATTTGTGTTTTACTGTGGTATGGCCCCTATGAATTGTGAGGGGCAGGACACCAGGCGTAAATTGGATGTGAGTTTTCTGCAAGAAATTCACCATCCAAGCACTTTGCCAACTATAAAGCTTTGAAAACCAGCACGTCAGTTCTCTTGAAGAGAATTGCGTGAGGCTGACTGGAAGGCTCACTATTGACAGGAGGCTTTGAACCCAGGTTTATTGTTCTTTTCTCTCCTGTTTTTTTAAAGTTATATCTCTGCCCCACTTCTCCAAAAACACCTGCAAGTAATTTTTATTTACTTGTAGGTATTAGTAAAGGAATAAAGTAAAACTGATCATAATAGCCAATCATCAATCTTTATTCCCAGCAGTCATTTTTTATTAATGTCAGCCTTAATTACTTAGACATAATTTGATAGAGGTTCAATATTTAACTACAAAATACTTAACAATAAAAGTATTAAGTTATGACAGAGAAAGTATTATAATAAATTATAATAATACATATTCTGTTTGAATATACAATATGACCTACATAATTTCTTTATATACTCTTTTACATCCAGGATTAAACATAAAAGAATGAACAATAAGGAATATTGATCATATGTTCATCCTTTTTTCCATCCTGATTCTGAATGTATTATTAATGTTGACAGTCAAATAATACTTTTTCAGTTTACACAGGTTTGATGTGTTTAAAATAAGAGGCTGATGGAGAGGTAGATTTAGGATGATTTCACTGAATTAGCCTTTCCACTCAGATCTGAACTTGGAATGAATAGTACATAAAAATAACCATTTGTGTACATGGGCTCACAAAATCATATATGTGAAATCTTGTTTTTCTTCCTCTTCTTTTTTCAGTAATTCTCTGAGGGTGTCCACTATTAGTGGGCTGGCCTCTCCTAATTCTAGGAAAAATCCGAGTAAATTGTTTGTTGATCTAAAGAAGTACCTGATGAGAATATGAATTATTTTAATATACTGAGAGATATAAAAATGCACTGGTGCCCAGCATCTATGAAAAACAGTACCCACTATCAGATACTTAAGGAAGAAATAACACCACTTCTACACAAACTCTTTCAGAAACCAAAAAGGAGGGAGTATTTCTTAACTTATTTTATGAGGTCCATGTTACCCTGTTTCTAAAGGCAGGAAAAAATTTAAAAGAAAATTATAAAGCAATATCCCTTGTAAACTGAAACTCAAAAATCCTTACTAAAGTATTAGCAAATTACATACAGCAAAACATAGAAAGCTACTAAAGCATGATTATGTGGGTTTTATCACAGTTATACAAAATTGGTTTAACATTTGAAATTCAATCCATGTGACTCATCATATTAATTGAATTAAAAAGAAAAAATATATTATTATGTTAATACATATTGAAAAAGCATTTGACAAAATCCAATTCCCAAGATTGGTTAAAAAAAAAGAAAAAAGAAATAGACTGTCCTCAAACTAGGAACAGAAAGGAACTTCCTGAGGTTGACAAAGTGGACTTTACAAAATACTTGCAGGTAACATTGAATTTAATAGTGAAAGGCTGCATGCTTTCCCCCAAGATTTCTGTTCAACATAGCACTGGAGTTTCTAGCTATAGAAATAATAAATCAACTTAGCAAGTTCTAAGGACACTAAGTTAATATAAAAAGATAAAATGCATTTTTACACACTAGGAGAACAATTGGAAATGAAATTTTAAAAGTTTCATTTACAATTATGCCAAAAGACAATATACCTCAGGATAAATACAGTAAAAGATGTCTAAGTACTGAAGCCCACAAAACATTGCTGGGAGGAATCAAAGAAGGCCTACATGGATGGAGCGGGAAACTACACTTGTAAGCCAGGAGATGATCACATTGCGGTTCTCCTTAAATTGGTCTGTATATAGAGGCAGATATACAATTCCGATAAAAATTCCACCAGCGTTCATGTTGAAATTAACTATCTGATTCTAGAATTCATGTGAAATTAGAACCTAGAATAACCAAAGCAATTTTTAAAAGAGCAAAGTCCTATCTGATTTCAAGACTTTCTATAGCACTTGAATAGATTTTTCTGTGATTACGGATATGTTCTCTAATTATGTGCTGCCCAATATGGTAGTTGCTATTTACATGTGGCTGTTAAGCATTTGAAATGTGGCTCTTGTACCTAGAGAACTAAAATTGTTATTTTATTTTATTTTATTAGTTTAAATTTAAATAGCCAAGTTCATTACTATTGTATTGAACAGTGCAGACATAATATAAGGTTACATTAATCTAGATAGTTTGGTATTATTGAAAAAAAAAAAGACAATGCTCAACAGAACAGAGAGAAGTCCAGAAATAGATCAATTCATATACAGTCAACTGGTTTTCCACAAAGAGGCCAAGACTCTTCAATGGAGAAAACAAAAGCCTTTTCCACAAATTGTGAACTCTATCTTCAGGAAGTGGGGGAAGCAATATTGATCTAGAGCGCTATAATTTCTAGAATGAACATAGGAGACAATCTGTGCAGTTTGGCCTATGCAAAGGTTTTTTAGAGAAAACAAAGAAGCACAAAACATAAAAGAAAAAGTTGGTCTTCAGAATGTAAAACATTTGCTCTGATATGGGAACAAGCTTGCAGAGTTTCAGAGGCAGAAAGCAATCAAACAAACAATATGTCTAGTGAAAGACAGAGGAACTGGTAGGAGAAGATGTCAGAGAATTCAACAGACCAGATAACATTTTTGTAACATTTTTCCTAAGCGTAGGCAACTCTGTGATGGGTGCACTGTTATCTTATTTACAGTACTATGAAGAATTTCCACTGAGAGTATGATGCAGCCAGGCTAGAGTAGGAGCAGGAAGACCTATTAGGAGACTTCTGCAGGAATCCAGCTGAGAGATGATGGTGGCTTAGAATAGGATGTTAACAATGCAAACAAAGAGAGGAGGTGAAATTGACATATGAGGACTGTCCAAAAGTATCCAGCCATCCTTCTCAATCCTTTCCTAGGTATTTCTCGAAGGTGTCCAGAAGGTATCTAGGAAAAATAGAGACATATATTGAAGAAGATACAATATACAAGAAACATTGTACTTAGGACAATAATGCCTCAGTCCCCTTCAAAGTAGGCACCTTGGGACCTCACACAGTTCTGCCAGCATCTCTGCCACTGTTCAAAACACTCTGCAAAATACTTTGGTGAAATTGCATCAGCTGCCCCATCATATTTTCCTGAATCTCATCGAGGGTCTGAAATCTCTTCCCTTTCAAAGGTGATTTTAGTTTTGGTAAAAGCCAGTAGTTCTTGGAACCCCCAGATCAGCTTCTAGTTCTCTCACTGTCAGTCACTGATCTTTGTTGATTACAGCCCAGACACACTTGACATTCTCAGGTGTTCTGCTTGTTGCAGGACTTCCAGAACATGGACCACTTTCAACAGATTCTCGACCATCTTTGAAGCATTTGTGCCACATTTTTATTTGCATTTCATTCATTGCATCATCCCTGAAAGCTTTCTGAATTATATGAATAGTTTCCAGAGAGGAATGTTCAAGCTTATAAAATTTGATGCAGATTTGTTGCTCTACTCTTTCAGTCATTTTAGTGTGATTGTCACGCAGTACGCATGCTCACTCAATGGCCTCTACTGCCCCACTGACTAGTACAGTGAAGTCATCACTGTTCACACATGCACATTCCAGTCCACTCTCCTTGGCTGCCAGGTTACATCAATTTCATGCAAACCATTGTCATTATATTAACAATGGCTGGACTTTTTCCAGATGGGCCATGTATCTTTGAAGATATAGTCAGTAGAACACAATGAGAATTTGGTGTAGTGTATGAGAGAAGGTGGGGAATCTTTATGTTTCACTTGAGAAACTAGGTTCATGGTGATGCCACTTCCTATGAAATAACAGGATGTAGTGAATAGTCGAGTTCTCTTTGGACATCTTAATTTTGCAGTGCCTACCAGATATCAGAATAGAAATTTAAATGTCTGTTTTAGTAGTCAGGAAAAAAATTATGATAGACTGGACTAGAAAGGTGGTGGTGAACTTGTGAGAAATAGACTAACAAGAGACATTTTTAAAAGTTGATAAATATTGGGACATATCGGTTGTGTATGTGATGGATGTTGAGATGTCATAGCTAATACTCACTTGCACAGCCATGTGGATGGTAGTGCTTTTTGAGGGAGAAGGACTTGGAGGAATATCATGAATTCTACACTTGGATATTTAAAGTTTAAAACGCTTTTGAGACATCCAAGATGTGAGTCAAGCAGGCAGTTGTATAGGTACCTCTAGAGATATAAATTTGCGTATCACTGGTATGTACAAGGTAATTGAAACCATGGTCAAAAAACTGATCATCTAGGGAGAGGATATGAAGTTATAAAAGAAAGGGATCTAGGGCTAAGCCTGGAGGGATTCCAGTATAAAAGGATTAGATAAAGCAGACTGAACTTGGAAAAAAGGATACTGAGAAGCCCAATGACACAATTTATGTAGACAGGATTTTACAGTTTGTAGAGGTCCAGTCAAATGATAGTTTTAATAATGAAGTTAGACCCATCCCACAAAAATGGGAACATAAGTGCTTCCAGGTGTAAACTGTTTGAATCAAAGGATACCTCAAACCCCAGAATAAATAATGATATATTTTCCTTGAACATAAATTTTACTTAGAGGTAAATAATTGCAGGCATTATTTTTATATAGAAACAAACAGTTATCTGTTATTGGATAAAATGAAAAATCAAGTCACTTTAAAGATTAAAATAGCCCTGGCTGGTGTAGCTCAGTAAATCGAACTCAGGCTGAGAACCAAAGGGTTGCCAGTTCGATTCCCAGTCAGGGCTCATGCCTGGGTTGCAGGCCAGGTCCCCAGTATGAGACACGTGAGAGGCAACCACACATTGACATTTCTCTCCCTCTCTTTCTGCTTCTTTTACCCTCTCTCTAAAAATAAATAAATAAAATCTTTAACAAAAAAAATTAAAATATAAAATTTCAAAGAAATTTTGTACTTGAGGTAGGATATCTCTGCTTATATTCCCAGAAATTCCTAACACTGCCTAACTTCCTCATCTCTTGATGTATTCCTAGGAGTATCTGGTAGGGACATTTCAGAAGCACTCATTGAATTAGAGGCATAGAGTCTGCCTGGCAATGATGAAGTCTTTTCTCACTCTGAACCATATGTGGTAATAAATAAATAAGTAGGGCGCTGTTGAAAAGACCCTGTCCTTTTGATTTATAATTTTTAAAGGTAACTATTAAAACACTCAAGCAATAGTTATAAAAATGCAAAGAGGAAAGCCAAAACCAAAAGTTCTTACTATTCAGAAATCACCAAAGTGAATGTTAAATAATATTATTTCTGAAAATTCTCTTTGCAAATATACCAATATCAGTGTAAACATTTAAAGGTAATTATTTTAAGAGACAATACTAGAGACTGAATTCATGTGTTGAAGCCTTAACCCCCAATATGATGGTATCTATAAATAGGATCTTTGGGAGGTACTGAAGGTTAAGTGACATGGTAAGCACAGGGCCCCAATCCCGTAGGACTGTGACATTTTAAGATCTCTCTCTCTCTTCCCTCCCCCACCCCCAGGTGAAGATAAGTGAGAAGAAAGCCATAAGCTGGAGGAAAGCTCTCATGGGAGAGCGGCCTTGCTGGAATCATGACCTTGACTTCCTTGCCTCCACAACTGCGAGGAAAACATTTCTGTGTTTAGGCCATCTCCCTGCTCTGTTATTTGATATACTAGTCTGAATTGACTAAAATATATGAAAACTATTCATTAAAAGCATAAAATTAATTTTATCTTAATATAAAAGAAAAAAAAGCAAAGTGAAACGAAAAGGAACTGTTTAAAGTTCCTAGAGGAAAAATTACTTGTTTCTTGATACAGAGTTAAATTATCTGTACAAGCTTCTTTCATTAGTAATAAGAATTCACATTTCACTACATCCTTGTGAAAAATGGGTATGGCGTTTCAAAAAGCTTGATTGCATTTTTTTCAGTGAAATATTACATTTTGCCGTACTTTACATTTCATTGATTCTTGAAGACGTAATCATGTTTTTCATTTTGGGGATCACATGTATTTTCTCTTTTAAATATTATCTGTCACTCTATTTTCTGTGTTTTGTTATACTGGGGTGTTAGAGATGTGTAAACTACAGAAAGGAAGGAACTGGAAACCTCCTTTCAGCAATAATAACAATTGTTTCCAACAAGAATCATTAGTGGATACAAAAATCCACTTTCCCAAGGTCACTCTCTCCCAGAAAACAGTCTCCATCCAAAAGCCAGTGAAGTATGTATGGGACTGGCTTCTGAGGGTACTGAATCAAGGGGTTAGAATATAAATTTAAAGAAAAGAGGGTTTATCAGTAAGAGAGAACTTTTCCAGTACATGGGATTTAATGCGCTGGTGAAGCTAGAAGACAGCACTAGTATGCCTCTAAAATGGCTGTTAAAAGCTTACAAAAAGTGATAGCCCACACTAAATGGAGAAATGCCAAGAACTGGCATGGGAGATGGTGGAAGACTGATACTCTATCAAAACAATAAGGTATGTGCTCACGACAGGAGCATTAGGATCATGGAGAAGATTAACAGTGGTTGTATTCTCTAATTCAGGGCTGTTCCAGAATTAGGCTTCCTAGTAGCAATGGGGTGAAATAGTAGAAGCAAAATGGTAGCAAGTAACTACCAGAAGCAAAATGAGTAGAATTATCATAATTAGTAGCAATTTCAGAGGGACAGACCAGGTGCCTGACCTGTGTAGAGCTCTAAAGATAGTGAATGCAACATGGTGTTTCTACAAGCAACATAATGAGTAGCCACTAGGGTATGCTTAATTTATTTCACCAGAGTGAAGATGGGTGATCAGAAGACTGAGGGCTCTAGCCCCAGCACGTGGTTCATGACTTGGACCTGAGCTAGGCCATTTTCAGACTTGCCTAAAAGAGAGGATCTGTCCCCTGGAGGAAGGAAGCTAGAACAGCATGGCAACTGTTTATGGTACTGATTTCCCTCATCCTTCTCCAAAGGGACGCAGAGCCTTTCACTTAGCTGATCATACTTTGGGGAAAGTATAGAGGCCTATGGATATATCTGTACAAATTGACATTGAAGGAAGTGTTACAACAGTGCCTCCCGTTACAGCCAAATGAAGCCCCAACTTTGGTCTTGTTCATAGTGGGTCCACTGTGTTCACAAAACTATCCAGTGGCCAGCTCCCCAGGCCTCTGATGAAGAATTGAAACATACATACTCTCATCTGGGTTCCTTGGCCTGTGTGATAAGGGATAGCAAAGTGACAAACACCCACCCCATGGAGGCTTCTGAAACTGCCTCCTCCCTCCCCTTGGCCAAGTAATCAAAAGTATTATCACATCCTGGATTGGGTTTTTAATGGCCTGAAAATATGTAAAGTAACTTTGGAAGAAGTGACATTGTTACGATATTCATCTTTCAGTTCCCAAAGAGATACCCAATTACTCAAAGTTTCTTTATGTTTCAGTAAATGTGATTTCCTACATATAAATATCACATTTCTTGAGAAAGTTATTTCTAAACATTTTAAAGATTTAATTGCTCTCATGAATAAGAAAGTTTATTACATTTCCTGAAAGTTGCTGGTTTCTTCTGAACAGCTATCCAACTGCCATTCCAGTTCCTTAGTCCAGGATGGGGATTGTCCTCCATAATTCAGAAAAACACTCAGATAAGAAACACACATAAGGAAAAGAACCAATTCAATTTTGTTTTGTTTTAGAGAAAAAAGCAATTAATCATTTTTTTAGCAAGTGTGTATCAAAGGATTGAACTGGATGCTTTGTAGATATACAAGATGAATATGTGGACCTCGTCCTTAAGAAGCTTATTAGTTTGTAAGAGAGATGTCTTCATATCGATAATAGTAACAATGAAAACAATGACAGCAAGAAAGGTAAGGAATTATTAGGTTAGAGGGTGACGGAGAGAAAGGGAGGGAGGGAGAGGGAGAGGGGCCGAGGGTGGAAGAGGGCATTGCAGCAGAGGAAGCTGCCTTCTGAAAGGTGGAATTGCAGATGGCATCAGGTGTAGGACGCACTGTCAGCCTTGGATACGAGGTTCTGTTTCAGCTGATAGAGAAGAGTTACAAGATGAATTCAGGGGAAAAATAGAGAGAGACATTCTTAGTGGTTGTCAAGAGATGGAAACGGAAGTAATTTACCTTATTATCTTGTTCTCTGTAAGGTAACAGGCAAGGTGTGTAGATAGTGGATATTGGGATTTAAGAAGAAAGGAAGAGGTTTTGAAATCGGTGACGGGGCAGGGAGTACTGACAGCAATGACAGGTGGTGAAAGCAGGGTTCCCCGAGTGGGATCCTACGCACAGAGCACCCACGACCAATCACTTGTGGGTATTTGGTAAAAATGGAGAGTCCCCAGTCCCACCCTAAACTGAGTTCAGATAAAGTTAGGTAACTTGAATTTGTATATGAAACATTTTAATTAATCGAAGTTTTATATTAAGACCAAAGAATAAGAAACAAAAGCTCTCTTTACCACTAGTGGCCAAATAACAGGCTGTTGCTACAACTTCATAGAAGATAGCAGTCTTGGGCACAGCTAGATTACTTTTTTCATGAATCCTAACTTTATATTATTATAAAGTTTCTGAGGGCAATTTGAAATTGCATTAATATCTCCATATCCTTTGTATGCAATGATAAAGCTTAAAAATAATGTGAAACCATGAAAACATGTAGATGTTTTGGCCCACCAACTATAATTCCAAGTAGCTATCCCAAAATAAAATTGGCATACCACTAATGACCACTATGTGTTCCCCAATCCCATTTTTCTTTTTCTGGTCACATAGCTCCTATCGTTCAGTCTTCTTTGCGCTTATATAGAAGTTTGAAGTCATGTGACCGAGTTCTTGCTGATGAAATGTGGGGAAAGTGATGCATACCACTTCAAGACCTGGGCTATAAAGAGACTTTCCATGCAACCCTTCCAGCTCTCTCTCTCTTTCTTTATGAGGCTAAACGTTGAGGAGAATGAGGTTCCAGAAGATGACAGAACCACATAGTGTAAGGCACTTGGGTCTGGGACTAACTACATAAAGCAAAGTGCCCCTGCCAACCCATGTTGGACTATGATTGAGAATTTAGTTTTATTAAGCCACTGAAATGTTTTATTTTGTTTATTGAAGCATTTAGCCTACTTTTATAAATACACACACTACCAACACTTTAAAGATTGAGGAGTACATAAGGATTATAAAGTAGAAAAGATGGCCCTGGCTGGTGTGTCTCAGTGGATTGAGCACCAGCCTGCGAACCAAAGGGTCACTGGTTGGATTCCCAGTCACCACACATGCCTGAGGTGCAGGCCAGGTCCCCAATAGGGGGAACAAGAGACAACCACACACTGGTATTTCTCTCTCTCTCTTTCTCTCTTCCTTCCCCTCTGACTAAAAATAAATAAATAAAATCTAAAAAAAAAAAAACAAAAATAGAAAAAACGGTTATGTTTTTGCTGATGTGATAGTCTCTATAGAATATGGAAGAGAACTGACAACCTATTAGAAATCATAGCAAAGTTCTGTTATGTTGAAGGAATAAGATCAGTATTCAAAATTCCCATATGTAGTTCTGTACTCAAGCATCAAACTATAGAATGAAGTTATAAAAAGGCACTGTTTATGATAGCAATAAAACCTATATGGTACTCAAGGATATATCTAATGAAAGATTTGGAAGAAATCTGATGAAGAAAAATCACACAAGTTCACCTAAATAATTAGAGAAATATACCATGCATATTAGTTAGGGTTCACCAGAAAAACAGAACCAATAAAATACGATATATATGAACATATTGGCTCCATAGTGATGGAAGGTGAAAAGTCCCAACATCTGCAGGGTTAGTTGACAAGCTGGAGGCCCAAGAGAGCTAGTGGTGTAGTTCTAGTCCAAAGGTAGGCAGACTAGAAATCCAGGAAGAACCAATGTGTAAGTTTGAGTCTGTGGAGAGAAAAAATTGATGTCCAAGTTTGAAGATAGTCAGGCAGGAAAGAACTCTCTCTTCCTCAGGGGACAGTCAGACTTTTTGCTATATTCAGGCCTTCAACTGATTGGATGAAGCCCATCCACATTAAGGGGAACAATTTGCTTTACTCAGTCAACCGATTTAATATTAATCTCATTCAAAATGCCTTCACAGAAACACTGAGGATAATGTTTGACCACAAATTAACCATCACACAATATTTATGGATAGAGTTAATATTACAAAAATGGAAGCTCTGGCCAAATTGGCTAGAATTTAGTACAGTTCTCCCTAAAATTCCATTTTTCACACAATTTGATAATTCTTTCTAAAATTTAAATAAAAGAGTGAAGGGCCAAAAATAAGCTAAGCTAAAAAAAGAAAAAAGAGTAGGAAAGAGTTGTTTTTATTTTATCAGCTGTAGATAATAGTTGTTTTCTATATCAAATCACTGCAAAATTAGTGGGTTAAAGTAATTCAAGTTTATTTTCTTACATTTCTGTAGATTAGAACCAATACCAGTCTCCCCGGGCGAAAGCAGGGTGCCAGCAGGGCTGCATGCATTTCTGGAGGCTCTGGAGAAACAGTTCCCTTGTTTTTTGTGGCTTCTAGAGGCTGTTGACATTCCTGGCTCAAGACCTCCTTCCTCATCTTCAAACATGACAAGGATGCATGTGTCTTACCCCAGATCTTCTGTAGTCTCGTCTCCCCCTCAGTCTGATCTCCGCTGGGAAAGGTTTTCCCCTTTTATAAGGATTTGTGAATTAGATTGGGCCCACCTGGATAACCCAAGATAATCTCCCCATATCAAGGTCCTTTATTTAATTGTATCTGCCAATTTTCTTTTGTGATGCAAGGTAACATATTCACGGGGTCCAGGGATTAAGATGTCGGCATTTTTGGTAAGCCATTTTGCTGCCTATCACACCACTTATCCAATTTAAAATGATATCATATAAAACAGTTTGATATTGGCATCAGTCTGTAGGATAGAGACCCAGAGAGAAAACCATGTATATTTAGAAGCTTAGTCCTTCAGCTCTTCTTAGAAGTTTTAGGCCTTCTATGAGAAAGGAGACTTGCAAATATTTGGATGAGGATAAATTTTGGAGGCTTGGCACAGAGATAAGATAAAAACAGATTCTCATCTTAGATTTTATGCAAAAATAAGTTTGCAAACAGTGTGAAAAAAGAAACTAAGCCTTTTAGAAGAAAACATTACAGAATAATCAGAGAATATCTGAATGACATTTTTTAAAAGGAAACATTTCTTTAATAGAATACAAAAAGCAAAAATTATAAAAGATTGATAAGTTTGAACACTTTGAAAGGAAAGCAATTTTCATAAAAAAGACATCATAATTAAAGAGAAAAGACTGATACAGATGGGGATGTGTTTTGCAACCTATCCCTTATAAAACAGTATGAAGACAAAGACATGTAAGCCCAAAGAGAAATGGGTACAGGATATGAACAGACGATTCTCAGAAATGCAAATAGTTGATCAAAACTACCCTCATGTTATTGTTATTCAGGAGAATTAACATTAAAACCTCAATAAGATATAATATTACAACCATTAAATGGACAAAAATTAATGGGATAACATCAAGGGTTAATAATGATGTAAAGAAATAGCAATTCTTATTTATTGATGATGGTAGTGTCAACAATTACAACCATTTTAGAGAGCAATTTGGCTATGCTTGATAGGGTGGAAGATGACCATTGCATAGGATTTAGCAATTTGACTCCCGGATTTCTCCTCTAGGATTACTCTCTTATATGTGCTCAAGGCAACATGCACACAAATGCTCACTTTAGCATTGTTTGCAATAGTAAACAAACGAAAAAAACCTGCCATTAGGAGTCACATTTTTGTGTGAACTCTCATACATTGTATGTTAATAAAAATAATAGATTTTTTAAAGAAAATCAACCTTCCATCTTATTAAATGGGGCCAATCTAGCAGTTACTGAGGACTTGGACTGGTCTCTCGGAAGGGAACGGGTTAAGCACATATAAAGGAATGCTATGATGTTGTTAAACTGAATGAACTAATCTACATGTATCAATATGAATAAATCTTAAAAATGTGTTAATTAGAAAGTTGCAAAAGGATAAATGCAGCATAATGACATGTATGAAGATTGTCAAATAAAATGATAGGACATAGTGTTCAGGAACATATACTTATGTAGTAAAAGTACAAACATATGTGCAAAAATGATACAAAACAATTTCAGGCAAGCTTTTACCTCTGAGGAAGGGTGAGGAGAAAAGGATAAAGGGGTGAGGATATATTGATGTCTGTAGAAGAGGGAGATAACAAGCAATATATTGAAAAATGTTAACATCTGCTTGAACTGGGTGGGATAAAAGAGATGTTATATTATGTTCTGTACCATCCTGAATATTTTATATTTCATATGAGATGTTTCAGAATTTTTTTATGAAAGAAAAGCAGGGTTTGCGAGAGATGAAAGACCAAGCAGTGAAAGAAAGCAATTCTCTGAACTGCACATTATTTATTACCTTTTTCAACAGGTATTTATTACAGATTTGCTATCTGACTTATTTTTGTGCTAAGAATTTGAACAAAATCCCATTTTTTTCAAAAGCAGTGCCAATAGTAATTACGCCAGTGTTATTTAATAGTAAAACACTGCCTATGTCTTCAGCCAGCTCAAGTCAAACCCAATAGGGATGCTTTATATTGTATAATACAGACCAGTCCGAGAGTTTAGTAACTGCTAGATTGTTCCTGTGTAATTGGATGGCTGCTGAATCTTTTAAGGACACACCGCTGTTCGTTCACTCAGCTTCTTCCTCATCATTCAGTGAAAACTAAACCATCTGTTGTAATGAATATAAGGCTTCCTGCTTTCAATTCTATCTTCTGATTCCCCCACTAAATACTGGTTGTCACTTTCAATTTAGAAAAACATCATTATACTCTCCAACTCCTCCTTTAGAATTTTCCTGCGAGGATCCCAAAGCACTTTATCCGTTCAAGGGAGGCACTGCAGTTTGTCCAGGGGATTCGGCTGTGGTGTTAGCGCCATTCGTAGACTGGACAAATGAAGATCTCACAGTGTTCCAGGGTTTGTGCCCATCACTTTGAATGTGAGTGCCAGTCAGGAAGCAAAGTATACGTTGCTCCTCCTACACCTCGGATTTCAGCACCAGGCAGCACTCTGCGGAAAAAATTCAGAAAAATTTTCGCAGTGTTAGAACTAACCTGAAGAACTCTGTGTCAGATGTAGCTGACAGGTTTTCAGCACTTTCCGCTTCTAGGCTGTGGGTGGTCTCCAGTGCCTGCAGACCCTGCTGGGGCTGGCTAATGAATTGTGGGGGAGCGGAGAAGAAGAGAGGCACTTGGGGAGGAGAGGTCTATGGATGGGGAGCTGGTGGTCAGAGGTGGCTTTTTGCAATGAAACTAGACATTAGAGTGGAAAGCCTGGACCTTAGAAAGGAAAGCATGTTTTTAAAACAAGCCATTAATTAATTAAGGTGCTGTTATTTAGAGTTGTAAGAAAAAAAGCAGAAAATTCTCATTTGGGCATAGGAAACAGAGAATGTTGCCTTAGTAATCATCAAACAAGGAGCTTAAAAGTGAGTTCATCGGTTCTCCTAATAAACACGTCCCACTCTTTCCCTGCTTTCTTCTCTTCTTTCCTTTCCTTTGTTTTTAGAAGCTTCTCTACTGTCCATTAAACACAATCCCTGTCATATTGTCAAGAGACAGCTCAGCAGGCCAACCTCCTGTGGTCCTGGACCATGAGCTGCTCTCATCGATTGTTCCCTGAGAGCCCAAGTAAGATGATTCATTCCTCTCAACTCAAAAATGTAACTTTTCACTTGCCCCTCTGTGTTGAAACAAAAAAACAATCTCTTAGCAATCTTAGGCATGCCCGCATTTGAGTACTGAATCCAATTTACTGTTTTTAAGAAAATATAACTTGTATATCATGTTAACACAAATTAATGAGACTATATAAAGAACAAGACAATTAGTATCTTCACCGTGGAAGCACAAACTTTTGATTCATTAACAATCTTTTCATTACAAATGACCAAACACCACTCTTCTTGTTTGAAGAATATATTAATCTGGTTTGTACTCTAAATATGGCCACTCAGAAGAAACCTCATGAGGTTCTGGCTTGCCCTTTTTATTGACAGATTCAGATCTCAACGATATCAGGCCTATATCTTAAGTCTCTTTGTTAGAGACCAGCAATAAATTACCTGAGGTCAAGTTCTGTTTATACAGTGGACTGTTCTGAGAGAATTACCTTCTTGACTTAATAGCTTCCTTTCGGGTGACATTTCTCCCTGAAAGAAGACAAATTGTCTAAGGTCAGCCTGCAGATCAGCTCCGAGTGTAGAAGGAAATTGTAGTGGATCAGCCAAATTGCGCCAGCTCTACCCACCAGCATCAGGCAGCGCACCGCCAGCCAGAGGCCTGCCCTGAGGGACCACAGCCACTGCGCCTGGGGCCACTCCTTGAAGAGCAGAATTTTCAAGGTTTCTCTTTGGGCTGCTCTTGAATCTGTTCTCTCCCCACCCCACCCCCATCAACAATGAATTGGTTCAGAGCTGAGCTGCTTTAAAATGTCTTTACTTCCCCCTACCCACTAAGGCTAATTTAGGAGTCTGAATGGGAAGTCAGGGTGAGTCTCAGGCTAAATTCGAGTTTGAATCTGTGCAGTTTCGGCCACTGGCATGTGGAGTGAACTCCAAGCTGTCATTTTCACCAAAGGGGAAACTTTAGAAGTTAAAAGTGAACTCAAAACAATTAATCGGTTTCAGGACACTAACAACAGAGTATTTTATTCTTAAAGGTGATTGTCTTCTATGTGAAGCAATTCAAAAAGACAATTGCTTTAGTACATATTCACCTACAGAGGAACTGGTGGCTTTGCTAAGTAAGCGGGTGTTTTACTCCTCCTTTGAAGGAAAAACACAGAGAAAGGGAGAAAAATAGAAATACAAGTCCCTTTTTAATTAAGCATTTTATCCTTTGAAGTTATTCTGATTTTTTTCACATTGATGATGTAATTTATGTAAATAATCATCTATCTATGAAAGGAGTGTGTCTGTCAAAAGCTGAAATAAAAAACATCCGTCATTTTGAAGTGATTAACATTCTCCAGATGTTTAAATCATCAGATTTCAGGAGTTTCTCTTTGTTGTGATAATGATATAGTATCCAGAACAAGAATGTTTACTTTTTTGTATGGGTCAAACGCAGATTTTTCACAATCCTATTAAGGCATGCAGTTCATTGTAATTGTATGTGCAGATGAAAGCATATTCAGTTATTATTATTCCCCTTAATTGTAAACTGCTGCTGGTAATTTTACTGTAAAGCTCAAACAAAAGGAGTGTACTTGAAAGGACCACCACTGCCCACTTATGTAATCAATTTATATATGTCAAGTTCGTACCGGGATGGTTATCCCCTTCTGTTACCAGACATGTGACATGCTACCACCCTGCAGCTTGGGGCCATGCACGCACGCCGCTGGCTCCCTTTGCAGGCGGCTTGGAAATACAGTACATGTTGGTGATAATGTTAAATGACAGTTCCAAACTATTTCCCCTAGGCCTGTTTGACCCTTGGGTTCAGGGTAAAACAGGAATGGTTCCGCTTACCTTCCAGGCCTGAGCATCCTCACCACTGGCAGAGTTAACTTGGAGGCTGGGAGACGCTCCCTGGAGGCCCAATTACCCTTGTTAGGGGACCTATTGAAACATTAATGACATGTAGGCACTTCATTCATAAAGTTGGACTCAACTCATGGCTAGCATTACCCCCACCCCCGCACACCCTTGCCAGCTTCAGATCTGAAATGCTTGTAGGGATTTATTAAAACTGCTTGACTAGGGCACAGACTGACTACACGCTTATTACAGGCTACCTACATGCAGACAACTCTGAGTGGGGGAGGGGCTCTTAAACCCCCAGATACCAGCTCTTTCCTGTAGAACTGCACTAATTAAGAACAAGAGATACGGAATAATTTAAGAATGATGCATCAGTAATAATATCTCCGGCCTTTTTTTGTGGTTTGTTGAGCCTTTAATATGTGTGTTCAGGAATTTAATGCAATGTTATTCCATCAGTGGCCATACAATTCTTCTCTCTTGAACATCAGAGAGATCTCTTGGCATCAACCAACCAAGGGAGGAAATGTCTTCCTTTACTGTTCTCACAAGAAATCAAAGCATTACAAGGGTTAGATGATAATGAGTCAGACATAGAATACCTTCTTTCTTACTGCACTGAAGTTTTGGTAATCGGCTAATAATTAATAGTTACCATCTGTTATCCCTTGTGCCCAGCCTTCAAATCATTCTTCATTTGTATTTGCACACACACGTCCTTTTCATCATCCCAGGACCATTTAAGTTCTTTGATAAGCCTTGGGTCCCTAAAATGTTTCCAAATCATCCCCATCTGACATAGACCCTTGAATTAGAACTTTATTAAAGAGGAAGTAGGTATAACAAGTGACAAAGGGCTGCAGCATTGAGCTGGAAATTGGGTGACTTTGGATCTCTTCCTTGCTACATTCAAGCATCAAAGCAAGCGGCAAGCCAGTCGATTAGCATCCCCATCTCCGTCTTTTTCGAATAGTTTCAATGGCCTCTTCCGTCACCTAAAGATGAATGTTTCCACCCTTCTCCCAATGGACTCCTCATCTTTACTCCATCTAGAAGAATGTTGAGTCTGGGATTACCCTGGGACCTGAATATCATTCTTTCTCTAAATTAGAGGAAAAGATTTACTTCCAGATTTTTATACAAAATTTCGACTCCATTTCTTTGGATAGTGGAAGGGTCCAGATATTCCTTAAAAGAAACAAATGTGCAGAGAAATCTGGGTGCATCGCAGTCCCAATTTCCATTCATCACCGTGATGACATTAAGTTAATGGCATTTTTAATAGGATTAGAACACACTTTATCTCTTGTATCAAATCAAAATGATAATATTATTTAGAAATTTAAAAATGGATCCAGATAGGGTAAGTGACTCACCCAAGGTCTTCTATTTATTCATTCACTTACTGAGCAATTACAGTTGCTAGGCAATGTGCTTGATGGCTATAATAGAGCAGGAATAAACTAAGGTTCCCCTGTCCAAACAAAGAGTGGAGCCAAGACTAGAAAGACAGGAGCAAAAAAAATGGCTTTTGCTTTTACTTCCAACATTTTTTTTCTCACACCTGGACTCATTGTTTTTAAGCACTAAAAGGATTTTCTGTCATGCTCTGGTTCTGGTTTGACAATTAGCTCCATGTGATAGCAGCTGTACTTTGGCAGGCAGTATCAGTGATAAGGATAGAGGAAAAGAAAAAACACACAATTTAGTTTTCAGAGTATTATCCCACCACATCATGGTAATTGTTTTTGCCTGAGATCCACAACTAATGTTTGCTGGCACTAAAAACCAAATCTTGTGATTGCCAACACAGATTTCTTTTAATTAGCCAAGAATTCCTAATCCAATTTTAGTTTTATTGGAATTTTTGTGACAATTTTAAAAATAGCTCTGAAAAGGCTAATGGCAAACTTCTCATCTTCAGCAATTTCTCGTCAAAAAGCGAGTAGCAATGGCCAATGATGCTAGAGAGCTTCAAAGTTCATGAAGCAGTTTAGTTGGACAAACAACGGGGAAGATACCAATTAGATGTTTTCAAGACTGGTGAGGCCTTCTAGATCTCTAGAAAGTAATGCAGCAAGAGACAGAGAGAAGTTTGCTTATCTTTAAAGCAATACCCTGTTCAACGTTTCTCACCAAGTTCTGCAGGTGTTTCCTTCCTTGGCTTTTGAGGCTTTTAAACTAATGGACTTGAACTCTTAGGCAAATCATTTCTGCTTTATGTCCTTGATAAAAAAGTGTGTTGTCCAGTTTCAGCCTAAGTATTTTAAAAATTTCAGCGTGACTGGCTGCAGCCTGTTAACATAATAATAGTTTTGGTAAAGGACTGTAACAAAATTTCCTTCACTCTCTCCCTCTCCTTCTTCTCTCTCTCATTCCCAGTCTTACTCTCTTTCCTTTCCTCCTCTCCCTTCTTTCTCCTCCTCACTAATAGTTTTCCTTGGTATATTGCTCCTAAAGACCCAGAGCCTCTTCCCCCTTAGTCCATATTGAACCTGTTTCTATCACCAGACCCAGAATCTAGCACACTTCTCAGCTCATTTTTTCATCCCCTGAATTACTACGAAATTAATCTTCCTCATATTCCACTTTCATATTCACTAGCTATTATAAAATCCAAACTGTTACAAAGTTTTCCATCACCTTACCCTCTTAGAATTCATTTCTAGGTGTCAGATAACACTTTACTGTTTACAATATATTTTACATCTGATAGTCCATGAGACCCTCATGAAAATCTTAGCTGAAGCTCAGAGAGGTTAAGTAACTGTCCAAAGTCTCACTAATACTGAAAGAGAGGGCTCAGGCTTGAACCTTGACTCAGTGCATGCAAGGCTTATGTACAGGGACAAGAGCTGGCAAACTGTGACCTGAGGGCCAAGTACAGCCCACTGCTTTTGTAAATTACGTCTTGTTGGAACACAGCTGCGTGACCATTTGTTTCTTCTATATAATGGCAGATTCGTGTAGTTGCAGCAGACACTGTATAGCCCACGTAGCTGAAAATGTTTAATATCCGACCCTTTATGGAAAAAGTTTGCTAGCTTGTGGTAATGTGTCAGAATGTGGTTTTTCAAATTAAAAATATATATGTATATACCATCAAAGTCACCCTTTTGCGAATCATACAAGTAATATAGATTTATTACCAGAACTGCACAAAATATAAAAAAAAAAAAAAACCCTTCAATTCTCATTCTATTCCTCTCTCTTTTCTCCTCCCTTACCAATTGGATCTTAGAGCCATTTAGTGGAGCAGAGCGGGCATCTGTGCCTGGGGATGGAAAGTTGCAAAGACCCAGAGCAGGGTCTCTCCTTGCATCACCCTCTTGGAGTCCTAGAGGGACTAGGAAGGCATCTACACAAGGGGGCCACGCTGCACGGGGAGTCAGCCTGAGCAAAGCGAGGAGGGCATTGCTGTGGATGGGCAGCCCAGCATGTGCTCCAGCGGGCAGCCGAGGAACGGGATGCGCGTGGGCTGTCACTGGGAGCTAGAGCCTTTGTGGGACAGGAGATTGGATAGGTTAAAGGGGTGTCACTCCTATAAGTAAACATATTAAGAATAGTGGGGGCTAAGATTCTCCATGTCAGAAGGGATTTACAAATATGAAAAGGGAGGAAACTAGAAAGAACCCTGTGATGTTTGGAACTGAAGGCATTGTTATGAATTCATAGATTACAATAACTATAGATAAACACACTAGTAAATATAAATGTAAATACCTACATTCCCCACCTCTGTACACTGATAGGGCTTGAGAACAGTGACACGACAATAACAATAAGCACATTTAGTTCCAGGATTGTGGCTTTTAAATGGCTTTTAGTGTTCTCCACTAAAAGAATCCAGGGTTTCTTGGAGAAATGACTGATTCTAGGACTGGGGCAAAGAAAGTAAAAGATGAGCCCAGAACATCTTGTGATAGAAAGAAAAGAAATACTCAATGAATGATGGGGGAATTAAAAAAACACACACAGAACCAGCTCCCTCTACTCAAAAGGAGACAAAATAAGCATCATTATTAAAATATTAATGAATTATAATAAAATAGGAACAAGTCCTTAATGATATAAATTTTAAAAAATTAAAGTTTGATGAAGAACAGTATATTATATAATCCAAAAATATGTCCCAACAAAAATGCTGCTTAATTATAAATGAGAAGAGAATATGTATATTCAGGGAATATGTATAATATTCTCAACAATGGAGAAACAAGGAGACACAACCTTCATAAAGTAATCAGAGTGAATATCACTGTAATGCTAATGCATCTAAATCACGAGGATGCAATGAGAAGAACACACGGTCACTTTTCAAAATTGCTTCCACAGATGCTTAACCAAAATCTAATCATGAGGGAATACCAGATAAACACACATTGGAAGATATTCTATAATGTCATTGGCTTTAAGTTTCAAAAGTGTCAATGTCATGAAAGTCAAGGAAAGATGGAGGAACTACTCCAAACCAAAAGGGACCAAAGGCACACAAGGACTAAATGCTACATGTGCTTCTGAACTAAATTCGTTTTGCTCTAGTATGCATTTGGGGGTCATTTAGTGGAAATTGAATGGGATTGAGGATTAGATGGAAGTAATGTATCAGTATTAGTTTTATGATTTTGATAGTTTCATTGTGGCTATGTATATGAATGTTCTCATTTGTAGGAAATACATCCTAAAGTATTCAGGGGTGTTGGGGCAACATGTTGGCAAGTGACTCTCAAATAGTTCAGGAGATAAATGTCTTTGTGTAAATTTGAGTCCCCTTTAAAATTAATAAAATAATTTTAAGTTAAAAGAAGAGAACAATAGTCACCTGTGAGTTTCCTCTCTAGAGAGATACAACCATTGGTAACCTTGGTTTATAGTACCCCAGCTTTTGTTTCTGTTTATATACAGGGTCTGGCACAAATAACACCCATTTTTCATTACAGAATCATAAGTATGTAATTCTGTAACATAACAATATCACACTCAAGCACACCATATGACATTTTAGGTAAAATGTTCAACTTAAAACTATAAATTATCACACCCATATTATTACCCTACCAACCGCACTCAAGCAGGTGTTACTTCTGCTGCAACCTCTATTTTAAAATATTTTTTTATTATTTATTACTTTAATAAATGTCACCATACTTTTCTTTATTTTTTATAGTTTCTTTTTTCACTTAATAACATGATAATTCTCTATCTCATTTAATATTTTTATTACTGAATAATGTAAACTGTCTGCTAGTGTTTCATCACTTGAATTATAAAAATTTATTTAGTCAGTATTTTATAGAACATTTAGGTTGTTCTCAGTTTACCTCTGGTTATTTCTTTATAAAAATTTGTAGAAATAAAATTGCTGAGTCAAAGAATATGAATAAGTTTAGAATTTTTAAAATATATGTTAAAAATTATCTTTCAAAAAAGTTGAACCACGTTACATTATCAAATAGTAGTGCTCATTTTTCACAAGCTCACCAGTGGTGGTTATTATAGATCATTTTATCTTTTAATAGCATCAAACAAAATACCATTTTAATTTTCATTTTAATTTTAAGTATATTATACAATTTATATATATATGTATTAACCGTTTATATTTCTCCTTTTGGAAATTTTCCTTTTCTTTGCTTATTTCCTATGATACTAACCTTTTCTACTGAATATATTTATAAATTTTCTGTATGTAGAATGAGTTTCACCTTTTATCTCTTATACTGTAGGCATTTTCCATTTATATTGGCATTGCTTTTGTTTTCATTATTCTTAGGGAAAAAAACCCTCAATTTTGATTTTTCCTTTTTTTGTGTTGTCAGATGTATTTATTTCATTAAGAGTCAAGTTTAGAAAAGCATTTACCATCTGAAAATCATATGAATATGTATAATGCATATATAAATAAATAGAAGGACTATGGGTATCTGTACCTGTATATCAGGCATCTTATCACATTTAAGACACCTGGCCTTTTAAAGGATGGTTTAGACACGTGCTCAGTATGGAGAAATGGCAAAAGAGAAAAGTCCTCCTATTTAAGATCAGAACAACTAATTTCTAGTCTGGCAGATTCTCTGAGCCTAGTTTTCTTAAAAAAAAAAATAATATTACTTATTTCACAAAGTTGTGAAAATTCAAAGGATAATACATGCCAAATGTATAGTACAGGGAGATTAGTAGTTTAAGATGGTGGATAGAACCCTTAGAAAAAAATCACCACTAAAACAACCAAATAAGAAAATGGTCAACACACTTCGAAATTTAGCAATGACAAATAAGAACTGCACAGTCTAAAAAGCCTTGGTTCCCAAACAACCACCTTCTACCTCCTACCCTGCTTGAGGACCAGTTTGGTAAGTGAACTGGTATGAGCCAAAGTCTTGGGTGTTTCTCACACAGGATGGCACAGTCCCCCTCCCCAACTAGTTTTATAAACCCTGTGGAAGGCATCTCACAAGACCTCAGAAAAGAACTAATGTCCAAATATAATAAGAGAGAGGGAGATAGATAGATGATAGATACATAGATAGATAACAGATAGATTGTGAGGTTATTACAAAAAATCCATACAAGAGATTATGGTGGCTTGGAGCAAGGAGGATGGTGGATGGCAGCTGTGGTGGCAGGAAAGGGGATGAAATTCTGGGTATAATTTGAAAGTGGAGTCTGTGAGATTGGATGTGAGTATGAGAAAAACAAGGAGCTTAGTTTTGGACAAGTTATGTTTAAGATACCTGTTAGATATTTAAATAGAGGTGTCAAGTAAACAGTTGGTTATAAGATGTGGAGTTTAAGAAATCTGGGTAAGAGATATAAATTTGAGAAGTATCAGTATACACATGTGTGTATCTGTATTTGAATATATTTGAAGGTGTATCATGAGACTGATTTTCTTATGAATACAAAGAAAATGGGGAAAGAGAGGCACTGAATATCTAAGAAAACAAACTGATAATTAAAACATCATCATGAAATCAAGGGATAAATTAATCAGTGACAATTAATAGAATAGTCATTGCTGAAAATTGAATTGCTAAAGTAATGGAATTAAGATTGTTTACAAAATCAAAAAGAAACTAAAGCAATTAGGATGTGCTAGTTAACAGCTATGAAAGACAGAAAAAGACAGTCCAACATATGGTTAATCAATTTCCTTAGAATAGACACTCTGATTAAAATAATTTAGAGATATAGAAAGCATAAAAATTCTGAATAAACTAACATTTGAGTTAGATAGTAAGGATTTTATACCTCTTTGCTAGTTAACACTCCTAATGGAGAGTCTTCATTTATTTAAAGCACTACTTGATGTCAGTGTTATACAGGGCAAATTTGTTACAGGTAATTCAGTGGAATCTGCTTTTTTTTCTTGATTGTCTGATCATCTCCATAACCCAAAAACATATTTACTGACACCCACGCCATAAATACTTGAGACTAAAGTGTGCTTGAATTTCTTTTACTACCACTTTTGCATGATCATGACAACTATAGAGTTGTAGCAATCACTAAATTGGATTTTATATAAGCCTAACAAATATGAAAGTGAAAGAATATTATTTTTTCTCTGATAATCAAGTTGGAGAAATTTCTGGTTAGGATGTAAAAAGTTGTAAGAAGCCATTGTTCTCTCTACCTAATTACCAAAACAAACTGTTTAAGATTTAAAGTCATTGTAGAGCAAGAACACAAAGAATCCTAAATTGACCATATTCCAGGAAATGGCATGCCTTCATAGAAGAGAAGAGACACGTGGCTGCTCTGATCCCTCCTGGAACAACAGGAGGAGGAAGAATTTACGGGAGATGAGGACAAGGAAAACCCAACCAAACTTTCAAAGAGCTTATGATGGCTGCAAATAGGCGGGTATGACAGACGAGAATTCCAAGGAGCCTCGGCCACAGACAGATCTATATCCACTGACCGACTCTTTCCTAAGGTCTGCACTGCATTCAGTTGGGGGCAGGAGAAAAGAGAAAGTGCAAAGACAGACAGCTGCCAGAATGCAGGAGACAGAGCAAGAGCATCAAAGGAACCCATCCAAGGATCTCTGGGATTTCAACTACCAATGCTGGGATGGGGCAGGAGAGCTAAAAAGCGCTCTCCAAGGTTTTCTCAACTTTCATAGAGTATGAGCGGCTACCTGCTAAAGTTGGCAGCAGAACAACAGGGAGGTGAGAGATCTCATGTGCATAAATCCTTAAGCAAGACTAGAGAGCACAGGACTTCCAAGGAACTCCAAAATCTGGCATCCTTGCTGCAAGCAGAGCAGGAATGTCTGGAGTTCGGAAATCTGGAGGCATTGCTATAAAGCACAAAGAAACCTCAGTAATCTTATCAGTGCTCAGAGCCTATCTTCTTCTGATGGAAAAATCTTGATTCCATTCTCAAACATTTAAAGCCAGTAGTGAACTGACTTAAACAAACACTGCAAAAAAGGCAAGATCCACCTCAAGCACAAGTCAAAATAACTTGGCACCACCTTGTCACTAGTGCAGTCTGGTAAGAAATAGGGTGCATGCTCTTTTCTGGAGGTAAATAATACTTACTTGTTCTCTACTGCTCTTTTATTGAAGCCAAAGAACTTACACGCATGATCCATGGACATTAACTAAGGAGTGGGGGATTACTGGAGGGAATGGGGGGTACTGGGTGGAGGGCAGCAAAGGGAGAAAATTGAGACAATTGTAATAACATAATCAAGAAAATATACTTAAAACTGTCTGGAATACAATAAAACATTACGAGGTACACACAGAAGCAAGAAGATGTGCTCAAGAGAGGAAGCAGTGAGTAGAAGCAGACTCAGAGGTGACTCAGTTGTTGGAATTACCAGACCAGGACTTTAAATAACAATAATACCGGTACTAAAGGATCTAATGGAAAAGGTGAAAACCGTGCATGAAGAGAGGAGGAACTCCTCAGCACAGACATGGAAGAGCCAAACCAATATAGAGGAGCAAATCTGAGCACTGTGTGGGTGGTGCTCAGCACTTCCATCTATACCCAAATAATCTCCGTGGAGAGAGGGCTGTAAATTAAAAGGAAGAAGGAGAAGGAAGAGGAGTGAGGGGAGGGGAGATCAGTGATGTAGGGTGTACACTACAGTACCTAATAAAAGCAGCAGTGAAGGTGAATAAGTGTGTTAACTCCCCTGGGGAACAGTGGAATAGCAAATATTTCAAGGTCATTAACTCAATTTATCAATACATACACAATTATTATGGGGAATCCCAAGAACAGATACTGAGGGCTTTGCAGGGCTCTGAGGTCTTACAGAGCATGAGTGCGCAAAAACGCCATAAAGCCTGAGTGATTACTGTTAATATTCCAGCTATCAAATAGGCTGATGAGGCATGCCTATACTCAGGTTTTGATAAATTATAACAAACCTATTTCCAGTTTTCCAGAACTTTCATGATAGGCAGAAGTAACTTAATTCCTTCCCATGTAAAGTTGCTTAGTTGATATAACACAGTGTCTTGAGAGAGCAAAGAATATTCACCTAGTTTCGCAATAAATCTTATTGATCTAAACCACAAGTGCTGTTCTATTGAGGCTCCATTTGCTCCTAGGATAAGTGAACAGTCTTTTCTTCTATTTGACATTCTTTTCTTCCCAGAGCACAGCTTATTGTGTGGGGCTATGCCTTTTCTATTTTCATTTTACAAAAGCTACTAGGAACTGCTTTAGTTACCTGACATTTTCTAGACAATTTCTTGTTCTCAATCACCTGTTTTTATTTCTGGTGAAACTTGACTGTACTTAATAGGCCTTTCTATTTTTTTCTAATTAATTACTTATTATCACTGCATTGCAACTTCACTAGGTTGATTGCAATCAATAGACTTAACTTCACTAACCTTCAGTTCGGTTTTCAGTGTATTAATTTGAACAAATATGCAACTTTGTCAAAAAATAGATTAACTGTGTCCTTCGGACTCAGTTATATTCTTAGAGGAGTCTCAATTGAAAGTCGCTTTTTGAAAGAGAAATTCAGGTTACATACAGTGCTAAATTAAGTGTTAATATAGATAATGAAATCTTGTGTGCAATAGAATTTGATGGAAACATTTAGGCCACACAACACTTGCCATTGTTTTACATCCTCACCCGAGGATATGTTTATTGATTTTAGAAGAAAGGAAGGAAGGAGGGGAGGAGAGAGACAGAGAGAGACAGAGACAGAGACAGAGACAGAGACAGAGACATGTGACAGAGAAACACCAACTAGTTGCCTCCTGTGTGTGCCCTGACTGGGGATCAAGCCTGCAACCTAAGTATGTGCTCTGATCTCACCTGCAACTTTTTTGGGATGATGCTCCAACCAACTGAGCCACTCAGCCAGGGCCACTTGCCATTTTTAACACTAGATTGGCCACAACATTTGCTTCTATAAGATATAATGTAACAATGGTTGTTACTGAATTCTTAATTATATCCAGAGTTTTCATTTTCTAAAAAAGCGCTCTGAAGTTTACTATAAAGTCATGTAAGAGTACGCCTCAATATTTTTGCATTTGTATGTGCTTTTTGGATATTGGTGGCTTAAATCTATAATGGTACACAGGTGGGAAAGAAGCGAGAAGTAGTCAAACTGCATCATGGCTGTACCTTGTTTGCGATGCACAACAAATGCCAGGTGAAAATCTGGACTTGCAAAGTAAACCTATTAACAGTTAATTATTTAATTTTCTGAAGGTTTCATTGCTGTACTTTTGAACTGTAGTCATTGGAAAGTATTGGAATGCTTATCATTTTATTGTTAAAGCAAGGTACATTCACCTTTGCTGCACTAGAGCTGAGCCATGGGTATTACAAACAAGTTCTCGGTCTGCCTCACAAGGAGATTTCTTTCCCCACCCGCTGTGTCCCCTAAAGAAACTTCTAAATGGACATTTATTGCTCAGTTTTATGTATATCTCTACCAAATTTGTCTGGAAAACGTGGCATTTCGCAGTGGTTGTAAATTTGCTGCTGTTACTAACCACTTATGTGGGTAAACCTAAGAAGAAGGCATTTCACAAACAAGGTAAAAGCAGTGTGCATCGGAGGGCAAAATTCAGGGTCTCCTGCCTGAGAATAAGCTTCTTGGCATCCTGATTTTTTCTTCAGAGATTTACTGTCACTCAGAGGTGGTAGCACAAGGGTCGAGTTTGCAGTTTTGGCTTCATTTGTATAAGTGCCTCATTCAAAACCATGTGTGACCTGGGCAGGGCTGAATTTTCAATTTCTGGCACCCTGGCTAAGAAAAGATTGCAATGACCCACATAAAGTTAACAATGAAGAGTTAAAAACCAAACAAAATGTTTTCTCCTAGTGAAAGTTTTCAGATTATTTTAAAGGAAATGAATTAGCAAAACAATTTCTTCCTTTTCTCACACTGACCAAAGCATAATTACTGATTTTGTTTTTAACCTTTCACTTCTCTTTCTCTCTGACTCTTTAAATAATTACATTAGAACTGATGAAATGTTGTGCTCCATTAAGAGTTCAAAAGAGATTTTTTTGAAATTAAAAATTATTGTGGCTCAAAGACATTAGCAGGACAGTGATAAATCAACCCACAGACTGGGAGAAAAACATTCGCAAATCATATATCCAACAAGGCACTTGTATACAGAATGTATAAAGAACTCTTACAGGTCAACAGTAAGAAAAAATGAAAAAGGGCAAAGGATTTGAAGACATTTCTCAAAAGGAATATATAAACAGAAAAAAAGCCCATTAAAAGGTTCTCATCATCATTAGTCAGTAGGGAAATTCAAATTGAAACCACAATCAGATCAATTTTTAGCCCACCAGAATGGCTATAATAAAAAAAGATGGACAGTAACAAGTGTTGGCAAGAACATAGTGAAATTGGAACTCTCATACATTGTTGGCGGGAATAGAAAATGATGCAGCCATTTTGCAAAACAGTCTGGCAGTTTCTTAAGTTAAACATAGATTTACCATATGACTCAGCAATTCTATTCCTAGGTATCTTAGGATTCAGTTATATTCTTAGCAGACCCTTAAATTTGGTGCAAAACTTATGAAACAACCTCCAAAACAAAAGCAAAGAAATAAACTCTTGTTTTTGTATAATTTCCCAGAGAACAAAGGCTATGCCAGAGCTAAAGTTAAACGTGCCCTTGCACGCCTGTGTCCTAGGATGCTTGTCTCCTCCCACCTGTTTTTGTTTGTTTGTTTCTGGTGGGAAAAATAAATAGAAAATAAGCTCTAACAAGCTTCAAGTCCCTGTCCAAACTTATTTACTGAGTGTAAAAGTCCAACTTCCAACATGATTGTTGTTGAGTGAAAAAGTTCTCTCTGAAAATATAAAATAGGCACACCAAGGAGCCAAATGTACATTAGTTACCTGCTACCATCCCCCATTCTTTTTTTTTTAAAGGATATATTCTGCATGATGGAGGCTAAAAGGTGGCAGCTGTGCCAAAGTAGTGGACCCTAAATCGCTGAGCAAAAAATGAGAGGGGGAAGGCTCTGATTGCTCACAGTACAGGAGTGAATGTGCGCTCTCAACCACAAATCAAGCAAGCTGAAAAAAAAAAAAAAAAGACCCAATCAAGGCAGTAATGGCCTCCACTTCACAATCAGACAAGTGCTTCTTACTTGAAAAATCCTACCATTTATAGCTGATTGCTAACCCTGGCCTCATTTCTAATCTAAAGGGCGAGTAATAATTTGGAAAAGGAATTATAACAACTTCCCAACAATTTAGCAAATTGTTATTATTTCAGGGGGAGGGAGGAGGGTAGAATGCAGTTGCTTGGGTAATGTGTTTCTTTGGGGGGGCTACCATTTTTATGACATCAAATCCCTTTGCTGCCATTCTAGAACCGTGACTAATATATAGGAAATATGTTTTTAAAAAATGGTGATATTTTATGCAATGTCACATATTCCAATATGGTCAGACTTGTGGATCTCCAAAGAAAAAGGGAGGAAGAGGTGTTGTTGATTTTTTTATACACTTTTACCTATAATATTCCAAAATATGTTTGAGTGAATGTCCTTGAGTATCACTGGTTTGGAAATGATTTTGACCTTTTAGAGAATTTCACTTCATAAAAAATAATTCTGTTAAATGCTCCATTGGGTTTTTCTTTCAGTGGTTGCAGTGTTAATGGATTTGGCTCAGGTACGGTTTCTGTGACTAGAAACAAAGTAATAAAGAGTTATCTTCGACATTCTTATGTTTGAACTTCTACATTAGAATGAATATAAGCATATGCTTATCACTTCATTAACATGTTACATCCATAAAAGTGAGGTACCTTTTACATAGGTGCCATTTTGGGGATTAATATAATTATATTACTGAGCAAGACACTTGCACACAGTATGTACACAATATTCTCATTACAAAGCAGTTGAGCATGCACAGCTAATGTAATATTGTACAAAAGAGGTTAGGGCCATGCTGCTTTCTGGGAAAGAAAATTAGCTGTTAAGAGTACAGGCCAGAAAGATTTGTTGAATCATCAACATAGGGAAGTTAGTGGAGACTACAATTTTCAGCCTCTTAATTATTATGCAATGAGGAACAAAAGCTGAGAGAGGGCAGTAACTTCCTAGAGGTCACACAGCAGGTAAATGACAGAAATTAAATTAAAACTTGGCTGTCCTTACTCCTGCCACCATACCTTTTGCCTTATATCCTCTTCCTTCAACATCATTCTTCCAAATGGCTTTAAATTGTGGATATTTTAGGAATGTGGCATGTTAGCCTCGTTATAATACAGATGTCAGTGACTTTTGTAATAGGATATGCTTAACATCGACATGCGACTTTAAGCCAATAGTGTGAGCAATAATGTTGTTTCTTCATGTTTTGCCACTTTCCATTAACCTTGTAATAAAACTCTGCAGTTTACAACCCTTTTGTCCTTAGGTATGAGAACATTAACACTTTACCTATTGAAAATATACTTTATTCTTTTTTATTTTCCAAATTAAGACCGATTACTTAAAGCAGAATGGGCAATTAGGAGCGGAACCAAAGCACAGTACTGTTCTTTCATTTTTTCCCTTCAGGTAGGCAACCAGTGGAAGGATTCCGTGGGCAGAACACAGGCCTCTGCAGCTGGAACTCAGAACATCATGACTGACGTGTCTAGGCTTCAAATCAGGCCATAATTCTGATGTTAAGTTAGAAAAAGTGCAACTCCATGCCATGTGAATCAATGTAAGTTCAATGGACATTTTTATCATATATTCATTTTTAGTGGAAAAAGTAACTTTCTTTTGGTATTTTCCATAAGTCTAATACTAAAAATAGAAAATATACCCAGTTTTTGAATCAAAGGAAATACTTTGATTTTCAATTGAAAATGTTAAACAAAATATGTTATCCTTTCTGAAGCACAACAGATTTTAAGCAGATTTTTAAAACCAGATTTAGAAAAACAAATATAACTATCTTTATTTATGTGTGTAACTAGAGTAAGAAAGCTAATTTTTTTCAGATACCTAGAAATGATTTATAGCTTGCAATTACACACTCCATTCAATATAAACAAAATCATAATTCATATTACATAATCTATACTACATTCTAAAATACATAATTCTACTCTAAAAAAACACACACATTTTCCTTATATTATCTTTTATGTCCAGCACCATAGCCTTAATGACATCAATTCCTTATTTTTTGTAAAAATTCACTTTAAGTGCCAGAGAGAGAACACACAGTATTTTAGAAAGGAGCTTGAATTTATAAAAACTTTTAAGAGTAGGGAAATCTGAGATATCGTAACAGAAAGTATTCATTTTGTTACGAGAAGAAAAAAGCTCCATTCTAATGGATGCATTTGCTATATTTCACAGCATTTTGAAAATGAGTGAAAAATACAGAAGACTTCACTGAGGCTCAGAAAGATAGGGACATAGTCTTGAAGACAAAGACCAAGCACACTCCCACGCTGACAAATAGCGACCACAGACAAAAATGGGATATGCAGCATCATGCCCTTAAAAGTAGCCTGAACATATTAGTAGAATTAACAGAAATGAACTTTAGACAAGAAACTCAAAGCCCACTTTTGTTTGACATTTTTAAAATTAGACCGAATAACAGAATCTATTCACAGTCCAACTAGGGGAAAAATTAGGGATCTGAGCCCAGGCAAATGTTTTTCCAGGACAGCACTTTTCTAGGAAATATATTCCCGACCTTCTCTTTTATTAAAACTAAAATTCTTATATTACCACATGTTAAAATGACCTCTAGTGTTAGGAAATAGATTTCTTAGAGTGAATTGCAAACACCAAATATCATTTATAAGTATAGTAATATTAGCACACACATTTCGCCACTGTTTGTAGTACAATTAGCTGCTTTATGGAATGCAAAAAAGATGCAAAGAGTATGATAAAGTCAATCTCTTTTCTCTTGCCCATTACATAAAATACCTAATCCTCAGATCCACTCAAGCAATATTAAATTTTTGTCATTCAGAAAGGAATTTTCTCTCATTACAAAATGTATGTTTATAGCTATGAGTTAGAGCAGATGTAGCTACAAGGGGAGAAAGGCAGGATTTTTTAATAAAAATTCTGGTAGCATTGTCAAGGACAATGTGTGCGGAACAATTTCAAGACTGGTTTCTTGAGTGGTAAAGTAATGTGTATATAGGAAATCCTAGCTTTTATGAACTAAATGGAAAAGTACTCAGTTGTTTTGGCTGTGTAAATCATTAGACACATTGTAAGGAGGCTTTAATATTTATAAATATTTAAAAGCTTTTGTATCACTAAGTCTATACAAATGAATTTGGTAGCTATTTAACAGTTAAATTTTATATCTTAAAGAGCAAATTCTAGGGAGAAAATGTAATATTAAGGAATAATATTAAGGTATCAAAGAAGTGCAACACATATATTTTAAAGGGATCTCTTTACTAAGAAAAATACTCCTGAAAGAGGATTGCATTAAGATTAAAAAAATCAATAAACTCTATTGTGACATTTTTGTGCATTTGTGGCAAATAAATAAAACTAGTAAATACCAGCCAATGTTATTTATAGAAGCAAGTAGGGATTTGAGCAAAAATGAACTAAAAACCTAAATTCATTGTACTAAATGCAAAATCAAACATTGAGATACAAAAATCTAGGCATGCATTTAAGCTTTTTAGAAACTATTGATTGTAAATGATAGATACTTATATTAAAAGAAAGAGGGTTATTTTGCATTGTATTATTTATTAGTGAAAATTAGAAAAAAGCAAACATAAGAGCTAATAAAATACAGATTTATCATATAAGTTAAAAAATAAAAATCACCTAGCATCCAAGCACAACGAAATTCCAGAAAAAATTTTAATACTACATATATATGCATATAAAAATACACAAAACCACTTTTAAATATATGTTTTGAATTCTATTCTGAGCTTAACTTGAAAGCTTTCCTGGCAGAAAAAAACACCATGCTTCTTCTTATGTGCTCACTGCAACCCGAGTAATTATGTAGGAAGAATATGCCATGATAATAAACTTCATTACTCAGTAACATTAGTAAACATTAAATATTTAAAGAATATTGTACTGCATTATGGTTTATTCTATTTAAGTATCACAATTATAACAGCCTTTTCTTCTTGTATTTCTCCAAGGATGAATTGCTAGAATTTGGTAATCTGCTGCTAATGCGAGCTGATCTTGCAGTCATATGACCTAATTAAACATCAGGATTCATATTTAAAATATATAATTACCAGAGTGTCATTTAAAAAATGTAATTACTAGTTTCTACTTTAGTAGCACAAAATAATGTTCATGCCAACAGACCCTGGAAAGTTTTCTGAAAAAGTTTTTCTTTTCTGATTGTAAAGAAACAATGAAAAATCTCAGTGTTGAAATCCATTATTAACATTATTTTCATGGAATAAATTCCCTTGTGGAAATTTCTGCTCCTAAAGGTATATTATGTGTCAGATCTTATTGTCACTTGTAATCTATTCATCTTTCTTTATAGGAACATACATTCATTTTTGGCATTTGAGATCTCCATACACAACACTAGTATGATAGGTAAGTAAAGCAACAAACTTCCTTTATTTTAAAACAAAATAGATTCAAAGATTTGGGGCTTTAGGGAGAAATTTTTCATGTTGAATTGCACCAAATCATTCATAATTACCTCAGTGATTTCAATATCACAAATCCCTTCTGATTAGCCCTCTTTAAAAAAAGAAAGAGAGAGAGAGAAAAGACAAACCCGCTTCAGAATTGTTTGGCCCTGTTGGAAGCCCTGTCTGAGAGAATGACAGATTGTGTAATTAAATTGAATCGTGTATTTTCCATAGAAACAAGGCATGATACTGGAACTGATGCAAGCTATATGCTCATTCCTGTATTTAGACTGCTCAGCACCAACAGGGCAGCAGTCCGCTGCCTGACCAAGCAGGAGTCAGGGCATCACGTGTAGCTTTTCAGTTTTAAAAATATGGAAAGGCAGAAAAAAGGAATGACTCTAGAAAAGGCTGACAGGATGTAATCCTTTTTAAAGAACTGTTCTTCATTCCCTGAGTGAAAAAATGTCCTCACAAATAATACTTTCCCATTTAGAAGACTGGTTTGCTAGGAGGGTATTAAGAGAAGTCTGGGGAAACAGTTAAGATTTGGATCCAAAAAGGAGACCCAAGCAAGAAAGCAAAACATGTGAATTCACGGAGGAAAACATGCCAAGTACTTCCAGAAGTTTGTAACTGAAAATACAAATGTAATGTTTAAGAAAAATGTTCCTTTGTTTTTTCAAGTGCAAAGTGTAAACTCGAGATTGTCAGGATAAACCGGAAGTCACTGAAACTGCATCTAACACAGAAGAGCAGTAGCAGGAAAACAAATTGCTAAAATTTCTCAGCATGTGATGATTTTTATCTTTGTATTAAGGGACACTATTTTCTACCAAGCTTCACTTCCATATTTTCTTACTTTATTTTTACTTTTTTTTTTTTTTTTGGCCACCAAACCACAATTATAGGCTTAAGTCCCCAGTCATGTTTTATTTTGAAATTCTCAGCATGGCTCTCTAAACTGAAAGCGTACTATTTACATGTTACATACACATTCATAAAGAAAATTCAGTGTCACAAAAGTCCCTCAAAATCAAGGGATCCCAAATAATCTGTCAATGGCTGTACCAAATCAAGAATACGCTGTCACCTGCGTCAGTGAACGGCAGTGTTAGAATGATTGCTTGACGCCAACAGCGACAGACTGTATATAGACTTGGTGATTGAATGTAGATGTGTAAATTTTGCTACGAGCTGTCTAAATATTGAACATTATATTTAACATAAAGAACAAATAGGACTCCATGAGGAATAGTAACATTAAAAATTCTAAAAAAAAAATTTGACATGGAACACTATAATCCTGATAAATTTAACTACAATTACCCATTCTTTTTCTAGAACACCTGTAGATCTCATACAGCAATTTCCTGAGAGGCCTACACATAAATCAACATATACATTCATTTTTTGAATTTACAAAAATTATTTTATTATGAATTCCTTATACAAACATTTTACTTGTGAAAATATTTAAAGATATGACCATTCTAACTATATTTAGATTTTAGACTCAAGTTTACCAAAAAATTGAAGCAAAGCTTGTTCACAATATTTATTTTATTTCACACTTTAGATAAACTGTGATTTTAATGCCGTACTGGAACAACAGAGGTAAAAACTTCTGGATATATAGCTTTTGCTATTAAAATGCCAAATGACTAAAATATAATAGAATAAGCGGCAGAGTTTTTTATTTCTAAATAGTAGTTAAGAGTAAAAATATCGAAGTATTCTGGAATTGGTTATGCAAAAAAAGTAAATCCAACCAAAGCCCACACTTACCACCTCTGCCTTACACGCGGCTCAAACTGCTCTGGCTGGTCTGCTGTGCGTAGTCCTCTGCCACCTGGTGGCTGCTTGTGAAACATCTAGACAGTGAATTTGGGCATTGTTTCTTTCTTTGCTCCCTTTATAGAACTAACACGCTGAACTTCGATTTGACTACCTGCCTGTTGCTGTGGGAAACATTGGCTAGTTCACATGACTTACTCATTTGCTTTTACTTCATTTTAAAGTATCAGTACAGATTAGCTGCAAGATTAACAGGTGGTTTGAATAAGTTATTGGCAATCGTTAAGTAAAATAAAATTAGCCAGAATTTCTTGATCTCTGTATAGTGCTTTTCTCCAAGGGGTTTCGAGCAGCTTATTTAAATCTTACCCTATCCTGGAAAATAGGTAAGAGTAGTATTAAGTCATGAAAAGCTGAGGAACAAAGGAATTCATTAAATGAAAGTAATGAGACAGCATTTCTGTGTAACAATACGAACAC
Organism: Glossophaga mutica; assembly: GCA_039655065.1. Taxonomy (NCBI): domain Eukaryota; kingdom Metazoa; phylum Chordata; class Mammalia; order Chiroptera; family Phyllostomidae; genus Glossophaga; species Glossophaga mutica. The sequence goes on along the minus strand of CM077307.1, from coordinate 54,784,875 downwards.
TCCTGCTGCTACATCACAGAGAAACGAACTTAGTAGGCAGTCATAGATGTCATTTCTGTCAACACATCACAGGATGATGTAAACTGCAAGATCCAACCTTTGAATAATTATCACATACTGATTATCGTACACTGATGAATCATTCCATAATTATTAAAAAAAAAAAAAAAACTTGCTGTCATGAATACACCTAGTGTTCAGAGTGTAGTTTCTACACAAAAGGAACCAAAGTGCTTCAATGGATTCTATGCTGGGACGAACTGGAACATCTAGTGTGAAATAATTTGGAAATGCTCAAATCATGAAGCGGTCATGAAAGGAGCACAGGAGCCAAGGTGAAGTGACTCCTACTGTCCAAATCTGGGAAAATATAAGCATTAAAATAAAGAAGGACAGCAATGGCTTAGAACCCATTGGCTAAAATGAGAATTCCTGAGTCCATACTGATCACGCACATACACGGTGAAGGGGAAGATTTCTCTAGAAAGAGAATGTCAATTAATAAATGTAGAAGAAATAATGAAAATAGCAAATTATTATTTTGTAATCAAAGTCATCATAGCAATTGCTGATTCAGACAAGAATTGTCAACAGATGCTGAAACTGGTGTATAAAATTTGATGAGGAACATCTTATTTACATATTCTCAAAGTATAGCAACCTACAAATTTCTTACTAATACAAAAAGAAAAAAATACTACCTTTAGAGTGGAGAAACCTGGTAGATACCACAGTCATTAAATGGTCAAAGCTAGTGTCACCAATGATGGGACAACCTGAGGGCATGTGCCTCTTGAGGTGATTGACAAGGATACATCACTTATGTAGTGTTCTTGACAAAAATGCATAACTGAAATCTAATTATCATAAATGCAGGAAAAATATAAGTGATTGCTATTAAAAAGCTTTGGGTGTGTCTGAAAATGTCAATGTTATGAAAGATAAAGGCTTATAATATTATTAATGATTAAATGTGACTAAAGAACCATAGAAACTAAATCCAATTCACGTTCCTAAATTGGACCGTGGGCCAGAAAAACAAACTGCTAGAAACAATATCTTCAGGAAAATTGATGAAATTTGAATATGATTTGAAGGTTACATAACTGTGCTGCATAAATGTTGAATTTCCTGATTTTTATAATTGTGTTTAGACTAGCCTTGGTCTAAAGAAAGATACACTGACATCTTTAAGAGTAAAGAAGCGTAGTACCTTTAACATTTTCAGAAAAAAGTTTATAAACATATTACTTTTCTATAGATAGATTTGAAATTATTTCAAAATAACAAGGTTTTTTTTTTTTTTTTTTAAGCTTACTGTAAAGAAAACCAGAACTTATCACTGTTAGTCACAAAGTATATCTCAGAACCTTGAATGCTAGGTCTGGAAATTTGGACATTTTGTCAGATATAAAGCACACAGTGCTCCCTGAACTTTTTTCACCACCAATTTTATTGACCGTATTGCAAACAGTTTTCCAAGAAATGAATAGTAATAAATTTGATTGAGAATTTTGTCACTTCTTTGTAAAACAATAAGTTAGATAATGATCTTGAATTCTCATTCATACAACACATTTATGAATTGTAATAGTTTAAAAAGGATCGCACACTATGACCAAGTGGGATTATATCAGGAATGTAAGGATGATTCAGCATGTGAATCAAAAAATATGATACATGACAAAAACAAAATGAATGATAAATGAAAATCATATGATCATCTCAATAAATACAGAGAAAGTATTTGACAAAATTAAACATATATATATATGAACACTCAAAAAAGTGGGTATAAAGGGAACATGCCCAATAAAATAAAGGCCATTTATGACAAGCGCATAGCTAACATCATGGTCAACAGTGAAAAGTTAAAATCTTTTCCTCTAAGAACAATAACAAGACAAAAATGTCCATTCTCATCACTTTTATTCAGCATAGCATCAGAAGTCTTAAGGCAATTAAGCAAGAAAAAGAAATAAAAGGCATTCAAATTGGGAAGGAAGAAAGATGTAAAACTGTCAGTATTTGCATTCGACACATTCTCTATCCTTCTCAATTTTGCTGTAAACCTAAAACTGTTCTAAAACAATCTATTAAATAAAATAAATAAATGGTAACATGTACAATGGGTTAGAGTCAAAGTTGAAACTGAACCATTTTAAAAACAAAAAGAAATAGGTTTGAAAAATAAATGCTTAGCAAGAACCATGTGCATAAAAATTCAAGACATTAAATTGTTGAGTTTAAGAACATAAGCATTTATGGGCATTAAAATTTTTTTCATTGAGATAAGCTTGCATGTTTAGAGCAGTACATTAAAGCAGAGGAAGGAGAGGCTTTAGGGTCAAAGCCCATTTTAAATGCCAAAAATCCTAACCAAAAAATATTCCTTACAATAAGTCTTTTATGACATTGTTAGATTTATTCCCCAACCGGCACCCAAATTAAAGCCAGTTCAAAACATGGTGGTCATTACTACATTGCTCTGTTTGAAATCAGGTGGTGCTGAAGAAGACTCCGTTTCACTTGTTCTACCTGAAGACCTTAGAAGTGAGGTCTTAGAACTAAAGACCTTAGCCGCTGAGACCTTTGCCTTAGCTCCCAAAACACTCAGTTCTTGCAGGCTCTTAAAAAGCTACCTGTGGTCCTGCCACCTGAGCGGTGTTAAATGCAATCAAGCGCCAAGACTGAGCACATCACAGAACCTACAGTGCTCTGCCCCTTTCTTAATGGGGGGAAGAGGGTTAAATACCCTGGCACCCATTCCCCTCTCCTGGGAGAATCAAGCCCCCAATCCAGGGCCACCTCATGGGTGTGTGACCTGTGTAGTTGCACAGGGCCCCATGCTTTGTAGTGTTCCCTCCCCACTACTTGACTTAACCCTCAAGTGTTGCCATTTTGTTTTTCTTAAATAATTTTTAACAAGGGCTCCCACATTTTCATTTTGCACTGGCCTTTGAAAATTATGTAGCCAAGTCCTGCTCAAATCTTTTACTTACCGTATAATACACTAGCATAATAATATAGTTTCGTTCTCCCCAAAGTTCTAACCTGGGTTTCCTGACACTGGTGCTCACAGGACCAGGCATTGAAGGTGGAATGATTGCAGCAGTTAAGTCAGGGATCCAGTAGGGGGTGCTGCGACTGTGGTGAATGGGAAAATAAGCCACATCCCAAGGGGCAACTAGTTCTTAGCTCTGCTAAGTGTTGTTGTGTGGGAATGTGGGCCAGATCTTTCAATTTTTAAAGAAAATCTAGAGATGTACTTAAAAAAAAAATGAAGTCATCATGTTTTAAAATATTGGCTCAATTAGTTAAAATACCATCAGCATGGGCCAAACAAAATACATCTGCTTGCCTATTCCTTGGCCACTAGTTTATGACCTTGGCTCAGAGTTTCAAGAACAAAAGCATGTTTCTTAGATTCCCTCCCTATTTCTCAACAAGTCTGACAAATTCTTTCTTTTGTCTTCTAGAACACAAAAGTACATACAGTTGACCCTTGAAAAATATGGGTCCACTTATATTTGGATTTTTTTCAATAAATACTGTAAATACATTTTCTCTTATACTTTTCTTAATAACACTTTCTTTTCTATAGCTTGCTTTATTATAAGAATATAGCATACAATACAGATAACATAGAAAATACGTGATAATCTACTGTTTGTTACTGGTGAGGTTTCCAGGCAACTGTAGGCTATTACTATTTAAGTTTTAAAGGAGTCAAAAATATACATATTAAAATTTTCGACTGTGCAGAGGGTTGGCAGCCCTAAAACTCTTGCATTTTTCAAGAGTCAACTATTGTTAACTCACAGGTGATACAGAGAAATGGAGAATCCAGGCCTTTGGAACAAAATGCCTGCCTCCATCCTAGGCAAAGAAAAAAATATCTTTGTTTGGATAGATCAACAACAATGAAAATAAACCACAAAGTATTTCTCAGTGAGTGATATTACACATTAAATTGTTATTGAATTGCACACTGTCAGTTATTAATATTTTTGATTGCACATGTGGGTTGAATATATAAATAAAATATACTTAGAGATGCCAAAGAATGAGTGGGGTTCAGTATCTTGGTGTGATGGCCAGCACCTGGTCTCCTTTGTCTACTATCTAAGAGGTCCAAGGTATTTCTCTTACCCTAGAGAACAGGTTTAGCAGGCAGCTCCTCTCTTCCAGATTCTCATGCATATACTCAGGCTACAGAACTTTGGAATTCATAGGTTCCTCAGGGATCAGTTTAAATGAATGAAGGAAAGTCAGTGCATTATGAGCCCCTTAGAGATATTTCTAAACAGCAAAATGCATAGTCATTCTACCACAGGACACTTTTCCCCAACCCTACCCTGCCCCTTTTCCTACAGGTCCTATGTATGTAAGGCTTATTTTTAAATCATTTCTCTACTCTTTCCATCTACCTGCACTGCAAATTTTTCCATATTCCACTCATTAAATTAGAAGAAATGTTCCAGACATTCTAAGACTGTTAGATTTCTTTCCTGGCCAAATTCCCTTCTGGCAAGACTGCTGTATATGTTAGTATATAAGAATGTGCACTGCACAAGTTCACGGTGTGTCATTCATATTGTCATTAATGGGGAATGCCCCCTCCTGGAGTTGTGCAGAGTTCAACTTACATAGCTGTACCTGTTGGCATTCCTCTTGGCAACAGCCTTTGACCTAAGGATAGAGACAGTGACTTCGCTGATGAATACATGGGAAACTCCTGCTTACCCTTCTGTAATGTGCATACACAAGTCTTCGATGAGGGACGTTGCAACATCTAACCATTTTCCTTTTTCATTAAAAAATCTTTCATTCCTCTTCAATGTCTTCAGGATTAACTCTGTTACCAGTGGATTCTTCAAGTGTGAGCTAATCTTATCAGAATCACGCAGAAGAGTTTGAACAATAAAGATTCTTACACCCCCAGATTGAAGATTCTGGCTTGAGAGATATAGGGTGGGACCCAGGAGTCAGTGCTTCAGAATGCAGACCCCCATGCTCCATCCTACGTGGGTAATTCAGAGGCACAGCCGTTCAGGAAACACCCATCTATCTCCACCATGGACTGCAAAGCTTCACCATCAGGCATGCAGGTTGGGAGATGGGAGTAGCACTAAATAAAGGGATCTGCAGCAACGTGGATGGGTTCCAAAGTGTCCTCAACCATACCCTAACATGTGATACTGTCAGTAATTAGAAAACACAGACTGCAATGCTGGGAAGATGGAGTATATATACTTTCTCCTGTTCCTTCCTTCCCACTAAGTACAACTAAATACTCAACATTATATAAAAAACATAAGATGACTCTGAGAGCTGAAGAGAGGTGGGAGGACCAGCTAGGGCCCTCAGGCTCTAAAGAACAAAAAACATTGGTGAGTTCCAAGGGTCTTCCTTTCACCTTGCACATCCCAGACTGGGCACTGGGTAAGCTGGCAATCCAGAAATGCCAATGGGCTCAGACAAAAAAAGTCAACAAAAGCCTGCTCTCCCTAGCCAAAGAACCAGGAAAGGAACTATCTAACAAAAGAAAACTTTTGTAAAGTAGCAGCTTGTTATAGTATAACAGGAAATTGACTAGTAATTTCCCTTTAAATATTTAATTTTTAAAATTTGATTATATTCTGAAAATATAGTGTGAAAGCATCTTCATTTCAAAATGAAAACAAGAGATTCTAGGACTTCTGGTCTAGATGGAGGAGTGGGTAAACACGGCTTACTTCCTTGTACAACCACATCAAAATTACGACTAAATTATAGTACAGCTATCACCCAGGACCATCAGAAATCAAGTTGAATGGAGGTCTAATAACTAGGGAATTAAAGAAACCACATTCATCTAGACTGGTAGGAGGGATGGAGATGCAGAGATGCTGAATGGGCTGGTCCCACACCCATGTGTGGTGGATAAAAATTCAGGAGGGATATCTTGGGAGTGAGGAGTCCCAGCCCCACACCAGGTCCCCCAGCCCAGGGTCCCAGTGTCAGGAAGGTAAGTTCCTATTTCTTGCTGCAAAAACTAATGGTTATTGAGTCAGAAGAAACTTACAGAGTCCCAATCAGTTCTTAAAGAACCCACACATGGACTTACTCAGACTCACTCCCTCTGAACTCCAACTTCAGGGTAGCAGCTTGAAAGGCACCAGTGTTATACAGGGAGGAACTTGAGTGTCTGGCATCAGGGTGAGAGCTGGGTGACAGCTCTCTTCTAGTCAGAAAGGTGGGCAGAGGCCATTGTTCCTTTTCTGAGTCTTCCCCGCACAGAGCCACAGAGCCAGCAGGTAGGTGCCTGAGACCCCATTGACTTGGCTTACACTGTTTGTCCCACCCTGAAAGCCCCTGAATCTCCACCCCACACAATTTATGAGCCCACCCAAGCTGTTAACAGTCGCTCTTCCATATGAATAGCTGGTTCTGGCTCATGCTTCACAACTTCCTAAATTCTCTCAAACAAACAACAGCTAGAATCAGCAAGTCCCCGGCCCCTGTACCTCTTGCTAAGTGGCCCGAGGCCTAGCACTAGTAGTAGCCAACCTAGATTCATGGCTTGGCTTCACTTGGGAACTTCCAAGACCAGTACAAGTAGCGACCATTTGCAGATTGCTTTGTTGCTCATGCAGGATGGCACCGGGCCTAACATTGGTAGGGACTGATCTTGGCCTGTACCACCTGGGGAACCCCAAAGCCAGTGCACCCAGTAGACAGCTACAGACCATTTGAAGCACCACCAACTGGTCCCTGCACGATCCTCCATGATGGCAGAGACTGATGGTCAGTTGTTACAGCCAGGTCCTTCCTGGTCTGAGTAAATCCCTCCATTGACTAGCCAACAGCAATCAAGGATCAACTATAGGAGGAGTATATACTTAGCCCACGTGAAGGAAGTATTTCGAGCACCCAGCTTGGGTAATAGGGTCCTGTGCCACTAGAGGATACCGAATACATTAAGCCACACTATCAAGACAGGGAGTCATAGCAGCTTTACCTAATACACAGAAACAACCAAAGGGAGGCTGTGGAAACAAGGAGATAAAGGAACATGGTCCAAATGAAAGACCACATCAAAACTCCAGAAAAGGAACTCAACAAAATGGAGAAAAGCAGTCTATCAGATGCAGAGTTCAAAACACTGGTTATAAGGATGACCGAGGAACTGAGTGAGGACCTCAATGGCATAAAAAAAATCCAGTCAGAAGCAAAGGATACACTACTTGAAATAAAGAAAAATTTACAGGGAAACAACAGTAGAGTGGATGAAGCTGAGAATCAATGATTTGGAATATAATGAAGTAAAAAACAACCTTTCAGAACAAGAATTAAAAAGAATCCAAAAAACCAAGGATAGTGTAAGCAGCCTCTTAGACAATGTCAAAAGATCCAACATTCTCATCATAAGGGTGCCAGAAGGAGAAGAGAAAGAGCAGAAATTGGAAATCTATTTGAAAAAATAAATAAAGAAAACTTCCCTAATTTGCTGAAGGAAATAGACATACAAATCCAGGAAGCAGAGTCTCAAACAAGATGGATGCAGAGGCCCATCCCAAGATATATCATCATTAAGAAGCCAAAGATTAAAGAAAAAGAATCTTAAAAGTAGCAAGAGAAAAGAAGTTAGTTACCTACAGAGGGGTTCCCATAAGACTGTCAGTTGATTTCTCAAAAGAAACATTGCATGCTAGAAGGGATTGGCAAGAAATATTCAAAGTCACAAAGAGCAGGAACCTACAGCCAAGATTCCTCTACCAGCAAAGCTATCATTTAGAATTGAAGGGCAGATAAAAAGCTTCCCAGACAAGAAGAAAACTAAGGGATTTTATCATCATCAGATCATTATTATATAAAATGTTAAAGGGACTTACTTAAAAGATCAAAACAATGAATAATAAAATGGCAATAAATACGTATCTATCAACAATCTAAAAAACAAACAAGAATAGACAGAATCATGGAAACGGAGAGTGTTTTGATGTTTGCCAGATGCGAGGGGGGTTTGAGGGCGAATGAGTGAAGAGGTGAGTCAATTAAGAAGTACAAATTTATAGTTAGAGAAGAGTCATGGAATGTAAAGTACAGTACAGGGTAGTCAAAGAACTTACACTCATGACCCATGGACAGGGACAACAGTGTGGGGATGGCCTGAGGGAGTTGGGGGTTCTGGGTGGAGGTGGCAAAGGGGAAAAAATTGGGACAGCTGTAATAGCATAATCAATGAATTAAAAAATAAAAAATGAAAATAAATGGGAAATAGTAACATATATGCACTTCCACATTACTTAACTTGATCCTGTCAAAACTCCTACAAGTAAATGTTATAACAATGATTATAAGAAATAGAAGCCCTTGGAAATTAAGTGACTTGCTCAAGGACCTCCAACTTTTGTGCAGCAGTCAGAGCTCAAACCCAAGCCTTCTGGTTCCTTGCAATTTTCCACAGGGTATGTGTTCTTTTAAGATCCCTATGTCTTATCATTTCTGAACAGACTTAGTGAAAAACTATGCTCACTGTTTTATAAAGACTGTGCCAACAACAATCTCTGGTTTGTGAGAATAAAGGGGAAGATAGTTCAGATATTTTGTCCTGAACAAAAAGGCATCAGTTGTTTTAATCACAAGGTCAAAAGAGAGAGAGAAAAAAAAAAACAACTCATTATACTCCACGGCTACAGGAAAACTCTGACATGCCTTTAAAGGCTGAAGGTTTCAAAGTTAAAAATAAGTAAAATATTGTTGATTTTTATTCAACTATTCCTAATGTTTAGGTTCTCTTGAAAGGGTATTACAGTTCTCCCATTTTGCAGAAGTAGAAATTAAAACTTAATAAAAAAGATGCATTAAAATCAGAATTTTATTTTTGTAATGCATTTCTGTGATTTAATAGATGGTACTTAATGAACAAGCATTACACACAGCTATTTTTAAAAAGGTATCTATGTTTAAAAGATGAGTGTCTCTAAAATATAGAGGAAAAGTAAATCTTGCTTTTCTGAATGTCTGATACACTCAACAAACTAAAATACTCTTATAAAGAGCAGCTTTATAGTGATTATTGGGAACGTTATTCTACCAATGACACATGACAACCAAATCTCAGTCATCTTCCGGGAAGACAGCAGCACTGAGGCCTGGACTGTCATCGTTTTCAAGTTCTTTATCATTTTCTTCAGTAACACATCTGTCACGTGCTTTTTCTCGGTTTCTTTTTTTCTTATGAGAATATGCATTAGTTTTCTCGTTGACTTTCTCTTTGAGATAGGACTTAATAATAGTCTGTCTTTCCAAAGCATGTTGTAGGCAGTTGTAAAACCTGTAAAGAAATAAGTACTACTGTTATATCAGTGTTTTGAAACTGAATGAAATACACCCAGAACTTGTAAACTACATAAATCTGATGTCTCCTAGTAACCTTAAAATTTGAAACGAATCAAACGAATAGCATGATTCTTGCTTTTATTATTGTTTAAAAAGGGAAAAAACTTGCTTTCAGTCCTTTAAGAACAATCCTGAAAACAGGTTGGAATCACCTCTTGACAATTTCTACTCTACTTCAATTTCTATTCCAAATGTAGGTATCAAAGTAAAAAAAAAAAAAGTTGTCTTTATAAAAGCATCATACATGTAATAGAAACTCATTTTACAGGATTTAGAAAATATATGAAATTATAAATATAGATCCTTGATACAATCTACCTAGAAATAGCCACTCAGTATTTTTATTCTTTTCAGTTTATTAATGTATTCTGAATTAATGTATTTATGCATCATGCATTTTTTACACAGTTGGGATATTACATATACAATTTTACACTGATTTTTCAAATTTAATACTTCTTGAAAATATTTTCTCTATTTTCAAATGAACTTCAAAATAACACTTTTTTAATACTAGTATAACATTGTCATCTACATTGGTCTTAATTTATTTTCAAATTTTCCCTAATATAAACCACGTGACAAACATTTTTGAAAATAATGTGATCTAAATTTCTAGGTCTTTCTTTAGGACGGATACCTAGAAACGTAATTAAGCAGTTAAAAGGTATAAATATTTTAAGGTTCTTGAGAAATACTGTTTTCCAGAATGTATGTTTAAAATATATACTTCTACCAGCAATACCTGAGAGACCACTTCATCCACATGTTAAATATTACCATCAAAAAACATGCTCTATTGGATAGGTGACAATGGTATCTTATTATTTCAATTTTCATTTCTTTTTTTGCAAGTGAAATGGAATGTTTTGCATTAGCTATTTGAAATTTTTTTAATGTGAATTGTTCTTTTCCTTTACTCATTTTTCTACTGGAGTTTCAGTGTTAATTTTATGATACAATTAACATTTTCTCCCTAAGAATTGGGCTATATTGCTTTTCTGCTCCCACATTCACACCTAAGGAGAATCTCTGCCCCACACAGTAGCCTTCTGCACATGTTTGAAGGCATCAAGATGGCTCGGTGTGTTGCATGTGCTTCATACCGGCTTTGCACATTACATGGGGAATGTTGGGTTGGCTAATTCCAAACTCTCTCATTGCAATTTCTTCATTTATAAAATTGGCTATTATCCATAAATTATAAACCTTGGTCCATGAGACCAAGGACCCCCATCTATCTTATTTTCTGTTATATTCATAGCATATAGTATAAAGCTGACACACGTGGTAAGAATATGCCAAATATGTGTATAAGTAACTACTGAGCAAAAAAGGTCCAAAATTAGAATGATCTGGAGTCTGAGACTCCTTGCCATTGTAGTGATCTCGTCAAGCATATGTATCCTATTCTAATTGGAGACTATGACAGGAAATTTTTGACACCTACAGAATAGATTGCCATTTGGACCAATTTCCTTCTTTCTTTCATTCAATGGAAGGTTTAATTCTACTTACGAAGGCTCTAAAAATATTTCCAAATACTTACCTATTCCTAAATACTCCACACAATCCTAATACATACTTAACATGATCACTACATGCTCTGTCCATATTTCAAGGACTTACATGCTAACCACTCTACACCTTGATATCCAGCAGTATGCCTGCCATATAATACACACTCACAGACATTCCTTCAGTGAATGAGTCAATCTCAAAGAGGGACGCATAATAAAAGGCAAAACTGCACAATAAGAGATGCACACAAAAGACTTTGAAAAATATTAACTGACATACAATTTTTTAAAGCCCGTTCCATGGTAACAACCTTGTCATATGATGCGCCCTGTACATCCTCACTTCAAAGGAAACTTGGCTGACCCACAAAGTCACCATCTGCGCTGCATTCCTCTGAAGCAGAGACTGCTTATTCTTTCCCACCCCACTTGCGACAGAGTTGAGAGATGAGGTCGGAATTCAACTGGCTAAGACTTTGCCAAGACTGAACTCCTGATTCTGTCCTTCATGTCATCTAACAAAATTCTGTTCAGTTCCTTATATTTATGAAACCTTCTACACTTTGTTTAATCTTTCTAGTCTTCCCACCATCCTGGGTAACTTAAAGGACTGGTTTTCTTCCCATCATCCAAACTGCCTAGTTAAAATGGCTTTAAAAAATGACCCAACATAATGACTCATTTTATCTAAAACATAAATCCAAGTATGCCACAGAATGGTGTGAATAGTCCTTTGCTGATCAGAAGAGACTACCCATGACAATAAGCAACTTCATCATCTACCATTCTTCACCCAACCCTGCCCTGTACACTCAGGTAACCAATTCTTTCGTTTCTGGATTATACTCTATTCCTAGAAAACTACAGACAAGACTAAATTCCTCTTTTATGAACATGGTGAATTAACAACTTGCATAAGATATCTTGTTAGTCACACACACATAAAGATGATTAAAGAACAGGTGTCTTACTTTAATCTTCCACTGAAGAACCCAAGAACTAAACCTACATCCCTGGGTACCACAAAAAAACTGGTAAATGGAACAAAGACCCTTTTGTACTAAAAGCCCAGAATAAAAACATCAAATACTTTCTCCTTTTTTAAGGGAACTTTCAAGAAGTCCACTGAGAAACTATCTTACTCATTACATGAGCAATTAATTTTCCAATTACATGTTCTCCCCTCATTCGATGACTCTTTACACAGCATTCTAAAGTCCAATTCTCCAAGTTTAATTTTCTGAGCTCTCACAGGCAACACAAAGAGATTGGAGTATATTCAGGAAACTGTTTCTTTTCTCCCCTCAAAAGAAAATCAAATTGTCTTCAGTTTTTCTACCTCTGCAGTCAAGATCACCATGCCATAGGGCAACTTGTACTCTGTTCTTTTCATGAGAAAACCTTTCTGGCTAGTGTTGTGAAAATGAATTCTTGTTTTTCAGGTTCGTTATAGGACCACTTGCAATAGAAAGCTTTTTATTTCTTTGACTTCTGAAATAGGAAGGAAACATTAATAAAACATAGGTGCAACTTCATACCCTTTTAGGCTTCTATTATTCACAAATAACAATGAAGGCTATTTTCATATACTCTGCATTTAGATTTTAACTAAGCTCTAGCGTTTTTATTTAAAAACATGCATCTGACAGCCTGTCTCAGGTGATGGGAACAGAGCTAAGAGACAGGACTGTGCGCTCAAGGAGTGATATTCTGCAACATCACTCCCACTCACCTTGTTACTCAGGGACCTGTTACTTTTTACGTGGACTCTGTGGCCAGAGCCCACTCCTGCTCACCCCATGTATAAGCCATCTTACATGTGGTCCAGAATAACCATTTTAAGGCTTTGAAGCATTAAAAGCAGCACACTGATGGAAAAAGTCAGTTAACTAAATTTAGCAAACGCTTATTAACCATTTTCTTGTGCCGGACACAGAAAATAATGGTTAATAAGAAACCGTCTTTGTCTTTGGGGAACTCAATGTATTTTACTTTTTGTTACTCTATTATTTATGATTAATTCTATAGATATTTACATTCTACCGTGAGCCAGACACTATGTAAGGTTTCAGGATAAAAGATAAGAGATATTTAAAGTGTGTGTATGGGTGTGTTTGTGTGTGGTTGGTGAGGAGGAGAAGTCATTTCCATTTTCAATGTGACCACTTTGTGGTAGAAAAAAGATATACATGCACATAAATAATTGCAAAGCAATATGATTCATATTTCTGTTTTGCACTGAGGCATGAACTATAATGAAACTGGTAAATGACAACATGAATGTGAGCCAAGAAAATGGCTATGGGGTTGAGACTAGTCTAGGGAAGATATTAAGGAAGTACTGACGGGATATTTTAATTATGTATGTTCAATAGGTTAATGGATATAAGAGCCCATGACTGGGGAAAGATTCAGAAGACCTACCAGAATATGGGGAAGTAGCTGAAGCTATGGGACAGGGACAGAGTCCTGGAGGACAACAATCTTTAACCAATAGGTAGAATAGTAAGAGAAATCCAGAAGGAAGGGAAACAGGAAGGAAAGCCGCAGTGATATAATAATAATCATTGTTTTCTGTGTCTGGCACAAGAAAATTCTTATCAACTGGTATATGAAAAACTGCTTGATGTCACTAATCACCAGAAAAGTGCAAATCAAAACCATAATGAGATATCACCTCATATCTGTCAGAATGGCCATTATTAAAAAAAAAAAAAAAAAAGACATGTGTTGGCAAGGATGCTGAGAAAAGGAAACCCCTGCTTCCTGCTGGTGGGAATGTAAAATGGTACAACTATACAGTTCCTGTGGAAAACAGTATGGCAGTTCTTAAAAAATGAAACATAAGATTACCAGATGGGCCTGCAATTCCACTGGTGGGGATACCCCAAAAGAGTTGAAAGCAGTTCTCAGACAGACATTTGTACACCCATGTTCATGGCAGTATTATTCACAGGAACTAAAAAGTGAAAAAAATCCAAACATCCATTGACAGATGTATGGATAAGCAAAATGTGGTAAATAAACATAATGAAATATTATTCAGCACTGAAAAAAATGAAATTCTGATACATCTTACAACATGGTTTAATGTTGAAGATATTATGCTAAGTGAAATAAGCCAGATACAAAAGAAAAATATTGAATGGTTCCACTTTTATGAGGTATCTAGAATCACCAAATTCATAAAAAGTGAAAACAGAATAGTAATTTCTAGGGGCTAGGAGTTCGGTGACTGAGGAATTACTGTTTAATGGGTACAGTTTCAATTCGGGATGATGAGAAGGTTATGGAGGCAGACCATGGGGATGGGTGGTTACTGAGGGTACTCAATGCCACTGAACTGTGTACTTAAAAATGGCCCCAGCGGTCAATTCTGTTATAATAACCACAAACAAAAGAATAACAACAACAAAATAAAAAGACCCAACCATTGGAAATAGATTCAGAAATGGCCCCAACGGTCAATTCTGTTATAATAACCACAAACAAAAGAATAACAACAACAAAATAAAAAGACCCAACCATTGGAAATAGATTCAAAAATGGTCCCAATGGTCAATTCTGTTATAATAACCACAAACAAAAGAATAACAACAACAAAATAAAAAGACCCAACCACTGGAAATAGATTCATTTACTTTTTCTCTCCAATTTGCTTCATTTTTATCAACAATATTATATATCAATATATTCAACTATTTTATTGAGCATTTATTTTCTTATTACACAGTTGCTGAAAAGACATGGCTACTTTCACCGTACTCAGAGCTGAACGGTGGTTCCATCTGATCCAAGTCAGTCCTGATCGCTTATAAACGGAATCAAAGAAAGCCTTCCTCTTGTAACTGGTAAGTAGATCTCCAAACGTTCCATTTTTTACCTAGAAATTATTATGTATAAAATTATCTTACTCTTCCTGCTGAGAAGTGAGCTTGGGAATTGGTGGTCACAGACAAGACTTTCTTCTGTTGAAAATATTTTACCCTTTGACTTTGATTGTTCACATTTGCAGGAAATTTCTTGTTGATAAAATGTTACTGATTTAGACCTTGACTTTAAAAATTCTCTCACTACAGCTATTTTAACTGTGACATTTTGGTCCTATAATAAACCCACTTTAGTACTCACTGTCTGACTGCAGAACCCATCACCTCCAGCGTTTACTGTTTTCTCTTTTCAACATCAGAAAAGTGACTCCTTCTCTGCACTTGGCTGAAAGTGCAGCTGCTCCCAAAGGAGCTCCCTGATTTGCACAGTCTTTCTGAATTCGCATGTAATCTTCTAATCAGTATCTTAGGACACTTTTTACCCTTCTTTAATTTTTCACTGATTTTACATGATGAGCGTGACTCCCTTGGTAGTAGAATATATACTATAATCTGAAAACATATCTTTGAGTCAACGGATTTAAAGCATAATTTGATTTTATAGTTGGTGAATGTGGCTCAATTAACTTCACCAGGTGTATAGTTACTTGATCTTGGGCTATATTTATAATCTTGTTGAAATTCAAGTTAAGGAAACAGAAAAACTGATTTGCTTGCTACTTCCTATGTTTTAACAAACAACCTCACTGGGATATTATATAACAAGCATGGCAAACTTTTGGAATGGCACCAACGAGAGTCTACATATAGTTCAAACTCTGTAGTCTGGTGGAGTGGCTGGGTGCTCTTCAGTTGCTTACTTTATTACTTTATTTAGAATGTTTGTTCAAAGCACTTTGTGGCTAGGTAATGTCTTGGCTTTCTTCAGCCACAGGTCTGCTAGAAAATAAGCCCTCCTGCCCTAAGACATCCATTGTATATAATAAATTAACTTCTCTCCAACATATCTAGAATAGTACCATTGTTGGAAGAACTGAAGGAAAGTCACTTGAATAATTTGTGAATCCTGTTGTTCAAGTAAGGAGCCCTGGTAGAAAAGGCCTGGACAGTGACACTGACGTGATTACTGGTTTGTTCTCTAGATGCATCACTGAGGCACTGGAGAAGGAGAAGGGCTCACCTACCCTGGGAACCCAGGTTGTGACAGGGCCAGGGCTAATCATTATACCTATGACATTTTATGCTAAACTTGTTGGTTAAGATAAGTTTTACCCCTGGTTAGATATAAGAAAAATAAAGCCATGAGAGTTGAGTAAGTTGTGGTAGAACCTGGAGTTGAACTCATTTCTAGCTCTGGAACCCAGTTCTACCTCTTTCCACCAGGCAACACTGCCGCCCTTGGCACCTCTGGCCTCAGCTGGCAAGTAAGCAGTAAGATTCCTTTGCATTTTACAGACAGGATTTTGACAGTGATAATAATAATGGCTTACAGAGAGACACACTAGAAGCATTCTATAATGAGACAAGCTAATAGTGGCAATGATCTTGAATAAAGAAAGTGCCAGTAAGGATGAGGAGAAAAGAATGACTCAAGGCACTTGGGCAGAGACTAACTGGTTAAGAGGTGGCCAAGAGAGCAGGGAGAAGGGAAAGAAGAAATTATAAATGATATCAAGTTGGCCATCACCACTTGAATAACTCAGAAATGTACATCTTTTTGGTGGTAGGTCAGTGGCATTATCTTTATATAAGAAAAGCAACATAATAGTCACTTCTTTATACCGAAAACTATTCTTGGAAAAGAACTGAAAAAAGAAAGCACTGTAAGAGTATTATCTAGCATGAGGTGAAATTTAAGAACAGAAGAAGTACAAAAATGTGAATTAATAGCTATAATCCTTACTATTAGGACAATTCTGGCAATTCTAGATCTAACCTATGATAAGAGATGGGTATTGAACTCACCAGAGGTATACAATATTTACCAGGCTAAAAATCAACCTGACTATCCTCTTCAAAAGGAGATTCGAGGCAGCCTAGTCTCCAGGAGATCACATCCAAGCGGCAGTGTGCACCTCTTCCGTGGCTGCCTTCAGCACAGTCAGTTGTGGTCCCACAGCTATCGGTCTCTCTTACCGAGTGATTATGTTTCTCTCCTTTATGCCTATTAACAACACTCATTTGTCCCATCGTCCTCCATGGAGCGTATGCTCCACTTAGTACGCATTGTAGTCTGGCCTGCTTTCATCTATTACTCTGATCATCTTTTTATTATTCATTGTAAGGCTACAAATGGAAAAGTAGTTGGGAATATAAACTAAAGATGGTGTGTATTAATGTATTCATAGATGATCTAGGCACATTAAAACAATATGGAAATATCTAATTAACATACCTTTCAATTCTCTTCTTGTTTTCCTCCATTTTTTGATTTGCTATCTTTAATAGGAAGTCGATATAATCCTCTGTCACCATCAGTTTTCCCTTATGGCTCAATGGCACTTCTAAGCCATGTGTGCTCCGGACAGCCTACAAGGAACAAACAATTTTGACAGGAAGACTTATGTACTATAGACACTGAAGATAACTAAAGAAAACCCCTAGTTAGGGTTGTGTTTAAACATAATTCAGTTCCATTACAGCATTTAGGTTTATGCTTTGATATAATTTAGCTAAACACAGTTGGATCAAAGGAGATTAAATAGATTTTCCCATCATATAAAGTCATTTCTAAAGAAAGTCATTCTACACATTGTGTTTTAGAGAAGCAGATAATATCAAAGAATCCAATAACTTTAACAGTTTCAATCTCACTAAAGCTTAAAAAGCTTTAATACACTATTTAAAGAAAAGAAATAAATAAAATTGTGACAGAAGCTTCAAGGGAAAAACTCAATTAACTGGATTCAAAAGAGCCTCCTCCTGCTGCCTCGGCGCAGTGCGGCCCTAAGAACAAACCATGCCTGCTCTATTAAGGAGCTTGCCCAAGTTCATATAGCACAGCCAGGTATTCATGCAGAGGGCTTTAGATCCCCCGTCTGTGATTCTTTCCATGACATCATGGTGCTTATTAATTTGGGGTTATGTAGGATGAGGAGGGCACAGTAGAGAATACAATACTATAAAATAAGACCTAAAATGTACATCTAACAGCTCTAGATTTTGCCCACTCTGAACTTTGCCCTGAAGGAAAATATAAGTCACTGACGGTTTCTGAGCAAGGGAATGACAAGAAGATCTGAGTAATGAGAGACTAAAGGCAGGACTCTAAGTAAAAGTCTAATTTATTTCAATAATCTGGATATCTTCACGCTCAAAGAACTCTCTTTGTCAAAAGGTATCTTACCAACATAGTCTTTCCTCTTTTTCCCACTGTTATGCCAGAGTTCCTGAAACCAGAATCGATTGCCACTGAATGCTATAAGAAAATAAATTTGTCAAATTCTGATAATCTGACTAATCAGATAAACTGTGAAACTTTACAAACTGCAGAAACATATATAACGCCCAACCTATAATTAAATTAAAAACTAGTTGATTAAACTAACACCACATTGATTTCTGGTAGGTGTTTTAAGGCTTAATTAAATCTACCCACTTATCTATAATTTCAAGTATAATTACAAAGTTTTACCAGAATCTGTGCATCTTGCAACTGTCGACACTGTATATGAAGAACAAGGGGTTCAAATTTCAAAACAGCATCACCATTCGAGTTTTTCAGGGCTATAATCTAAATAAATAAAAAGTGTTTGTATCAGACACAAATATATGACCCTCTTCTTTGGTGACCCTTTATGACATATAACTTGTTTTCCTCAGGAACTTTTAGATTCCTGCAGCATCCTTTTTCCAAAATAACTTTGCACTCTTGTTTTCTTAGGCATCTTTCACCAGAAATTTATTAATCTGCTTATTCTTTTGAAAGACCTGATTTCTAATTCTCCCATATATTCCTACATCATTCTCTCCAACCCTATGTTAAAATGTAAGTTACTACTGTATTTAATTCCTTAACAGATTTTTCACTAAGGAATATGGTAGGTAAAGACTACTAGAAGGTCTGTTTAAATACCCCATTGTTAGACTGAGGTTTGAGACACATGTACAATAATCACAATGTCATCCATGTATGAGCTAGGATTTATATAAGGCAATCATTATTTCTGTCTACCCAACATCCCTAAGCAGCACACTCCCTCCTTCATACCATTTCATTTTCATGGGACTGTAAATCATGACCCTGTCACTCATCATTCTCACTATCATAATATCAAAGATGCCAAGTGCCTAGGTCTGATCAGGAATGGCACTCCATTCTATTGGCAAGAATAACTGATCTCAGGGGGAAGACACCTAACCCAAGCAATATGATTCAGAGTCCTTCTTTGAGAATGACACATGGATCTCCAGAAGTGTTTTCTGCTAGGGTTGCTGGTAGCTACCTTTCCTGCCACAAAGATAATCTGAAGCAGAAGCGAATAAGGGCAAATATGCAGAGAGAACTAGGACCCAAATGAGGAGATGGAGGTTGAATGAGTACTCTGAAGACAACATTTGAGTGCCTTAACCAGTAAGGTAAGTGCTTGGCTAATACAAACTAATATGAACTCATCTAAACATTTCAATTTAGGAAACTAAATAATCCAGCACAGATAGAAAAAATTTCAAGAAGCAATGGATAAGGAATGGATAATTTATTTGCATTAGTATGCTGGTAATAGTGGTAATCCTTTACTCCTGGCACCCTTTCTCCCCTTTTCTTCTACAATTTATACCAGTTTGCACAGTTATAAAATGGCAGAAATGAAATTTAATCTTTGGATCCAATTATGTCCAATGTCCTTGAACTCTCTGCTATGTCCAAGAGGATGTGTTTTGTTGAGCATTCATAGTAATGCTCGTGTAAATATTTCTGCTTTTAACTATTACAACTCAAGAAAGTCATCATAATGAATTCTCTTTAGGCTTTATGAATAATCTTCACCCATTATAATTATGAACATAAATTACCTTGAATTTTCTATTGTTTTCATCTGTATTAAAAGTGACTGTGAATTAAAAAGCTTGTTTCTTTAAATTTATAAATACAAACTTACCACATCATCTTTTATACAAGGTTTGTGTGTAACTAGTAGCCAGCAACGGTTTTGTTTCTGAACCTCAGAGCCATTTATACTCTACAATGAAAAACAGCATAATTTAATTTAATCATATATTTACAAAAATATTAAGTACAATGCATAACATATGGTCAGCTTTCTTAAATTAATAATCCCAAGTGGTGATTTTTAAGTATTACTAAGAACAATTCAATAGGTAGGCTTTTGGGTAACGTTTACCAAAACCAAAATGAAACCAGAATGCTTGAAATAGAAAAATACCATATGATTTCACTTATATGTGGAATCTAAAGAACAAAATAAACAGACAGCAGACTGGTGGTTGCCAGAGGGGAAGGGGAGTTGAGAGACTGGGTAAGAGGTAAAGGGATTAAGTACAAATTTGTAGCTACAAAATAGTCATGGGGATATAAAGTATAGCTTAGGGAATACAGTCAATAAAATTGCAATAATTATGTATCATGCCAGATGGGTACCGGAAATATCAGGGGGAACACCTTGTAAAGTATGTGATTGTCTAATCACTATGCTGTGCACCTGAAACCAATACAAAGTAATATTAAAAGGAACGTGTAATTGAAAATATAATAATAAAAAATAAATTAAAAAATCTTTAAATGTGTTTACCAAGGTAAAAGAGCTTAATTTCTGAAACATGGTCATGATTTGGGCAGGAGGAAAGGGATTACTCAAGGTGTTGCACACCAGCAGGCTCTGAGTTCTGCCCTAGCTGCTTTACTTTGCTGGCACAATATTAAAAAAAAAAAAAAAAAAAAAAAAAAAAGAGTTGCTTTTGTCACAAAGCACTGCTATCGCAATCTCTACCATGTTTTTACTGTCACCTGAGCTGTACACACCTTTATATGTCCCTAGTCTCTAGAGGCATAAATTTGTAACTTTACATGTAGTTCCAAAGGGCAAAGCTAGAACTAAAAGGTCAAAATTTCAAGAAGGCAAACATTTAACATCAGATTCATCGCTTATTAACTGGAAAAAGTGTCTATCTGCAAAGTTTTATTACATATTTTTGGGTATAAACAGATCTTACCCTTAAGGATACTAGAAAGAGGAGGCAGGAAACCATACACACTTTTAAATCACTGTACTTCTACAAAGTGACTATTCATATAGTGTGTGCGCAGGAGACTTTCCTGTCTGGCCTGGTAATAGAAGAGCTGAGCTTGTCCTAAATAACTGGTTTGATTTCATTCAATAACCTCAGTGACTTTGTATCTGATTTTAGCTGCTCTAAATTGTAGAGCCAAATATGTGGCCCACCTCTGGATTTAAAGAATCTAGTGGCATGCTTTAGAAATTAATGTCATCACTGGCTTCTATACTCCCTTTATCCAGATATTTCCATTCTTAATTTTTCTTCTTGTATTGCTTTCAGGAAGGATCCAAATCCTTCCTGAAACAAGGCAAAATGAAAATAAACATAATACTCCCATAAGATAATACATAAAATAAAAAAAGGTTCAGAAACAGTCCTAAGGCAGTTCAGAAGCAGTTATTACCCCCAAGTGTGAGTGAGTGTGTGTGTGTGTGTGTGTGTGTTCAGGTGGAAGGGGAGTTTTGGGAGTCATGCCTTACATACGCAGAGGTGGGGAAAACTGCAGAAAAACGAACATGAGCAAAGACAAAAGCAGGTAAATACAAGATGAAAAAAGGAAGATTCACTTTCAGTAAATAGATAATAATGAAGAGGAGTAGGAAATAGGGTTGAATATCCAAACTCCATACTAGAGCTGGAGTTTGGATATTCTGATGGTGAAAAATGGGTAACAAAAGATTTCTGCCTGGATGAGTGACATCAACAGAGCTGTGGTTTAGAATGGTAAATCTATTATTAACAGTGTGTAACATGGTTTTGAAGTAGAGAACTTAGTAGTGTAGTGACCTTTTATAAAACCATCACAGAAATCCACTGAAAATAATGTAGTAGAAATGGGGGAAGAGAGCAAGCCCAGCAGGAGGGCCACTGCTCTAAAGACAGCAGAAGCAATATAAAAATAAACAGGCCCTGCTAACCTGGGAGATCAGTGAGGGATCTAAAAAGAGCTTAGAAGTGCTGTCTTTCGTGCTTTGAATTTAGTACTAATGCTAAAATTAAAAAACAGCTAACTTTTTCTGTGCTCTTAATATGGGCCAAGCACAACACTAAATGTTTCAAATAAATTATCTAATTTCCTCTACACCAACCATTTTCAACCTTTTTCATCTCATGACATGAACTACTTAATAAAATTTTGCCCCACGCAAAAAAAAAAAAAAAAAAAAAAGTACATTTTATGCCGATCTCATAGTAAATAGATATAATTTTGGTTCATTGACACTGGGCTGCTATTGTTGTTGGTCGGTCCTTTTTTTAAATATGACAATCTAAGGAAAAAGAGGTCGGTTTTAAAAATTCTTCTGGCACACCAGTGAGCCTTTCACAGCACACCTCTTGAAAATCGCTGCTGTACACAAAATCCCTGTGAAGCTGATACTTATATTATCCTCAGTTCATGAAAGAGGGAATGGATGAGCTTACATAACTTTCCTAAAGTCACATAGCCAGTAATTCCCATAACTGCGATAGAATCTAAGCCTTATCATCAATCCACAGCCTGAGGGCTTGACCACTATCTCACACTATATACAGTATTGTACTTTTTCAGCCTAATGTAAAAATTACAAGAGCTGTAATAATGACGTGGGCCGCTAGGAGGTAGTAAACACTTTAACCCTTGTGAAGTTCAGTCAGGTAGGATTTGGTAGAGCGCTTGAAGTCACTAGCTTCCTCAGGCTGGAAGGTCTTTAAATTCCTGTAGTATTCAGAAAATCAGATTCTTTAGCCCTTGCAACTCAAGATCATTCCCAGGCCTGGAGCTTCGGCAGAATATCGGGCTTGACCTACAGAATCAGAATGTGTACTTTAAAAGATCTCCAGGTGATTAGTAGACACATTAAAGTCTATTCACCCTCTTAAGTTTCCATAGATAAAGAAACTGAGACCACCCACCAAAAAGGACAACACAAACAGGTTGCATGGAGTGTTAACAGTGGGTGGACACAGGGCTCCTGGTGTTCCCACTACACAAGATAAGTGCTGGACGGGCTCAGAGGAGGCTCACCCCGTCTAGGAGGATGATACGGCCAGAGCAGGAACTGGTGGTAAAAAACTGTTCTTGCCCATTCAGGAGCTGCACAATCTCAGCCACATCCTCGTCCACACTGCCCTTGAGGCTGAGGTCCGCTTTGCTCAGACACTGCGCCTTCCATCTCTTGAACTCTGCGCTACGATCCATGCGAAGAGGGATTTAGGGTTTGGACTTTCACTACAGCCCTCGCCTTTCCCTGGGGGCAGCCATATTGGAGCGAGTGGTGCCGAACTGGTCCAAACTTCCTTACGTCTTCGTCGTTATGAACTCGGAGATTCTCGCGTGGATTCCTGGAGGCGGAGAGAGGTGGGCGAACTAGGCAGAGCTAGCAAACGCTGTAGACGTCCAAGTGTGTCACCTTTTTCTGTGGAATTAGTGGGAGCCCTCGCAGATTTTGATTTCCCATTCTAGAACAGGGTAAGTGGTTTTAAAACAGACCCCCCCACCTGTTCAAGCCGTGCATTTCCCGGTGCTTGTCCTCACTGAAACGAACTTATTTTTGGCGGCGCTGCTGGCTACGCACCGTATCAGCGAATAAGGAGCTGCTGGCCGCTGTCTTTCCCCTCTAGGGGCCGCATGCTCCTCCTCCGTAAATCACCTGGGGAGATTTACCTGCCTGGCCTGAGTTCCCAGCCTTGGTTTCTAGTAGGAAGTGGGTTTCGGCCCCACCGCGGGGCGCCCGTTGGCACTGCCCCTGCACTCTCTTGCCCGCCCGCCACCCGCTAGATTTTGGGGACGGGCGGCAGAGGCTTGGGGGTTCCTGCGTCCTCCTGCCCACCACCCACGTGTGGGAGTTGGTTTGTCTTCGATTCCTGCAACTGCAGGGGGCCCGGAGCTCCTTCTGCCTGGCCTTCCTTTGCTTTGCCATCAGATTTGCCATCTTATTTTTGAAGAGAAATGTATAGGGTTTTGTTTGTTTGTTTGTTTGTTTACCTTTTCCCTCTGATCGCCCTCACCTAGAATAATCTTCAAATTAAAAAAAAAATTACAAAAACACCCAGTTAACACATCGCTGGATATTTGCACAGTTCCTCCACGATACTTATCTCGGTGACCACAGAATGTGTGTTGATTGAATCATTTAAAGGCTAAAGTTCAGGCTGTTTGTGGGCAGCTAGTGGACATGGCTGTGTAAATGCCTGGGCAGCAGCAGCAGCAGCAAATCCCACCGAGCTCTGCTCCCCAACACTGGAGAGCAGATTGCCCAGTTCCATCCAATCTTTGCATCAGAGAACCTGGAGAGGGTTAGAATTTTCTAGTCAGTAACTCCTCCACCCTCTCTTAGCAAAATTGTGCACTGAGACCCAGAACAGCAAGGAGTCTGACGAGGTCACAAGCCAGGAAGAGACTTATCCTTGGCCACTTTTAATTTTTTAAGTTTCTTCTGTGTTAGGAGTAATAAATAATATGATTACACAAGTCCTTCTTGATCAACAGCAGCACATTATATAACGAGTGATTCTCTTTCCAAGTTTTTTTTTTATTTCTTGCCTAAAGTTTTAATTTAATTTTACTTCTGCCTTTCTCTCCAAATGTGACTTTGCTCTGGCTTTGTAAATTGATCTGTGCATTGCATGTTAAAATAAATTTCTAATATTTTCTCTATTCCTTTAATTTGTAGAAAAAATTTCTAAGATTTTTCTCTCTTTTATAAATAAACTTCCTTTTTAAAAAATATTTATTTATTTATTTTTAGAGGGAGGGGCAGGGAGAGAGAAAGAGAGGAAGAGAAACATCAAGGGGTGGTTGCTTCTCTTGCGCCCCCCATTGGGGGCCTGGCAGTCATCCCAGGCAGGTGCCTTGAGTGGGAATTGAACCAGCAATGCTTTAGTTCGCAGGCCAGGTGGGTATTCAGCCACTGAGCCACACCAGCCAAGGCTATTCCTTTAATTTTCATTTAAACCTAAAGGATTCAAGTGTAGCATGGAAAAAAATCACATTACGGGAAGATTTTAAATTCTAAATTTCCTAGATTTGCAAAGTTTGGTTGGCAATGTCTCATAGATTAACACATAAAAATTCAAACCAATAACAAATAAAAATTCAAACCAAGTTACTCTTGGTGAAAAATTTAAAAAGTTTATATTTGAGAAATGGAAAAACCTATTTGAAGTACAGTTTAATTTAGAAAAACACAAGCAATGTGGCAGGACAGCTGACTGCACATGATTTACTCAAAATAATAGAGCTGACCACATGCCAGGGGTACTGTGACATACCATGTGCTGCTGCTGTCAATCTCCACAAGCATCCTGTGCTAGGGAGTATTGGGCCCATTTTACAGATACGGAAATTATTAGTTTTCCTAATAGAATAATGCCATGTATATTTCTGTTGGGTCCTCTAACTTAAGGGCATTTGACATATTTCAAATTGTAAGCATAAATACATAATCCTACCTGGAGCTTAGTTGAATTTCATATTTCTAACTCAATCTTTCTCACTATCACCATAATAAAGTACATTCTTAAGAAATTAAGGCTCCTTTCTGCGAACATTGCAAAGGGTGAGGTGAAAAGGATTGTATAGGAAGGAAATGAAATCTCGAAGCAACATCTAGGGGGTAGCACTTGGGTTCTAGCTTTGCTTTTGTGTGACCTTGATGATTCTCTTAACCTCTTAGAATGTGTTCCCATCCATAAAATGGATGATGATTTAATTTCCACTTTTGCATATGGTGTTAATAATTGTTGCTTCTCTACCCATTGTGAAAATAAGTGTATCAATGGATGTGAAAGATGTGCTTTTTAGAAGAAATCGGGTATTACAAGGTCTTAAGAATTAATCATAGTTGCAGTTTGTGTGTTATTTCATTCTTTTTATTATACCTTCTGACATAGCACCTGTATTACGAAGCAGATCAGGACCCTGTGGGTAGCTGAGGGGATTCAAACACAAGGAGTATAGATTGGATCCTGATCAGTCATAACGGCGAAAGCTCAGTGGAAAATAAAATCGAGAGAAACAAAGTAGAAGATAGAGCTGTCAAAGTCATGGCTGTCTCCTTACAGGCACCACAGGATAATGTGATAGTTTGGGTCCAGGCAGGGTATCTCCCAAATCTAGTATTAAGCATGAGTCTCCTCCTTGCTTTGTTCTTTTCTCCCAATTTAGCAAATGTCAAAATGTAGGGGGAAAATATATGTGCTAGATATTTTTGACAGATTCTATTTCAGGGCAATTTTGCTTTTATTATTGCCACAGTTTTTTGAGGATAGTGATGTCTATTGGTGAGCAGACAGGTGTGAGGGCTTGAAAGAAATGAATAGGTAGGAAATGGGTAGATACTGAATGTGGAAAAAGAGCTCCAAATCCTACATGGTGTGTGTGTACACCTGTGAGAGAGTGGGGGTGCACAGGAGCTGGGGTGGGGGCTGAGGCGTTGTCTCTCTGTTCTTTGTGTTCTTCGAGGTTGGCGCAGTGCCTCCCTTACAGTTAATGTTTGAAAACTACATGTTGAATGAATGACAACCAATATTTGGTATTAATGTTTTCTTTAAATCATTCTCTAGACTGTGAACTCTTTGGGGCCAAGGATTTGTTTTTACAACCAGAGTCCTGTAAATATTGTTTTGATAACTCAAAGATGATTATAGAACTTTAGAATCAAGAATATTTTAATGAAAGAGAAACTGGAAAAGAGAAAATAGGTGGGGGAGAAATAATGGTGTCAATTGCACACAGGAGTAAACATTGGCCAGGTTCTGTAGTTGATGCTTGCCATGTCTCTACCCCTCAGTGGGAGCCCTGATTTTAGATGAAGAGGCTCAAAGAAGTCAACTGCCTTGCCCAGGGCCATGTAGCCAGTAAATGATGGAGCTGCCATTCATACTGAGAGCTGTCAGATTTCAAAGCCCACACTTCTCCTAACACCATGCTGAAGACAGAAAGAAAAAAAAAAAGTTGTGTTCTTACTTCCAGAATGGAAAATTCTGATTTAGACGACTTTTTTTTCCATTTTATTTTCTTTATATTGTCCGTTTCTTGTCTAAGAAATGCCCAGCCTGAGTGAAGATAGAAGTGCAGCAGTGAGACCTCAGTCTCTCTGCTGCTCAGGCCTTCTCACCCTCAGGGCCTGCGGAGCTGCCCCAGGGCACTGCTCTTAGGTTTAGGCCTCTTGCCTGCTTCTGCCCCCTTTTATTAGAAGGCTGCTCTTCAGAATTCGGTCATTGCCAAACAACCTTTCAGCAGTGGAAACTTTGCTTTCTCCTCTGTGCTAGGTACTATATTAAATCATTTGAAATAAAGGTGTTTAAAATGACACAACTTTTGACTAATTGCATTAAGAACTTTCTGTTAATAACACTATCAGCATGCTTATGATCGCCCTCCCCTATACTTGGAAAGACATCTTGTTAGCATGGACCCTGTTCTGAGTAGCCCTGTGCTGAGCTTCAATACAGTAAAAGTCTGAATTCTCTCATCTCCAGTCCTAGTTTCTGCAACTCGTTTTGGAAAAAGACTCTGAGTTTTCATTTTAATGTTAACAGTGGTAGAACAGAAAGATAGGACAGTAACTGGAAATTACTCTTGTAATTTATAAAAGAAGGTTTACAAAGCACTATTTTAGTTTTCAATGTTTTTCCTTCTTTTTAAAGTGAATGAACTTCATAAAGCCAGTGTTTTGGATCAATAAATCTCAAAAACTTAATGCTAAGAGGAAAAAGCAAGCTGTAGAATCAAGTACAGTGTGATCCAGTCTAAATAAAGTTTGAGCCTGGCTGGTATGGCTCAGTGGGTTGCGCATCGTCCCACAAACCTGAAGGTTGCTGGTTTGATTCCTGGTCAGGGCACATGCCTGGGTTGTGGGCCAGGTCCCTGGTTGGGAGTGTTTGAGAGGCTGCTGTAGATGTTTCTCTCACACATCAATATTCCTCTCCCTCTCTCCTTTCCTCCCCCTCTCTCTAAAAATAAATAAAGATCTTTAAAAAAATAAAGTTTGAAAACATGCAAAAAGCATAGCATATATTGTCCAGTAATATATTCACATTTAGTAGTGGATAGCGTCATGCCTGGGAATGATGAGCACTGAGTTTATGGAAACAGTGATCCCGTGGAAGGGTGGGGCAGAAATGGGTTTGGGGATGGGTACCAGAGACTTGTCATATCTGTAATGTTTTAGGTTTTTTAAATGTTAAGATTTGTTAAAGGTGGGTGGGAGATGAATGTGTTTGTTATAGTCTTTGTCATTTTTTTATGTATTTGAAATAATTAGTAATCTAACAAAAGATCTATTTATTTAATGTTAATAAAACTTACATTAGCTCCTAAAGTTTCCAAGATGATGCAGCCCAGGCTTATACAAAAGGGCACCTACAATATTCATTATATTATACCTATCCAGATGTTTTTGTTTGCATGTTTGATTCCCTGTTGAAGGCATTGAATTGCTACAGGAAGCAATATGAAGTATTTTGCTTTGTAGCTGAAGGATTTGTAAGATAAAAGGTTTTTAAACATGAAATGAGATCAGTGGTAAGCTTGTGATTTAAATTGTCATTTGAAAAATTGTTTGATCTGACCCTCCAGGGGAAGAAAAAACACAGTGATAGCCTAGATACAATAGGACAATACATTAATTTTTTTTCTTAGTCTCTAGATCACCATGGCAACTGGACAGAAGTTGATGAGAGCTATTAGAGTTTTTGAATTTGGTGGACCAGAAGTGCTGAAATTCCAGTCGGATGTTCCAGTACCAGTTCCAAAAGACCATCAGGTGGAAAAATTACTTAAAAATAGACAATAATTACAGAGCATGAGGCTCTAGCACATCAAATTAACATTCAAAAGAAGCAGACTCACAGTGATTGTAAAGACATTAGGACAAAGTTTACACCGTTTATATCTATGAGCTCTGACAGAGATAATGTAATGCTAATAGTGAAGTAGATGTAAGAAAAGAAATAATGTCTTGCTTTAAGGATTTTTTGAAGTTGAGAATCGTCTGTGCAGTGCAATAGTTGGCTTCTTCTGAATGGAGTCACAGGTAGTTGTGACTAATTATTCTATTACAGATTTTCCTGATTTTTATTTTTTGTACATTAGGAAAACTATTTTCTTCTCTATGCCTGTTTTCCACATATGATTTAAGAGACTTTAAATGTAGAGCTTAATCATTTCCACTGACTTTAACAATATATTTTTTCAACAATACATAAAAATTATGTATTTTTATTACTGCACCTTCCATAGCTCCTGAGTCTAATTTACTTAGCAAGCATTATGAGAGTTTTCACAATCCAGCCATAACCTATCTTTATAAATTTATTTCTTATCACTCCTTCTTAAGAGATTGCGCTGTAATAACATCAAGCCTTATCCGCTTTCTCCATGAGGCGCTTTTGTTCCTTCTGTCTTTGCACAAAATGGTCCTTTAACTTGAAATACAAGTTTTCTCCAATTTCCAGAGAACTTCTGCTCATTCTTTAAGGCCTGGTGCAAATACACTTTCTTAGAATGCCTTCCCTTACTCTTACAGCAGAGGTAATTCTGTGTTAATTAAGGTAAAATAATCTTTTATAGTAGAGGTAACCTCAAAATGTCAATAAATCAACAATAGAAAGTTACTTCTTATTCACTAAATTCCAAAATTCTGAAATGTTGGTGGGTAGCTCTCCTCCAACAGTGATTTAGGGACCCAGGCTTCCTCCATCGCATGGCTCTGCCACTGTTCTCACTTGCCCTCTGAGGTCACATCAAAGGGCAGGAGCAGTGTGGATTGCCGAAGGTCTTCATGGGTCAGGCCCGGGAATGGCTGTCATCACTTTTGTCCACATTCCCTTAGCTGAAACGTGCTCATTTGGCTACTCATAACTGTCAAGGAGCCAGGAAACAATAGTTTTCCTCTGTTCCCAGGAGGAGGAAGTAGATTTGATGAGCTCGTAGAGGTCTCTGCCACACATCTCAAATATTTCCATCACTGTTTTCTCAAAATGTTTTTAATATTGCACATAAGCCATTCTGTCTTATATTTTTATTTATATGTGGGTTTGCCAAACTGGAATGTGAGCTCACGGAAGGCAAGGTTGTCCCTCCATTTTTAAAGCTCCCATCACCATTACGGTCCTAGCATAATGCCTGAATGCTCTGTGTAAACTACTACGCTGTCATTGCAGGTTCTAATCAAAGTCCATGCATGCGGTGTGAACCCAGTGGACACATACATTCGCTCTGGTACTCACAGTAGAAAACCACTCTTGCCCTACACTCCTGGTTTGGATGTGTCCGGGGTAATAGCAGCTGTTGGAGATAATGTATCTGCTTTCAAGGTATTATGTTTTTAAATTATTTCTATTTTAGCTTCATATTTTTTCTTAAAATATTTTAATACAGTTTTAAAATGTGTCTGTATTAAGTATTACACAATTTCTGCCACTTAGGGGACTCCTCTAGTGACAAAGAAGTTACCTTTTAGCCAGAGGCCTTGCTTATTTGCATTGTCGAGAATAAGTGCAGGGTCATTTCTCTATCACTTCTGTATCACATCCCCACAGAATGAAATGGTGAACCTTTTAACAGAAATATGTAAGCGAAGAAAACAAGAAAATTATATTGTTTTCTAACTCCTGATAATACACAAACCAACATAATTTTTTTATCCTCACCTGAGAACATGATTATTGATGTTAGAGAGAGGGAAAAGGAGGAAGAGAGAGAGGGAGAGAAACATTAACGTGAGAGAGTAACATCCATTGGCTGCCTCTCACACGCGCCCCAACTGGGGACACACCCGCAACCCAGGCACACGCCCTGATCAGGAATCAAACCCTGGACCCTTCAGTTTATGGGATGACACTCCAACCAACTGAGCCACACTGTGGAGGGCACAAACCACCATAATTTTTAGTACTTTTATCAATTTAGATTCACAAAGTAAAGGGAATGTAATTTTTTTGGAATAATAAGTAAAAATGAAAAAATGCAAGGTCACTATACATTTTCTGAGCTCCGACTCAGACAGAACAAGGTGATGAAGTCGATGAAAGTGTTATGATCAGGGCTTTTGTTATTTAAGTGCCAAAAGACTTTTAAAACAGAAAGAGTATATTTATGTTCTAGCATCTTTCCTCATAATTCCTTGACCCGCTCAACTTTGGCCACTCATTTACTGGCAATTGGACTGAGACAGAGATGATTAACGTGGCCCCTGAACAGGAAGACAGGCAGATTCCTACAGCTCTCCCCTCCTCAGCCCTGGCAGCCTGGCTTCTGCCCCCACGGTCCACTGAAGTGATTCTTGCTAATGTCACTAATGGCATCTATATTGCTGGAGTTAATGGGCCCTTTTATGTCATTATCTCTCTTGACTTCTCTGTGACATTTGACACTCTCAGTACTTACTTTTTCTTAAAAAAATTTTTGTTCTGCAGCTTCCGTGACATGTTCTCCTGTTCTCCTCCCCGCTTCCTTTCTTAGCATTCTTTCTCAAGGCTCTTTTTCTCTGGATGATCCTCAAATCTCGGCATTGCCCAGTGCTCCCAGTCCCTACTTAGACCTCTGTGTTCTGTACTGCGTACCTTCTTCATGATGATCTCATGTACACCCATATTTCTCATTGTTACATGGATACCTTTTGCATAGAATTTTTTATATAAAAATGTCTAAATATTGTATTGAGGCAGTATTTTAAGCCCAACCAAATATTAATCAGATAGAAGAACTATTTCCTATTCTTACATAAGGGGCATATTGAGTCTCTTAGGTAGTAGACATTTTCCTAATATTTAGGCTGTTTTTCTTTTTAAAAATTTTTATTACTTTTTGTATTGAGTAAACACTTTAAAAATTTTAATTACAGTTGACATTCAATATTTTACATTAGTTTCCGTAATATAGCATAGTGGTTAGAAATTTATATAATTTACAAAATGATCCCCTAGGTAAGTCTAGCTACTAAGCTCTGTAGCCACATTTAAATGGTAGTGGCTATTTAAAATTCAATATTAACTTAAAAAAGAAACAGTTCCTTAGTCACACTAGCAACATTGCCACTGCTCAGTAGCCCCATGCGTCTGGCGGTTATGCTGTTGGATGGTGCGGAGGCAGAACATTGCTGTCCTCACAGAAAGTAGCGCAGGAGAGCACGGGACCCACCTGGTCAGTCTCCTAAACTTCTTCCTCCGTGTGTCTAAACCTGAGCTTGTCTTTTCTTGCTTCATCTCTGTTCCTCTCTCATGTGACTGTTGGTGACTTCTGGGGTTTGACTTATCTCTTCGCTCTCCCTCACTCGGTTCCGCCTTATTAGAACTGTTTTCTCTCTTTCCACTTCTACTCTCTGTAGTTTAGGTTCTTTGCTAGGCCCTTACCTGGCTTCTATAATAGATCCTTACCTTACCACCCTCTGTCCTTCCTCTTTGAATCTATCCTTGCTCTATAAGCGTATTTTCTAAAATGTAATTCTGATTGTTTTATAATTAATCCTTACACTCATTTTGTGTAGATTTCAGGGTAGTGTTGAAATTGCTTATATTATAAAAGAAGACTATTTTATGCTCTCTCTCACCTATCTTTCCATTCATATCTCCCGTTCCTTCTCTCCCTGAAGTTTAGTAATAACGTTTTGTTCTCCCCTGCACAGCCCATGCTCTTTTGTCTCTGTTTCTTTGTTCATATTGATTCTTCTGCTTGGCAGAATTAAACTGAAACTTATCAACACGAGTTCAAGGGATTTTACACTCCAGCTTTCATTTCTATTCTTTTTATATCTCCAAACAATTACATTCCATATGTTAGACTACTTATTCTTTGCAAATGAATGCTGGCTTCTTTTTTCCTGCCACTATTATTTTACTTACTTAGTTTTCTTCACCCATAGTGACTCTTCTCAATTCTAGTTTTTAAATCTTCTATCTTTCAACACATACCTCAAATACTAACTTCTCAATGAGGGTATTCTTGATTCTCTAAACTTAGAAGTAATTTCTTTATTTTTCTTGTATCTATTTTAATGGCTCATCATGTTTACCTTGCTTTGTAATTATTTCTTTGTTACTTCTCTTTTCTTTAAGTTCAGGATGCTTGATATTAAAGAGAGTGTCTTGCTACTAATACCTTTCACAGAGCTCAAAGTAATGCTTTCTGAATAGTGGATTCTTGGTAAATGTTTGAATTAATACTAAAATTAATGCAACTTGTTTCTAAGCTGTAAAAGTAGGCTTAATCTTAACATAGTCACACCTGACCATTTATGGCTGACACTATTAAGCAGCGATGCTTGTCTTTGACTCCTAGATGCTTTGTGAATCTTGTTTGCCTGTGCCCCACCGTAGACTGCTGTTACTTTTTCAGGTCTCTTAATTATAGGACACATTTAAGTATGCTGAGCATTATTGTCTTAATGTTTTGCTTATTTCAAGGAATATTTTCTTTTCTTTTCTTTTTTTTTTTTTTTTTAAGGAAGAGAAGTTTGGGCAGGTGTGTGTAGTGGGCAGTGTCATTTCCCTGGTGTGCGGGTCACATTGGGCAGTCCTGTGATGCTTACGCAGTGACGTGTCTCACCCTCATTCACGCATCTGCTCTTCAGTCGAGAGGGCCACATGAACGTTTACTGAGAGTTTGCTGTCTCTGGTGCTGGGACAAGTGAAGACGCCAGTCCTGGCTCATCCTGCTGTCAGGACCAGGCACAGTGTTCTGCTTTCGGTGTAAACGTGACAAATGAAGGAAATAGAGAGATGAAGAAATCTATGGAAAGGGTTTAGAACAGGTAATTCCTGTGTGAAAGAAACATTCCTTTTTTTTTAACCCTCGCCTGAGGTATGTTTTTTGATTTTTTAGAGAGAGGCAGGGGTAGCAGGGGCAGGAAGGGAGAAAGTAAGAGTGATACATCAGTGTGAGAGAGAAACATCAATTGGTTGCTTCCTAAATATGCCCCAACTGGGGATTGAACCTGTGACCTTTTGGTTACAGGATGATGCTCCAACCAACTGAGCCACCTGGCCAGGGTGAAACCTTACATTTTGTTTTTTTCTCCTTAGTATTTTGAGCAAAAATGGTTTTATTAAATGCCATTTACTAACTGCTTGATATGAGCAAATTACGGAATTTCTTTTTGCCTCAATTTTCTTATTTGTAGAGTGGGATTAATTCTAAAGTAGAGAAAATAAAAGTACTTACCTCTTAAGCTGTCATGACTATCAAATTATATAGTATTCTTAACACACTTAACATAGTGCCTAGCACAGTACACTCTCAATAAAGGTTCATTATCATTATCATCATTGTACCATTCTGGAGGCTTGCTTTCCTTTTACTTTTTCTATTTCTCATAATTTTTCTTCTCACTGGTTCCCTTTAATAAAGTACTTAAAAATATTCAGTAGTTCAAAGTTATTTTTGTGAGACCCTAAGATGTAGAAAACCATATGAACACTTATTTCCCGTAATAAAGGTTGCACTAAAAAGGATTGCCGCCCAGACCGATCACTTCATAAGTTACAGAAATGTCTAAGCACTGTGTTGTACACCTGCAGCTGATGTGACGTTGTAGTTTATTGTCTCGTATATGAGGAGAAACATTCAGAAGGATCATAAAAAAAGGATTGTACCCATTTTGATGTCATTGTTAATCCCCGACACACATATAAATTTACTGCTTCCCCCAGAAAGGTGACAGAGTTTTCACTACCAACACGATCTCTGGGGGCTACGCGGAGTTTGCTGTCGCAGCTGATGACACTGTTTACACGCTGCCAGAAAAACTGGACTTTAAACAAGGAGCTGCCATTGGTATCCCATATTTTACTGCTTATCGAGCTCTGCTCCACAGGTAATAATGCTCTGTCGACTAAATAGCCAACAACAACGGAGGGCAGTGTTAATTGCTTTTCTCCCTGCCATCTGTCTATCATTTTGGTGTACCGTTTAGTTAGCATTAAGCTTTTATGAACTAGAAACTGCTAATATGAGAGATTGTTCTAATCACTGTGGATACAAGAAAGAGCAAAACATTGTCTTTTGTGTTCAAGATGCTCACAGTCTAGTAGGGGAGGTGGATGTAGGAGTGATAGCAGTTACATACAGTATGGAAAGTACAGTGATAGAGATGTGTGTAGGGGTTTATGGGATCCCAAGGGATGTGCCTGTGGTGATGAGATAGGTCTTCCTGGCAAGCTGTAAGGCTTGGGTTGTTTTAAAGCTGTATTTGAAAATGATCAGAGGGAATTAGCCAGGGTAAGCAGCTGGGAGGGAATAGTTGGTTTGTGGCGGGGGGAATCATGGTATCTGGAAGAGTTGTAGAAATTTGGTTTTGTTGGATAGAAGATTCTAAGACAAAGAGTGACAAAGTATAGGTAATCTCAGTGAATGTTAGCTGGCATCACTACATGTGTAGGTTTCAGATTGTGAAAGCCTGATTGTAGAGCTCTACCAGTGTTGTGTAAGGGATCTGGGGTCATGAAATGTTTCATTCAGGAGAGGGAACATGTTTGTGTTCTATTGATATTGCTTAGCAGCTGTGTGAAGGATGGACTTGGCCACAGGAATGGAGGGGATGGGAGGGTCTTATAGGATTATCATGGGGGCAAAATATTTCTGGGCCAGATCGAAGATCATGAGAAAAGAGGTGGAGAGGAAAGGACAACTATTTAGGGTGTAAAATCAGGAATATTTGGTGACTGCATGTGAAGAATTAGGTGAAGAAAGAGCTTAAGAATACTTCTAGCTTTGTAGCCTGGGTAATGTTTAACTGTGACAAGAAAAGGAGGGAAATGCTTCAGAGGGAAGCCGAGTTCAGTTTTTGAACTTGAAATTAAGACAGACATCCTAATTAAGAAGTTGAGCAGACTGTTGGATGAAAGAGTCGTGAGCTTGAAGGCTGGAGGTGCACATTTGAGGATATCAGCATGTGAGTGAGAGTTGGCTGGATGAAAATGATTGAAATTCCTCAGGGAGTAAGAAGAACAGTAGAATGAAAATAGGACCTTAGTGAGCATCAACATGTATTGGTGTGGTCAGAGGTAGTGGACAGAGACCCAAGAAAACCAAAAAGAGTATATTCTAAGACCAAGCGAGTGTAGAAGTCATGGTGTTCTTTAAACACCTGTTTAGCTCACGGGCTTTGAAGACAAAGACCTGTCTTTACCTACTACTAGCTGTATTATCTTGGTCAAGTTACTTCTCTGTCTCAGCTTCAGTTTATTGATTTGAAAAACATACAGCACCTACCTCATAGGTGTGCGGCAAGAATTAAATGAGGTAATGCATACCTCTTAGTATGGAGCCTGGCACAGAGTAAGTACTCATTCAGTGTGGGCAGTATTAGGTGTAGTAGTTGATTTTGCTACTAAGGAGGGAGACTAGATATCAGATGCAGCAGTGAGGTGTGTTTGGAAAAAAAATAAAAGTTGGGCTTAGCAATTAGGAGGTCATTGGTGACTTCAGTCAGATTATTTTCAAGGGAGCGGTGGGACAGGTGCTGATTGAGTGGGTTGAGGAAGGAGGAGTATATCGATTCCTTGCATGGAGACTACTCATAAAAAGTGGGGGGAGACAGATAGGAGGGAGTAGAAGAGTACTTAAGGAGACTGTGGGAACCAAAGGGTTTTTGTAAGGATGGATAAGACTTGAATGTGTTTATAGTTGACAAAGGGTCTAGCAGAGGGGGAGAGATGAAAGGTTTGGAAAAGTGGGGAAGGGTGGTGTATGGAACAAGATCCTGCATAAGGCAAGATGGAAAGGACTTAGGATATATGTAGACAGACTGGCTTCAAATATTGAAGGACAGCTTATCCGTCAAACCTAGAAGATATAAAGATGGTGTAATTATGGAAAGCATGTGGGTAGGGAGGTGCAGTGCTGAAGGAACTTATATGTGATTGTCTCACTTTGTATGACTAAGAAGGAGGCAAAGTGGCACCAAAATGCACATTGTCATGTGATTTTTTTCCTAGTCTTAGCCAAATTCTTAAGGAAGTTAGGTTTTAACATTAATTCAGGGCTGTAATATTGGTGGCAAAATAGAATAGTGCAAAGGAAAGTAAAACACTGGAGAGAAAGAGAAGTTGGGGTAATCCACCACAGGGTCCAGGCTGATGAGGGGAGGAAGTGAGGCCCACAGCTGCAAGTGGGCAGAAAACGATCCATTCAGAGACAGCAATCGCTGTGAAGTTGATGGAAAGGTTTGGATAGAATATGGGTTTGCTGAGTTAGGATAGGAGATTGTTGTCATAATACTGGTTACTATTGCCTGATATTTTTCAGGTAGAATGGTTGGAGGTGGATACTAGGTTTAGCCCTGGGAGGGAGTGGCTCATGTGGAGGAGAATTCAGGAATTGTGATGTAAGGTTTTCTGCCTGGTGAATGTTGAAATCTCCTAGATTGGGGCTGGCTTTGGGGTGGAAGGAAAAGCCTATGTGCCAGGTATTAGTTTTCATTGACTAGGAGGGAGCAGGAGACAAGAGCTTGGAAGGCCAGGCCAAGGGCTCAGGCCCCTACTGTGAGCCTTAAGGAGCTAAAAATAAAAAAATCTGATAGGGTCTGGAAACTCAGGGAAGAGTTTCAGTTAAGTCCAAGGGCAGTCTGCTGGCAGAATTCCTTTTTGCTGTGGGAGAAGTCAGTTTTTTGTTCTTAAAGCCTTCAACTGAATTACATGAGGCTCATCCATATTATGGAAGACAGTCTGCTTTACTCAGAGTCTACCAATTTAAATGTTACTCTTATCCAAGAAACACCTTCACAGAAACTTTCAGATCAGAATAATGTTTGACCAACATCTGGCACCCTGGCCCAGCCGAGTTGACACAAAATGAACCATCACAGTGCCTCCACACGAGGATAGAAGGACCATAGCAGTGGGGATCCAGGAGAGGATCCCCCCAGAGGATTCTCCACACACTGCAGGCCCAGGGATTCAGGAGAATGTGCTTATAGTGTTTGAGGGGTTGTTTATAAGATTTTTTAAAACATTCATTGGGAAGTATTTCATACCCTACAGTATAACATTAGTAATCCTGTTCCCTTACATTTGTATTTTACCTTTTAAAATGTCAAAGTATTTTAGTAATAGTTATCACAGTTTATCACTTGAAACACTTTAATTCACTACCTTCAATCCCCTTATCCCAAGCAAGAAGGTTGGAGAAAGCTTCATTTCCTGCCCGTAGCTGCCATTTGCTATTTGCCTCAAAGCTGCTGGCACACAGCCTTGAGCCGACTCTGGATTACTGTGTTCTTACCCCCAGACTGAACATCATGTCTGCGTGGCCACCCTGTTGTTCTAGGAAGTAAGAGGTTCTCTCTGGGAGTCAGATCTGGGTCACACAGCAGCTGCTGGCTTGTGATGCTTGCACCTGTCCATCTGGAGTAAAAAAGGACCCCCTGTCCGTCTTGCTACTCATTCCTTGTTTTCAGTATATTAGAAAAGGGGTAGTGTGATAGTGTGAACCAGAAATAACACACGTATGTTATTTCACCAGAAAATCTAGACATTTTAGACCTGACACAGGAACCTTTGTGACAGGATTTATTGTATTTCTTACACACTATCATTGCTGACCGAGCATTGTTTTCCAAAATAAGAGCTTAAAGTCTGGTGCAACCTGATGTTTGAAGGCATGGAAAAGTAAAAGTGTCTTCTTAAATAGTCTACCTGCCGTGTTTACTTCGGCAGTGCTCTATGCCACAGAATCAAGACTGGCTATAATGAACCTGTTTCGAGCTGCTTTCTGTGGGAACCAATGAGGAACTCCAGTCCCTCTGGCTTCAGCAGTTCCACTTAACCTGCCTGCGAGGACTGCAGCCTCGAGGAGGGAGCACCATGACGTGACCCCACGTTCAGCACAGTGCCTGGCACAGATCAGACTCCAATAAACACTTGTTGAATGAACGAAGAAATGATGAATTAAGGTTTTCTTTTATCTATGGCTCTGAAGAATCATCGTTTGATCTTCTGGAGCCTAAAGACCATCTCACCATGAATTCCCTCTTTGGGCAAGTGTTCGCTGGACTGAGGGTAGAATTTCCTTGAGAATAATTAAAAACGTGTGAGCTTAATTAGCTTTACAGTGAGATGATGAACCTATGCCTTCTTTTGCAGCGCCCATGTGAAAGCTGGAGAAAGTGTTCTGGTTCATGGGGCTAGTGGAGGAGTAAGTATTTTTTTAAGTGTATTTTTAAATGAGCATTCATTTGTGGGTTTCACACTTAAGTCAGTTTTAAAAGATATATTTATAGATATAGTCAAGGGTGTATTTTTCCTTTATGTAGTAAAGCTTCTTTAAGTTCTGTCTTCTGAAGGTGATTCTTTGTCAATAGTTTAGCATTTCTTTATTAATAAATTCAACAGATTACCCCACCAAAATGTATATATATTAGGTTTTCACCGGTGTTGAGTGTGGACCAAGATAAACTGGCTTTGTTTTTGCCTTCAAGTGGCATATGTTGTAAGACTATTCATTTAGAATTTTAAACAGTTCTTGCAGGTGAATATTAATTCCACACTTTCTTACATAAAGAGTTAAGGTTCATTAAAGAGTTGCACATGTTGCCCCAGACAGCACTGCAAAGCCACACTGAGTTCTTCGTCCTTTCTATATCCCCTCCACTGCCTGCCTGCTGCACTTTGGTGACATTCATGGAGTGCAAAGTGTACAGCTGTTTTCTTAACACCACAACTCATGCCTTAAAATGCTAACAGGAAGGTGGGGGCTAGTGAGTACCCAGAACTTATGAAATAAGCCCTTTAGTGAAGTCACCCAATGCAGAGCTGTTAGAAACTTCTTCAAGAAGCTGGCTGTCAGCCTGCCTTTGAGGAGCTTCGAGGAAAAGTTAGAGCTCTGAGGTCAGAATTTAGCAAAAAGTCCATATGACCTTTGTCCTGCAAGTAGAGGGTTTAGAAATTTTGGAGAGGCAGGCCAGGTGGCTCACCTTGAGGAAGGTGGTTAACCCTTTCAGAGCACTGTGTATTCTGGACAGTAGATTGTCTCCAGAATAATAAGTGGCATTCTGAATATGTGAATTTACCTTTAAAGGTGGCCGAGTACTACAGAGAATTCAGTCCATTGTTCAG
Organism: Glossophaga mutica; assembly: GCA_039655065.1. Taxonomy (NCBI): domain Eukaryota; kingdom Metazoa; phylum Chordata; class Mammalia; order Chiroptera; family Phyllostomidae; genus Glossophaga; species Glossophaga mutica. Next base: position 54,744,866 of record CM077307.1, on the reverse strand, counting down.
TGCCTTGGATAGATGCCTCACAAGGTTTCACACCCAACTTCCTGAGGACTTCAAATACATCAGTTCTGAAAGATTTCACAGATCAGACTTTGACTGTAAAATGCCAAGATTATCCCTACGGGGCCTGAGAAAATATGACAAATGTACCTTGTCAAGAATTCCCATTGTTTACCTTCACCAAAGAGGCTACTTTGCAGTTGAATTTAACCCTAAATAACTAAAGGTTCTGTTAAACATACATTTATTTAAATTGCTTTGGCTTTTAGAGAGCTGACCTTTACTCTGAAATTTCAGTAGGAAGGGGAGAGAAAATCTCTTCATTCCCTTTTACCCTCTTGTAAAAAGCCCAGTCGCTTCACCATGATTTTTTTAAAGGCGAAATCCACACTGTTCTCCTAGCTGGCTGAGTCTGTTAAATCCTTGGCTGGCAGGGATAGACCGGCAACCTGGTGTGTAAAGTGCTTCTGATCCTCCCTGCCCAGTCGGAGGGAAACAGTGCTGGGTTTTTCTTGCTTCTGTTTGTATGTTCTGTTCTCATTTAATTCAAATTCCTTTGGGATTATGTTGCGTATTTAAACTGATATGCAACTTACGAACACAGCTATTCTCCAGATCCATTCGTGGGGAGTGCCCTATTATAGTGTCAGCAAAATAAATAGAAGAAAAGAGGTAGACGTATCTATTAGAGAGTATGGTGAGTATAATTGTTGACAAGAATAGAATAAACAGGGCCTTTAAAATACCGGTTAGGTGTCCCTTTAAAGTAGTTAGAGCATAAGGAGATAAATTTACATTAGGTTTTAGGTTAAATGTGGTTTTATTAAAAAGTCTTTTTTTTTTTTAACTGAAATTTCTAATTGCAAATTAAGTAGTAAAAATTGACTTTGCTAACCCCATAGTGTCTGGTATTTTCACTCATCAGACAGTGAGTTCCATGTTGTTTTGCTTAAGTCAGATTCCTTTCATAACCCAAATGAGTTCAGGCTTATCATGCTCACATGCCATATAATCTTTAAGGTCCATCTCAGGCCTGCTAGTTTGTGATACTGTTACAAGTTTTATTAGGTTCTATCATCGTTTTTCATTTTACTTCTTTTCTGTCATGCCCAGTCCATGGTGATTTTTGCCTTCCTCTACGTCGGTGGTTATCAACACGGGGTGAAGTTCCAGCATCCCTCTTCCACGTTCAGGGACAGTGGGCAGTGTCTAGGGACATCTTCGCTTATTGCATCTGGGTAGCGGGTTCCGCCATCTCGTGGGTAGCAGTGAGATATTCTGCTGAACATCCTTCGGTGCACAGGGTAGCCCCACAACAAAGGACCATCTGGCCCAAAATGTCAACAGTGCCGGGTTGGAGAAACGCTGCTCTAACTGTGTGTCCCATTTACCGGTACCATTCATTTAGCATGTAATCAAACATGTATGGCCTACTGTTGTATTTTAAATAATTGCTTATTTCTGTATTTCTAAAATGTTTTTATTTCTTTTTTATATTGTATTAAGCACATTTTTTTCTGGCAACCCAATAGCCTGGTTTATTTTTATTTTTTTCATCTACTCCCATGGTCATACCATCTGTAAACTGACAAGCCTCAGATTTGTTATCCCCAGCTCTAAACTCTTTCTAGCCCATACCCGTATTGAGCTGATTACTGAACATCACCATTTTGGTGAGTCATATACAACTCAGCATGTTCAAGGTGAATTCTTGATGCTTTCACGAGCTTGATCCTCTCTATTCATCCTCATCCTATTAATCTACCCAGTTAATCTGGCCAAAGACCTAGGAGACATCCTTGATTTTTCTCTTTCTTCACATCCTACAATCTGTGAGGAAGGCCCTTCAGTTTATGTATAAACTGTATCTGAATTTGTTGTTGTTATTTCCCGTGTGGCCATGTCAGTCCAAACCAGCGGGAGTCCCCTCTTATCTAGACGATTGCATCAGTTGCTAACTGGTCTTCCTGCCCTTATTTCCCTGGAACCCTCTTTTCTGCCTCTCAAATAATTCAAGTGTTCTTTTTAAAGACTAAATTGGATCATATCTGACTTAAGCTCTCTGGTAGTTCTGCATGGCTCTTTGATGTAATCCAAACCTTTACCCCCAAGGCCATGAGTGTCTTGGCCTCTCTGTGCCCCTCTGACCTCTTCATCCGCTTTGTCCCATGTGCCCCTCAAGCCATATTGTCCCTCTTTCTTTTGAACATCCCAAGTTCATTCGCACTTCACAGGTAAGCCATGACCATGCTGCCTGCAGCATTCTCCCTGCGGTTTTCCACACCTTCATGTGGCTTGTCCCTGAACCTGACTTCATTCGGGTCTTATCTCTTCAGAGCAGCTTTTCCTGATGACCTAACTAACCCCTGTCCTGATCTCTTTCTAACCCAGTAGGCTGTTTTATTTTTTTTCATACTTTTTATTTTCTGAATGTACTTTGTTCAGGTATTTGTTTATCATCTTCCCCCATCTTTAGAATGTAAGTTTCTTGCATGAAGCACCATGTCTAGCACATAGGAAACACTCAATGAATGTCACATGGATGAATAAATTAATTTGCCCATGTACCTGTCTCTTCCACTTAAATGATAGAGGCCTGTCTATTATATAGTATTTTTATATGTAAAATATGAAGTTAGTGAACATATTTTGATAATTTTTAAACTCTCTACCTTTGTGCCAAACAGATGCTAAGTAAATATATTGTTGCAGTGTTTAAAAATTCAAGCTCTTCTGTGTGCTTTGGTCCAGTCTGTTTCCATCTCTGTGACCAGGGCAAGTTACTTACATTTTTTTTTTTACTTTCCTGAATTGTTTATTAGGTAAGAATTTTACAAACATGACACATATTAGCAGTGACGGTGGAGCTGGAGAGTATTGTGCCTTCTCCAAGCTGCAGGGTGAGAACTATCAATAGTATGGTGGAACTGTGGCCCTTTCCAAGGCCTTGGCTCTTGCTGCCAGCAGATGTCAGCCCTCGCATCTCCCTGTTCCTGTGGACGGGTTTGGTGATCCATTGGGTGTCGGGATTCCTTCTGATAGCCTATGGAATAGATCAATGAGGAAAACCTCAAAGAATTTGTTTGTGGAATCTTCACCAACCCAGTAAGAATTCAAGATTCTCAGAGCCCCACAGTGGCATCCAGCTCACTACTCAGCAATAGGCTGAAGGCTTCAGGCAACCTTTAGCTGGTTAACATCGTGATGGACAGGCTTGCCATAGGTTGTACCCTTAGGAGCAGGACATTTGTGGCCACCACGGCACACACAAATCTGATATATGACATAACCTCGCTTGGCCTTGTATCCCAGCCTGGGTGCTTTATTGGGCCTGGTGGGGCGGGGGTCCCTGTGGAGTGCAGAGCTGGCGGTACTGCCAGCAGTCCACCCTGAGAAGAAAGTGCATCACATCACACTGCTTCTTCCTCCATCCTCCTGGATGTACTTAAAAGCACCCATCTTGGCTTCCTTGATGGCTGTGGCCAGATGGAAAGGAAGTTCCTTTCTCCCCAAGTTACTTACATTTTATAGGTTTCACTTACTGTAGAATAGGGACAATAATCATATCTGTTTCATAGGCTTCTTGTGAGGATGAAGTAAATAGATGTATAGAAATTATTTAGTGTGGAACATGGTATAATATAAATGCTCAGTGAAAGTTAGCTGTTGTTCTTATTTATTTAAACTTGAAGTTCCTTAACAATAGGGTATGAGTTAGAACTTTAAGTTCTTTATGTGTATATATTTAATAAATGTTGGCAAGGATACATCAATCTAAAACTACTGGGTTAAGAGAACAAACTAACAGTGGCCAGGTGGGAGGGGGATTGTGGAGCTGGGTGAAAAGGGTGAAGAGATTAAGAAGTACAAATTTGTAGTTAGAGAATAGTCACCGGGATGTAAAGTCCAGCATAGGGAATACGAGGTCTGTCTGAAAAAAACCCAACCATTGTTAACATAACAAGAACAGTTTGTGCAACATTGATGTAACCTGGTAGCCAAGGAGAGTGGACTGCAATGTGTGTGAGTGAATAATGGCAATTTCACTGTACTAGTCAGTGGGGGAGGTAGGTGCCATTGAGAGAGCATGTGTACTGGGTGGCTGTTATAGTCCAGATGACTGAGTGAGTAGAGCAAGGGATCTGCATCAATTTTTGCTTAAGTTTGAACATTCCTCCATGGAAACGATTTGGATGATTCAGAAGGCTGCAGCTATGGGTGACTGGTGGTTGGCAGCTTTGTCACGACAACACACCTGCTCATGCATCACATCTCCTACAGAGTTTTTTAGCAAAACATCAAATCATCCAGCTTAACCAGTTCCCCTACAGCCCAGATTTGGTGCCCTGTGACTTCTGGCTTTTCCCAACCCTAAAATCACCTTTGAAAAGGGAGAGATTTTAGACTGTCAATGATATTCGAGAAAATACGACAGGGCAGCTGACGGTAATTGGGAAAACTGTGTGAAGTCCGTAAGTGCCTACTTTGAAGAGGACTCAGGCATCATTTTCCTATGTATAACCTCTCTTGTACCATCTTCAGTAAATGTGTCTATTTTTCTTATTGCATTGCTGGATATTTTCTGAACGGACCTTGTATAGTCAGTAATATTGTAATAACTATGTGTGGTGCCAGGTGGGTACTAGACTTATTGGGGGGATCACTTTGTAAATTATTTTACATGGTTCGCCACTGTGCTGTACACCTGAAACTAATATAAAAGATTAGGTTGGCCATAAAGTTTGTTTTTTTCCATAAGAAGGCTCTTGTAGCACTTTGTTGTGCTTAACTTCATTCAAAACAATTTTCATTAGATTGTATTGTGATAGCTGTCATATCAGTGAGCATTTAAAAAAAGTATCAAAATTGGTGAATTTTTGTGTAGCCATTTATTATTGAAGATGGAAGAAAATAAGCAACATTTTCGGCATATTGTGCTTTATTATTCCAAGAAAGGTAAACATGCAACGAACACAAAAAAAGATTTGTGCAGTGTGTGGAGAAGGTGCTGTGGCTGATCGAATCTGTCAAAAGTGCTTTTCGAAGTTTCGTGCTGGAGATTTCTTATGGGAAGGTTGATGCTCTGCAGTCAGGTAGAGCAGTTGAAGTTGGTAGCAATCAAATTGAGACATTAATTGAGAATGATCAGTATTATATCATGTGGGAGATAGCCAACATAGTCAAAATATCCAAATCAATAAATTTATTGTTGAAGATGAAAAATATGTCTTATTTTACAGAGAAAACTAAATGAACTTTTTGTCAACCCAATAATACTGAGTATCAACTGTAATTGACAAATAAAAAATGTGGATCACTTCCCCAAACCAAACTATTGGGTTACCTTTTGTTTTTCAGGTAGGACTGGCAGCGTGCCAAATTGCTAGAGCTTATGGCTTAAGGGTTTTGGGCACAGCTGGAACAGAGGAAGGACGAAACACTGTCTTGCAAAATGGAGCCCATGAAGTGTTTAATCACAGAGAAGTTAATTATATGGATAAAATTAAGGTAAAATTTTTCTACACTTTTATAAAAGTAAAATTTTGTTTCTTAGGGGACTTACTTTTTTTTGTAAGTTCTTTTTATCAGCCACTCTCAAAGTTGCTTTTTTTAATGCTTATTTTTTATGCTTATGTGTTTTAATGTTTTAATTTAAAAATTAGAGTTGTCTAATTTTAAGCCTTCACTCTCATTTCTGTATTGTTTATGTTTACCAAATAAAATTTAGCCTCTCAAGTCTTATAGCTGTAAAAATTTACTTTTTAATGCAAATCACAGTTTAAGTAAATCTATAGCTTTGTATTAGCACCTGTGAGATATTCTTAATATTTCTTTGGTATAATTTTTCCATGGAAGGTGAGGTCTCTTCAGATTACAAACTGGATCTGTCTAGCCTAGGGAATCACATTTATTTGTTAACTGGATGCTCTGGAGGAATAATCATGACTTCATCCAAAGTAGTAAGGTTGCATTTAATTAGTTGTTGGATATATCCCATTGCTGCAATAGAATTCAAGCAGATTCTAAAGTTCTCCATTTGTGTTCTAGTAGCAATTTACTAAACTCAGATTACTTTGCTAATTCTCAAACTACTTGCTAATGCTGAGAAAGAATTACAGTTTTCCAGGTACCGATTACTATGTAAACAAGGTCCTTACAAACCGAGGAAAGGATGAGTGAGAGTTTATTACCACTGAATCATCTTGCCAAAAAACTGAGTCAAGGCATGCCTTTGTTATATGTCTGGGAATCCTAAAATTAATGGAGTATTCACTCCTGATACCAGTTTCCAAGAGTATTTACAAAAATGTAAAATGGTTATTTTAAGAATATAGTTTTGTTTTGCAGTAATCTAATTTTAAGACCATGAGTCCTCCTAGCGTCTATCTGTTCCACTGGTTCCTTCCACTTAGTCTCTCTCATTCTCGAAAAACATTCTCTTAACCTTTTACTGCTCCGCCCCCACCTTCTTTATCACCAAACTTCTTGGAAAAGTAGTACTTACTGTTTTTAATTCCTTGCTTCTCATCACCTCCCACTGCAATTTTGTCTCCACCCCAGCTTCTTACACTATTTATCAGAAGTCACTGACAAGCTCCTCATTAGCAGTCTGCTGCTCTTGTCTCTGTCTTCATCCCATTGGATTTTCAGCAGCAATTGACCCTGCCCACACCTCCCACAAACTGGTTCTCTGATCATTTCCCTAACTGCATTTTCAGTCTTCCTCCTCTTCATATTACTCCAGTGTTGGTGTTCCCCTGGCTTTTCCCTTGGTCTCTCATCTTCTCTGGTGCTAGCTCTCCAACCTGATCAATCTCTACATGCCCATGGCTTCAGTGAGTACCCATGTCATGAGGGATGTGGGTTTCCAGCACTGTGTCTGGCCTGACCTGCCTGCTGGACATTGCCATTCATCTGGTCATGCAAGACAAAACCCACATTTCATTTTTTATTCCTATCTTTTAATCACTGTTCTCCCTGCAGCCAACCCATCAGGTTTATCACTTCATTGTATCAGTTTCATCTCTGATGAGCCTTTCAAATGTATCACTTTTTCTCTGTTCCCTTCACCATTGTGACTTAGTTTAGACTTCATCTTCTCCAGCCTTCACTATTATTCATAGCTGAGCTGATACAGCCTTTCATCTTCTCCACTATCTCCAGAGTCATTTGGTTCTCCTTAAAAAAGAAAAAAAGGAAAAAAACCCACAAAGGTTCTCCAGAAATAACTAAAATGGGAGCTCCACAAGGATGGGAAAGTTTGTCTCTCCTGTTTCCTGCTGGACTTCCAGCTTAAACAGTGCCTGGCACAAGAATTAACGAACCCTTGTCCCTAAAATGCAAACCCTCTAACGCGGCATTCAGTGTATTTTCACAGTCTGTACCAAATTACAATCTCTCCTCTCCTACCTTGTTCTCTCTCCTGACCCCCACCTACCCAGCTACATACTCCAGGCCCGCTGGGCTGCCTTCCAGTCCTGACTCAGTCCCTACATTGTCACTTTTCTCGTTCTTATGTCTGGACTGCCTCTGCCTCATGTGTACCTTCCTCATGTTCTTCTGTCTTCCTTTTTGCTGAAGAACCTCCTATTCATCTGTGGGACTTTCTATGAGCATTGCAGCTGATCAGAGTTGTAATTTTTTCTTTCATCATAACCTGCAGTTTATTTCTGCTAATGTAGTACTGAGCCATTACATTGCAGCTATGACTGTGTATTTCCCATCTGTCTCCCTAGCTTTGTGTTGAGCTCCCTGTTTCCGTCTTTGAACTCCCAGTATGTACCACAGTACCTGACACAGGTGTTTATTTTTTGTTAAAATAAAATGAATATAAGGTAGATATGTATAGCTTATTTGAGAGCTACTTTTGGGTGTTGGGAACTAATATCTGAGAGCCCAAATAAAGGAAGTTGGTGTGCTGAGCTGATTGTAAACCACTTAGAACAAAACTGAATGCACACACAGAACAGTCCCAGAATGCTAAACGGCCAGTGTTTGCTTTCGCTTTTTAATAAAAATGGGAGCCTTGTAGGGGGTTGTTTTTTATTTATTTGTTTCTCTATGACAATACATTTTAAAGATAGAACATTTTCAACTAAGAAAAAAGTATTTTGTAGTCAAGTTTGAGTCTAAGCAGCTGAAAATTCTAAACAAATTTTATTTCGTTATAGTAATTTATTTTGTATAAATCTTTATCATCTTAGATATTGTGGCTTGTACCTTGGAATTACATCATCACTATATAATTAGATAATTTTAAAACTTGCATTATTAGTCTTAAAATGTGCATTTTTATCATTCTAAACATTTCTGTAATATATGGGACAATGATAACTATTTTATAGTCTTTTTACTTGTTTTCTTAACTTACCCTGCATTCTTTTATGTTACATAGAAATCTGTTGGTGAAAAAGGAATTGATGTTATTATTGAAATGTTAGCTAATGTAAATCTTAGTAAGGATTTGAATCTTCTGTCACATGGAGGACGGGTAATAGTAAGTATTCTTTTTTTTACCATTTTGAAGTTTTATCATAATATAACACCATTTTGCAGGAATTGTTAGCTGTATAAGTGTTGTTCCTCATACTAGGTTGTTGGCAGCAGAGGCCCTATTGAAATAAACCCACGGGATACCATGGCAAAGGAATCTAGTATAATTGGACTTGCTCTCTATTCATCAACCAAGGTAAGAAAAGAGGTAATTCTGATTGGGGTAACTTGCCTAGTCAGGCAGACTGAGGTTTAAGTAAATGCTAGACTTAGTCATCTGACTAGATGTGTGCATTAAAGATTAGTCCCTAGAAGATTACTAGGGCAGCAGTATCATTTATTTTCCATGTCAGGACACTTTTGAGAGAGGAAGGAGGTAGTATTAGTAATTACTTTAGGACAGTATGTATTTTGTAAGCTGATGCTGTCTCAGACAAGTTGGACTTATGGTTACAATATTGAGAGCTACTTTTTCTATTGTTCTGGACAGGTTAACAAAGCCACACTTTTGTGAGAAACTCTATGTTTTCTTAAATTCTGAAAATATTTAATGCTTCTGAAAATCAGCTCATATGTTTTTCTACAGAAACCCCCTCCCCCACCTTTTTTTTTTTTACACAGGAGGAATTTCAGCAATTTGCAGCAGCCCTTCAAGCTGGGATGGAAGTTGGTTGGTTGAGACCAGTCATAGGTTCTCAGTATCCGTTGGAGAAAGTGGTCCAGGCTCATGAAAATATCATTCATAGCAGTGGGGCCACTGGGAAAATGATTCTTCTCATATGATAATTAATTCTTTCATGCATTTCCTGTGTAATTAGAGGTTTCTTACTCCAGTTTTACTTACACAATCTTTCTTTAATTGGCATCCATTTGACTCAGTGAGTTTCTTATACTAAAAAACAAGATTTGTCTTTAGAGATCCTGGGTGTGGGGCACACAATTTGTGTTATAGCTGGCAATGTTCCTCACACCTTTTACCTGTGATCAAGCAGTCACAGCAGAAAGCAGAGTGTTGTGGTCCTTGGCATTGGGGTACACTCCCAAAGTTCCTGATACTTGATCATTGATTTCATACCTTTGACTAAAATATTCTAATGAAAAATAAGACAGTTTGATTTCCAAGCCTACTTATAAAGTTTCTTTCTTTCCTGATTAGCCCAGAATTGTATTAAACTTTGAAGATTCTCTGGTTTAAACAAGATCCTTTGTCCAAATAAATCTTCTCTGGATCAACAAATCTCTTGGAAGGGCATGATAAACAATGTCCAGACACATTTGTTAATTTTCCAATATTTACCAAAGTTCTAGAACATTTTGTTAAATATGCATTAATGGTGGATTACCACTGATCCTCATATCCTGTGAGGATGTCTTCCTTTTCTTGGTGTAATATGATACTAGCTGCATAGTCTCTAGGTAGATACTTCTGGACTGGTCTGATTGAAAATTAGATTCAGAATTATGTGTGCAATAGGGATCACATATTTTTTAAATAAATAAACAAATTTGACACATTAAGAATGATCTGCTTTTGTTTTCTAACATGGTGACCTGCGATGATCCTATAGGAAATGAAAAACTTAAGTTTTTCTAGTTTTATATCGCACTTGCCTTATTGCACTTGTACACAGCTCCTAATGATCTCATCCTAACAGTGTCCTATGCTGGAAGTCTTTATCTAAACTAAATAAAGAAGTGATTACTTAGAAATCTTGACATCAATATTATGTCTAATGTTAGGAGGTTTGATTTTTAATTTTGTTCTTGGTTTTCTTCATAAGAATACAGCCTCCTATCTGTTGTTGCATTACATGATTGATTCTCTTGACCTGATTTGCTCTCTTGAATGACAGTCATGTATCTAGTTTGAACATGGAATCCTGCCTGATAAATGAACAGAAAGTGTGGCTAACTTCTATAATTGAGGGATTTCATTGACTTCTGGCTGTATGTGCCATGGCTGAAGCATTTTTGCTTTTAGCATTTTTCAAGTTCATTCACTATTTATTTTATAAGTTAGCATCCTGTGAAATGACATGTTTGAAAAAACGTTTAAAAAATGTTATGATTCTAGAAACTAGCATGTTATATATCTTTAAATGAAGGATTGCATCTGATACAAAAAGATAAAAGAGTAACTATTCTGTAAAAGTCAGATTCCTTTTTTGGTGCCCCAGTTGAGGGGCTTGGCTCTCAGCCCCTTTCAGGCCCCTCTGTGGGACCCTCCCTTGCCCCATCTCCCACCTTCCTGTCAGGCCAGAGATACAATGGCTGTAGCCCCGTGAGCAGCTTGGAATTCACAGATCCCACAGGTACCTGGAAGTTCACCTACAATCCCACGGCTCCTCTGGACTACAAGGATCAGAGTGCCTGGAAGTTTCAGATCTTGTAGAAGTGACTCATTCTCCATCTCCCTCTATCTCTTACCTAAATCTCCCTTTTACAGAATAATTATTCCTCCTCCACAGAAGGAGCTGAAACATCCTGCTGACTTAACATTTCACAGTCCCGTACATAGTTTAGTAAATAGCCAAACTCTATGTATTGACTACTGTATTTATGGTGTTGTAGCACTGCACATGTCCCCTGTAGATCTCTTTGCAGTTCCAGTACTAGTATAGTCCCAGTTTTGAGCCAAATATGTTTACTGCCCTGTTGGTGCCTATAGCCTAAGGGCCACTCCACCAGTCACCAGTGCTGTCCCTGATACAAAGTAGAGAATAACCTGTGGAATCAGCAAGAATTATGTCATGTCCCGACTAGATGAATTTCTGTTCCTGTTTGCTTTGACCTTAGAATCATATAAAGTTAGATAAATAGATTGGTCACCTGAGCTGAAGAAGGCGAAAGGACATGTTAAAAGTCCCATGACTGGTCTATTCAAACTCAGCTGACATTTTTTAGTAGCCTTTTTTTTCAAATTGGTTTGACCGAGAAAGAGAGAGAGAGAGAGAGAGAGCGCCATCGATTGGTTGTTCACTTATTTATGCATTCGTCGATTCTTGTATGTGCCCTGAGCAGAGATTGAACCCTCAACATTGGTGTGTGGGGATGACACTCTAACCAACTGAGCTACCCCAGCCTGGCCCCTTAGTAGGCTTTTGGTATAAAAACCTGAATTTTGGACTTCCGGCCAAGATGGAGGCGTAGGCAGACACACTGTGCCTCCTCTCACAACCAAAATTGAGGACAACAAATATTTAGAAACAAGAAAACAACCAGAACTTATAGAAAATTGAACTGTACGGAAGTCCAACAACCATTCATCCAGACCGGTAAGAGGGGTGGAGTCGTGGCAGGAGAAAGTGGAGGTGCAGACCCGGGAACAAAAGCAGCAGCGGCTGGCAGTTCCCAGGTGCACAGGTGGCAGCTGGCGGTCCCGGAGCCCACAAGCAGCAGCTGGCAGACCCTGAGCACAGGGGGACAACTGTGCAGACCCAGTGAGGCTGCACAAGGCGGCTGGCTGACCAGGTGGTCCCACATTCGCGCTCGCAGATGGTCCAGGCAGAGGGGAGGTGGCGGAAGGGACTGAATCCAGGAGAGAGCAGAGCAGGCACCATTGTTCCCTCTCAGACCCTGCCCCCACATACAGCGTCACAACCCAGCGACTGGGCTGCCCTGCCCTGAGGAACACCTAAGGCTCCATCCCTCACTACGTAATAGCCGTGACCAGACTAAAACCAAACCAAACAAAACAAAAAAACCACCAAAAATGGCTCAAATCGGAGAACAAAACAAAGCCCCAGAGCCAATTCCTCTAAGCTGTGAAGAGATAGCCAACCTATCAGATGCACAGTTCAAAGCACTGGTCATCAAAATGCTCACAGAATTGGTTGATTTTGCTCACAAATTAGATGAAAAAATGCAGGCTACAATACGTGAAATGAAGGAAGACGCCTGGGGAACTGATAGAGATGGAAGGAAAACGGACTCAAATCAATGGAGTAGACCAGAAGGAAGAAACTAACAACCAAACAAGAAACAAGGAAGAAACAAGAATTCAGAAAAATGAGAGGCTTAGGAACCTCCGGGACATCCTTAAACGTCCCAACATCCGAATTATAGGGGTACCAGAAGGGGAAGAAGAAGAGCAACAAGTGGAAAACTTATTTGAACAAATAATAAAGGAGAACTTCCCCAATCTGGCAAAGGAAATAGACTACCAGGATGTCCAGGAAGCTCAGAGAGTCCCAAAGAAGTTGGACTCAAGGAGGAACACACCAAGGCACATCGTAATTACATTAGCCAAGATTCAAATGAAGCAGAGAATTCTAGAAGCAGTAAGGGATAAGGGGACAGTCACCTACAAAGGAGTTCCCATCAGACTGTCAGCTGATTTCTCAAAAGAGACCTTACAGGCAAGAAGGGGCTGGAAAGAAATATTTGAAATCTTGAAAAGCAGGGACCTACATCCAAAATTGCTCTTTCCAGCAAAGCTGTCATTTAGAATGGAAGGACAGATAAAGCTCTTCTCAGATAAGGTCAAGTTGAAGGAGTTCATCATCACCAAGCCCTTATTATATGAAATGGTAAAGGGACTTATCTAAGAAAAAGAAGATAAAAAACATGACAGTGAAAAGACAGCAGACTCACAGCTATTAAGAACCACACCTAAAACAAAAGCAAACTAAGCAAACAACTAAAACAGGAACAGAACCACAGAAATGGAGATCATATGGAGGGTTAGCAACAGGGGAGTGGGAGGAGGAGGGGGAAAAGGTACAGAGAATAAGTAGCATAGATAGTGGGTAGAAAATAGACAGGGGGAGGGCAAGAATAGTGTGGGAAATGTAGAAGCTAAAGAACTTATGACACATGGACATTAAAGGGGGGGAATGTGGGTGGGAGGGGGTGTGCAGGGTGGAGGGGAATGATGGGGGAGAAATGGGACAACTGTAATAGCATAATCAATAAAATATATTAAATTAAAAAAAAAAACTGAATTTTAATTCCCAGGCCTTTGGCTTTCCTGGCTTGCTGTGACTCTGGTGACTGCAGGAGTTGAGCTGCTTGCTTTTGAGACTCATTTTTCCTGAGAGTCCTAGTTTCTGACCCTATTATAGTCCCTTTGCCTCAGTTGTCACTCATCTCCTTGTTTGACTTTTATGAAGGGATTGTTCTATTCCTCCATTAATTCAAAATAGTGAGTACTTAGGAGTCCGAGAAGGCACCATGCTAGAATTTGAGGATACAAAGATGTATAAGGCATAGTCCACATCCTTGAGCTTACATTTGTGTAGGGACAAGAGCCAAGCAAAATTTTTTTAGAGTATTACAGATAGACACATATATTACTCATATATGTATATAGGCATATTACACATATGCATGTGTGTATATGTATAGTATACATGCATGTATAAAGAGATTTAACTTTTTTTTCTTACGTAGTTATGGGGCTGGTAAGTCTAAATCTATAGGGCAGGCCAGCAGGGTTTCTGTATTTCAGCATTCAGGCAGAATTCTTTCTTTGGGAAACCTCAGCTTTTGTTGTTAAGACTTTTGACTGATTGAATGAGTCCTGCCTGCATTATTGAGGGTGATCTACTTCAAGTCAACCAGTGACTCTAAACATAAAACTATTATAGGGGGTGACCTGGGGACACAAATGCAGGACCCTTCGTGTAGCTTGGGGTTTCTAATTACACATTTAATACCTTTGAGGCATTTGTTGGCTGTCTCTATCCATAGTATCTGTGCCCAGAGAACTACAAAAGAACTGGGATGCTTCTGAAAGGGAAAATAAAGTCAGGTAGGATTTCTTAATATCCTTGGCACAGCTTTATTGAGGCCAGAAATTCTATGTGTGCCAAGGGGTTTCCACAATTGGCAGTGCAAAAAGGACTTTTTCTGATCAAGATAATTCTCAAGAATAGCAAAACCTATCAGGTTGCTTCGGCCTGGCTCTGTCAGTGTCTTCAGCCACATCTTACAGACAGGAAAACACCTCAGCTCAATCCTTGAATCTCTGTCCAATAATACCGTTTCTTAGTACAGTAATTTTCTAAAATATTATTTGAAAATTTAAAACACTTTTATGAATCTGTTGAGCTTTAGGATTAGCTCATATTGGAAATTCTACATTCAAGGAAAGAATCTAGGAAATGTTAAATCATCAAAAGAAATTCAGAGTCACTTTGGTCCACTTTTGTCAGTTACCAGTGACACAGGTATTGGTGGGGACATTCCATGAACGTTAAGAGTAAGTCTAACACTGACTCCAAACCGATTGCATGGTACAGATGCTCATAAAGTTGTGTTAAATATACAGATCAGCAGTCCTTAATTTATCCTTTCCCAGCTTCATGTAGAAGTACCCATCAGGACTGCAACCGTACTAGAAATTAAAGATAACAGGAAACCCTGTGCTAAAATCCATTGGGAATTTACACTAACTCCATTGTCAATCATTTGATACAGTGACTGAAATTAGCTGCAAGTTTGGCAGGAAAAAAGCCTCAATTGAGTCACTGCATCTAACCAAGGACAAGGGTGCTACACTACCTAGAAACTCAAACCTCTTATTGCCCAGAAAGATTTGAGAGAGCTAGAGATTTATGCCCATCCCTCAGTATTTCCTCAGCTTCTTGCTTTCACTAGCATCTTATGGCCTGCAGGTTTCAATTTTGGTACAGCTGCAGGTTCAGGAGGTAGGGGCACTTTTCTCCCTTGGATGTACAGCCATACAGAGAAAGTTGCAAACAGGTGGAGTAAGGATCCCTGGATTGTAGCAAATGCTGGGAGAGCATACAGCACTTGTACAAAGAACATTTGCCCAACTCTAGCGAAGCCAAATTACCTAAGAATCAGAGCAGAGGAGGTTCATGCCTTAGTCCAGCAGGCACTAGGCTTGACCCAAGGTACTTATGAGACCATGCTACTCCAAGTAGATCTGAGAGGAACTGAGCTCCCTTGTGAACAGGGAGGAGGGCCAAGGGCATATGCAACCCTGTGGAAGAGTTGTTAAAAGCAGGGGTTATAGAGGAAGAAGGCCTGGCTTTAAATGTTGTCTGTACTACTGACCAGCTGTGGTCCTGGTCAAATTACCTAGTCACCTGGACCCTCAGTGTCCTCACATGTAACATGTTAGTAACCTCTCCCTCAGAGTGTAAGAAGTAGATAAGATGATGTCTGTAAAACACTTTGCACTCTGTCTTGCATGAAGAAGTGTTTAGGCAATTTTTAATTTTTATGAGCCATAAAGAAAGAATAAGTTGAGATAAATGGGAGGAATGAAAAGGGTGTATCCTGAAATATGCAAAAAATAAATAGAAACCCCAAATACATATTACCACAGAAGATACAAATCATCATAACTGACACTATGGAAAACACCATTGGTCATATGGGTAATTTGATCACTCTCCAAAAATGTGGAGAAAAGAGGTGAAAGAAATAGAGCAAATGAAAAATGAGAATGCAGCCTTTGAAATATATTGAATAAATAAATGTGCCTTCCCTAAATCCCAAAATAAAAGGTAATAAAACTTTGCTGAACCAACCAAAAGAGCTAAGTTTATTCATTGATCTATGCAAGATTAATGAAAACTACTAGTAGTAAGGCATATCTTAAAAATTTTAAGTTTCACATAATTAGATATTAGAAAGGAGTGTGCAAAAGAATCATTATTTATAGTTATATTACTCAAAACTTGGAGCATGTAAGAACAAATGGAAAAACTATTAATGAATTCAGAAAGGTGGCTAATTGCATAATAAATATACAAAAATTAATAAAACAGTTGATCATTAGAAAATATGGAAAAAAGATTTCATTCACAATAGCAGTGCTATTACTAATGTTAAAAGCAGTGAAATACATGTGATAAAATTTACAAGAAACAGGACCATTAAAAAGAAAACTTCAGGCCTTGCAGATGCTGCCACTGCCCCGATCTTCCCACACCCAGCCATGGTCAACCCCACTGTGTTCTTCAACACCCCAGCCTACGGTGAGCCCTTGGGCTGCGTCTCCGAGCTGTTTGCAGACGAAGTTCCAAAGACAGCAGAAAATGTTCATGCTCTGAGCACTGGAGAGAAAGCATGTGGTTATAAAGTTTCCTGCTTTCACAGAATTATTCTGGGATTTATGTGCCAGGGTGGTGACCTCGCATGCCACAGTGGCAGAGATGGCAAGTGCGTCTCCATCTGTGGGGAGAAATTTGATGGATGAGAATTTCATCTTGAAGCACACAGGTCCTGGCATCTTGTCCATGGCAAATGCTGGACCCAACACAAATGGTCCCCAGTTTTTCATCTGCACTGTCAAGACCGAGTGGCTGGATGGCAAGCATGTGGTCAATGGCATGGATGCTGTGACAGCCATGGAGCACTATGGGTCCAGGAATGGCAAGACCAGCCAGAAGATCACCATTGCCGACTGTGGACAACTCTAATAACTTTGACTTGTGTTTTATCTTAACCACCAGACCATTCCCTCTGTAGCTCAGGAGAGCACACCTTCACCCCCACCTGCTTGGAATGTTTTATAATCTTCATGGTCTCAATGCAGTTCATTGGGTTCCATGTTTTCCTTACCCCTTCCAAGTCTAGCTGGATTGAAGAGTTAAGTTTATGATTATGAAATAAAAACTAAACAGCAACAAATAAAAATTTAAAAAAAAGAAAAAGAAAATTTTATCCTGGAAGCCTCAGATAGCATCCTGGTGCCCCTGCACCTAGGGGGCCTGCCTGAACCCAAAGACACACAGGCTGGGCCCCCCTCACGCTGATGCACCCTTGGCCTCCAGTCCACCATGGCTGCATGGGGAATCTGGTGGTGAACTGGTCCTTTGTCACCTTGCCTTGCTCTGTGGGTATCCAAGAGGCATTGGGTGCTAGCAGGTGCCCAGCCACATAGCACAGCTGGCCCTCTGGGACCCTAGCCACGAAGGCAGGCCTTCACGGTGCCCACATCAAGCCCACAGGTAGGCCACCCCAGGCAGGTGGGGTCCTGCCTCTCAGAGTACCCCACCCCAAACAGCTTGCTGACAGTGCCACCCCTCAGCCGGTTTCATAGACAAAGTTTGTGCACATTTATCTACACGCTAGATTCTATGGGTGATCTTATTTCTGGAAATGGTTAAAGTTATGTCTGACTTTTTAAATGAAGGGGTAACATACAATAAAATGGAGTTTTTATACCTTTAAAAATAGAAAAAGGAAAATTTAAAACTTCCCTGGGGGACATAAAAGAATACTCAATGAAAGAATTCTTGGTCAGATCATGTAAAGATTTTCCTTCTCATACTCTAGAAATTCAAAGTAATTCATACCAAAATCTCCTTACAAGATTTCAGAAATCTGAAAAAATATTTCTGAAGCTTTTTTGGGGGAGGGGAGTTGCAAATAAAAAAATTCAGGAAAATATTGAGTTGGAACAAGTCCCAGCAGCTAGAAAAATTTTTACCACCTTAGAGTTACTAAAGTAGAGCCTTATTAGTCCAAGAATAGCTAGAACATTGGACTAAAATAGAGTCTAGAAATACTTCTCACTTTTGTGAGTAATAATGGATTTTCAGTGAGGGGGGGATTATTCAGTAACAGAACAGCCTACCTATCTGAGAGGTGAAGGCTTTTATACTGTTACTCAAAAGCCAAAAATACAAAAGAAAGAGCAAAGTAGGAAAAGTATAAAAAACCTCCAACACCAGATAAAAGTTAATAATCTTGAAAAAGAATTCTTCAAATCAATTAGTAAATGATGAATGCCCACCAGAGACATGGACCTGAGTAGATAATTCATGCAAGAACAGGTACTTGTAGCCAGCATTTATGGAAAGAGTTGTTCAGCCTCATTACTAATACAGTGATCCCTCACCTATTGCAGGAGTTACATTCCAGAGACCCCCACAATAGGTGAAAACCTGCAAAGTAGCGGCATTATATTTATTTTATTATTTATATATATTTTAAGGCTTTATAAACCTTTCCCACACTCCTATAAACCTTTCCCACTCTTATTAACCTTTCCCACACTCTACTATAAACACTTCATAAGCTCTTCAACACTTTACACACTCTTAAACCTACGTATTTTTAACAACATAGAAAATTCTATGTGGGTACTCACCAGTGAAGTATACTACAACTTGAATGATGAAGATCATGAATTATGTAGCTGTGCAGTACTGATGGCGATGAAGGTGATGACGATGAGATGAATGTACTGCACAGCCAAGAAGAGCATTGCAGCTCTTCTGAAGGTACCGCTTCATCAGGCGCTTCATCAGATGGTGCAGTATCTTCACCCTGGGCTGTAACTTCTATTTCCACTAAAGGTGTAGGCATAACTGATCTCTTCATCTAAGTGATGAACATAGTTATGGGGAGTTGCTGGCACTGCTTTTATCCTCAGAGGTAGCTTCTGTATGCAGAGAAATGCTCTCGAGTCCCAAGTGTCTCTGAAATTTGTCAAACCAGCCCTTGCTGGCACTGAATGGGGTTGGTCTGGTGGGAGAAGCACTCAATGGTCCTGCTTCTGTGTGTCCTGGTCTTCATCCTCGTCACCATCGTGGACATCCCTGCTTTCCGCAAAACTGTCATAAAGTTTCTTGGCCTTCGTCTGGATGGTGTTGGTATCCAGCGAGATATTCTTCTTCCTGCAGTCATTTATCCACAGGGCCAATGCAGACTCCATCCTCACAATGGCCTTATTGTGGGAAGTGACCACTCTCTTTGCAGTCTTGTTAAAAGTCACTGTTGCCGTAGACCTAATAATATTCATCTCATCTTTCTTTATGTAGCGAACAGTAGATTCGTTGATCCCGTGTTGGTGGCCTACAGCCATGTAGCTTTGTCTTCCTTTAAAATGTTGAGAAGTTCCACCTTTTCTTTGATGGTAAGCATATTCCTCTGACACTTGGGTTCACTGCCAGAAGCCTTAGAAGGCGCAGAATGTTTGGGTGGCATCATAGGGCTTGAAATAAATTCAAACTGTTACAAAAATTTCACAAAAACACAACACTGCAGAGCAACATCTACGTGCAGTAATCAGACGTGGATGTGAAGTGGATAAGGAGAGATGCTGAACCTATGGGCACAGTGCAAGAGAGCAAACAGACCGATGCTATGGTTACTGAGCCAATCAGCGCCTAGGATACAGAACACAGTGCTATGGTTGGTCGCCTTCCATTCCATCAGCCAATAGTGTGCCGTGTACAATCTCATGTTGGCAAACTTGCACAAGTGGTAGTGGTGTACTGCATTTCTATTGTGTACAGTATGGTATTCATCTGCTGATAAAATACATACTGTATTTTATTTCGATTTAATATTCTTTTAATATGTTTAAATTAACATTTTTATATATTTTATATTGTTTTAAAATTTTTAGACAAAAATAATTAAAATAATAAATATTATATAAATACCTATATACCGGAAAATCCTGCGATATAGCAAAAACTCCGTGATACACAATTAGATATATATTTTTTAAAAAACCTGTGATACAGTGAAGCCGCAATAAGTGAACCACAATGTAGTGAGGGGTGACTGTACAAGAAATGCCTTCTTATGGACCGTTGATGGGAGTATAAAGTTTCTGTTGTGGAAAGCAGATGGCTTCAAGTTTAAAATATGAGTCCCCCTTGACCCATTAATTTCACTACAGGACTTTATCCTAAAGAGGTAGACATGTCTGTAGAGAAATGTTTCAAAATTGTTTTTATTGCAGCATTGCTTATCGTAGTAAAATATTGGAAGCAACCTAAATTCCATGAACCAAGTGATTAAAAAGCCAATATATTCATACAGTGTAGCTTTTATTTTTTAAGTATTTATTTATTTTTAACATTTTTTATTGTTGTTCAAGTACAGTTTGCTTCCTTTTCCCCACCCCTCCCCACCACCCCAGCCCTCCCCACTTCTCTCCCGTTTCTACCCCCCACCTTGTTTTTGTCCATGTGTCCTTTATACTTGTTCCTGCAAACCCTTCCCCTTTTCCTCTAAAATTTCCTCCCCTCTGGTCACTGTCAGCCTGTTTTCAATTTCAGTGTCTTTGGCTATATTTTGCTTGTTTGTTTGTTTTGTTGATTAGGTCCCTGTTAAAGGTGATATCATATGGTATTTGTCTTTCACCACCTAGCTTATTTCACTTAGCATAATGCTCTCCAGTTCCATTCGTGCTGTTGCAAAGGGTAGGAGCTCCTTCTTTCTATCTGCTGTGTAGAATTTCATTGTGTAAATGTACCATAGTTTTTGATCCATTCATTTACTGATGGGCACTTAGGTTGCTTCTAGCACTTGCTATTGTAAATTGTGCTGCTGTGAACATTGGGGTGCATAGGTTCTTTTGGATTGGTGTTTCAGGGTTCTTAGGATATAATCCTAGAAGTGGAATGGCTGGGTCAAAAGGCAGTTTCATTTTTAGTTTTTTGAGGAAATTCCATACTGTTTTCCGCAGTGGTTGCACCAGTCTGCAATCCCTCCAACAGTGCACTAGAGTTCCCTTTTCGCCCCATCCTCTCCAACACTTGCTTGTTGATTTGTTAATGATGGCCATTCTCAACATTGCTGGTTGGTATCTTATTGTGGTTTTAATTTGCATCTTTCTGATAGCAATACTGAGCATCTTTTCATATGTCTCTGGACCCTTTGTATGTCCTCCTTGAAGTGTCTGTTTGAGTCCTTTGCCCATTGTTTCATTGGGTTGCTTGTCTTCTTAGAGTGGAATTGTGTGAGTTCTTTATATCTTTGGAGATCAAACCCTTGTCTGAGGTATCATTGGCAAATATGTTTTTCATATGGTCGATTCTATTTTCATTTTAATGCTGTTTTTTTAGCTGTGCAGAAGCTTTTTATTTTGATGAGATCCTATTTGTTTATTCTTTCCTTTATGTCTCTTGCTCTAGGGAACATATCAGTGAAAATATTGCTGCGTGAAATATCTGAGATTTTCCTGCCTACTTTCTCGTCTAGGATTTTAATGGTGTTACAACTTATATGTAAATCTTTTATCCACCTTGAGTTTATTTTTGTGTATGGTGTAAGTTGGTGCTCGAGTTTCATTTTTTTGCATGTAGCTCTCCAGGTCCCCAACACCATTTGTTAAAGGGGATATTTTCACTCCATTTTATGTTGCTGCCCCCTTTGTTGAATAGTAATTGACCATAGAGACTTGGGTTTATTTCTGGGCTCTCTTTTCTATTCCATTGGTCTACATGTCTGTTCTTATGCCAGTACAAGGCTGTTTTGATTACAGTGGTTTGTGATACAGTTTGATATCAGGTATTGTGATCCTTCCTACTTTGCTCTTCTTTCTCAAAATGACTGCAGCTATTTGGGGTCATTTATGGTTCCATATAAATTTTTGAAGTGTTCATTCTATATTTGTGAAATATGCCATTGGTACTCTAACAGGTATTGCATTGAATCTATAAATTGCTTTGGGTAGTATGGACATTTTGATGATGTTAATTCTCCAGATCCATGAACATGGTATGTGTTTCCATTTGTTTTTGTCTTCCTTAATGTTTTTCTTCAGTGTTATGTAGTTTTCTGAGTGCAGGTCTTTTAACTCCTTGGTTATATTTATTCCTAGGTATTTTATTTTTCTTTTTGCTATATCAAATAGGATTTTTCCCCTGATTTCTGCTTCTGATGTTTCATTGTTGGTATACAAAAATGCCTTTGATTTCTGAATATTGACTTTGTATCCTGCTGTTTTGCCAAATTCATTTATTAGGTTGAGCAGTTTTTTGGTGAAGTCTATAGGATTTTCTATGTACACTATCATGTCATCTGCAAACAATGACAGTTTTGTTTCCTCTTTTCCAATTTGGATGTTTTTTATTTCCTTTTCTTGTCTGATTACTGTGGCTAGGACTTCCAATACTATGTTGAATAGGTGTGGTGAAAGTGGACAACCTTGTGTTGTTCCTAATCTTAGCGGGAAAGATCTTAGTTTTTGCCCATTGAGTATGATGTTGGCTGTAGGTCTCTCATATATGGCCTTTATTATGTTGAAGAATGCTCCCTCTATTCCCACTTTTCTGAGTGTTTTTATCATAAATGAATGCTGTACCTTATTGAATGCTTTTTCTGCATTTATCGATATAACCATGTGATTTTTGTCTTTCCTTTTGTTTATGTGATGTATTACGTTTATTGATTTGCAAATATTGTACCATCGTTGCATCCCTGGGATGAATCCCACTTGGTAATTGTATCATACAGTATAGGTTTTATAATGACCATGGAGATCTATAGTTACTAATATGAGAAGATGTTCAAGGCACAGTATCAAGAATATTATGTTTAAAAGGCAGATACAGAATATGGAGTCAGCTTTAGCTTAAGTCATTCCTTCATCATGGCAGACACTAAAAAGCAAATATAGAATATGTATAATATAATTTCACATGTATATAATTGTCTGTATTTACTGATACATTTCAAGAGATACCTGATAGATGTTTATCAAACTATTTTATCTTAATGGGGTTATAAATATTTCTTCCACTTTTATTTTCCAATATTTTTAATAAAAATTTATTTCTGAAAAATTAGTAGCTAAATTCTATTTAAGAAAAATGCTTTCTTAAATAATAAATATCAGGCTCTAAAAAGTTTAATAACAAAAATAAAAATAAATGACTGACATTAAATTTCAGAATCTACATATCTATATCTTCATATACTTGCATAACATTCAGAATTGGTTCTGACCTGTGCTGGTAATTTTTGATTTATTCTTTTGAATGCTCTATAAAAATATAATATATTTGTAATAAGTAGATGATAATAATTTATCTTATTCTTATTTTTATATTTTATTTTTTAAAGTATATTTTATTGATTGTGCTATTACAATTGTCCCATTTTTTTCCTGCTTTATTCCCCTCCACCCTGCACCCCCCACCCACCAGCATTCACCCGCCTTAGTTCATGTCTGTGGGTTGTACATATAAGTTCTTTGGCTTCTCCATTTCTTATACTATTCTCAACCTCCCCCTGTCTATTCTGTATCTACTAATTATGCTTCTTATTCCCTGTACCTTTTCTCCATTCTCCCCCTCCACCTCCCCGTTGACAACCCTCCATTTGATCTCCATTTCTGTGATTCTGTTCTTGTGCCAGTTGTTTGCTTAGTTTGTTTTTGTTTTTGTTTTTTTTGTTTTAGGTTCAGTTGTGGATAGTTATGAGTTTTTTATCATTTTACTGTTCATATTTTTTATCATCTTCTTCTTAGATAAGTTTCTTTAACATTTCATATAATAAAGGCTTGGTGATGATGAACTCCTTTAACTTGACCTTATCTGAGAAGCACTTTATCTGCCCTTTCATTCTAAATGATAGCTTTGCTGGATAGAGTAATCTTGGATATAGGTCCTTGGCTTTCATGACTTGAAATATTTCTTTCCAGCCCTTTCTTGCCTGCAAGGTTTCTTTTGTGAAATCAGCTGATAGTCTTACGGGGACCCCTTTGTAGGCAACTGTCTCCTTTTTTTCTTGCTGCTTTTAAGATTCTCTCCTTACCTTTGGGTAATGTAATTTAATGTGCCTTGGTGTGTGCTTCCTCAGGTCCAACTTCTTTGAGACTCTCTGAGCCTCCTGAACTTCCTGGAAGTCTATTTCCTTTGCCAGATTGGGGAAGTTTTCCTTCATTATTTTTTCAAATAAGTTTTCAATTTCTTGTTCTTCCTCTTCTCCTTCTGGCACCCCTATGATCCTGATGTTGGAATGCTTAAAGTTGTCCTGGAGATTCTTAGGCCTCTCCTACTTTTTTGAATTCTTGTTTCTTTGTTTTATTCTGGTTGAATATCTATTTCTTCCTTCTATTCCAAATTGTTGATTTGAGTCCCGGTTTTCTTCCCTTCACTGTTGGTTCCTTGTATATTTTTCTTTATTTCACTTTGTATAGCATTCACTACTTCCTCTATTTTGTGACCGTACTCAACCATTTCTGTGAGCATCCTGATTACTAGTGTTTTGAACTCTGCATCTGATAGATTGGCTATCTCTTCATTGCTTAGTTCTGTTTTGGAGCTTTAATCTGTTCTTTCATTTGGGCCATAATTCTTTGTCTCAGGGCACATGTTGCATAGTAAGGGGCAGAGTCCTAAGTATTCCCCAGGGCAGGGCAACCCACATCACTGCACTGTGGTGCTGTGTGTGGGGGACTGGTCCAAGAAGGAACATTGCCACTTGCTTGTCTCTCTGCCAGCTTTCAGTCACTTTTTCTGCTACCCACAAGCAGATTAGGCCGTTTCGGTGCTTATTCCTGGATGGGAGGTTTTGTGTATGTTCTTGAACCCTGTAGGTCTCTCCAACGAACCCTCCTGTGAGGCTAGGAGTTTCTCCCACCACAACCCCCACAGGTTTTTTTCAGTCAGAGGTTTTGAGGCTTTATTTCTTGGCTTTGGAATCCTGGGTTGAGTAGTCTGTCTTGCTCCTCAGTTGTTCCTCCCAGTTTATCCACACACAAACATATGGCATCCCATTCTGCCAGCCATGGCCTTGTTTGGTGTCCTCTCCACTCTGGCTTCCCATCTCCACCCCTCCTACCAGTCTGGATGAATGTTTCTTCTTTAACTCCTTGATTGTCGGACTTCCATACAGTTTGATTTTCTGAGAGTTCTGGTTATTTTTTGTTTTTAAATTTGTTATTGTCCTTCTTTTTGTTGTATAAGGAGGCAAAGTGCATTTACCTAGGCCTCCATCTTGGCTGGAAATCTCCTTATTTTTGTTTTTAAAATAATAAATTATTCTTAGAAAATATTTTATTTTGATTTTAAAAGATAAAAATATTCTTCAGGTGATGAGAACTATTTGATCTTGGGAAAACTTTGTGTTTACATTTCTAGTAATAACTCATTTTTCACTTGTGATTAATAAAAAATTAATAAAAAATATAAAAATAAAAGATGAACTCAAACTTATCAATTTGTTTTGGATGTTTAGTTTGATTGCAGCATCCATCTGAAATCCAATTTTAAGCGCCACTTCTAATCAAAGCACTTTTAAGATGTGTGACAAATGCATTTGAACAGAATTGTACCCATGTGTTATTTGGTGAAATATTATTTTGCTTAGGACTTAACACTGAACATTGTTCTCTTTCACAGTTTATCCATGTAATTTGAGTTTTTACATTTTTTGCAGTTTCTTTTATTCTGGTGTAAGTTTTGAGTTTATTAGTTGGTTTCACATATTCTTGTTTACAGAGCTATCACCATAGCTTCTAAGTGCTTCACAGATTATGTTCTCTTCTATGTCTATCAAACTACATTTCCACAGAAATGAAAACCATTGAGTAGGGGAATTCCTTGCCATTTTGTTGTCATCCTGCTGCTCAACCAAGTAAGGAACACTGTTTTTCAGAGTTTGTTCCACCTAAAGGTAGGCAGTTTACCTGGAATTTTTTCACAATGAAGAAAATACTAACCCTATTCACACTTACACATTTATTTTCATCCTTTTGTCTTAATCTACTCTTTCACTGGAAGTGATAACTCTTCTTATTAAGCATGATTTATCTATCTTTTGTCTGAATTCCCTTGCTCTAACCTCTTCATGAAATTTCCTGTATCATGTATCCCCTGAGTCCTATAGCTTCATCTTCTACATAAAAATATAAACATCACAACTTATTTCCCATCCTGACTTTCAGAACATCATTCTGCTGACACCCTTGGTTTCTCTCAGTATTCTTTGCAAAAGTCTCATCTTGCAATCACATCTTAAATGTTAGTTTGGTGTGCAGTACTTTCTCTTTCCTCTAAACATTTCTCTTAATTGGCCTTAAAACCCAGGCATCAGATCACCTTTGTGCTCGTAAACCTTTGTCTCCAGCATCTTCTAGGGAGCCTATGGACTGCCTACTGGAAACTGATGAAGGGCGGCATCTGAGGAGGCAAAGAGAGGCCTCAGCCAGATCCAGGTTCTTATCAGAGAACAAGAAAGGATTCAAGAGTGTGACAGAAGGATTTAGCAACACACAGTAAATTTATTAAAGTAATAGTACACACTGGAGAAGTGAGAGTAGGTGACTTCAAAGAACAAGAAACCCAATGGGGTCTGGGTGGAAGGTTTTTCTTAAACGTGGGTGGGGGGGAGAATAAGATGGTCCTTTGCTTCTGATGCTGGTGGGGTGACTGCTGATGCAACTTGTCTTTGTGTCTCCTCTCGAGATAGCTATTTCTTTTTGGTTCTTCCAATTACAGTAAATTGGAGAGAGGGACATGGGGGAACAGGTCGTCAGTGAAGGTCTCATCTGTGATGTTTCAGAAGACAGAGGAGAGGGTTAGAGTTCGAGGCCTTTGTTTCCTATTGTAACTTTCTTGCCTCAGAGTTACTTGGATGTTTCACAAACTTCTCAAAATCAGTATGTCTTGAATTTAACGCTTCCCAATCACAAACCTGTTCTTCTTCATGTATTTCCTATCTCAGTGAATTAAGACAACAGGTACCTAGTTACCCAAGTCCAGCAGTCATTCTCAGCCCTTCCTTCTCCCATGTTCCCGGCCCTGCATCCAGCCAGCCATGAGGCCGAATGGCTTCTGTTGTCCTTGTACCTACAGAGCCTGACTCATGCCAGTGCCTGGGTCTGTACTCTTGTTGCTTCCTGCTTGGCTTCCTGTGATGCCATCCTCACTGACTGCTCGGCCTTTAGCCTCACCTCACACTAAATCCACTGGCCACACACTACCAGCGTGATGTTTGTCAATGCCTGATTAAAATCCCTTAATACGTTTTAGGAAAAAACCATAAACTTCTTAGCTTTGCACAAAGGCCCAGCCTCTTGAGCCTCACTCTTTACTATATCCCATCTTACCAACCTGCTTATCCTTCCTTAAGTGCATCATTCTCCTTTATAACTCTGTTCTGACATGCCTTTCTTCATTTCTCCATCTACCTAGATCTTATTCATCCTTCACAGCTCAAGTAACATGACTGTTCTGATCAACTCCTGTCCACCCTGTTGGTGAAGGAGGGACCTACATCCTGAACACTGTGAGATGGCCAAACACACAACACCCAACACTGGTCAGATGAGATTGACAACAGCTATTAGTCAGGTAGAACCTGGGGAAGAAGGCACTGGATGCCAGGAGGCAGGCCACATGGGGATTGTTCTTGGGAGCAGAATAAATCAGAAGGGGTTGTAGGTGGCAGGCTTTGTAATAACCGGAGGGTGGAGTAGCCCCTGATTCCCATGGAGTCAGGAGGGCGATTGGTTTGGTTGAAGAGTTTCACAGGCTGGCAGAAAGTTAAGACTCAATAAATTGAGGACAGGATGGGCTGTCGTCAGTCCAGCCCTTAGAGGAATGAAGTGGGTGGAGAGCCTTTCTCTCTGTGGGGGGCATATCTGGCTAGAGTAGGGGAATTCACAGCTAAGCCTTGTTTTTATTGATTGATTGATTTTTTTTAAGGTTAAGTGCTCAGTAAAGGATAGCCACCATGATTATTGGCTTGTCTTCTGTTGTTATTTTCTTCATTTGCACCATGTTTGAGATTAATCCCAGAAGCACCATGTCCCTGAGTTTGTAATACCTGAAAATATTACTACCCTTTGTTGCTTTGGTAAACCTGGGAGCTTGAAAAATAAATGAGTTAAACTGGACAGCATCCTGGCTTTAACACCCAGCGTATTGTAGGCCAATGATTTTCAGATGGTTTATTATGCATAAAACTGACTTGGGGTGCTTAAAATGCAAATTCACAAAGCATACTTCCTGTCATTCTGATCCTGGGGTAGTATGGGGTCTAGACACTTGGAAACGTCAACAAATGCCCATGGAGGTCATAAGAACACTGCAAAAGTCCCTTAACTTAGCCTTGGCTCCTATCCTGCTGCTGCTCTGTTCCTTGTCCTCCTCCCTTTCTCCCCGCTGCTCTTCCTTTAGGAGCAGAGCCTTTAAGGCAGCATGTAAAATTTTAGGCCTCGTGATGTGATAAGGCAATATGATAACCTCTTACAGGAAGTCCTCCCTGACTACCACTACCCAGAGTTAGGCAGACTTTTCTCTGCTCCCAGAGTACATCTGAACACTTGTCACTCTGCCATGGCTATTTTAAATTCTTTTTGGAAGAAGATGGGTCTGCACATGCACATACTCTCCAAAGAAAATGTGTACACACTTTACACTATAGCAATGTGCTATTTATTTGCCTGTTTCCCTGACTGTAAATTGGTGTAAATTTTTCCATTGTGGGGACTGTGCCTTTCATTTCCTAAACCCGTTTCTGTGCCTCACACATAGAGGGAACTTAGGAAATGTGTATTGAATAAATTAATAAATATTTATTATTCACTGAGTTATGGAACATACCTTAATTTCTGCATGAAAATGTACTCACAATGCAGTTTAAAGTTAAAATGTCAGCACAGGATGATTTTACCAAGGAATAGGGAATTTGCAACCAGGAGGACCCTAGCACTGCTCATTTTCCCGGGGGGGGAGTGCCAGAGGCAGCCTAGGGACTGGGGTGCACACTAGGAAGTGAGCAGCACTCAGGTTCTGGGAGCCACAGGACCAGGGAAAGGAGACTTGATCTAGACAGCCTGGGGGAGATTTCTCAGGGAGCCAGAGCCCTAACTCAGACCCTGGACTCCCTGGAAGCCTAGAATTTGTGTTACTACTATTTCATGGACCTCGTTTGCCTCACTTCCAGCCCCAGGTTGTGCAGACCGGGAAAATATAAATTAACATACCTTTCTAAAGTGACTAGAGAGAGGAGAAATCAGCTTCCAGAGCAGAGGTAGTCGAAAGTCCTTTTCCCTTACTTATTTTAATTATACCTGCTCTTTGACTTCATTCGGTCCTCCCACTCATTTGATGCCTCATTTCTTCTCAGTCCATTGGCTTTGGCCAGCCCTCACTCTACCATGCCTTGGTGGTCACTAACAAACCCCCAATTACCTTGAACCACCACCGTCCTTCCACAAAATCACTCAATGAAACCTAACCTTGTATCAAGCCTATAATCAACCCCCAATCTCTATCTTTATTTTTATCTCTTCCCTTGATCTGCCCAATCTCTAGACAATCAACTGTAATGGGTACAGCTTAGCTTTTTCCTCTTATTTGCCCTTTGGACCCAGAACTTTCCTGCTTCATCTCCTGTCTGTGCTATTTATTCCTCATTTATTCCTCTTTCTGCAGACATATTTGGAAAGGAATCATTTGATTAATTTTAAGGTGATCTGTATGTATCTTTGTACACAGTATGTAGAAGATGAGCAAGGCATCTCTCCCTCTGGGAAGTAGGTGGGATGTGGGTGCAGTTCTTCACCAGATGTCACTCAAACCATTTGTGAAAGCAAATTGCTATAAATCACACAATGGGGAAGAAGATAAGGTGGCTGAAGCTTATATAATAAGCAGTTGTTCATCAGGAGTCAGTATTTTCCCCTTTTGATTTACCTTGTTTTTGCCCTGGAATTTAAACTTCTAGCTCAGTGTTAGTAGAGGGCAGGCACTCAGATATTTGAAGCGTAAAGGATTACAGTGATTGGTTTGGTTTTTCTAGCTGTGAAATTTTGTATGTCAAGTTTTACATACAAAGATACACATACAGAAAAGAACACAGAGGTATATAGATGTTTGTACATACACTGTAAATTGGAAATTTGGCATTTGTATCAAGTATGGGAAAGTTGGTTTTATGTGTTTTTGAAATTTAGCTCTGGGTACCTGCCATCTTGCTCCAAAGAAAACCTCACTTTGGGTGGTGAGAAGACAAGAAAAAATTCCCAAGAACATAAAAGTAAAACTAATCCATTAAAATACATGTTTTCCTTTATTATTTTATTTGTATTTTAAAAAGCAGAGAACTGTAGCTCAGTGGATTGAGCGCGGGCCTGCGAACCGAAGGATCGCGGTTCGATTCCCAGTCAGGGCACATGCCTGGGTTGCCAGGCCAGTTCCCGGCAGGGGACATACAAGAGGCAACCGCACATTGATGTTTCTCTCCCTCTCTCCTTCCCTTCCCCTCTAAAGATAAATAAATAAAATCTAAAAGAAAAAAAAAAAAGCAGAGAACTTTCTTAACCTTACTTTTTACCTTGAAAACTTTTAAAAATATATTTATTATGCTATTGCAGTTGTCCCATTTCCCCCCTTTATTCCCCTCTGCACTGCACACCCCCTCCCACCCACATCCACCCCCTTTAGTTCATGTCCATGTGTCATACATTTAAATTTGTTGGCTTCTACATTTCCTATACTATTCTTAACCTCCCCCTGTCTATTTTCCACCCACCATCTATGCTACTTATTCTCTGTACTTTTTCCCCCTGTCTCCCACTCTCCTGTTGCTAACCCTCCATGTGATCTCCATTTCTGTGGTTCTGTTCCTGTTCTAGCTGTTTGCTTATTTGCTTTTGCTTCGTTTTAGGCGTGGCTATAAATAACTGTGAGTTTGCTGTCATTTTATTGTTCATATTTTTTATCTTCCTTTTCTTAGATAAGTCCCTTTAACATGTCCTATAATAAGGGCTTGGTGATGATGAACTCCTTGGGCTTGACCTTGTCTGAGAAGCACTTTATCTGCCCTTTCATTCTAAATGATAGCTTTGCTGGATAGAGCAATCTGGGATGTAGGTCCTTGCCTTTCGTGACTTGGAATACTTCTTTCCAGCCCCTTCTTGCCTGGAAGGTCTCTTTTGAGAAATCAGCTGACAGTCTGATGGGAACTCCTTTGTAGGTGATGACTATCTTCTTTTCTCTTGTTGCTTCTAAGAATCTCTCCTTATGTTTAATCTTGGGTAATGTAATTATGATGTGCCTTGTGTTCCTCTTTGGGTCCAACTTCTTTGGGACTCTCTGAGCTTCCTGGACTTCCTGAAAGTCTATTTCCTTTGCCAGATTGAGAAAATTCTCCTTCATTATTTGTTCAAATAAGTTTTCAATTTGTTGCTCTTCCTCTTCTCCTGGCACACATATAATTTGGATGCTGGAATATTTAAAGATGTCCTGGAGGTTCCTGAGCCTCTCCTCATTTTGTTGAATTCTTGTTTCTTCATTCTTTTCCGGTTGAATGTTTCTTTCTTCCTTCTGGTCCACTCCATTGGTTTGTGTCCCAGTTTCCTTCCCATCACTACTGGTTTCCTGTACATTTTGCTTTATTTCACTTAGCATTGCCTTCATTTTTTCATCTAATTTGCGACCAAATTCAACCAATCCTGTGAGCATCCTGATTAACAGTGTTTTGAACTGTGCATCTGATAGGTCAGCTATCTCTTCGTTACTTAGTTGTATTTTTTCTGGAGCTTTGACCTGTTCTTTTATTTGGCCTTTTTTTTGGTCTCAGCATGCCTGTTACATATAAGGGGTGAAGCCTTACATGTTCACCAGGGCAGGGCAACCCATATCGCTGCTTTGTGATGCTGTATGTGGTGGAGGTGTCCAAGAGCAAACAATGGCACTTGCTCCGCTCTCTGCCGGATTACAGTCACTTCCCCCACTACCCACAAGCAAAGTGAGCCCTTCTGGTGCTGATTCCCATGTGGGTGGGCTTGTGTACATTCTAGGACCCCGTGGGTCTCTCCAACGCACTCTCCTGTGAGGTTGAGAGTTCCTCCCGCTGCCACCTCAACCCCCACAGGTGTTTTCAGTTGGTGGTTTGAGGCTTTATTTCCCTGTGCTGGGGCCCTGGGTTGTGCAGTCTGTTTCGCTCCCCAGCTATTCCTCCCAGTTTATCTGCTCACGAATGTGGGACCACCCTGCTCTGCCAGCGACCGCTTTGCTGCACGTCCTCTCCACCCAGCTACCCTTCTCTGCCCCTCCTACCGGTCTGGATGGATGTTTCTTCTTTAACTCCTTGGTTGTCAGACTTCCATACAGTTCAATTTTCTGTCAGTTCTGTTTTTTTTTTTTGTTTTGTTTTTAAATTGTTGACCTTCTTTGGGTTGTGCAAGGAGACACAGAGTGTCTACCTACACCTCCATCTTGGCCAGAAGTCCACCTTGAAAACTTTTAAGAGCTTGGCTCTTATATTCTAAATACAGAAAGTACATAACTTTGGTCAATATTAATTTTTAATGTGTCAATTCAAGTTAGTAGGAAAAAAGCAATTTATGTGCTTCACTAATAACTTCCCCTTGTTTTAAACTTGTTTTATAAAGCTTGCAATTCTATTTAATTGGCATGTAATTTAATTGCCACATAAGTTATTTAATTATATGCTTAAATGGAAAATGTCGCTTATAGGCAATCATGACCCTTTTGTTACAATATGGAATCTAAACCTTCCTCCATCTTGTGTTTTCATGTAATTTCTTCATGCTGATTATTTGTATTGCATTGTGGAGTTATGTATTAAGTTGATTTTGCCATTGTTTATAATGGGATGCGTGTGTGTGTGCATTTTTATTGTATTTTAGTAACTAATTCAGAAAGCCAAAATTTAACCCATTTTATCAATAAAACAAAGGTCCAGAGGGCCATGTTTCTTTCTTCATGGAAAGTCGGAACCACTGTCCTCACACATACTCATCGAGCCGAGCACATCCTGTCCTCCATTTTTTGCCTGGTGCCAGCATTTTACTTTTGGAGGTTTACCTCAGGTGTTCCTTCTACTTGGGAGGCTGTTTGACCTCACTAACAGGTGAGGTGGCTTTTCTTCATTTTCTTTTAGGCAAAATAACAATGTAGAACCAGACAGAACTAGGGTCTAGGATTTACCTTTCACTGTTGTGGCACCCTTGGACCTTAGTAGGACTGCAGTTTCTTGCTTGTAAATCAGGGATAAAAGTTACCTTACTGGGTTGTTATAAAAAGCATATGAGATAAGTCTTACTATGCCTTTGCACAATGCTTGATGGATAGAAAGGCTGTGAAACATTTAGCTCTCTTCTATTAAGTGCTTAATAAATACATGTTGAATGAAAGAGTGGATTACAATCACCCACTCTTTCCAGCTGTACTGAGGTGTAACTAATCACAGTTATCTATTGTTGCCTTGTCTGACTCCCAGTGCTCTGTTTATCGAGGGGCGGGGGGGGGGGTCGGTGGTCTTTTTTCTCATGGAAGGTAGAGGGTAGTACCTGCCACATCATAAGTGATTGGGAAATAGTGAAAACCTTTCTCTTGCCCATCTGACTAAAAACTTTCAAAAAACTTCAAATACACATCATTCGCTTAACAAACATTCGTTGAGTAGCTACTCTGAGGCAGGCATTGCTCTCCAGGCAGGTTATACATCAGGGACAGTCTCTGGTTTCGTGTATTTTCATTTTAGTGGAGAGAGACAACACAAATAGGCACCTACTATACCGGATAATGATAAGAGCTATACAGAGAAATAAAGCAGAGGGAGAGGCAAGACAGTGTTGGGAGCAGTTGCTGTTTTATGTACTGTGGTCAAGGAAGCTGCTCCATAAAGGTGATATTTGAACAAGAAATCTGAAGGAAATGAGGGAGTCAGTCATGCAGATAGACAGCTGGATGGAGAGCTATGCAGGCAAAGGGAAAAGTGAGTGTAAAAGCCCTGAGGGGGGCACACATGTGGTGTATTTTGGGAGGACCACGGTGTCTGACTCGGGTGGAATGAGGCAGTGGGGGAGTAACAGAAGATGACATCAGCGAGGTAGCCGAGAGCCGAGCCTGCAGATCAGCAGAAATGTTTAGATTTTAAATCAGAGTTTGGAAAAAATCTGTATCCATAAATGCAAAGTGTATCCATTAGGGTTTGGCTACAGAAGTAAAAACCTTCTGCACTATAAAGCAGGAAGTGGTTTATACAGAGCATAAGTGCTCGAACAACACTGGAAGGAACAGAGGGATGGGGCCTGGGCTGGACCTTCAGGAGTGATTCCTAGAACAAGCTTTTAAAGCATCTGCCAAGAGGAGATGCTGTCTCTGCTGCTACCAAGAAAGCGAAGACTTCGGAGGACCAATTGGCTACCATCTAGGGATTAGCAAACCACCAGCAACACCACATTCACTTCTCACCATTCGAAGAGTCAGTGACTAGCCATCAAAGCACATGTAGAAAAACCCAAGGTCTCCACAATGCTGCTTATCACAGCGATAGCCAAATGGCAGGGTGATGGCCCCATTAACTTCTATCATTTGAACCTGGCTTGGGTGCCTGTAATTGTGAGAACTTGATTTTACTACAGAACTTGGCTTTCTAGTGTCTGTAATGCAGGGAGGCGGACTAGAAGGAGGCCCCGATAGCTGCTGAGATGCAACCACTGGCTATTCACTCACTGTCCACCACTGGCAGCCACAGGAGGCAATCAAGAAAATGCATGATCTGCACTGAGTTTAACAAGATCACTAAGGCCACCATGTAGAGAATAGATGATGGAAAATCACTAAGGAGGCCATTACAATAATCCAGTGAGAGGTAATAGTGTTTTTGTGTAATCTTGTGTTTGAAGAAATATTATAATCTAGTTCAATTCACTCACTGAACTGACGTTATTCACATTCCTTCCTTCTTTCCTTCCTTCATTCAACAGTTTATGTATTTTATAATAAAATAAACTGTGTCTCTAAATCTCAAGGAAATATAACTGTCTGACCTTATTGTACCAGGGGGTGATTTGGTGCTCGAGTATAAGGATCATACCTTTCCCTATCAGCAGTTCCGGTGCCTATCACCTACCAGATATTCACAAAACAGGTTTGTTGGAATAAAATCTATCCAGGAGGACCATTGTCTGAATTAGTTTTTGCTGCTCTTGACAAAATGCATTTTGTTACACACCAGAAGGTGTCGCTCTAGCTCTACGTTTTCTGCATGTTTTGCAGTGGGTTTTTTTATTTTTTATTTTTGGCTTTTCAGTTTTGCTCTAACATATTAATTGAGTTGTTATGGAAAGAGATGATAATTTAGGCACTGTTTACAGAATAAAACTGATTTAACCTTCAGTTTTACTGTGAACATTTTTTTTCAAATATAGTGTTCCAACTGAAATTGCCAAGTAAAAAGGAAGATTTCAAATTCAAAAAATGATTAGAGCAAAATAAAAATTCAAGATAGGATGTCAAGTTCAGAACACAGGAAAAATATGAAGCACAAAATCAACACTTCAGAATGGTAATAGCACAATAATAGCTATAGCCACACAACTGTTTCTATCTCACAAGCAAAATGGAAATTCTGTTTGGTATTTTAACAAAAGCACTAAAAGGAAAAATAAGGCCTAGAATAAAACAGGCTTTGTTTGTAGGATGTCTTTAACTTTGAAGAGCTCAAGATCCTGTATAATCTTGTGTTAGAAGAAATATTATAATATGGTTGACCTCACTTCCTGAACTGATGTCATTCATATTCATTCATTTAAACATGGACCTATAAGATTATACATCTAACATGTTTACAAACTGAGAATGAGAAGAAAGGGAGATGCAAACAGAAAAGGAAACATGAGATAATAAATGATTTGCAGGTATGAAGATGTGCAGTGAAGAAAATTTTAAAATAAGATAGAAAGGGAGCAGGTACACATTACAGACCACTTGCAGCTTGGAGCAGTAAAGGAGATTGACCCTTAGAATCAGATAATCTGGGTAATGGATTCTAAAATCTACTAGCTGCGTGACCTAAGGCCTTACAGGTCTGACCCTTCAGACAGTCTATATTTTTCAAACAAAATATTAAACCTATCTCCAAATGGAGTTTTGAGGGTCAAGTAAGATAATACATGGAAACACCCTTCCTTTCTTTAAAATGGATATGAACATGAAGTGGAATTAGAGGAGGAAAGTGAAGGAAACATTTACCGAACATCTACCCTATGGCAGGGAAGTGCTGGGCATTTTATGTAACAACACCTTCTATGTTCCTGGATGGGCAAGACTATCTCCCAGGTGGTGAGTTGCAACCTCACCTCCCTCTTCCCGCATCCCTTCTCTTTCTTTGCCAGGTCACCATGGTCCAATAACTACCTCTCAGATAGGGAAATTACGGATACTACTCTCCATCCTTAACCATTGAAGAATCGTCAGGAAGGGTGAGCTTTATTGAAACCGGTGGTTCTTAGCTTCAGCTGCCTGGTGGTAGTGGAGAGTTAGGGTTAGTGCTTCTAAGGAAGCGCTGGATGAGTTTGCCAACAAACTCCTGGTGGAAGCTTTCTTTTGAAGGAAAAAGATGTGAAAGAATTTGTCATCAGATCAAGATCACATATGCTTCTTAGATCCTTTTTAAGATGAAAAGATGAAATTTTTTTTAATTCAAAGCTTTATTACACAGTGAAATCAATTTTGGAAAATGCAACTTTAAGACAATAGGAATAATCTTGCTCTGGGTGTGTTCTCCATTAACGTTTACTAAATAAAAAGTTAATCTCTGTATCTGGCAATATAAACAGTCTATATTTCTAAGGTTATTGATGTCAATACATGCCCAGAATTATAAGTTGTTTAGTAGGTTTTAATTTCCAATTCAGAAATAATTGGATTTAAACAGGCAAAACACGTTTTCTTGCATGTACATACTTTTGGATGCATTAGAATCAAGAGTGTTATTATTCTAATGAACTTTACACAGGTTGGGTAAGAAATAAGTAGCAAAAAATAAAATGGTGAAAGAAAGTGAATTCCAAGAGTTTATTTAGCGTAAGGTGCAGAAAGCAAATCTTACAGCTGTGTATGTCCTCAATCTGATCCTAACATTCTCTCCTCTTATGTGTCCTTGGCTTTCATATAGATTATTAAATTTTTACATAGAAATTAAACTCTTCATCCTACAAGATTTGTAGACATTTGGATCAGTATCACACAAACACTATTAGAATATTGGCAATCTATGCAATGGATTTTAACTTTTATAGATTTTCTTGTGCACATTGTAAAACTTCATTATTCCCATGGCTGTTAAATTGAGGCTATTGCCAGTCACTAAAAAGGTAGGCTGAATATTATGTCCATTGCTGATGAGTAGCTCTATTCCTTGATAAGGTTACCAGTAGTGCTGTTCGATGTTTTGTACACAGTGGAATTAATGTTATTCCAGAAGGTAATGGTAATGAACTAAATTTTACATCCACAAAGGAGAAAGCAGGGCAGTCTTGCACTTTGGTCTTTATCTGTAATCAGATGCTTTATCACCACAAATCCTGTCTGTCAGTTCCCTCAATAAGCTGGAGTTAGTACAGGTTGTTACAACTTGTTTTGATAATGAGCTCCAGTACTGGTGGTTGCTCAAAACACCGCAGAAAGCAAAGCAGAGGACTCATCATTAGGTAGCAGACTACACAGGCAGTGGCAACTGGATATAGCTTTTAACTCTACACCATAGATGGTAATTTTTGGTTGCTTGCCTGATTTGCCTAGGGCAACTAAAAACATCACCTTAGGCCAATTCAGGCTAATTGTCAGCCTATGCAGTTGTGCCAAATTTGAGAAATGATTGACAACTATATATATACTCAGATGCATGACCCTCTAGTTCATAGTCATTAGCATCCAGTCACTCAGTCAGGGCTGGCCCGCCCCAAAGACATTAGCAGAGGCCAGCCCTCTGATAAGACTCAACAGCTCTGGGGAGGAGCAGCGGCTCGTTCTCACCCAGGTGTTCACGGTTCTTGTTGCATCGTTGACCTTCACTGGACAAGAAAATGGGATGGCTTAGGGCCTACTGATGACCTTGTTTAACACCCATCTGTGTGCAGGGGCGGTTAAGGCTGGACACCATCTGGCCTGACTTGGCCAGCCGTTTCATCATGTGGCTGCCTCTCCATGGTGATGGATTTCTCTGAATAGCTGAGTGTGTCGAGCATTAGCTAAGTAAGAAACAATGCATAAGCTCTGATGTTGCTCATCACACTTATTCTCAATCTAGAAAGTCATAACTACTTGTCTGTGTTTGCCTATAATTATAGGGAACACACATAATTATAAAATCAATTATTATAATGTTTGCGTATTATTTCTATCACTTTTACAATCTAACCATATCTCAAACTCTGTTCTTTCTACATTTATTCTTAAAAAATTTTTTTGTGCTTCTAGTGTTCTATTGTTTAATCAAACTTGCACCAAAGCTAAAATCAATATGAACAAGCTGTCAGACCTCCCATTGAAAACCAGGGCTGGTGTCAGAGGTACTGTGAACTGAAGGGTTACACCTTAGGTGGGGAAAGACACACAATTATATAGGAAGTATGACTTTTCACCCAGTCCGAGGGAAAAAAAGTATCCAAGGAATTAAAGCCATTACCAGGGTCTCCTGGAGGTGGTCCCCACCTGATTTCTTTGCTGAACTTTCTCAGATCTCTGCTGCTTCCAAAGAATGTCTTTCTCTTCAAACTTGGCCTTGAGAACTTTAATTTGCCTCTGGGAAAAAATCTACTCTCTACTTACAGGAGCTGGAATTGCAAGAGGGTCCTGTGGCCTCCCAAGTTTGTTACTCAATGAAGAGAGGAACAAACACCCAGGACCCCCAGAAGGACAGGGCGGGGTGGCCTCTAGCTTTCAAATCCTGCAGAGCAATCTCATGTGGGGGAATCACCCTAATTATCTCCACCCCCCCATTATTGCCCATGTGTCCTTTATTAATTGTTCCTACAAACCCTTCACCCTTTCCCCCTGAAATTCCCTCCCCTCTGATCACCGTCAGCCTGTTCTCAATGTTAGTGTCTTTGGTTATATTTTGCTTGTTTGTTTGTTTTGTTTATTAGGTTCCTGTTAAAGGTGAGATCATATGGTATTTATATTTATTTTTTTTAAATGATTGTCTTTAAAAGCATTTTAAAATTACATTGGTGATTAACAGCACACATACAATTTAAAAAAATTATTTAATCTTCATTCTATTCTTTCCATTTCCATTTGGTCCCCTTACACCCTCTGCCCCCAGTAATCCCCACACTGTTGTCCATGTCTATGGGTGTTTTTCCCAACCATTATAAGCTAATGTTTTGAAAAAGACTATCTTTATTCATGGATGATAACAAATAGTGTCTTCATGTGAGAAACCCAAATGTACCATATGAGATGACCCATTATAAATTCTGATAAAAACAAACAAAAATAAAGAAAACATTTTTATTTAGCTTGGGCCATCGTGCCCCCTGCAAATATATTCTTCCTTCTAGACTTGTGGAAATCCTGAAAAGAGCTTGCACACCCATATATTATCTCATTGTCCGGAACAAGTCCCATGCCACACTTAACCTCAAGGAGGTGGAGATGTGCAAGCCTCTTCTCTAACCTAAAGTGGACAGAACCAGATACTGGTGAACAGCAGCACCTTCCACAGTGAGGAATTCCCTTTCTCTTATTTGCATACGGGCAAAATAGGGGAGCCAGACCCTGTCACCTTTTCTTAAACCAGTTCTTTATCACATGGCCTCACAGTATATCTGAAGAAACTTCTTACAATTCAAATATCACATATGTGTAACTACTCAAATCTAAGAGAAAAATCATAATGTCAAGCGAAATGAAGGGGATTTGTCAATTTTCTATGTTTGTAATTATGAATAATTGAAACAGTACCTTCCATTTAAGATTTTGCCTTTTTCTTTGTCACTTATTTGCCTTCTAAGTCAGTGAAGCTGTGTTTCTCCTCTTGACTTCTCTTCCCAGATCGCTAAATGCTTCTCCACGCCTGTGCACACTCCAGTGTTGAAGCTTTGCTTTCCCCCTTCGGCTTACAGCCGGGGAAGTCGCCTCAGTTGCTGTGAGTGACTATGGACCACATCGGACGCAAAAGGCCGTAAAATTTGTGCTTCTGTTTCTAACGCTGCACAATGTCGGCTCCTCAGAGCACTTCTCCTGTGTCCCCACCTGCCTGAGCATCTAGCTCAGAGATGGAAGTGGCTGCGGTGACAGTCCTGCACCAGTGCAGGCAACAAGCCCTGTTGTCACGAGCCCTCCCCTTCCACCCAAAAGTGGGGCCGGGTGTGTCCTTTATTACATGATTACAAAACAGTCTGTGTCTCAAGGAACAGCCAGATATTTTTTCCAGACAAATTTGCAGCTCGCAGGAGCTCATAGTTTTGCTGTTTTAGTCCTCCTACCTATTGATTCATTTTCCCTGCTTTGCTTTTCTTCTACAGTTGGCTGGTGCATATTCCCTCCCCCTCCCATTCCAGAATTGTATTTTCCTCTTTGCATGTTCTCCGATGTTGGTCTGCACTCCCGTTTTTTAAATCATAATAGGAAAGTCTCATTAACTCAGAATCTATGATCACCCCAAAGTGACAAAACTTTTCTTTAACCTCTGTGCTCTTAGGCAGAGAGGGTTGACTGCACGGTTATTAGTGAAAGCAGACCCAAGCTCCTCTAGGGGTGCTAATTTATATGAAACTATTTATATTTACATGTTAACAAAATTTTTTTAGTCAATGTCTATTTCTCAAGGACCTTATCAAGTAGCACTTCTTTAATCTAGTTTGAGTTACAATATGAACTTGTAAGTAATGAAGCTATGTTTTTTTATAAACTTATTTTATTGCATTTCCTCATTACCATGTATCCTCACAATCACTGGCCTGTTGTCCATGTCCATGAGTCCTTTTTCCTCTTTCCTCAATCCCTCCCCCCTGCCCGCCACCTCACCGGCCCTGCTGAGCTGTCAGCCTGCTCACTGTCTATGAGTTGTTTCTATTTTGCTTGTTAGTGCTAAGTGAAATAAGCCAGTCAGAGGAAGACAAATACCATATGACTTCACTTGTATGTGGAATCTAATGAACAAACTGCAGCTATGTTTTTATTTAAAGACAGATACTTCAGAAGGTTTGTTTTATGAGCTTGGCTATCACCACCCCCCATATGAACAAACCCAGTCTTCAGCCCAAAGGCATGCATCTCCCTCAACCTGGGTTTAAGAAGTGAGATGTTTTTGTCTCTATGATCAAATCCAAGGGCTCACAGTCCCCTTGCTATGGTGCCAGAATTTTTGAAGATCAGGGCTGTTCTGCTTTCATGGAAGAGCCAAGTGCAGTGTCATTTAAACCAAATCAAGCTGTAAAACTTTTTAGGAACGTTTGCTCTTAGGGCTAGAAGGTATGGAATATTCTATTTCCTCTGTCAGAAAACACAGGTGTGATAATCAATAAAATTCCTGTGCTTCAGTTTCTTTTCACCAGCCACAATATTGAGTCACTGTGCGTGGGGAATGTTGAGAGAAGAGTTGGTAAAACTGGCAACAACTTTCCCTGAGATCAGCGACCCTACGTTATTTCCCTCTCTGTCTGTGGCCAGGCTTCCTTACCTCTGGGAAGTGGGG
This sequence comes from Glossophaga mutica, assembly GCA_039655065.1. Lineage (NCBI taxonomy): Eukaryota > Metazoa > Chordata > Mammalia > Chiroptera > Phyllostomidae > Glossophaga > Glossophaga mutica. The sequence goes on along the minus strand of CM077307.1, from coordinate 54,703,241 downwards.
AGGAAGGAAGAGAGCAAAGTCTTAAGTGTGCGTTTTCAAATCATGGAGAATGGGATTTGAATCTCAGCTTGTGCCACTTGGTAGCTGGTATTTAACTTATCTGAGCCTCAGTTTCTTCATCTGTAAAAGAGGGATAAAAATAACACTCACCTGACAGTTGTGAGGATTCAGTGAACGAAACACTTGGCATAGTCCCTGGCAAAGTCAATGAAGAGTCTCTGATGTTAGGACAGGTGGAGCCTGCATGGAGTTCTGAGTACTACAAGTGTGCTCTCTGTTTCTCATGGTGACCAGTAGTGTCAGACATTTGCAGCTGCTTAGGAAACATTGGATCAAGTCAACAAACTTAGTCCCCCATTGCCTAAGTCATTATGATGGCTCTGCTCAGTTACTCTTCCCAAATTCATTGCCTATGCTTTAGAAAGCAGTTTTGGCTGATGGTGGATAATCACAGACATGGTGAGCTTGTTAATATGTAACAAATACACTCATATGTAGGTAGAGTACTAATTATTCAGCCAGAGAACTAATTATTCATGACTCTCAGCCACAGGCTTTACATTCCCCCTTCCAAATGGAGTGTCTAGGAAAATATGAATTACATTCCTTATACTATTTATTCAATGACCACTTACTAAATACTTCCTTCATTCATGGCTGTGGGATTGGCACTGGTGGAGAAAGCGGATACTTAGCCTGGGGCTGGAGGAGGTAAGACATGCACGCAAACAACACAGCATATGACATTTAGCATGCGAGGTGCACACGCTGGAAGAGGAGGTGACCTCACAGCAATGATTTGACTCGCCGGAGCTCAGTTCAAATCTCATCTCCCTAATGAAGCCATCATCTCCTACCTCTTCTCTGTTTTCTCTTTTCTTTCTTTTTTCTGTTACAAATAGCAACCTCTGTTAATGTTTGGACTACAGAAATCAGGACGAGGTCTCCAGAAACTGGCAGAGTCCACTGTCAGCTTGAGAGGCTCAGATAGGAGGTCTTGGCTTGTTGAAATGTCCTTTCACACCAGGCAAGCCCCACCTACCTGGACACCTACACATCTTCTAAGGCTTCTCCTCGAGTTTTCTCCTGACTTCTCTGGACAAATCTTTAATGGTAGAAAGGGGGGATGTATTCCTCAGTAACATAATCATTTGAAAACAATGAAAACACAAATATCCTTTATTCTCCTTTCGTGTTTCCTAGTGGTTATGCCTCCCCGATAGCCTACAGGTTTCTCTCTTCTCCTTCTCTTCTCCATCATGGCCAGTCTCTTCCCTTTCCTGGTGTAGAATCCTTGGGAGAGGATGGTGAGAAAAAATCCGGGTGTCCAGAAGAAAAAAGTAATGTCATTAGTGAGAAGTGATGTTCAGCATCACTAAGAGTGGGCACATGGCTGGAAATGGTGGGAGATAGGTATACGGTTGGAACATTAGTCAGAAGGTTCCTCTGGTTGTACCTTACACATGCCTCCACCAGAGCCCTTATCCCTTTGCTTTGTTATTTGCTGTCTACATCTGCGTTCAGACTTCAGCCTGAGGGCAGTCAGGAATCGCCTTCATCTTTGAGACCTCAGGCATAGTAAATACCATTGATTCCTCATGGCCACTAAAGAAGTTCATTGACTTTCCCATTCCAACTGATCTGTCTGCAGATTCTATCCAACTCAGAAATAGGGATAGAAGCTGGAGAAACCTTGCCTGTTCTGATTACTCAGAACTCTAAATCAGGGATGACCCTTCGAGGTTGTCACTCTATCCACTGCATATGTCCTCTCAGCCTTTCCTGTGCCTAATACCATGGTTCACTAAATGGCCCACTGGAATTAAGCAACTAGGGAGGCTTATTAATGAAGGTTGGAAAACATTTCAGGCTTGAACTTTAATCCTTGTACATTTGCTCTTCGTTATTCAGATTCTCAATGCTACAGCTATGAGTGACCCAAGCTAAAGTTGGCTGATGACAAGTACTAGGAAGTTCTCTTGTAAACTTAACCACCTGCACAATTGTGGTCTTTGGAAATGCTTACATTACCTACTTTTTACTGGGGTTTGAAGTGGTGTTGATAAAAACAAACAAACAAACAAACAAACAAACAAAAAACGTCGATCTGGGGTCACATCAAATGCTCATGTCTGTCCACTGTATCTGAGGAGACAGCCTTGATGACTTGACCTTTATCTATAAGAGAAAGACAAACCCATGGGGAAACTTACTCCTCCTCTGCTTACTCATTCCTCCGTTCCTTTAGTGCGCACTCTGCGAAAGGGTGCTAGGGATAAAAGGGTGAAAGGTGTTTCCAAAGTCCTTGCTGGTGAATTATCTCTCTGATTGCAGTGACTGCCTAGGCCAGGGCTCAGCAAACTTTTTCTGTAAAGGGCCAGATAGTAAGTATTTTAGATTTTATGGGCTGTCAGGTCACTGTTGTGACTACTCAGTCCTGCCTTGGTAGCACCAAAGCAGCCATAGATAGCTCAGATGAATGGTATGGCTGTGTTCCAATAGAACTTTATTTATGGATAATGAAATGTGAATTTCATGAAATTTTCATATATCATAAAATATTATTCTTTTGATTTTTTTCAACCATTTACAACTGTAGCAACTATTCCTGTGCAGTGTACAAAAAGGGGTGGGGGCCTGGGTTTGGCCCTTGAGCCATAGATTTTCCACCCCAGATATAAGAGATGGTAGGTTAGATGATGTGTGATTTCTAAGCTGAGCTCCTTTTCAATCAAAGCGGAGATCTAACCACCATCGTAGGAGTAATCTTTGTCTTTTCTCCTTTCCTACCTCTGTTAATCTTCTGTTATCCAAAACCCCAACTCCATAGGTCTTTCTACAAAACAGAAATCTTTTATATACTTACGATACCACTGAGAACATCTGGGGACTCATTTTCCTGTAAGAAAACAAAAATGACTCCGATGACTATTTGGTCTCTGAAATGGTTTAATTTCGTATTTCTCTTTCCCTATCTCCATACAAGAATTAACATAAAAACTCCTTCTGGCTAAATTCCCAATACATTTTCACAGTGAGCATTTTTTGACGTGAAAATTACTAGAGCCCTTGTGGTGTTCATCAGGGATGTGAAATTGTGCAGCTCAGAGGGGTGGAGAATTCAAACCCTGTTTTTGAATTAATGCGTGCTTCTGAGGGTACCTCACTGTCAGTTGAGTGCTAGGGATTCATTTCTACAGAGTCCTGAGCATCTATTTAGTGTACTGTAATTTCCTTTCTCATTCCACCAGTGAGAGAATATCATTTTCTATTTGCACAAATAAATTAATATGTAACCACTAGTACCTATATAAAATTAGATTATTTACACCATCCGTAGGGGTTAGCAACACTTGGGCAAATTACAATGTCTCTCCCTAGTCCCTCCTCCCTCGCTCCCAATTTTTATCCAGGTGAAGTCTAGTGACAATGAGCGTTAAGGACACTCTGAAATGGGAACAAGAGTCCGTGGGGGTAAGCACACATGGGGAAGCACTGGCCCAAGTCCTCTTTATGGCTGCACAATAATTAAGTATCTACAGGGCTTCCTCGTTTAAGCTTAAGATGTCACTTTTACATCTCACCTCTTCCTTCTTTAACAACCTCTGCCTCCCTCTAGCTGTAGTCATCTGGTCCCCAAACCAGCCTTGGAATCTGAACTATTAAACTAGGACTCCCCCACTCCCTCCCCCATCACCATATTCTCCCTCCCCGACCTCCCTCCACACACTGGGATACTGGGATGCCTCTGGTCTTTCAGATCAGAAAACTCTGATAGTATAGAACATTTGCCTTCTGCAGCAATTCACAGGAGTTGTAGGAAAAGGAGTTTGTTATTGTTAAAAACCTTATAGGCTTTAGACTCAGACACAGTTGGATTTAGATTCTGGTTTTTTCACCTAGCAGCTCTTATAGACTTCAGGCAAAATAACTTCTCTGTGTCTTAGTTCGAATAGGTGCGAAATGGAGGAGCGCTACCTCCTAGAGTAGAGATGTGGGTTAAATAAGATAATGGAAGCCCTTGGTAAGGGCTCACTGAAAGGCTGAGGAGAGCACTTAGTAAAGTACTCAATAAAAATGCTACCATTTTGATGACATTAACAATTTTTTCCCTTCATTTACACTTCAAATGTTTATTGAAGTGCTGTTTGCTTCTAAGACTACAGGAGCATAAAACAGAGGAGCTCATGTTCAAATAAAAAAGGCAGCCGTCAACCATTACGTGCAGTACTGGGGGATGAGTTTAAACCAAGGCATGTTCAGGCAGTGTGGGCCCCAGGGGTAGGAGTCACCAATAGACTTGGGGACATCAAAGAAGGTGGTGCTTATGCTGTGTTGAAGGATGAATAGAAGTTTGTCGGGTGGTCAGAGGTGGGAGTGTACTCCCGTTAGAGGCACAAGATTTGTATTGTGAGAGTTTAGGGTAGCAGCGGTGGGGGGAGTGGTCACAAGTGAGGCTGGTGAAAGATGCTGGGGACAGATGATGAAAGGCCTTGACTGTCACGCAGAGAAGGCTGGGCTCTGACATGTTGCCTGGGCCTTTTGGATATGTGAGAAAGCTGAAAGCCATTAATGAGGTGACACCCTTCCCACTTGTGAGTGTGGCTGAGTTAGACTAGAGATCCATGTGTCCAACCTGTCATTTGTACGTGAGGAACCTGAGGTCAGAGATCACCAAGCAAAAACCCAACAAAGCAAGAACAGGGCTAGGAATAAGTCATGTGAATCCAATGACTTAAAATTCCTCCATACTAAGGCCCTCTCATTTAAATCCAGGCTTCTTCATTAAAGCCTTGCATTTTACGTAATGGATTCAAATGCAACTACAATTCCAGCAGGCTTTATTTAGCAAGATGCTTTATTGAGCATCTTCCCCACCTTCAGAGTATCAGAACTGTGGGCCCTGCCTGCTGAGAGTGGGGACATCAGCTAGGAGCGAAATGGGAATTTTACAAGGAGGAAATGAAGCAATTACAGAGACTTGCAGATGCAGAAACAAAATAAAAACCCAGAGCAGATTGAAAAGACGTCTTTCTTACCCTTGAACTTGCAATCTAGAGTCTGTTTTACAACTGGGAACCGATGCATCCACTGTAGCTGCTCCCTGCTCTTACTAGTAGCTTCAGCCACCCCTCAGCCCTTCCCCAGGGCCTAGCAGGAAACATACCAGCCTAAACCCGTTGTGTGTGTGCGTTTTCAGAGTACACGTGATGGGGAACCCGTGCCCTGGGCTACAGAGCAGGAGACTGGGTCTCCTCCTACACCCGGGCCCAGAAAAAGGGGCCAGAAACTGAGCTTCACTTCCAGCTTCCCTGGGCTCAGTTCCAGCAGCGCCTTGCCTTCTCCGGCACCTCGGCGCTTGCCTTCTCCCCTTCCTTAGCAACCGGGAGGCTGTGGATACAGCCAGTGGGTGGGGGCTCGCGAGGCTGTGAGTAGGTTGGGCGCAGGGGCGGCGGCAGCCCAGCCCAGGTGCCCCGCGAACCCGCAACCGCAGTGCGGAGCCATTCCCGAGCGCGGCTGTCGCGGCGCCAGTGTGCGCGGGGTCCCACGCACCCACCTTCCGCACCTGCCGCGGGGTCCAAAAAAGATCCTGCAAAAATGAGCCACTCTCACCCCTCTGGGTAAGTGACAACTGGAGCTTTTCCACGCCACTGCAGGTGGCGGCTTCAGCCAGAGCCCCCTCCTCCTCCCTCCTGCTGCAGAACGAAGGGGCAAAAGCGAGAGCCACAGGGGGGATGGGCTTGAGGAGTAAAATAATACGGATTCTGGGTTGCAGAAGGATGGCAGAAATCCTAGGCTTTGCATTCATTCCTCCCTCCCCTTTCTCTCTTATTTTCACTAACGTTCACCCTTTTTGAAATTTCCACTCTGGAAGGATTAAAAATGGATGTGAGAAACGCATACACTGAGCAGGGATGTTAGCTGGGACCCAGAGGATCCTGTGGTGTGGAACATGTGTGTTTCGATGCAAAAGTAGCGGTCACCAAAATACACATTCTTTTGGAGATTCGGGAGCGTGATAAGTTCTCCCTGTGGCGTCTGGCATACAAAGGAGGCGTGAGTTAACTTAAAGTTGAGGGGGGCTGCATTGTGAGGGGTGTCCCTTACCTCTGGGCTTTTATCCGCCCAGTCCCAAAAGGAGTATAAGGGGCCATTAATAGTCTTCTGATCAGGGAAGGTGGTCTGACACGGGAAAGGAAGGAGAAACGAAGGAGTTGTGTGCTGGCATGTTCACCGGTGATCTCCCCTTGCTTTGGGCAGGGTGACTCCTCAGAAGGCATTTTTGGCAATTATTCAATCCATTCTAGAAAGTTAACACAGCCAGTATTGGCTGTTCCCAACCCCGCCCCCCAACTCCCTCAGATAATCTTGGTCTTTTTACTGGAAGAGTGAATATCCAATTTCTTTCTGAATTAAACAATGTCATGCATATTAGATAGTTTTTTTATTATGATACATCTAGTAAGCAGATAATATCCTAGTCTATCTTGCAATTAATTCGAAAATGTTTTCTTTTTTTAATTGGATTTATTGCACATTTTCATCAGCAGCAAATTAGCAGAGGACAACTTATTTAAGATCTCTTGGAGTTTGTGGTGTCTAATATATCGCATTAGTTGCTGTGCTTTGGGTTTATAGTCACACTTAAAGATTTTATTTTGTAATGACTTCTCTGAGTGTCATGACATGAACAAAAATGTTTGAGAAAACTAAAGGCATATCAGACACCATGTTGGAAGTCAGTTTCAGAACTTTCTGGAAAGTGATATAGTTATGACTAAAGAAGGTTCTTATTTTAACCCGAATTGAGTTTAGGTGCCATAATGCTTTGATGCTGACCTCCTGTGCAGTTTTAGTTATCTGTGGGCCGCGTAGGATGTCACTGACGCTGTTTTTCTGCAGCTGCTGTTCGAAGTATGGCCCCATTTGGGAGAATGAAGGTGTCAGTCATGGTTGTCTTCCTATGTTTTTCAAGTTTTTGGCTAAGTTAGAATCTGATTAGAGCATTTAATAATCTATTTTAAAATGTGGAAAAACCTGTAGCTGCTTATGAAATTGTACATGATTAAGATTTCAGGAACTGAAGTGAAATTTTTCTGAAGCTCCATTAGTTGCAAGCACATGGGGAAAAGGAAACTTTGCCATCTGGTGAAAGGGTATGCTTTCTGGTACTCTTCAAGAAATGTATCAGGATCACAACCATAGTTTTGCCTTGTAACTGCAAGCTCCTGGAGAATAGGCACTGTATTTCGCTGATCTTTGTGCCCCCTTTACCAAGGACAAATGTTTTACACAAAATAAAACTCAGCAAATATTTGTTGAGTGAATGGTATCGCCTAGAAGTGGACGTATTCACGTATGAAAACCGCATCAGAGCTAAACATCCATCAAGTGCTCAACATGTGTCAGGCTCCAGTCTGACATTTTACATGAAACTCTTCATTTAATCTTCACATCCACGCCACGAGGCAGGTTCCAGTCACCCTTCTTTCCACACACAAGGAAAGTGAGGACTGGGAACGTTTTATGGATCTCACAGGAAGGAGGGTTGAGGGCTGGAATGCAAAGTCAGGTGTTCCAGCTTCAGAGCCTGTGGGCGGAACCATTCAACGCATTGCCTGTCAGGGTTAAGAGCTGAGATTTGTGGGAGCCCTAAATATACAGAAATTCGTATCCAGATCAGACGGACATCATACAGGTGGCAGCTGCACATAAATATTTAGCATTTTGATATACTATTAGAAAATAATTTTGTCGTAGTGTGTACATGTTCATGTATATATTTTGTTTTTGGTTCATCAAAAATAAATGGAAGTAATAAATACAAGAACTCTAAATGCCTTAAAATTCACCCAAGGACAAAATTATTCAAATTGCTGAAGTTTTCCCTCAGTATAAGTAGTGATTATTTTTCTTGCCTGTGCTATCATTTGGAAATAATAAAAGTTTCAGTAGCAAATAAAAGGTTTCATTAAAGCTGAGAAAGCTTTTCCATCATTACTGAAGCAGTTTGTACTTATTACATTTGAAGGATAAAATGGTAATAAAGTGCAGTTGTACAATAGAACAGAAATTTTAAATCCCTAAAATCCCACCAATCAATAAGGGATGTCCTGATGCTTTCTCTTGGGTCTTCTGTTTGAGTTCCAGTGCTTACTTAATTACAGCATGAAACATGACATAAAAATTGCGAAGGGCCTGTGCTGACTTTGTTCAGATAGAGTTTGGAGTAAATAAAAATAGTCTTAAAAACTTCTGCCACAGATTATAACAAAGACTTTGAATCTGAGCTGCATTGTAATTGGGGGGGAGTCAAATATAAAGCACCATTTCTGGCATTGTCGTCTCCAGTGAAATTGTTTTAGAGTGGAGAGTTTCAACAAGTAGTCTCTTTGGTTTGCTAAATCTCACCCGAAGTTGCTATTTGTTTGTGGGTTGTACACTAGTCCTAGAGATTCAATGGCAATTTTATACCTTCAGCCATTCATGGCAATAAAATGATACAGTTCTTTTGGCTCCTTGAAAGGTTCATCTCTGAATCCCTGGCTCTTTTAAGTAGAGATAGGCACACTCATCTGTAAATTTGCTTTGAGGAACGAGAAGAATGGGGAATATTATAATTTATGACAACATAAAAGTGCACAAGATGTTGTATGTTTGGAAAGATTCTGCCAAGGTTTGGAAGCATTTTTTTGTGTGTAGACTTATTAATTTATACTTTTTTAATGTACAGAAGTGTTTCTGTAGTGACAATATACTGAAGTGTGGTACAGAAAGAATCCACACAGCCTTAGCACTCCCTGATAACTCAGCCCTTCATCAAAAGCAAAGTAACAACTGCTGCAAGTAAAACTGTCAATTTTTAGATAATGAAGATGTACATCCAGAAGTGACAAAATAATCACAGGTCTGCCATGTTATTTGCAACAGGAGTGTCCATTGCACTCTGTCTCTGCCTTTCTCATTAGCGAACAGGGTGGTGTTCTGCCTGTGTGCAGCAGCAGCATTCTAGCCTGTGCTCGCCACTCACTCCCACCACTGTGCTATATGTCACACAGCACTTCAGACTTGAGGTCATGAAATGTTCAAGTTCAAACTGAATAGTTTCTATTCACACTCCTGTTAAATATTGGCAACTTAATTTCAAGGAGTAAATTGTTTCTGGTTAAATGAAGTAAATTGAATGGAGTCATCTTTTTTTACTTCCTCCCTTAACATTTCGTTGAGATTCTGCTCCTTTGTTTTTAGACATGGGATGCCTTCTCCTAACCCTTTGCATAGCAAATCTGTTCATATAAGCAGATGGGAATGAAAAGAGATTTGTTATACAATGCCACTCAGACCTTTGAACTCTTTCGGAGTTACAAGCCAAAACCCACATAGTGATCTGTCTCCAAAAATGTTTCCAGTGATCTTTCAAATGGAACTTAGGTCCTCCTTCAATTGTTTAGAAAGGGAAGGACTGGAAACAAAGGGTTGCAGTCCTACTTGTTGCCCAGTCATGAAAGTGATTGGTTGTATCAACACCTATACAATGCTTCAAATTGTCTTCTTGTTTCTCGGGCATTTTTCTAAGTTCAGTGCACCCTAATAAGACACCAGATGGGGAGATGTGTGCCTTTCTATTGTAAAAACAGAAAGATAAAAGGGAAGGGAGAGGTCATCGTGACTGGAAGTACATTTTTCAGGTAGATCAGTTTTAGGAACACACGGAGGAAACTTGAGGGTCTAAAAGTTTATTCCCTTGAAAGTATCCTTGCCTGGGTTCCTGTAGGAAAGGCTTTGGGGGGCCCCGAGAGTACGCCTGTCCCACTTAGTGAACATCTGGTTTGGAGAACAGGTGCTGTCAGATAAAGCCTGCTGTAGCATTGTTCCTCTCTCCCATGTTTGCTTTTCTTTTTTGTCCATCGAGGTACTTTATTTGCATCATGTATTTCATCCTTAGGAAAAGACCCCTGGAACTTTCCCTCCTATTGGTTTTCATCTTGCTCCTTCATGGTCCTTGACGCCCGCTGAGGTTGTCAAGGCATCTCTAAGTGGGAGGGGCAGTGGAAACTCCCCCAACCTATTTTAGTTGCAAATAACTACATGACATTTTTTCAGGGGATGAGAAAATAGAACTTCTCTGACTCAGTTTTCAATCCAAAACTCAGCCTCACATAATCAACCTGGGGCTTATGTATTTTTGAGACTTTATGTTTCCATTGATATAAGTTTCATTGAAAACCTTGGACTCTGGGAGATAATATTGCAATTAAATTTTAAATGTTAGTTAGTAGTTTTGGTGTAGACCAACAGAAGTTGTTGGATCCAATAATCCAACAAATTGTTGGACTCCCTGCAATGGCTTACTCACTTCTCCATACAAATAGTTGAAAATGGTGTGTACTTTGGAATGATTTCATTACGTCCATCATTTGAAAATAAGCTGTCAAATAAAGTCAGGGTAAAATTGTAAAAAAGAAAAAAATCTAGGATTCAGTATTCATATTGGTTTGCAAATATCTTTTCACTCTTCCCTAAACTTGAAATCCCAAATGATACGAGTGTGATTTATATTTAAAAAAGAGAAAAGGATAAAGAGGACATTTAATTGAATCACATTCAAAGTAAAACCTGTGACACTACAAATAAAATAATGTGTGGACCTATATTTATGCTTTCCATTAAACTATTTAAAATAAATATATTTATATAGAGTTAGCTCATTAACTTAATTTTTCATTTAAATGATCAACTGCCAGTCCTGATCACTTTGAAGAAGATTGGACCAGTGCCCTCAAGGGAAAATTAATTGTTTTAGTGTATAGATACTGCATTTTGATTTTTGTTTAGTTCCTTGCTTTGACTTCGCTCCATGGCTCTCAAACTTCAGCATGCAAAGAATTACTGTATACAAACAATGGTAGACCCCAAAGCAGGAGTTTTGTACTTTATGGGTTAAATTAATGATTTTTAAAGATAGTTTTGACCATGTGGTATATTCGTATCTTGCACTGACTGAAAAATCTACCCAGTTGTTAACCAGGACCCCATTATACCCCTGGCTTCCTGCTGAGCAGGGACTACTTTGTTCCTTCACTAGCCAAAGGCTCTAAGTCAGCCTCTTCTTGCAAATGTCCCAATTAGGGAACAACAACATTGACGACAACATGGCTGCATGTTGTTATATCAGAAAATACACCTCGGCTTAAGTCATTTACCTGAGAGCTCGCCTCTCTGGATTAATGTTTTTCTGGAGAAAAAGACAAAAGATGTGAAAAGTTCAACAGACTCAGCTTAAAAAACCATCTTTACCAAAATTCCATCTCAGGTATTAGGATTTGAGAATTGTTTTCAAGCCATTGCTGTTATAGTGAAACGTAAGAACATACAAAAAACCACACAAACATACAAGAAAGATACTTTAAAAGTAAAGAACATTTTAAAATGTAGATGTATGGCTCTGGATTCCCTAACAATTTCTTGTTTTTTTTCCAGGTCTCTTTTCACTCTCAGTCTTAGTTCCCTGTCTCTTTCGTATAGTTAACTCTGGTGTATGGGCAGATTGCTATGAAGTGCAATTTCTTCTTCTTCCCCATACTCTGGGGACTTTCATTGGAGAGCTTCATTAACCTCTATTCATCCATCCTAGCTATGTACATGAATGTGGTAAGATTCTGAAGCTACCTGTTCCTTTCCTTTTTTTGATAGAGCACCAATTACCCTTTTCTGTTTGCCAGATCAGATCATTGAGAATCAAAGTGCAGCAGCTTGGGTTTCCTTCTACTCAGGGATCATGTACTTTGTTCCTTCTGTGTAAATCTGCACCACATACTTAAATTGGTCACATTTCTGGTTAAACCTATGATACAGGCTGAATTGTGCCACCACCCCCGACTCCAGTTCAAATGTTAAAGCCCTAACTCCCAGTACCTCAAAGATTGTTTGGAGGTCTTTAAAGAGGTAGTTAAGGTTAAATAGGGTCAGCAAGCTGGGCCCTAATATAACTGGTGTCCTTGAAAGAAGAGGAGATTAGGACACACAGACATGGAGAAGACCACTGTGATCATAGAGGAAGATGGCCATCTGGAAGAAACCAAAGAGAAATGCCTGGAAAAGGTCCTTCCTTCAGAAGAAACCAATCCTGCTGACACCTTAATTCTGGACTTCTAGCCTCCAGACCTGTGAGATGATAAATTTCAGTTGTTTCAGGTACGCAGTCTGTTAGCACATTAGGACAACCCATTCGCAACTGTCGATGCTCTTTATTATTTGGTCCTGCAGATGCTGAAGATGGTCTTTATGAGAAATGCAGAGTCATTGCAAATAAATGATTTAAGAATATGAGGGTCATGAGGAGTGGAGATTGGAAGCCAAAAGTTCAAAAGGGAGATAAAAATCAAAACAAACAGAATATATAATTAAAGGACTAGTGAGAAGAACTAATTAAGACAGTAAGTCAATGATCTCTACTAGTAAGTATTGAAGTTTTCTTTTGTTAAGTCTGATTAGTAATCAAATTACTCCCCATCTCTCAGTGTGAGACACTGGTTGGGGTAGAAAAACTGAACATTTTGAACTGGTGCTCCATTTTTTTGTGACTTATTATTTTCTTCTAATAGTAACAAACACTTATAAATTAATGAGACTTCTTAGGGCAAAATATTGAATCAAGGGAAGAAACAGCAGGGAACTAAACAGGCGATATAAATTGCACATAGTAGTTATGAAACAGCATTAAAAAGCAAGGATTTTCAATTGAATCATATTGTTTTATAGTAGCAGTTAATTTGGCATTCTCTATATGCCATGGATTGTAATATTTTATATTTGTGAATATTAGGTGACTTTCATATTAAGAATTTGTTTGTCTTCATAGCTTGCTTCGAGATATTTATAATAATATTGTTTGTGTTGTTTAGATTCAAATAAAAATACTCTTCCATAAATTAGAATAATAGACTTGGAAAGGATCTAAAATCTCTGGGTACTATGGATACAAGTGGTCTTCTATTTTCCTCCTATTACTTATCTATATTTTGAAAATTTTCTGTTTCAAGCAGAAAAATACAAAGAGGAAAATAAACTTGAAATCCTACCATCCATAACTTGTCATAGCATTTTTGTCATTTTCTTTCTTTTCCATTTTCCTATGGATTATTTCTATTTTTAAAGCTATGTTAATGAAGGAACATTGTTTGGGAAGGCGTTTCTAAGACACAGTGTTTTAAAAGACACACCAGTAGGTACCATGTAGGCACATCCCTCCTCTTATTCCAGTCGTCTTTATAGTTCCCTTATGCCCTGCAAAGCCTTTGGTTGGGGATGACCACACCTTTCTGCATATTTTGCTCCTCTCTGCATCTTCAGGGCAATGACCTGAACTTAGCTCAATTATTGCTGACCTGTGTCTTCTATCTTAGTGAGACAGATGTCCCAAGAGTGCATTTTTGCTCATTTATTCAATTAATATGTACTGAGTGCCCTCTATTGCTAGTCACCAAGTTACCATATTAAGCACTTTGTCTTCCAGAAATTCATTTGAGTTCTTGAAAAAACCTAGATACTGAGTGTCTATAAAAAGTATCCAGAGTCTTTGTCCTTTATTGAGTTTTGCTATCCTTGGGCAGCAAGATGATGGTATCAATTAGGAATATGTTCAATTGCAACTAACAGAAAACCAAACAAATAGTGGTGTAAACCATAACAGCAATTATTACAAAGGGGACCCCCCCCAAAAAAATGAATTACCTTCTGGAGGGCAGGCCTCTTGTAATACAGGCTTCCTCCACTAAGTGAGAGCTCTAGGAACCCATCTGTACCAGTGTACTAGCTGACATTGTTGTAAGAGGCTGTGTTTGGCTTCAGTGAAAATTTCAGTGCACTTGCCTACATCATGATGGGTGATTTAGAGCACACCTGCCCACACCACTTCGAATGCTCAGCAGTGTTTAAACAAAAATGGCATGAGGCCGGGATGGGAGTAAAAGACAGAAAACTGTACAAGAACAACAATTAAAAATTTAAAAAAAAGGCATGACTTCCACACCCCACCCTTTCTATTCACCCAGTCTTGCCCTGAGACTTTTTTGTTGTTTCTCTGGATTAACAAAGTCCTCAAAGGGAAATGTTTTAGAAAGCAGTGAGGAAAAAAAAAAAAAAAAAAAAAAAGACAGCTGAAGCACTAAAAGGCATCAAAATGGACCAGTGAAAAAACTTTTGAACAGTGGAATAAAGACTCAACAGGTGAATTGCTTCAAATGGAGAAAACTTTGAGGATGAGTGAAGTTTAAACATGTAAGAATAAACGCAATTTTTTGTAAATAAATTCAGAGATTTTTGGGTGTGCTCCCTTGTATTTATTTCACAAGTAGTTTGGAGATAGGTGATTCTATTTTTTGTCATATTTCACCATAATTCATAAGGATTTACATGAAATTATCACTGTTAAATTCTTTATTCCTACAAATTCTTTTTTCCTCTAAAACTTAAGACTTGGAGTTTTGACCTAGGCTGGAATCTTTGAGAATAGAAGTGGGTGAAGCTGACGTCAGACTTCAGTCTGTGAAGAGGGATTTTGAGGTTCCAGTCCTTGGTGAAGAGATTGGCTCAGGGAAGAAAAACAAAAGGAAAGTCTGAGGTTTCAGAGCCAAATGCAAGAGCATGGAGCAGGAGCCAGATCCCAAAGTCCAATGACAGGGCACAAGGGAGCTCAACGCAGAAGCTGGGGGAAGGACATCAGAAATTATAGTGGGAAGTGGGGATAGAAAGGGCAGTTCAAAGGGGGACATGATTGGCAGTTTGAAGTGTCTGAAGTATTGAAACTGTCTCATTTCTTTTTCTTCTAAATGAAATATAATGAAATTCCAAAGGAAAAGCAGTATTCCATTAGAAACTATGAGACAGGCATGCTACAGTGGAAAGAATGGTATTTTTGGAGTCAGAAAGACATACATTTGAATCTCAGTTTTGCCTTATGTTAACTTAGGGAAGTTAATTTCTCTGTGCGTTACTTTACTCTTTCAAAAATGAGGGTAATAGATACCCTTCTTGTAGAAACGTTGGCACATATTAGAGAAGCACTGAATGGCAGCTATTGTACATTTATTTTGATGTTTGTGCAAATAATATGTTGCTTAAGTTTTTTAAAACGTTTTCTTCTTAGTTTTATTATTCCAGCTTTATTGAGATACTATTGACAGATAACACTGTTTTAGTTTAAGATATACAATGTAATGCTTTTATTATATACATATACGAGGTCTGTCAGAAAAAAGTCCAGTCATTGTTACTATAACAAGAACAGTTTGAACGACACTGATGTAACCAGGCAGCCAAAGAGAGTAAACTGCAATGCTCATGTGTGAACAATGATGACTTCACTGTACTGATCAGTGGGGCAATAGATGCTGTTGAGTGAGCATGTGTACTGTGTGGTTGTCACAATCAAAATGACTGAGCAAGCAGAGCAACAAATCTGTATCCAATTTTGCACTGAACTTGAACATTCCTCTGCAGAAACTATTGAGATGATTCAGAAGGCTGTAACTATGGGCAACTGGTGATTGGCAGCTTCATCATGACAATGCGCTTGCTCACACATCACATCTTGTGCAGAGTTTTTTGGCAAAACATCAAATCAGCCAAGTGACTCAGCCTTCCTACAGCCCAGATTTGGCACCCTGCTACTTCTGGCTTTTCCCAAAACTAAAATCACCTTTGAAAAGGAATAGATTTCATACCATCATTAAGATTCAGGAAAATATTATGGGGCAGCTGGTAGCAACTGGGAGAATTGTGTGAGGTTCCAAGGTGCCTACTTTGAAGGGGACTGAGGCATCATTGTCCTATGTACAATGTTTCTTGTATCTTCTTCAATAAATGTCTCCATTTTTCATATAACATGGCTGGATACCTTCTGGACAGACCTCATATATTATGAAATGATTATTACAATAAAGTACTTAACACATCCTTGTCCTTATGATTAATTTCTTAAAGTACATCAGCCAAAAATACATAAAATATACAGCTCAAAATAAGCAGAGATAGCCCAAACTATTAATTAGGAGGGAAGATGAGGAAATGTTTCCAGGCCATAAAGCACTTTCTTGTTCAATTAAACTAATTTATTTTAAATGGTAACCTGTTCTTAAATTCATGTATTTTTACAAAGAGAATTAGCACTGACCCACCAAAAATGAGGTTGCCCCTTTTAAGAAGCCATGACCTGGATAATTGAGAATTCTGATGAAAATGAAATTATCCAGAGTGTTCACATTTCTGTAACATATTTATTCTTCTTATCTAAGCTGAGAATTCAGGACAAACTTAGAAAACTGCATCATTTCTTTGACACTGACAAATGGTAGACTGGTGAAAATATTATGTACACTTTTAAAAAATGATTGATAATTTAAAATTTAGTCAACCTCTTTTGACCAGATGGCTTTACAGTTTTAAATCTCACTACTGCACATACGAATTACAATTAGGGAAATGAGAAGATTTTTAAAGAGGTTGATTTGTTAACCTTCCTCACCCAACACACATAGTATTTCATTGATGTGGTCTTCTTTAGTGGCTGGGTCTTTCCTTTCCTTTCCTTTCCTTTCCTTTCCTTTCCTTTCCTTTCCTTTCCTTTCCTTTCCTTTCCTTTCCTTTCCTTTCCTTTCCTTTCCTTTCCTTTCCTTTCCTTCCCTTCCCTTCCCTTCCCTTCCCTTCCCTTCCCTTCCCTTCCCTTCCCTTCCCTTCCCTTCCCTTCCCTTCCCTTCCCTTCCCCTTCCCCTTCCCCTTCCCCTTCCCCTCCTTTCCTCCCTCCCTCCCTCCCTCCCTCCCCCCCTCCCTCCCTCCCTCCCTTCCTTCCTTCCTTTTTCCTTTCCTTGGCCCCAGAGTACCACCTTGTCCAAGGTCACATCCTTCCTTGGCAGCCCTCAGTAGTGACTGAGCATGGAGGGATATAAAGGGCTGGGTATTCCAGGTTGGCCAAGGCTGTGTGTGGTCTGTGTTCATTTTGACTTCTCCTCCTGCTCAATTCTGCTTTCACCTTCTTCCTTTCACTTAGGTTGGTCCCTAGGAAGCACCTGAACTGCATTTCAGTATGCGAACTGAACAATTCTGACATTTGCTTTCTGAGAGTAGCTGAGTATGGAAAAGGAAAAGGAGGAGTCGGGGAGGAGGAGAAAGAATCTGACAATATCAAGGATCGCTGTGTATAGGACTGCCATTTAGGAGAGAGATAAAGCACAGGAAAGGAAGGTTGGGTGTATGCAAGGCAATCTTCACCTACTTACTAATTTTGCTTAAATCAGCTCTAAATATGGAAATAAGTAGAATAACATGGATGTTTTTAGAGCTTCTCTAATAGCCTGCAATTTTGTAACTTGTTAACTCAAAATGGATATTGAAAGCAAGAAAGGCATTTGAAGATAAAAAAAGAAACAATATTTATTTTTACATTCAAAAAATTCTTTCCAGACATTGTTCTGTGTAACTGGAATACGAGGTCCTAGTGAATAGGACAAAGTTAATGACCTCATGGAGTTTATAATATAGAGAAAGATAATTAAGGAACATGGCTTTCTGACTTCAAAAAGATAGTGCTCAGATTTATATGAGCTTCTTCCTAAGAAGGTGATGATTAACCACTCTTTGAGGGAAAAATAGGGAGAAATAGATTTTTAAGTGTTATCTCCTTCAAGGAAGGCTTTCTGCCAACGGGGGAAGTTAACTGTGGAAAGAAATCACTCATAATAGAAGTCTTTAAGAAGTAGTTTTACTTGCATAGTATTATTTCAGTTTGGGTTTAAATTGATAATTGAAGAGGAGGTATATACTTAATGATAACTTCCAAAATTCATTGAGCATTAACTATGTGCTAAATAAATTGTTAAGTGCTTTATACATATTGACTTATTCAATGCTCCAAATGACTTTCTAAAGTAAAGCTGTTACTATTTCCATTTTCAGGGGAAGATGTAAGTACTTTGCCCCAGGTCGCTAACCTACTGAATAATACAGTTAAGATCTGAAGTCAAGATATCTGACTTGAGAGGTCAAACTCCTAACTACCATACATTGCCTTCTCAAGACACAGCAAAGGGATATAGGTGTCAAAAGGAGAGTTGGAAAATTTAATTCATCTCATCTCCCTGCTTAAAACCTTTCATTGCTCTCAGAGAATTACACAATTCCAGGACTTTGTGGCATATCATCTTACAGGTCATCCCTTTGATCTTTAAACAGTTTCCTTTTATTGAGCCAAAATATCATCCCTATACTTTCATTCATTGTTTATGATGCTCATGCCTTCTTAGCATCTTTCACAAGGCAGCCATCCACTTACCTGGGTCCCTACACGTATTTCTTCTCCGGGCTGAGCTCTGAGTGACCTTTGATTGTACTTCATAGGACACAATTCAGTTTAGCAGTCAAAGCAGAAAAGGCTCTGATTTGTATTCGAGATCTGTCGAAGATCCAGAGTTATACCTCAGTTTACTTGTCTGTAAAGAGGGAGGATACTAGTACTTTGCAGCATTAAGAATTAAAAATACATATATTTCTTGTCATACAGAGTGTTTACTGTGTGCCCTATAGAAATTTAAGTGAACAGTAAGTACTAGTGATGAAACTTATTGATTTCTAGAACTTTCCCTTTGTCACCTTTGCTCCAAACAGCCTCATTATCTTTCTTCACTTGGATTCTACTTTTTCTATTAATGCATATTTTTAAGTAGCCATAATTTTTAAAATTTTCTGTTCAAAGATGTAAGATTCTGAAGTCTCCGAAGAAGCACTTGGAGGCCCACACTGTGTATTATAAGGAACTCAGCAACCTTGTGCGCCTGGGCCCACGGCCTCCCCGTGCACCGCTTTCCGGTCCACTCATCTGTGAACACGCGGAGCCATCCGGCCAGCAGTCAGCACAGGTGGAGACTAGTTCCGGTTTTACTTCAAGCCATGATATTACGGCTATAGAAAAAATAATGTTAAGGTTCTCATCTGGCTGCATCATTAGAATAAGCGGAGAGAAATTGTAAATCAATATTTAGCATAATTGCTGAGATCTGGCAGGTTTGGATGCAAATAAAAAAGAATGAAGAATGTAATGATGCCAATTTGGTCACCCTCTACAAAGTGGCAGGCAGCAGAGGCTTGTGGTCTAATTTTAGTTGGCAAAGAGTTTTCTTACAAAGGGTTGGTAAATAATTGACCCCAATGTCAATTGCTCTTCAGTGTTGGTCTTTCTTCAAGTTTCCTGAAAAGGCTATTTTTTTTTCCCTGCCTCCATGGAATGTTTTCCTTCTAATGCAACTCCATAGTATGCTGCAAAGGCTTTGTGTGACAAAAACAGAACAGCAAAACCGACATTGTCAGCGTGGTCACTGCACTGAGCATTCTGCATTTAAAAGGGGCCAATGTATTTAATGCATGCTTTTGAACCTCTTTTGTTATAGATTGTTTTCAGTTATTATCCTGAAGCAGAAGAAAGGTTATGATCCTTACGCATAGATTTTTTAAAAAAGGATATGTGTCAAGGAATTGGACCAATATAATTTGTTTCCATTAACTGATTTAGTCATTCATTCAACCCCGTATTGGCTGTTCGCTGTGGTCATGGCTCCATTCTATACCTTAGGAGAGGGACACAGGGGAGAATCTTATGTGAATCTAAAGGAGTGATTAAGCATGGATGAAAGTTCTGGTGGGAGGTGGCGAGACGAGGACCCCAGGAAAGGGACGGATAAAGCTCGATGGGAGCTGCTGTGACATTGTCTTTGAGGCCTTCCATCTGAGTTTACAGATGAACCATGCCTACTTTCAGAACCTCAGTTTCCTGAATATAAAATGAGGGAGCTGGCTAGACCTTATGTGGTCATTTCCACATACGAATTTCTATAATCCAATGGTTATCCACTTCAGGAAGTAGTTTCGACATTTTATGTCATGGTGATAATTATAACGGGGAGAAGATTGAACTTCTTCAGCGTCCTCCATCTTGTAAGGGGTAGAATCAGAATTCGACCTCAAGTCTTCTGGCTTCAAATCCCAGCCTTTTTTTTTTTAATCTCATCAAATTTACTTTGGGCAGGAGGTGTTTGATATAGATTTATTTGCCTTTAATTATGGGGAAATCATTACTTCTTAAGAATTAAGGTCTGTGACCACATATTTCCTAAATTTTGTTTCTCATCAATAATAAGCAGTTTTTAGTGATGGAATGCTAAAAGTTTAATTTTTATTTATTTTTCCTGTTTAGTAATGATTCTGTCAGATATTTTATTTGGGGAATTTATTTCAATTTAGATTTTATTAACTTTGCTAAGAATCTTGCTGAGATTCAAAACCTTAGGTTTGGTTGGGTAGCTGGAGTGTGATGAGTTTCTCCTTACAGCTGGAATTCGTGGGTCCTTGCAAATCTTTTCTGATGCACAATGAAAGAGGTGTTTGGGTCGGGGATGGAACTGCATTCTCTGTGAACTGTAACATGAAGGCAGGCAAGCTACGGTAACCTGTGATTTGTTTAACTTGCTTTCCCAACACAAGTACTTGTGGCAGAAACTTTTACCTGTCTGTTATTGCTAGAAGCCTGCCTTGGTAGTGGAGATTTGGTGTAGGCTTTCCTTGAACAGAATCACACTCTCTACGCATTGCAGATTTAGTGACCTCAGAGATGCAAAGCACCTCTCGATCAGGCTTTTCATCTTTTGTAATAAAACTATGTTCATTCACCTAAGTCTTTTGATTTTGTTAAGCATAAAATGGTGTAATCAGTTTTTCCAGATTGGTGGGTGGGTTGAAACTTGTCATTTGTTGTAATGTAAAGAGATATCTTGCATAAAATTTCTTGATCGAATTTCTACTGAATAATGTCCATATATTTGCCAGCGTCCTTGTGTTCTTTTTGTTAGGGATAGGGAATAGTTAAATGCGTATATTTGATCCCCTTTGGTCAAATGTGTACAAGATTCATTCCTGGATTAAAAGTATGTAAAGCACACTCTGTATGTTGACTCATGTAATGACTCATCTTATTTGTCCCCTGTGGTATGTCTTGATACTTACCTTTTAAATCCAGTCAGTAGTGTGCTGGTAAACTTGCTTTTCGTCATGTTTGCCAATTTTGGAGGTGCAAATACTCCCATGATGGCCAATTGTGAGCTAACAATGGCTTGAAAAATTCCTAAAAATTCTAACAACTACCTCATGGGAGTCAGGATGAGCCAGTTCCAAAAAGGCCACTGTTAGTGCTTTTTAAGTACATTTCTGTATGCTTTCTAATTGTGTGATGTATAAAATCTTTCCTTCTAATCTAATGTTGAGGCTTTTATTAGTAAGGAACCTGCCATGTTCTTGTATATACCTTCTTTTTTTTCTTTCCCAGACATGTCTGTATACATGCAGTGGCAAACATCCATGGCAACCTCTTTCATTGGTACTAAGGTGGTTAGTTTCACATTTTAATATTACTAAAATCATTTGCAGCTGACAGTCAATGGCATGCCATAGGGTAATAGGCAAAAATTTCTTCTCAGCGTTTCATACAATTATTTGAAATTAATGAAATATGTTAAATGCTGAGTAAATGGTATTTTGCATGATACAATTACATACTATGGACTAATTTATGTTCTCACATACTAGATAAAGTAAGTTACCTCTATACTCATGTCCTTATGAGAAAAATGTACCATATTTTGCCATGTATAATTTTGCCCAAAATTATACACATGCACTTTTTTGCCCAAAGTTTTGAGAGAAAAATAAGGATGTGCATTATAATGGGTATAATAATCCCATGTATAATGTGCACTATATGTGAGAGCACATTATACATGACAAAATATGGTAAATTGCTTGAAATGCTTCTTGTGTACCTCTATTTCATTTGTTTCAGTGATCACATTTGACACATCAAAATTAGAACAGCAAGGTAGACTCCAAGGTAGGCTTTGTACACCTGGGTGTGGTTTTAAAACTGCGTTTCTGCCCTGGCCAGTGTGGTTCAGGGGATTGAGGTCCAGCCTGTGAACCAAAGGGTCGCTGGTTCGTATTCCCCGTTAGGGCACATGCCTGGGTTGCAGACCAGGTCCCCAGTGGGGAGCATGCAAGAGGCAACCACACATTAATGTTTCTTTCCCTCCCTCCCTCTCTCTCACTCTCTCTCTCCCTACCCCTCTGTCTAAAAGTAAATAAATAAAATCTTTTAAAAGATGAAAATACAACCGTCTGTGTCTGGGAAGTGTCTTTTTGGAAAGTGGGGGTCACTGGCATGTTTGAGCACTAGACAGCATATGTTACAGCCCACTAGCCATTGCACTCAGTGCCCAGTGTTTCTGCTCCCTGGCATCTGGCACATAAGAAAAACCTTAGGGAAGACAAAACAGTGGCCCCTCGAAGATGTCCATGTTGTGATCCTCAGAACATGTGACTGCGTTACGGATGGAAATTAACCTTGCTAATCAGCTGACCTTAACATAAGACTATCTTGGATTAGTCAGGATGGACCCAAGTAATCACAATGGCCCCTAAATGAGGAAGAGGGAGACAGAAGAGCCAGAGCCAGAGAGAGGGCATCGTGGGAAAGATGATCTGCCATTGCTGGCTTTGGCATGGGAGAGGGCCAGGAGCCAAGGCAGGTGGGCGGCCTCTGGAGTGTGAGAAGGGAAAGAAAAAGACTTCTTCCTTAGAGCCCCATCAGGGATGCAGCCCTGTTGCCACCCAGTGATTTTAGCCCAGTGAGCCCCATCCGGACTTCCTGTCCTCCAGAACTGTGGGGTAATAAATTTGTGTTTGCTGCTGCTAATATGTGATGCTACAGAAGCAGTGATACAGAAGCATATATGTGATACAAAAGCATATATGTGGTACAGAAGCAGTAAATAGTAAACTATACAAACTTTATTAATTGAAATAGGCTAAGTCACAAGTTGAGCTAAATAAAACTGGTTATGTCAACAATTATTTTTTTGTATTCTCTCTGAGCAAGTTTGCTAAGGAAATTTGTGGAGTAGAGAAGATTGCAGAAATGTATATATATTTATGAGTAAGAAGATCTAAACATTTCAGTACATTGTTTTTATGCTAATGATATGGCTAATTAGAAATGAAAGTTAGATATTTGTTAGTTTTTGTCTGTAAGAAACCTCATTTAAAATTTATCTATAAATTTATCTATCTTTATACTAGATAGCATGACATTTCTCTGAGAATATTTTATAATCCATATTTTTCCATAATTATAAATTTCTTATACATTTCGTATATGAATTCTTTATCAAATATATGGTTTACAAAGGGACTTTTAAAGGTGACTCTAGTGATGGCTCAGGAAGAAAAGAGAGTGAAGAGAAAGCTTCCTCTTCTGAGAGAATATATAAATAATCATGTGCAGAATGTTTAGGGCAGGTAGAAGAATTGAGGCAGAGGGAAGTGCGGTCCCTTGCTCCTAGTAACAGATGCAGTGGTGGTGGAGACAGGATTGAGGTGGAACTGGAGTGTTAACCTCTACACCCTTGCCCTCCACAAGGGTCGGCAGTGTGGGTCAGACAGCGCTGGGAGAAGAGGTTGGGGTTCAAGTTGCTGGCAAGCCAGAAGAATTCCTCTGACCTACCATACCTTACCTTAGGTTTTCCTAGGACTGACTTAACATTAAACAATAATCTTGTGTTTGGAGCTTTTCCATTTTAGGAAGAGAGAAGATCTGTAATAGACATAATGTACATTAAAGTTTGTAGGTGGAAATGCTTTGTGATGCGCAGAATGGGATAGGGGCATTACGCTCCTTTCCCAGCTTAGGGCCAAGTGTCTGACATCGGGACACTCGGACACTCCCAGGAAGTATTTATGAATGAACTGTCCCATAACACAGGAAGCAATCAATCACACACCCACTTTTTCTGTGCAGGCATACCTCCCCACTAGACTGGGAACTCTTCAGTGAAGGATCTGTGCCATCTATGTGTCCTTATAGAATGCTGTGAAAATGTTACTTAGTACACATAGGGGATTAATATTTCAGTGCCTCTCCTTTTAGTTGGGGTTCTTATGGGGTAGACACTATCTCTGTGGGGGCAGATGGAGGGTTTGATAGGAATCGCTGACTGCCCTACTTCAGAGCCCCATTTCTATATTCAACATGGTGGGAGGCAGGGCTATGAGGATTAAGTGCTGAGAGGCTGCAGCTGGGAAGGCAGCCCCCCTCCCAGTGACTCAGCAGCCACAGCCCGAATCCTTCGGCACTACAGGGTTAGGGGCTGTACATTTGTTTCCTGGAGGACTTTTCCCCAGGCGTTGGGCCAGTAAGTGGGTCATTCTCCATCCAGTGAACAGTGGGTTAGTAAATACTCTTGTCCATCTGATTAAGAAGCCAGCGAGTTAGACTGATCTGGCCAGTTAGTTGTGGGACTTGGTGTGAAGAGCATGGCCTTTGAGTGACATGGTTACAGTGGCCTGGTGTGCACAGTTCTTGATCCTCTGGACTGCAGCAGGAGAGGGTGGAGGACTGAGGCAGTGTGACCAACAAGTCCAGCTTTCATGACAGATTTGAAAGTGACTTACGGAGGGAGTGGAGTGCCCAAGGTGCAACTCAGTCATCAAGCCTAGGGCAAGGTGACCTCATCTGGCCCAGGGTTAAACCCAGTGCAAATAAGAAAAGAAAAGGGTGGAGGGTGGGAGGAAGAAGAACAGTGGCAGGGAATGGAGAAGATAAAGGCAGAAACACCAGAAAAGCTCTAAGTCTGTGACTGGGTCAGGAAAGCTCTTGTAACTGAACAAATGCAAGGGAGGCCACAAGCCCATGCCCAGTGATGTGAAGAGGAGCAACCAGAAAGGATCAGACGGACCACGGTGTGACTCAGACACAGGAGGGCTCCCGTCTCCTGGGAAGGAGTGTTGATGGTCAGAACAGGCGTGGCGTTTATGTGGAGACAGTGGAAATGTTAGTACTGACTGCCCTCTCAGTGTGTTCCGGCTGCTGCGACAGAATACCGTGCACTGGGTGGCTTAACAACAGAAATACATTCCTCAGAGTTCTGGCAGCTGGTAAATTCAAGGTTAAAGTGCCAGAAGATTCTATATCTGGGAAGGACCCACTCCCTGCTTCACAGGGAGCCACTTCTTGTTGGCCATTTCACATGGGGGCAGGAACAAGGGAGCTCTGTGGGGTCTCTTTTATAAGAGCACTAATCCCAACCATCAAGGTTCCACCCACCTCCCAAAGGCTCCACCTCCTGTTACTATCGCAACAGGGGTTAGAATTTCAACATACAAGCTTTGGGGGTGGGGGAAACAAACATTTAGTGCATAACAACCATTTTACTAAGCCTGTATATAATTTACTCTAGTACCATTTCTTGTTATCAAACAATCCATTCATCTGAAGTTTCAGTTACAAATAATTCAGGCATCATCTGATAAAGAAATGATGCCCAGGTTGATCCATCTAGTTGTTGTTCCTTAAGTTGTGTGATGACAATCTTGGAAAGAGTTGCTTCACTAATGGAATCCCAGCCTGGGCCCTCAGTGGTTCCAAAATAGCGATAGGTATGACAGCAGGTGTGTGCAAAGGTTTCGACTGAACCGAATCCATTGGACCCTTAAGTAAGAGAGCAGGGGCGCTGCACACGCATGTTCATTCAGTAGGAGCTGAGAGAGCAGACTTAAAATGAGGCGGGTGTCAAAGCTGGCTAAGCATTGGTATTAAAACCTAAATATTAAAAATGTTATAAGGTATGGATTACAAGAAGGGCATATTTTATCAGTTAATAGGGAAATCCAGGTCCATATAATCCCATCTTTTTGACCCAACTTCATTTAATCAGGTTTTAGCACTGACAGCTATTTCAAAACCATTCTTAAAAAAAAGAACAAAAAGACCCCAAAATCCTCTTGAGCCTAAAAAACAGACAAAAGACTATATATGCTATCACTCTAACGATTTATCTTAAGAATCTGTGAACTGTGGAATCATGATTGTTAGGTCTGAGAGACACCTGCTCACCTTTCTGAAATGAGTTGCCGAAAAGATATTCTGAGACTCAGAAAGGGTAAAGGATACAATGTTGACCTTTTGGAGACAGGAAACCTTTGATGAACTATAGGACACCAAGACAGTTCATTTAAAAGATAGTTTCAAAGCATTATCAGGGCTAGTTTTGTACGTGCATTACTGAAGCCCTTGGGTGGTCTTTTTACATAAACCCAGCAAAATAATGGTTTCCACACTTGTTCATATGTCTGCAATCCTCATGTGGCACCTTGACTTCTGGGCTTTGTAACTGCTTTTCAGTCTCTTTTGTGCACAAAATTAAAATTTCCTTACAATTTGACAGCATGAAACTTTCCTGAGAGGGGTGTTAAAAAAAAAAAGAGATAGGAAAAGGTTGCTATTCCATCTCCGTGTAATTAGGGCAGTGCAAACAGCTGAGAGTTGCTAGTGGCATTTACTCGATTGTCTATATGAGGCCCTCCCTGTTCTAGTCTTTGAATAAGTTAAGGAACAGCTGCATAAAAAATATGCAAATTGTAAATCATTGTTACAGGTAACAGGATGTGTATCTCTTTAAAGACAGCTTTCCGTTAACACTGTGTTTGGGCTTACGTGCCCTTGTTCTCTGCCTATCTCTGTCTCTGTATATACATACATTCATGTTTACATATGTATGTATATGAATGTACATATTTGCATACATGTATACCTACATGCATATGTACATATGTACTTTTGTCAGGTAATATTATGTAATAAAATATAGGTTAAAACAGAAAGATGGCATAAAACTTTTGTTTACAATCTTAGATTGACCATCTACCAAGGTATTGCTTAGAATCAAGGAACCATTTTGTCCCCTATTAACTCTTAAAATAAAAGACCCTAAAAAAATCCAAAGTAATCAATGATTTTTTTGGTTCTGAATGAGAAATTTGTAGATGCACATAAGGAAGCTAAAACTTCTAAACTGCTGAGCTTAAACTTAGAGAGAAATTTATACCAGTGAGAATGAGTCCCAAACAACATTGTGCCTTCCTTTATTGAACACACCGTGATTTAGGCACACAGTACATAACATCAATAGGGATGCCAAGAATAATGCACCACCCGACCTTGAAATCCAGTCTCAGAAGCGACTGAGAAATAAACAATAACATATTGTGTGACGTGTAATGCAATTCAAGGGCATAGGGGAGTGGAGTGGAAGGTACCATAGTACACCCAGAATGTTTCAGGAAATGTTTCCTGAGAGGAGGGATGCTTGTGTATCACAGGTATTGGCCAGTAGCCAACAAGTAAGGGACAGTCCTTTGCAGCGGAGGGACTGTGAGCTGTATCCTGAAGACATGAGCAAACATGTTGAGGAAGTGCAGGTAAGTTTGAGTTAGTGCATAGGGTGTAACAGGAGAATGAAATGTCCCCTGAAGGACCCCCACCTTTTCCATCAGGCTTCCTCTGTGAAGACATTCCTGACAACTGGTGCGCTCTTGCTCCACATCCCCAGGACTTTTTACACATTTCTATTGTAGGATTTTTTTACACCAATTTCATTGTTCATATCTGATTTTCATACGTGTCTTCAGGATAATCAATGTCAGGACTATCTCCCAGTTCTTATCATAAAACCTAGAAAATAGTGGATGCTCAATAGTACCTGTTTATTAAACATGCACATGAATGGCTGGCTGGCTGGCTGAATAAGGTTATGGGCAGTTTGGGGAGGAGAAAGTCAGTCAAGAGTTGCCCTGGTTATCAAGAGCACTTCATAAAACCTTAATGGTTTCATTTTTCTGTTTCAGATTACTTGCAGCATATAATAGTCTCACCGACAAGCACCTGGCTGGATATTTTAACAATACAAGGATAAGGCGGCATCTCCTAAGATCGGGGCTGGTAAGATTGGTTTCCTTTCTGCCTGCCCTTTTGTTTCACTAAGTTCCAATAATTCTCTCCTTTTTCTGGTTTTCTCTTTGAATTAATTAGTGGCATCTCCCCCCACCTCCATTTCAGAAAAACTGCTTCCTTTCCGAAGCTCTGATTTATCCTTTTGAGGCTGTGTTTCAGAGGAGAGGAAATGAGGTCACAATGTCTACTAAGGCAACTTGTAAATTATTGAAGCAAAACCCTGAGTTTCCAACATCATATTTCACTTCTTTGTCTATTCATTCATTTATTCAATATACTTACTGAACAGAGTTTATGGACCAAGAATATTAAAGATTAAGGATAGAAAGGACTTTCCTGTCTTTAGGAAAATATATATATTGTTTTTAATAATCACAGAATCTGGTGTGTGAGACATAAACAGTTCAACATTTCTCTTTGGATTTTTAGAAAGTTTCATTTTCTGGGATGGTTTATTGACACATTAATGTATTTTGCTAGCTCCAAACTATCATTTCCACAAAATTTCTACTCCTCTAAATGTAATGTGAAAACCTTTTAAAAATACTATAGCTTTCCATTGAAAGAAAGGGGGGTAGTTATAGAAAGTGTGACTAAAGAGTTTTGCTGTTTACCTTCTTAAAACACAGGTGGTGTTCCTTAACTCTTGTTGCTATGGTGTTGAAAGGATATGTACTGCATTTCTAATTGTTTATGTGCTTGGCACTCTGGCTGGGTAGGTCTCACGGAGGCTAGCTCTCTGTCTCCTATGGCTTCGTTACCAGGCGGACCTGGCTGAAAGTTGGCTTTGTCATTTACAAGGCATAGACTCTTGAGTAAATCATTTAACTGTCTGAGCTCCAATTTTCTCAATTGTAAAATAAAGATAATGATCCCCAGCTCTCCGATTGTTGTGACAATTAGAAATGTTTAACAAATGGTGGTTGTAATTACTGTGGTTATGATTAACTTTACTTCTTTGGATAACAAAATATGAGCTTCATGTATAAATAGGAAGAACTTTGCATTTACTTATCAACATCATTAACAAACACTTAATTGAACATTGGTTATGTGCATGGCAACTCAAATGAGGAAGATACAGCACTTTCTCTAGAGTAGTCTTTCTGTTACAGTTCCTGAATCAATGTTCAGTATTACCTGGGAACTTACTAGAAAAAGCAAGTTTTAAAGCTCCACCCCAGACCTATTCAGTGAGAAACTATGGGGTGAGACCAATCAATTCATTTTAGTTTTTTAAATTTTATTTAAAAATATTGGGGGTAACATGGGATAATAAGCTTATATAGGTTTCAAGTGTATATTTCTATGATACATGATCCATATATTGCATTGCGTGCCTGCATGCAAAGTCAAATCATCTTCCATCACCATATATTTGGCCCCTTTACCCTTTACTATCCATTCCCCTGCTCTCTGGTAACCACCACACTGTTGTCTAAGAGTATCAGTTTTATGTCCTACATATGAATGAAATCATATGGTTTTTTGTGATTGACTTGTTTTGCTTAGTGTAATATTCTCAAGGTCCATCCATATTGTTGCAAATGGCAGTATTTTTCCTTAGAGCTAGTGAGGTTGGGCATCTTTCATATGTCCGTGGGGAATTTGTGTGTCTTCTTGGGAGAATTGTCTGTTCTGGTCCTCTGCCTATTTTTTAATGGGATTGTTTGTTTGCTTGGTGATAAGTTTATGAGTTCTTGTTGGAGTGGTTTGCAAATATCTTTTATCACTTGGTTGGTTGCCTTTTTGTTTTGTTGTCTGTTTCTTTTGTTGAGCAGAAGCACTTTATTTGATATAGTCTCATTTAGTTTTGCTCTTACTTCCCTGGCCTTTGGGGTCAAATTCATAAAAATCTTCTCTAAGACTGACCTTCATGAGTTTAGTACCTATGTCTTCTTCTATGTAATTTATTTTTTTCATATCTTATAATTAGGTCTTAATCCATTTTGAATTAATTTTTGTACAGGGAGACAAAGTGTAGTCTAATTTCATTCCTTTGCATGTGGCTTTCCAATTCTTCCAGCACCGTTTACTGAAGAGGCTTTCTTTTCTCCACTGTATGTTTTTGTCTCCTTTACAAACTCAGACTTACTCCCTTTCATTTCATGTTTTTGTTGTCACAAATTATCCCTGTTTGTTTTGTAAGTTTGTTGGTGATCTTATTTATAGTTTAGTGACCCTTTGTTTCAGGTAGAATAACTCCCTTGAGTATTTTCTACAATGGAAGTCTTCTGGTGATAAATTCCCTCAGCTTCTGTATGTTTGAAAACACCTTAATTTTTTCTTTATGGCTAAAGAATAACTTTGCTGGATATATTGTTCTTGGCTGGTGATTTCTTTCTTTTAGTAGTTTAATTATTTGGTTCTACTCTCTTCTGGCTTGCAGAGTTTCTGCTGAGAAGTCTCATGATAACCTGGTGGGCTTCTGTTTATAGGTGACTTTCTTCTTTTCCATGGCTGCCTTGAGAGTTCTTTCTTTGTCATTAATTTTTGTTTTAATACAGCGTGCCTTCAAGAGGTCCTTTTTGGATTGAGGTAATTAAGTGTTCTGTTTGCTTCTTGGATTTGAGGATCTGGCTCTTTCTGTAGTTTGGGAAGTTTTCTTCAACTCTTTGTTTGAATAGCTCTCCATTCCCTCCTCCCTCTCTTCTTCTCCTAGTATGCCTATTACTCTTATAGTGCTCTTTCTGATAGTCAGTTAGTTCTTGTAGAGTTCTTTCATTTTTTTTCTGCTCAAGCCTCTCTTTTTCCCTCCGTGTCACTTCTAGACTTCTATCTGGATATTGGTATCACTTATTCTTTCCACCATCTGGTCAGCTCTGTTTCCTCTGCTTGCTAGTTCATTCTTGATATCTTTTATTGAGTTCTTCCTCTTCAGAATTTCTATTTGGTTAGTTTGTAAAGTTTCACTATCTTTGGTAGAGTACTCATTTTGTTCATGGACTAGGTTTCTGAGCTTATTGAACTGCCTATCTGTGGTTTTTTTGTATCTTGTTAACTTTTTTCATAACTGTATTCTTGAATTCTCTGTCATTTAAATCACATATTTCCATATCTTTGTTTATTGTCTGGAGATTTTTCATCTTCTTTCTGAACTGCATCATTCATTACATTGGTTATTCATGGTATTCAATCAGTTCCTTTTCTCTTTAGGCATCTCTATATGCATGGCACTTCTCAAGTAGATTGATAAGAAGTCTTTCTATTGTTTTCCAGTACTTGGTGCTGAATCACAAGTTTGTTTTTTTAAAAGCCTCTTGTGCCTCTCTGGCTTTTTTAGACCTCTTTGGGTGGTAGAAAATGGCCTGTGTACCCTAGGAAGGTGGGTGCCTCTCCTGCTCTCCTGTGATCCGGTCCCAGAGGAATGTGGTGGCCAATGGGGCTCCAAATCGATGAGATTTCAGTGCTTTGCCCCTGAAGGTCCCCTGGTCACTATTGCTGGGAGGACAAGTTGCCCCAGCTCACCCCACACCCACACACTGAGCCTGCACTGCTGGCAGCATCTGGTTGCAGAGGTACATGTATCTTTACAAATAACTGTTTTCAATTTGGGGGGTAGATACTCATTAGAGGGGTTGTTGGGTCATATGGGAATGCTGTTTTTAATTTTTTGAGAAATGTCCGTACTTCTTTTTCCATAGTGGCTGTACCAAATTAAAATGGCCATATTACCCAAAGCAATATACCAATTTAATGTAATTCCCATCAAAATCCCAACCTGTTTTTTCAATTTACCTTCTACGTGATTCTGATGCAGTCTCAAGTTTCAGAACTTTTGCCATATAGGAACTTCTAGTTTAGTTGGAGAGATCAGACAACTGCTAGGCTGGTTTTTCCAACTCAAGGAAAAACAACACCCTTATATATAAAGATACAAAAAAATGTGCCCATAGGGAAGATGAAAAGAAAAGGAAAACAAGTACAGTTGACCCTTATTAACACATAACAGGTTTGGACTGCATGGGTCCACTTATATGTGGATTCTTTCCCAATAAATACCTGTATTGTTTTTAATCTGCACATGCTGAAGGCCAACAGTATGCATTGATTTATGCCATTTTATATAGGGGACTTGAGCATCCTTGAGCATGGGTTTTTGTATCATCAGGCATCCTGGTACCAATTTCCCATAGATACTGAAGGACAACGAAGTTTTTCAGGATTCAAAAGTTCTACACAGATTTTTGACTGTGTGGGGGTGGGTACCCCCTAAAACCCATGTTGTTCAGGGTCCATTGTAAATATAAAACAGAAACTACCATTCCTGGGACTTGCAGTGATGCCGGTTGAAACCAATCTGGATTACTTTATATTCGCAGCACTGCATAATCTAAAAAAAAAAAAAAAAAAAAATCTGAATCACAACACATTAAATTACTCTCTGGGCTGGAGAGAGAAGGAAGAAGAAAAAGCAGTGTGAAAACAAAGTAATGAAACCAATTATTTTAAAAACAAACTGATGAGCGCCTCTGTAGCTTACATGTCTTGCCCTTCAAAGTCTATTTCCTGGGAATCATCAGTCCTGTGATCAGTGTTCCTACTTATTGTTTCAAGGCGGCACCCCACCCCTTCCTCCGGAAAGCCCACAGAACAAGAAATGAGAACACCTGGGTTCCATCAAGGGAAAATCGCTACTCTGATGAAAACCTTGTTTAAAACAACAAGTGCACCACCTGTGTGCGTTTTCACAGTGATGGATATATAAGACTGCCTTTCTCTTTTTTTTTGACTTATGAAATATTTATTAAAAGTGAAGGTTTAGCAACTATAGTAGCATACTCCTTTAGGCTTAGAAGACTCTGCCTCCTTCTCTCTTTGTCTCTCTCTCCCTTTTTAGTGACTAACAATACATTTTCTGCTTTGTATTTCTCTGTGTGCTTTATTTATTCATGACAGATCACAAGAAGTGGAAGAATACTTTCAGAAAAGGAATACAAACTAAATATCATGAAGAGGGATCACCAAAGATATATCCGGGAGTGCTTAGCCCAGGCTATTTTCCATAAGGTTCTTGATATGGAGGTACAAACATTTACTGTTTTCCTTATACCTCATATTTTCTAATATGGTAATTAATAATACTTCTGTATCCGAAGGTAGACAGGGGTATTCTCCCTGTATTTCATTTAAAAAGAATGGAAGAAGGTGGCCTGAGAAATGCTCTATATTTCTCTAGGTAGCAAGGAGGCAACAGACTAAAGTAAGCTTTTCTCCTTTTCAGTTTGAGAAAAATATGGGCACCATTATATATTTTGTGATATTTAATGTAACAAATGTAGATTTTAATCCATAATGGCTACTCTAAAACATAGCAGTCCCCACCATCTGTGCCTCAATTTCCATTTGCTAAAAAAAAGTGACATCTGTTTAAATATCAGTAATTCCACTGCCATGAATTATTTCAGATTTGTTATTCTTTTAAGGCTCTGAAGCTCAGCCGTATGCTAAATTGCAAGGAATAGGCATTGAAACAGCTGCTGTCCCTCCTCCTTTAGGCCACGTTGGTCAGCATGGATTTACAATCCAAGCATCAACAACTTTTTAAAAAATCTGACATGGCATTTTTAGTAGGATATCTAGCTAGTTTGATAAATTATTTTAGCCTTGCTCCATGAAATTTGTAGTTTCAAGCATCAACACCATTTTAATCTCTGTGAAAAAGCATGTCACTTCTTGGCTTGAGCATACAGCAATAAATCAGCAAACTTGGCTCATAACACCATTGACCTGTGGGTGCAGTAAACACTTATAAACAACTGTAGACTCATCAGTAAACCAATGCTAAGTTTAATGCCACCGAAAATTACGCTGCCCTTGTATTGAGCAAGCGTTGTGTTCACTCAAGGTGTATATGACCTGTGAATTTAGGAATTCATTTTGTGCTTATATGAGTTACCTAGAATCATTATTAGTGACCCCCAAATTCACTTGCTTAGAAAAGTATTAGTTGCAATTCTATAACTAAGGTTAAAAAATAATACAGTGTAAAATTAGTCTAAACTTAGTTTCAAACTTAATCAGCAGGTACCGAGTTCTATATTAGCCTAGATCCTTGAAGTTTGGTTTTCCAAACTTTCACATAACTCACACATTATAATGGCTAAAAATGCTATTATTTAAGCATCTTCATGTATTCTTAAAGTTTGGAATTAGTGTCATAGATAAATGGTGAAATGTAATATATAATATATAATTAAATATATAAATTAATTAATTAACAAATAGAATATTTCCACATTCACCTCACATTTAGTTTAGTCTGATGCTGTTTACTAATATAGTTATATTAATATTCATGAATTCATTCATACAACAGACATTAACTACAGGCTTACTATGGACCATTATGGCTATGTGATGTATAGCTGTGAGATAGAATTTTAAGAAAATACTGTAGAAAGCGATCAAATGATAAAAGAAAGGAGCAAACCGACTGAGTTCAGAACAGGGGGGATCGGTGCCTTGCCTGTGTGAGAATCAGCAGAAGCTGCACAGAGGTCCTGCTCTTTGAACTGGACCTTGGAAACTGAGTGCGACACCACACGAAAACATGAGAAAGGCATTTCAGAGGACATGGTGGGAGGGAAGGAAAGCTCCCTGAGGCCAGACAGCACAGTGGGGTGGTTAAAAGAGTGGCAGGAAGGGGCGCTCTCCACTGAGTCGGTGCCCAGTTTCTGGAGGGTCTTCAACTGCAAACTAGGTCTGGGGTGTAGGCGATGAGGTGATGAAACATTGTTTAGCAGGGGAGTGAAACAAATGAGCAGAGCTGTTTTAGAAAGATGATGTTGCTAAAAATGTGGAAGATGGATTAATGAGCTGGAAAAGATTGGAGGTGGGAGGTCAATTAGGAAGCTGTTGCTAAAGGGCGTGGGCTGGCAGCGGGAGTGGAAGCGCTGGGGAGACGCAGCTGTCCACAGAGACAGGGGGAGGGAGAGAGACTGACACTGACTGAGTGCAGAGGGTGAAGGAGAAGGAGCCCAGAGGAACTCAGATGTCTCCCGCGTGGCGGGTGCTGAGTGCATTGCAGATCAGGAACAACAGCATAGGCTGGAAAAGAACCCGCAGGTGATGGGAAAATGTGTCTGATGGCGTGGTGCCCTGGAAGCAGGAGGTTCTCGAGAGTGACAGAGTGGCTGAGTAAGATGAGTACTGGGACAAAAGCAATGAGGTCTGACCCAGAGGACAAAGACGTTGGTGGCCTTGGTGGAAGTAGTTTCCGTGATGGGGAAGAGGAGGGGTGGTAGGATTGGGTGACTGCGGTGCGTGAGGAATAAATAGAAGATGGAAGGTGGTTAATACTGACTCTCGTAAGTGGGTGAGAGAGCTGGAAAGAGCGAGAGGAGAAAGGGAGGGTGCTGGTTAGGCAGCGAGGGATTGCGTCTGCAGGGTCCAGGGCAGCAGGAGCGGCTCAGGAGCAGAGCAAAAATACTCTTTAAAACACCCTCAAGTGTGCCTGAATGATTTCCACTGGAGTTATAAGCAGATTATTTTTACATGATTTTTATTTTTCAATTATATGATAATACATTATAGAAAATTTGGAAAACACAAGAAAGTAAAAAAAAAAAAAGAGGAAATATGCCTCCTCTCAGAGGCAACTGCTGTGTACATATTCATATTTGCTTTTAGTCTCCATTCATATTATACATTAATAAAAAGCATGCTGTATTTTGAGAGAAACACGGTTTTGTGAAAAAAAAACAAACAAAAAAAACAAACTAACAAAAACCAATAGGAAGTTCATGTCAGAGAGCACAAAGTTCAACCACTGACGAGGCGTGGACCTGGGGGTGAATTCATGTTCCTCTGTCTCGGTTTCTTCATTGTTAAATAAGATAGCTCAGCAGTCACAGTTGTTCACGGAGAGATGATGAACACAGAGCACGTGCACGGAGGCGGCGCACATCATGGACTTGATGAATTAAATTGCATTTCTGTGCAGTTCTCTATCCTTTTTTCTATATTTTCCATTTTTTAATTTTTAAAAATATTTTATTTATTTACTTTTAGAGAGAGGGGAAGGGAAAGAGAAAGAGAGGGAGAGAAACATCAATGTGTGGTTGCCTCTCACGTGTTCCCAACTGGGGACCTAGCCCGCAACCCAGGCATGTGCCCTGACTGGGAATAGAACCAGCTCTTTATGAACCTTATTTTAATGATTAATTCTATCCCTTCATTTTTATTTTAATGATTATATTCTATTCAATTTTACAGATCTACCCAAAATTTCACTATTCTTTTAAGGTTTGTTGGGTTTCTGATTTTTTTTGCTTTGAAGAGAACAACACTACCAACAACAAATACACCTTTTAGAAAGCACTTTTATGCTTAATACATTTTTTTATTAAAAAATCAGATTTCTTCATAAATTTAGATGTAAAATTTACTGGTTAAAAGGTAGGGACACTTTTAACTGTCTGATACATGTTATATTGGCTTTCCAAAGTGTTGTACCAATTTATATTCCCACTCGTACACTAAAGCAGGTGATTCTTCTCCATCTCAGTGACAGGAGGGCTAACTAAGAATACAGTTAGCTGGGAGGATTATTTTTCTTTAAACAGTTTGTTGCTGTAATTGATATGAATCTCTCTCCCACTCTTTCTTATATGCTTAGCGTTACCATCAACTTGAAATTAAAAAGAAACTGGAGACCTTAGCTAAAAAGGAGCAAATTCAGAGATTTAAGGTAAGAAGCTACATAACTCCCTTTTACTTTATTATTTTATGATTTTGAAAGCCGGTGGTGCTATTATTGAAGTTCCTTGGGGCACTTTCCTTTGGGGAAACTCATAGCTGAGGTCAAGTGCTGGTTCCACTCTGCCTAAATCTTGGCCACTGCTGTTGCAGAGGGTCATGACAAAAGAGGGGCTGCCCGTGCAAACTAAGTTTATAAGGCATAACCCTTTCAAAGAAAAGCTTGAAAACATTCTTCTCAAGTTTGGCATTTTGCTTTTGTATTTTCTTGACTGATATGTGATGGAGGCTGTAGGATTTTTTTCTTAAGAAAGTAAAAGTGATGGTTATGTTCCCCAGCTGATGGAAAGCGGGGCATTCGAAGCATTATCCAATTGTTCATTTTCACATGTGTCCCGGGAGAATATGTGGTAGGAAAAATCTACCTTAGCAAACAAACAACAGCGTAAGATTTAGGCATTTTGCATGAGGCATTTCAAAATTCCCTGTTTGTTTTTTCATTTTGTATTTGACATCCTTCTTTGAAGGGAACACATGAAATACGTACATTTGAATCAAGACCAGATATTCCATTAGGCATGTCTGAGAGGTTTCAGTTTAGGTTGGCAGTTTTATTCAGTTCCTTCCTTGAGCCATTCAAATGCACATGTTTTTCTTTATTTTCTGTGTCATACTACAAATGTGAGGCCTAAGACACATTTCACAAACTGATGAATATTTGTAAAGCTTCTGTAGTATAACTTGCCATATAAGACAGTAATTTTCCCCTCTGGCCTGATAGACTCAAATATGTCTATTTTATCATGGTCAAAAGATAATCTTGTTACAAAAGTGTTGTTAAATAAGAGAAGACAGGTCAGTTTTTCAAGATCAGAAGAGTTAGTGTGCAGAGATTTGTGGTTAATTCAACTTGGCCAATATTGTCCTACATCAAGGACTGAGTTATAGGTTCTGTAATTTACTCCTGAAGTGTTGATGGAGAGGAATGGTCACTGGAAAGAAAGAGTGACTAGTGCTTCCTGAAGCAGCGTGCGGTCCACTCGAGCCCGGATTGCCAGGCACACTAATGGGATAGACAGGCCGGCTGCAGAATTGGCAGATTTGTGATAGACACTCTAGTTCCTCCCTGTGTTCTTTTAGTTTGTAACAGTTTTCACTTCGTAGTTGCACTTAGTGAAAGACCTAGTTTTGGCCTCTTTCATGTAATATGCAACCCTTTCACTTAGGTCATTATTTAACAATTTTTTAGGGTAGAAAAGAAATACTTTCTGGTATCCTTTACTGATCAGAGTAATATGAAATGCTATGCTTCTTGTAGTGATCTGCTGAAAGCTGATTAATAAATATTTTTGCCAAAACTGAAGATACACTGCCCCTATAGCTATTTCTTTGAGTACAGTTATTTCTTCAAATAAAGCAGACTTGGTTTCCTGCCTTTGACTACCACATCCACATCCCCAGCACAGCTGTGGAAATGTTTTCTATCATGGTAGGCCTGAGAAGGAACATTTTGAAAGTAATGACAAAAGACTTCTTTAGTCAGGGAGTATATTTTTACTTGGTAGGCACTAACCTAACCTAGATTACTAACTATGCATCCATTTGTTAAATTACTGTTTTATTCTAGGGAGAGCCCATAAAATGGTCTATAGAAAAAAACATGCCGGTCCTGTCTCCCCACCCCCCAGTGGGCCCAAAGACTAACCGTGGCCACAGTGTTCTGGTTGAGGACGGACCTTCTAGTCCAATCACACTGGTGAGTCATATTTAACACTGTTATGCACCATCCTGAGTAATTAATTTATGATTTCATATAAATTATAAGAAAGAATGCTCTCTGGGTACATGTCTCATAATCCTAAGAATTCTACTGAATAAAAACATAGTCTTGTATCTATTCAACTCTGTCTTTATTGAATGCCACACCTTTAATCAATATCACCCCCATTGAATGCATTTTGGTTGTTATTGCTTGATTAAGTTGCTTTAAGCAGGGGTCTCCAACTCCGGGGTGCAGATCGGTACCATTTTGTGGCCTGTTAGGAACTGGGCCACACAGCAGGTGAGCAGCAGGTGAGCAGCGGGTGAGCAAGCAAAGCTTTGCTCACTTTGCCATCTGAGCCCAGCCTCCTATGGGGGTGAGCAAACAAGCAGAAGCTTCTCAAACATGCAGACATGCCAGGCCTTGCCTTTCCATGCCCCCGCCGCCCACCAGGCTGTCTGTGGAAAAATAGTCCTCTACAAAACTGGTCCCCGGTGTCAAAACGTTTGGGGACCACTGGCTTTAAGTGCAGATTACTTATGTTATCTACATGCTGAAACACCTTCACTTGCTTTGTGTCACCCGTAGAAAATCAGACTTTTTCACCTGACGTTTAAGACCCTAAACCATATGAACTCAATTTAGCTATTCCCACAATTACCCTTTAGCATTCTACAATGCAGCAAAACTGAACCACTAGTTGTTACATACTTGTGCTCTGTTTTTTGATGGCTGCATTTTGTTCTTGATGTTCCTTCTACTCTGACCTTGCTTGTAGAGCTTATTTATGTGCACAAATTGAGTGGCACTCTATAGCATTTGGGGCCAGATACTTACATTTGTGCTTCATTTATCAAAAGTGTGTGCACCTACTCTAAGATAAAAATAGTTAAATATGCAGAAATTTTATTTAAAAAAATTGCACAACAACCTCTCCTTCCCGTTTGTTTCATTTATAACCTAGAGGTGGTATTTGCTTGAAGGAAGGTAAGGTAGCTTGAACAATGTAGATACAAGAAAAGATTTGTAAAATATTTGCTGGAGGTTGATGGTTTCAGTTGTAAATGAATTGCTTGATTAGTCTTTATTCTTGCTTTGTGTAGCTTGATATATTTCCTTGTTAGCGTGAACATTTTTTTGGATTGCACAATGTTTATAGAGAAATTGTAGTGCTTTCACAGATTGTTAAAGCAGGTTCATCACATATAGTGTTAAGATTTGACATTCTTCAAAAGGTAAATATGTTTTGACATTTCTGGGTGAACAGCTTAAGTTATGAAAAGCAACTGCCTTTCCTTTCTTGTTACCATATTTCCAGGCTTCATTTAAATGTATATGTATACAAATTATTCTTTTTTTTACGTGGCAAATTTACTAGACTCTCAAAAGCTTAAACTGGGCGAAACAAAAGAAACAATCAAGTGCTGTTTTCTATCTTCCCACCTGTTTCAGAGAGGAAAAACCCTTGAAAGGCTTTCTTTTCAATTTTCCAGCTGAACACCCTCAATAAGTAGTTTATGATACATCCAGGAGATCTTAATGTGGCAGGAATGAGAAAGTAATTTAAAAATTACAGGAAACACTGACACCAGCACTTCAGAAGCCTTTCTATCTGGTAAGCTGCAATTCTTCCCTTGGTCACCCCTACGGTGCTTCTGCACCGTAAAGGATAGCTATTGTGGTCTCGGAATTGTAATTCCCATTCTACAGACATTCCAGTCCTCCTCTTTGTTTGCTCAACCTGGATGCATATCCTTTGCATTTGACTCCTGACCTCCAAGTGCCATTGAGATGAAGATAATAATCCTTTTGAGATATTGCTATCAATTTTTCTCTTTTAACTTTCTTGATGGAATAAGGGAAGTATCCAGTGGATAGTTAGTTATTGCACTGATCATTAATTGCACCTAAATTTTCAAAATAACATACAGGCTTTTGGCTGCATTGTTCTCATTAAAACTCTGGAAAGCCATTCCACTAATTTTGTACAGGCTTGGAAAATTCACCCCCAGAGATCATCCACTAAGAATTAGGAATGCTCAGCTAAGCTGAATAATCACCAGGTAGTCAATTTCGATTCACATTCTGGTACAGATTTGAAAATGTTAAGCTATAGTGACATATTTATTCCAAGAAAATATATTATGAGCAATTTAAACTATAGCAAATTTAAGGTGGCTTTTGATGTGAACTACAACAGTTTGTAGCTCACAGCTGTTAGCTGAATGGTGCAGATTTGTTTTTAG
The DNA here is from genome assembly GCA_039655065.1 of Glossophaga mutica. Taxonomy (NCBI): domain Eukaryota; kingdom Metazoa; phylum Chordata; class Mammalia; order Chiroptera; family Phyllostomidae; genus Glossophaga; species Glossophaga mutica. Next base: position 54,662,653 of record CM077307.1, on the reverse strand, counting down.
AGATAAATGTAATCAGTTAAACATTTGACTGCCACATTCATCTAACTGAATATCTGTATGCAAATGTGGAGAAATAAAATTTAGAGCACAACAGCCAATTGATCATGTTCTAGTTTATAGTAACCTGCTTTTTTGAATTCCTACATTAGATTCTCAATGTTTTTGTGTTCAGTTGGATTATTTGACAGAAGAAAGTCTTAAAACATGTTTGTTTTACAGAGTTCAAAAGAATTCTTTTGGGTGATCTGATTTCCTTGTTCAGAAACCTCTTTATTTTTCTTTGTGGGTTTTACAACCTTTCTTTTGGGGGCTTACATAGGCTTATGTTCTGTTTCATGAAATCAAGTGCTGTTGTAGTCAATCCACTCGGTTTCCGGTGTTGGTCAGGATGTAGGTTTGTACAGTGAACATAAGGATGCCCTCCAACCCCAGTACACATACACGAATCCCAACTACTGTGCCATCTCTACTTCATAGAGTCCTTGAAAGCTCAGACTCCTTCTCTCTAAGTACATAACCTGGAAGTTTCATGTATCGCTTCTGCTGACATCTTTTCAGTCTGGACTGAGGAATCTATCCCTACAGAATTGCCAGAGATGCTAGGAAAATGGAACCATGCTTCCTGGTAAAAATTCTATTACTAGTGAAGAAAGGAAGGCAGACATTGGGGGCGACTACCTGTGTTCTCTTCTCATCCAGATGTTTGGATTTACCCTTCCTCGTCTCTGCTCCTCCATTTTCTTCTGTTGCTCATCCATTCATGTAAAATATACCTGCTTCTGTGAAACATTAATTTTTCAGTCTCGTTGGCTTTTTCCAAATAACTGTAGATCTAAGTGCTGTTAGTTCTCAGGTATTTTATTGTATTCCTGTTTGGCAGTGTTTGTGTGGTTCATTTGGCACTAATTGTTCTGTGTCACCATTAGACATTACAAATTACTTTTTAATCTCCTCACAGTGCTTATAATTGGAATCCAATAAATATTGACTTACTAAAACCAGAGACAACCTTTGGTGGTAGAAGCTGCCCTATCATTTTTTAAGAATTTACACTTTTACAGAGTTGAATATTTTGTTTGCCATTCTTTTTTTTTTTAATTTTTATTTTCATTGTTGATCATGTACAGTTTTCTGTCTTTTATTCTCACCCGAACCATTCTTTAGAGTCAATGTAGTACCTTACTATGAGTCATTTGTATACTACCCTCCTCACACCTGCTTGCCCAATATGCATGTATTATTCTTAATGGCTTTTCTACTATTTTATTATAATAGAACAGCTTGGCCAAAAGTCTTGTTTTTTCCACTTTTGTAACATTGCTGATCTTTATACTAACCTCATATGTTCTGTCAGTGCCACCAAAGACACTGCTGATGCTCCATACGGGCACGTTTGGTATTCTCTGCAGCATATTCTTGATTAGAAAGTGTATCAGTCAGAGTCTCAGCAGGAAACAGATGGCTCACACAAATAGGGTAATTAGGAAGGGTTTAATAAAGAAACTATTTACAAAGATTCAGGCAGGGTTAAGGAAAAACAACTAGGGATGTTTGGCATGCTGGGGTCAGCCCAGGGAAGCCATATAACCCTGGTGGAGAGGGGAAAGGAGGGTTTGCATAGGGAACCTCTCCTGCTTGTAAGCCAGTAGAGGACTTCCTAACAGAGCTGTGGACTTTGGTGGAGGGACCTAGCTGGCCCATCATGATGTTGGTAAGAAAGGACCAGAAGAATTAAGACCTCAATCTCATTTCCTCCTCTTTTGATCTCATACCAGTGCCTTTCACTGGCCAAATCTAGCTGGAATCCTGAGGTTAGTTGGTGTAATCCATAAAGAAATGAGTCCCAGAGACCAGAGCAAGGCAGAGAAGAGGGGCCAGTGGAAAAATATCCAGCTTGCCAAAAAGTTTCAGTTTTTCAGTTTTCCAGAGTTGCCAGTGACTATTTTTCTTTTTTGTTTTCCTCACATTTCAAGGAAAAAGTTAACTAAATAGCAATGCATTACAGTTAGGCACTTACCTTTCCTCTTTTTTGAATCACAGTGTTTTACTTCAGCACTAATCTTAAGACTTAAAGGATTCTCAGTAGAATTTATGTTGAAAACATTTAAATAGAAACGATTCCATTCCAGTCATATCTCTTTAGATCTCTGAAATAGGAACATTATTCAACTAAACATTTAATTGAGCAAAGTCATTCTGTGCACAGCATAAATTAGGTATTGTCAGCGAGTTTATGGTATGAATAAATACAGGAACCTAACAGAGAACAAACATCTCCTTTGTCTAGAATACTCTGTAATTGTGGCATTTAGTTATGTAGAGGACTTCCACGCCATATGTTTTAACAAATACTTTGGGTCATAAGGGTATGCATAATGGAAGGACATAATTAAAGTTTAATCTGTTCAGTAAAAAGGCACCATTAATTACTCTAGTCAATTTGTTGGGTTATTAATTGGTTCTGGAAATGTGTCAAAATACTAATTTAAGTGGATTTTTTCCCTTAATTGTCTAGACAGCCCCTCGACCATACACTGCCCCAGGAATTATGCAGCCTCCAATTCGATTACAGCCTCTTCCCAGTAATCCTGCAGTAGGAACTGTTCCAAAGGTAACTTCGGGGTCCAGATTAAAAACCTCACCACTGGAAAATGATGCTCCATTCCCCATTATGGTAAATATTACTTCTTCAGGACATATCTTTTTATTCTTGATTAGAATAGTAGATTATCACAGTATTTAAGATGCTAGATTTAATCAATCTAATCAGTGAAATTTGTATTGTGCACTTATTAAGCACTTATGATGTTCTATTTAATTATCTTACTCTAATGGGATAGCCTATAATTTCTGTGTTATTGAGCAAAAAGAGTAAGGAATAGATTTGTAATAATATGTGATCTCTCATTAATTTGAAGGGTTGTATGAAAAACAAAGAGGAACTTTTTACAGACAGATATGACTTCTATCAGAATAGACCCAGTGTTGACCGCTTCCAAATTTTAAATGCATGAAACCTAGAAAATGAAACTTTCCAAGAATAGGGTTGCATTTGCATGCTGATTTACTTTACCATCAGTGTATGAAATTGCTTCAAGTTTGACTCTGGGGAACGTTGGCTAGAGAAGGAAAAGAATGTCTATCTTTAAAAAAATGCTGAATTAATCACAAACAAGAGCTTGACTCTGCTTCCTTTCCAAGGGTATGTCTCAGATAATTTTCAGTGATTTTAATAGAGCATGGAAAGGAAGTATAGCAACTATAACATGAGTTCCTTAAACAGGGAGATATAATTCAGACACTCAGTAACTAGGGAGGGTATTGTTTGTATTTCTAACACAGAGAGGAGACATTTACCGGCTTAAGTACCTGTATCATAATACAATAGTAACTGGTCGAAATGGGTGAATTTAGTACCATTCCTTTTTAGGAAACATGAGATGTATGAAATTAAGATATTTTTATCTAACACTGACAAACACTAAGGAATTAATCCATATAAATGATTTTTCACAGTAAAAGTATAAATATAACTAAAATGATAATGTTTTAATGCATTTAATATGGTTTACAGTTTACGTAGCACTTTTTACAAGCCTTATTATAACCTAATAGTACGTAGTTTATCAGAAAGCAGGGGAAATTAAACCAAAAGTGGTGGCACATTTTTCTGGGGGAGTCTGCTTAAAGCTTCCCCAGAAAAGGGAACTTACTGGGTCATAAGTCAATTAGGTTTGCATATTCTAGGATCTGGTCTCCACTGGCCCCAGACATTTCCTGTTTCAGCTAGTTTCAGAAATGGTCAGATTCTAAAACATTGCCTCATGCTAATGAAAATAACTCACAGCAAGCTAATTTTTCTCTGCCTAGTAAACCAGAATGCGGAGCAAAATCATAATGAGGGACCACGAATCCACAGCTATCAAATAATAGAAGTTTGTAGAAAGGGTGCATCTCCCCTTATAGGCAGACCCAACCACACAGGAAGCCATATCACAATGAGAGGGTTGCCTGGTGAGCATGGAGTCAGAATGACCAGATATGGTAGAATGGAATGTTAATGACATCAGGCTAAGATGGCTCGATACACCCATCTCATTAAAAACACAAAGGTCTCTGGCTAAAACCCTCTGTATGCTCTAAGAACAACATTGGCATTAAGACTGAAAAATATTCAAAGTCCAATGGGTGATATATCCTCTACCATAAATAGTACTTGGATGGGCACTTTCCATGTTTGCCAAGGTGACTATATATTTTTTCTAAGCTCCTTTAAGTATTGTTTTACTATATACTTTGATAGATACATTTTCCTATAAGATATATGAATACTATCAATAAGGTAATATTCAAGTTCTCTTAGATAAGGAAGGGATTTTTTATTTCAGGTGATTTTCCAAATCTTCCTTGGGCCACCGAGTGGATTTACTAATGAAATATTCACAGGGCCTTATATTTTCTGCTTTTCAAGTTTTGGGGTGTGAGCGATTGAGGGACAGGCACTTAATGGTAACTTACATGACTGACAAAATTGAGATCAATCCCATATTAATTTAAACTAGCTAAACTTACACTTTTCACTCAGTAAATATTTATTGAGCACTTGCTACCACTGAGGTACTGTTCTAGGCATCGGTGGTATATAAATTACAAGGCAGGCAAAAGTCTCTAACTTACTGAAAGTTTATACTGTAATGTACATAAGCAAAATATACTGCCAGAAAAACAGATAATTTTTCAATGGCATTGATGATAAAAGTGATCTAATATAAAGTCAGAGAAGAAAGTCCTAAAGAATCACAGTCTGCATGATTGACGAGGATGTAGTGAGCCCCCAATAAATTTGTATTGCTTTCTTAAAGATTAAAGAAGGGTGTGGTGTACCTGTGGGACTTGTTTGAAGGCACAACAGACATAAGGAGGTTGATCTTTATAGATATCAGGAGTTAGGGTCGTTGGTTTAGGCAAAAGCAATTTGGTAAGAAACAGGCTGGTTGAAATGCAATTGAATAAAAATCATGACTTGATTGAAATGATTATCCTTGGAATGAGAGTTCTCATACGCTATTGACAGAAACAGAAATTGGTACAACTATTGTGAAAGCAATATGGGAATATCTGTCACCATTTTAAATGAACATGCTCAAGCATTTTAACCTATAGAGATTTTTTCTAGGAATACACATGTATTTGAAAAGCAATAAACTCAAGAATATTTATTATTATAATAGTGAACAATTATAAAATACCTGGAAATTTAATAGGGTATTGTTTTAAAGTGTTATAATGTATTAAAGTGTGTTTACAATAATAAGGTAGAATTATTTGTACTGGTATGGAAAGATGTTCAAGATGCTATGAGCTAAAAATGTTAATTTTTAAAAACATTATTAGACCATTTCCAAATAAGGCATGCATTTGACTGACAACTACTTAGACATTAAAAAATAATTCCCCAAGCTCTAAAAGTTTTCCATTTATTTATTTTATTGTTCTTATTATTTTCATTTATTTATTTTATATTTTATTGCAATATCAATGCACACCATCTCAGACAAAGGGAAAATGTAGAAAAAGCAAAATCAGAACATAAATATTACCTGCAATATGAACCATTCTAACAATTCTAAATAACTTGGTGAATATCTATTTAAATTCTTCTCTGTTCATATAAATGTTGGCTTTAGTCAAAATATGTACCACACATGCCTGCGCTTCACCTGCTTTTATTTGTTTATAATGAAAAATGTTTAGAGAATGAATTCCCTTTCTTAAAATTAACTTTTTACTACTTAAGCATCTCAAAATAAAGAATAAAGTAACTGAAATGAATTTAAAACCATACCAAATTGCAGGGGACCCTGTCCTGGGCACCAGATGTGGGGGGGGGCTGCACCCGCAGAGCCCCATCCCTCCGTCACGAATGAAAATAAAAACTACCAAGACATGATCTGCTTGGGGAGGAAAGGTGGTCAAACTCTCAGAGGAGAATGACCCAGAGCCCCATCCTCACTAGGCTTTTATTGGGCTCAAATACACCGGAATACAGGTTTAATATGTCAAAGAAATCTGAGGGCTTAATCTGAGTCACTGTTTGTCAGGAAAGGGGGTTGCCAAACTTTGGGAGACATACTCATTTCCTCCTCGGACACTTATCACCTAAGGGAGAGAACTCTTAGCAAAGCAGGTTTCACAGGGCTTTAGGAATTCTTTCTTATGCCCGATCACCCAGGGAGCCATCCTGGCCGGTACAGAGCTGCACCGCTCACCCCCACAGTTTCAGGCTTTAAGCCTATAGGAAGCAGGAGACATCTCCCAGATGGAAATGAGGACTCGGGGTATATCAGAATAGCCGGGGAGGTGGGGGGCGAGGGTTCATCACATCCTCTTTGCTGCAGCCCCCCCGAGTCCTTCCATGAGGCCTCCCAAGTGGTTTCGTCTAGCTTAGGTTGCCCCTCCCATGAGGAATCTTACCCATCATTGACTGCCAACCAAGCATTGGGGCCAGAGATGGATGAGGCAGAAGCAGCACTCCTGCCAGGGAGATAAACTTTGTCTCCTTAGTAGGTCACGTCCTTGTGACAGAACAGACCCAGATGAAGTGGGTCCCTTGGGCTCTTACACAGCCCACCATGGGGTGAGGGTTACAACTCCTAAAACCAGGCTGAATGGTCCACAACACCCAATAAATTGGTATAAAGAGCAGGCACCATACATGGGACTTCATCAGCCTGGTTAACACTATTTGCCCCACCTGGGTGATTTTCTGAGGCCTGTCCCAGCCAACTTCAGGCCCACCCAAACTGTTTCCAGTGGCTTTTCCATACAAATTGCCTATCTTGCCTCATGCTTCAGATTTTCCTAAAATCTTCCAAACAAGCAGCAGCTGGCCTCAGCATGCCCTGTACCTCTCGCTAAGTGGCCCTAGCTCCAGCACTAGAAGTGGCCAGCCTTAGTTCACAGCTTTGCCTTGCTCGGGCACCTCCAACCTCAGCACAAGTAGCAGCCATCTGAAGATTGCTTAGAAGCTCATTTCGGGTGGCTTGGGGCAGAACAGAGGTGACCTTGGCCTGCATTCTGGGAAGCCCCAGAGGCAACGCATCCAGTAGAGAGCTTCAGACCATGTCAAAGCATCACCACCACACCACCTTCGTGAGTGACACACTCAAGGGGCAGACTCAGTAGATACCAGAGCTCCACTGAAGTTAGTCCTGCTCTGTGGGGCGTGCCCCTGCACAGCTGATCCTCCACAGTGGTCAGGGGTCAGTGGTTGCAGCTAAACTTGCAGCTATTCAGCCTGAAGGTATATCCCTCTCATTGATGTGCCAACAGCAATCAAGGCTCAGCTATAAAAGGGGGGTGTACACAGCCCACATGGAGGGGGATATAACTTGAGTGCCCAGCTTGGGTAATAGGGAAGGCTGTGTCACTGGACCCTACAGGACACCTACTACATTGGGCCACTCTACCAAAACTAGGAGACATAGTACCTGTATCTAATACAAAAGAAACAAATACAGGGAAGCTGCCAAAATGAAGGGACAGAAGAACCTGTCCCAAATGAAAGAACAGAACAAAACTCCAGAAAAAGAACTAAACAGGTTGGAGATAAGCAATCTACTAGATGCAGAGTTCCAAATACTGGTTATAAGATGCTCAATGAACTTAATGAGAACCTCAACAGCATAAAAGTGGACCTGTCAAAAAGGAAGGATCCACTAACTGAAATGAAGACTAATTTACAGGGAATCAACAGTAGAATAGATGAAACCAAGAATAAAATCAGCAATTTGTAATATAAGGAAGCAAAAAACACCCAATCAAAAAAACCAAAAGAAAAAAGAATCCAAAAAAATGAGGATAGTGTAAGGAGCTTCTGAGACAACTTCAAGCACACCAGCATTCACATCATAGGGGTTCCAGAAGAAGAAGAGAGAGAGCAAGAAATTGAAAACCTATTTGAAAAAATAATGACAGAAAACTTCTCTAAAGTGGTGAAGGAAATAGACATTCAAGTCCAGGAAGTGCAGAGTCCTGAAAAAGATGAACCCTAAGAGGCTCACACCAAAACACATAACATTCAAAAGGTTAAAGACAAAGAGAAAATCTAAACGCAGCATGAGAATATCAGTTAACTACAAAGGGTACCTTTCTAAGACTGTCAGCTGATTTCTCAACAGAAACTTTGCAGGCCAAAGGAATTGGCAAGAAATATTCAAAATGAAGAAAAGAGAGGTCTTACAACCAAATTACTCTACCCAGAGGAGCTATCACTTACAATTGAAGGACAGATAAAGAGCTTCCCAGACAACAACAAGCTAAAGGAGTCCATCACCACCAAAACAGTATTATATGAAATATTAAAGGGTCTTCTTTAAGAAGAAGACCAAAACTATGAACAATAACATGGCAATAAATATGTATCTATCAACAATTGAATCTAAAAACTAAAACAAATAGAACAGAAATAGATTCATAGATACAGAGAACATTTTGACAGTTGCCAAATGGAAGAGGGGGAGTGTGGGTGAAAAAAGTAAAGGGATTAAGAAGTACAAATTGATAGTTACAGAATAGTTGTGGGGATGTAAAGTACAGCATAGGGAATAGAACCAATAATATGGGTAATAACTATGTATAATGTCAGGTGCATATGCTATTTATCAGGACAATCACTTAGTAAAATATATGATGTCAAGTCATCGGGGGTTTACATCTGAAACTAATATAATAATGTATGTCAACCGTAATTGAAAAATAAAAAAATTATTTAAAAGCAGAAAAACAAATGGACATAAAGTGGATAAAAATGATTTTAAATGATTTAAAGTTTGGAAAACTACCTCAGATACACAAAAATTACAATTTGTGAAAATTGAAAGACTCAAATATAACCGAAAGATGTAACATATTTACTATGACTTTTGGTGCTTTTTAATTGTTGAGGTAATACATGTTGATTAAACTGTCAAATGATACAAAGATTTACAAAATGCAAGATGATATCCTCCCCAATAATCCAAATCCCCATAACAATCTTATGTTCAAATCTTCCAGTTATCCTCAAATTTGTCAAAATTATATATAAATTATTTAAAAGAAATGTATGATTATACCACATGGATCCTTTTATATCTGGATGAATAGATTTACACTATTCTTTTTGAAGCTGGTGAGAATCTATTATTAAAACAATACAAAATGTAGTTAAATATTCTCCTATTGATGGACTTGAAAGTTCAACTAAATTCGTTACATGTGTGCATCCTTACATTTACATCAGTGTACTTGTGTAGTTATCTTAGGTAGCTTTATTTGGATGAGTTAAATTTCTAGGGAAAAATAAGCTGAAAAGAGTCTTAGGTTGTTAGTATCTGTATTTGGTACCTTAATATTATATTACCCAGGAATATTATAACACCTGGATGAGTGGAACAAATATGAAGGAAGTGCTAACACCACATTGTTAAGTAGACTGTTCAAACCTGCTTCAAAGTAAACATTTCAAACTTTTTAACTCGAGGTTGTTTAATTATACATAGATGTAATGGATTGTTGAGGGAAAATTCCAAAAGTACTATAATGATGTCATCACTGTATATTTGGTTTAAAAATATATTTAGATAAGGTTAGAAATTCATGAAAATTTAATTTGCTGTGGATATTTCAAACAGACTGGAATGTGCGGAGTTTGCCTATTTTTATCAGTTGTGTTTGCATGCAGTGTCAATCATACAGCCTTGTCTCTAATTTTGGGTGACAGTGAGTCACCACTTCTCTATTTACTGGTTCTTAACATCATGAAATGTGATTACAGGGCAAGAAGGCAGTAATGAAGTTCAGGAACTCCACGGACAATTCACAGGGAAGGAGTCGATATCAACTTCTGAACGTTAACAGTTACATGATGCCTATTCCTCCTCCATCTCCTCCCCCGGATGGAAAAATCACAAGGGGAAATAGGTCTGAAACGTGGAGAAGGAGAAGATTTCATCCAACCACTGCTCCAAATAGCTTAGAACCAGTCTTTACCAGGGTGATTATGGAATCAAGTTTTCTTTTATTAATTTAGCAGAGATTACATTGCATTATTTAATCTCTAGATGTGCAGTAAAATAATTTAAGGAAATCAAAGGCAGAATGACTTGCATAAAGAAATATAATACTTTTATAAATGCAATTATAAGCTTGAATGAATGTGAAATCAAACATTTGAGTAGTTCAGTAACAGATTGCACAATTGATAAAAAATACACCGAGTCTTGTGATCAAATTTAGTTTGTACTCTCCTCATTTTCAAATTATTTTTTAATTTGCTCTTTCAATCACATGTCAGAAATATTTTAATATTTAATTTATGAAAATTCAGAAACTTAAATATAACACAATATATACTATATAAAATACCTTGCTAAAGCTTATTTTTAGTGATTATTGGCAAATCACTGTATAGTATTTAGAAAAAAATTATTTCAATTTCCTTTGAAAATATTTCACTTTGCTATACTTATTTCCTCAAAATACTGATGAATAGTCCTCCTAAGGCTAGTGTGTGTGTGTGTGTGTGTGTGTCTGTGTGTGTGTGTGTGTGTATGCCAGCATACATGTACATATTTTATACATTATATATGTATATAATTGTAATTACCTGTAACTTTTGTGATTATTAACAGGTGGCTGGGTGCACATTTCACTGATTGAGAATCAGGGAGTGTCATACCAACATGCACATCGGCTGCATGCTGGCTCTTCAAAACCAACCTCACTCTTTTAAAACAATTATAATGTGGTAAAATTGGTATACAAGAATATATATATATATATATACAGGGTCCAGCAGAAGTAGCACCTGCTTGAGTATGCTTGGCAGGGTAATAATGTGGGTGTGATAATTTATAGTTTTAATTTGAACATTTCACCTAAAATGTCATATGGTGTGCTTGAGTGTGATATTGTGGTGTTCAAGAATTACATGCTTTGATTTTGTAATAAAAGATTTTGTAATAAAAAAGGGGCATTATCTGTGCTGGATCCTGTGTGTATATATAAATTTCAAGAGTATATTTTAATTAGATATTTATATACACTACATAGTGTTTTCTGCAATAAGTCTAGTTCCCATCCATCACCACACAGCTGATCTCCTTCAACCATTTCACCTCTTCCCCGACACTCATCCCCTCTAGTAAACACCAGTCTGTTTTCTATATATATGAATTTGTTTTCTTTATTTGTTCATATTTTTAGATTCCATGTATAAGTGATATCATACAATATTTGTCTTAGTATGTCTGACTTTTTTCACTTGGCATAATACCCTCAAGGTCCATCCATGTTGTTGCAAATGGCACATTTCCTTTTTATGGCTGAGTAGTATTCCACTGTATGTGTGTGCATGTGTGTATTATATCTTCTTTAATCATTCATTCCTTGTTGGACACTGAGGTTATTGCCACATCTCAATATTGTAAATAATGCTTCGGTGAACCTAGGGGTGCATATCTCTTTTTGAATCAGTGTTTTTGTATCTTCAGATAAATATCCGGAAGTGGAATAGCTGGGTGATGTGGTAGCTTTTATCTTAACTTTTTGAGGAATCTCCATACAGCTTTCCATAGTGGCTGCTCTAGTTTACAAGGGTTCTCTTTTCTTCACATCCTTTCCGATACTTGTTATTTGATGTCTTTTCGATAAGAGCTACCCTAACATGTGTGCGGTGCTGTCTCATTGTGGTTTTGATTTGCATTTCTCTGGTAATTAGTGAGGTTGAACATCTTATATGCCTGTTGGCCATTTGTATGTCTTCCTTGGAAAAATGTCTGTCAGGGGTGTCCAACCTGCAGCCCATGGGCTGCATGTAGCCCAGGATGGCTGTGAATGCGGCCCAACACAAAATGGTAAATTTACTTGAAGCATTATGAAATTTTTTTGTGATTACGTGTCACAGTGCATTTAATGTGTGGCCCAAGACAACTCTTCTTCTTCCAGTGTGGCACAGAGGCATCAAAAGGGTGGACACCCCTGAAACTTTACATCATCTGCCCATTTTATAATTCGGTGCTTTTGTTTTTATGTTGTTAAGTTATGCGAGTTTTTTAAAAAAATATAGTTTGGATATTAACCCTTTATTGGATATGATTTGCAAATATCTTCTCCCATTCAATAGGGTACCTTTTAGTCTTGTTTATGGTTTCATTTGTGGTACAGAAGCTTCGTAGTTTAGTGTAATCCCATTTGTTTATCTTTGCTTTTGTTTATCTTGGCTTTGGAGTCATATCCAAAAAATAAATAAATAAACACCCCACTAAGACGAAGGGCTTATCAAGAACCTTACTGCCTGTGTTTTTTTTTTTTTTTTTTTTCTAGGAACTTCATGGTTTCAGGACTTACATTCAAGTATTTAATCCATCTTGAATTAGTTTTTGTATCTGATGTAAGATAGTGTCTAGTTTCTTTCTTTTTCATATATCTATCCAGTTTTCCCAGCACCATTTATTGAAGAGACTGTTCTTTCCCCATTGTATGTTCCTAGCTCCTTTGTTGTAAGTTAATTGTTCATGTATATGCAGGTTAATTCTGAGCTCTCTATTCTGTTTCATTGATCTGTGCCTCTGTTTTTATGTTAATACCATTCTGTTCTGTTTACTTTAGCTTTGTAGTATCTTCTGAAACCAGGAAGCATGATACCTCCAGTTTTCTTCTTTTTCAAGATTGCTTTGGCTGTTTGGGGTCTTTTGTGGTTTCAGATACATTTTAAAATTATTTGTTTTAGTTTTGTGAAAAATGCCATTGTAACCAACTTCACTCTTAAGTGCTTTATTTACATTTTGCCTGCATTTCACTCTTAGCATCTATCCTCACCAATAACTTTCTCAAGAAATTGGGACTATCTTCCTTGTACTTGCTTGGATTTCCTCCTTTCACTTCTATTTTCACCAGTTTTCTCCCTGTGTTACAGTCTCTAAGAGAGCATTGTATTCCCCATCTCTAAGGCCCACGCTCTGCTGTGTCCTTAATCTTATCCTTTTCCATTCTGCATGCACTCAACATTGTCTGCCATTCTCCTCCTTAAATTGTATTTTTATTCTCTCTCCCATATTCATCTTTGTCTCTCAACATACCTAGGCTTCATATAAAGTAACCAGATCCTTTCCTCATATTCTGTGGCCTTAGACTTCCGGTTTTCTCCTTTGCTGCTTCAAAGCTCTCTGGAGAGTAGTCTGCTGTCACTTAGTCTAACAAACAACCCTAGGCAATTCAGCTTGTAACAACACAGGTTTATTTCTTGTTCTTGTTATTATCTGTTGTTGGTCAGCTGCAATTCTGGGACCTAGTCTTGAAGGAGTTGTCCCTGTTTGTAGTAGGTTGGCCTCACGACAGCAGAACCATGGAATGCTGTTAAGATTCCATTCAAAACTGACACATGCCACTTGTGCTTGAAGTCTAGTCTCAAACCTGACATTAGTAGAGTGGGAAATACCATATTCTCCCAGAGAGTGGCAGTGAATATATGGAGCAATAATAGAATCTACCACATCTACTAACTTATTTTCAACCCTTTACCTGCTGGTATTGGCCTCTACCAGGCCTACAAACATGCTCTCTCAAAGGATGTGGTACCCACTCAGCAAATAAAGTAACTTCCTCATCATTCCCACTTGCTGGCAACATTTGATTTTATTATGTGGAGATATATTACTGAGATAAACTCTACCCATTCATACTTATAAGGAAAAGTTTAAATGTCTCATAAAGCATAAGAATATAAAACATCTACATGTACAAGTTAAACAACAATAATCAAGCAAACACCCATATTTACACCATTACTTCTTATCAAGGTAGAAGACTACTGTCATATTCTGAGCCCCTGGTCCTGAGCCTTTATATCCCCTATTGCTTCCCAGAGCAACTACCATACTGACATATGTGTTAACCGAGTCCCTGCTTTTCTTTGGTGTACTATTACTTATGTGCATAAAACTTTAGAAATAAGCTCAAAGCTGACATTGTAACAAAAGGATAATATTTCCAGGAGAAAATAAGCTGAAAGGAGTCTTCAAGTTAGAGTCTAGAGCTGTTTTTTTTTTTTTTTTTTTTTTTAAGTAGTTTTAAGAACCTCTTCTGGGTAAGTCAGAGAAGCCAGGTCATGAGTGTGTCCTAAGAAAATGGAGCTCACCAGAGTCAGGGCATGTAGAAGGTCCTAGATGGCGCGGGCCAGACAGTGGACATCACCAGGAATATGGTTAGGTGAATGAGCTTCTGTAAATGGGCTCAGAGGAGAGAGCAGCAACTTCTCCAGCCTGTGGCATGATAAGTGAAACACAGATAAGCATTTGAGGCAGCTTCGCTTGGACATTCTGAGGTTAGAAATGCATCATGGTGTCAGCAGGCATCCTGACTTTGACAGACCTTAGCATGTCTGTCTCTTGAGTCACACGTCTTCAGTTTGGCCCAGTTTTTAAAAAACCCTAAGAAAACCCCCTTCTGTTTTCTCCTTTTGAAATCCCTATTTTGGGAATGTTAGAACTGCTAAACTGATGCTTTAATATTCTTAGCTTTTCTTTCCCATTTTCTACTTCTTTGTCTTTTTATTCTACTTGCTGGGAAATTTTTTTCACTTTTACTTTCCACACATACTGCTGAGATTTTTCTTCTACTGCCTTATTTTAATTCTGAGTACTCCCTTTGTGTTCACTGAATGTTACTTTTTAAAAGCTGCTTATTCCTGTTCTGTATGATTTTTATTCTTTGGTATTTGTGAAGACTTGCTTTGTAGGCTAATATATGTTCAGTTTTTTGTAAAGATTGTGATTCTCTAAATTTTGGGATCAGCGTTCTATAAATGCCCAATGGATAAGAAATGTAAATTATGTCATTCATATTTTTACATACTTAGCATTTTAAAATATCTGCGTGGTCTCCTAGTTTCTGAATTCTAATGATTGTTCTCTGTAATTATAGATTCGTCAATTTCTCCTTGCTTTGTTTTGTAAATGGCAAGTTCTATTTTGTAAATGTTGAGAACATCTTGTTATATGTTCTCAGATTTACGATTACTCTTTTTGATGGGTGAAGTGATTTTTTTAAATCATTAAAAAAGGATCCTCTTTATTACTTATTACTTTGGGCCTTAAAATCTATTTTGGCTAATGGTTATTTACTTTATTTTCTTTAGATTAGTATTTAATTTTTTCTTATTTCTTAGATTAGCATTTAATATATATTTCTTTTATTTTGAGCCTTTGATGTCTTTACATTTAAGCTTTAGGCTTTAAATGTATTTATGCAACATATGAGTACTCTGTTTATTTCAAGCCAAGAATCTCTGTTACTTTAATAAGTGAGCTTAGTCCAATACCATTGATTTTATTTAGCAGTATAATTAGGCTTACTTCTATCATCTCAGTTTTTATTTTCTACTTACCATAGTTTCTCTTAGGTAGTAGCATTTTATGCTCTTATTGATTCTTCCTTGAAACTCCCCCTTGCCTTCCATGCTACTCTGTTTTTTTTTTCATGCTTCTTTGTCATCTTCTCTTACCTCTTGTCTTGCTTTTTTGTGTTCCTTCTTCTTCACCTCTAAATCATACGCTTAGATCTTGATCCTTGTTTTTTATTCAAGATGTAGTCATCTTCCCACATGGTTTTGATAGCTTTCTAGGTGTCCCTTGGATTTGTCCCTTGGGGTCCTGGGGTACAGAATAAAATTTGCACAATGGAGTGACTCATGCACTTTTACTTTTAGACTTGGATTTATTTTATTTTGATCTAGAAATGATTCATTTAAGGGGAGGTGGCTCTCATGACTAATTCACACATTAAATTCACTCTTTTATTTTATGAGTACCACCTCAAAGCATCCTTTAAATGCTCTTGAAAGGAAAGAAAGAGGCAGAAAGTGGTTCCTCTATGAATGTGTGGAACGTGGTCTCTGGACTCTGGGGACTGTGTCTCCAGGGCTGATCCATTGAGCCAGAGGCTGAGTGAGGTGTGGTAGGTCTCACCACCCAGCAAGCTGTGTCTGAGCCCTGTTGCTTTGTTTCCTTTTGTTCTAGGACCTGCAGAGCTTTACACCGCTCTTACAGAATCTATGAGATTAGTTGGAATTTACTTTGTCTCACCCATCTGCAGATTTTTGTGTTCTCACTCAGGATTGCTTGCCGCCTACTCTATGCAGCAGTCTACTGAAGACGTAGATAGTCCTATAAACAGTGCTTATAAATGTGAAAATGCAGACTTTCACCTACTTAAAAAACCTACTTAATCATTATCTTTAGCAACGACAAAAACCAAGTTGTTTAATTTTTATATGACTAGTGAGAGAGAGAGGACAATGAGCTCCTCCAAGAAAGAACTAACCTGGGACTTCCTCTGCATCTGGTTGACTTCCTAGACTCCAAATGAAGCTACCAAGATACCTGTATTTTGCAGCATTTAATGTGCACTTTTTTGCCCAAAGTTTTGAGGGAAAAATAAGGATGTGCATTATACATAGGTGGTACTAATTTTGTATCTACATAACTGTTTTTAATTCTTTTATTTATCCTTATGTGTTAATAGTATAACTCTAGAAAGCAATCATGATATCCATATGCAAAATAATACCCTGGAATACAATAATTGGTTTTGTTTCTAAATATAAGTAATTAAAAAAATTGAATAAAAAAATTAAAATGAGATTTTTTTCCTGAAAATTTGGACCAAAAACATAGACGTGCATTCTGCACAGCAAAATATGGTAAATAATACAGTAAATAAGACCACATGCCTGATTGGTAGGTCCTACTGCCCCTCAAATTCAACATGGTTACAATTTAAGCCAGAGTCTCTGTTTAATTGCTTTATTTCCCCTAAAGCAGGACCTTTTCTCCAGTAATTTGAGCTCAAAATCTAGGATTCCCTCTTCCATCTTCATCACACATCAAATTAATTGCTGAATCTTCTAGGTTAGAAATGTCCAACAGACATATACTGTAAGCTACAAAAACAATTTTAATTTTCTAAGAACTACATTTCAAAAGGTAAAAAGAACATGTCAAACTTATTTTCATAGTATATTTTCTTTAACCAAGTATGTCCAAAGTGTTATCTATCATTTTGATGTGAAATCAATATAAAATTATAATGAAATATTATACAATTTTTAATACCATATCTTCAAATTTGGTATTTTATACTTCAGCACTTCTCATGTGAATGAGCCACCTTTCAGGCACCCAACAGCCAAATATGGCAAGTGGCTGCTGTCTCAGGCAGCAGAGCACGACACCTTAACAATGGCCCATGTGTGTGTTAATCTGTTTTCGTTCCCACCGCTACTTCCTCGGTTCAGCCGCTTGTTGCCAAACTCCTAACCAGACTATTGCTATTGTAATCATTTACATACTTATGCCCTGCCTCTAAATCAACAAGTAGTTCAATTTAGCTTTTATTTATAATGACAAGCACTGTGCTAGGTGCTGAGGCTACCAAGATAAATAAGACCAAATCCTGTTCTTGGAAGATTGCAGTTTAGCAAGAGAGACAGAAATATGTACAATTAACCATGATACATTGTGATGAGAACAAGCATAGTGGTATAAATAAAGCACAATGGGAACAGAGGAAGGATATATTCATTCTGAATGGGAAGATTGGAGAGTGCTTCAGGAAGAAAATGGCATTTGGAATGGGCCTTGAAAGATAAGTAGGAAGTTAGTGGAAGCAGAGGGTAAAATGCAGAAAGTGGGGGTAAATGAAGTCCATCTCAGTATTAGCAGATTTTACATAATGATGTTAAATTAAACTTTGTAGAATAGCTTTCACCCTGCTTAACACCTTCACCAGTTCCTCTTTCCTACTGAGAAGAGGTACATTTTTCTGTCTGGCTATTTTAAAATGTAGGTTTTATTGTTTTCTAGGTATGTTGAGATCCATAGATGAGATGATTGCCATTGGAGAGACACTTTGTCACTTATAGTTCTCAACAGGAAGGGGCATGCCATGTATATTAGTCAGGGTTCTGTCCAGAACAGTATTTGACCATGTACCTGGGCATTGTGGCCCAGCTAAGGTGATAGATAAAAGTAATCACACCACATCACACAGGGCAGTACAGGGAAGAGCCAGCTGAGGGGTCAGTCAGGAGGTCAGTCAGTCAGGGGTCAGTGTGAAGAAAACACAGGCAAGAGCCTTTCTTGTGGTTTCTGAGAAAATGAGTTGGAGAGGCAGGGTAAGCAGATTTAGGATTGAGTATTGTGAATAATTTTGGTAGGCTCTGGGGTGTAAGAGCTGTCCTGAGTCATCTGGTACCTGATCCAGGGGTGATTAGGGAGGGGTGGGGAGGGGTGGAGTATTGGCCCAGAGTCCAAGAGCCAGATAGCAGAGGGGGCGGGTGGGTATGGGCTCCGGCCTGATTTGCATGTGAAAAGTTCTCTCCCAGGCAGTTCATTTATTATCTCTAAGAATTGGTTAGTCCTGGGAGGGGTAGTCTCCCCAGGGTCATTGAGCCCCAGATGTCAAAATATCAGTATACAAAGACATGCTTGATATACTGGCATTCAAGGCCTTTCAGATTTTTACCCCTATCCAGCTTTGCCTGTGCTGCTATCCAAGCCAAACTGAACTCACTACTCCCTACACCCTCCACTGTCTGGTCCACCACTTCCCCACCTCTTAACTGTTTTTTGTTTATTCCCTTCTGCCAGAAATTCACCGACTTTTAAATCATCTGTACTCTTTTATTCTCACTTAATTACATGCTATTATGTTTTGGTCTTTTGTTAGCTTTCAATAAAATAGAGAAGTTATTGAATGATGACAACAATAATTATACTTTTTCTTTAGTCGACCTTTACCACGTGCTGGGAGTTTTAACCTATCTTTAACACACACTTTCGCATTTAATCCACACAATAAACTCAAGAAAGAGAAAATCATTTCTTTACACTAAAAATAAGGAATCTGAGGCAGGAAAGCTTAAATAAGCTGCCCAAGGTCTCATAACTAGCTACTGGCAAACCGAGTATGCACGCCCCGCAGCCTGCCGCCGGCAGCCTGAGTTGTCATCCTCGAATTACTCATATGGAATTTATTTACAAGGGTTATTCTCTCAAAACTTTGATGATAATAATTGTAACTGGCCAGGCAATTGTAACTGTGTTTCTCCAACTTAGGCATCAGTTAGAACTGATCTTTCCATTAGGAAGGCAAATGTTCTTTTTCTATGAATTACCTTTGAGTGTCTGACAGATAAGAAGGGTGTGTAATCATATCTTTCCCAGCCCGCCAAAGGCTTTGCACTTTATAGTGTGCTTCTGTACATCATAATAGGATCCCACCTCTTCTTTCTTCAAAAGAACTTTGTCACTTTTCTTATGTCCCTTACTGGGTTCGGCTTAGTATATTTATTATTCTTTACTTGTAGTCTTAGATTATGAAGCTTGTTGAGGACAAGTATTTGATTTTAGGTATATTTAATCAAATATTTATTAGTATTGTGTTCATAAATAGATATTGCTCTATTATTTGCATGAAAAACAAACTCAGTTATACTTTTTATCTGAGGAAAATGTCATGGATATCAGTTACACCTTTCTGGTGCAGAACCCTTTTCTCCAAGTAAAGCAAAACAAATATTACCTTTCTTAAAGCAATTGCACATTTCTCCTGTTTGAATTAATTTTGAAAATAGTTTTTCAGTTTCCATTCTACCCAATGTATTATTTTGGTTTGTTTTAGTCTTGGCTTTTCTCATCAGAGGACTCAGATTTGAAATTAAAAAAGGAAGACGTCAGCATGATTTTAATATATGGTTATTCAACATATCTCATAGTAGGGTTGATTTATTTCAGACAAACGCTTTACTTTAAACAATGTTTTTGCTTAAAATTAGCATTGCAGTTTGGCAACTACACAACAAAAGGACTTGAAAAACAGTGCAAAAATCCAATTCAACAGTCAAATACCTTAGCAGATGGCCTTGTGAAATAGGGCCCTGGGAGAAGGAAGAGCCAAGATGCTTCTGGGTGTCTGCGGCAGCTGGAGCTTAAAGAATGCCTTTTTGCTAAGAGGGTCAGATTTGGGGGTCTTTTCACCCAAAGCAAAGTCCACCTGGATAATTTCTAGCTCTCAGCAGAGTTACTGAATTTATTCTGTTGAGGGAAATGAGGAAGGACATAAGCATGTGTGAACTCAGCATCCTCAAAATTTGGAGCTCTGATGCCTCAGAAGGATGGCAGTGTTTGTGAGCGTGGAGCGAGTAAGCATGTGATACAGGTTACGCAGTGGTAAGAAATGGGCACGAAGAACGTGGAAAGAGGAAGCATAATAAAGCCAAGGAAGGAGGAGGAGAGAACAAGGAAAAACAGGTGAGGAAGGAGACAAAGATAAGAACCAAATGAGTATAGTGAGGGTGCTCTATGTGTCCATTGTAACCAGCTGCTTCCTGAACCTTTAGGAAATAAACACTCTTTTTCTGGCTCCTGTCAGAAGTTTTTTCTTCCTCAGGCCATCAGAGTCAACATGGGGACTGTCTGACACTTTTTATGGTCAGGATTTTTGTTGATCTTAATCAAGGCTTAATCACCAAAGGTGTCATTCCGTTTAACGGAATGCCTTGAAATGGTTTTCATGTTCTGATTTTTATCAAGTTCCTATAAATATTGAAAGCTTCTGATTTAGAGTGGGATCAACTTACTAATAGCTTTGTCTCAGCAAAGGACAAAATCTGGAATCCTTAACAGTTCCATGTGTGTGCCCAACACTAGATGCCAACACTAGCAAGACACTGGGGGTGTAAAGATAGTTAAGACACTGTCCTTGTCTACTGAGAGTAGTGTAAGGAAATGGTGTCAATGTCATGTGGCTCATAGAGTTATACGTCTGGAGATTAAAAACAGGTTGGTGGTGTTTGTGCCACTATAATTAGTTCGGTTGCTGGGCTTTTTTTAATGCTAACACAAGAAACTGCAATAGTTGAGACAGTAGGAGTTAGAGGATATTAGACATTTTATGTTGTCCGAGGAATGCTGGACCGCATCTTCTAGATAGCAGGAATCTTTGGAGGACTTTAACAAGAAAGCCCCATGATCCATTTAGTGACAGGAGATCATTGTGATGTGCAGGAGGAAGGAGATGTTGAGAGATATCAGGCTAGAAGTGGGGAAACCTATTAGTAGGGTAAGCATGCATCCCAGCTTTCCTGGAACAGTTCAAATTAATGTTCTTTTTTTGTTCTAGCATAATTATTAGTAACATCTCTTTCACTATGTTTTAGTTTGGATCATAAATTCTATGGTTACCCTACTAACTAGAAGTTGATTGCAGTGATCCAGGTAAGACTATGATGTCTAGAGGTCATCAGGCTTGGCTACGTGAATGGAAAGAAATTGCTGCCCAGCATTATCCCCAATTACATGTACTTGGACATCTATAGAAATCTTATATCCACCCCACACAGGACTGGGCAGGGATCCCAGTGAAACAATATATCAATTAAATGCTGTATATTACAAATATATAATGGCTAACTGGTTAATGACTCAGTGGCCTTGCTGTTTGTCAGCTCGAATTGTACTTGCCTGAAAAATCTGTAAAGAAATGAGGAGAGTCATAAGCAACTGGAGAAGGAAGTCAGAAAGGTAACCCTTAGTTGTGCAGGACCGTGAGGCCTTGCTGCTGTTCTTAACTGTCCTTCTTGGTGCTAGAAAGAGCTGTATTTTTGAAAGTCGTAGGGCAAATAGAGGAACCCCCGAAGAATGGATGTGTGTGAAAAACCCAATGATGAACAATTGGTGATTTTTTTGCAGAAACTAAATAATTCTTAATAAATAAATCTCTGCTTTGGAATAAAAAAATGGAGCTGAATTTTAATAAACGATTTAACTTTTGCTTGAGGATAACAGAGAGGGCCATGAAGGCCTGTTATAGTTTGGTCAGTCTGGGGTCATTATAACCTTGGAAGATGCTGAGTACAGAGGTACTTTAGTCAACTGAAAGAAACAATTGTTCGTTTCCTACTACACACATTTAATCATGAGCTGTTACTTGGGTCTCCTGTTAGAACCCAGAAAAGGCTATTTGGTAGCAATAATAAGGGAATATTTTAAAAGGGAATGAAATAACTAGACCCAGGAGAAAAGAGATTTGCTATCAGGAATACATTTTAGCAGAAGAAAAGAATATGAATAAGAGTAAATGAAAAGTGTAAAGAGCTGTCACTTTCTTTATTTTATTTTTAAATGTTCCTCCTTCCAGTTCTCATTTTGTACATATGAGGCAGGCTTTCCTTCACTCCAGTCCCGCTATTACATTGTATTTATATATTGCTTATCTTCCGGAAGCTCACAGAACTGCCTCTGAATCCATGCCACTTTAGAAAATATTGCTTAACAAAAGGGGGATGCTTTTATTTCATCTGTTTTATCATGAAATGTTCTAGTGGGAGTTTGGCGCCGGATGTGCCTCAGGCTGGTGATTGTGCATTAGGCTGCACACACGCACGTCACAGCTCCACAGCTGCCCAGGCAAGAGGAAACATGGGGTAATTTTGCAGTTAGGGGCCAGGCCTGCCATCATCCCTTTGCTTTCAACTGTGACTCGAGAGATGCTTCTAATCTGCAAAGAATTATCCAGTTTCCTGATTTACCTTCATGGCTCTCGATGTCCCTGAAATATTTCTGTTTGTGAGCTCTATGTGTCCACAGGCAAGACAATTGGCTTAAATTTTAAACCTCACACTCCCCCTCTATTTACACTGTTCAGACTGTCATTTGTAGAACTTCATTTATCACAGCTACTTCCTCAGGGTTTTACTTCAGAGAAATAGAATTGAATGAAAAAATCTTTGAAATGAAAGGGGATGAGTTTAGAGATGGAAATATTTTAGTAGTTCCTTCAGAAATTTTTATTGCAGCTTTGTTATTCATAAAAAATAAATGCATGCTTCCAAGGCATCTGTAATTCAATAAAATGAAACTCAAGTAATTGCCTTGGATTCACTAAAAGTTAGTCTCTTCACATTTTTCATTAGCTAAACATTGATTTTTGGAAAAGTGAAGTAAGTTAAAAATAATACTTGGCCTCTGTATGACGCTTAAAGTCAAAATATTCTTATCAGACCCTTTTAAAATCTCTCAGTGAGCCATTCCTAGTTCTCTGCCTCCTCCTCCTCTTCCCCTTTCTGTGTGTCTTTCCTCATCTTCCTCCTGAAGATTAGGCAAACACTATGCTCATTCACTATTGTGAAAATACTTCGGATTATATGAAGTAGTAAGTAAGGGAAAGGACATTTCTTTTAATCTCTGGAATTTAAGTTTGTTTATTTCATAAATTCTTTAAATTGGTCAACATCAGCGTATCAGGCAGGTTTCTGAGGTGATTTTTTAATTGTTGGGTATATTTGATATTTAAAATAACGTTGTTTTTTTTATTGGATTGAATGCCCCGTGTGAAACGATAGTCCCAGGTGCATCCATTGTCCCCATTCCTCAGAGTGACCGCAGAAAGAATCACTCACGTGTGTCCATCAGAATAAGCTCAGGTGTCCGTGCTACAGTGTAAAACTGGAGCACTCAATTTCAAAGCCAACTGCTAAGTCACAATCAATTAGAACAAAATTGTGTCACCGTTTATGTAATTAATATGATTTAAGGTGTTTTTTGCTTTGTTTTGTTTTGTTCTGTTTTGGGGAACCAGTTAAAAGAGCCAAGAGCAGTTTCCTCTTAGCATCCTTGACATTATTGTTGTATGTAAAACACATGCAAAATAAAAATGGATGAATTTTGTTCAAGTTCCCAGCACTGAATTAAAAATGCAAAACCAAAATGTGTGTGCTATAATTGTTAGAGGGATATATTTTGTAACGGGCTTCACTTCTTGTGCACTGTGTTGATTGATGTTTTATAAAGGTTTTATTGCTAGATACCTAAAAATAGTCTTTTCTGCTCTTCATAGTACAATGTCCTCGCACTCTGATTAGAAGGTAATTAGTTAATGAGTGCCCCCTGTTTTTATTCTAGGATTCAAGAAGGATTAATAAAACACCACTGCATAGCAATGCAGTTATCACAATGATCTATTTGGGAAAAAATGTGCACCTATCTTATGATCACCCAGACTTCCGGGATGAAATAAAAGTTTATCAACAGCACTGCGGAGGGGAAAACCTGTGTGTCTACAAAGGCAAACTACTTGAAAAAGGTAGACATGAAACATGAATTCTTTCTAAGTGCTTGAAGTTAATGTTATAGATAAACTATTACTGATATCAAAATGACTTCAATTTCTTTATGGAATTATGCATATCCAGGGATTTATAAACCAGCTGCCTCAAAGTAAATCAGGATTTACTGCTCCGTGATTGAAATTGGAGCAGCAATTACTCTTACAGATTGGGAAAGAAAGAATTTGGAACAATTTAACCTAGTAACAGATTAATTTGGGGATAGAGATATATGATTACTAAAATGTTGCACGAATAAACTGTGCCCCAAATTACAAGGTAATTATTTGGCTTGCCATAGTGAATTATATTATACATTATTCTAAGAGAAAAATACCAGATTAGCAATTTGTTCTTAGTCGTATGTTGAGATAAAATCACAAATCCAATAAACTTTATGGTGAATCACACCTAAATAACATGGTGCAGAATTTAGCCAAATGCATTTAGTACATTTACACTTTCATTTGATCATCAATCCATGTTTGTTAGTGTTGTGAGAAAAAATTTCTTCTACACTTTTAAGTTCTAGTGGATATAAGAATTAAATTGATGTGAGGTAGATTAATAAGAGAAAATAACCAAATCTAATTACATACTAGGTTTGTCCAGAAAGTATCCAGCCACATACTGTGAAAAATAGAGACATTTATCGAAGAAGATACAAGAAACATTGTACATAGGACAATGATGCCTGAGTCCCCTTCAAAACAAGCACCTTGGGACTTCATATAGTTCTCCCAATCGCCCTCAGCTGCCCCTGTCATATTTTCCTGAATCTATTCAGTGGTTTGAAATCTCTACCCTGTCAAAGGTGATTTTAGTTTTGGGAAAAGCCAGAAGTCGTAGGTCACCAAATCTGGGCTGTAGGAGGCTGAGTCACATGGGTGACTTTATGTTTCACAAAACAAATCTGTATGAGACGTGATGCATGCGTGGGCACCTTGTGATGAAACTGCCAGTCTACAGTTGCCCAAAGCTGTGGCCTTCTGAATCATCTGAATAGTTGCCACAGAGGAATGTTCAAGGTTGATGCAAAATTTGAAGCAGATTTGTTGCACTATACTTGCTAGTCATTTTGAATGCAATGGCCACACAATACACATGTTCAGTCAGTGGGCGTCTACTGCCCCCACTTACTAGTTCAGTGAAGTTTTTATTGTTGATGCATGTACATTCCAGTCCACTCTCCTTGGCTGCCAGGTTACATTGATGTTGCACAAACTGTTCTCATTATGTTAACAATGGTTGTACTTTTTCCAGACAGACCTGGTACATACATAGAGAGGGTCCCATAAGAACATGGGCCCAGAGACAAACTGGGCAGTTGAAGCTTATATGCCTTTCTGAACTGAGGAGGAGAAGTAGGACTCTGGGACTTCAAAGGGTAGGAAGGCAGTCCACATGGAGATGAAAAACAAATGTTCAGAGTCAAGACAAGGGGACACAGTGTGAACTCTGATACTTAGGCTCTGCTGAGTTTCCCCCACCACACCTAGTTCATATTATACTAGAGTGAGCTATGGTGATAACTTAAAATAATCAATGTCCCAAAGAGACATGTTTTGGGGTGGCAAACTCTGATCTCCTTCATTAGCATAAAATTATTTTTATATTCCATATAGGGTTTCACATATCTTACAAAAGTATTTTTTTCAATATTTAATCTGCGGGACAGCAATTAGAAGAAAGAGTTGTTGTAGGAATATACAAGGGTGGGCAAAAGAAGGCTTACAGTTTTGAGTACTTGAAACACAGACTTTATCCTTGTATTATTATTTATTAAGTTGTATTTTTCCATATGAACAACTGTCAACCTACTTTTTCCTACCCCTGTACTTGTGATTTCCTTGCTTAAGGAACTCTATTTAGAAAGTAATAGAGTTTTCATTATTAAAAGAAATATTTATATGTCGGTATTCTTTTTTTCCTGCTTTTTAAAAATGTATTATATTGATTAAACTATTATAGTTGTCCCAATTTTTCTTCCTTTGTCCCTCTCTACCCAGGACCCCCTATTCCCTCCAGCAATCCCTCACCCTTAGTTCATGTCCATGGGTTGTGCATATAAGTTCTTTGGCTTCTCCATTTCCTATACTGTTCTTAGCATCCCCCTGCTTATTCTGTATCTACCAGTTTGTACTTCTTGCCTCTCTCCCATTTTCTCTCCCATTTTCCACATTCCCAGTCCCAACTGATAAGCCTCCAAATGATCTCCATATTTATGATTCTGTTTCTGTTCTGCTTGTTTGTTTAGGTTGTTTTTTAGATTCTTGTTGATAGTTGTGAATTTATTGCCATTTTAATGTTCATAGTTTTGATCTTCTTTTTCTTTTTCTTTTTTTTTTAAATCACTTTTTTTCCTTTATTTTTAGAGAGAGGGGAAGGGAAGGAGAAAGAGAGGGAGAGAAACATCAATGTGTGGTTGCCTCTCACATGGCCCCCACTGGGGACCTGGCCCGCAACCCAGGCATGTGCCCTGACTGGGAATCGAACCGCGACCCTTTGGTTCACAGCCCGCGCTCAATCCACTGAGCCACACCAGCCAGGGCTGATCTTCTTTTTCTTAAATAAATCCCTTTAATATTCCATATAATAATGGCTTCATGATGATGAACTCCTTTAGCTTTACTCTGTCTGGGAAGCACATTATCTGCCCTTCAATTCTAAATGATAGCTTTGCTGGACTGAGTAATCTAGGTTGTAGGTCATTGCTTTTCATCATTTTGAATACTTCTTACCAGTTCCTTCTGGCCTGCAAAGTTTCTTCTGAAAAACCAGCTTGGAACTCCTTTGGAACTCCTTTGTAGGTAACTCTCTACTTTTCTTTTGCTGTTTTTAAGATTTTCTCTTTATCTTTAACCTTGGGCATTTTCATTATGATGTGTCTTGGTGTGGTCCTTTCTGGGTCCATCTTGTTTGTGACTCTCTGTGCTTCCAGGACTTGTATGTCTATTTTCTTCACCAAGTTAGGGAAGTTTTCTTTTATTATTTCTTCAAATAAGTTTTCAATTTCTTACTCTTTCTCTTCTCCTGGCACCCCTACGATTCAAATGTTGATACATTTGAAGTTGTCCCACAGGCTCCTTAGCCTATCCTTGTTTTTTTTTTTTTTTTTTTTTTAATTCCTTTTATTTTCTTGCTATTCTGATTGAATGTTTTTTTTTTTCCTACTTATATTCCCAATCATTGATTTGATTCTTGGTTTCATCCACTTCACTGTTGGTTCCTTGCAAAATTTTCTTTATTTTGCTTAGTGATCTTAATTTCTGCCTGGGTCTTTTTATGCTGTTAAAGTACCCACTGAGTTCCTTGAGCATCCTAATAACCAGTGTTTTGAACTCTGCATCTGATATATTGCTTATCTCCATTTGGTTTAGTTTTTTTTATGGAGTTTTGTTCTGTTCTTTTGTTTGGACCATATTTCTTTGTCTCGTTTTGGCAGCCTCCCTGTGTTTGTTTCTATGTATCAGAGCTGCTCTAACTCTGTGTCTTAGTACCGTGGCCTGTTATAGAAAAGTACACAGGTAAGTTGAATGGGTTTGGAGCCTTAGGTAATTGCCAGGGCAGGGCATCCAGTAAGACCCAGGTAGATGGAGTCTCAAATGTGGTGTCTGTGCTCTGTGGCTCTGTGTGGGGGAGGGCTCAGAAAGGGGACAATGGCTGCTGACTGGCTTCTGGAGTTTTGTCCAGGAGGAAGCTGTCTCCTGTCACTCACCTTGATGCCAGATACTTCAGTTTCTCCCCATATGCTACTGGTGCCCTTCCAGCTGCTGCCCCAGTGCTGGAGCCCAGAGAGAGTGAATCTGAGCAAGCCCTAAGTCCATTGCAGACCCTGGCATAAGAGGAGACACCTGAGAATCATGCAGTTTCTTCTGCCACCCCAGCCCCTACTGGATTTTACAGCCAGAAGTTAGAGGGACTTAACTTCCTGGCACTGGAATACTGGGCTGTGTGGTCTGGTGTGGGGCTGGGATACTTCAGAAGCGAGGTATCCCTCCCAATTTTTATCTACCACACCTGGGCGTGGGACTGCTCATTCCATGTCTCTGCATATCTGTGCCTCTCTGCACGTCTCTACTTCTCCTGCCCCTCTGGATGAATGTGGCTTCTTTAATTCCTTCGTTGTTGAACTTCTATACAGCCCAATTTTCTGATGATTGTGGGTGATATTTATTTTGTAGTCTAGTTGTGGGTTTGCTGTGGTTGTGTGAAGAGGCAAGCTGTGTTTACCTATGTCTCCATCTTCAGTTTCCTTGATATATAGACTTAGGGGTTAAGGGAGGAGTTGGGGACAAACATGGAGTTGTTAACTTTTGGTTTGTCTGTTTTGCCTCATCAAGAAAATAGTGATATTGCTCTGGCTGGTGTGGCTCCATGGATTGAGCGCCAGCCCGCAAACCAAAGGGTTGCCAGTTTGATTCTCAGTCAGGGCACATGCCTGGGTTGCAGGCCAGGTCCCCAACAGAGGGTGTATGAGAGGCAACCACACACTGATGTTTCTTTCCCTCTCTTTTCCTCTCTCTCCCCATCCCTCTAAAAATAAATAAATAAAATCTTTAAAAACCCAGTAATATTAATTTTAAAAATTCAAGTGATTAAATAGAAACAATACATATTTAGGAATTAAATATCAAAACTTTCCAACATTAGGAAAGGTAAACATGTGGATGTTAATTTTAATTTAAAATAAATTATATTTTTACTTATAAAAATTTTATTTATAACTAAAATATATTTTATTTTATAAAATTTATAAAAAAATAATGCTAGAAATATTTCCCCCATTTTTTATACTTGGCCGAAATATGATTTGCTTTGTCTCACTTTGTTACAGCATTTGAGAGTTCATTCCTTCCATTTTGTAGGTGAGGAAAATGAGAGGAGTCCAGAGGTACAGGCTTCCCAAGGGCACACGTATAGCTCTAAGCAAGGCACGATCAAGAGCAGATCCTGGCCGCCTGACCAGGTGCAGGGCCTTTGCTTTGCGCTTTCCATTCCCACTTAGCTATTTTCAGTAGCAGAGGTCTTCGGACACTTTTATAATATGATGAGTATGAAACTGCTAATGATAGTAGCATGGATACATGCATTTATTTCTTAACAGTATAACTTTCAACCATTAATTTAGAAGAATTGCTGAAATTGGCTCTACTGTAAAGTTGGAATTAACATAATAAAACTCTTTCTGGGTCTTAGATCACTGTTTATTTAAGGAAATGCCTATATAATGTTTATTTGACTACTGGAAAACATGGTACATACAAATGAAAAACAGAACATGACTTAGCTGAATGAGTTTCTGGGAGACTATATACCCTCTGTGACTAGCAGCAAAACCAAATGTTACAAGAGAGTTACTTGGTTTAGCGGGGGAGTTTTTTGTTTTGTTTTGCTTTTTTGCAAATATATTGGTCCTGGGACTGTGTTTTTGTTATGTCATTGGACAGTCTTGAGTAATAGGATGGAATGGGGACTTGAATAATTGAATCCTGTACACACAGTGATTTTGTCTCAGCTTGTCCTTCGTTGTCAGGAAAGTAAGCATTCAAAATGGGAAAGTGCAATGGTTCAGAGTTGACTTGTGGTTAAGCAATCTTAGCAATTTAGCTGAACTGAAAAGAATCTGCCCTTTTTACACATCAAAGCTGTGCAAGATTCAGTGAAATGTGAATGGTTTTTAAAAAGATTTCTGTAAAATAATTTAACATTATGCTTGGAGCAGTAAATTCATTAAAAATGTGACATTTGTTAAGTTGTCTTGCTTCTGGGTGGGAAATAACAATACAATTAATTATTTAATAATGTGGCAAATGCATCCTTTATTCCTGTAGTAATTCATAATACCTTGTGGTCTGACGTAAAGCCACACATTGATTGTTTATTATGCACACCTAGCAAGTCACTGAAAATTTCTGCTACTTGTGAGGAATGCAGTTCTTCGCAGGCATTTTGATTGGCCATGTTCATCATTTCACATGGGGCAAACCTTGGCCTCCTGGGTTTGTGTGGATACAAAGAACAAAGTAACTGGTTTCTGACCCTCTTATAACCTCTTCCTTTTCTCCCCCATTTTCTTGTACTTCTAGACCTGATTCTATCGTCACCATTTGTGCATTACACATTACTCTCCCTGCCCCCCAATTCTGTTATCTTGTCTTTTTGTGTGACATTTCCTTTGTCTGCAATAGGACAATGGATTTCAAATTCAAAATAGAATTTTAAATTTAAATCTTCCCCATCTTTTAAGATTCAGAATAAGGCTGTGAAACTTTCTCAGCTGACTTCTATTTTGTGATATCCATCTTTCGTGATGGCTATGGCTCTCGTGCTACACTTAAAACCAAAGTGCTACATTGTATGGGGACTTACACGAACTGTTTTTTATCTGGTTAGCACATGTAGATTTTTTAAAGTTTTTTGAAATTCCTTTGTTGAGGTATAACTTACATTCTGTAACATTCATTTATTCTGAGTACAATTCACTGATTTCGTGGTATTTTGTGGAGTTGTGCAGCCCGTGTCTATCACAGACTAGTATTAGAACATCTGCATCACTTCTAAAAGTTTCCTTGTGCCCATTAGCAGTTAATCCCCATTCTTATAGCCAGCTGCAGGTGACCACCAACCTCCTTTCATTCTCTACAGATTTGCTTTTTCTGGACATTTCATAAAGGAAATTATACAATAGGTGATGTTTGCTGTCTTCTTTCACTTAGCATAATGTTTTTGAGAGTCATCCAATTTCTGTCTATCAATAGCTGCTCTCTTCTCATGTCACTGAATACGAGTGCGTATTTTGCATCACATGGATGTACCATATTTTATTTATCCATTTCTAGTTGATGGACATTTGTATTGTTTCCACTTTTAGGACTATTATAAATCATGCTGTTATGAATATACCAATACAGGTTTTTATGGAGACATCTGCTTTCATTTCTCTTGAGTACATTTCTAGGAGTGGTTTTGATGGCCTTTTTTCCCTCTGAATATGGGTCATACTTTCCTGTTTCTTTATGTATCTTTTGACATTTTGTTGAAAAACTGAACATTTTAGGTCATGTATTAGAGCAACGATGATTCTGAATTTTGACTTTTTCCTCTTGAAGATTATTGTTCTTGCTTGTTGTTGTTGTTGTTTGTTTAGTAACTTATGTGGAACAATTTGTGAAATTCATTCCCTCTCTCCTAGGTACACAGCTAGTGATGTCTCTGCTCAGATTGTTTTTACATTCTATTTTCTTGAGCTGGCATAAAAATGTCCTCCAAATTGGTGGCTTAACACAATAGAAATTTATTCTCTTGCTGTTTTGGAGGCGAGAAGGCTAACATCAAGGTGTTAGCAGGTTTATGTTCCCTCTAAAGGCTCTAGGGGAAAACCCTTGTGTGTGTCTTCCGACTTTTGATGATTCTCGGACACCCTTGGCATTCTTTGGCTTTCAGCTCCATCACTGTGATCCCTGCTCACGTCTTCACATGTCATGCATCTCTGTGTATCTTTGTGCATGTTCTCTTCTCTTATAAGAATATTGGCCATTGGAATTAGAATAAAACAAATCCAGGGTGATCTCATCTTGATCCTTCACTAACTATATCTGCCAAATGCTATTTCCAAATTGGGTCACATTCTGAGATTCTAGGTGGCCATGAATTTTTAGAGGGCAATGTTCAACTTGCTACAGTGAGTTCAAGCAGTTTTCAAGTCCTTCTCCAACTTTGATTTTGCACTAGACTGTCTTGTGTTTCCTTTATTTGTGGATGCAAACTCCCAGTTGTCCAGCAGTGTGTGAATAGGTTGGGCCTGCTCTAATCCATTCCGTTTCCAGGTACCTGAGAATGTGTATAAGCTCACTGAATGTGTGGTGGAGGGAAATTTTTTTCCTTCCCTTCTTTGGTTCTTTGCTTTGGTTGAATAGTTAAAATGACATGAGGCAGATTAATAGTAGAAAAATCCAGCACACACATGCAGGGAATCTGCACAAACAGAAGAGATTCCAGACAGTTAGGCAAGATGAGGTACATATGTCATCCTAGGCTAAGGAGAAGGAGGTAAAGGTCTGGAACTTCAAAGAGAACTGAAGCAATTTACAGGCAGATGAAACAAGTTAATGTTTGGTAAACAAGTGTTTGCTGGGTCATACAGAAACAATGGGACAGAGAGACAACTTTAATCAAATGGGCTTGCTAGGTTCCTCCCTGTCTCTCACATCTAGTTCATACTAAGCTAGAGTTATATATGATGACAGTTTCCTTTACTGAGCAGGTCCTCTGACTTCTTTTAGGCAGTTAGGAGGAAGGTCAAAGGTTCTTCCTCAGTCTTTTGTTTGGTAGAAATAATCAGCCTAAAATAATCCTTATGCCAAAGAGACACACCTCGGGATGGCAAATTTTGCTCCCCTAGGCATACATCTATGATTGCCTTATTACCTGTATCTCTCAGTTAAATTTCTGGCTAGTCCACTGGCCTGTTGCTTGCCCTAATTAGAACTACAGTTTCAGGCTTAGTAGAACCTCTGGCCTTCTATGTTAGCTTGCCTCTGAAATTGCTACTTATCAGTAGTAATGCCATTGGCCAAGGTTTTTTGTCTTCTCTTCCAAATCAAGTCAGCCCCCACTGACAGTGAAGCTGCTGGTTATTTATGGCCTGCCCCGCCCTATTAGAACTTCAGTGATGAAATGGTGACAGGTGAGAGAGGCAGGAGCAGCTTCGAGCAAGAGTGCCTCAGATTTCCACTGTTATTACCAAAAGTTCAGTATATTTTCATGAATAACTGCGGCTTCGTTTATTTTAAATCTTTGGTCCATTTTCAGGTGCACCGTTTTAAGGGGAGAGGATTTGGTGACCTCATGCCAGAAGTCTGGTATATTAATTTAGTTTCTGTCCTGCTAAATTATAAGTCCTTGAAGGAAGGGACCCCATGTGACATTTTTTTCAGTATTTTTATTTCTCTTCAGTGCCTAAAATAGTGCTACTCATTGTCAGTCAACAATGAATAACTACATTATAGAAATGTTATAGGATGTTTTCTAATATTGAACCTTACGTAATCATTAAGACTGCTCTGTGCAGTGGCCAGACTGGGTCACCCCCTCCACCTCACTCCCTCACGCTCTCCTCCTGCCGACTCTATTTCATAGATAAGAATTCTGAAATGCAAATTTATGGTCTGCTTTCTTCCCACTCCTCCATGTAGAAACCATCAAGTCAGGGTTGGGAAGCGTTGCTAAAATTTAAAATATAAAATTATAAAATGGTAAGGGGATAAAGGCAGAGGTGTCAATTCTTGTTTAGCAAGTTTGGGAAAAAGGAAGAAAGAAATGGAACTAATAGGTGGGTGAGCTCTCCAGTCACATGGAAGCCAAACAGAAGAGCAGTCCCATCTAGAAGTTGATGTCCCATGCCCATTCTCAGCATTTCCTTGGGTGCACTCTCTTCCTGGGCTGGGTACTTTGGGTGTGATGCTGCAGCAGAATGGATTACGTCACGTGAATGCCCCATTCAAGTTTCTTGAATGAAAGCTTTCTGGTTACCACTAAAGAGACTATATATCATAGAGACAATTGGATTTTAAAATCTATAGTGTCTAAGATATAAATGGCAGAATTACATTCTCAATAAGTCTATTCTTTAGTAGACTTATTTAGTCAGGTTTATTTTTAGAAGCATAATGTGGTATAAACAGTATTTCTAGGTGACTGTAAAAGAAATGGGTTAAAATAAGAATCCACTGATTATTTACTGGGGCCTCCTATGCCGATGCACTGGGATCTGGGGAAATGAAGGTGAATACGAACAACTTCAGCTCTCATGGATTTCACAAACACATAGGGCAGCAAACATCTAGATCAGGGTTCTCAGAGTGTGATTCCCAGACCAACAGCATAGCATCACCTGGCAACTTGAGAGAAATGCAAATTCTGGAGTCCTAATTGATCGGAAACTCTGAGGTGAGGCCCGGCAAGTATGAGTTTTAATAAGCTCTCCAGGTGATTCTGTTGCATACCAACATTTGCTGCTGCAGACATATTTTAATATAGTGTGATACATGCCACAATAGAAATATATACACAGCAGAGGAGCAAAAATTATTATTTTAATTCTATTCTTGGCAGAAGTAGAAGAATCCAGGGAGGCTTTTTTTTTTTTTTTTTTTTTTTTTTTTTTTTTTTTGGTAGGAAGTGACATTGGAAGTGTCAGGAGTAGCAGGTTTCTGAGTCACTCTGTAAAATATGGTATTTCAGATACAGGGTTTGAGAACTCTACGGCGAGATCTTTTCAAAGAATCTTATAAAAACTTGGAATAATGAAAACCTATTAATTGCAAGCATTGGTTGTTAGTATTGGTGGGACTTTTGGGTGGTTAGCGGGGAAAAAAGGAGTCTCAGATTCAGGTGGAATTGAGAATGGATTGGCGACTGACTAAGTCTGCCTTATCTATGTATGAATTAGGATTTTTCATATCTTGACTTAAAATACTCGTTTATTTAAATGCCTTACTGAGTTCACATTAGCCTTTTTTCTCATGTACTTCTTTAATAGATAACATAGCAAGATAAAGGCATAGGATCTAGAGAGAGATGTTGAGATTCAAATACTAACTTTTCCACTTACTGTATGATTTTGGGTAAATTACTGAACTTCTCTAAGCCTTAATGTCTGCACCTGGAAACTAGTGATGGTCACATCCCCACCTCATGTAGTTGTTCAGAAATACACCCACCATAATCAGGCATAATGTCTGGCCATAGTAAGTGCTCATAAAATGATAGGTGGTATTCTTATTATTGTTACTATAAAACAAAGAGTTTTATAAAGACTTAGAGCATTTTTAATAAGTAAAAATAAAGAATGTTTTTTTCATGATTAAAATTGTTCCCCATGTTAAAAGGTGATCTAGACAATAAGATTGTACTTATCTAATAGAAAAATGTGATTTAGAACATGTTAGTCCAAAGTCAGTTGCTTTAAGTAATTTATTTCCTTTTTAATTCCAGAGACCTTTCAGTTTATTTCCAAAAGACATCATGGTTTCCCCTTCAGTCTCACCTTTTTCCTGAATGGGATGCAAGTGAACAGGTTAAGCTCCTGCTGTGAATATAAGCACCGGAAAGGTTCCAGGCTTGGAGGCAAAAGAGGCTACTTTGGGTTTGTGTGTGTGGAGAGATCATCCCCTTGCTACAAGTATGGAAACAAATGTCCTTTGGTAGAGGGCGTGTTTTGCTACATTTTCTTCTGATGCTTATACTGATACAGTTTTCTGTACCATTTGTTAAGAAACTAAAATATCTAAGCTAAAGGTGGTTTAATTGTGTGTTGTATTTGAAATTTTAAAAAATAAATTAGACGTACAGACATATTGTATAATGGAGATAAAAGCTGGTGGTGTTTCAAATTATGTTTCTCTATCTGTCCCTTTCCTTATCATGCTTTAATTTCCGTTTCTGGAGTGAAAGAGAGAAGGATTCCTACCCCTCATCCCTCTTAGGAATTGGTTTTGGATTGAGTCCCAAAGCACATGCAAGCATTTGGCTTATAAGGTTGGATAGTATAGGTTATACATTTTCCAGCTGTGACTGCATTGTGGTGTGGCCCAAATATCATTCTCATGCCCCTAATTTTAACCTCAGGCATAATAAAATAAAGGCATGTTAAAAGTCAGCTTTGATTGTTTGTCAACTTTGATATTGAATATTGTGTTTGAAATTAGGAGACTTCCTTGCAAGTTTTCTTTAATTTTTTTTTTTTCTGAAAGTCCTCGTAAAGAATTGACTATATGCCAAGCTGGAACTCAGCAGTGAACCAACCAAAGTACCTCCCCCCATGGAGTCTGTTCTAATGGGGAAAGAGCCAATATCATCCCAGTAAACTAATTAATATATATCAGCTGGTACTGAGCACAAAGAACACAAAATAGGGTAAGGGAGATATAGGTCACGAGTGAGGACAAAGTAAGGGATGAAGTGATGATAGGAGATGAGGTCAGAGAGACAAAAGGGACAGGTAACGTGGAGTCCAAAGGTCAGAGCAGGGACTTTGAATTTATTCTAAGAATGACACAATGCTTCTGTGGTAAGTTTTGGGCAATGGCCTATCATGATTTGGCAGTAGCTACTGTGGCAAAAATGAATGAGGGAGGTTGGGGGAAAGGTAGAAACTACTTTAATCCAGAGCAGAGAGAGAATGTTAGAAATATAAGTGACTGTGTTCTACATGTATGTTGAAGATAGAGTTTATAGCATTTATTGATGGGTCATAGGTCATAGGGTAAAGAGCAGAGCCAAAGATGATTGAAAAGTTTTTTCGCTTGAAGAACTGGAAAGATGTCCAGTTAACTGTACTACGATGGGGAGGACTGTGGAAAAAACAGGTTTGAAAGTGGAACAAAGAGGTTTTGGTTTTGAGCAAATTAAGTTTAAGATAGCCATAGGTTCCTATATGAGGTCCAAGCTGGAAATATAAATTCAAGAATAGTTTGCATATAGATGACATTTAAATCATAAGATGAGATGAGATTGCTTAAGAATTTAATGCAGATAGAGAAGATGCCTGAATAATGAGGTCCAGGTCACTGCAGTTCAAAAACAAGGAAGATAAAGAGCAAGCAAAAAGCCTAAGAAGGAAAGCCAGTGATTAGAAAGAGAAGTTAGAGAATGATGAATAAAACGGGAAATGAATAAAAGATATGAAAAGAAAGACATGACCAACATGGTTGAATGTGTAGATAAATTAAGTGAATGAAGGATGAGAATTGAACATGATTTGGTAATGTACTGGTTATTGTTGATCTTGGGACAAGTTATAGTGGAGTGGTAAGCATGCAAGTTTCATTGGAGTGGGTTTAAGACATAATTGGAAAAGAGCTAAGGCCAGAGAACATAGATAAGTTTTTTTATAAGGGCTGTGCTGTAAAGGGTAGAAATTGGGTGACAGGGAGGAGGGAGGATGTTGGGGTTACTGGGGGCATTTTATTTTTTAAGAAGGAAGTTAGCATAATATGGTTATATGCTAATAGATAGGACTGATACTCTAGAGAAGAAAAAAATTGATAAGGTAGAGGAAACAAATTGATAAAACATGAATGACATAGAGGGAGAAATTGCTGGAGCCCAGAGCTGGGGTGGATGAGAAGAGATGGGATCCAGGGCTCAAGCAGAGGTGTGAGCCTCAGAGGAGGAGAAACATGGGAATAACAGGTGGGACCATGGCGTAAGGAATAGAGAGAGAGGTAAGTGGGTGGATGTGTTTGGACAATCTGGAAGGTCTCTGCTGATTGTTGCTATTTTTTAGTCAAACAAGAATTTATCTGTGAAGTTGAGGCTGGAAGAGGAGGGATTTGGAGGGTTTAGGAGAGAGATGGGGTATGAAAGTGTCATCCAGTAAGTGGGGGAGTGAATCGTCCCAGACAATATAACAGGATTGCCTTGGTGTACTTAGGACCCACTGGAAGTTGCTTTTCTCTTCCGATTCAAATTTTCTTCCTACATATTTGTGGGCAAGTCATTTAACAAATGTCTCTTTAACTCTTAGGAAAGCTAATGAGCTTATACACACAGTCATCCATGTGTAAACATATGGCATTCTTTGGGAGGTGCTGTGTAAATCTAAGCTGTAAATGTTTGGTCCTAAACACTTTCTGTGGGGATTTAATAATCAATTCCAAAGTATGATTGATGTCTTCTATTCTCCAATTCGACACTCACTGGCCTCTGTGCATTTCTTTCCATGATTTCACTTAGTCTCCTCTAGCTTCTTTCTTTGATATTTTCAAATAACAATAGCAAGTAGCTATGATATTAGAGTAAGTCCTATTACCATCAACTGAAAGGCACGGTTCTTATAGTCATTGGTTTTCTTTTTAAATTTAATTATTATTTTCTTAAACTCTAAACACTGTTTTAATTTAACCCCTTGACTCCCTTCACCCATTTTCAGTTTTTTTTTTTGTTAGCTTCATTATTGTTTCTTCAAACGAAATCTGTGAATGTCTGAAGTAGGACAGCATGGTGTCATTTGATGTCTGCCTGCCGCAGACCAGGTGACAGTGGAGGCAGATTGGTTTAGTGGGGGCAGGGATGGGCGGGTGGGTGAGTGCTGGCTCCTTGACCCTCTGGCCCTGTCACCTGGGTACCACCCTGCCACCAGGCTGCAGAGCTCCAGTGACAGTGGAGAACTACCCCGAAGGAGACTGATGTCACTTGCAATATTGTATAACATTTGTTTTTTACTGTCACATCCATAATAATACTTTTACTCATTTTAAGGGCTGCCCATTAATTCTTCCAATTTGTTAAAAATGAAATTAATTTTTATTCATTTAAAAAGTAATGGTCCCTGGAAGTTTTATTATGATAAAATAAAATAGCAGGGAATTCC
Source organism: Glossophaga mutica (assembly GCA_039655065.1). Classification (NCBI taxonomy): domain Eukaryota; kingdom Metazoa; phylum Chordata; class Mammalia; order Chiroptera; family Phyllostomidae; genus Glossophaga; species Glossophaga mutica. The sequence continues at coordinate 54,624,071 of CM077307.1, read as the reverse complement.
AGTACTAAAAATGATTAGGAATTACCTGCTTAAGGTCTCATAAAACAAGAAAAGCTCAGCAATGGTCACTTCCAAAGTGTGGAGGTTCAACCATTGTGCTTAGCCCACAGTCATGGGAACTGCTCAAAGAGACTGGGTAGTTATTTTCAGTTACCAGAGTGAAACACAAGGAGAATTTCCCGACCAAATAGAAAGCAGAGAGCTTGGAGCTCAAGTAATCAGCACCTCAAATTATACTCTGAAATCAACTAGGTAGTCAGTGAGGAGGAGAGCACAGATGTTACTCGCCTTGTTTGTCCAATTCCCTTAAGCAGATGGGCCATAAAACGTCTGTGCATGCAGTAGGGAGGCATCAGAGCATGTGAATGCCTACACATTCACAACCTAAACTAAGTAACAGCGTACCAGAGGCTCCAAATCAATGGGTTTGGTGTTGCCATGGATAAGGGAAGAACAGCTTGAACAGAAGGCAATGAAGGTAGTCATATTCTGCATAGTGGAGATTCATGACACCTTTATTTTAAGGAAAGCAATGTGCTAAGTACATCATCATGGTAGTTAAGTATTTATCATACTTAACGTGGGTGAGGGAAGTGCACTCTTATCTCATTTCTTACAGCCTGAGAGGTACTTTGAGTGCAGATCCTTTTAGTTTTGTTTCCTGGGGGGGATACTCAAAAGTGAAGTGATGTAACTAAGTTCCCATATTTGCTTCTTGGCAGAATTAATTCCTATGCTATTTCTAGACTGGAGATAGCTGAAATTCAGTGAATCTTGAGTTTGAGAAATTGCCATTGGATTTCATTCACATTGAGGCAATTGTTAAATTTTACACATTATTTCTATTCTTCCTGCACTGATGAGTCTCGACTGCATTCTAATCACTTTTCACACACACCCCTGCCCCATTTGATCCAGTTCCTTGATAATAGTGTGAGCTGCAAAGGAAGAGACGGGTTATTTCTAGAGGAGAAGGACTGTGGAGGCTGATTTGTGCTCAAGCTCTTTTTTCCAGATCATGGATTATCTCTAGATCTTGGTGAAAACATCTCCAGATTCTGTTAATTTGCTTGTGGAGCTAGTCATCTGAGAGGACTATACCTGTAATCTAACAATATTTTTGTACTTTAATGTGAGTTCATGGGGTTTCAGTCCTGAGCTGGAATCCTGCTCCTTCACTGACCTGCAAGCTGAGCTTGGGCATGTCATGGAACCCTTTTAGCCTCAAATTCCTCATTGAAAAGCAGTGTGATGATAGTTCTTAATTTATCAGTCTGTGGTGTAACAAATCTGGTAAAATAATGCATATATGGTACATAGCAAAGAGCTTGACACAGAGGGAGTGCTCTGTAATCTTATTATTATAATTATCATTTTATTAATATATGTATTATTATTGGAATTCTTATTTTGACATTAATGAGAGATAGGATAAAAGCTATAGAAGAAATTATGTGACTTGTAATTGATTTAAGTATTTTTTAAATGTCTTAATACATGCAGATTATTTGCTTGGTTCACCAGATTTGACTTTGAATAACTTTATGGATTCTACAAATTATTGCCATCTATAAAGAACAAAGCTTATCACCAATAAAAATCACCAAAAATTGTGGTACAGGTTTCAAAGGCCCTTTTTTAATTTTTATTAAAATATTTTATATTGTTTATTTGATATTTTTATATAAATGGAATTACATGTTTTGTACATTTTATGCCTGGCATTTTTTTATTGTTAAGTTCAGTTACAGTTGCCCCCATTTTTCCCCCAATTGCTCTCCTCTGCCCTGCTCTCAAAGACAATTCCTACCCCATTGTCCTTGTCTATGGGTCCTTTGTACATGTGCCTTAACTTGACCGTTACGCTTTGATTTTTCCCCTGTATCCCCTTTCCCCCTCCCCTCTGGTCACTGTCAGTTTGTTCTTTATTTCCATGTCTCTGGTTCATTTTTACTTGTTTGTTTGTTTTGTTGATTAGGTTCCACTTGTAGGTGAGATCATATGATATTTGTCTTTTGCCACCTGGCTTATTTCACTTAGCACAATACTCCCCAGCTCCATCCATGCTGTTGCAAAGGGTAGGAGTTCTTTCTTTCTGCTGTGTATGCGTAGATGTACCATAGTGTTTTGATCCACTCATTTACTGATGGACACCTAGGTTGCTTCCAGCACTTGGCTATTGTAAATTGTGATGCTATGAACATTGGGGTGCATACATTCTTAGGATATAATCCCAGCAGTTGAATTGCTGGGTCAAATTCCATTTTTCGTTTTCTGAGGAAATTCCATACTGTTTTCCACAGCGGCTATACCCACCAATCTGCATTCCCACCAACAGCGCACTAGGGTTCACTTTCCTCTGTATCCTCTCCAATACTCGTTGTTTGTTGATTTGTTTATGATGGCCATTCTGACCGGTGTGAAGTGATATCTCATTGTGGTTTTAATTTGCATCTCTCTGACGGCTAGTAATGCTAAGCACCCTTTCATGTGCCTGTGGGTCCTCAGTATGTCTTCCTTGGAGAAGCATCTGTTCAGGTCCTTTGTCCATTTTTAATAGAATTGTTTATTTTTTTGGTGTGGAGTCGTGTGAGTTCTTTGCATATTTTGGAGATCACATCCTTGTCTGAAGTATCATTGGCAAATATGTTTTCCCATACAGTTGGCTCACTTTTTATTTTAATACCATTTTCTTTAGCCATGCAGAAGCTTTTTAATTTGATGTAGTCCCATTTGTTTATTCTTTCCTTTAAATACCTTGCCCTAGAGGACATATTGGTGAAAATATTGCTGCATGGGATATCTGAGATTTTCCTGCCTATGTTCTCCTCTAGGACTTTTATGGTGTTACAATTTATATTTAAGTCTTTTATCCATCTTGAGTTTATTTTGGTGTATGGTGTAAGTTGGTGTTCTATTTTCATTTTTTTGCATGTACCTGTCCAGATCTCCAACACAATTTATTGAAGAGGCTATTTTTACTGCATTTTATGCTCCTGCCCTCTTTGTCAAATATTAATTAACCATAGAGACTTGGGTTTATTTCTGGGCTCTCTATTCTGTTCCATTGACCTATGTGTCTGTTTCTTTGCTAGTACCAGACTATTTTGATTACAGTGGCTTTATGATACAGTTTGATATCAGGTATTGTGATCCTTCTTACTATGTTTTTCTTTCTCAAAATTGCTGAGGCTATTTGTGGTCATTTAAGGCTCTATATACATTTTTGAAATATTCTATATCTGCGAAATATGTAATTGGTATTTTAATAGGGATTGTGTTGACTCTATAAATTGGTTTGGGTATTATGGACGCTTTTAATGATGTTAATTCTTTCAGTTCATGAACACAGTATATGCTTCCTTTGATTCCTGAATATTGGCTTTGTCTGGTTAAAGGCTTGTCAATTTCATTTATCTTTTCAAAGAACCAGTTTCTGGATTTATTGATTATTTGAATTGTTCTTTTAGTCTCTATGTCATTTAATTCTGCTCTGGTCTTGATTACTTTCTTCCTTCTACTTTCTCCGGGCTTTGTTTGTAGTGTAGTGTTAGGGTGTTTATTTAAAAATTTTCTGTCTTTTTTAGGTAAGCCCGTATTGCTATGAAACTTCCTTCTCAGGACTGCCTTTGCTGTGTCCCATAGGTTTTGGGCTTTTGTGGGTTCCTTTTCATTTGTTTCCAGAAAGTTTTTGATTTCTTCCTTGATCTTGTTAATCCGGTTATTGTTTAATAACATTATTCAATCTCCATGAATTTGACTGTTTTTGAATTTTTTTCCTTTAGGTTGGTTTCTAGTTTCAAGCCATTGCTATCTGAGAAAATGCTTGATATGATTTCAATTTTCTTGAATTTGTTGAGGCTTGTTTTGTGTCCTATAATGTGGTCTATCTTTGAGAATGTTCCATGTGCATTTGAAAAGAGTGTGTATTGAGCTTCTTTAGGGTGAAAGGTTCTGTATATACCAGTTAAGTCCACTTAATCTAGGGTGTTATTCAGTGCCATGATATCCTTATTGATTCTTTGTTTGGAAGATCTGTCCATTGTAGACAGTAGGGTGTTAAAATTCCCTAGTATGAGTGTGTTGCTGTCTACATATTTCTTGAAGTCCTCCAAGATTTTCTATATATATTTGGGTACTTCTATTTCAGATGCATGTAAGTTTACAATATGTATGTCTTCTTGATTAATTCTCCCCTTCAGTATAATGAAGTAACACTATTATGGCCTCAAAGGCCATTTTTAAAGTAATAATGACAGTTGTATTAAAATAAACTGAAGGTTCCTGAGGTGTTTATTTAAAGGGCGTAATATGTGATGGTATGTTTCTTTAAAAAATCAACCATGTTTGTTTAGAGTCAGCTTTGCATGTAGTCTTTTGTTGTTGTGTTGTTGGAATAATGAATTACCAAAGACTGAATGGCACCTTTCTTTTTCTGATTATTTTTATCTTAGTTTCTCTGTGTTTGTAAACCTGAATGTTTTTTTATCACATAATCCTCATTTAAGGACTTGAATGGTACACATGTATTGAACTCTGTTATAAGGCCAAAAATATGCTTCAAAGCACTAATTTTAGTTTGGGACTAAAGTTCTTATTGTTGTTTTCTTGTTTATTATTGTGGGTAAAATTATTATGAATTTGTTCTGCTCATTATAAGATTTTAGTATTAATAAAAAGTTTACTTTTAGTTAATGATATATACTTTAATATAATATTTCTTATTACATTTCTTACAAGAATATATAGAGATAAGAGATTTAAAAAACTTGAAGTCCCACTGTCTATATATACAGGTTGATAAACACTGTATCTTCATATTTTTCATAGGTGCATTATTGCAATGGGCCTTGACAAAAAACTAACTTCACCCAAACTGAAGAAACAAATAAGTGTTGATAAAGAAGAGGAAATGAAGAAGAATGAGGGGAAACTGAGGAAGGATAGAGCATACATGAAGACAAGAAATGAGATGGAGGGGAGCAAAAGCTCTGCTTCAGGCTTTTTTTCAGCTGAAGAAGGAAAAACAGGGGTTGAAGAAGTGTGGACTGCTGTAGAAGAAATGGAACGTAAAGGAAAACCACATGTTTGGGAAGATGACCAGGAAAATATATATAAATATGGTAAGGTAACTAATGATACAGGGTTTGCTGTTACTGCTATTGTTCTTTTGCTTAAGTCTTTAACATGTAATTATCAAAATTTGCAAAACTATGCATTTTGTGTTACTATTCAGTTGTGGTAATTCAGTTTAGGTAATTCTGTTCTGTGCTAGGAATCCCTGACCACCTTTCTCCACTGTTTTGCATGGAGCCCTGTGTCATCAGCCTCTAGAGGGGTTGAAGGTGCTTGTGAAGGGGAGGAGGGGAAGGGAAGTTTATGTCTGTGTGTGTGAGCCAGAGGCTCTATTCAGCTCTGCAGAGAGAGACCATTTGACCAAACAGAATTTTGCTGCTTCTTTTTTTGTGTGTGGTATTTGAATGTGTTTGTTTTGGTGATATTGATGCTTTGGCATTAGGTAGGCACAATTTGTATGATTATATGGAGGTAGACTATTCCATAACTAGAAGCAGCTGACATAGGCTTAGGGTCCTAGAGTCTACTTGTTGACCTTTTTATTTTCTTATTCTCCTCCCCTCTCCCCTCCCTAACCCTACCCTGTTTTCCTCTTACTTCCTTTCCTTATTCCCTCCACTCCTCTACCCTGTTATTCTTCCTCCTTCTTCTTCCTCACTTCTCCCTCCTCTTTTCTTCTCCCTTGTCTCCTCCTTCTCTTTTCTTTCTTCCTCTTTCTCTCCACACTCACATTCATAAACATAGTAGTAATAATAACAGTAATAAAAGGGCCAGGCAGTGAGCACCAGCCAGGTGCTCTCTACACACTGTGTCATTTTATCCTCACTGTTTCATGTGGTAGATATTATTACCACCTTCATTTTACAAGCTGGGAAACTACAGTTCAGATATGCAGAGAAAAAGTAGCAGAACTAGTATTCAAACAGTAGGAGAGGAAAAACTGTTTTCTCTCTACCCATCTTAGGTTCATTGGCTGGGTCCTTATAAATTAGATTGACAAAAGAGATTAACAAGGGAAAAACTAGCATAAATTTATTAGCGTGCACATCACACATACCCATGGTAGCATTCACAACTGAGTAATTGAAAGGAGTGGTTAGAATTCAGGTTTATACGGCTTGTTAACAAAAGAACAATATATTTTTTAGTGAAGTGACAAGACAGAGGAAAAGGACTTTGAGCTTCTAGGGGAAGCAAATTGTGGGAAGGCAAATATACAAGGTCTGTCCAGAAGGTATTCATCATGTAACGTAGAAAATAGAGACATTTATTGAAGAAGATACAAGAAGCGTACACAGGACAATAACACCTCAGTCTCCTTCAAAGTAGGCACCTTCGGACCTCACACAGTTCTCCCAATTGCCATTAGCTGCCCCCCCGCCATCATATTTTCCTGAATCTCATTGATGATCTGAAATCTCTTCTCTTTCAAAGGTGATTTCAGTTTTGGAAAGAGCCAGAAGAAGTTGCAGGGTGCAAAATCTGGGCTATAGTGGGGCTGAGTCATCTGGGTGATTTGATTTTTCACCAAAAAACTGTATGAGATGTGATGCATGAGCAGGCACATTGTTGTGATGAAGCTGCCAATCTTCGGTTGTCTATAGCTGCAGCCTTGGCCTTCTGAATCATCTGAATAGTTTCCTCAGAGGAATATTCAAGCTTAATGCAAAATTTGATGCAGATTCATTGCTTTCCTCATTTAGTCATTTTGAATGTGATGGCCACACAGTGCACATGCTCACTCAGTGACATCTACCACCCCCACTGACTAGTATAGTGAAGTTGTCATCGTTCACACATGTGCATTCTAGCCAATTCTCTTTGGCTGCCAGGTTATATCCATGTCAGGCAAACCGTTCTTGTTATATTAACAATGGCTGGATTTTTTTGGATGGACCTTATGAGGGGAACTAATGATTGACAAATTCTAGTTTTATTGGGGTTTGTTATATTGATTCCTCTGGTGTATATCTGGAGTAATAAGGGCATAGAGTTGTCTCCTATGATTAACTTCTGTACTTCCTGTTAGACAGCAAGAAAGACACCTTCACAAATTTATGTTCTGCTTTTAGGCAAATAGGGGAGGGCAGGAAGCTTTTCTTGTATCTACTACTTCTCAGTGACCTTCAGCTCAAGATAATCCTTGTGCCAAAATTGTGTATTTTGGGGTGGCATACTCTGCCACTCCACTCTTCAACACCCAGACTTGTCTAATTCAAAGCCCAGACTTTCAAACATTGTCCAACCTCCTATTCTGCCTAAGCTATCCTTGACGTTACCTGGTTGTGGGTGATACATCCAAAGGATCAGAAATGGAGCCGCCTGTGCCCCTTTTATACCCAGAAGACAAAGGCCAGACTAGAGGAGTGCTAGCCATGACCTGTGAAAGAGCTGGCCTCAGAAAAGGCACATCCCTGGTATCTTCTTCCTCACCTCCTCTTGTTGCTGCACAGGCTTCAGAAATCTCAGAGAGTAATCACAGAGCTGGTGGAGCACTGGGTTCTGTGCCTCTTTATAATGGAAAAAAGTGACTATCTTCAAAAAGATTTCACTTGCAACACTTGGACCCAGTTACCTCTCTCTCTCTCTGATCCCTTCTAGTCTTTTTTATCATTGTAGACTGAACATTTAGAAATATCTATGACAACAACAATAGCAGAGAGATTAACAAATGGGATGCATTTGTTTTAACTTTCTCATTTGTTTTAACTTTCAAGACATGTAGGTTTATTAAAGCCATGTTCAGTAGAGGCTTTTCATTTTCTTCATTTATTTTCTCTTAAACCAACATGGCCAGTACTTTGCATAGCATACTTTATGCCTACAATAGAGCTGTTCCAAGATCTTTCTCCTGTGTTGGCTAGTTAATGGACTTTAATTGCTCATTTCCATTTAAAAAAAAAAGAAAGAAGCAGCAGCAGCTAGGCTTCGGCTCTCTGCAGAACAGTCCCTGATAGGAAGGGCAGCGAGAAGCTGGAGTGGAGGTCAGTGAGGGTGGGTTGCAGCTGGATTGATGTTGACCTCGTGTTGACTCGCTTCCTCATTAGTGAGGATGGTAAACAGCAAACTAATTAAATTCTCAGAATGAAGGACGATGAGATGGGGGAGAAAAAGAAATCATGAAAAGGAATCCAAAAAGCATGCCACCAATTCATGCATATTGAAAGCACACCAGTAGATGACACAAAGGAGGCATGCTTCAAGCTGTAATGCTCATAGAGTGCTCTGTGGTTAATAGGAGACTAATATTTAGATGTGATGGTAGTGGTGGATACAATGAAACCAGGGCAGCCTTAAAGTTCATACTTTGGGAATAAACACAGAAGCTCCTGCAGAATAGGATGCAGGGGCTATTCTTGTGGCTCACTACATTTTCCTTCAACTTTATGCTCTGCTTCAATAACACAACTGTAATTGTGGACACTGTACATCTCTGATTTTAATCAGGTGCTTCCGGTAAAGAATATGGAACACATACTGTGTGTAATTTCTCTTGTCCAATGACCAGCTCCCTCCTCCCCCCACAATCATAATCATTATTACTGCTAATGTCTAATACTGATTGGGCACCTATTGTCTTTGGCACTGTACTAAGCATGTTCCAGGGTTTACTGCTTTTAATACCGCAGCTTTGTGGGGCAGATTACTTAAGTCACACACCCAGTGAGTGTTTAAACTGGGACATGGGCTCACGACTGTATGACTCCAAGACCCTCCTGTTTCCCCATTGATGGAATTAATACTATCTAATACTATTGATGGAATCTCAGCAATTCACTCAGCTCTGTCTAGCCCCCTGCTTATTCTGCAACCGGGAGTAAATATCTGTAATATGATATTTGTGTGTATCTCTCCTTGTGTGTATATTTTGTGGCTAGCTTAAACTCCTCTTTTATGAAGTTTTTCACAGTATCCAAATGACTTTCCGCTCTCCCCCACTGCATTCATTGGACAGTATTTCACGTAATGAATGGAGTCCTATACAAAAATCCATTACAGTAAAATCCAGTGGTATAGAAACAAACATTACTGGGAACCATGTATATGAACCTCTATGAGTACTGTATCTTGTCTGTAAATACATCTTATTTTCTCAACAAAAAGTGGAGATTCCTTGATGGCAAGGATTGTGTTTTCTCTCAATTTTGCCCTCTTCTACTTAAAGATTTATTGATTGGTAAGTAACCGGGCCAGGTGAAGCATTATCTTATTAGCTGACCTGAAAATTTAAATCAAAATATTTCTGTTATATTTCCTGTTTCTTTCATGCAATATAAACTAAATTCTTCCATTTTTCTTGCTTACTTTATAGTTCTGTTTTACAGATACTAATCTGCATTTATTGTTCTTCATGTTAAATCTTTCATGAAAACAGTCTTGTGATGAATTCTTTTTGTCTTTGTGTTTTTATTTTTAATTTTAAGATTTTTTAAAATTGTTGTTCAAGTACAGTTGTCTCCATTTTCCCACCACTCCCCCCAACCCCAGCCATCCCCACTCACCACCCTTGATCCTACCCCTCTTTGGTTTTGTACATGGAGGGAATAATGGGGGGAGGGGGAAGTAGAAGGGTTTTCAGGAACAGGTACAAAGGACACACAGACAAATGCTTTTATTTGTTAAAGTTCCTGATTTCACTTTTCCTCTTACATCTTCCTCATGCAGTCTCTGCATTGACAAAGCTTTCCTCATATGCACAGGGCATGCATTTCTAATTAAGTTTCTTTCATTGGATAGGGTGGATAGATCTTGAGTAATTACCCAAGAGGCCCCCACCACTGGAAAAGAAACCAGAATATTTAATAATTAAAACATACAAAAATAGGGAAATCTTTATTTTCCCTGTAATTTTCATTTTAAAGATAATTGTTTATTTGCTTAATTGGTTCTGCATGAAATCCTTTTGCTCTCTATCCTTGGCATGTTGTCATTTTCAGATTGTTAGTTTTTGGCAAAAGAAAAAGGGTAACAATTAAATATGAAAGGTGAAAATTTATAACCACAAGGGACAGCTGGAGCTGATATGAGGTGACCATTTTTTTTTCTGCTGCAGGTTTGTTGCACCTCTGTAGGGAAGCAAATTTGTGGCTATACTACTTTTTACCCTTGAAATATAAGTGTTTCATTGGTTGTAAGGATGAATAATGTAAAGGACTGCAATCCTGGCTTATGTATAGAACCTTCATAATGCCTTTTCTTGATGTCCATTGGTTCTCAAAGAACATGCTTTATACAGTGTTACTTCTCAGGGCCTTTGGCCTTGATTAATTAAATTTTTCCACTTCACTATTCGATAACTTAATATCCAAATATTTTGAACATTTTTCATATGAAATATGACCTCACTGGATCTCCAAATTAACTTTCATTATTATGATCCTGTTCTCTTCATTTTTAATTTATTTCTAACTTATTGTTTTCTGTCAAGTTCTTCTCTTGTCCATTTTGGTTATTACTAGATGATGATGTCCTTTTGTAAATGAACTCCGTTAGGCTTGTCATTTGGAGCTTCATTTCTTTTGTTCTCTTATATATGTCACTGATTGCATTTTTTGATCATTCGCTGTTAGTTTTCCACTTGCACTAATTATTTAAAAAAGAAGTGAAGAAAGATCCAGAAAAAAGAGGATAATGGAGTCAAAGATCTCAGTAAGGTGAAATGAGTTAAGTACAGGGATTCTACTTGCATTGTCATAGAGATTTTTCCTTTCTCAGACTATGAAGAAGATTTTGAAGTAGAGGAGGAGAAACAAGATGAGAAGGCTAATGAAGAAGGACGGGCTGATGATCAAATGAATGGAACATCAAAGTCACCCTCAGATGATGAAAAAGATCATTTAGACCCTGAAAAGGAAAGTGAAACCTTATCCCAGAAGGTACCGGATGCTGATGACAGTGTGAAAGATGAGGGCGGTGGATATTCTGAGAGTGAGTTGGAAGAGGATAAACAAGGCAAGTTGTTTAGCTTATCATATGACATAGACTGTTAACCGGTGTGCATACTAATTTTCTTTTCCTTATATTTAATGATATAATCTTTTAAGGGAGTATTTAGAGCATGGATTTATAACCAGAGGATGCTGATTAGCCAGTCTTTGTAGATACCAAATTATAGGGTCATTCTTCAATCCTTCTTCTTTCCTTAATTTTCTAAGGTTTTTCAGCAGGATGTAAGGTAAAACTTGTATGACACATCTTCTGTTTACCTAGAGAGTTATTATTATTTTTTAATCCTAAAGCATCCTTCCTCACATGACACACACATATGTACACATACACTCACTTGCACACACACACCATTTTGTGGCTCTGGAAAAATGAAAAGTATGTTATATTCAACTAAAGGCAAAGTTGAAGATTCCTGTCTTAGGTGCATATTTTTTTCTCCACTTACCTTGAGCACAAAATGCTGGCATATTAGTTTCATGAAAGGGTTAACTCTCGTGGCAAAGGTGGCCTCTGAACAATCTTCAAGCCTAAAAACATCTGAATGGTCACAAGGAAAAACACAGATCTTTTCAGGTAGAGAAAGAAACCCTCATCTGAGATATATCTCAAATTTTTGAGACTTTTAAAAAGCTTTATTTCACCAAAATAATGTCCAATCAAAGAAAGAACCCATTTACTTTAAACTAAACAATGAGGTCGCATTATGTCATTTTGAATTACTCTTCATTTTCCTCATTTTTTTCACCTCTCAAAATTTTTTGTATATAAAATCTCAAAAATTTGAATTTAGGGACCGTATCGGGATAAGAGTAAACTAAGCAATCAAGAAATTACTCAAACAAATATTTATAGTTCCACTCTCTTCAAGAAGGAATTCCAGCAAACCTATTCTGAAATTTCATGTACACATATACTGGCGATAAAGTAAGGAGCAGAAGTTAGAATAAAAAAGAAGATAATTTTACTAGGAACCATAGAGAAGATCATGACTGTGCTTGAACTAAACTTTCTAAAACAGTGAAGAGTGAAGTACAATGTAAACATTTAGAATGTTATCTATCAGTAAACTTGAAAACAAGATTTTCTCTAACTTTTGTTGGAATTGAAAGAACCAGTCAAGATTAATGGTAAAACACTGAAATACTTTTTGTAATGTCTTAAACTAGACCTTTTCTAGACATTCTCTTAATAATTACGTTATGTTTTAGGTGTGCTTAATATATGTCTTTTCTCAATTTGAATGTGAATATTGGATTTAAGTTTATAGTCCTACATGACATAGAGAAAGTTAGAAAGTCTGTGGAAAAGTGATTTCACCTGACTCAAATTTTAAAGAAACTACACCAGTGACTTGAACCTGGAAAAGGATTGAAAATGAAAATGTGTTTGCATGTAAATATAACTGGTTCAAAATTCAAAGGACTCAATTTTTAATTTCTTCAGTAATGATGGGAAATTATCAAGCACTGGCTTCATAAACATTAAGTCCATTCATTTAATATGCATTCATCTGGGATTATATTTGTGCTACATAATCACCTTGCTTTCTTGGGATCAAATGGATTTTTTTCTTAGATACAGTGATTATTATTTTTCTTTACATTCAAACATATGATGTAGGTAGTACTTGGATCTTCCTTGAGGAAAACTTTTTAACATCTAAATCTGTAATTATCAAATAACCGATAATGATATGTAAGCTTAACACTGAAACACTGTTTGCATATAGATAATTGGAACCCTGTGTTTGGAAAGCCAGTCTATGGCTATTGTTAATTAAGATTGTATTTTGTGCTAAGCATTGTGCTTAATATTTTACATGAATTATCTGATTTACCTCAAATGACCTGGCAAAGCAGGCACTCTTTCTTTTTATCTCTGTTTTACAAGTAAATAAACTTGAAAGTGGTGACATTAAGCAGCTCACACAACCAATAAATGGTAGAGCCAAGACACATACATTTCCCAACCTCAGAGCCTGAATTTTGAAAAAACAATATCATGTTTCTCCAAATCAGAAAATCTCCACTTATCTAAAATTAAAGCAAATCCCCTCAATAAAAGGATTATGCATCCTTGAGAATAAACATTTTAGAGGAATTTATCTTGAGCTCTTTATCTGTTTCTTTAGTCTGTGTATTTATTTTCTGTTTGTTTTTAAACAGAGGAAATACAAATGGCCATTGTTGAGTTTTACCCAAGTTTATCTCTCTCCTCCCTGGATGGGCTGCCCGGTCTATTCCCAGACCTTTCGTTCAGTTCCAGCTCATCCCCCTTCTCTTCCTCCTCATCTACTTCAGTGGCCTTCACTGAGGTCTTTATCTTATGCAACTCCATCATTTAGTAGTTCATTTTTCATTTATTGTTTCATGTGTGTGAAATTTTCCTCCTCAAGTTAATTATACAAGTTCATAACACACAAATTAATTACTCTATGAAATCTAGGATTGTGTGTTACCTTTGTTTTCCTCACAGAGATGATTACTTAAAAAAATTTTATAGCCTGGCTGGTGTAGCTCAGTGGATTGAGCGCGGGCTTGCGAACCACAGGATCGCGGTTCGATTCCCAGTCAGGGCACATGCCTGGGTTGCAGGCCAGTTCCCAGCAGGGACGCATGAGAGGCAACCATACATGATATTTCTCTCTCTCTCCCTCTCTCTCCTTCCCCTCTAAAGGTAAAGAAATAAAATCTTTAAAAAAAAATTTTATAAATATTAAGCAATTACTTGATTTTTTTAACACCATGAATACTGAGGTACTCTTGTTAGTGCTATAATATCTAGTTACATTTAGGTTATATGATTATTATTAGAATTTTATTGAAGCAATCTTTGCTGCATTATATAGATATAAAATATAGAGTATTTTAAATAGGTATGTAATAAAAGCTATTAGAACATATAAAATCTAGTCCATAAGTGTTGATGAATTTAAGAGCTGATAAATTGGTTAATGATTTTATTTTGTTGTTTCAATCAATAATGATGTTAATAAGCTATCTTTTTAGAGTTCCTTTGCATTTTTGGTATTTGCCTTAAAACTTTGACATTATTCTGAGATAAAGTATCATTGTTTATTACTCTTCCTTTTCTCTACCCCAGGCTTATTTATTTTTCCATCCCTTTATTTTGATAATCTGATCTTATGTTATTTTCCAAACATACATTTTGGTGCATGGAATATCAGAATTATATACTTCATCCAGCAAACAAGTAGCACATATTAAAAATGATAATAGCATAATAGATTCCTTGGAACACTTTATTGAAAAGCTGGATCTAATTTTGTCTTCAAAAGTGTAAGAGGTGTGTTGTGACCACTGAATGCCAGACATCAGTACATCCCTTTTATTGACATGATTAAGAATCTTGCTCTTAGTATTTGGATGTATTTCATTTGAACCTGCCTGCACCTGTTCCCAGAGGGCAAACAATTGCCCAGACTGTCACTCTTGTGACAAGTTGGCCCCATTTAAACTGCCAGCTTACAATCACGCTGGCTGCCTTGATGAATACACTGTGCTGAAGAGCCCATGAGTGATAGAGTGCTGGGGACTGCGAGCTGACTCAGAAGAGACCCTGGTTTAGGAATGATGGGTGAGACTTCCTATCATTTAAAAAGAAGGACAGCTTCCTTTTCTCTGCATTTGTGTTAGCAACCCCAGCTGCTAATTTGCCAGTTGAAAATATGTTGTCATATATGAATGTTATGAGGTTGAGGGAAAATTGTCATGTCACTGAGAATATACTTTCATTCTTTTATGGACGGTTTGGATGGTAGTGCCTGTGGGTAAGAGGGAAAGACTAAGTAGCTCCTTAAAAAAAAGAGGTGAGAGGGGTTAGGGAGTGTGGAGACAAAATTTGTTCCCAGAATACAAAGAAAAGAACTTAAAATTAAAACAAATGTTTTTTTAGCAAAAAAATAACATTTAGCTTGTGCTATTTTCCAGTCTGTTGAAGAAGTACGCCGAATTGAAATGTAAAATCCCAGAGTCGCAAAAATATTCTGTGTACTTGACTTACAGACTGCAAAAATCGCTCTCTTCATTTCTTGGCTTATGGGCTTGAAGAGGCGCATGGGAGAGAAGGCTGCTCCTTCTATGTGAAATTATACATGCTATGAAACCACAGTCCGTGAACTTCAGGGTGACTTGTCTGCTCTGAGGGTCAGAAAAGATGAAGGGAAGGTTGGAGGAGGCCTTCTGGCCAAAGTCCATATGCGTGATTTTTGCATGATTAGTTAAACTTTAATTTTTCTTAATGGTAAGAATTTCTTAATCTACATTTACTTTTCAATTGCTGAAGTGGGGAGTCATGGTAAATATTTAAATATAGCATCTTTTAGTTCACATGATATGCTTTCCCATGAGGTATTGCTTCATAATTTTGAATCTGCTTTGTACATAGCAAAGACACTGCCCAGGCACTCAATAGAATCTTGTAGAATGCAAAACCAATTGACTAGATTGACAAGTAAATGTGAAAAGACTTAGGTAGTAGCACAATGTGACACATGATTTGATTACATTCTGAGTATTTTAGGTATTTGTTTTAATGCTTACAAAGAGCAATTAAAAGTAAATATGGAGGAACTTTTAAACTTTCTTTTTCTCCTCTTCCTGCTATATCTACATTTACCTACAGATATTTATTCTTAAAAGGTAATGTATATATTTGTCTCATTGATGAAATAAGTAATGAATGATCAATATGAGAACATATGCCCTCCTGTAATACAAATAACTAGTTAATATTCATAGATGGAATTTCATGATTTCTATTTGTATATTCATTAAGCATACATTCATTTGAAAATATTTATTGAGTGCAAAGCACTTGTCTAATTAGGTATTATTGTACATGAAAATACTGACTGAACCACAGCATCTATACAAAATGTAAACAGATTTTTATGGACATGAATATAATCAAGATAGAAGTATTAATACAAGTAATGGTGTAACTATAAATTGATATGTCATAGTTAATTTGAAGAAAATAGGAACAGCTTTTATGCAGATTTTGTTGTGAACCCTTGGACTAAGGAATGGGAATGACAGACATAATTCGTACTAGAACTCAGAAGAGTATTGAGTCCACTGAGTTGGGATACATGGTATGTCATTGAGGATCTAAATGTTTAACTGAGTTTATGTATTTGAGTTTGTACACTTAAATTATGGTGTCTGTATGGGCTTCAAACTAGTAAACCAAAAACAAAGTAGTTAAAATTAGGACACTGATGGAGGAAATGGTGAATTTAAACTGTAACTGTGGTAAATTCAAACTGTGGTAAAACCATGCATGGTCCATGCTAGGGGGTGACGAAATAATTGAAAACAAGGTCAGGACATACAATTCATTGAAAAAAGACAATATGATTTCTGAATTTAATACGAATATAATAGCAGCTTCTGAGAGGGCTATCTTCAGTTGCTGTTAGGATGAACAAACACCTTAATGAACACGTGCAGTTGATCCGTTGTGCTCATGCAAAGGGAAGCAGTGTCCATCTGGAGGGTGGGAAAGGCCTGGTCTGCCTTTTCCTCCACTGTAGCTTCAATACCTAGACCATTGCTTGACACATAAGAAGTGCTCAACATGTATTTAGTGAGTGAATCTATGTAAATGGCTTGGAAGGTGAAGGACAACTCAGAGCCTCAGTTATGAAAAGGGAAAGGAGACTTTATTCAAAATTTGCTGAGCAGGAGTAGTAATGACTGTGGATGTGTGGGTGGTTGGTGCCTTTGGTCAGGTATATGAGGTCTGTTGAGAAGGTATCCAGGCATGCAATATCAAAAAGAGAGACATGTGTTGAAGAAAATACAGGCTACAAGAAACATTGTACATAAGACAATGATGCCTCAGTCCCCTTCAAAGTAGGCACCTTGGGATCTCACACAGTTCTCCCAATCTCCATCAGCTGCCTTGTCATATTTTCCTGAATCTCACTGATGGTCTGATATCTCTTCCCTTTCAAAGGTGATTTTAATTTTGAGAAAAAACAGAAGTCACAGGGCACCAAATCTGGGCTCTAGTGGGGCTCAGTCACCTGGGTGATCTGATGTTTTACCAAAAAGTTTTGCATGAGACGTGATGCATGTGCAGGCACGATGTTGTCATAAAGCTGCTGATCACCGGTTGCCCACAGCTGCAGCCTTCTGAATCATCCGCATAGGTTCTATGGAGGAATGTTCAAGCTTAACACAAAATTTGATGCGGATTTGTTGCTGTACTCGCTCAGCCATTTTGAATGTGATGGCCACACCAAACACATGCTGACTCAACAACATCTACTGTCCCCACTGACTAGGACAGTGAAGTTGTCATTGTTTACACATGTGCACTTCAGTCCACTCTCCTTGGTGGTTACATCAATGTCGCACACACGGTTCTGTTATATTCACAATGGCTGGACTTCTTCTGGACAGGCCTGTTGTATATCAAACTAGGTAGACAAGGAAGTATCAACAGTGGAGATTACTGTTTTGTACGTGCATTGCATCTTTATAATTTCTGTGATTACTCACACAGTATTAAGTTACAAATAACTAAATGACATAAATCTTCACACACAAAGTATCACGGTCAGAATGATAAGTAATGATGGTTTTGACAGCTACCTTTTGCTTTATATTCATATTCTGAATGTTTTCAATGGACTCTGTCTGGGTTCTAGAGTAGTGAAAAAATTAAGAGTGATCACCAGATGTACATAAAATGGAGGACAGACTATGAATTCCACATTCTGATGTTTTGAAGAGAACTATTTTTCATTTGTCATCCTTGGGTGGGAACAGTGGAAAGTTAGCTCGGAAAAGCAACGGTGGGTCCAGGACAGTAGGTTCTCTCTGTTTTAAGGCCATTTGGCACGAGGAGGAGTCTTGGTTTTACCGCAGTGGATTGTTACAAAAAAAAAATGCTTTACAGATCTTGCTACTTTCTAGCTAATGCACCTTGGGTATTATTTAAATACTCTGGGCCTTGTGTTCTAGAAGGTCTAGAACACTATAAAAATAAGATAAATAACTATTCCATGGGATTAAATGAGATGCTTATAAAGTGTTTACCTCGTTGTTTGCTATAAGTAGGTACATAATTATGATCAAGGTTTATATTTTTTCCTTAATAAATGTTAACAGCAATTCTATTCTTAATATAATATACAGGGTGAAATCACACAAGAAATAAATTTATTGAAATATGTTTAACTTGTATAATTTTATTCAGGGGAAAAACTGAAAGCCATAAAGAAATAATTCTTTGATTAGGTCATATTTTTGTCATGCAATTTCTACAATGACTTATGGAGAGCAAGTAGAATAATCTCAACTTTACAGCCAAGCTACTAGAGAAATTAAGCAGTATCGCCAAAATCAAAGCTGAAAAGTAGCCAAGTCAAAGTTTGAAACAGCTAGGTTTGACTTACAGAAAAACCTATTATTTTCTCCCAGTCTCATGCTGTGTAAAATAGTGATGACACAGAAGAAGGAAGTTATCAATGACATGAAAACAAGGCGGTGATGGATTTAGTGACTGGCTGAATGGAGAGAGAGAAAAGTCAGAGATCCTGCTTAGGACATGGGTCAGGGGCACCAAACTTGCTGACTTCGGCCAAGGGCTCAGGCCATAAGCACACATCATTTCTTTACCATGAAGACCAAGAGCAGGTTCTTTCAACATCACAGAGGGAACGCTGGGGAGACAAATGGAATTGGGTGTGAGGTACATTGGGTGTTACCAATGTACCACTGAGATCAATTTTTCTCTCCTAATGACAGAAATATTTACATACGTGTCCTCAAAATTCCTTTATATGTGAAACTCTTCTATATAGAGCTTGCTTTTATTTCCAAGAGGACAAATAAAATTAGTGTTGAAAATCCAATCCCATGGCCTTAAAGCATTTTGAGCTTTCTTTGTAGGCAGAGTTTTGCCCCAGTGTCTGTATGAAAATGAGAGTAAGAAATGAGGGTGAAACAAAATTATACAATGAGGTTAGAGAGAGATTTGAAAACTGAAATGAGTTTAGGTAGAAGGTCAGGTACCCTTGTCATTTTGAGGTCATTCATTCTATAAAGGATGGACTCAAAATTGAACTAGAGTGTGTTTCAGCCTTTTGAAATAAAACAATACAATTAATAAAATCTACTAAAGAAATATAGGGAAGCACCCATTTTTTATTATGTGAACAACCCTCAGAGCCAAAGGGGAAGTCACTATGACAATATGAAGAGGGTAAACATGAATATTTTTGGAAGTTCAGAACAAGTATGACATTGTGCCCTAGCTAATTGTACAATTAGTGAAAGCCACTGATCAAACCACTGGCAAACAGAAGTTGTTTTTCATTAAAAACGAAACAAATGTGAGGTGCTTAAGAGAGGGGGAGGTCATAGTCTCTAAAGTTTCTGATGTAGTGCAAATAAGATAGAGAACAACAGTCTGTGATCTGCTACATTCCCTACAGAAAGACAGCAAACTCAGATTTCATACAATGGTGATGAAGAATGAGAGGCTAAAGTCTGTGATTCCTTTGAGGAACAGTGGTCATCTGGTAACTGTTAAGGCAGTTGGGAGATAAAAATAAATGGAATTGTACTTAAGAGGTTCTGTTGCTCACAGACTTTTCAGAGTTTGGTTTTTACTGCTGTGTAGCATCTCTTGAATCTTTGTGGAAACTCTGGTGTGTCCCTGAGACTATATTTAAAATGCTAAGACCTATCATGGAGAGCTGTTGGGGTTGAAGGAACTGAGGGAAGAGGATAAGAGTTAAGACAGTTATTTCTTCCCTTAATCTCTGCATCAACTGCTACAGCCATCTGTGTAGCTGCCAAGCAAAAATGAAAGAAACAGAAAAAAGGGTAAGGAGCACACAGAGAAGAGAAAACAAGAAAGCTAGGCAATGTGTAAGTGCAGGATACTTCATCTGAAAATGCATTCTATTAAAAACAATGACAGACACAGATATATTAGTGAAGAACTCAAAAACGAGTTTGCAGTGCTCTGGTCCACAGCAATGTATGCCATGACTTTTAGGCTGAGAATCTTTCTTATTGAGATTCAGTATATACGTCACTTTCTTGGAGATTTAAAAAATCTTTCTTGATGTAGTAATTACTAAACCATTTTTGGTCTGATCTAGACTGCTTATCTGGAGTATCACGTAAGTGTTCTTCCTGATCTCCCAGAATCTCTTTTATGGATTCTGTAGGCCCACCCTTTGCACCCTCTGCCCTCTTCAGAGGACAGCCACGAGCTCCTGGAGTTGTTTCACCTCCAGGCACCAAGAGCCTGGAAGTGCCAAGGAATTTATGTCCCCCCAGCGTGGCTGATAGTCAAGTCTGACTGGAGCAGAGTATGAAAGCCAACACCTTCCTCAAGGGAGAAAAAATGCTAATATAATTTGGACTTCAGAGGTGCCTGTGGATCAGGCTGAGGTTTAAATGTTTCTTGAAATAGCTCCCCTGATTGACTTCTTTCCTTTCCTGCTCTCTCCTTGACTCAGGTAGAGTTTCTCCTGGAGCATATACCATGTCCTTAATATATCATTTGCACATGTATCCTCATCTCAGCATTTGCTTCTGGGGAACCTGAAGTAATACATCTTCTTCTACACACACACACACACACACACACACACACACGTCATCTCAAAAGATTAATTGTGTCTAGGTATTATGCAAATGCAAGATCTTCTCACCATATCCATCCACTAGGAGATACTAGTATGGTGGGTGTTAAAGAAGAGAAAAATTTAAATTTTATTCACAGAGAGTACTGTGTTTATCCAAGAGCACGATGAAATAAGGGCTCTTGCTGAACAAGTAAAACATTACTCAATTTCTTCTATAACAGAATATACTTTAAAAACTTTTCCAATAAAATGGCTTTCTAAAAAAATAAATACAGTTAGGTTTTAGTTAAATATGATTTATTGTTGAAAACTTCTATAAACTCACAGATTACATAGGTTTTTATTTTTTATCATGAGTACTATGTAGAATGAATGGGAAAAAGGTATCAAATCTATACTAAATGATTTTGTGTGAATAATTACTAACATAATTCCCACAAACTAATTGCTTTGTAAAAACAATGATATCACCACTTTTATGACTTGTAGATATAAAGACTGCTTCATCATCCTCATCCAGAAGTCACCCATATTCCAGCTGCAGTGAAGATGAATCTACACTGGGGGATAGGGAGGCACACGCTGACGGCAGCCCAAATTTAAGTATCAGAAGTTCATCTTCTCAGGATTTGAGTGAAACCGATGAGCCAGGAAAGTCACAACTGCCAATAGATGATTTGTTAAAAATTGAAGACCAAAAGATAATAAAAGCAAATGTGGAGATCAAGCCTCTGCTCACAGAGGAAAGCTTGGAGGATGTTCTTGAAGAAACAAAGAAAGGAACCCAAGTGATTGCAGAGGGCTTATCTGAGAAGTCCAGGGAACATGTTTTCAAGGAAGAAAAGGAAAATTATACGTGCAAACTTTGGAAAGGCAGCACTGCTAAGGTGAAGGACAAAATGGCAGGTCCCTGTAGGGTGGAGAAAGGTGGTAAGTATGGCCATTGAGTTGGCCTGCCATTGTCCCCATGCATGGAAGCTGACTTTGATCATTCCATTCTGCCAAAGCTTGGGAAGGGAAGTACTGTTGTGATGATGCCAAAGGGATTCAATTTTGTCCTGTTTCTCTCTTTGTCACATAATCATACATGTATTTTCAGCTTGCTGTTTTCCTTCTATTGCATTTTAAAAACTGCTTGATAATTCTTATGTAGCGTGTTTCCTATTTTCTGTAAATTTCTTCCTATGGTAATTCTATCTCAAGAATCAAATAAAACACAATAATATGTGCCTTGAAGGCAAGGGTGTGTGTGGCTTTTTAGAGGTTATAACCTGCAATGCTATTTGTCTTTAGCTGTATGCTGACCTAAAGACATCCATAGCTAACGCTGATAGGTGCTTACTATGAGTTAGTTCTAAACACGTATATTAACTCATCTAATCCTCACCACAGCTTAATATCGCCAAGAGTTGTGTTCTGTCATCAGTATGATTATCTTTTTATAGATGACAAAATCATGACTCAGGCAGGGTACGTAATTTGGTGATAAGCGTTCTTAGGATTTGAATTTAGGCAGGGTGGTTCCAATTTCTAAAAATTTCTGTGGTATCTGTGCAATAGGAATTTTTAGATTTAGGTAAAAATGTGAAGATTTTATAGAAAACTCCAAACTTTATTTTGAGCTCTTCTCTAAAGCTGAGTAACTTCCTGGTCCAGGGGTTCCTGGGTCTGTAAGATAGCTTCATTCATCAAGGAAGGGGAGCCATGCCCCAGGATAATCAGGTCCCAGGACCTTAGACACATGAAAGGACAGTTAAAAAAAACCAAGCTGTGTCATGTGAACAGTCGGACCGCGCCTGCCAGACATTTGGCTGTCGTACAGCAAGCACTGTGTGCCGCGTAACTTGCATTTCCATTGTTTCCCTGCTCTCGTCTGTCTCCCCTGCCAACGTGGTGGGCGTTCTTGATTCCAAGAAAAAAATTGTCTTCACATTTAAACATTACTAAAACCCACCTGTGTTTTCAAAGTTATGAGTACTTTCAATGTCTATATTTCTTTCAGAAACCTCAAAGCTGTTATTAAACCACTAGGACCTACATCTAGGAATTGAGGATGTTGAATAGTTATATTTCAATTCAGACATTATTAATAACCTCTTATTTTGTACAAGGCACCATGGTCAATAAGAAATGTGTAAGAGAGGATTCCTCTCATAATGTGTGGGAAATAAGGCTTGGCATACCAGTAACCAGACAAAGTTCGGTAGCCATATTGTAAATAAAACCAGAGAACGTAGGAATTCGAGGGGATTTCAAAGGAACAGAGGTCCCATTTGGTTAAGGACACCTTGAAAGCTTTTGTGAAGGATTTGCTTGAGGAAGCCCTTAAAATGTTGAATAAGATTTTGAAGGTGGAGCAGAGGAGGGTAAAAGCATTCCAGAAGAGTGGGATGTAGCCAAAAATATAACCTTTAAATAAGTTGAAAAAATAACTCTAGAATGAATGGTTTGATAACGTTCAGCTCATGAGTCAAATCTGGTCTACTACCTTTTCTTTTTGTATGCCTGTGAGCTAAATGTCTGTTTTGTTTTTTAATTTAAGGTTTTGGGGAAAAAATCAAAAGAAGAATAATATATATGCTGTAATGTCAAAATTATGTTAAATTCACATTTCAGGTTAGAAAATAAGTTTAATTGGAAAGGAGCCGTGTTCATGCACTTGCACATTATTCATGGCAGCCTTTGCACTGCAAGGGCAGCATTAAGCTGTTGCAGTGGAGACTCTACCGCCCACAAAGCCCTAGTAGTTCACTCTCTGGCCCTTTACAGAAAACGTTTCCCAACCTCTGCCCTAGGATTATAACACAAATAGCCCCAACATTCTCTAAAGGATTTTGCCATAGAAGAGTTAGGATTCTTGTTAAAATATATTTTTAAATCTATTATGAATTCAAACCTTTGATCATCTATGCCATTGTCCAATTCAGGAACACATAATGTATAATCCAAAAAACTTGCGCAGTCTGTCAATCTGTTGATCAAAAGAGGTAGAGACATTAAAATTCAGTAGTAACATTGACATGATTCCTTTATTTCCACTTCAGTCAATTAGATTGTTTACCTGGGTTTATGTAAACAGATATCTTTTCTGTAAAGTAAGGTGCGCACACCTAGGCTGTCTTTTGGCAGTAGATCACACAGCAGAGGCCCTGAACTAGGAAGATGACACTTGGAAGAGCGTGTGTTTTCTTTTTTTCTGGATTTGCGGAGTGAAAGTGTGTATATGTATTGTTTTTCTCAAATATTCTGGGAACCCTGTGTTCTTGATAACATCTATAATTTTAAAACATTTTATTATCTTTTTTATTAAGGTAGAGTCAAGACTAGATTGCAAGTTTTGTGATTATCTTTCTTAAGCTCTAATCTATGTACTGAGTCTCTTTATTAGTATTCATTTTCCATATTTACTTTATTTACAAAATAAGATTTAGAAAATACAGAAAAGTAACTTTAAAAATTTACACATAAATTTAATCACACACAGAAATCACTTTTAACACTTGGTCAGGATTTTTATTTCTAAAGTTAGGGTTTACAAGTTATGTTGTCATATTTTTATAAAATGCATACTGCCTTTTATTCTTGACTTTATAACCAAAGCATTTTTATGTTTTTATATAATCTTTATGAATATGTTTACTATCTGTTTACTATCATATTCTGTGGTTTTCTCATAATTTAATCATTTCCATATTGTTGGATATTTATATTTTTCATTTTTTCACTATTATTATTCTAATATCTTACTACTTAAAGGTAATTTCAAATTTATGATTATTTTCTTAGGCTAGGTTACAAAAAGTATAATTTCTGGATCTAACATTACTAAGATTTTTAAGGTTTTGGCTGAACATTGTTTTCTTGAAAACGATTGGTTGAAAAGTTTAAATAATACAGAGCAGATGAGAATAAAGGGAAAGCTACAGTCTTCCTTGTCCAGTCTCTACTCTTTTCCAAGAGACAGAGAGAAAACAGCGGATAATAGGTTTCTATACGTGATTCCAGAAAACTTTATATATATACATTTATAAATGTATTCATATTGTATATACACATATATTATTTTATATACTGATGAAAACATGATACGTTTTGTTTTACAGCTTGCTTTATTTTTAAAACTTACACTGTTTCTTGGGTATTTTTTCATATCAACACATGTAACTGTACTTTATTCTTATTTACGAAACATGTTAGTCCATTATATTACCTCAGCGTTTTATAACTTTGAAATTTTTCTTTAAAATGTTTTGCTTTTTGTGCAAGAACTGATGTTACGAGGGTCCAGAGGCAGGTATTGTAAAATACATGGAAAATATGTCATTCACAGTTAAAATAAAACAAAGACCATATAAAATATTGAGAATTATGTAGAAGGATTAATGCTATCAAAACCTAAGAATGAATAGATTATAACAGTTGGGTGCTGATCTTTTTAAAATATACTCAAGGAAATAATACAATAAATATGTAAATATTTGAGATAACAGAATAAAAGAAGTCATACATATTCTCAAAGATCTTTATATTAATAAACATCTCTAAGAATATTTTAGATAAAATCAACCTTGTGATTGCATCATTTGTTATTTTGATATTGGCACATAAAGAGATGATGGCGAGCTGTTCTTTCTTAATTGAGTCTTCAGTTAAAGGGCTCAGGGAGAGAGGGATGGGACCAAAGTTACATGCTTGAAATGAAGGCCATTTAGATGAATGTGCACGCTGCAAAACGCCCCTCACACGAATTAGACTGGAAGGCTGGTGAAGATTGAAATGTGTGTCTTTTATTTAGATTTCTGATTAAACTTTTAGGTTGAAGTGAAATGGAGGCTGAGATAATGTATAAAAGATTATCTCATATTTGTATGGTGCTGAATTATTTTTCAACTAGACAGAATAAAAACTGTGATTATATTAAAAACAGGTCTATTAGCTAAAATATTACATGCAACTAATGGTGTTTTATAGTATCAATGCTAATATAACTTAAGTTGAATTGTTTTCACTTAAGATCATAGCAGTGGATAAATTAGTAAAGTACTACACTCAATGCCTTTTGCCATTTAGATTGAAAACATAAAGTGATACTTTTCTTCTAAGTATTTTGTAATATGTCTCAATTAGGCTTTGTTCGGTCCACTAAAAACTCAGGTAAACTGATATAGAAGATGAGTTGAATGCAATGAAGTAAATAATGTAAAAGATTATAATTGCTAGCTATTATGAGAGAGTGTCCTTGGGGCTTAATTTAGTATTAAAAAGCATAGTGTTATTTTAGTGTGTTTATTTTTCTTGTTTATTTTTAGTTTAAGCTGCCTTAATACATCGTGATACAATCTTTGCAATGTGTTCTAATGGTGGAACGATTCATATATATATTAATTTGTGAAGTTAATTTAATTTATACATTTTGAATATAAATAAAATACTAAGAATAGAGCATCGTAATGTAAGATATAATCTAAAATGTATACAGAAGTAGGCACTTTATACTTTTATATGTGAATCAGGAGAATTCATGGTGCCTGGGCAGGTAATTCAAACTTAAATAATGTTATGACTGAAGCGCAGCGCAATTTTACCATCAGGCAAGCAGGGCAGGATGGTCCTGGTGAAAGGACAAGAAAACCGCATGTTACAATCTGCAGCCTAAACGCAACTTCTGAGTGAAAAAGGAAGGCATGTAGTTGTTTCTTCCAATAGATTTTTTTTTCTGACAACAACTATTTGTTAGGTATCTGCTTAATTCACACTGTTCTTCATGGGAACAAAACATAGTCCCTGACTGTACTGCAATTGATATTCTAGGGGGAGATAAGCCTAATGAGTGAAAATACACATGAAATCTAGGATAAGTGCTAGAGGAGAAATAAATCAGGGTGAGGGGACAGAGTGGGGGTCAGAAGGAGGGGTGGCGTTTTAGGCATGGACTCTCTGATGAGGAGACATTTGAGCAGAGACCTGAATGAAGTGTAGGAGTAAGCCACTCTGCCCTCTGAAGAAAAAAGAAACAGAGGGAACAGCAATGGCAAAGACACTACATTGGAGGCGTAGTTGCTGAGTGTAAGAGTGAGAAAGCAGGCCCACGTGATAGGAGAAGAATGGACGATCCAGAGAGCAGTCAAAGACGAAGCCAGGGTCAGGCATGCATATGCCGTGGGGAGGATTTTATTCTGAGATAGGAAGACTTCGGAAAAGTTTGAACACCAAAATGACATCACCTGAAAGTTGTAAAAAGATGATTGTAGCTACTGTGTGGAGGATGGACTTTAGCTTTCTGCAACTATTAATCTTTGAACAGCTGTGGTCTTGAGTTTGTAATTAATCCTAGGTTGTTGTGGGCCATGTTTCAATGCCAAAGGCAACACAGGAACATCTTTACTGTGTAGGTGGGTGATGTTAGTTATGAATTTTGTCATGTGAGTAGTTGGGAAGATAACTGATTGGCTACACAAAGAAAGATCAAAGCACAGGGGTAGTTTTCAAGGTGACCAGGAACTTCGAATAAGTGTGGATCTAGCTTTGCTCTGTTGTTACGGCTTTTTTTATATTGTCAAAATTCAGATGAAATGTCCCTGGCAAAACTTTTTTCTGATATTGAATTACTCAGGATTCTTAGCAGGTTTGAAGTGGAATAGTTTGTTTTGTTTCAAAACAAGCAGAGGAGAGGGAATGAATTTAGAAAGCTTGCCTACTAATATTAAGAACCATATTCTTGATACCACTTTTCAATTAGTAAATTGTCAAATATAGAAGGAATTGCTGGAGATTGTGACATTGTCGGCAGTGGTCCAGGGACATTAGGCTGCTTGTCATTATTGGTAAAATTGTCCATTGATTACTCTTTTTCTGTGGAACACATAGAGACCAGCTTCTAAAAATATCATGCCCTTTAACCCAGAAATTCCAATTTCAGGAATTTATCCTAAGGGAATAGTCTAAAATAAGTATAAAATGATTGTAAGTGGTATTTAAAATAGCTTTATAATCACACACACACACAAAAGAAAATAATGTCCAACACCAGGCCATTGGTTAACCAAATTTTAGTAAAATCTTACTAGAACATTTATGCAGTTATTGAAGAATCTATTTTTATGTAATGGAATGTGAAAATAGTCACAGTATATTGCTGCACAAATAAAATGGGATATAAAGTGCCATCTACAGTAAGAGTTGAGTAAAAAAATACTCAGAAATCCACAAAAATGTTAACTAGTAGTTCTTTCTGAATGACAAAATTAGGATTTTCGAAAACTGTTCTTCTTTGTCCTTTTAATATTTTCAAGATTTAGCTAATGAGCGTGTACTACTTTTATAGAGAAAATACAGTATATATTATTTTAAAATATGTTTTCATAATAAAAAAGCTAACCACTGTAATACAAGAATATTTTGGTATTTTATTATGTTTTTCTTTATTTTTATTGTTGACACTATGGTAGACGTCCCCATCCCCCCCAGCTCCCGCCCCCCACCCCCACTCAGTGCCTGCCCCACCTTCCCTCTGGCTGTCACCTTACTGTTGCGTGTGTCTGTGAGTGCTGCCTATGTGTTCTTTGGCTAATCCCTTCACTTTCTTTCATCCAGCACTCCCTTGCCCCTGACCCCGACAGCTATCAGTGTGTTCCATGTGTCCATGCCTGTTCGTCATTTGAGTGGAAAAAATGCTTTTCTAAGAAATTCTCTATGTAGGCCTCTGTCATTTTGCTATGAAGGCTGTGAAAACTGACAATACCTTTGCTTTTCATGGTCATCTTCACGGAGAGGTAAAAGAGAGGAACTTGAGGGAGGAGGGACTAACTAGAGGGAACAAAGCGATGTGTCACATTGCTGGCCTGGGAGTCCCAGCAGGCACAGTCCTCCTTTGCTATAGGAGAAAAATGGTTAAGGTTAGACCCTGGCCAGGTTCTGGCTTTTAAGGCTCAGTTTCAGAGGAACATCTGAAAAAACATGACCGAGTGAGGCATTTTCTGGTCTCGCACCTATTAAGTCCTTGATGCTCAGGCCGGGGTCTCCTTCTTGCTGACTTGGAAGCAGGCAACACCTGACTGCACAGGCTTTCATCTACTTCCAAAGCGTAGCCCTCCAAGGCAAGCCGAGCCGGCAGACGTGGGCAGGTGGTGCGAACCGTCCTGAGGCAGAGGGACTGCATGCTTCATTGTCAGTTCTGAGTGAGTTGTAATTTTCAGATTATGCTAGTACTGCTTGGCGTCTTAGAATAATTTTTTAGTTCAATAGTTGCTAGCTGTTTATTTTAATTATTGGTTATTGTTAGTGTAAACTTTATTTCTTTAAAATTTTTATTGAGGTAAATTGACATACATTATATTAATTCCAGGTATACAGTGTAAAGACTCTATATTTGTATAATAAGCCATATTTTTTATAGCCTATAGAGTACTTGGAAAAAATCTTTGATGTCTTGTTGGCTCTGAGGAAACAAAACTTCAAGAGGTTGCTACCAAGTCAGACTTCCCCCCATCCACCTGTCCTACCATCCTTGGGATTTTTAATGCTCAGTCAGCCAAGCAGATTGATACAAAAAGACCTAAAACACTGCTTCTTTAAATTCTCTAGTTATACAGTGGAACATTTTAGAGTGGGGAGGATAATATTTAACGTGTATGTTCTATGTTTACAATGTTCCTAAAATAAAGGTTGACTTGATAACAAACCCAACTATAACCTAATTTTCCTAAGGTGATGTTATCTCTACACTATTATGTTAAAACTTTTCTATTTGGCATATTGTATGAATGAGGAAAATTGAGGTTCAAAAAACTTTTAAAGGGAATGCATTTGAACTATATGATGCACCTCTTCTCATTTCCATTTTTGTTCTCTTAAGATTAATGTACTTGTCATTTTATTTTCCCCCAAAAGCCACATAAGGCAGATATTTCACTATTTGTTTCCAAACACAGAAGAATCAGTAAGCAACTAATCTAGAAATTCATCTTAAACCGAGCAAGAGACCACATTCTAGTTCCTTTTTTTTTTCAAAGTACCTCAACTGAATCAGAATATCTGAGAGGAAAGAAAGCAAGAAAGAAGGGAGGGGTGAGATCTGGGAAAGACAGAGGGAAGAAGGGAAGGAAGAAGAAAGGGAAGGGAAGGAGAGAGGAGGGAAAGGGTACTTGGGGGACATCGTGCTCCTATCTAGGAGGGCAGACCTAGATCTAGTGTTATTTGAGGGAGCTTCGTTATCCAGAAGGTGGTGTAATGGTGGGTGTCAGGGAATTGGGTGATAAGCAAGGGACGTAGACAGGGACATGTTAGAAACTAAAGACAAGCAATTGATATTACGGTGTTTCCTGGAATCATACCACATTGGGTGATGCTATTGGGTAATAGCCATGCTCATCATCATCATTATCCTGGCTACTGTTTATTAAGTGCTTAGGCACTTGCTAACAGTGACAGAGAAACACACTTTCCATGTATCACTTCACAGGAGTGGGCAAAAGTAGGTTTACAGTTGATTGTACGGAAAATGACACAATGGTTCATAAATACTAATACACGAATAAACTGTGTTTTGTGCACTCACAACTATAATACTCCTTTTGCCCACCTCTATATTTCATCCACCTAATAATCACTGGGTA
Organism: Glossophaga mutica; assembly: GCA_039655065.1. Taxonomy (NCBI): domain Eukaryota; kingdom Metazoa; phylum Chordata; class Mammalia; order Chiroptera; family Phyllostomidae; genus Glossophaga; species Glossophaga mutica. The sequence goes on along the minus strand of CM077307.1, from coordinate 54,593,795 downwards.
GATATATATACCTCTTTTTGACAGATGATTAAACCGAGGCTTAGGCTTGGGCCCAAAACCTGCCCACAGATAGCAAGGAGTATGAGTCTTTGTGTTTTTGAAGTTCTGTGCTAATAATCAGCTGCAGATAATAGGAATTTCTACAAACAGGTTTTCCTGTCAGATTTATAGGAATCATGCCTAGCTTTTTGCTCTGTCCACTTGGAGTGAGTATTGAGGTCAGACTAATTGACTAAAATTGACTAATGGATGAAACACTCATAGTATAGTCAGCTCTGGCAGTTTTAGCAATTTAAAAGAGTGGTGGTGATTGTTATTATAAAAGCCATAACACACGCTTCTAGAAAGAAAAAGGCAACCAAACTTTTTTTTTCAATCACTTCATTGCATGTGCATTTGGCAAATCTGTCACTGCTTCCGGCTGTTGTCATTTTTTTTTTTTTAATGCAAGTATTTCTTTGCATGAATTTCTTTACTTCATGATCTTCTATTGTCTTTTCTTTTTTTAAAAATCATAGCTTGAAAGCTGTTTAATCTTAGTAGATTTTAAAAACAAGGTAACATTTTAATGTGAATGCTTTTAAATTAACCCCATTTGCCGAAATGATATGAAATAGCTCAGCAATATTCCCATGACCTGTTTTTATACCTCTTGATATTTTATATGATCTCCAATCAGTTGGCCAAATATTAGCTGAAGCTGTGGAATCTGGCTGCCACAGCCCCTATGATGCTGAGTCTGGTATTAGCAGCACAGACGAGAGGGAGAAGCCCTTGAAAGAGCTGGAGACTGACACGGGAGCAGGTAAGGGCACATCATTACCCAGGAAAACCCTTCAGAAATCCTCTGCCAAAGACAACCCCATTTCTATCTTGCTATTCTTGTTTTCTCCTTCCAGCTCTTTTCTTTTCAACTAATCAATGTGATAAAAGGAGGTGGTTGAGAGGGCTTCAGGAGAGATTTAAAGCCTAAAATGTTATACATGGGTGCCTCGAATTAAAAAAACAACAAAAACTTTGGATTACAGAACTCATTGATAGCGATTTTCAGATCAGTCTTGTTTTACAGCCTGCCTCTCAGTTAGTTGACCAGGTAGGAGGGTTGGAGACATGGAGAGCCAAGGAGCATTTCATAAGGACTTATTTGAGTGATTTTTTAAATTAGAGAATTCATTGCCATCAACATATGACCTGGCTCTTGATGATGAGTATTCCAGATGCAAGAGTGCCAATTAGAGTGACCCAACAGACACAATTCCATATATGTCTGGTCAAGTGTTGTGTGTCCTTGAAATCAGGATTCCCCATATTAAGTGGATGACTTTTTTTTTTTTTTTAAGTCCTGATTTGAACATATGTATGTGTGTGAGGAGGTGGGGGGATTATTTGTTTTACTTATCATATGGTCTTATTACTTCTACCTCTAATTTTTAATGATAGTCATCAAGCACTATGAGGTATTTCAGATTTTACTTTATTTTCCAGTGAACAAGTTAGCAAGCTATAGTTTCATGGATGCTAGCAGAAGACACAAGACTCCTTGCTCAGAGGAATAAAAAGCCTTTATTACTCACAAAAAAATAGCATTAACCAGAATATTTGCACTTACACAGTTCTCTGAGCTCCAGGTCCCACTAGGCAATGTGGAGAGGGCCAGCTGACATTTGAACATGCAGTGGGTTGACCTTTAGAACAGGGACCCTGAGCTTGAAGGATCCAAATCTTTTATAGTGGGTATTAAACCCTAGGAGTCCTCCAAACATTCTGCAGTATAGGCACTGTAGTTGTTAGATCAAATCTGGCTAAAGCAAGAACATTCAATATATTGTAAGCAGTGGGAAAAAATGTGGAAGAAATATTTGTTGGGGTTTTCTGTGTGCCAAGCACTGTGCTAATCACTTTATGATATACTATCACAGGAGTTCTGTGAGTCAAGCATTACTATTCCTATTTTATGGATTAGAGAGTGAAGGCTCAGGAAGGCATTGTTTCCTGAGTAGCAAAGCTGGTGTTCTCACCCAGGTCTGTCTGACTTCCAAGCATTCACTCATTCCATTAAGTTAAATTACCTGTTTGTGAACATTGCTTGCTCTCCTATATTCTTTTTTTTCCTCCCGGAAGCCCATTAGGTTACCTTCAAAAAACATGTCATATCTTTGTACTGATATTTCTTAGAAGGGCTTCACTCACCCTTTCTCCTTTGTGTCAGGAATGTCATGGCTGACTCCCCAGCACTGTGTGTCCATACAATAGTTCAGCTGGACACCATTCATGCTTTCTCTGTTAGAATTTAGACAGCATATTATTACAAGGTGAGGAGGCAATTTTATTCCCCTGTTTTCCTGAAAGTTCTTTAAATAATCTGTAATTTTAGGGACTAGTTTATAAAAACAGAGGATTTCATTTAAATGTCTTTCATAACTGACTTTTTAATATATTTCATGTAGGAATTTGAATAACAGATATATCATTAAAGAGACTCGACGCATTTCTCACCATTTTAATTTAACTTTCTTTTAAATCAGATAATAATCTGTAATGAAGTAAAATGGACTATATTCCTTTAGATGAACTGAACTGGCTACATGTTCTCTCAGTGAACATTTGGTTTAACATTTTCCTCTAGGACCTTCTAGGTACAATTTAGTAAGTAACCACTATAAGATGCCAAGAACTACCTATAAAAGTCAGCACCAACCCAACTGATAGGCCTGAAATTCCTATGTTATTCTTTTGAAAGGAGATGTCAGAAATTGCCTTCCAAATACATTTTTTAAGGAAAATGTAAAATTAGTTACAATTTCTGGCAATAGACAAAAGTAATGCCAGATAGGATGTCCATGCTTTGTGTTAGGAGAGGAAATGAAGTGACAAGACAGTCCTGGGTGGGGTAGCATCCTACAGAAGAAGTGACATGAATAAGATCAGGGCTTTAGGTTTCTGATAGATTCTTGGTAACGGGGTAGTGGGTGAAACGGCAAACAAGTAAAAGAAATGAGGAAGACACATTTGTTTACTTTATAGATTTACATAATTTGAAGGTTGACATGCTGGTATGATAACTTATTTTATAACATCTAGTCCAGTGTCTTCCATAAATGAAGCAATTTAAATTGATACAAATGAAGATGACCATTTGAGAAGCTCTTCTTCCAAAATATTATTTTGCCATGGGAAAATTTAAATGCTTTGGTTATATAGAATGACATGCCTTTATTTACTTTGTGTAGATAATTTTAACAGAAATACATGTGTTTGTTATTAGTAAGAAATCAGTTTGAAGCCTTTTAAGAAAAACAATTGAACTTGTATTATTGAAGTATGATAGCTAGTAGACCCAGATTTGCCAAGGAATTATAGATGAGAACTTGTGAAATACTTCAAGAAGGTTATTTATGTTGAAAATTGTCCCAGACTACAAAGTCTTGTCTTGCTCTGTGATCCTGTTTTGCCAAAGGCAAATCAGTTTCTGAACACAGATGGGAGGCATCCTGACCCATAATACAAATTGATGTCTTTAGTAAAAAGTCTTACCTTAAGCTACAAAATTATTTGATTACCATGTCTAGATATAGTAGTTTAAAATGTAGGAGCAATGAATGGGATAATGATGAGCTGACACTGTGCTATGATTGTGTTGCTAAATTCCCATGTGAGTATAAAAAACCTGATCAGAGGACAAGCTATTGGTGCTATAAGGGACAGTGATTTCTAAGAAGATAAAATATTCACTATTATTCTTATTACATAATTTTTTGGCAAGTCCTAATATTTCAAATGGCAGTATGAGGTGTGTGTGTATGTAAGGGGGTATTTTATTATTCTCAGATACGAAGTTTTTATTTATTTTCAACATTTTTAATGTTCAATTTTCCTTTATTATCAACATGTCCAGTAAATTTGATAACATCTCTTTTCATCATGAAAAGCCATTTTGGAGCAAGTTATAGTCAATGGCATCGTAGAATGGAGAAAATGTTTTGTATATAATATCATTAGCCCCACCCTGGCTGGTGTAGCTCAGTGGATTGAACATGGGCCTGCAAACCAAAGGGTTGCTGGTTGGATTCCCAGTCAGGGCACATGCCTGGGTTGTGGGCCAGGTCCCCAGTAGGGGCCGTGTGAGAGACAACCACACATTTGATGTTTCTCTCCCTCTCTTTCTCCCTCCCTTCCCCTCTCTCTAAAAAATAAAGAAATAAAATCTTTAAAAAATATCATTGGCCCCTTGGTATTACAGACAAAATATCTCATATTGTATAAGATTACATATAATAGCTCCTCTCTGTGCACTTGGGTTAAAGTCACCTTGTTTTCTAACCTTATTTTATAGCACCAAATAGGAATTCAGTAGTGGAAGAAAGCACAGTCCGCAACTCAGACAAGGAATCCAAGCTAAAGAAGGAAGAAGCAGTGGAAGAAGATGAGGTCCCTCAACACAGGGATGCTGACATAGTAGAAGAAAAAGGGGGCACAACACTGTGGAGAAAAGCAGGAGCTGATGAGGTTCCCTTGGGGGAGTGGAAGCCAACAGCACAGCAGTCAGCTTTAGCAGAACTGCTTATAGAGGAAAAAGAGATCCCTCAGGGCAGAGCAGGCAGGGCAGAGGTAGAAGAGAATAAAGAGCTGAATAAAGAGGAGTTATACCCAACAGGACAAAAAGCAGCAAGAGCCTCTGAGGGTCTAAATGGAGAAGAGGCTCCTGAAAAGCAGGCCTTGATGCGGACAGTGCTGGAGACAAAGAAGGCAGCTTCTAGAGAGGAGCAGGGTTCAGAGAAGGCAGTGTTTGCCAGCCAGGCTGCACCTGCAAAGTCGGAGTGTATTCAGGAGATAGCAGACCTGAGAGAGGCTGAGAGAGTGGCGGCTGTGAGTGAAGCAGGGTCTGAAAAGCCAAATGTGGAGGACAGTGAAGAAGAAGCATCCATAGACCAAGGGGACATGGGACCCGAGCAAGACACTGTGTCCAAGAGAGAGCATGGTTTAGAAGAGGCAGTACTTGGGGGAGAGGAGCCAGCCAAAACGAGGCAGGCAGTTATGAGAACTGAAACACCTTTGATCTCCTCAACTTCTGACAAAGCTGAGACAACTCGAATGAAGGTTTTGGAGGAGAGCCTGGAAGAACTTTGTAAGAAAGATGAGAAAAGGGAGGAAGTTGAGACTGAGGTAGAATCTAATAAGGAAGATGATAGGAAAGAAACATTATCTGAGGGATTGGATGCAGAAAGAAAAAGGTTGAAAGCTGAGAGGCCAAAAACACCTCGGGGGGAAACTGAATCTGAGAGAGAAGAGGTGACAAGGGCAAATGCTCTTCAGGATGAAGACATTTTAGAAGAAGAGCAGAAGTTTAAAGGGCAAGAGGGGAAAATTGTGGAGGAATTAAGAACGGAGCAAGAGACACAAGGCCCCCAAAATGAAATGGAGTGTGATGTTGAGAATGAAACACCCATGGAAGCCTCGGAATTGATTGAAGACACAATGTGGCAAAAAGATTCACTGAGACAGAGGGAGGTGACCGTGTCTGAAATAGCACCTGGATTTGAAAAGTCACTGGAAAACACAATAGCTGTGAGGAAAGAGGGAGGAGGGGAAAGCCTGAGAGAATCTGGAGACACGCAGTATAAATGCAAAGCAGAGCTGCTCTGTGGAGAGAATGTGGCTCTGTCTGAGAAGGAAGAGGGACCTAGCCCTGAGGGCGAGGGTGTGTTAGGAGCTCCTGAAAGTGGTCCCAAAGGGCAGGCGCAGGCAGCTAAGGTAACAATCACAGCCATAGGTGAGGCTCAGGAGTGTGCAGCCAGAGATCAAGATGACCTTGCAGGACTGGAAAGGAGGGAAAAAGAAGGGTCTTTACAAGAGCGACAAGAAGTGGGGACCATGGCAATGACCCAGGAATATATTTCTGAGGGAGATTCCGTGATGGCAGAAAAGTTGTGTGAAGAAGTGATGGATGAGGACCCAGAGGAGGAGGTGGATAAAGAGTGCACTTTGCAGACAGCAGTGAGGAAGTCCGGGCACACGGAGCGGGGTGGGAACTTGCAGGGAGGAATCGTTGTGGCTGACAAAGACCTCCAAGAAGGAGGAGCAGCGGAAACAGCCGAGGAGAAGACAGAAATGTTGGCAGATTTGAACACAGCCAAGGGAAAAACAGAAGCAAATACAGCCTCCTTCTTTTCAGATGTTACTGGCGAGGAACCTTGGCACAAAGTGGATGAGTTACTAGGGAAAACAGCAGCTGCAGAGAAGGTGGTGGCAGAGGAAATAGCACTGAGCGGGGAGAGGGTGCCAGCAGTGGGGGAGGTGACAGTGACTGAAGCATCAGAGGCTGAGGTGGAGGCTCTAGGAAAAGGTTCGGTCCTGGAAGGGAAGGCCCCGCAGCTAGGGCGAGATCAAAAGGAAGGGGAAGTAGGAGGGGAGGCAAGGATGGGGAGCCACGGTGGGGCGCAGGAGTCAGGGGAGGCTGAAGATTTCAGGCTAGGATTATCCCAAGAGAGAGCGTCAGAACAGAGAAGAGAGAGTCTACAGGATATGAAAGTACTCCCTGTAAAAGCTGATTGCCCTGGAATCCAAGAGAAGCAAGAAGAGCACATAGTGCAAAGAGAAAGTGAGAACATAGATGTTTCCCTGAACAAAAAGAAGGCCTAAGAGACTTCACAGCAGATGGTGAGTTTAGGCCTGATCATTTGCAGGATTAAACAAATATCCCACCTGGGGCCCCTTCCCCTTTGGGCTGGCTCATCCCTTTATCAGTCCTTGTATGCACACAGCACACAGGCTTCAGTCTGGGCTGCTTAGCACCCATCCTGTCAGGACAGGTTGAGTGAGGTGGAGGTGGGGCCAAAGCACCCCCCAGGAACCACCTCTATTCCTTTTGCAACTCCTAAATCACATCCTCGAGTGTGCAAGCATAGCTCTGAATTAGTGAGATCCCTATTTCCTTTACGGGGCCCCAAAGAGGAAATACAGAGGAGAAGGGGCCATAGAGACATAGCACAGAAGGAAAGGAACAAACTCTGTTCCAGAATTCATTTCCCTTTTAGAGTTTAAAGGAATGGCTATGATTATCTACCTTTAAATGGGCTCTATGCCTTAATTTCTGCAGTTTTGTGAAGTTTAACGTATATTTGTATGTATAACATACATAGCCACAAATATGTAAAATATTAAAAATTAAACATATAAAAAGTATAAATATATTTATATACGTAAAATATTAATGACTGTAACAAAAGATCAGATTATTTCAAGCATTTCTTGTTTACCTATTTCCTTGATGCCCTCATATCCTTAGTGCCCCATTTCTACCATACTGAGTGATTATATTCATAGTTCTACTATCTTTTATTTTTAATTACTTTTTAGGATATTTTAAAGATGTCTTCTGGAAGATTTAAAGAGTGGAGAAAGATTCACCCAAACATCTTGCTGGGACTTTAAATTTTATCTTTAAAAAAAGAATCACTCTGCTTGTCTGAACTGGTTCCTACTCCGTCAGTGCTGGTTGGAAGCACCACAGGCACCTGGAGAACATCGGGTCCGTGGCTCCTAATGGAGGACCCTAAGGCTGGTACATAGTCAACAGAGCTATGGTGTCTGTATTCAAATCAAATCAATAGTGTTCAGATGCTTGAGTTTTACCAAAGATCACTGAAAGGCCCAGTCCTGACACTTGGGGTTTGTTTAAATTCCTTTCTATTTATAATCACATATTAGTCCCAGTTTCATACATGAAAGTTTTATTTAAAATCCGTACTTGGGGCTTTAATGACTTGGTCTGTGAAAATGCGGTCTAAAGGTCCTTCCACATACACTCAATGCTAGAGATTGCTCCAGACCTATACAATGATTCCATGGCACGTATAATCACTTATAAATAGTCATTCCATTTATTTATGCCTGCAGCGCAATTTAAAGTGGAAATATTTCAAAGTACCCTTTGTTTCTTGTCTATGTTTCTGTAGTTTTGCTTTCTGAAGTAGATTGGGGAATGTTTGTGGAATTTTGTCCCCGGGGGCCTCATTTGTGGGGCCACTCAAATTTTAATCATAGTAGTAAATAACTTAGCTAGTGAAATGAATAACAATAACTAGAGCAGGTAAAAATCGCACGTGAGCACATACAACCACATTCTAGACTCTACACTGTTTTGCTGATGCAGTTCAATGGAAAAGAAACTTGGATTAAGTTAGCATGCTACTCGCCTTCCCAAGTTCTGTTATTTCAAACCTGTGAAATAACCTTGGAGAGCATTATGAATCAACAGTCACAATCATTGTCTGAATTACTCCCTGATATTGCTAGAAATATTTGTGTATCAGGGCACCTACTGAGGATTTTGATTTCTTTAAGGACATCTGTGTTCATGTACCAGCGCTCCAGAGGACACATATGTTTGGCTACCTTTTTTCCATGTAGAGGAGGTGAGAGAAAATTTCCTAAAGCCGTAATTTTTCAGCTGGACTACACATTAGACTTTTATGAGACATTTTCATGAATGCATGAATGATTCAACCCCTGATTCCACTTCAAAGACTCAGATTTAATTAGTTTTAGATGGGTGTAGGCATCCGTTTTTGGTTTTGTTTTTTAATCCAGTTGATTCTACTATATAGACAAAATTAAGAACTGTTGCCCTAAATCATAATTTAATCCACACTGGCTTCTTACAGTGACTCTAAATGTGATCAGGGTATGAGCCTCACTTGAAATACTCCTTCCTGCCCTCATAGCACATCTATTAAATTGGAGACTCTGCGGGTGGGGTCTAGCAGTTGGGGGTTTTAACAAACCTTCCACGTAATTTTCATGCAGTCTAAAGTCTGGAAACTGCTCTTTTAGACTGTTGATTGTACTGAAGATTAGTTTCTGTCGAAAAATGGATTGTAGAAGCATTGAGAACTTTCTCTATTTGTCTGTCTTTCTTTTTTCTGTTGCTCTTTCCAGTTTTCTTTCTTTCTCTAGGAAAGGGTACTCACTATGAAAGTGATGAATTCAGCTTTAAACTCGTTTGTATTGTGCCTGTAATGATGTGTATGTGAAGTCCTTCAGCCCACCCCCGAGTGAGGATCTGGCACTTGTGGCACATCACAGATCTCCTTTGTTTTCTGAGTGAATTTCACCTGCATTATATTCAATTTCCTTTATTACCAAGCTGCATTGCTGTGAAACTCTACAGTATTTGTTCCTTGATCTCCACCTCAATGCTACAGAGCACTTTGAATACATAGCACTTTATGGGAAAAATTGTAAACTTGTTAATTCCCTTGAAGAAGGAGTTTTGTACAATGTGTTAAATGGAAATTGCATTGGATTATTTTTATATTTAACACATTCCATCGAAACATTCTGTAACATGATTCAACAATCTGCATGTGGGTTTAACCGTGAAATTGTGTTGTGATAGTTTGACTAAATGAATCCTTTCTCGGCAAATACTATGTTGATAAAATTATTGGTATGTTCTACTGAACTGATTTTTTCCCTAGTTTCATTACCAAAATCATAAATAAACCATATGTTTACAGATAAGACATGTGAATTGTTCTCTATAAGTGCCTAGATTTTTAAAAATCTTCTTTGTCCTTTCCTTAAAAAATTTAAATTCCACAGAGCAGAGCAGAGCAGAGCAGAGAGAATTACTTTCATTGGACTGTATCTGTTTATATTGACTATCTGCGTTCATACATGTCTTTCACATAGATGAGATCATACAAAGGAAAATTATTATTACCACAGCATAAATAAGTAAATAGAAGCTCAATAAAGTTAAGTGGCTTGTTTGAAATTGTGGTCAGTCTCAGATCTTCTTACTCCAAACTCCATTTTGTCAAATACGCTGCCTTCTAAGAAGAGGTGTATACATATATATGCTAAGATACTATATGTGAAACTACATATTTCCATTTACTCATACAAGGAAGGAAAAACTTAACAAGGAAAGAAAATGAAAAATGAGTTTGAGAATGCTTTTAAAGAATTCTAACAGTATTTATTTTCTGTTCTCTTAAACTTCTTGCTGCTGGCCTTGGTGACAGGGAAGTTTTTTTTTAAATGACACAATCAGGTGGTATGGAAGGGGAAAGATTAAATCTAATTAATATATCCTGTATCTGCAAGAAGAGAGTTATATTTCCTACCACTTTCAATCAAAGAATATGCTAAATTATTTTAAAAGTTCAAGAAAACAATAGACAACCAAAGTAAAGGTAGGCAGAATTAGGCTACTTAAATTTTTTGAGTTAAGACTTTTCTATGACTTTATGCACTCTTGTGTTATAAATTTAAGGTATAGTTGAGTTTTTTAACCCTTCTAAGATTAATAATTTTGCCCCATTTATTGCTCTTGAAAATGATTGAGAAAAGAATAGAAAGTTTCAAGAAAATTTGTCAAGTAAATGAAATATTCCAACAGCTTCAAGGACAGCCAGGAGAGGCCACTTGTGCCCTTGGGTAATATGTCCTCCCAGTCTTCTATATCACCTGATTGTGTCATTTAAAGGAAGTTCCCTGTCACCATGCCCAGGAGCAAGAGGTACTAGAGAAGAGGAAATAATAAATACAGCTAGAATTCTTTAAAAGTCACTCTCAAACTCACCCTTCTTTTTTCTAAGGTGTTTTTTTTTTTTTTTCTTTTTTGTGTGTGTGTTGTATCATACCCTGTGACAGGAAAACTATGCTCTTCAAAATAATAACATAAACTCTGTAAGATAAAATGCTGGATGTTTGAGAATGCACATGCTTTTTGAAATTCCTTCCAGTCTCAGATTGTTTAATCTTTGCAATTCTTACAATATTTTGGTATAATGCAATTCTGCCATTTTTATTAGAAAAAATAAGGTACACAGAAAATTTGTGGGACAGAGAAGCTAGTATCAAAGTCTATCTGAGAACCAGCTCTCTGCCTCCTGTGTGAAATGTATCTTGGTCTTTATTAAATATCCATTTCTAATGAAAGGTTATGTTAAAGACAGTATAGGAGCCCTGGCTGGGTGGCTCAGTTGCTTGCAGTGTCGTCTCCTACACCAAAAAGGGTTGTGATTTGACCCCTGGTCAGAGGACACACCTACATTGTGGGCTCTGTCCTCCCAGTAGGGGTGCATTTGAGACACGACCAATCCAAGTTTCTGTCTCAATCTCCCCCCTCCTTCCTTTCTCTGTAAAATCAATAAACATATCCTTGGGTGAGGATTTAAAAACAAAAACATAAACAAAATAACAGGAGCTATCTCACGGTTTTACAGGATCTCAGTACGAATGTGCAGCAGAGACCTTCAGGCTGGTGAGGCTGTGCCCCTCACAGGAGGCTAAGGTTTTCAGGGAGTTCACTGGCAAGACTGCTTTGCATCTGTTCAAGCTCCACGTGCACTTTTGTCATCAAATGGACCTGAGAACTGGCCTGTACTCAAGGTCTTCCCTTTTGACAGTTCCCCACTCCCTCTCCACCACAGATGTTAACTCTTCATTTATTTATTGATGTTCCTGTGTTGTCTTCGGGGTGTCACAAATGATGGAGGGACAATTCAAAATAGAGTGTATGTGTTGAGAAAAGGAACTAACTTCATGACTGGTTAACAAATCATGTGCAAGTCAAGTGGTTTCAATTCTTTGCTTTCAAGAAAACTAAATGAGAACCTAATTAAATTGTCAGCTGATAAGCCATTAACATCATTTTTGGCATTTTATCAGCCTGTGATTTTTGGTAAATCCCTCAAAGGAGTTCAGAGCGCACTGTGGCGCACTATGGTGAACCACTGCCATTCCCATCCACTCCTGTGTACGGCATTCGAAGATACAGTTTCTGCACATCAACACAAATGAAACGGAAAGTGGCATAGAACACTCTCACTTACCAATAAATGCTACTTGTTGACAGATAACAAAAACTAATTAAAAATAGAAATTACAAACTTAAGAAATGCATTTCTATTTTTATTTTTCTGTATAATGTTTATCAAAATTTATGATGCATGTATATGTTGCTTTGATCAAATGTATATTCCTAATTAGTGCAATGATAGCTCTGCCTAGAAGAACTTAACACATAGAACCCTATGTTCATAAGAAAATTTTAAATTTTAATTTACATAATATAGTTACAGAAAAGTATGACAAAGGGTGATCAAGAGAAGAGTTTCAAGCATTAAAGTATATTACAATAGGATGAAAATCTGTGGGCAAAGTGGAATGAAAATGTAAATTTTTGTTAAGACAAAATAACATGAGATTTCCTCATGCAAAAGAAGAGCTTAGTCCTGTACTTTTGAAAATGAATATCATAAGTCAAGTTCCTGGAAAACACTCTAGAAGACAGGTTTGTATGCAGAAGGTTTATTGGGTCATTCTTTTGGTCATTCTACTGTGGGAGAGTGAGAGGGTCAGAAATGGGTTGACAGAAAGTTGGGCTCTGATGCATTTACCCCAGAGGCTGAGGCCATCCTGTGGGAACCCGAGAGCTTGGACGACAGATGAGGTAAGGGGCAAGGTCCCTGTGTCCCTCCCACAGACCAGTCACTGCTGCTGGCTGCCTCCCCAGAAGGGATCACAAGCTTTAACTAGGGAGCTCTGTTCAGTCAAAAGCACTTACCGTGGAAAGACTCAGATATGAGGCAGCAAGAGCCCTGGCTCTGGGCCTCTGGGGAATGAAGGCACAGACTGTGAAGGAAGTGTGCAGACGGCACCGCACCACATCCAACATGTGGATAAAGGTGACACCAAACTGTGATGGCGTTTTGATTTCTTTGGATACATTGAGGAAAGAGATGTAACCGTTTTATCTTGAAACATCCCACTTTATGACATGCTAGAAATTATATCTGTAACTACTATTTTAAACTTATACGGCAATTTGTAGATGTCAGTAAAAGATGTGTGAGGGGGTACTGACAGTTCTTCAAAGCTCTCTCAGTGGTTATGTGAGCAAAACTATTTGAAGAGCAGTGTTGAAATGAACACGGTGAATAGCACAGGGCTGCGTTTCTCAAGCTACAAGGCATGACAGACACTGCAAGTGAGTCACTGAAATTTTGATTAATGGGTAAAGTTTATTTTGGCTACAGAGCATTAAAGTGATACCTGTCAGAAGAGTAAATAAGTGAGTCATGCAGCTTGGTGCTGCTGCAAGGAAGAAGTCAGAGGTTAGCGCGATGTGTAGCTTTTTTTCGGGAGGGAAGTATTCCCCCTGAGCGCGTGTGAGTCCACAGGCAGGGCAGTCGACAAGTGTACTCACACAGAAGCTCAGTGCTAAGGATCAGGGGTCAGCAAAGTCTTTCTGTAAAGAACCAACAGTGTATAGTTTAGCTTTTGTGGGACATAGAGTTGTAACTACTCACTCTGGCCATTTTAGAGTGAGAGCACAGCCATAGGCAATACTTGAACAAGTGAGGGTGGCTATGTTCCAATAAAACTTTACTTACAAAAAAAGGAGGAGTGCCTGCTTTAGTTTAAGGAAGGTCGTTTGCCAACCTGTGTTAACAAGCAAAGAGTTCTGTAACTGTGCAGACTAATTCTCATGCCCTGCCCCACAACATGCCACAAAAATTTTAGTTTTCAAAACTATACTTTAATCAGGAAATTTGGAGACAACTAGTACAAGGATCTTAATTGCTCTTTAACCCCTTGAGGGAGTGGATAATTTATTAAAATATTTCTCTTTCTTTAAAATTGTTATAAATTTTACCTAGGTTTATAATCCCTCTACCACCTTCTCTGGCACATCCGTTAAAAATGCAAACATGGGATGTTGTGAATAAGGAAAAGGAACTGTCAAGTTCTGACAATTACATTTCATGTATCACAGGCTGACTCGCTCTTCAATAGAATGTCAGCTCCATGAGGAAGAGACTTGCTCTATTCTGGCCCATGTTCAACTCCCTGTGCCAAGAACAGTATCTGATGCATGCTCAGTATCTGATGAATGTAAATGGATGACTAAATGAACTACAATGAAGACTGAAACAATGTGTTCCGAATTTTTTTTAAAGATTTTATTCATGTAGAGGGGGGAGAAGGCAGGGAGAAAGAGAGGGAGAGAAACATCATTGTGAGAGAGAAACAGAGATCGGTTGCCTCTCACACGACCCTAACTGGGGACCAAGCCATATCCCAGGCATGTGTCCTGACTGGGAATTGAACCAGTGATCTTTTGGTTTGTAGTATAATGCCCAACCAACTGATCCACACTGCTCAGGGCCTAAAAATATTTTTAGCCTGATTATGGTTGATGTTGATAGGATTCAGGGAGCATATGAATCTGTTGTTATAGGTGATAGGGACATTAGAGATCAAAGATTCTACAGTGCCTTTTTGGATATCACATGGAGAAAGCAGAGGCCCAGAGGGCCTGAGCAATGGGTTACATTGCTTATGGAAAAAACAAAATAGGATTCTTTACAGCTTATTTTACTTCACAGTACAGACACTGAATCCTAATTTCTAATCAAATTCATTCTCTAAAGCTTGACTTTTTTTAAAGAATAGCTAATTCAGTTCTTGCTTTACAAAAACTGAAGTACAAGGTATCAAATACAGTGTAAGTGAAACGTTGGGTGTCTGGATTATAGATGTCCCAAGGTTTGTCATTGCCTGTTTGTAATCCCCACTGAGACTGCAAAGGTTTATAGTTAGAGACAGCAGAAATCCCACCATTCTAGTTATGTTATGCATGTGTGAGCGCACACACACACACACACACACACACACACACCTGTCATTTAGAGAAAAGAATCTCTGAGAATGAATGAAACTCTCCCCACTGAACTAATCATAATGCTAGTGGCTTCCTGCTCAGTACAGACGTCTCCATTTGAATTCAACAAATTACAAACCTATCTGAGTCTATACAGATTGGCTTAACAAGTCAAATCTAAATCATAGGTTCTCAACTTTGGCTGCACAGTAGAATTCTCCAGAGGAGAATTTTTAAATCTCTGAGGGTTAGAGTTGGGCATCAAAACTTGAAGAAAAAAAAAAGTCTCCCCAGGCAATTAATATATGTAGCCAAGGTTTTGTACCACAGTCTGAATAACTACTGATTCTAAAAGGTAGACTATAAATATAATTTTGGAATCTAACTTAAATTTATAATACAGCTTAAGACACTATGCTTTTACTATTTTACTGATTCTTTTACTTCTTTACTCACTGAGCCTCACGATGCTGTGTGGAAGGTACTGTGCGCCCCATTTTATACATGGTGAAACAGAGACACAAAAAGATGAAGTAACATGTTCAAGTCACAGAGTTAGGAAGTACCACAGCTGGGATTTAACCCAGAATAAATGGCTCCTTTCAGAGCAGGAGTTCTCAAAGTTCAGCGAGAATCACCTGGTGAAGCCTCTTACACAGAATTTGCTGAGCCCCACTCCTAGAATTTTCCATCTATCAGGGCCACAGGGTGCTGGAGAATTCGTATTTCTAACAAGCCCCCCACATGATGCTGATGTTTTGGGACAAGACTTTGAAAACTTTTGAGTTCAAATTGTGTTTCAAAAAGCCTAGCAGGTGATATTGATGTCTCCAAGGTGTGGGGAACCTCTGTTCTTGAAGGTCCTCAGCCTGGGCTGCACTGTATCCCAGACTATTTAGGATCTCCAGGGAGCAGGCTCCAGGGAGTAGGTCCCAGTCCTTTTTAAAGCTCTCAGTACAGCTCAGGTAGAGAACCACTGTTTTCGTGTACTCTCTTAGCTGAAACATGATACCCTGCTCTTCATGTGGAGATGAGGGCTTCCATGCACACTGCTACTACAATTACAAAAATAATTCTGGGCTCATTGTTGTCACCTGAGAAGCAGTTTTATAGTCCTACCCTACTAGTCTACAAGGTGTGTATAAATGTTCTTCCCTTCGCCATTGAGGCTTCTTGTGGAGGGGAATGCTTTTCACGCAATAGTTTCTCTTGTTTTTGTATCTTAATCTCCATTTGCAAACTGTAAGACTTGGGAGTCTAGGGAGACTTGTGGTTGATTTAGCCTCTGGACAGCCATTATGTGCTAAGTGCTGCTTCTCAGTGGCAATTTCTAGGCCCTGTGTGTCCAAAGGCTTAGTGTAAAATGGTTGTACTCCCTGAGTCATCAAGTCAAGGGGTCTCCTCTAAACTGAGCACCTCTAACGAGTGTGATAATAGCTCCACACTTGGCTGGTTCACACCTGAAAAACAAGTGCCTCCACTGATTCTCAGCGGCGGGGGAAGGGACAGATCAGTGTATATTCACCTTGACTCCCAACAGTTATGTCCAGGGAAAATTAGGGTACAATAAAAAGGCATGGTTTGAAGAAAACCAATGGAGAGAAAAATAAATTAAATAAGGGTAGCCGGAGAAAAAGAGATGGAAAGAGACAGAGGTAGTTTCCACTATACCCTATTGGTATAGGTTATCACATATAACTTGCTTTGCTCTCATGAAGTAGAATCTAGTAGCAAACAGAAGAAGATAGGACAAGCATTTTAATTCCTATGCTACAGAAGAATAATAAAGCTTAGAGATTTTTCCTATGCCTTTGTTCCTAAATGTTGCATTCTGTGTAATTTCTAAGAGCCATCTGCCAATTCTCTTTAAAAATTTACTGTTTGTCTAATCTTCTGTTTAATACATTCACTAAGCTTGAGTTTACAATTTTATTTTTCATTTCTTAAAGTTGTATTTAGTCTTTGATCCAAATCTACATATTCATTTTTGGTCTCAAGCTGTTTGCTAATTTTTTTCCTACTTTTTGTCATTTCATTTTAAAATTTCTTTAAGTATGTTATATGTAGTTATTTTCTATTCCGAAACTGATTCTTCTCATATCTGGTATCCGTGGTGGTGTGAATGTGTAGTTATTTCTGCTGACTCTCGTTCACGGTGATTTTGTTATGAAACAGGGGACCTGGTTCTGAGCAAGTTGGCCTAGGGCCAGCCAGTAGTATGTAGGTTCTTGACTTCACGTAGGAAAGATTTCACAACATGAGTCCAGGTGACTATGAGGGTGCATTTACTAAAGTTGGGGACAGTGAAACGAGGAAGGCTTATCACAGAAGAAGCAACAGGAGAGACCCAGGCTGGGCTGCTTTTAGCTCACTGGGAAGACAGAGAAAAGGGGGCTGTGGGAACAGGTTCAGGGGATTAGCCAGAGATGAACGGCCATTGCCCATTGCGTCTCTGGTTGCAAGCCTCAGGGTGCCTTAGAGTTTAAGAGACACACCCCTGCGGGGGAAGAAGTGAGGGAAGAGGGAAAGGGAAGGGCATGGGCTGCTCTCCAAAGACAGAGTGCTGAAGCTGGGTCCTTCATCTTGAGGCTTTTATCTTCCTCTTGCAGGCAGGAATTTTAGAGGAGGTTTCAGGGGAGGGTTTCAGTAGACTGTTCATCAGTTTTCCAGGTGTGACCTTTCAGGGTTGTGGTTTTTACTGACCGGTCAGTGCCAGGGCAGGAGGTCCTCAGTCACTACATCTAGTCCTGGCTCCCCCCACACGGTTTTGCTGCTTTTCTGGGCCTAGAGCTGAAATACCACTGAGGCCTAGGTGTTATCTCTAGAGAACTGACCTTCTGTATCTGGCCGCAAATTGCTTGGCCGTTTTGTTCAGCTGTTTGCCTCAGTTTCCCTATTCTACTTGTCCTGGCTTACTGGCTTGTCTCAGTTCATTTCTAATTTGTTTGTGAGTATTGTGTTAATCTTAATTTCTGAATAATCCATTCAAAGTCAGTTTAATGTAACAATCTTCAATAAATCTTTCCCTCATTATTGGCTCAAGGCTTAATCTCCAATTTTAGTCCTAATATCCCATTGCCCTCAGGGCAACCTTGCTTTTCCTTAGTGCTTACCCAGATCATTGATGATTTTTTAGCTCATTTTAAATAAACTTTCTTTATTCCCCGATAGTTCAGCAATAAAATAAAAAATTAAGTTTTATGCAGGACTTACCAGTACTTGTATTGGGAAGGCTGTTCAAAGTATCAAGTTCCTATATTATAAAAGACAGATTTTAACATAATCTTCAAAATAATCACATCATTTGATAGTAAAGTAAGACAAGATATTTTGTCAAATATTCATTAAGTTCAACTTCCCAGAATAAGGTCGGCCTTGATTATGAAGATACTAGCACTGAAACGAATTTTTTCTTCAACTAAAGTTTCTTAAATGACGGTGTTTAACACAGTTGTCTTAAAATGGTTGTGAAGAGATTTTAAAATCACAATGTACTTGTTATTGGCACTTAACATTGTAATGCTCTTTTTAGTGGCATTTAAAATTGTAATGCTCTTGTGAGTGGTATCTCTTCCCTTATTTCATCTTCAAGGAAGAGTTCACATGTGGGTCAAGGAAACAACTAGGTTGTATGAAGCTTCAGAGCAGAGGAACAAAGAATTCAAGTATGCTGTTTTCTGAGTATCTAATTTTCAAATCTTTCACTGTCTTGTAACTTCTCCTCTTCAGCTGGTACAATAAGGTGGGCTCAGGGCCTCTTTTTACACAGAGGTGAGTAATAGACGCCATTAAAAAGGGGAGTAGACCAGTGTCAATTTCTGGGTTTTGATATTTCACTATAGTTAGTTATGCAAGATATTCCTTTGAAGAGAAACTGAACGAAGAATACACAGGACTTCTCTGTACATCATCTTGCAAATTCCTATGAATTGACAATTATCTAAAATAAAAAGTTTTAAAAAGCATAGCAGAGTGGAAACTAGAGTAAGGTATAAAAAGGCTGTGAAGAAAGATACCGTGGCTGTCTCTGAGCAGGACTCTAAGAGAGTGGGAGAAACTATGACTGGTTTATCCTAGTTCTCCAAAGGATTGTGGGGCAACACCCTAAGTGGTGATAACAAATATTCATTTGCCTCTTGTGTACTCTGCTATCAGAGATCCCTGAGTAACTCAGCAGAGTGACAGGCAGCTTGTCCGAAGATGCAGAAAGCCAGTCATCTTCTCCTTGGAGACACAATTAATAGTTCCTTTTAACTGCATGGTGCTAAGTTGTTAGTTATTACTGCTACGTTTACAAATCAACACCACAAATTAACACCGCAGGAAAAATGAACTTTATGGAGTCTATAAAAATAAGAGAAAACATGACTTTTAAGGCAGATCACTTAAAATTATAAGGGAATAAAGGTAGATCTTTTTTTTAACCAAGTTAAGAAAGCTAAGAATATGTATAAACATGTGTAAAATACTCTTGTCAGAATATGGCTTTCATTAATTGCAATATATACTTATGTGGCAGACCCTTCTGCATGTCGTGGGCCCAGTTCCCACTCAGGTGCACAAGACCCACGCCCACAGATAGGTTCTCCCGTGGAAAATCAGGTTTGCAATGTGCCTAGGCCACTTTGCGTCTTTTTGCTAAAAATCCCCTTTACCCTGACTTGCAGCAAACATTTACTGCAAAATAATTTCCTAAAATCCATGCTAAACCTTGCAGGGACCAGTGTAACCAGCTCAACCACTTTTGCCTTTTCATTTGCTAATATTTTTCTTCTGTGATGTGATTAGGGGCATTGGCTCCTTTTGTGGTAACCCGGGCATAGTGAGTGAGGACCATCTTGTAACGTGAGGAGATATAGAATAAAGGCCTGTCATGGTGGAGGCCGCGGCTTTTGCTCCCCTTGAGAGAAAAGCCATGCTGTTGTCCTTTTTCCTCCACCGGACTCAGTAGTCCATATGTATGTTTTATGTCATCCATAATGACGCGGACACTGCTAGCTGGTGTCTGCATCAACTTATATTATGAATAATCATTTTTGAAACAGCAGTTAAGACATTTGACAGAAAGAAAAGCAAATAAGGAGGTGTCTCTCTGTGATTCTTGAGCTGCATTAATATTTTTAAATTAATTAATAGCTAAGTGAGGGAAAAGAACAAATTAATTAAGCTTCAAAAAGCAACTTGAACAGTTTCCACTATTTTACATTTTGTAGAATTTCCATTTGTATTAATAACTTATTACTTCTATTAAGCATGCATTTTCTCTGAAGCCCAATGTTTCTTTAGTGGAGACCAATTAAGCAGGACAGTCTTTCCTTAGCTAGCCAATCATTTTAATTACTAGATTTTTTTTTTTAAAATGTGTTTGTTTTGCATAGATTTGAACAGTTGAACTTGCCCCCTAAAATGCATTGACTATTCTGGGAGGTGGAATGTTTTTGGTGAGTATGTGGATGCCAAAATTACTCTCAGACATTTGGGGCTCTGCAGAGCAGTCAACTAACAATCCCAGTCTGTGCTATTACTCGATTGATTTTCACTCTCATCTTTCTTTACCTTGCTTGGTGCTTTTCTAATCCAGCAGTTGCTTATTGATATTTTTTTCCCATTTAGTTTCCTTGTTCTCTTTGTGAAGAGCTATTGCATAAGAATGGGTAGGCAATTAAACTGTAACTGAGGAGGGGCTATAATGTGGTTGGTGGGGCTCTACTCTAACAAAACTTGAGCAATTGCTTCCTTATTCTTTTGGGACTGGCATTAAAAACTTTGTGAAGCCCATATTTAAGGAGCATTGAGGAGCTAAATGCAAAAGCAATCAAAAGCATTTTGTTCATTAGGCCTCCAAGGGTGTGAAGAATGCTTAAACTGAAAGAACAAGAAATACCATAGAGATAGAATTTACACTGGGGATTAATACCTTCCTGGCCATGCCAGGAAGCCAATCATTTTCATGCAAATGACAACTTCATGAAGGGCAGGTAAGAAGTCATTTCCAATTTACAGAAAGACAGTAAATCTGTGGCTAGGATGGAAAAGAAATAGCAGTAATGATGAGAAGTCTAAATACAAATATACTATTAAAGTAAGAAAATGAGTAAGCAGATTAGTAAAACAAAAGAAATGGCAAGGATCAAAAAGGGGTAGAAAAAGACTAGCTTATGGAAGTTTAGAGCAAAGGTAGCAAAGTCCTAGTAATAGTCTTAATTTTTCTTTGAATGGGGGATTTACAAGGAACATGATCAAGAATAGTAGTACTGAGTACTACATCCCACATATAACAACGGACTGTGAAACAGAGTGAAAACAGTGTTTAATTAATTAAACAAGGAGGCCATTAGACTGAGGCTGTTCTAGTACCTCAGCAGCTCAGACCAGCAAATCAAACTTAAGCCTGTCAGTGCCTCAGAGGTAAGAAATCGAAACCTAAGTTCAACCAGTTGCAAACAGCCAACTAGTCTTTCCCAAATAAGGCAACCCCTTATGCTATAGCCAATCAAATAATGTGTTTATTTTCCTTCCGTGTCTTCTCTATAAAAACCCTTAGTTCCTGGCAGTAGAGTGCTCCTAAGCACTTCTGGTTTGGTGCTGTCTGATTTGAACATATCTTTGCTCAAATAAACTCAAAATTTTAATACACTTCAGTTTATCTTTTAACAACAAAGATAACAGGAGACTTAAAAGGAGCTGAAAGAAACAAGGCTAAACAAGGGCTAAAAGAAACCAAGGTCTTCCTGGCCGCCTACAGTACCCTTTCGTTCGTTTATTAAATCATGCTTACTCTCATTTAAATATGCAATCACTTATTCCATCATTCTCCAAACCAAACCTTACTAAGGAGAAACTAGTGGTCAAAATTTAATTCATTTGCATGCTGTCCATTTTAGTTTGGTCTCACCAGAAAGCAGAGCAGGAGCAAAAGCTCATATGCTACTACTTTTTTGGTGAGGACAATCCCCCAGAGGCAGGGATGAGGAAAGTGGAAGGAAGGAAGGAAAGCTAACCTTGTAGGGTGGTATGAACTGGATGCTGTTTGGTACCACATTGTCAGTCTCATCAATTGTCTTCTGGAGATCTAAGAATGACTATGCCTCAGGACAATTGAGGTTGTTGTAGAGAAGGAAGAGGATTTTTTTTTTTACCTGGCTCTGGTCTCCCATTGGTCAAACGTTTACTCCATAGGTCTACAAGTGTAAACTGCCAGATTGAGTTGAAAAGACCTAGAGAACCAAGGGTATCTTTCTCCTAAGCCCACAAAGAAGCCCTATGACAGTGACCTGGGAGGTTCAGGGCAATAGGCATCTTGCCTGACAAAAGGCAAGTTGTGGTCCTGTGACCAAACACAGGTCTGGCTGCCTGCCACTTCAAAAACCAATACTCAAAACACAGGTGCTGGTGTAAAGGAAAGAGGTTTATTTAAAAAAAAAACAGTCACCTGAGAAGATGAAGGACTCTTTTCTCAAAGCCCATCTCCACATTTCAGTACAGGCAGAGGTTTGGGGAGAGGGGAAACAGAACAAAGACATCAAGGGAGGGAGTTGAAAAGTTCACTACATGCAGATTAGCACAATCCATTCTAATAAGGCAAGTGATGGTCCAGTGTGCATCATCCTGGTTTAGTCATCCTGGTACTCACTCAAAGGTCAACAAATCTCCCAGAACTGGGATGACTGAGGATCGGAGTCTGTATCTTTCAATGTTAGTCCCTAGGATTCTTATACAAACATGTTGTTTGTCTACAAGCTACATGTTAGTTACAGTCAGCATTTGCAGAAACAATGTAAAAAGAATGGTGGGGTGGGTTACAATTCCCCACTATTACGGTCAGGTTGTGGCCACAGGAAGTTGGTTACGGTGATGGTGGGTGACTCAATGGCCAATGACATAGGGGAGGCCACGAAGCTCTGAGAGGACAACTCCAAAATATGTAATGCATGTTTCTTGGAGATGTTAAGTAATTAACTGTTTATGTTTAATTTAACTGCATTGCAAATCTCATAATTTTATCCATGTTGTACTTGTAGTGTTATTCTCATATATACATATATTTGTTATGTAGCCTCAAATGCAGGATTTTAATTTAAGGCTTATTTGTCTTATAAACACTTAAATTTTCTCAAGCCACAATCTGGGAAATAAAGGATGATTTCTCTCTCAGACATGTTATATCAAGCATGACCAATTGTTATGGAATATTTATCATGTGCCTGTCACTGTGATATGAGATTTACATGCATTATTTTACTTAATCCTCTCTATGAGGTAAGAATCATTATTTCCACTCTCCAGATGGGGAAGCTGAGAATCAGAGAGATTAAGTAACATACTGATGCAAGGTCACTCAATTAGGAGAACCAGACCTTCCCCAAGCTTGACTCTGAACCTTACACTCTTAACCACTGTCCCGGTGCTCGAAGTGTGGTCCAAGAACCAGCAACATAGCATCCCCTGGGAACATGTTGGAAATGCAAATTCTTGGGCCCCACTTGAAAGCTTTTGATTCTAAAATCCTGAGGTCAGGGCCCAACAATAAACCTTTCATTGCTTGAACCCTTCATTGAAATGACCCCTGCATTTCAATAAACCGTCAATGATTCTGACACACACTAAGCTTTAAGAAGTGTTTAAGAACTGCTCTATGCTATTCTGCCCCTTGCAATTTCAAAGTGGAAACAGAATAAACATATATCATCTAGTGTCCCATTCATTTTTATTCTACTCACCTCAAATTATCCTCAATCTTTACATTGATTCTTTTTCCTTAGACTAATTTGAGTTTGGGAGAAGGGGGGAATACCCTGAAAAGAAGAACTTGGTATTCTTCACTGTGGGTTATTTTTTGAAGTGGTATCAAACAGACCATAAATTATGGGTTAAAAAACTAAAGGGCAACCCAGCGTTCAAATTATTTTTACTGCATTTTATGGTTTTGCTGGAATCTTACCGTTTTCTGATTAGTTGGCATAAAAGAAGACGTGGAGTTTAGTAAAATTAGTGAGTGTTAAAACCTTCTTTAAAGATGGTTGAAGATACCTTTCTTCTACTTATGAACTTATTGCTTAAAAGACAGATATTTGAGATGATATTCTTTTTATTTCACTAATTAAATATAAAGCTAAACTGAGAATGCTTTGGAGACATGTCCTCATCAGCAGGGCCTCTTACCCACCCATGGCAGTGTTTTAATTCAAGAAACCTAATTTAATTAGCACCCTGCCACTGGGTGGGCTGCTGTGCTGCCTTTGATCTCTGGCCTGAGGAGAAATGTGCAACCTTGTGCTTTTTATTTTTAGTTAGCCTCATAAAAGGTAGGATATCCAAGGAGGGAGAGGAACTTTGCTTCTCCATCATCTATTGCATACGGTACTAATTGAGCTGACAGTCTTGGGCCACAGTCTGTTATTGCAGCAGCTGAGCCTTCAGCTGATACTGGGTGAAGAAAATGCAAATGTCAAATGGCTCATCTTTGCCCTTGTGACTCTTGAAATACGGAAGGAAATTAACCAGGGGGAGCTCTTCAGTCTCTATGCTTGAGTAACTACAAGCAACACAAAACTAGGCAGGAATAAGGTATTCATATCCTAGTGGTAATGGCTAACCCCTCTCTCCTGTTTTCCCCACCCAGCGTGCTAATGAGGAGAGAAAGTGTGGAACTCCTTGGCTTCCCTAATTGCCATGCTTTGCCCTCATAACTTATTTTGTCTCTGCTTATCATGGTGAGAGTTTTGCATCCGTCAATCATTTCTGGTTCTTTCTGCCTGAAAAATAACAATGTATGTTTTTTGAGCCTTGAGATTATTCCAGACCCTTCTTTTCCATAATTAAAATGGAGAAAGCGATGATGATTACTTTCTTGGTTTTACTTGGCAATAAGGAGCCATTGCAATCAAGGAAGGTTTGTTTTTCTGGCCCCTGAAACTTCTCCTAGGGTCACTCCCAGATTTTCTTCAGGATTGCAGGATCGTAAATTTGTTTGCTTTTACCACAATTCTGGATTGTGAACATTGGCTATTTATATTTCGTTTTCTCTATCACAATGAAAGCAGTACCATGTAGTGAACAAACCATCATTACTACACTAGCTTGAATTCATTATTCATTTGAAAAATAAAACATAAAATAAAATTCTCCATTTCCAGAGATTTTCAGATAATTAAGTAATTCACTTAAAATCATCTAAAATAGTTCTTTACACATAGTAGGTTCATAATTAATGTGGTTTCTTTCTATTTTTATTTTGCATCCCTGTTTGGGAAATTATTTCTGGTTCTTGTGTTTGATTTAAGGGCTTTGATTTCTGATTTTATATAAGTTATAAATAAGACATTGCTACCTGAGGCTGCTGGAACTTGATTCAGGCTGCCTCAGACATATAAGCTCAGCAGCATGTTATTTGCAAAGGTGGGATTTTTAAACATATCGATGGTTATTTCCCCAAGAGAAAAGAATGTCCTGCTCTTTGACTGCATGGTGATGTAATTAGTAACAATGAACAACAGCACCACTTACAATATCTGCTACTGTGTGTATGCCAGAAATTGTAGAAAGCACTTTATATTATTGCAATCCTTACAACAATTCTATAAAGTAAATTTTATTATCACCATCTAACAGATAAACTGGAGCTCAGATAGGTTAAGTGATTTGCCCAACTAGGTAGAAGGTTCTGGGTAACTCCAAAGCCAATAATTATTGTTCAAGAGAGAGAAGGAAGGAAGGGAGAAAAGAAGGAAGTAAGGAAGAAAACAAGGGAGAGAGGGAAAGGGAGGGAAGGAGTTAAGAAATTAAGGAAACAAAGTCAGAGGTCAAAAGACAGAAATAAATCAGGTCCTTCATTTCAGATGGACTAACACTAGCCTTTTCTTCTAGCACTAGCATTCATTTTTTTTCTCTTTCCTAGGGACATGTCAACTTTGGAAATAATTTAACCCAAATAATCACTGTGTTGGAATAACTCTCTCCTGGTGCTGCTGTAATTTGGCTTACAATTATAGCTAATTGAACATCTAAGTAAGCTCAGTGCTGCATGCACATAGAAAAAAATTTAATGTGCTAAGCATGCAAAAACATGATCATAGAAGTTCATTTTACCAGCAGAAAAAGAAAGCAATTAGTGAAACACTCTTCAGCAAGGAGGAAAAGGAAAACACATACACACACACAAAAACCCCTGTGGTCTCCAGACAAGCTCTAAGATGATCCTGGGGCCCCATTAAAGGTGCAGTAATGAAAAGGGTTTACGAGCTACAGGTTGGCATCTGTGAAAAGGTTCCTTTTCTTAGTAATCAATATACATTAGTCTCAGTATTTGCAGATACCTGACAAGACAAGAGCCAGAGGGAAGCAGCAACATAAGGAAATACAGTATGGAGGGAGGAGAAGGCTAATTAAAGAAAACAAAGAAGAGCCTGACAATTTTCTCTACAAAATTCCCCTCTGAAAGAGGGGTATTTCAGAAGCCAACAGTTCTTCCTCGGGACACAACCTTCTTCAGTGGGGACCTGGGAGGATGCCCGGTCTACCCCCAGCACAGTCCTGGTCATACACACATTTGGCATTCCATCTGCTGTGAATCTTTTCGTTAAAACTAGTATTAATGTATGCATGTATTTTTACTTTTTTTTAACTTTCTAAGATATTCCTTTCAATTCAACTCATCAGATATTTCATCCCCAAATTGTCCCAGACTCAGTGCAGGCTCATCCTTAAGAGGAATGGAAGGAGAGCTGTGGACACAGGTGCTCTTTAACCCAGCCCCTTGTTCCTGACTTTGCCAGAGGCTTTGCGCCTGTTTGGCCACATCAGGTTCTTCTTCCTGATGATTATAAAGCCCCTTGGCAATTTGCTTGGTGGGATGGAGTACCCTTGACTCCAGAATAATTGGGTGGGGAAATGAAAAGGCTGAGGACTAAAAAAGGATAAATCTAACCAAAGTACCATGGCTTTAACTTCTACCTCTGGGTTACATTGGGCTACCCCGGAGCTACTGAGCATGCAGGTGGGGACTTTCAACTTTGCAACTACAGGTCGTGAGAAGAGGCTCAGAGGGATTTTAGAGGTGGGTTGCTGTTATGATAGAAACTGCGATCAAGAAACATCCAGGGTGTGGGAAAAGTAGGTTTACAGATGTGAGCATGTGAAACACAGAATTTAGCCTTGTATCAGTATTTATTAATTATTGTATTATTTTCCTCAGGAACAACTGTAAACCTACTTTTTCTCCACCCTGTATTTTCTAATGGGGGTCGGGGGAGGAAAGGATGGAGGAGCTTGCCAAAGACCATCAAGGAGAAATCAGCACTTCTATTCAGTTCTATTGGCAACTGAGTCCACATTACTCAGGAGGAAAGAGCAGATTTGCCTACAAGTGCAGCCTACCAGAGATCAACTCTGTGTTCTTTCCGCTGCTGTTCAGGCCCCTAGTTGTCCTCTTAGGATTTAGAGTGGTGCTTCTCATCCTGGGGCGATTTTATCCCCCAGGGCACATTTAGAAACATCTGGAGACATTTTTGATGGCTGCAACTTAGAGGAGCTGCTACTGGCATCTGGGTAGCGGAGAGGCCATAAAGCTGTTAAACATCCCTCAGTGCACGGAAGAGCCCCCACAAGGAATACCCCCTCCAAAATGTCAATAGTGCTGAGATCTAGCAACGTTGGTTTAGAGGGTACCCAATCTTCCTTTACTAATTTCATTTCTCTTACCAAGATGAAAAGTAGTAATGAACACACTGAATTCTTAAGGTTTCCTGCCTGTTTTTTTCCAAGTCTGTACTTCAATGGCAAAGGTATTTTGTTTGGCAGAAGCAGTCCTGTCTTTCTGGTTGAAATGAGCCTGGAGGGCAGAGATCTTACCTCAGATACCCTCCCAGTGCACTGTGTCAGACTCGGGTATGAATGGCGGGTTTGCATTTGTGGGCCAGTTTCACAGCTGTACCAGTGGCATTTATGACACTTGGGGCTGACAGCAACAGGTGACCAAGCAGAGCAAAGTATTTGGGAAGATGCAGAAAGGAGGCTAAATAAGTAAGTGCTTCACTTATGTAAGCTTTCTGCTCTGAGGGCCATGGTTTTTTCTTCCTACCAGTATGTCTTAAAGAGGTATACTCAGTAGAAGTCTTGTTGAAATGAAACACACTTTTGAATCAATTTAGTGTGCCACCAAAGAATCTTTAATGACAAAGCTGGACACTAGGAGTAACATAATGAAATAAGAAAATAAAAAGTATCCTAGGAAAGCAAACTCACAGCTCTCAAACACAAGTCCACATCATTCAGTCTAAGAAAACATAGTAATGGATAAGTGCCCGCCATAGACTTAGGCCTCCCTCTCCTAGGAACAAAATACATTTATTCTTTTCATTTACAAAATTAAAACCAATTCTTCAAATACATTCTGTATTTTTTTTTTCCATTTCATTCCTTAGCTATGAACCTAAAGCTCAACTTGTGGTAGGGAATTAAATAAGACCAGTATAAACAAGCAAATTTAAGGAGAATTTAGTGGGTAAAACATTGTGTTTGAAGCAAATCTGCCATGGTTGGAATTGTGTCTGTTTGGAGGGAAACTCTCCTTAGGTGTATGCAGAATGTTGTCAGCTGCTGTCCTCAGAGCCACCACTGTTCCGGCAAGAATAAAAATGCATCGGGCTCAAGGGATCAGACACGTAGCCTGCGTGAGAAAAAAAGTTCAGGTGTTACTCATTGGCCTTCTAGTCCATCTCCCCTTTTCACCAGCCTCCCCCAGTGCACTGTACAGCTCCCAAGCAGCTTCTCCTGGCTCACGTAAACTGAGTCTGGACAAGAGTTGCCGGCACAACAAACATAGATGTCTGTTTTGGACCCAAGCTGGCCAGGTGGCATGCTGAATTTAGAGTAAAGAAGGGTACATTTTAGAAAGATGTTATATCATGATGGCTAACAACACGGGCTTCTGTGTCAGGCAAACCTGGGTTTAAACTGTGACTTCTCTTTTTATTGGTTCTGGGACTTTTGTCAACTTAACCTTTCTAAGCCTTGTGTCTTCATCAGTAAATGGGAGACATCATAGTACTTACTTGGAAGGTTGGTAAGGCACAGAAGTCGATTAGGACAGGGTCTGACACACAGTGAATGCTAAAAAAATGATGGCTAAAAAAAGGAAGGCGGAGATAGCAGTAGAGTAAAAGGAAGGACCCATTTTTTGGAGCAGGTTGATTCCAAAAATGTGTTTTATTCTACCAAAGAGCCCGATTTTTAAGTGCACATGAATGCTTAGGTCTAACACTCAGTGATATTTGATGCTCATTGAAGCAATAGCCCTGAGTGTGTCCAGAAAATGGAACTAGTGGCTCAGGATGCAGCCACTGTGCTAGAAAACTCTCAGGACATGTACAGGGAAGCAGTTACCTTTGTACTCCAGGTAAGGAAGCTATTCACTGCTTCTGGGAAGATGGGCGCATTTGTCAATAGGTTTTGCTCCCCTTTGATAGCTGAGTTTTCTTTTTTTTTTTAATATATTTTATTGATTATGCTATTACAGTTGTCCCATTTCTCCCCCATCATTCCCCTCCACCCTGCACACCCTCTCCCACCCACATTCCCCCCTTTAGTTCATGTCCATGTGTCATAAGTTCTTTAGCTTCTGCATTTCCCATACTATTCTTGCCCTCCCTCCCCCTGTCTATTTTCTACCCACTATCTATGCTACTCATTCTCTGTACCTTTCCCCCTCTCTCCTCCTCTCACGCCCCTGTTGCTAACCCTCCATATGATCTCCATTTCTGTGGTTCTGTTCCTGTTCTAGCTGTTTGCTTAGTTTGCTTTTGTTTTAGGTGTGGTTGTTAATAGCTGTGAGTTTGCTGTCTTTTCACTGTCATATTTTTATCTTCTTTTTCTTAGATAAGTCCCTTTAACGTTTCATATAATAAAGAGCCGGGTGATGATGAACTCCTTCAACTTGACCTTATCTGAGAAGCGCTTTATCTGTCAGCAACTCAGCCATCTACATTTTCATCAAGACATCTAGCAATATGCAGCTGGATAAGCGTATTCATTTTCATAAGAAAGCTCTCTGTTGGAATCTCTTAGGAAGCACATGAACTCTCTTGCCAGGAAATGCCACAGCTGCTGATGCTGCTGATGCTGCTGAGCACTCTCCGACAGTGGGCCTGGCCCTGGTCAGATCTAAGGGAGGGGGAAGCTTAGATGAGGGGAAGTGGGATACACATTCCCCAATCCTAATTCTGGGTGGGCTCAAATAAAACCTATACCCTGGAGCAAACATATTTCCTTTTATCCAACCTGAAACTGTGACTTCATTCAGGCATAGATAGATGCTTTAAAAGGTTGTAATCCTTTTATTACTATAATCCACCTTCTGATGTACTGCCTGTGGTTTCTTGGCTTATGACGCTCCAAGCCTCTCTTCCCACAGCACTCCAGTGGAAATCTGATTGTGAGGGCATGGCCCTCCAGTGTGGGCAGGCTCTCTTTCCGGGAGGTGTAGCAAAATCAGCAGGGCATGGATGCTGACATTTATTATTGATGCCATTGTTGCCAGAGTTGAAGGGCAGACGTGTTGCACTTGGGTAGCCACTCAGCTTGAGAGGCACTCAAGTGAAATGTGACCGCAGGCTTTAAGAAAAGACTGAACCACGTCTGCACGTTTTGTTACTTTAGGGTGAAAAGTTTCAAGTACAGAGAAAATAGCTATGTACTTGATTTTATCTCCATTCTCTAGCAGGGCTCTTTGGGGTGGAGGGCTGGGGAGAAGAAACAGTTCATAAAGTTGCTGTTATACCACAGTTGGTTTATGAAATGGAAATGGAGGACAGTTAAAGGGTTCTTTTTGTACAATGTGATGTTCCTAGTAGAAAATATTAGCTCTATCTTCTTTGTCTATTGGGGCTCTCACTGCATCTGAACAACCTCACATTTTCTTTTACCCTGGGTACAGATATGTGTAGAAAAACCTGACTTTTATGTTATTGCATCTCTTTGTCTTGTTTCTCCATCTTGAGAAATTCTACTCAAAGTCTTATTCTGTTACGAAACAGATCATTAAGCTAAAGAAGTGGTTATCTTGAAACCCCACCATGAAAAGAAAGGCTGCTGATGAGAGCACACGTGGCAAAGGCTGCCCTGTGCTGTGCGGTTGCACAGTCAAAGCTGCAGAAGTGTGAGAAAATGAGAGCTATGACAAGTGTGATGATGGGACACTTCGAGCACATTGCCCCTGCAACTGGACTGGCTGACTGTGTGTTAGCGCTGATGCTGTAAAGCACTAGGCTGCATTCTAGACACGCGTTGGGGGCCAGAAGTCAAAGTTTCCTTCCTTTAATGGGATCCTAAGTAGTTTGCGTCTATCCAGAATAATTTTTTCCTTCGTTTCTTAAAAGCTCCGTAATGCCTTAGGTGATGATACTCTGAGGATGAGGTGCATTGGTGAGGATCCCAAAGCAGAAGGGTCTCCAAGCTCCGTTGCCACTTAACTCAGCCCTGGGACACAGCCTCCAATTTATTCTTCCCCAAACCCAGTTCTTACAATAAAGCTGATCTCTGTATGACCTACACTGTTTTTAGTTATCCATATTGTCAGAGGAAGTTCTTATGAATAAATGAACCCATTGTGCTAAAACTCCAATTAAACAGAGAGCCTCTCAGGCTGAGGACATCATTGGCCTAGCACATTAATATGGCAGCTGATGACAAGGGCAACTGTCCATCTTCTGGCTTGAAGGGCCTGCATAAAACTGTGTTTACTATTTCAAAGAACTTTATTAATATTACTTTTTCAAAAAGTAGTCCTGTGCAAGATGGATCCCATCAGTGATACCCTCACTTCCTCTCCAGCTTTTTGAGGAAATGGCCAGGTTTACCTTTTACCCTTGGGTACTTGCTAAAGAGGAAGCATTCCCCCAGTGCATGTTGTAATTGTGGAAACTCATTTCATCTTTCTCCTCCCTCCCTGAATAACTGTGATGTGGGGCTTAGAGACAGTGGACTCAGTAAGGCAGCAACAAGGTGTTTGAAATGTCACGAGATGCAGGAGGTTATTCTCCTAAGAGCTCATATACATTTTCCCATGTGCACACATTCTAACATATACTTGTACATACACTTACACACTTATGTACACACATTGTCACATTATTAAACTCAGAGATAAATGTAGAATTACATTTCAACTTCAAGATCAAATTTTGAATTTTTATAATGTTGTAAAAGCATCCTTCATTCCTAGTTATTACAAAATAAATTTTTTTCCTCCTCGTTATCAAATAGAGTATCACCTACCTGAGCAGTTTCCTTAATCAGCCTGAAGAAGGTGTACACTTACCGTATTTGTCTACGGATGAGAACTGAAGACTTCTCTTCATCTCCTCCAAAGACAGGCCTTGAGGGGAGCATGGTCCAACACTGAAAATTCAAGGAGACACACAGTTTCACACTGTGAAAACCACCATGGGGGTTTGCCAATAACATTTTCATAAAACAGATTTATTCACTCAGCATAGATCCCAGAGTACTGGCAAGCTGATGCAAAGGTGTTTCTGTCTTACAAGGGACGAACTGGGGAAGCATTCAGAATGAGAGTAGCCCCCACACCCACAGTTTTGCTGTCCATGGTTTCACTTCCCCGCAGTCAAACACAGTATGAAAATATTAAGTGGAGGATTTCAGAAATAAACAATTCATGAGTTTAAAATTGCGTGTTGTTCTGAGTAGTGTGATAACACCTCTCACCACCACACTTTGTCCTGCCCAAACATGAACCATCCATTTGTCTAGCACATCCACAAAATGTCACACACTCCTTAGTCAGTTAGTAGCCATCTTGGTTATTAGATTTACTATCACAGTAACACAGAGCTTGTTTTAAGCCACCCTTGTTTTACTTAATAACAGCCCCAAAGCACAAGAGTGGTTTAAACTTTATCATAAGTATGTGCATATAGGAAAAAACAGAGTATAGATAGGGTCTGGTACTATCTGCGATTTCAGGAAGCCACTAAAGATCTTGGAATGAATCCCCTGTGGGTAAGGGATGGGTGGGGTAGGAGGGCTCCTTTATTTGGAGTAAGTCAGATCGCGTGAGTCCTGGCTCTTCCGGGTGGGGCTATAGTTCCTAGCTGTGTAACCTGGGGCATGCTACCCTTTCCTAGCCTCAGTTTATTTCAATGGGATAAGTACCTAAATGACTTTGAGTTTGTTTTAATGATTAAATATAACAATAAGGAGTACTGAATCTAAAATCTGGGTTAATATGCTTGCAAGCCTTATTAAAAGGAACTAATAACCACAAAATTATTACCCTCATAATAATCGATTAAAAAACACATCCCAAAAGGTATTATTACACCTTGGGCTTGGGTTGCCCCTCCCTCAAGGGGTCTTACCTGTCATTGACTAACCGACTAAGCATTGGGGCCAGAGATGGATGAAGCAGAAGCCGCGCTCCTGCCAGGGAGATAAGCTTTGTCTACTTAGTGGCTCGGGTCCTCTTAAGCAGAACAGACCCAGATGAAACGGGTCCCCTGGGCTCTTACTCACCCTAGCCATGGGGTGGGGGTTACAACTCCTGAAGCCAGGCCGAACGGTCCGCAACACTCTCCATCTCAATTACTGGCACCACATTCTTACGTAAGCCAACATTCTTGGAACCATACTTTGTGCCTTTCTTTTTTCCACATCTCTCACCTAATTCAAATCTTTTTCACCCTGCCTCCAAAATGTAACCTTAATCCATCCATCTTTCTCTTCCTTCAAGGTCTAGGCCATATAATTTCTTTCTTGTCTGGACCTCCACAGTTTGGCTCCTAACTGATCTTCCTACTTTTACTCCTGTCCCCTTACAATCTATTCTCTGTGTATTATCCAGAGTGATCTTTTCTAACATCTTTTCTGAAAACCTTCCACTGGCCTCCCAGTTCATTTAGAATAAAATACAAAAGCTTTCCCCTCACCTACGGGAATTCCACAGGTGTTCCACTCCCTGGCTTTTGCTAAGCACTTATTTAGGGCCTTTTTTTTTTTTCCCCCCTGTCCCGTGAACCCTTCAAGCTCCTTCCCAATCCAGAGCTTTTGCATTGTAAACTCTGCTTGGGATGCTAAATGAATCAAAGTCCCGTTTGGCTGAACCCCTGTCCCGCCTTCACCTGTGATAGACTGCTCTGACAGGCCTCAGGTGGTATGTCACATCCTCAGAGAGGCCTTCCCAGGCCAGCGTTCCAAAGTGGCCATTCCCCTGCCTATGGTCACTTTCCATCACATCTATCAATGTACTTTTTTTTTTCAGAACTATATAAAATTAACTTGCTTGTATATCCATTTATTTACATACTGTCCGTATCCTTTCACATGATGAGGCTGGAAGCCTCCCTTGTTTCCTGCTATATACTCAACACTCAGAACAGTGCCTGGTACACAGGAGAGGCTAAAAAGATAGTGTTTTTTAAAAAGATTTAATTAAGTAACAGACCCATAAATGATGTCCTTCTCTTCGGTCACTTAGTCCTCCCTTCTGCAAGGTGTCCCTGGCACAAAAATCTCCCCATGGCACTCTGCTGCTCCCCACAGCTGCTACTCAGGCTGACACTCCAGTTCCTCTGCAATCCAGTTCTGCTTGCATTTTGTGTGGCTCTTGTATCACGCAACCCCTGTTAACCAGTTTAAGCCACAGTAATAGGGTTGAACTTTCCAAACATACCTGAATTTTCCCTACTCCATGGTGGTAGCTGAGCTGCTCCCACTATTTGAATCTGCCTAGCGACATCATTTTTATTTCTTACAGGGAGTGGTATTCTGTTCTGGATAAGAAGGAGCATTCTGGGGCCAGACTCCTTAAATTTAAATCTTGACTCCATCATTTACTAGCTTTATAACCTTTGACAAGTTTATTTAACTGCTCTATGCCTCAGTGGATGCAACTATAACAATGGGAATAAACAAGACTTATAAGGTTAATCATAAAAAGTAAAAGAATTAAGCCCTGGCTGGTGTGGCTTAGTGGATTAAGCGCTGGCTTGTGAATCAAAGGGTCGCTGGTTCGATTCCTAGTCAGGGCACATGCCTGGGTTGCAGGCCAGGTTCCCAGGAGGGGGTGCGCGAGAGGCAACAACACATTAATGTTTCTCTCCTTCTCTTTCTCCCTCCCTTCCCTTCTGTCTAAAATAAATAAATAAAATATTTTTTAAGGAAGGATCCACATAAAAGAGAATTAAATGAATTAATAAGTTTAAAGTCCTGTGAAGAGTACCAGCATTTAGTAAGTACTCAATAAATGTTACTTATTTTGATTATTCATCAAGGTCCAACTCAAAGACAGCATTTCTTTGGCCTCCTCCTGGAAATCTCCAGTTCAAATTCCGTATGTTTCAAAACTTTGTATTCTTTTCACAAGGCTTATCAGAGTCTGCCTTGGTGTAAAATGATCTGCACGTGTGTGCTGGTGAACCCCCTAAACAGAACATTCCTAAGGGGCAGAGGTTCTATCTAAGATCTTTGGATCTCCCACAAGGCTTAGCTGGTACTTTGTAAATAGTTAAAATAATGCAAGTGTGTTAAATCACATTATTGCCAAATGTTCACTTGTGAAGTTAGATTTGTCTAAACTTCCACAATTAATTCACTGAGCTGCCTTAAAAATGACTGCATGTTTGGCTTCACTTTCTTAAGCTATAAAGGGAAGCTGTTTTTTTTTTTTTTTCCTTAGAGGAAAGTAATGATTAAAAAGAAGAAGAAAAAAGTATTGATTGAAAGTGGGACATGCTGTGATCTCAGTCAACCTTAAATGACAAACCACACTCAGTTCTGGGCAATAGAATGTCATTCAAGGTATTTCTCAAAATAAAATATATCCTACTAATACCTGCAACCTCTTTAGCACCAAGCTTCTTTTAAGAAATGTGCTGCACACAGTAGTCTTGGCAACAACAAGATAATAGAGAATAAATATTTTATCATCAAAAAGGCTATCTGGTTTCCTATGAATAAAAGCCCATCTCCAAGCTGTCTTATTCATTCAGTTGCTGAATGCAATTTGTGCCAGGGGACTTAACCTTCCTGCCCAAGAGATACCACATAGCCTGGCTCTGGACGCTCTGAACAGGATGACAGACAGATGGAAGTTGAGCACATCCATGTCTAACAAAGTAGAAGAAACCAGACCCTGATCAATGGAACCAGTTGTTGTCAATCCACGTGCATCCCAACTTCAGCAGAAGTTTCACAGAAGCCCAGAGTTTAAAAAGACTGTGGTCAGTGGAAACAGGCATTTCCAGTGATGCAGCTGCACCATGAATTCAGTGAAAGTAAATGTGAACTAATGGCAGGTAAGAAGGGCACTCAATTGTGCAGCATTTCCATATTACTGTTCAACTAGGTAGGCTTCTTTATGCTGAAAGGATAATATACATCATACAGAGGCATATGTGTGAATAATATATAATAATATATAAGCAATTTTGTGTACACTTTTATGAGAATGGAATAAAATTTTCTCTCTTAAAAAGAATAAGATAGTCTTTAGGTTAGTTTTTGAAGTGATACATCTTATTTTAGGGTTAAAGAAGTTTTAGGATAAATGGTTCATATAAGTTTTGTGATGGTTCATATAAGCTTAAGATTAACATAATCATCAGCCATTGTCTCTTACAAAGTTTCACTAGGGAATGAACAATTTATCCAGAATGCAGAGCAGAACTAAAACTGAAAAAAAATTTTTTCTTGCTTCTTAATCCATGTTTTATGGGTATAGACTACCTAGAAGATTATCTGCTAATTAGGACAGTTTATACCCAAATAAACCCACATGTGTAATTTGTACTTTGGTGTGTGCATGCTACTTAGGCCTGTACAAGCTAACACATTTGCAAATAGTCTCCTGGTCTTTAAATGAACTCATGCAACCTAACCAAAGACAACAGGGGTGTTTAAAACTAAACTATTGGGCTTTTTTGGCTGAAATGAATGTAGAGATAATGATGCTTATGATAGGCACATTTAGCAAAAAATATCCAGTGAGACATAAATCAGTGTGTATGTAAGATTACAGAAGAGCTGTGAAGAACAGGAAAAATGCTAACTTCAGTTTCACAAAGCAGGAGTAAGGCAGAATCTGAAAACCAGATGAATGGGTTAATGTACATTCTAGACAAAATTCAAGAAAAGCAATATTAAAATAGAGTTTTTCTGTACACTTAAAAAAAGTACTGATTACTAGGAGCTATTATGGGTTCAGTAAGAAAAAAAAAAGCCACGCTACATTTGAGTTACTTCTCTGTGGAGAGAATTAATTTAAAGGGGGACTGTATAGACTAGAACACACATCTGGATTTTTGCAGATCCTGGACAGAGTTTCTCTTGATCGCTCTGTAACTAAGCAGGGGAGAGCTGTGCCAGATGAGTGGTTAGATTGGATCATCACTTGTTGATATCGAGAACCGATACAAATTTTAGGTAGGTGAAATTATCCACAAGGTTAAGATGGGCCTTAGATTAGATGTTAGGAGTATTTTTTTAAAAATTGCCTATATCCTAAAGTTAGAACTGTCCAGGAATAGACTGAGTTGTTCCAGAAGGGGGTACTGTCCAATCCCTAGAACTGTTCAAACTGTGGCTGGAGCATCAGATGGCCTGGGGTGCTTCGAGAGGGACATGAGTGTCCACCTGGAGGTCTTGTGCCATGATGTCCCAGACCCCTCTATTTCTTAACAGTCTGTGGTTCTTTAGAAAGTACTCAGCTTTGATATTCTGGAAAGGCAGAGAGAGATTTCACAGTCCCCACTTACGGAGAAGATTTTTATCTTCTTTATTCGAAGCGTCTGACAGCCGGGCAGGGCTGAATGCCAGATTACCCCACACATACGAAGCATACCTGGCTACAGCTCAAGGTGGCATTTGTAGCTTTTTATGTATACACATTTCATTTGATATAGTGGCTGAATTGTACTATCTGCCTGAAGGAACCATCTACTTCAGTGCTCTATTTCAAAGGAAGAACCACATGGCTGTCTAAGATGAAGCAAAGGGAAAGTGTGGAAAAATCACTTTTGCATAAATACATCATTAGGAATTTGAATGACAGGTTAGTTTGTATATGGTTGGTTCTGAAATATCCAGACTTGCTTTAAAGATTTTATATAAGATAAATGTAGAATATTCATGTTGCAATACCTCAGGGGTGGAGAAAATCCTAAAACACTACATTATCTATTAATCCAGAAAGGTATATTTTTAATCAAGGTGCAGGAATATATAAGAAAAATTCTGTCAGAAAAGACTACTTCAGGGCAGTGTGGCACCATCTCTCCAGAGGGTGGCCCAGGCAGTGCCACACCGGGTCCTCACGGACCCCTTTAGGGCCTCCAAAGTGACTAGTATTGTGGCTCCCAAACACAGCCTGCCAAATGCTTCCGGTATTGGAGCAAGTAATCATGGTTTTGGCTGTGGGGTTTCATGAATTCTCAGAATATTTGCTAGTGCTGTAATTGCTTCTGACTGAATTGCATTCCTAAGAAGACTTCAGATGGGCATATAGTCCAAAAGGAACCAATTTTATCACATTTGCCCAAGAGTGGTTTTTGCAGAGCTGGGAACTTTGATTTGGTGAATTATAGATACATATAGTTTATGTGGCTTGAAAGCAAGAGTGAAATTAAAACCACTACATAAAAATAAAGACCTAGAACATTAAGTTCTATCATAATGATGCAATAATAATAATTTCTTAGATTTGCAAAGGGCTTTATAGCTTGCACATACTTTTCTGTTGATTAGCTTAAAGCATTTTTACTTTATGAGGTAAGAGTGAGGTGTCTGGGAAGGCATTAATTTTACCTCCATTCTATGCAGGTGGAAAGTTAGGCTTGGAAGGTTAGGCTCAGAAAATTTGAACAATGTGTGCAGCAGAATTAGTAAGAGGCAGAGTCAGAACTTGAACAAGAGATCTTCAAACTTACAGTTCCACGTTCTTTCTTCCAAAATACACTACATGTAATCTCAGCCCATGCCAAACTACTGGCCTGCTACCACTGAATGGACGATGGATACAGAGTTTTAGACCATTTGCATATAAATTCCTTCTAGAGAAATATCCCTCATTATCCATCACAGAGAGAGCAGAACAGCTTTCTTTGGGCTTTGCTTTCTTAGATCTTATAAAAATTATACTTTCCCCTGTCCAACAATTTCATTTAGAAAGTTCAGTGTGTGCCCTGGCTGGTGTAGCTCAGTGGATTGAGCGCGGGCCTGCGAACCGAAGGATCGCGGTTCGATTCCCAGTCAGGGCACATGCTTGGGTTGCCAGGTCGGTTCCCGGCAGGGGACATACAGGAGGCAACCGCACATTGATGTTTCTCTCCCTCTCTCCTTCCCTTCCCCTCTGAAGATAAATAAATAAAATCTAAAAAAAAAAAAAATTAAAAAAAAAAGAAAGTTCAGTGTGTGTCTTCGATCTTGTGTAAGCTTTTCTAAGCTGATCTTGCGTGGATTCCTCTTCCAAATCACTGTCCTAGCTATACTGAACAGAAAACCATGAGGTTACTAGTGTGATTAAAGACTTCGGGCAAATTTTTCTTCCATTCAAGTTGGTCCAATTAGTTTTGAGGCAGCTGAAAATGCCCTCAGGCTACTTGTAGCCTGGGTGACTTAGCCATTTGGACTTTGCCTAAAGCAACATCATCCAAGGTCTCACAGCTTCACAAATGCGCTTCATGGTTTGTTGGTTCTTTTGGCAATCTGTCATAAGGATGTTACCTACATAAGAACATAAGCATGAGGATCAGTACCACACACACCCTTATCCCCTTCCTCAGAAGGAATATATCCAAGTTAGGAGTCACTTCTTTCACTCAAAAGCAAACATATACAAATAACACCTAACCAGAATTTCAGTTCTTTGACACTAATCTATAGGACTCATACAAAAAGGTGGAGAAACAGCCCTCTGAGATCCCTCATATAGGTGTTTACACAAGGAAAATTAATGCTTTGTCACAGAAAAGGCTACTAGAGTCATCTGCCTGTTCCTTTCGGCATTCAGCTGAAAACAAATAGGTCTATTTAAAACAGATCTGTCAGAGGGATAAATGCCCTTCTGTTCAACGTCTTTCTGTGCTGCACACCTTTTCTCTGGCCTGAAGAGAAAGACTCTATTAGAAACAGGATCACCTTTGGCCTAACTTTGAAATAGCCCAGTCAGACTCTTATGAATAAGCATTTGTTAATTTATCAGCTAAGTTCAGCATATTTATTTATTCATGATTTCACTCTGGCTATTTTCAAAACATTGTTTTGTCTTTGTCAATATCCCCTACTTGATAATGTCCTAAATTAAAATAAATTTATTGCTCCCATTACAGCGAATGGGCAGTGGCCAAAGTATTTAATGAGGTCAGAGGTCAGTACAAAATATCTCTTTCAGGAAAATCAAAGCCATCAGCTTTCTTTCAATGGCAAATGTCGCCAGGCTGTAAAAGGACTGAGAGACTTGGCAACGGGTCATGGCTCAAATAGAGCCATTAGGCAAACATCCAAGGTCTCGGCTCCCCCATTTTCAAAGGAAAAAGCAATTAGGTAAAGAATTATGAATAAGGAAGAATGCAGTGAGAACTGAAAATGTGTATTAATTCTTTGATGGCTCATAAAGCATTAAAAGGCTCACCAGTAACCTAACACCACCACCCTTTCTCAATTTAGTTACACCTGAAGCAGGTATAAATGAGTCAGTTGTACAATATAGCAGGAGATGGAATTCGAATGCCT
Source organism: Glossophaga mutica (assembly GCA_039655065.1). Taxonomy (NCBI): domain Eukaryota; kingdom Metazoa; phylum Chordata; class Mammalia; order Chiroptera; family Phyllostomidae; genus Glossophaga; species Glossophaga mutica. Next base: position 54,553,378 of record CM077307.1, on the reverse strand, counting down.
TGACTGCAAAACTGAGGAGCGTGATTTACCATTTGTGCTCACTGTCATCCAAGGAAAGGAAAGCATTCACAATTTTAGAGCTCAGAGATCTTGTTAACATGATGGTTATGAAGCTCACTCCTCACTTCTTCATTTTCCCACCTCCCATTTTTTTAAAAAACTGTGTTTATTTTTAGAGAGAGGGGATGGGAGTGAGAAGGAGAGGGGAAGAAATATCAGTGTGAGAGAGAAACATTGATCAGTTGCCTCTTGTACGTGTCCTGACTGGGACTGAACCCTCGACCCAGGCATGTGCCCTCACCGGGAACAGAACTGGTGACCCTTTGCTTTGCAGGACAATGTCCAACCAATCACACTGGTCAGAGCTCTAGTCTTCTTTGATGGTTTTTATTTTTATTGTTAAGGAGAAAAAGGAAACTAAAATCTGTCATGTACCAGCTAAGAGCCTTACAAACTTTATTCCATTTGCTCCACCTAAAAACTCATTTTACATGTGAGGAAAAGCAGGCTCAGAGAGCCTAAGTCTTTGTTCAGGATCACACAGCTGTCCTTCAAATCTTGGCCAAGCAGTATCCAAATCTCTTGCTTTTCCCACTTCACTTTGTTGTGTTGGCTCTAGAAATAATTCCCAAATTTATATCTATAACATTGTTACTCTTCCTCTCTCAATGGTTGTTCCTCAAGCACAATGTCAGGTCCTGTGCTAAGTGCTGAGGATACAGATATGCATGTGATGGATTCTACATTCTGGGGCAAACAGAAATGTAGGCATGTATAAGTAGACTTCAGTGCTTGAGAACCTGGTGCATGCTCTAAAACGTATGCTCCCTACACATAGGAAAAGGGTAAGCATGAGTTCCCAAGAGCGGGGACCTTTGAGGGCCAGGCTAGGGTTGATAAGGCATGTGCAAAGACCTAGGAAATCGAACGGCTTTCCCTTTGAGATATACTCACATTTCTCTGAGTATCTCTTTACTTTCTTGCATAAGATGTTTCAGACTTGTTTTATACATTCCTTTCCCCAGACTTGAAATCTGCCATTTCTTCAAAGCACTCTGTTTGCTTTTGGTGGAGAATTTAGACATCAAGATCTAGGTGAAAAGTGTGCTCTTTCCCACTTAAGTGCTGTGCTCCCAGCCCCTCTCATTGAATGGGCAAAGCTAGACACATTCGTGTGTATATCAATGTGTGTAAACACTTTTAGACTTCTCCCCATTCCCAAGTTATAAATTCTTACCTATAGGTCCACTTCTAATCCAATATTGCAGGGTTCATGCCAGCTTTCTTTCTTTCCTTATCTATAATGCCCTTGTCTAATGGTAAGAAACGTGGTTCCCAATATCCTTAATATATTTACTTATCTGGTCAATGTCCCTGAATGTACAAACCTCCTGTTGCTATCACACCACTACCCCTGAACACACAGGATACCTTCTTTACTTCATTTGGGCTCCAACATCTCATACCCACTGTTTCCATCATGTGGATGCCCTCCTTACCCTTTTGCATCCTCACACCCTTCTCTGTGCTATTCCTCACCTGCCTGACCCAAGTAGTGGGTGCCCTCCTTACCTGCCTTGGGCTCCAGCACTCAGCACTGAGCTATGTTCCTCATTCTAATCAGGTTCCCCTCACTGGCACCAGCTGCCTGTCCACATATCTTCTTTACCATCCTCATACTCCAACTTCTCCACACTGGACACCTTCCTGTGTAGACACCCTTCTCAAAATTCATGGAAATACAATGGGCCACCACCTTCCTGCGTGAACAAACCTGTCACACTCCATGTGGGGCCACTGGTTTGCCACCCCCTCTCACAGTTGACTCTGACCTCCCATGTCAGGTTGCCCTCTGATATGGATGCCTTCCTCACTGTACCTGGACTCCGCGGAACCTTGGCTAGGAAGCCCCAAATCCCTGTGGAAATCCTTTCCTCTGCCAGCTCTGGGTCTGACACTTCATGCCATGTAACTGCCAACCACCATTCTCACTATTCACACAGGTATTCTCTGCACCTGATTTAAAGTCAGACGTCATGCTCTGTACCCTGTGGGGAAATTGACCTTGCTGTACCCTATCTAATGGTTTTTGGACTAAACCATTTAGGAAGGGGAGAGAGAAGAACAATAAGGATGAACTTTTAAAAATGTTATAATCAGATTATATCATGGCCTTGTCCAAAATCCCTGTGACCACCCAACACGTATAGAACAGTATCTGAATGCTCTGTATGGGCTGATAAAGCCTTCATGGTCTGACTTCTTACCTGTCTACCTGGATCCCCATTCCCCCTGCCTCCTACCCTCTGTCCACCACAGAGGCCTTCTATTTCTTCTCTTTGTTCCACCTTATGAACTCTACCTTTGTTTCTTAGTTCTCCTAAATGCTGTTTCCTTGTTTTTACCATGCTCATCAAGCCACCTAAACTAGCCTTCCAGTCAGTCCTTTATCCCATCAGCCTGTTTAATTGTCTGTACAGCCCTTATCACCATCTCAGTTTTCTTATGTGTTTATTCATTGTTTGTCACCTGTATAGGCAGATAGAGTATTCTGTTTATAGACCTGACCTACTTGGGAAGTCACCTTCAGTAGTTTCTATGCACGCTCATAGTTTCCTGTGTTTCTATCGTTGAAGGAGGGGAGGGAGGTTAATGTTCCTTTGACAATTCTAAGGCATGTTGTGTACCCCTAGAGGCTACAAAATGAAATTAAGCCTGGGTTGCCCACAGCAGTGACTTTTTCATTAACATATCCCTTATTTACTTTCCTTCCTTCTCTTTCTTTCACTGTGCTTCTTGAGATCATGTCCCAGAAAAGCAATTTACACTCAAGTCCTTGTGTCATGGCCTGTTTTTGGAGGAATGCAAATTAAGATGGCCTGCCTCTCCTTAGAATGTAAGCTGCATAACAGCAGGAACTTGTCTGTCTTGCTTACTACTGGGTCTTGATCCCCAGTGCCTTAAACTAATTGTCCTGTACTAGTATTGTATTTAATACAATACACTACCATTTAGTACACTAGTATTGTACAATACAATATTAAATACAATACTAGTTGTACTATTGTATTTAATACAATAAATATGTATTAAATGATTGAATAAATGAATGATGATTCCTCCCTTGAAACTTTATTCATGTTTATCTGTTTGTTTATTCTAATTCATTGGTCAACCTCCTTCCATTTCTTTAGCCATTCTCAAGGCTGTACTATCAGCTGGTGCATGCAGTAGAGCAGTGAGCTCTCAAGACTATACTTCCAGGGATCATTCCTATTGTTCGTTACTAGAGCAGTGAGCTCTGCAAAAGTCTCCCAGTTCCCATTCCCTGTCCAGCCCATTTCACCCTCCATATCACTGCCAGAGAAATCTGAGAATGGTTCTCTGTTAGAGCAATCAGCACCCATTCAGTGGTTTGTGTGGTCTTACAGATATGAAAATGAGTATCTATTTAAACCTTCCCCTCTTCTGGGATAGAAGTGATGGCCATGTGAAAAAGGAGTAGGGACCTCAATCGCCTCAGTGGTGCCCCAACCATTTGCTCTCATCATTGGCACAGACCTTGATTCATATTATATATTCATCTGATCCACAACTGGGCTCTGGATTGTTCACAGGGAGAGCCCCTCAGAAGTTTTTGTATCCTCTGGGGCCTCACACAGCCCCCTGCTAGTCAGAGTAAATGTGTTGACTTGTGGAAGGTAGCCTTTATATTTTTCCTTGAGGAGATGAGTTTCCAATGTTTGCAGTTTCAGAGCTATGTGACTTGGAATTAGTAGATTTTTTTATGTGTCCAGAGCAGAGGTCAAAAAAATTTTCCAGTAAAAGGCCAATAGTAAATATTTTAGGCTTTGCAGATCATATGGTCTCTGTTGTAACTATCCAACTCTGCCATTGTAGCTAAAAGCAGACATAGGCAACATGTAAACAAATGAGTGAGACTGTGTCCCACTAAAGTAAAACAACAACAACAACAACAAAAACTAACACAGGCAGGGAGTTGGATTTGGATCGTGGACCATAGTTTATCAACCACTCCTTCAGAGCAATGGATGAACCCGATGAGTTCTTCCCTAATCTGCCTTCCACCTCTGAGCCAAATAATTCTGTCTTACTGCAAATAGGATCTCCACTCATCTTTCATTTTGTTTATCTACAAATTGAATAATAAAGACTAAAATGTGGTAATGGCAAAAGAGAAAAAAATACATAATTTACATTTATTCAGTGTTTACTGTATATCAGACATGTACAAATTGTATTCTCACTTAACCCTCATTTCAGCACTATATAGATGGTGATATTCTTATTTTCATCCTATGGATAAGGCATTTGAGGCTTAGAGAACCCAACTAACTTGCCCAAGGTCACATGACTTGCACATGGTTGAAGTCAAATTTGAACTCAGAATCACCTGAACCTGAGCTTTTAACTACTACTTTATAATAATGGTCACTGGGTGGGTACATAAATAAAAATCACAAAACACATTTTATTGATGAAAGATGAAAGCAACAACTAGATAGGCACCTATAGAGCAGTACATACTCATTTCCCCTTTTGGTTTGATGGAAGTTCAAAGTCCATCTTTGATGATATTACATCTCTAGGCTCCATTGCGTGAATTCAGATGCCTGCAAGAAATTCCACATTCTTTTGTTCTTTGCGACAGGACAGTTTGGATGGGAAGGTTTAAAACTCCCTAAACTCTTTGAACAGGCAGAACATTGATCTTCACAAACCATTTGAAACACCCGAAGGAGGTTACAAATTACAAGCAATGTTTGTTTTAAGTGCATGTATGCCAAACCTCTGGGACCTTTTGCCTCATCACACAACACCAAAGCTTTTCTCTCCCCCTCTGTGTATTCTTTGCTGTCAGATCCTGAATAACAAAATGGTATTATGTTGATAGAGTGCCTTGTTCTCATGGAAAAACTCTTCTCCTGCCAATAATGTGGGGGCTGTCTTACCCCGCTTTGCTGTGATGTGCTGTGTGCTCCTCTGAACCCTGGGGCAAGCCAGGGGTTGGTATTTCCTGCTGAGCAGGCTGATGTTCCTGCCTTCTGTGTCGGCGGGAACATGACTGTAGATTCTGTAAGAAGTGCTCTGAGCCTCCGCACTGCTGGGCCTCCATGCTCGTTTTCATAGTGGTATTTACAAAGCCTTGATTGTGGCATGCCAGATTGAACACGCCTTCAGAATAGGAGCTATGCTTTCTTATTTATCTCTTAGCCTTGGTGTTTGGGGCCTGGTGTTATTTATCTCTCAAAATATATGTAAATAATGAATTTGGTAGAATTGAACTCCTGATCATTTCTCCAGGCTCATTGCTCAGCCCCAGTCCTCTGTGCAGGTTGGCCAAGTGGTTAGGAGCACAAGGCCTGAGTCAGACAGGGTCAGGTTTTTGGTACAGGGACCTGCACTGCATAGTTGTAGCTTTTGATCAAGTTTCTTAACTTTCCTGTGCTTCAGTTTCCTTTACTGCACAGTGGAAGATAATAATAGTACCTATCATATTTGTAGGATTTCTGTGTGGATTATGTAATGATACACATGTAAAGTGTGCAGAAGAATCCCTAGAGCAAATTATTCTCATTCTTATGACTATTTCTGCTTATTGCATTCTTCTTTTCTCTTCTTCCATTGGATAATGCACTCATCTTCAGGCCTTGGCTTCCTTCTCCCCAGTACTTGGCTAGTAGCCCTCTTTAGTATGTTCTTTATCACAGTATTGATCGCTGCTTTCTTCACTTGCTGTCTCCCCCAGTGCTCAGCCCACAGCCCATTTGAATAAAATATTAAATAATACAATGAGAGGAATGTAGATTTAAAGGTCAAACTAATTGCCCACCACTCTTCTCAGTGCCATAAAGTGCAACAAGTAGAGTGATCCTCAAGCGAAAAAGAAAAAGGACTCATGGACGTGGACAACAGTGTGGTGATTGTGGTGAGGAGGAGGGTTGGTGGAGGTAGAAGAGGATATAAAGGGGACAAATGGTGATGAAAAATACACACACACACACACACACACACACACACACACACACAACCAGTCCGATCATGTCAGTTCTCTGCTCAGATCCTTGCAGTGGCCTGCACTCCAGTCTCAGTAAACACCCCAGCTCTCCCAACAGCCTGCACCTCCTTCATAATCTGTCCGCCACCCCCATCAATTCCCTGCTGTGTCTCCTATTGCTCTTCCTTATGGTCACTTTGCCCCTCTGGTGTCCTCGTTGTTCCCCGAGTTCACAGACATCATCTCACTCAGGGGATTTGTGCTTACTGTTCCCACAAGCTGGAATGTTCTTCCCCAGGGGCCTGTGGTTTTCTCCTTCACTGTGTTTACATCTTCGCTGAAATACTACTTCTGGGTGAGGTTTTCTCTGACCATTCTGTTTAAAATTGCAGACCACATCTCTTTCTGCATTCTTTTATTTCCCACCCTTGCTCTAAAATACAACATAATTTACTTAAAAGGAAAAGTCTATCACTCTTCTCCCTGACTAGAACAAAAGCTCCGTGAGGGAAGAGATTATATCCCTGTATGGCAAAGCCTAGGGGTAGAGGCTCTGGAAAAGTATTTGCTAAATAAATAAATTCATTAAATTTAAGAATACCCATAGCCCCCAGCCTGAGAAAAAAATGTTAAATCTTTTATGAGACTCTTTCTAGAGAGGTTGTGTGACTTTTTGCTAATGCGCTTTCTTGTGCAGTTTTTGACTAAGAATGGCTGTGTGGAGGCCCATCAGTGAGTTACCAGTTGGACCTACCAGAGGTCTGGCCACAGCTGGTAGGACTAGGTAGCAGCCCAGGAGTCTGCGCAGTGCCAGGTGTAGAGCATTTGTGACACTCTGTTGGAAGAGTCAACACCCCTCTCCTTGAGGCAGGTCCACAGAGGCATCCCCTCGGCAGGTGTCCCTAACCAGGTGAATGAGGCAGAGACCAGGCTGCTAAACACCCAGCAGGTCTTCTGAGTACTTCCAAGTACTAGCTGGGGCCAATAATTACACAGTTACTATATGTTTTAAAGGCTTCTCACATAGAAGAATTCACTGGAGACTTTGTGGACACTGAAGCAAAAATTACTGAACTGTGTCTGTGTCTGGCCATAGTAGGGCTCTTGCCAAATGCCCAGCTTTGCAAAAACACTTCTCTATTGAAAGCAAGAGCTGCAATTGACCCATGCCTTTGGAATTGTGGCTTGGGAGAATCACTTCGTTCTCTTGGATACATCACCTAGAGAAGATAGCAAGACACAGGTATGATAATCACAGTTTTATAATACATGTCTTTACAAAGCCATGAGTTTCACAGATGTTGTCAGTGAGGATAATGTTTATAAAAGCGCTTTTTAAAATCGCAGGTGTTAGAACATCTTTTCACATGTTTTATATATTTAATTGCTCACTCAATCTTCATAGCAATCACGTGGGGCAGGTATTGTTATTATTACGGATTGTCATTATTGTTGTGAAGAGACGGAAGGGCACGCGGGCCAGGTGGTTTGTCGGAGATGACCTGGCCGGGAGCAGGGAGGAGAAGGATGACGGAGACAGCGCTGGGCTCGTCGTTTCCTGCCCCTCCGCGTTGCTGCATTACAGCGAGCCTCCTGGTCTGCGGAGTGAAGGGATCACTTGGGGTTCTCCCCTCTCATTAATAATTTGGATTTTTCAATTTCCAGTGAACAACTGGACTTGATGTTAGGAATTCGTGTTCCTGGTTATGAACCCACTGAAGCTTTGGATCATGCCGTGCTGGGTGTTATCTGTGCTCAGTCTAATCTTGAATTCCCTTTATAGGCCAAGTTTTCACTAAAGGCAGGAGCTGAGGTAAAAAGACAACACATTCTGAACTTATAAAAACACCAATTTTAATCCAGATTTGAATCACACCATCAATATTCCAATCAGAAAATGAGTATGTTATTCTGAGATTGCTTCCTGATATATTTTTCTCTGTCTGTCTCTGTATCTTTGTCTCTGCCTCTTTAACAGACACACACACACACACACTCTCTCTCTCTCTCTCTTTCATATTTTAGACACTAAAATATAAACCACTTACATTTTTGGAATATGAGGAAAAAGACAGATTTTCCCTCTTTTTCACGCTACGTTTAAAATGTACACTATCCTCAGGAGTAAGACTTCTGTGCTGGGTTGGGAGCATTAGTCATGCAACTCCCACTGCAAACATCCCCCAAGCACCACTCTGGAAGTGTACCTCTTCGTCTGCCTTTTAATATAAGACAGCAAGCTGAAAGGAAACCGTGTCTGGGGAACAGGTAATCTGAGCTGCCACGGGTTCCCATAGGAACGCTGGGAACAACGCTTCTCCTATTTGTGCTCCCTTGCAGCAGCTGTGTCTTTCGGAGTCCGGCTCTTAGCAAGTGCAAGCAGCAGCTCCAAGCACAGAACTGACCTAAATGTCTCTCTTTGAAGCCCTTGAGTCTACAGCCTTCTATTTGTGTCTGGCCCCAATTCATCATGGGCCTGAATGCTTCACCTGCTGTAAATTTCCAATAGAGCTAAACCAGATTTTTTTTTTTTAAAGAATAATCCCTGGCCAGTGAATCTCAGCAGGAGAGTTGGAAAAGTGAGAAGTGTAGGAGCTGAGGCAGATAATAATTACTTCCCGCCATCTATGTTTGGAAGGATATTGATCTACCTTCCTCACCTGGATGTTTTGCTCTATCTGGAACCCAGCTACCTGTTTGGAGGATTAACAACAGTTGGATGCATACCCACAATCACTCCGGGCTTTGGGGTAGTTATGATTCATAGCAGAAATGACACTGTGAATAGACTAGCACAGATTTTAAAGAAATTTTACTTATTCTCAAGGATCCGAATACTTAATATTTCAGTAGGAATAGCTAGAAACATTTACTCACTCATTTATTCATTCATGCATTTACTATTTGGTCCTGTGCCCCTTATGTCATAAAGTATACCATGTTTTGCTGAAATGACCTATTCACCAACTCTGTGAGTCCAGCTGGCTGAACACTATATCCTCCTTGCATGAAATATAGGGAGTCCTCATCAATTAAGAAGGAAGGAAGAAAAAAATGAAAAAGGCTTCATGGGGATAGCATTTAATATAATTAATGTAATATAATATAATATAATACAATATAATATAATATAAATATTTGCTTGTGTATGTGATAAGGTAGGAATTTATTGTAGTAGAATGTATATTTCACATAGTGGCTAACATTTCTTGAGCAGTGGCTATGAGCCAGATTTTATGTTAAGTGACTCACGTAGTTTGTTTTATTAAATCCTCACAATAATCATAAAGTACTATTATTTCCCCATTCTATAGATGAGGAAGCAAATATAAAGAGGTTGATTAGCTTGGCCAACATCACACATAGGAAATGGCATGGCCAGAATATGAAGCCAGCCAATCCACCTGGGAGAGTGTGCTCCTCACCGCTGCTATGCTCTGCCCGCACATAGGCTAAATTCCTGCAAATTCCTGTGGTGATGGAGAAAGGAAGTTTTTCTAAAAATGTTCTAAGTTGAAGCTGGAGGTAGCGCTGTTGCCCAAAGGGAAAACACTGCAGGAACACTGTCCAGTCAGGGCACCCAGAACCCAGAGAAGCCACACCTGCGCTCTGAGGGACGGGACCCTGACGCGGCTGTCAGGAACATGGCGGCCTATTCCACAGTGTCTTTACCTCCACTCCCATGTCGCCACCCTTCACAACGGAGCAAATTAAAACCTCAAACAGACACCCCGAGAAGAATCAGCTCCACATGGACCTTCCAGGTCTAAGTTCAGTGAGGGGCTTTCCTGTCTTTTGTTAGCCTGCCTTCAGGCCCCCCACACCCAAGTGCTTAGACTTGGTACAGCTTGGAGGGGACTCTGAGCCAGCACACTCTCCATCCATAGCCCAAGCATTGGCTGCAGCTTTCAAGGGCACCAGACTCAGAAAAGAGGTTTCTTTTGTATTTTAAGAAAGAATAACAAATAGATATCATTTGGAAAACCTGAGACTTGAAGTTGGTGACTAATTTGAGCTCTTTGGAAATTGTACATCTTTACTGAAAAGACAAAAGTGGGCAGTGTGCTGAGGCCAAGGCTGTGGGTGATAAGAAGTATGGCGTCCTGATGCAGAATGCAGGTCCCTGACATGTCTTGGACGTGTCTTTACTAGTCCTCTAGTTAAGAGGACTTTATAGCATCGACCACTATACTTCTTATGTTCCAAGCCTGCCTTCCTTCTCTGCTCTCTTTTGCTATCAGTATATTAAAAATGAAAGCAGAATAATAAGCTCGTTGCTATTTTAAAGTTGTGAGACAAAGTTTGTGTCAGAGGACAAGAGGGAAGGAGAAGTCCAAAGGAGACAAGCAGGGTAGGAGGAAGAAAAAGGCAGAGGGACCTGGATGGCTGGAGCCAGGACTGGAAGAAAGGGAGCTGCTGCCTCAGAAAGGAGAGGTACCATTTCTCTACTTGAAGCTGAACAGAAGCTGACTCATAAAGTTTTAGGGAGGTTTGGAGGGACCAAGAAAAATGGTGGTCTCAAATTTTTCAGAAAAGTCTGAAAAGTATGAAGCAAGGTCAAGTGGATTCTGTAAGTGATTTTAAATGTCATGCAGTCACACTTTCACACCCTAGTTCTGTTGATTTTTGGAAAAAAATAAATTGTTCATCAAAATCCACGTATAGGAGTAGAGGAAGATGGCGGTGTGGTAGGAGGGAGCAGACCCTACTCCCCCTCTACACACGGGAGAAAAACCAGATCAATCTACGTAAAGATCAGAACAGACAAGGAACAGTAATACAGCATATTGGAGAATAAGAGGTCGGAAATTGTAGCGGACACTGAAAAACAAGCGGTAAGGAGAGCTCTTCGGAACAATAAGAGCCCAGGGTTCCAGCGCGCGGAGAACGGGGCGGCCGAGGCCCCGGCCCGGCGCTCCGCCAAGCCTGCCCCAGGGCCCTGGGGAGGGAGCTGGGTCAGCCGCTGAACCGGCTGGGAGATCTCAGGGGCCACCGCGCGACTGCGCCCGAGCAAAAGTGGGTGCCCTGCGAGGGAGCGAAAGTGGGTGCACCCCACCAGGTCACTGCGCGACTTTGAACCGAGTTTTCGTGATCGCCGCGCGACTACGAAAGCATAGGCGCCCCAAGAGAGACAGAGGCGCGGGCGAAGTGAGACAGCTGAATGAAAATAGACACCCTCAGGGGACCGCACACGGTCTCGGGCTAGTGGACACTCGCGAAAACATAGGCGCAGGCCACTGGAGACAGCTGTGGAGCCAGAGGCGCCAGTTCACCGGCGGGTTCGCAACGCGGACAGCTCAGGCCCAAGGTGCAGGCGCCGGATAGCAGCTGGAACGCAGGCCTCTCTCAGATCCGAATGCAGGCAGCTGTGCCCGAACACTGAAAGCCTCCCAGGGACAAAGGCAGGCGGCTGTGCACGTCTGGAGAACCTAGCTCACACCCATAACCTCGGAGAAGTGCGCACACACCAGGAAGTTCAGATCACACGCTGGAAACCCTGTGGGGAGAGGTGCCCACTAACGCTGGGATACATAGCACAGTGAGGACTGAGTTCTGAACACAGAGAAAAGCAATAAGATCACCCCTCGGCCATTGCAGCCAGCAAGACCTGAAAAAAACCGGCTGGCAAGTTTGAAAACAACAAGAGGGTTTTTTTTTTTTTTTTTTTTTTTCCTTTTCTTTTCTTTCTTTTTTTTTTTAATTAATAATTTTTTAAATTTTTTATTTCTTTAATATATTTTTATTTTTTTAAATATTTTGTTGTGCTTTGCTTGTTTTTTTTTTTTTTCTTTTTTTTTTTTTCTTTTTCCCCCCTTTGGCTGCTTATATTTGTGTGGGGGTGTCTGTGTGCGTGTCTCTTTTTTGTTTTGCCAGTTTGTTAGTGTCTTTTTGTTTGTAAGCCTGTATATCTATATGAGTTTTTAACTACTCCTTCTTCATTGTTTATATCTTCTTCTTTACTCCCCAACTCCTTTTGCCTTCCTTGAATTCCTTCTTCTCTTATCCCCTCTTCCTTTCTCTTCAATTTTTATCTTTTCTACCTTCCTCTTGTTTCCCCTTTCTTCTTTTTTTCATTTTCCCCCCTCTTCTTTTTGTAAATACACACGAGTGAGACAAAACAAACAAACAAGCAAGCCTGGAACTGTGGCGGGGGGAGATCCAGAGTTGGCCCCCAAAAGAGGGTATTCCAGCTGATGAGTCAGTGGAAGCAGTGAACAACAGGATATCCGAAGGAGAATCCACCATTGAATCTCACAGATATTCTACCACAGAAGGTCATACCACAAACCCAGGGAGCCAGAACAGATCAATTTAAGAAGTTGAGGCTAACAACAAGAGTCTTACAAACAATGGGAAGACAAAAGAACAATCCCCAAATGAAAGGAAAGGAGGAAGCTCAAGAAAGAATGCTAAATGAAACAGAGGCAACTCAACTATCAGATATCGAGTTCAAAGCAATGGTTGTCAGGAAGCTCAATGAGCTCTCAATGAGCTACCATAAACTACAGGGAAGTTATGATGAACTCACGGCAAACTATATCAACATGAAAAAGGAAATAGAAACTATCAACAAGGGCCAAGAGGAAATGAAGAACACAATCTCTGAACTGAAGAACACAGTAGAAGGAATGAAAAGCAGAATCGACGAAGCAGAAGATCGGATCAGCGAGTTGGAGGACAAAATAGAAAAAAATACTCAGAATGAGCAAGATAAGGAAAAGAGGCTTAGAAACAATGAAGAGGGTTTAAGAGAAATGCAAGACAACATGAAACGGAATAATATCCGTATAATAGGAATACCAGAAGGAGAAGAACAAGAACAAGGGATAGAAAACCTGTTTGAAAAAGTAATGATGGAAAACTTCCCTCATTTGGTGAGAGAAAAAGCCACACAAATCCAGGAAACACAGAGAGTCCCAATCAAAAGGAACCCAAACAGGCCCACTTCAAGACACATCATAATTAAAATGGCAAAACTCCAAGACAAAGAGAGAATCTTAAAGGCAGCAAGGGAGAAAAAGGAAGTAACATACAAGGGGGCCCCAATCAGGTTAGCATCTGACTTCTCAATGGAAACGCTCCAAGCCAGAAGAGAATGGCAAGAAATATTCCAAGCAATGAGAACCAAAGGCCTGCAACCCAGACTACTTTACCCAGCAAGGCTTTCAATCAAGATAGAAGGCCAAATACGGAGCTTCCCAAACAAAAGAAGTCTAAAAGAATACACCTCTACCAAACCAATGCTGCAAGAGATACTAAAGGGACTGCTTTAAGGGAAGAAAGGAAAAGACAGAGAGAGAAAGAGAGAGAGGAACACAGGTACGAAAATGGCAATGAATAAATACCTATCAATAATAACTTTAAATGTAAATGGATTAAATGCCCCAATCAAAAGACATAGAATAGCTGAATGGATAAGAAAGCATGACCCACACATATGCTGCCTACAAGAAACCCACCTCAGGACAAAAGACATACACAGGCTCAAAGTGAAGGGCTGGAAACAAATTTTCCAAGCAAATGGTCAGGAAAAAAAAGCTGGGGTAGCAATACTTATATCAGACAAAATAGACTTCAAAAGAAGGGCCATAAAGAGAGACCCAGAAGGCCACTTCATAATACTCAAGGGAAGAATCCACCAAGAAGACATAAATATTGTAAATATATATGCACCCAACGGAGAAGCACCTAAATACATCAAGAAAATTTTAGAGGACTTCAAGAAAGATATAGACAGCAACACAATTATAGTAGGTGATTTTAACACCCCACTGTCAAAAATGGACAGATCTTCCAAACAAAATATCAACAAAGATATTGTGGCACTGAACAACACTCTAGAGGAAATGGACTTAACTGATATATATAGAGCCCTTCATCCCAAAGAAGCTAAATACACTTTCTTTTCAAATGCACATGGAACATTTTCAAAGATAGACCACATGATAGGACACAAATCAAGCCTCAACAAATTCAAGAAAATTGAAATCATACCAAGCATTTTCTCTGACCACAAGGGACTGAAACTAGAAACCAACCCCAAGGAGAAAAACCCAAAACCCTCAAAATCATGGAGGTTGAATAGCATGCTATTAAACAATGAATGGGTCAAGAATGAAATTAGGGAGGAAATCAAAAAGTTTCTGGAAACAAACGATAATGAACTCACATCGACCCAAAACTTATGGGACACAGCAAAGGCAGTCCTCAGAGGGAAGTTTATAGCGATACAGGCCTATCTAAAAAAGACAGAAACATCTCAAACAAACAACCTAACCCTTCGCCTACAAGAACTCGAGGAACAACAACAAAGACAGCCCAGAGCAAGTAGAAGGAAAGAAATAACCAAGATAAGAGCAGAATTAAATGATATAGAGACTAAAAGCACAATCCTAAAGATCAATGAATCCAGGAGTTGGTTCTTTGAAAAGATAAACAAAATCGACAAGCCTTTAAGCAGGCTCATCAAGAAAAAAAGAGAGAGGACTCAAATAAACACAATCAGAAATGAAAGAGGAGATATTACAACCGACACTGCAGAAATACAAAGGATTGTAAGAAATTACTATGAAGAACTGTATGCCAAGAAATTTGAAAACCTAGGTGAAATGGACAGGTTTCTGGAAAAATATAACCTTCCAAAACTCAATGAAAAAGAAACAGAAAGTCTGAACAGACCAATAACGGCTGGTGAAATTGAATCAGTAATCAAAACACTCCCGACGCACAAAAGCCCTGGACCAGATGGCTTCACAGGAGAGTTCTACAAAACATTTAAGGAAGAGCTAACCCCTATTCTCCACAGACTATTCCAAAAAATCCAAAATGATGGAAGACTCCCAAACTCTTTTTATGAAGCCAGCATCATCCTAATCCCAAAACCAGATAAAGACACAACAAAGAAGGAGAACTTCAGGCCAATATCGCTGATGAACATAGATGCTAAAATCCTCAACAAAATATTGGCAAACCGCATCCAGCAACACATTAAAAAGATCATACACCACGACCAAGTGGGATTCATCCCAGGGATGCAAGGATGGTTCAACATTCGCAAATCAGTAAATGTAATTCATCACATAAACAAAAGCAAAGACAAAAATCACATGATCATATCAATAGATGCGGAAAAAGCATTCGATAAGGTACAGCACCCATTTATGATAAAAACACTCAGCAAAGTGGGAATAGAGGGAGCATTCCTCAACATAATAAAGGCTATATATGAGAAACCTACAGCCAGCATCATACTCAACGGGCAAAGACTAAATTCTTTTCCACTAAAATCAGGAACAAGACAAGGCTGCCCACTCTCTCCACTTCTATTCAACATAGTATTGGAAGTATTAGCCACAGCGATTAGACAAGAAAAGGAAATAAAAGGCATCCAACTTGGAAAGGAGGAAACAAAACTATCATTGTTTGCAGATGACATGTTAGTATACATAGAAAATCCTATAGTCTCGGCCAAAAAACTGCTCGACCTAATAAATGAATTTAGCCAAACAGCCGGATACAAAGTCAATATCCAGAAATCAAAGGCATTTTTGTATACCAACAATGAAACAACAGAAGTAGAAATCAAGGAAAAAATACCATTTGATATAGCAAAAAGAAAAATAAAGTACCTAGGAATAAACCTAACCAAGGAGGTAAAAGACCTGTATGCAGAAAACTACACAACACTGAAGAAAGAAATCAAGGAAGACACAAATAAATGGAAACACATACCGTGTTCATGGATCGGAAGAATTAACATCATCAAAATGTCCATACTTCCCAAAGCAATCTACAGATTCAATGCAATACCTATTAAAGTACCAATGGCATATTTCACAGATATAGAACAAACTCTTCAAAAATTTATATGGAACCATAAACGACCCAGAATAGCGGCAGCAATCTTGAGAAAGAAGAGCAAAGCAGGAGGGATCACAATACCTGATATCAAAATGTATTACAAGGCCACTGTAATCAAAACAGCCTGGTACTGGCATAAAAACAGGCACGTCGACCAGTGGAATAGAATAGAGAGCCCAGAAATAAACCCTAGTGTCTATAGTCAATTAATATTCGACAAAGGGGACAGCAACATAAAATGGAGTAAAAATAGCCTCTTCAACAAGTGGTGTTGGGAGAACTGGACAGCTTCGTGCAAGAAAATGAAACTTGAGCACCAACTTACACCATACACAAAAATAAATTCAAGGTGGATAAAAGACTTAAGCATAAGCCGTAACACCATTAAAGTCCTAGAAGAGAACATAGGCAGGAAAATCTCAGATATTACACGCAGCAACATTTTTACTGATATGTCCCCTAAAGCAAGGGACATAAAGGAAAGAATAAACAAATGGGATCTCATCAAAATAAAAAGCTTCTGCATGGCCAAGGAAAACAGTATTAAAATAAAAAGAGAACCGACTGTGTGGGAAAACATATTTGCCAATGATATCTCAGATAAGGGTTTAATCTCCAAAATATACAAAGAACTTACACGACTCCACTCTAAGAAGACAAGCAACCCAATTAAAAAATGGGCAAAGGACTTGGGCAGACACCTCTCCAAGGAGGACATACAGAGGATCCAGAGACACATGAAAAAATGCTCGATATCGCTAGCTATCAGAGAGATGCAAATTAAAACAACAATGAGATACCACTTGACACCAGTCAGAATGGCCCTCATAAACAAAGCAACAAACAGCAAGTGTTGGAGAGGTTGTGGAGAAAAGGGGACACTACTGCACTGCTGGTGGGAGTGCAGACTGGTACAACCACTATGGAAAACAGTATGGGTTTTTCTTAAAAAACTAAAAATGGATATACCTTTTGACCCAGCAATTCCATTGCTAGGACTATATCCTAAGAACCCTGAAACACCAATCCAAAAGAAACTATGCATCCCTATGTTTATAGCAGCACAATTTACAATAGCCAAGTGTTGGAAGCAACCTAGATGCCCATCAGTAAATGAATGGATCAAAAAACTGTGGTACATTTATACAATGGAATTCTATGCAGCAGAAAGAAAGAAGGAGCTCATACCCTATGCAACGGCATGGATGGAACTTGAGCACATCATGCTAAGCGAAGTAAGCCAGGCAGTGAAAGACAAATACCATATGATCTCACCTTTAACAGGAACCTAATCAACAAAACAAAGAAACAAGCATAATATAACCAAAGACATAGAAATTGGGAACAGGCTGAAAGTCACCAGAGGGGAGAGGGGAGGGAATTTCAGGGGAAAAGGGGAAGGATTTACAGAAACAAGTAAAAAGGACACATGGATAAAAACTATGGGGGGGTGGAAATGGGAGGGAAGGGCTGGGGTGGTGGGTTGGGGTGAGAATAAAAGACAGAAAACTGTACAAGATCAACAATTAAAATAAAAATTAAAAAAAAAATCCACGTATAGATAATAAATGTTTCACAATAGAATGGTGAACATTATAAATGTTAACCTTTGGTATATCTCAATCATAATACACCCTCATTCCTGATCTCTGCCCTCAATTTAGGGAAATTCCATATATGACATCGAATTTTCTTTTAAAGGTGCATTCTTCAGGATTGTTTTGTAAAACCATTTATTTTATGAAGAGATTCTCAGAAGTTTTATGTTAGTCTTGCTTTCCTATTATTTTGGTTTAGAAAAATCAATTTAAGGACTTCTAAATATTGCACTTTTAAGGTAAGGTAATTTGTTTTAAATTGAAGACTAAATACTGTCTTAAGGATGCATATTTGTAAACGGTGTTTTAAAAGTCCATCTTATGATTATGAAAAAGGAAATTGCATAAAAACTAAACATGAGACTAAGAAACAATGCAATAATTTTGAACCTGAAAAAACAGGATTTTGAACACTGTTTATACTGGATATGAAGCCTCCATCATTGACAATATGTTCCCCAGATAGGCTTCAGGTACAACCCAGAATCTATAAACTTAGTCATGATTAGTAAACTTCACTAAGAGCCTTGGACAGAGCATGAACTACACTGCCATGCTGAAAAGGAGGAGGTGATGGGGGATGTTGGAAAGTCAGACAACTTCTAGAAATAAGAAGAGCATTTCAGCAGAGAGAGAGTCTGTAGTTGCCCATTAGATACATTGGTCCCGTAGGTAAAGAAGAAGGAAAATGCTGTGGAACTCTCATAAATAGCAAACAATAAATACAGGGAGCAAACTGTAGGAAGTTATGTGGAAATAGAAGATGAAATACATAAGAAGGTGGATCTCCCTCCTGTCCTCTAAATTCTGTTAATGGCTCAATAGTTCTTCTAGTCACCTCGACCAAAAAGTAGAGAGTCACCTCCGATGACCCCTTTCTGTCCAATTAATCGGCAAATCTTCTCACTCCATGCCACTGGGCCAGTATTTCTCAACATCTATTACCGTCTCTCTGTTTCGACTTGCCTGAGCTGAGAACCTCCTGCTCTGCCGTCGTCCTCTGGTGCCCTCTACAATGCTGCCAGATTAATCCTTTAAAAGCAGAACTCTGGCCAGGTCACTGCTTGCTCAAAAACTTTGAATGGCTTCCTACTGTGTGCTGGACACAGTCAAAGATGATTACTTTAACTAACAGTATTACTTAGAGCAGTGGTTCTCGATACGTGGTATCTGGACCATCAGCCTCAGCATCCCCTGGGAATTGGTTAGAAAAATACAGATTTTTGACTCTGCAAAACACCTACCTAATCAGAAACTCTTAGAGTGGACTCAACAGTTTGTGCTTTAAGAAGTCTTTCAGGAAATTCTGCTGCACACTGAAATTTGAGAAGCACTAATTTAGTGATTGAGACTATGAACTCTTGGCCTCAGATGGTCTCCTCCCAAATCCTTTCTGGTTAATGGCTGCATTCCTTACACAAGTAACTCTCTAGGCTTCAGTTTCCTCATTTTAAAAACAGGGACTAGTTCAGGTTGCCACTTTGAGTTATAAACAGCAAATTAAATGCTCAACACAGGGGCTTACCTACACATAACCCTCCATAAATATCATTATTACTAGTAACTATTGTTATTAAAGGCTACCCCTACACTGATCTCAAACTACTTCCCACAGGCTGGCTCAGTTGACCCACTCACCACTCCTGGCAGGTCTTGTACCACTAACACTGTGCCTTGCTCATACATGGGCTCCACTGTTTGGCATATGAATCAGTGAGGAGCAAATGCCAGAAAATTCCTGATGCTAATTAAGTGCCTTAGGGAAGGAGCTTAGTTTGAAATTGAATGGAGTGAAAATTTTAATGAATGTTAATGAGGCATTGATTTACTATACGACCTGAGAAAATATGATAAACCAGTTGCTTGTATTCCCATCTGTGAAATGGGATTAATGTTATTAACCTCCTTTAAAAGAATTACCCCTGCAGAGCCATTGCACATAGAAAGTGCCTACAGGTGTTGAGAATTCCTGTGATACATAATAATGAGACGCATTTGCAGAAATGGGGACAAGCTATGAATAATCTCTATTAACCAAGGTGGGGACAATGATGTTTCTGTTTTGTTTTGAATTATTATCAGTGTTTCCTTGTAACTCTGCTCATGGGAACATACACTGTAAATATTTTCTTTAGACTTCTGTCACATTTGGAGAGAGGTTGCTAGAGAGAATATTGCCTGTCATGTGATTAACAATTACTGAGATCACTTGTGAGAACTGTCAATAAGCACATGCCACCTATGCAGAATATTTTAACACTGGAAAATCCCTTAAATAAGCTGCTTTGCCCTGTCATAATAAGAGTTGGGGAAAGAGTGTGGTTGTATGAGGGCACATTCATTACAACAATATAAAGATTTTTACGGTATCATATTTATATATTATATTCTGTTAAATATTTTTTATTATAGTAACAAATGTAAATATTATCGAAATAACTGGAGAAATCAGTGGTTTGAATCAGTGATGGGGAATATGTAATGCCATCTTCATATGTGGAGCAGATACCATGTTCTCATCTGTCACCTGTAATGCCCCCATGACCTGTCATTCCTCCTTTAAACCTAGCAAGATGAACTGAAGTCTGATTCTGCCAATACTATAACTAATTTCTTTTGCTACTAGGCAGCCCCTTTCCCTCTCTAGGCCACAGCAAAGAAGCGCCATGGTTATCATCAATAAAAAGTATAGATTGGATGATCCGAACTTCAGGTTCCCATCCTCAGCCCAAGTATAGCTCGAAGGTCCCCAGAGGAGGACTTCATCAGTGAGTAAGTGGATGATCTCTCCTGCTCCTCCCGCTGATGCCCCTGGAGACCTCAGTGCTGCTCCCCATTCACACCCTCTGCTAAAGGCACACTCCTCCTTCCCTGCTGAGTCAGATCTCAGAGTCCTGAGGGAATAAGGGAGGTGAACTGGCTCCACAGTGCATTAGGCTGCTGTGGGTAAGTCACAGTGCTTTTGACGACTGAAGATCACTCTAAAGAAAGAGCTAACTGAAGAAGATGAAGTTTCTGAAGATGAAAACCTCCGACTTACCTTGGATTTTATCACACTTATTGTTTGACCTTGTTCAAACGTCCTTGTCAGATCCAGCTTTTAATTATTTCCATCAGTGTTCTGTCTCCAGCCTTCACCTGTTGTCTCTGCCCGCCTCAAACCTTGATCTCCGTAGTTTGACTACATCAGATGTCGGTCACCTGCCTGACCTCAGCTGTGTTTGACCTCCATTACCTGCAATCTCTTCCTGACTCCTGCCCTCATTAGGTCTTCACTGTGCTTGTTATAGGACTGGTTGCCAACAGCAACCACCAGAGAGACACCGGTGAAACCTGAGTTAAAACGTCCTCTCCCAGTGTCATTGTGACATTCATGGGCATTATAAAATGTTAAAATTTAACTGTAACTTTCGTTAGTCATATATATTTTTTTCTGAGAAGGAACCAATAATGTGGCTTTCACATCTTTATTGGTGTAAGTGTGGGTTTTCCGTAGAACCACAAATGACAGAGGAAAAATGATAAGTGACTGTTGTTCCTCGTGCAAGGCACTGGCCAGATATCAAGTCTTGGGCTTGATTTCTTCGGGTTCTATAAAGCCCTGGTATTCCTTGTCTTAGTTGTCTTTCTAGGGCTTTTGTAACAGAGTTCCACAAAGCAAGTAGCTTAAAGCAACAGAAATTTATTTTCTCATGGCTCTGGAGGCTAAAAGTCCAAAGTGAAGGTGTTGACAGGGTTGGTTCCACTTGAGGGCTCTGAGGCGGAATCTGTTCTATGCCTCTCTCCAGCTTCTTGATGTTCCTGCCTGGTAGATGCATCACCTCTCCCTCCATTGTCCTCCCATGGCATTCTCCAGGGTGCCTCTCTCTTCTTCTGATTAGAACATAAGTCATACTGGATTGAGTGCCACGCTTCTCCAGTATGACCACGGCTTAATTTACTACATCTGTGACAACCCTATTTCCAAGTAAGATCACACTTTGAGGTACTAGGGGGTAGAAATTTAACATGTCTTTTTGAGGGATGCAATTCAACCCAGAAGGTCCCTCCTATTTCTACCACACCCTTGACTTTGTTTTCAACATGAACTCCAAACGGAGTTTCTTATGCTGTCTTGGACAGAGCACACGTGGGTTTTGGGGTTAGTCAGACTGGGGTTGACTCCTGCTTCCCTTCTTGCTATCTCAGGGCATATTTTCTAAATGTTTTGACCAGTTTTGCCAACTTTGAAATAGAGATAATATCTACCTTGCAGGAATGTTAAATTCCTACCATCTAGGAATAGCAAATTAATGTACAGTGCATTGTTAGTTCTCAACAAATTCTAGTGAGAATTTCTTTCTTCAATGAGTGATTATTAAATAGCGGAGAAAAATTTCTATTGAAATGAACCTTCACATCAATGTTTCTCCTGGAGTTAATAATAAATATTTCAGACCCACCAACTGCCAATGGCATCATAAAGCCCTTTCAGTTTGTCAGCCTGTGAACCACAACTGAAAACACAGAGTTGTGGGTAAATGCTTTAGAACATTTGCTCCTGCCATTTTGGTAAGAATGCATTTATTAGGCCATATCTCCCATGTGATATCTCCTCTTGTGAAAATAAACAAGGGCTTAAATGTCCTGGCTTTAAAAGCCCTATAAACTCTGTATTTCTGTACTCTGTACTCTGTTCTATGACTC
This sequence comes from Glossophaga mutica, assembly GCA_039655065.1. Lineage (NCBI taxonomy): Eukaryota > Metazoa > Chordata > Mammalia > Chiroptera > Phyllostomidae > Glossophaga > Glossophaga mutica. Next base: position 54,531,214 of record CM077307.1, on the reverse strand, counting down.
ATAAAGGAAGCTTCTATTCTGGTGTGCCTGGATAAACCTAGCCATGTAAACTTTGAAAAGCCTTCGACTTAAAAATGTGGTATGGCTTACTGCATGGCAACCTTTTCCAGGGAGAAGAGGCAGGCTCTGCATCACCAAGATAACTTTATTTAAGCTTAATTAGTTCTTGGAAGATTATTTGCTCTCCTTCTTGTATAAAAAAAGCAAAACACAAAGGTCTGTCAGGGCCAGATGCATCTGATTTTTGCAGATGTGGTGTAGCTTCTGGAATCTTTAAAGACTCATCTTAAATATGCTTTTAGGTCTTCCTCTTGTGAAACTTCGACAGCATAATAGAATTAGATTTGCTGAATTTCACTAAACTGTAAAGTACCGTGTCATCAGCTTCACTTACTTCTCAAAAAATATTTCTCTCTGGTAATGCTCATCAATCTAGCTTTTCAGCCCCTAAACATGAAACTCTGAAACAAAAAGGATGACTCCATCAGTTTTGCAAGTGACAAGATGTGAAACATTTAACACTCCCGCATTGTAGCAACAGCTGCCTCTGGATAGCAGACTTGCTTAGGTTTGGTTTAGAGTAAAAGGGAGGAGGAAGAGAAGAAGAAAGAAGGAAGGAAACGAAACTACACTTTGCAGACATGTGCTTGCTGAACAAACATTTTCTCCCAAGAGAACGTCACAGTGCAAGATAGTTGGCATCAGGCTCTCAACTCCTAGCAGTGCCCCTGTTTCTTCACCTTCTCATGGACTCACTTTGGTAAGAGCACTTAGTGCACTGGATTAAAATTATTTTTTCATTGAGGGAAGAGATAGGGCTTCAGTCAAGTACATGCCCAAATCCCACTGTAAGTGTTCAAAAAATTTTAGCCGAGTGAACAAACTAGAAAAGCACATGTGGCCTGCCAGGTCATGCCAATGTTCTCCACAGCCAGCTCCTCGTCTCGGGCACTTCTGCTGTTGTCTCAGGCCAGTCAAGCAGCACTGACTGAGAAACCTGTGTACTCAGTTGATCTAATGACCAAATCTTTTGGCAAAGCCTTTGTTAATAATCCAAGGTGAGCATCAACATTAAGGACCCAAGAGTGGATTTTTCTTCAAGTGTCTTGTCATCAGCGAGGCTCTTGAGATGGCAGGAGTCATCTGCGGTTTTCCATGGTGAGCCATTCACCTGGGCGTGAGGCAGAAAGGGCCCAATCTGGGTGCTCGCATGGTCTGCTCAGTCATCAGGCTTGTTAAGGGAGGAGTTTTCCACGTGGAGGGAGAGGCACGCTGCGGTGAAATGCCCCTTTTGAAGAACATAGTATGAAGTTTCCAGCAGGGAAGCCAGAACAGTATAAATATCACTCTGTCAGTGGTAGGTGTTGGTTCCTTCACTCAATGAACTTTTGATGAGGAACTACCATGTGCCAAGTGCTATTCCGGGCACTAAAAATGAAGGCAGATGGGAGTGATGTGGGAGTAGAGATGCATAGAAAGGGAAATAGGGCATATGGTTGAGATGCTGGGCAGTTAACTCAGTAGGCTTCAGTTTCATCATCCCCCTTTCAATGTAGAGACTAACAAACTAGAAGCTGTGAAACCTTTAGGTAAGTTAATTTCATTTTTTTTTTTTTAAAATCATGATGTCTGTGTCTTTCTAACTTGATTCCTTTTCCTCATCATTTAAGGAGATAGCCTCATAAATGGATGGCCATGGGAATGGTGCCATCAATACAGTATTAGCCGAGTGCCGAGAGCCAGGTTTGCATGGTTTCAGGGGCCAATCTTGGCTTCCAGGTGGAACTTTACTGTGTCTGTGTCACTCAGGTCTTACTGTTACCACCATATTTTGTCTACCTACCTGCATCTTTCGAATGACCCATTCTAAACACAGCTACAGAAACCGTGCTCACTTGTTGTCAGTCAGAATTTAGAGTCATGCCCCTGTGCAACTTCAACACAGACAACTGGTTTCTGTAACTAGTCCCATCCAGAGCCTCGCATCTTACTGCCTGGATGAAGAGTCTGAGGTCTTAGTGACCAGAAGGGAAGCTGTATAAAGGAAAGCTGTTCTCTTCCTTCCAATTTCCTTTGGATACTAAGCTCACTGGTCTCCATGTTTTTCTCCTATATCCACTTCTGCCCACTTTAAATTTACTGGCATCTCTTCTGCTCTCATTACACTAAACTCTTTGCTATTTCTCCAGATGTACCACACAGGTTTCCATCTCTCTGCCTTTGCCCCTGCTGCTCCTTTCCCTAGTATACCTTTCCTTTTCTCTCTAGTTGACTAATTCTCCCATACTTAAGTTAAACAGTAGTGGCTTCAAGAAGCCTCCCTTGACTCTCCCTAGGCTCCTGGGACATCATCTTCCACCTGGTTCAGTACTTCATGTTGGCTTCTCTGGCCTCCTCACTAGACTGAAGTCTCTCAGGGCTACAGAGGTATGCTATCCATCGTTGTATTTCCAATATCCACTCTAGGATTTGGCACATAGTAGATGCTTAATAAGTGTTAAATGAATGCATCTTCAGTGGAACATCCTAAAGAAAGATTTAATAGAATCAGGAAAATGAAGGGGTTACAGTATTAAGAGAACATGACCACATATTGAATTTTTCTCATCTATAAGTGAAATATTGTTAGCCTTTAAATAGAGAAAATAAGGGAAACACAAAGAGGGAAGAGAGAACAAAAGATAATGTCTTCAGCTTGTCTCGAGTGTTTATACAAGATGAGCTCTCAGAAACACACACACACACACACACACACACACACACACACACATCTCCTCTCTAGGTAGGGCCAGACACAGTGCCACGTATGTGAGTAGGAGCTCAATGCATATTTGTGAGTTAATTGATTAATTTTATTAGCTTTCCAATTCCAGCTGTATCAAAGCAAACTTTGTATACTGCTCACATTTCTATATTTGTTTGCCTAAGATAAAGAATTTATGTATATGCAAATATAACACATTGATCTTTCTACTTGAGAACAAATTATAGTATAAGGTGCTGGCCTAATTCAATGAACAGTAATATATAAAAAAAAAAAACAACAAGAAACTTGATAGTATTTTAATTATCTCTTTTCTACTTTTGTCCTGATGTAAGAAAAAGGGTGGGAAGTTATGGCCTTTGTGATAAAGAGCTCTCTGTAAGTAAAAGTGAGAGGTGAATAATGTAGTTCAACTTCTCTAGGTAATGTGTAAACTCAGAACTGTCTACACCTTCACAAAGAAAGAGAGCGAAAAAATATGTATACAGAAAAAATATGTATTCACAGAAAACTTGTCTACAAAATGAAATTCAGATTACTCAATACCCAAAAGTAGTTCATAGGTACTTTCCTAGTCGAATACCATATTCCTCCACATATGTCATGTGAAAAGCAACAACCATGATTTTTAACATGATTTTTATCTATGTTTATTTTACTTCTTTTATGATTCTATAATTTTTACTCTATGTATCTGATAAAATAGCATCGAAGAAGAAAGTATAAGCATCATATTGCCCTGAACAATAAAAAACCCTGTTTTTTTTAACATACAATGAAAAATGTTCATTTGTGTAAAACCAATGTATTTAGATTTTTTATTTATTGGTATTTTCAATCCTTTCCATTTTCATGTAGTGCGCTAGCACTTAGCAGGCACATTCACAATTAGCTACAGTTTTCTTTTCAAGGATTACAAAGAAAGAAAAATTGAATCCTCAAAAGTCATTTCCCTCAATTTCTGTCATTTTCATGTAAATAACCGCTTGGTAGAAAACACACAGAAATCCTGACTTTAATCCAAACGGCAGTTGTTTTGGAACGGCCAACATTGTTGAATTTGACAAACGGGCAGAGCAGGGTGTGTAGGTAAAGAAAAGCTGTGAGAAATCCATGGGCGAAGTATCTGTTTAAGAGAAAAAGGAGTAGTCTACTATCTCAAAGAGGGTAAGTGATAAAAAGGAGAAGAGAGTGCCTGGATTGGGCTTCTGAAATCCAGGTAGGCGTAAGCTTTTTCGTCTCAGCCTTGGAAAGGTGTTCATCCATCTCTGGGTAGAACTATGAAATAGTGGACAATTATCTTTATTTTAAAACAAAACAACACAAACTTTCAAAGGATGGTGATATTAAGGGTTTTATATGTATTTTCTCCAATCCTTGCAAAAACTAAAACAAGGTAATATCCTGATACCTATTTTATAGTAAGCCCAGGAAGGCCAAAGTTTATACTGTTCTTAGGAGGCAGAACTGGGATTTGAACACAAATATTTCTGGCTTCAAAATGCATACTCTTTTCCAGTTAGCACACCAGTTCCCACTTCTGTGGTATGAAAATCATCCTCTCCCTTCCAGGCCTCTCTTCTGAAGGGCACTTTCCCTGGACCAGGTTCTGACAATGAAGTCACTGTCAAAAGACGTTTGATTTCCTGCTGAAAGGATGCAGGACAGAAAACTATGCCAGTACACACTAGCCCCCTTTGCCGGCCTTCAATGGAGATGTGATGATTGGAGCTGTGGCATTCATTTTGTTACCATGTAGCTCCAAACATGATAAAGACAGACAAACATGCTGAAGATGGAGAAGGAAAGAAAATGAGCCTGTGGCCTGACAAGCAGCAGAACCATTGCCATGACTGTCTCCTTACAAACTTCTTGCTATGTATGAGAAACAAGCCACTGATTTATTAAACAATCATTCATGGAGTTTTCTCTTACTTTCAGCTGAAAACTTTTCTAAGGAGCCATTAGTGTTAACTGAAAGCTCACTAATGAGGTGTTAGATAACCAATGATGTATTGAGTAGGCAAGGAAGACACGATCTTTCCCCTTTCCCACTTATCATTCCTTATCATGACACCATGGTGAGGAGAGACAAATCTTTCCTCTTCCCCTTTCAGAAGGACAGGAAAGGGCTGGCTCTCCAGGTCCACAGGTTTCCTCTTCTGAGCAAAGCCACTTCTTAGTCCAGAGGGGTGGTTTTATCATGAAACAGTCACCTACATGTTCCCTGTTCCATTTTCTTTTTAAATATACAGAGAGTAAAGACACAGGATCCTCCTATAGAGTAAGCATTCTGAGATATACTATGAACTCAGGAAATCGTGTGCAGTTGGATAATTCTCTGTTTATAACTTTCTCCCACAAACTATGTTTAAATTTACACCATGTGCCACTAATGAATCCATGTACAACCAGCTTTCCTTATCTTTCATTCTGTGTTTTCATTGTCTTTCCTCTTGTGTACAGATTCATTGCCAGGCAACCCATAGCCATTCTTTCTCCAAAAATTTACTGTCCTTTCCAGACAAGGACAAATGGGTGACTTGCTGGACCTACCTCCCCAGGCAGCAGGCCAAATGGACTATCTCTGCCCACAATCAGTAGTGCCTCCTACTGTGTTTACTGACCTAAGAGTCATGTGCCCACTATCATAAGCATCAAATTGTATTATATGAGGTCTCTCTGGAAAAAGCCCAACCATTGTTAATATAATGAGAATGGTTTGCATGAAATCGATACAACCTGGCAGCCAAGGAGAGTGGACTGGGATGCGCACGAGTGAACAATGACAACTTCACTGCACTGGTCTCTGGGGCTGGTAGACACTGCTGAGTGAGCATGTGTACTGCATGGCTGTCACATTCTAAATGACTGGGAAGTCGAGCAATGAACCTTCATCCAATGTTGCATTAAGTATGAACATTCCTCTGTGCTAACCATTTGGATGATTCAGAAGGCTACAGCTATGGGCAACTGGTGATTGGCAGCTTCAACAAAACAATGTACTCGCTCATGCATCACATCTTGTGCGGTTTTTAGGTGAAACATCAAATCACCCATGTGACTGAGCCCCCACTACAGCCCAGATTTGGTGCCCCGTGACTTCTGGCTTTTCTCAAAACTAAAATCACCTTTGAAAGGGAAGAGATTTCAGACCATCAACGAGATTCAGGAAAATAGGACAGGGCAGCTGATGGTGATGATTGGGAGAACTGTGTGAGGTCTCAAAGGCCTACTCTGAATGGGACTGAGGCATCATTGTCCCATGTGCAATGTTTCTTGTATCTTCTACCTTCTTCAGTAAAGTCTCTATTTCGCATATTATATGGCTAAATACTTTCATAGCTTGTAAACACATTTGGGGTCTATTGTTAACTATAGACTACTTAAAGGGAGGAAAGATGACACTATGTATTCTTCTTGACATCTCCTGTCTCTAGCCAACTCCTAGCACAATGTAGGCACTCTGTAAATGTCTGTTGAGTAAATAGTTGTCTGACTTACTAGGAGAGAAAAAAAACACTGCTTCCATTTTCAACCTTAGGTATCTCAAAGGCACTTGAGTTCCTAAGTCTCGGAGCTCATATGCCTAGATGACTACTAGCTCATGTGACACTAAATTAAAGTCCATGTTGGTAGTGAATGCCAACATGGCTGAAACAAGCATTTCTTAAATCTCACCACAGAACTGTATTTCTCCATGTCCTAGGTGTCAATAAACCCTAATGTGGAGCAACAAAAGAGACTTTGGAGTCTAAAGTTTGCATTTGAATAAGCCATTCATTTATTCAATATGCATATATCTACCACTTACTATATGCTAAGCCAAGCTCTGTGATAAATATTAAGGAGGCAAAGATGAAAGACAGGAGACCTCAAGGAACATACTGTGTGTGTGTGTGTGTGTGTGTGTGTGTGTGTGTGTAAGGGGGAAGTTAACATAATTATAATGATTATAACATAGTTTCTATGCCTTCATGTAATATACACAGGATAAGACAGCAAAAAACATGGTGGGTATACAACCAGTGGAGGGAAGACTTCCTAGAGGAGGAGATTTTGAAGCTGAGTTTGGTCTTTACTGAATCTCTCATGCAATTGTGTGCTAAAAAGGTGGGGGCGCAGTGAAAAATCTAAAAACCACTCTCGGCATGTGTGCTACTTGCAAGCCTCTTTTGACCCACATTTAAAGAATTCTTGGAGAGTGCTTGTGGAATATGGGGATCTTACAATCAGAGCCTTATATGACATCTGTAACTAAATTAAGATAATGTTTTCTTCAACTTTTCTTTCAGATTTTCTTTAGTATAATACACTATGCCAGCAGATATAAAGGTAAAACATTGTTTCATATGGATGGGTCTCCCCATCAAGGAACACATACAACAGAAACATAATACTAAATAAAAAGTGGTGAGTGAACTGAAATAAATAAAACTTCTCCTAGAAGAGGGAACAATCTTTTATCAGGTATAGGAGGAGATTAGGAATGCTTATAGGGAGCAGCGACACTGCTCTAAAGGTAGGAGGAAAGGTAGGGAAGGTAGGCTCTAGAAATACAGAGATAAGAGGGACAGCATTCTGAATATACTTGAGCTGGAAGGGGTAGGTCCATAGAGACTGGCAAGTCCTGTGTTTCTTACATTTTAGTGTATATTCACACCAGTTAAAATCTTGTTAAAATGTTGCTTGTGACTCAGAAAGTCCACGTGGAGCCTGGGAATCTGAGTCTCTAACAAGATCTCAGGTGAAGCTGAAGCTGCTGGTTCATGGGCTGCACGTTGAGCAGCAAGGATCAAGTTCACGTGCTTCAGTGTGGATGAGAATCCTGAAACCCAAGGCAGGAAGGGACTTGCCCTTGCCACAGGGCTAATTAGCATGAGAGCAGCTCTCTCACATAACAGCAGCTTAGCAAGTAGTACAAAGAACCTGGGCTTTGGAGTCAGGCTGCTCTAGGCTGTTCACTACTTACAAAGCCTGGGGCAGGTCAGTTATCCTTTCTGTGCTCCAGTTTTCTCATTTGTAGAATATTGATAAATAAATCTTACCTTGTGAAAGAGTTGTGATAAGTCAATAAGGTGACTGGTGTATAAGAAATGCACAATAGTGTCTGGAACACAGGAAGTGATAAAAGTATGTATGTGTCTTCTTTTTCTTTCTTTTTGGCCAGGTTAATATTGCCATCAGTGCATGTGGTCTTACTCAATCACATCTGTCCAGGAGTCTAGGCTGTGTTAGCATTCCGTGACATGTGTGTGTGTGTGTGTGGGGGGAGTTACCACTGGCTTGCAAATAGGTGCCTAATTAAGGGCCCCCCAAAAGAGATTTCATTATTTTTCACTATCTCTTTGGAAGAGAATGCAGAAATGTCAACATATATCCACTAGTGAACTTGTACTTCTTTGTAATTGAGGCCTTTAAAACATCTGCTCATTAATAGAAAATGCTCAGCTAGTATCATGAATATTAATGGTAGATGGTTTTCATTCCACTTTGATTAATACAGGAATTAATTTTTTGCTGGGTTCACATTTTTTCAGTCTGTATTTATATATATATAGATATATGTATATATATATGTATTTTTTACACACATATATACATATCTATCTATACACATATATATATCTCCTCAATCTCACTATTTCCAGGAAATAATAAGAAATAATGACTTGTGGAATGTCTTCTTTAATAGGAAACTTCCACTTTCAAATACTAGCAAGCAAAAGGAAAGATGTTGCCATTTTTGCATTATATGAGGGTTAGATTTAGTCCACATGGGAGGTGTTAAAGGAGAAAAGGAAAAAAGAGCCTATGAGGAATTAAACCTGTTAAACTGTGCAGTGCCATTGTAAGAGCTGCTTCAGAAATCTATTTGGAAATCATTGCTCTTGTATCTGAATCATTACAGAGACACCAGCATAGCCCACTTCTTATTACTGCAAACATAGCAACAGTTGCCATGCTAGCAAGAGATTCAAGCACAAACACTGAAGTCAGGAGGGAGCTGGGCGGGGCCAGAGCTAGAGTCAGGCTGTTGAACAGTGCACAATACTGCCTGTACAGATTTAATTAGGCCAGTTGTTCTCTTTGGTCCCTGTGCTGTGTCTTGTGAGACATTTCAGTAGAGGAGAAGCAGTCTCAAAAGCAGCATTTTTGGACCAAGTCTTACTTTCAGTCCACACAGCAACCGTCACTGCCAAAGGCAGGATCTGTGTGCTTTGATGTACAGAGTAGGTCCAGGCTTTTGTTTTGGCTGTGAATAGAGACAGGGCCAGGGTTGCTCTTCTTTTCCAGGAATGAAAAACTCATAAAACTCTCATCATTGGAAAGCCAGGCTATTCGTTGTCCCAATATGTCATTTCATCTAATTGGAAACTGAGAAATCTGTCACCTTTTATTTAGCTGTTCGCCTCTGGCAAACTTTGCAGGTTCCATGCAAGTGGCTGGGAAGGAGTTAATTAGTATCACAAAATGCTTGAAGAGGAGAGCATACTGTGGCTGGCCCTTTGGGTGATGAGGGAGCCCATTTTAGGTTGCTCACAAGCACTACTAATGATAGAAAAGAACATGAAATTATAGCCTCAGAATAGCCGTGGCAAGAGTTGCATCTCATTCTCTCTCTCAAGTGCATATGTTGTAACCTAAATGTGTCAGTCACTCACTCTTTTCATGCAAAGCTTTGTGCCTTGAAGCTTATAAAACAGGTGCCACTTTTACACGCAGAGAGCTCTTCTCATGTCTTCACTTCCATTAATTTCCCATTTTTTCATCACTTCCTCTTCTGAACAGAATGTTTTGTTTGATGTTCTTCTTTTATTTTTTTCCATGGAGAAAGCCTGTTTCAAACTAAGGGTAGTTTTAAAAGTCAAGGAACTGAAAGGAAAGACTGATATTTTTCACATGCTCCTAACTTTAAGGCTGAATGCCTTTTGTTCAGTATGAAATAAATTTCCAAGCCTTTCTCCCTTTCTAAATATCAGCAGTCAGAAGGGGCTGTAGGCCCCATGAGAGTTTTGTCAACTGATTGCTAGGTGGCGCTAGAGAGCAAAGCAACTAGAAAATGAGCCACAATGTTGCCTTAGGTCCACAGCAGCTCTAAGGGAGCTCTTACATAGAGCCCCAGAGCTATTCATTATAGATTATTTCCAATTCTGATGATTTTTAAGATACTAGCAGCATGGAAAGTGGAGGGCACTAGCAATCAATTTACAGTCTTTTTATTTGTGTGTGTGTGTATATGTGCACATGGGAATTCTTTGCCTCTTTCACTGTAGTGCACCTGGATCTATTAGGAGGGGATTTTTGTAACTGTAAATAGATGGCTATGCTTATTTTTTGGACCTCCAGAGAAATGGTTTTAACTTTCTGCAAGACCCATCTCCACTTCCCTTAATTTTCCCTCCTTATTAAGTCACATTTGGGGACATAATGAGGAGGTGTACCAAGTACTTTCACATCCTCACGCCAGCGTGAATAGCTCTTTCCTCTCTCCAGCTCATATCCCATGACATTAAGGATTTTCTACTTTTGTTCATTAGAGAAATTATGGGCACCACAAGAAGATTTGAGCTTAAAAAGAACAAGATAAAAGGCAGCTGACAGGCATCACGACACTTGCTTAGATTCCAGCTGCTCTCCTTGGGCTTTTATATTTTTTCAGTGCAGACCCTTAATGAGCTTGATATCTGACCTTCAGCCAGTGAGTGACACAAAAAGTATACATCCCTCAGGTGATAACTATCCCAGAAAAAGAGCTGTCTTGTCCCTAGATTAGACAAGCAACGTCTTGCTCTCCTTGTTACATAATATGAGCAAGGCCGATATAACTTAAGTCAAGTGAGTTAGTAAGGAAACACATATTACCGGCTCAGAAGATATTGTTGAAATAAGAGTTAAATACTGATGAGATACTTTGATGCTCACTGAGCTCTTTTATAAATTCTATAAATGTCATATTTTAAATCAATATTTAATAAGTAAAGAAACAGTTTAGAAAGCCAAAGATGCTATCTTTTTATTATTTCCTTAAATTTGTAAATCTTAACATCATTGCTGTGTAGAATCAGCTAAAAGAGTCTGGGCTTTCATTATGTTTACGAGTTATAAAGTGAAATACTTTTCTTTATTTCCAGGATTAAAAAACTCATGAAATCCTCCATCACTAGATAACCTATTTGTTGCCTCAGAACATCAGCAAAAATGTTCTTTTAAACATATAGTAAATGTAATTTACTACTGTAGTAGAAACTATATTTACAAGGAAATAAAAAAGTTTAGTTTTGCAATGTACTTCATTAAGAAATGATGCTAGAGTCAGTTAGCCTTAAAACTGGTTCCCAAGAGTTTGTTTTTCAATATATTATAACTGTCCTTTTTTGTCATTTTAGAGATATGGCCAGGGAGGCTGTTTTCCAGAGAGACATGATTCAAGAAGATAGAGAGGGGAGGGTTGGGCCATGGCATGCTGGTGAGTGAGGCAGCTCATGTGGCGTTTTTTTAGGTCAGGTCTGTATCAGTGCAGGCAGCTGACGATAAAGATCTATTATGAGCAGGCATATGCTGAGGTAGAGTGGCTACTATCAGAGGTAGAGTGAGAAGGGAAACACTGACTGCATAGACTGAGAGTGCACTCTGATCCATCAGATCTGGCACAGGTACAGGGTGAGTTTGTTCAGCACTCTGGATAGCTCTGAGCTGATTATCCTCCCAGCCAAAACCACAGGCTAGAAGTTCCTCCTTCTTAAAGATGATTCAAACATGTTGGGCAAGTTTAGTCTCTAGAGACAGTATGGTATAGGGAAAACAGTACCAGACAAGACCAGAAACAGCTATTAACTACCACTTTCCACTCTGTAGTTTCATATAAATTACTTAAATTATTGGAATTTCAGTTTTTTAACCTGAAGAATGGAAGTACATCAGGACTACTTAACCAGAGTGTTGTAAAAATTAAATGGTGTGATGATTGTGAGGAGCTATCATGATCATTCATTTTTTCATATTGGTATTGAGCACCTACCATGTGTCAAACACAGTTCTAAGTACTGGAGATACAGCATCAAAAAGGAGAGAAGCTCATGCCCTTATGTTGTTAACAGTTTAGTGTAGATACCAATGAAATGATTGCCAAAACCTACTGTAATTCCAGATGGATGTGAATGATATGAAGATGCTCTCATACTGATTCTTGTTGGTCTAAAGCTTGGATTTTATTGGACCACAGTGGGCAAACACAACATGGACCCAAATAAAGTGGGAGGTCAGATGAGAAACACTGGTATGAAGCCAGAATCCTCAAAGCACAGTCCTAGGGTAAACTAGGAAAGAATAAATTCACTCCAAACATGGAGATGCAAAGGATAAGTGCCCAGTTTTATGCCTGGCTCCAGATAAGGTGAGATAAATAAGAAATAAAATATTTACCCTGAGAAGTCTCATCCATAAGACCACACACGTAAGTTTTAGAAGAAAAGTATTACCACATGTGTTTTATGAAGAACTTCAAGTTGAGTTTTTAAAGTGGTCTTGAAGGGTTAGCTTCCCTAGGTAATCAGCTAAAGAAAAAACAAATTTGTGAAGTCACCAAATAAGAAAAAAAAATGCCAGAAATATAATTCTAAACAATATGAGCTCAAAGTACAAACAAAAATATCTAAATACATAATGAAACAAGGGGCAAGAATTATCAGAAGCAACAAACTATATAATTAGATTTATAAAAACTGCAGATATTAGAAATATCAGATATTCAAATATAGAATATAAAATAAATATATTTGAATAAAAATAAGCATTTAAGAGCATGTGGAAGGAAAAAAAGATTTTCAAATATGTCCAGTCAAGTTGAAACAAATTAAACTTCTACAAATGAAATAGAAATAAGAAGTCAATTGAAATAGAAATTCAATGAACAGAACAACATACTAGATCTAGCTACTGAGACTATATATGAACTGGAAGATATATTTGAAGAAATAGTTAGAAAGCAGCATAGGGAAACTATAGGATGGGAAATAGATAAAAAGAAGTTATTGAGAAATTTGAAAAATACAGTGAGAAAATATAAAATACTTATAGCGTTCCAGAAATAGATAATAAAGAACATGAGGTAAAGATGTATTAGAAAAGGTGGTGGCTGAATATTATCCAGAATTTATGAAAGATGCCAAGTCTCAGATTCTGCACATCCAACAAATTCAAAGCAAGAAAATTAAATCTGTAATTATGTACAACATAGTTAAATTGCAGGATACCACAAACAACAAGTTCTAATAGCAGTTAGAAAGGGTAGATTGAAAATAAAAGAAATTACAATTAGATTCACAGATGAAGTTTTAACAGCAGGAAGTCAGAAACATGTGGAATGTATCTTGAACATACAGGAGAGAAGTAATTAAACACCTCAAATTCCATATCATTAAAATATCTTTCAATAAAGGAGGAAAGAGACTTCTGGTCCAGATGAAGGTATAGGGAAACAAAGCTTGCCTTCTTGCACAATCACATCAAAATTACAACTAAACTATAGAACAGCCATGACTCAGAACCATCAGAAACCAAGTTAAATGGAAGTCCAACTACAGAATTAAAGAAACCACATCAATCTAGATGGGTAGGAGATGTGAAAACAGAGAATGGGCTGGTCTGGCATCTATGCATGGTAGGTAAAAATTTGGGAGGCATATCTCAGGAGCAAGGAGTCCCAGCCCCACATCAGGCCCTACATCCCAGAGTTCCAGTGCCAGGAAGATAAGTCCCCATAACTTAAAGGTTGCAAAAACCAGCAGGGATTGAGTCAGTGGAAGAAACTTCTAGAATCCCAAGCAGTTCCCCTTAAAGAACCCACACATGTACTCCCTACTCAGACTCACACTCTCTGAGGTCCAGCACCATTGGGGTAGCAGACTGAAAGGCAGCAGTGGCATACAGGGAGGAACTGAAGTGTCTGGTATCAAGGCAAGAGCTTGGGGGATAGTTTCCTACCAGACAAAAAGGTAGCCAGAGGCCACTTCCCATTTTCTCAGCCCTCCTCCCACACAGCCACAGAGTTGGCAGGCAGGTGCCATATCTGCGTCTCTGTCAATGGGGCTAACACTGTTTGCTCCACCTTGAAGATCCCTTAAGGCTCCATCCCACCCATTTTATGGGCCCACCCAAGCTGTTAACAGTGGCTTTTCCATGTGAATGGCTAATCTTGGCTCATGCTTCATAAATTCCTAAATCCTATCAAATAAGCAATAGCTGACCTCAAAGACCCTTAGCCCCCATACCACTTGCTATGTGTCCCTAGGTCCAGCACTAGCAGCAGCCAGCCTAGGTTCATAGCTTGGCTTTGCCTGGGAAACTCAAAGCCCAGTACAAGTAACAACCATCTGCAGATTGCTTTATAACTTAGGCAGGGTAGTCCCAGTCAAAATACAGGTTGGGGCTGACCTTAGCACGCACAATCCAGATAACCCCAGAGCATGAAAACCAAGTGAACAGCTACAGACTATGGCAGAGCACCACTACCCTGCCCTTGCACAGCTGATTCTCCACAGTGGGTGGAGGTTGGTGGTTGGTGGATAGCCAATCCTTGCAGCTGACTGGCCTGGGTAAATCTCTCCCATTGATCTGCCAACAGCAACCAAAGTTTAACTAATAGGAGGGTCTACTCAGCTCACATGAAGGGTGCACCTCAAGTACCCAGCTTGGGTGATAGGGGAGGCTGTGCCACTGGAACCTACAGGATACCTAGTACATTAGGCCACACTACCAAGACATGGAGTCAAAGCAGCTCTGCCTAATACACAGAAACAAACACAGGGATGTTGCCCAAACGAGCAAAGAAACATGGCCCAAATGAAAGAACAGATCAAAACTCAAGAAAAACAACTAAACAAAATAGAGATGAGCAATCTAATAGAGATGCAGAGTTCAAAACACTGATTATAAGATGACCAAGGAATTTAGTGAGGACCTCAGCAGCATAAAAAAGATCTAGTCAGAAACAAAGGCTACACTAACTGAAATAAAAAACAATTTACAGGGAAACAACAGTAGAGTGGATGAAGCTGAGAATCAAATCAATGATTTGGAACATGAGGAGGCAAAAAAGAAGAAGAAGAAGAAGAAGAAGAAGAAGAAGAAGAAGAAGAAGAAGAAGAAGCCGCCGCCAATCAGAACAAGAAGAAAAAAGAATCCAAAAAATAAAAAATAAAAAAGAGGATTGTGTAAGTAGTCTCTGGGACAACTTCAAGTATTCCAACACTTGCATCATGGGGTGCCATAAGGAGAAGAGAAAGAGCGAGAAATTGGAAATCTATTTGAAAAAAGTAGTGAAAGAAAACTTCCTAGCCCTGACTGGTGTGGCTTAGTGGATTGAGCACTGGCCTATGAACCAAAGGGTTGCTGGTTCAATTCCCAGTCAAGACATGTGCCTGGGTTGCAGGCCCCATGTAGGGGGTATGTGAAAGGCTACCATGCATTAATATTTCTCTGCCTCTTTTTCTCTCCCGTCCCCTCTGTCTAAAAATAAAATAAAATCTTAAAAAGGAAAAGAAAGAAAACTTCTCTAATTTGGTGAAGGAAATAGGTATGTACATCCAGGAAGCACGGACAGTCAAAAGAAAATATACGCAAAGAGGCCTCAAGACACATCATAATTAAAATGTCAAAGGTTAAAGATAAAGAGAGAATTTTAAAAGCAGCCAGAGAAAAGCAGTTAGTGACCTACAAGGGAGTTCCCATAAGACTGTCAGCTGATTTCTCAAAAGGAATGCAGGCTAGTAGGGACTGGCAAGAAACGTTCAAAGTCATGAAAAGCAGGGACCTTCAGATAAGATTGCTCTACCCAGTAAAACTATTATCTAGAATCTAAGGGAAGATAAAGAGCTTCTCAGACAAGAAAAAACTAGAAACTTCATTATCACCAAATCATTGAAATGTTAAAGGGACTTATTTAAGAAAAAAAAAGAGGATCAAAATTATGAACTAAAAAATGACAACAATACAAATCTATTAACAATTGAATCCAAAAAACAAACTGAACAAACAAGAAGAACAGAGACAGAGTCATGGATACAGAGAGTGTTTTTATAGTTCCAGATGGGAATGGGGTCTGGGGGAATGGGTGAAGAGGTGAGGGATTTAAGTATAAATTGGTAGTTACAGAATAGCCATGGGGATGTAAAGTACAGTATAGGAAATGGAGTAGCCAAGTAACTTATACACATGATCCACAGACATGAACAACTGTGTGAGGAATTGCTTGAGGGAGTTTGGGGTACTTGGTGGAGGGGTGCAAAGGGGAAAAATTGGGACAACTGTAATAGCACAATCAATAAATATAATTTAAAAAATGGAAGGGGTAAAATATGTTCCAGATGTTTATTTTCAACAGTTATGGTAATGAAATATTTACAGATACATTTGAGGAAAATGAGAATGATCCAGGAGGAAGGTGTGAAATTAAGTACATATATAATTATCAATGAAATATTAAATATGGGAAAATCTAAATAAATAATAGCTATATAAAAGAAGTTAATCATATCTAAAATGTGGGATTAAAATCTTGATTAAAGTAGGTACAGAAATGTATAATTCAGGTTGGAATGATTTGCAAATAAAATGCTCTTAAGATCTCTCTTTTGTCTGAGAATAAAACAAATGTACTAAATGTTGAATGTGTTAAATAATGTGTTAAATTTCCCAGGATACCCTCTAAGGAATAAAAAAAATACAGTGTATATTCAAATAATCTAAAAGAATACAAACAAAAAAGGATAGGGTAAGAAAAAGCATGACATTTAATAAAATAATATAGTAACAATCAATTCAAATTATTTCAGCAATCACAATAAATGTAACAATCAGTATCACAAAAAGTGTCACAGAGAAGATTATAAAATCTAATAACTTAAAGATATTAAAGACCACTTAAATAAGTGCCAAAATGTACTATGTTCACTCAAAGGGAGACTCAATATCATAAAGATGTTAGATATTGCTATATTGATTTATAGTTTTAAAATATCTATAATCAGGATTGGACTTCTGGCCAACATGGAGGCATAGGTAAATACACTTTACTTTCTTGCACAACCAAAAGAAGGACAGCAACAAATTTAAAAACAAAACAAACAGACAAAACCCAGAACTGCCATAAAATTGAACTGTATGGAAGTCTGACAACCAAGGAGTTAAAGAAGAAACATTCATCTAGACTGGTAGGAGGGACAGAGATAGACAGCTAAGGCAGAGAGGACACATGGAAAGGCCGTGGCTGGAGGACTTGGTGGGCAAGGAGGTGGCTGGCGGTCCCACATTTGTCTGTGGATAAACTGGGAAGAACAAGTGGGGAGCAAGACAGACTGTGCAACCCAGGGTTCCAGTACAGGGAAAAGAAAGCCTCAAAACCTCTCTCTGTAAAAATCTGTGGGGGTTGCGGTGGTGGGAGAAACTCCTAGCCTCACAAGAAAGTTCGTTGGAGAGACCCACAGGGTCCTAGAATGTACACAAACCCACTCACCTGGGAATCAGCACCAGAAGAGCCAAATTTTCTTGGGAGTGGTGGGGGAAGTGACTGAAAGCCAGATGAGAACCAGCATTGTTCCCTGTCTGACCCCTCCTCCACATACACATCAAAGAGGGTTGCCCACCCCTTGAATACCTATAGCTCTGCCCCTTACAACATAACAGGTGCACCGAGACAAAGAAATATGGCCTGAATGAAAGAACAGATCAAAGCTCCAAAAATAGAAATAAGTGATGAAGAGATAGCCAACCTTTCAGATGGAGAGTTCCAAACACTGATAACCAGGATGCTCACAGAAATAGTTGAGTGTGGTTACAAAATAGAGGAAATGGTGAAGGCTATGCAAAGTGAAATGAAGAAAAATGTATAGGGAACCAGCAGTGAAATGAAGGAAACCAGGACTCAAATCAACAATTTGGAAGAGAAGGAAGGAATAAACATTCAACCAGAACAGAATGAAGAAACAAGGATTCAGAAAAATTAGGAGAGGCTTAAGAATCTCCAGGAAAACTTTAAGCATTCCAACATCTGAATCATAGGGGTGTCAGAAGGAGAAGAGGAAGAGCAACAAATTGAAAATTTTTTGAAAAACTAATGAAGGAGAACTTCCCCAATCTGGCAAAGGAAATAGACTTCCAGGAAGTCCAGGAAACTCAGAAAGTCCCAAAGAAGTTGAACTCAAGAAAGTAAACACCAAGGCACATCATAATTACATTACCCAAGATTAAAGATAAGGAGAGAATCTTAAAAGCAGCAAGAGAAAAGGAAAGAGTTACCTATAAGGAATTTCCCATAAGACTATCAGCTGATTTCTCAAAAGAAACCTTACAGGCAAGAAGGGACTGGAAAGAAGTATTTAAAGTCATGTAAGGCAAGGACCTACATCCAAGACTGCTCTACCAGCAAAGCTATAATTTAGAATGGAAAGGCAAATAAAGTGCTTCCCAAGTAAGGTCAATTTAAAGGAGTTCATCATCACCAAACCCTTATTATATGAAATGTTAAAGGGACTTATCTAAGAAAAAGAAGAAGATCGAAACTATAAACAGTAAAATGACAACAAACTCACAACTGTCAACAACTGAACCTAAAAAAACAAACACAAAAATAAACTAAGCAAACATCTAGAATAAGAACAGAATCACAGAACTGGAGATCACATAGAAGGTTATCAGCAGGGAGGAGGTGGGGGAGGTACAGGGAATAAGTAGCATAAATGGTAGGTACAAACTAGACAGAGGGAAGTTATGAATAGTAGAAGAAATGGAGAAGCCAAAAAATTTAGATGTACAACCCATGGACATGAACTAAGGGGAGGGGAATGCTGTTGGGAGGGGGTGTCCAGGGTGGAGGGGAGTAAAGGGGAGAAATAAATTGGACAACTGTAAGAGCATAGTCAATAAAATAAACTTAAAAGAATGAAAAAGATATCTATAACCAAAATCTTTTTTTGTGGAAAATGAAAGCTGAGTATAAAATTTACATGGAAGAGTAAAAAACCAAGAAAGGTAAAAAACAGACAAGAAGAAAACTGCCCTACTATATATGAGGATATTTATTTATTTATTTATTTATTTATTTATATATTTTATTGATTATGCTGTTACAGTTGTCCCATTTTCCCCCTTCACTCCCCTGATATGAGGACTTTTAATAACACTGTTGTAATTTAAATTATGCACTATTGACACAGGGATAAACAAATGTCCTGATGCAGCAAAATAGAAAAACTGAAAACAGAATTATGTAAATGTGGATACTTGATATATGAAAAACTACTATTATAGATCAGCTGGAAAGAGCATGCCTACTATTTTTAAGAAGGAAGCAAAAAATGTTCATGATCATTATTTCATGTTTGTTTATCTCATTCTCTATATCTGAATGACACCTCCATCATCTGCCTCTTCAATGAAACTTTTCTCAGCTATCTCAAATCAGAGCAATATCTCCTATAAATGCATAGGGAATGAATGTGTCAGTCATTTCTCTTCTCATGCATCTCAGGTACCAACATTCTATGCTTTTCTTTATTAAAAAGAAACAGAACATTTAATGCTCTATCGGTGAGGAAGTTGGGTAGAAAGAAACTTGAATTAGCTGGTGGTTCATTGTTTTTGGACAAAAAGAGATTTGGAATTGACAGAAATGTAAGGGTCAAAAGCTTTCATAGGCCTACTAATGATTCCCCTAATTTAGTATAAATAAAAGATTTTAATATCGAGTACAGTTAAATTATAAATGAGATATTGTCAGCATTTAAAAAGAAAAGAGAGAAAGTTTCTGTCCTTAAATTATTTATGAGCTAATGAGGAAATAAAGAACAAATAATTACAAGATAAAGTAATGTAAGTGCATAAAAGTGGTACAAAGAGCTGTGGCCCTTGGTAAGGCCTGGGTGGGGTTGGGGTAGCTCCCTCATGATGTAGTGATTAAGCTGAGACATTACTGAAGGTCGATTAATGTTTTGACAAGATCGAGTGGGGATGAAGTTAAAAATTAGAGTACAGGAATAGGTTGACAGTAGGTCACACATAGGGTGTGTATTGGAAGTAGCAGAACTTTTAGTTTGTCTATAGTGCACAATACGTTACCAGGTGTTCTATTACTGTTTTGTGCAGGATTGTTCTTTATTTTGTAGGATTGTCCAAAACACCGTAGAAGTTTAACATTTTGTCCTTTGGGTCATTAAACATCCCTGGCACCTCCCTTGTCATTGGGTCTACAAAAAAATGCCTCATACAGTTCCCCAAATCTTAGAATGCATTTGAGAGGTGATAGTATCACTCTCTGTCTAGCACCAATGAAACTTAAAATGTTCAGTGAGAGTTAAAACTTAAAACTTAAAACGTGTATCATTGACCATTTTGGGTTCCAGGCAATGGAGAATTATTGACTATTTTGAAGTAGGGCAATGATGTACTTTAGCTCTGTAGAAATAAAACATGCTGGCAGTAGAGGGGTAAGTGGATTAGGGCATGGGGGAGCTGGATAGCGAGAGAAGTTAGAGACTTTACAAAGGAAGCAGATCAGTCAAGGTCGGACATATCTGGGGGATAATGGTGCGCTCATGAGTGTATGTATGTGTGTGTATGTGTGTTAGGGGGAAGAGAAAGGGAACGAGTGAGGGAGGGGGAGAGAGAGAGAGAGATGAAGTCATGGATTGTATGAAATCACAAGAAAACTCACGAAGCCCTGGCCAGGTGGCTCAGTTGGTTGGGGTGTTGTCCCAAACACCAGAAGGTTGTGGGTTTGATTCTCAGTCAGGGAACATATCTAGGTTGTGCGTTCGAACCCCATTGGGGTGCATATGGGAGTCGACCAATTGATGTTTCTCTCACTTCTCTCTCTGTCTCTCATCAACAGAAGAAAACATATCCTTGGGTGAGGATTAAAAAAACAAAACAAAACAGCAACCACAAAAAAAGTAATGAAGAAGAGAGAAGCAAGGTGGGAGGAGTTTAAAGTGATCATGAACACAGTGCTGAAATGATTGTGGTGAGCTCATGAGGAAATGAATTTGGGATGAAGGAGGATTTGAGAGAAAAGAAAACTTTTAAGGAGTGCAAGGGAAGTTCCTGTACAAGAAAGCACACAGGAGAGGTGGTATTTAAAAAGGGAGTATCTGATCTTTAGTGATAAGGAGGCGACACTGCTGGTGTTACTTGATAAACATCCTGTTCCACAGCAGCAAATGGACCAGGTCTTCTCATGACTGTCTTTTTTTAATTCCTTCTAGGAACATCAGTTTCATGGTGCTATTATCTTACACATTTGCTGCATTCCAGAAAAACTATGTGTAAATTAAAATTTTACCACATATTCAACTTTTGTAAAGTGAATTGCATTTTAAGTGCACTGGGCAAAGTTTCTATTTAAAGGAACCCTTTGATGGGCCCTTTTGTAATGTGAAAAATTAATTCCAATCTCTGCATCTCTGCTTTTCTTCTCCTGGATAGCTAACTAGGTCATAGCAATCTATTCTTAGAGGCCTGCACAAACACTAATTGGTTTTCACATCTGAAAGGTTGTGTATCACTTTGTCATTTCTAAATTTACATGATGTAATCCATGTACAAGATGGGAGATTTCAGACTTTGTGGGAGGAGCAAGTACCACATGCTTAGTTTTCCAAATATATTCAGAGACACAAAATATTTTAAAGAGGCAGAACGTAAAGCGTGCCTTCCTCAATCTCAGATTTCCTCAGTTTGTGGTTTCAGGAGGAATTAGTGAATGCCTATTACCATGGGAAAATTATCTGACACAATGTCCCACTTTGACATTTATTTTATGAAAGAAAACAATTGTTAAAAACAAATAGAAAAGCAAAAACCCAAACCCCCAAGCCCCTTCAAATCAAGCATTACAAAGTGATAAGCTGTAAACTTCATAATCAAAGTTGGAAAATATAAATGTACTATTTTAAAAACATTTGTTGAGGGCTCTGAGGCCCATAATTGGGAACATTCATTAGTTAGAACTTCAGGCAAAATCCTGTACTCATTTTTTAAAAGCATGATGCAGGCTAAAAATTATACCTTGTGTGATTTTAATAAATAGTGTGGATGCTTCTTAGCTCAGAGGTTACTGGTACATTGCAAGGGCTTTTGGGAGGGACCACACAGGTCATCAGCCTTCATAATATTCTCCTTTGGTCACAGCTGCTGTCTCACCTATGCTCTCATTTTCTTCTCTTTACTCTATCAGTTGCATCCCCTTCCCACAGAGAGACTGGCAGGTTCACAGGGTAGCACTCTTTTCTAGCATGCATCTCATACTTGGGGGTATATTGGAATCACTCGGGAAGTTTAAAAGATCCTGGTGCCTGGGTGTCACCCCCATGGATTCTGGTTTAATTGGTCTTGGGCATTGGTGCTTATAAAAGCTCCCCAGAGAATTCTAATGTATAGCCAAAGCTGAGAGCCGCTGTCTTCCAGGTTGTTAAACTCATGGCCTTGTTGGGGTTAGTCCATCAGTTCCTGCATCCTCGGGCTCTTTGACTTTAAGAACCTATTGATCTCTGGTCTCAGTTGCTCTGTCTTTCATATACTCAAGCTGAAAAAGGCTTGGAGGGGTAGCTGCTTCTCGGACCCACTTCTAGAAGAAACTGGAAGAAGGGTAGCAGGTACATGTATAAATACTGGTGAGGTAGATCAAGCTTCTGAAAAGTGCCACAGAATTTCTGAAAGCATAGGAGAGTCCTGGGTGAGAATTCCCATTCTGCCTCCACAAACGTAGGGAAGTTGCTCACCCTTCCTGAGCCTCAGTTTCCTCACCAATAGGCATGCTTAGGCCTGGCTGGTATGGCTTAGTTCATCAAGTGCCAGCCTGTGAACCAAAGGATCACTGGTTTGATTCCCAGTCAAGGCACATGCCTGGGTTGCAGGCCAGGCCCCCAGTAGGGGGCGTGTGAGAGGCAACTACACATTGATGTTTCTCTCTCTCTTTCTCTCTCCCTTCCCCTCTCTAGAAATAAATAAATAAAATTAAAAAAATTGGAATACTTACTCCCTAAGGATTACTTAGTTGACAATTCAAAGTGTTTAAAATACTATCCAGAATGCAGTAGATACTCAGTAGTGATAGCTACTTAAATGGAACAAATACAGAAAATAATTCAAGCTTGTTCACTGATACTGGTACAAATTAATAATCATTAATGTATGAAGCCATTTTATTCAATTCTTTATGAAACTTACATTTATTACATATTGACTTTATGCCAATTATGCTGCTAGATACTAGGGATACCATTATGGATGAAGCATATATTCTTATCTTGGTGAATTTTACACTTTAGCTAAATGCTTTGCCTATTCTGGAATTAATTTCAAGAGTCTAAAGACTGCTGAGCTTGCTAGAAGGATGGTACAACTAGTGAACTGACCTTCAATGCATCCTCACAGCAAATACTCAGTGTGTACTAGGTTGTTATGGGAAATTTGAATCAAGTAGATAAACACTTTAGTATTAGAGTTTCATAACAGTCATGAAGAAACAGAAGGATATAAAATACCTTATGAGGCTAACACATGCTGCATCTCAAAAAACCTAATGGGTTTTTCCCACTCCTTTCAAGCAGTTTTATGAGGAGTAGTATACCTCTCTGGGTTCCTGAAGGCCAGAGAAGCTGTGTTCCTCCACCCCCGACTCACCTAACCGGGAGAGCCACTGTGCCTCCCATGCTGCACTGCTGTCTACGTACCGTAAGTTGTGTGATTCACCTACATTATAGATGCTCGTATCTTTTGCTTTGGTCTGTTGGCATCTTTCAATCAATCGCTGACTCCTGTGACAATACCGCGTCTCCCAAGAACAATCCTAAGAAATGATAGGTAACTTGCCCAAGGTCAACGAGCTGGTAAATGGCAAGGCCAAGACTGAACCTCATATCTGTCTTACTCCACAGCTCATCCTCTTAACCTTTGCCTCAAGCAGAAAGGGGCTGTGTTTTGAAAATATCAAAACCTGACTGTTCAGAGAATTAATTTTAAAGCCACAAGCAAAGAGTAAGAAGATCAGATGGAACTAGAAGACGCTATTTTGACTGAAGCTAATCTAATCTTGGCCTGTGAGCCCCTTATGAAATTATGTGAGAGACAGGAATCCAATAAAGGATTGTGTCCAGTTTGCCTGGCTATCAATCAAATTTGCTGATACTTAATTTTATGACATTCCTAGATTAAAGGCTTCATGATTCAGATTCTTGTCTTTTCAAAACTGTAGCTACAAATCTTCCGTTAGACCAGGAATATAACAACTATGGCTAAGAAGGCAACATTAGTAGTTTGTAGATGGTGTCAGATCCTTGCTAACTCCAGATAATCTTTCTCCACATTAAAGATAAAGGGTTTTACTCTGATGATGGTGTAGATGAGTGCACATGGGTAACAACAGCTCATGTATAAATACTCTGGATCTCATGCGGAAGGACAGAGATTTTTTTAAACCAGTCTTTTCTGATTTTGCATGGGTCGTCATGTACATTTTCTTGGGCATCTATTGGTCTCACAGTGATTGCCTTTTTTGCTCCCCATCCAGAACAGGAGTCCCTGGCTGCCAAGTTTATATTCACGAAATATGACCCTACCTCCACATCAACCACATTTGCTTAGACCAGAGGCAGCCATTTGATCCAAAAACAAAAACAAAACAAAAAAGAAAAGCCGATCACATTCTCTCTTGTGGCAGACTGCATGTATTCCTAATTTACACCTTTTGTATCTATGCCCTTTGCCATGTGACTTTGTAGTTCTTCCCACTAGAGGTTGAGTAAAGGAATTTTCTCTCTCTGTTGATGTTGGACTCAGCTATGTGATTTGCCATTGGAATGTCATGGACGCAAACTAAACAGAGGCTTTAAATGTGCATGTGAAGTTGGACTTGTCCTCTTGGGTTTCTCATGTTTTCCCATGAGAGGAACATGCCTCAGGTATGTGTTTTAGTCAAAAGAGGAGGAGAGGCACATGGGGCAGACCTGGATACAACCTTTAGCTCACAGGCAAGCTCACCCACAGGCACATGAGAAAGAAATAAGTCATTATGCTCATATATCCTTGAATTTTGGCATGGGTTTTACATAGAGATATTATGGCAATAGATGATTGATATATCTCTTCTTGAAACTGTGCAATTAAACAGAGAGACAAAGAGCTGTCTGTGGCAAACTGGGGTATGTAAACATCAGAGCTCACTGCAAGAGAATGCTGAACTATATTTTCTCTTTTTGACTTGCCCATTTGTTCAAAAATTTTTGGCATTTTTTTCATTTAAGAGAAGCACATAACAAAATTCGTCATTTTAAAGCAAACAATTCAGTGGCATTTAGTACATTTACAATGTTTTGCAACCACTACTTCTATCTAACTTAAAATATTGTCATTACCCCAAAATAAAAGCACATACTTACTAAGCAGTTGCTCCTAATCTCTTCTTTCTCCTTAGCCCCTTGCAACCACCAATCTAATTTGTTTTTATGGATTTGCCTATTGCTATGAACTGAGTTGTGTCCCTCTCCCGTGAAATTCATATACTGAATCTTAACCCCTTATGTGATTCCATTGGACATAGTACCTTTAAGGAAGTGATTAAAGTTAAATGAAATCAGAAGAGTAAAGTCCTAATCTTATAGAACTGGTGACCTTATAAAAGATGAAAAGAGGCCAGTGCTCTTTCTGCCATGTGACAGCATGGCAAACAAGGGGCCATCTGTAAGTCCCACCAGAGCTCGGCCATGCTGTCACCATGATGGTGCCAAACTCAACAGTGAGAAGATATGTTTCTATCATTTAAATCATCCAGTATCCAGTATTATAGGAGACCATTCTGCGTGGCGTGGGCCCAGCTCTCACTCAGAGATGCACAGGACCATGCCCATGGATAGGTTTTCCTGTGGGGAATCAGGCCTGCATTGTACCTAGACTGCTATGAGACTTGCTTTTGCTAAAATTCTCTCACCCTGAATTGAAGCAGCAAGTGCTTACTGTAACTTCCTAAAGTCTGTGCTAAACCTTCCAAGGATGAGTGTAACCAGTTCAACCACTTTTCCTTTTTCATTTGCAAATATCCTTCTTCTGTGATGTGATTAGTGGCATCCTCTCCTTTGTTTTCTGTAAAAGGTAACCACCTAAAGCGAACCTGTGCATAGTAAATGAGGACCATCATGTAATGTGCCCACAAAAGCCATAAAAGCTTGTCAAGGCAAGGACTGAGGCTTTTCTCCTCTTGAGAGAGAAGCCGTGCTATCCCTTTTCCTCCACAGGACTCAGTAGTCCATGTGAATTTGTCGTGTGTCATCCACAATGTCGCAGACCCCACGAGCTGGGTTCCACATCACAGTATTTTGATATATCAGCCCAAACTGACTAAAACACCTTTTCTGGATATTCATGTAAGTATGGTCATACAGTATGTGACACCTTCTTTTATTTAGCATGTTACTAGGGTTCACCCATGTTGTAGCATGTATCAGCACAACATTCCTTTATATAGCTGAATAATATCCTATTGTGTGGATACCCCATTTTGTTTATGTATTTATCTGGTGAAGGATGTTTGTGTTGTTTCCATCATTTTGGCTACTCCATTGTTTGTGACTAGTGTTGCTATACATTTTTAATACAAGTATTGTTTGAGTACCTGTTTTCAATTCTTTGGGGTATATACCTAGCAGTGGAATTGCTGGGTCATATAACAATTCTAGAATGCTGACCTTTTGGTACTCAGATCTGCAAAACTGTTTCTTAGTTCCTGCATACAAGGAATTCTTCCTTCAATTCCGTGAAATAACCCCAGAATACTTTCAATAGTTTTCCTTTGTGGCTATAGCTAGACATTTCTTGCTTAAGCTAGAGTTAGTTTCTATTACTTGAAACTTAGAGAACCTAAACTAATAGATAATAAAATTTCTAATTTTGGTCATAATATATTTTTTAAAAAATGGGCTCAAACACTCCTCTTTCAAAGCTTGCCACAAGGCTGGTAAATGGCCCATTGATACTAATCAAATTGGGTGACTGTCTTGATGAGACTCTGGAATCTGCCTTGCCTGTGAGACTGTTGCTTAGATTATTGCCCTTACCTTTGGGACCAGGCAGCATAAGACCTTGCGTTTAGAGCATATTCCAATTCAAAACGATTCCGTAAAGCTGCCACATGGCTCCGGCCAGGTCCTCCTCTGCTCACCAGGCAATCGGAAGAAGAGGAAGGTGAGAGAGACCCGCTGCTGTTACTCGATGTGGGAGACATCAGCTAAGGAAAAGAGGAGTGGTGTAAATTGTTTAATAAATCCAACAGGCTTAAAATCCTAGAATAGAATATGGCTTTATTTTAACTTTCTATTCTAGGGCTTCTCATATTTTAATTTCTATTCCTCTCAGCTTGCTGCTGCTCTTTCTCTTGGCCTCGGCCGGCAACATCTGGCTGCTTAATTTACTTTTTTGATCTAGTTCTATGTTGAGAGCTGGTCCATTAAATTTATGCTCATTTTTCAGAAAACAGATTCATGAAATAAATATTTAGAAGGTTTTTATTTAATGGTTAAAAGATTTTCTACATTTTTCACTATGATGCTGATTCATGGCAGAGTTCCTTTAACTTGTAGCTTAAAATGATTCTCTTTACATGAAATTATTCCCTTTATATAAAATGGATTTACACACTTTTCCAAGTGTGTATTTCATTTATTCACGTATAAATGAAATACATTCATTTTATAAAATGAAGAATACTTTAATATCTGGCAAGCATGAGGACTAAATAGAGTTGTTGTGAAAGACTTTTAAAAATAGTTACAAATAGTTAACTATAGCTAGAAAATAAAAAAGTATGAGGGAAAAATGAGAAAGACAAGAATAAAAAAATAGAAGAGTGGTTTCCTTGAGTTTTTGACAACCTTGCTGTTTATACATTCTACCTAACCTGACTGAGAGCATTAGTGCTTTTGACATTATGATTTCATAAGACATGTAGACAGTTGTCTTTGGTTTTCAAAGAATAATATATGTAAATTCTAGGCTCTCCATAGTAGCCAAGGCATTTCTAAGTAAAGCTCTGAGAATAATGTAATGTCAGTGTTGAAATGAACCTTTAGGCTCTTCAATGATTGAATCTCTTCTGTGCATCATTTTTAAGTCAGCTAGGGCAGTGATGAGGAACTCACTGCCTCCAGATCCATTTATTTATCTTAGGAGAGATCTAACCATTCTAAACCTCCTTCTCAAAATAAACCAAATCTATTATTGCACTTGATTTCCATCTGTTGGCCCATCAAAAGCATAGCCAATCCCTTTGCCATATGATAGTTCTTCAGATATTTAAACACAGCTGTTGGACTCATCTTAATTTTCTTTTCTCTGTGACCAGCATCCCTGCTTTCTTCAATTGGTTCTCAAACATGTGGTTTCCAATCCAGTCACCATTTTCATCTCTCCATTCTAAATGCAGTGCCTCAGTGTTAATTATTTCTTTAAAAGGATGTAACTGGCCCTGGCT
Organism: Glossophaga mutica; assembly: GCA_039655065.1. Lineage (NCBI taxonomy): Eukaryota > Metazoa > Chordata > Mammalia > Chiroptera > Phyllostomidae > Glossophaga > Glossophaga mutica. Next base: position 54,502,934 of record CM077307.1, on the reverse strand, counting down.
GGTGTGTCTCAGTGGATTGAGTGCTGGACTGTGAAGCAAAGGGTCACTAGTTCAATTCCCAGTCAGGGAACATGCTTGGGTTGCAGGCCAGGTCCCCAGTAGGGGGCATGCAAGAGGGAACTACACACTGATGTTTCTCTCCCTCTTTTTCCCCTCCCTTAGCCTCTCTCTAAAAATAAATAAAATCTTTTAAACAAATAAAAGGATATAACTGGGTCCTATTTTGTTTGGTTATCTCAGAAAAGCAAGAGATAATCACACCCTTTATTCTGTAGCAAGGCAGCTACTTCATAGTCTAACTCACAAAGAACTTCTCCAGTTACATGCATGATGCTCCTAAACAATATATTCACCATGGGATACTCTTACCATTATTCCTTTGTGTGTGATGTTATATTTATTCTCATTAGATCTGTTCCATTGCTTTGTCTTCCAAGATATTGTAGATTCTTGCTTTCAACTATTTACTGTCTCTTTCAACTTCCTTATATCTGTAGATGTGATAAGCTGTGCCTTCTTGACCTTGGTCTAAATCACTGACTAAAAAGTTTAGGAGTAGAGAGGATGGAGTCTTATGGAACTCCACAAGGCAAGCTCCTTAAAGCTGATCCTGGTCCATTAATTAGTGTAACCCAGTCCAGCAAATTCTCTTTGCATATTGTCCATAGTTGCTGATCTTTTCCACTAGAGGAGACTGTGCTAAAGAGGCTTGGGCAATGTAACAAGACAGGCTAGTTTAGCAGATCTTACCACTGTCCTTGTTTCTGAAAGCTACTCTATGATCGAACTGGATACATCCCCAGGCTTGGAGCAACCTCATGCTGTCAAACATAAAGGTTCAAAGTAAGAGAAGACTTGGAACTCAAGTTTTAAAGGCAACTCTCAACATCCAAGGCCTCTGGCAGATGGTCTTGTTCGTGGAATGCCTGAAGCCCCACCGAACATCCTACTTCTTCCCACAGTGTATATTTCAGAACTGAAGAGAAGGGAAAGGAAGTATTATGTCCGAAGACTGAAGTTTCCTTCTCGTAAAAGGCTTCTTTTTTAGGAGAAGTAGATAGTGATGAGACACAGTCATTACTACAGGTCACTGCAGGCTGCAGATCATTGCAGACCTGAAACTCTTTTCCAACAGACTGGGTTCCAGTGACTTAGTTGAGTTTTTTTTAAAAAAGAGAACTTTATTTGACTAGTTCCACTTTAAGATTTAGTTGTACAGTCTCAGGTTGATGTTGTTTCCCCCCATTTTATGCACATGTATATGTCAGCCTATATGTGTGATGTTCATTCCCCTCTCCTACAGTACTCATTTGCATTTGGGAATATATTATTGTTTTTGAATTATTGCTCATGTTTTAGCTTTCTCGCCTATTTTAAAATGCTATCTCTTTACCAGGTGTATAGAAAATTGAGGCAATTATAGAGAAAATTAAAGCAAACAGCTCCTTGATATTAAGGGAAGAAAATTCCATTAACCTGATTACCAACATATATCACTTTATGCAACATATGTGTGGTATAAAAGCAATCCTCCCAATTAATTTATGCACAAATTATAGTGATAATTTTTCCTTTTCTCATTGAGCATAAGTGAACAATGGCTTAACATCTTAGTTTACATTTTACTGTGCATAGGGACGTGTCTATACAAAAATTGATTTAAATAATTACCTTGTAACATATTTGTTGCATTTTCAAATTTATGCAGGTCATTTTTTTAAGCTGGGTGTGCCTGTGTCCATTTGCCTGCCTGATTATTTTTGAAAGGGTCTCCAGTTCACTCAGGATTTGCCTTCATCCCCATCAGTGTAGTCAGTTTTGCTCCACCCTAGGAGCTTAGTTAACAGGGTAACATTCCAGAATGGAATTCTGGACAACACTCACATTCTTTCCATAAGCACCATCTAACCTACATTCCTCAACATCCTCGGATGACAGCCTAGGCTTTTTCAGTGAGCGCATTTCAGAAGCGAAATTTCTTACCTCAATGTTGCAGAGACACTCTTCTAACTTGGTAACAACTTCAGAAAATTCGGGTCTTCCCTGTAAAGAAAGAAAGGACTTGTTTCCCAAAAGAATATAAGAGAGGCAATTCTCCTAGGATTTTAAATTGGGTATTTGCATTTGTAAAGAAAGATTAACAATATGTATATTTTTATTTAAAATACACTTGTATTGATGTGTTAATTGAATGTTCATTTGCTGTTCAGGGAGGGATGTTGTCTCCCTCTGATAAGAGTTTTAAGTCAGAATTTGCAAGTACATTCAGATAATAAAATAGTGAAAAATCTTTAATTAGTTTTGCATGTTTTAAGTGGCAGGTTTTCTTCTTCAAAATGAAAGAATAAAGTAAATACTAAAAACTATTAACTATCTCCATGCCTTATACTGTACAATGTGTCTATGGGAAAAAAACTGCTAAAGCTAATTTTGTAATTAGCTTCACTTCTGAAAATGCTATCTTAGATGCAAAGCTAGAATCGATAGACCTCTTGACCACATCCTATTTTATGAGTTAAAGCTAAGCATTTTATCTTCAAAATGTGCTATTAAAGAACTTGTCTATTATAAACCCCTGTGTCTGATTAGTTTGGTTAAACAAACATTTATAATCTGATTATATTTCACACTTTGTTCTAGTTGCTGGGAATATAAAAATAATAATGGATCTGTGAAAAATTCTCTGATTATGGAAAATGTTGGTCTCTTTTGAAGAAATTATATACCTCCTTTGTCAGATCCTGAGGACTACATAACCTATCCATTCTCCTTTTATGAAACTTTCACTGCCGGGAGGTAGATAGCCCAATTTAACATTCAGGTGCAGTAACCAACTAATTTCGATTTTTAGTAGAACAATTTCTCCCTTAATATCTAACCCTCCCTTGAGGACACTGCTCCTTCCATAGTCCTCCAAAGTGGAAGCTGTTTTCTGTGGCATATTCCTTATACCTCTAGGTTGGGTGAGAACATGATAGGGCAAATGGGGGTCTATGTCTTCCTTACTTTCAAATGATTCCACCTCTAAACACCACCAGCTTTTTGAGCTATTACGATGAATCACTCTCCCTCATTCTTTGAAGTTTTAGTGCCACTGCTCATTGTCATGCTCTCTACCATTATTCTTGGTGTTTTTATTATCCATGTAGACAATCGTGACACTGGCCTGACCCCTGGATTCCTTCGTCCATTCTTATGCAAATGATCTGATTCTCTACTTCCCCTTACTCACTTAGCCCCCTAGTCACTCCCAGACCCTGCTATTAATAATGCTCACAGCCCTTCCTTGTGCTCTGTCCTTGAATTTCCCCCAGATCATGTCTGCGGACTCTATATCCTTTCTTTCTAACTGACTTCTTCTGGAACCCTGATGTCAACAATCTTTAACTCCACAAACCATTATCAGTTAAAAACAACAACAACAACAGATAGGGAACAGTTTTTACTGCGAACATTTTCAAATACACCCCAAAGTAGAAAAAAGAATAGTATACTAACTCCCCATGTATATATTACACAGACTTCAAAACCACATTTCTGCTAATGTTGTTCTATCTATTATCTATCTATCTATCTATCTATCTATCTATCTATCTATCTATCTATCATCTATCTATCTATCATCTTTTAGTTATCTGTTGTCTAAAGAACGTTTCTTGTTGTTTTGTTCATCCTGCCTTCTTTTCACTGTCATTCACTCACCTCATTTTCTCCATCACTTACCTTAGATGTCACTGACAATCACAATCATTCTCTTCTATACAGCCTCAACTCTTTGTCCTAGCATGCATTTTTCACACTATTGAAAAATCCCAATGTTGATTAAATACATCCTGACTGGTCTTACTTCAACATCATGACCCTCTAATGCTGCATGGATCCCCAGTACAACCTAGAGAGCCTATTCCATATTTCTAGCTCACTCACTTTCTCACACTTCAGATGATTATTTTGTACCTTCCCCTTTTTCCCAATCCTCTAGGTCCCACTACTACATCACCCACCCACCTATGTCTAAATTCATATAATCTGACTTTATTCCTTTGCTACAGATGAACTTTGTCTGATTCTATCCAATTCCTTCACTGTGTACTAGTCCTTATATCTGCTAATCTATGAAAAGACATTACTGTAACAATAATTCTCCCTTCTATTTCTTATATCACTGATGTTCCCTTTCTATTGTTTAACTCCATCAACATATAAGCATACCACAATTTTTCCCATGTTAAAAACAAATAAACACCAATAAAACAAAACTCTTGATTCCACTTCTTCCTTAAGCTATTACTCAATTTTTCTGTTCACCAAAATTGCTCTAAAGTCTTGATTAAATTAGCAGTTTCTTATTCTCCTCCTCCAATTTGTCCTCTATTCCAATCAGGCTTTCTTCTGTAACTCTCCTGAAACTGCTTTTGTTGCAGACACACAGACATACCTCCTCACGGCTAAATTCAGTGGTTAATTTTCAATGCTCATTTTTCTTGGTACATTGTTAAAGACAAATCATCATTCTTTGGTTACTTTGAAACATCTTCAGTTGGGTTTGAGATAATTAGTTTCTCATTATGCTTCTTTTCCTTCATTTGCTATTTCTCAGTCTCCTCTTTTAGTTTCACTTTTCTTTATTATTAAATTTTAGATTTACCAAGACTCATTTTGGGGGCCTTGTTTTCTATTTTCAGAGTGAGTTTGTTAAGGATTTAATTCAGTCTCATGGCTTTAAAAAAAAAACAAATCCTAAATGTTGTTATCTCTCTCAGTATTCCACCTTGAAATCTAAACTCATATATGCAATTTCTTGCATTTATGGTCCCCCCACTTCTGGAACTGGCAACTTCTTTTGCAGAGGCTCAGAACCATGGCACGATCTCCAAATCCCCCGTTACACTCTTGCTTTGAATCCACCAGCAAATCACATTCACTGTACCTTCAAAATGTATGCAGAATCTGAATGGACAAAGAGCATGTATACTGAACCAACCCTTCCCACTAAGAAATGTAAAATCTGGACAGAATGGAAAAGATAGCTACCAGAAGACAGTAGAGTGAATGAACACAGGCAGATTCCGGAGGAAAGTCAGTTGGAAGAAAGGAAGAGCATGGGATAAGTTTCTCATCTGTTTTACTACTACTACTACTACTACTACTACTACTACTACTACTACTACTACTACATTTATCCTGAGGGCAAACCCCGTCTGCATCTTAGAGAGAAATTAAAATTCTCATGATATACCTACAGATTTGCTTTGTTGAAGAACCAGAGGACAGAATTCACGGCAACCAGAGTGTATTAGCTATGGTTTTATAACAAATTATCACAAATGCAATCATTTAAAACAATACCCATTTATTATCTCACATCACAGAGTAACTGAGCCCTTTGCTCAGGGTCTCATCAGACTGAAATTAAGGTGTCATCTAGCCTTATGATTCTCCTCTGAGGCTCAGGGACCTCTTTCAAGCACGTTGGTTATTAGAATGTATTCCTTTGAGGCTTTATGACTCCGGTCCCTGTTCTCTTACTAACTATTGTTCAGGGGTGACTCTAAGTTTCTAGAAGATACCCACAATTCCTTGACACATGGACCCTAAAAGTATTATATTAACAAGGTCATTAGCTTCTTCCTGACCAGAAAGGGCATGTTTTTCTAATTTTTTCCTCTGTGACTAACTGGAGAAAAATTCTCTGCTTTTATGGGGCTAATCTGGTAGGTCAAATCTAACCAGGATAATTCTCCTTTGGCCCATAGGAGGAAGCATGATTATGGGAGTAATACCTCATCATCATATTCACAGGTTCTGCCCAAATTCAAGGGGGGATTATTGTTGGCATGTACACCAGAGAAGAGAAATCTTGGGTCCATCCAAAAATGAGAGGGGATCCTGGAAGAAGAGCATTTGAAAGAGGGAGTTCCAGTATCTGCCTATAAACTCTGCCTAAATCTCTGTCTGACCTCTGAACCACATGGTGGTGTAGACCAGAGAGGTTAAAAAAGGTTGAATGAAGTTATTAAAAAATAAAAGAAGTTAACTGAGATTAGGTCTTTTGTCCAATGCAAGAAATTTTTCTTACTATTTTCTTAGACTGGAATTATCTTACTTTTATTCTTTGCTTGTGGAAATCCTCTGCCCTCTCCAGGCCCAATTCATAAAACATGTCTTTCTTCAAATGTTCAAGTAATTACACAAAATAATTTTCACCTTTACATAGATTTACCTTATTCTTCCTTATATTATAGCTAAGTATTTACATGTCTATATCACTAGCTAGAAAGTGCTTTGAGGGTAAGGCATGGTTTAGTTACTCCTGCATACCTAGCATGTTCCATTGTACAGGATAGCTTAGTTGAGTGCAAATTTGCTATGTTATATTGCATCATGATACTAAAAAATTATTCAGAATCTCACTGCCCCTTGTCTAAACCACTGACATCTCTTTCTTGTGTTATTATAATTGACTTCCTTGCTGCTTCTGTTTGTTGCCTATTAAAAGTATGTTCCCAACCCACAACTAACATCACACTCAATGGTGAAAAGCTGAAAGCTTTTCCTCTAAGATCAGAAAAAGACAAGGATGCCCATTCTTAACAGTTTTATTCAACATAGTATTGGAAGTCCTAGAAAGAGCAATTAGACAAGAAAAAGAAATAAAATGCATCCAAATTGGAAAGGAAGAAGTAAGACTATCACTATTTGTGGATGACATGATGTTGTATATAAAACACTGATAAAAGAAATTGAAGAAAACAAAAATAAATGAAAAGATATTCCATGTTCATGGATTTGAAGAATTAATAGTTTAAAAAAAATTTCCATACTACCCAAAGCAATCTATAGATTCAAAACATTCTCTATCAAAATTATAATGGCATTTTCATAGAAATAGAACGAATAATCCTAAAGCACATATATGAGAGGGGGAACCCTCCAAAATGGTATTTATTTATAAAAAATGTGTATTTATTTTTACATGCTTAAACTTTAGTCACATTCAAAGTACTCCCCATTTGATGCAATACAGCCTATTAAGATTTTTTTTTCACCAATCAGAACAGTTTTTAAACTCGTTGATTGATGACTTTTAGTGCTCCTACCATTTTTGTTTCACCTTTTCCACATCAGCAAAACATTTCCTTTTGAGGACATTTTCATCCAAGGAAACAAACAAACAAAAAAAGTCACCTGCGGTCAAATCAGGTAAATAGGGATGGTGGGGCACAGGGTCATACCATTATTTTGACAACTGCTGAACACTCAGTGTGACATGGATAGGTGCACTTGTGAATCACCCATAATGCTCCTGTTTACTCACCTTCTAAGTGTGGCATCTAAATCCATAAGGAATAGTTCAGTTGCAATTAAGTGAGATTCAGTGCCTAAGATTCTAGCTTCTGCACATTAGAAAGAACACTAGGTTGAGAGTTAAAAGACTTGAGGTTAAATATCTAATACTATGTGACTTTGGATAGTTTATTAACCATTCTGAGCTTCAGTTTTTCTCAACCTCAAATTGAGTTGCAGCATTAAAAGAATTATAGAAGGTATATCTGAAGCTCACAAAACTAAATTCTTTTACAAAGTAACTTAATCTTTTAATAATCTATACTAATGAGTTTGTCCTGAATGTGAGCTCTTTGAATTTATAGTCAAACACTTTAACAGTTTGGTTTAAATCCTATACAAATTAAGGATTGTAGCCATTTGCCTGGCATCTTGTGAGAACCCAAGGTGCTCATTAAAAGGCAAAAATCACCAAAATTCCTCAGGAGAATTTTGTAACGAAAAGATGGATAATAAATGTCAACACTATGATGTGCATTATTCTCCACTTTCCTTTCAGGTGGATGGCTCATACTCTCCGCCATCATGCTGGGGTTGGTGGCAGCTTGCCCTGTGCCATGTTCAGTGTGCACCAAAGACGTAACCCTCTGTCACCAGTTAACCTATATAGTAGGTAATAACACCAATAACTCTTAAAAGCCATGTTTAGTGTGCCTGCAAAATTCTTGTCATGCCTTTCATTGCACTGACTGCTTTCTGGGCTCAGCTTAAAGAGGTAAACTTTTAAAGAGCAAGCCATTTTTAGTCACATTCCCAGTGACTAAAGACTGATAACATTATGTTCTTTTCCTGTTCCTGGTGTTCTCAGCCCAAACTAAAGACTTTCAGAGGTAATTGAGACATTTTGCTATTACAGGACAAAACTACCATTTCATGCAGCTTCACTTTTTTATATAAAAGAAAGAAATAGATTACTTAAATTATATTTTTGTCCACACTTCGTACAAATTTGAACTCTACTACTGGCTGGAAAAAATACCAATGAATCAGAAACCTGCACTGTAGTTGTTCAGCATTAGTAAGATTAAGTGATGTAACAGAAAAATAGATTATCATCAAAGTGCACCTAATTTTGAAAGTCTAGTCTTTTTTATTGATAGTAAATGAGCTGGAGAAATGCTAACAAGATACGCTGTCTGTATTCATTACATATTGCTTGCTTAAGTCAACAATTTAATAAGTCGCCTTATTAACAAATTTGAGGAGAATGTGATTTACATCCTGATGTCTAAGAAGAGATAAACAAGCTATAAAATGTACCAATGAAAATTTTTCAGAAATTAGTCTGAGTTGAGATGAAGAGGAAGATGATTTCTTCCATTTCTAAAATCCTATGATTTTATGGGAATTAAGAGGTAGCTGTTATTGTCATCCCTGACAGGAGAGAGACAGCTTCAAGCCTAGTCGATTGTATACTACTGCCAATCAGTATTTAAAACATTTAAACACTACACTTCCACCCTCTCAGTTGGGTTCCTAACTTCATTATATGTGCGTATGTATGTGTGTATATATTATTTATTTTTGCCTGGAGATAGCGGATGTCTATAAGAAACAAATATTGCTCATTTACATTGCTATACCTCTGTATCTTCCTTCTCATTTACAGAATGCCAAAACTGTGAAGTTAAATCACATAAACACAAAGAAGTAAATGGATGGCTTGTGAGGGAGTGTTTGTCTAGTCCTAGACAGGAAGTAACTGACAGAAACAATAGTCTGTTCCCTCAAAGTTGACAAATCCCTCGAGGACTAGGGATCCATAAAAACAAAAACTCCCTCAACTCATTAAAACAATGATCAAATAAAGTGCTGAATTGGCCAGAGTTAATAGAATTCAAATAATCAGTGATAAGTATTTTTTTTAAGAAATACCATGACTTAAACTTACTTGTGCTACAGAGATGGGAACAATTCTTAAAAAGAAGGCACTGTGAAAATCCTTTGTCTTTTACATTTTTAAAATCTCTTTGTTTCAGTGATGCGGTCTGCATTTCATAAGGGAATTGTGACTTGCTTCCTTCGTGGATGATTGTTCTAATATCACCTGTAGACCTCCCAGGGACAATGGACTCTTCTATCCTTATGACACTGTCATTTGCAGTCAAAACAATTTTAGCATGAGAAAGATGTGTTACAATAACTCCTGATTATAATATATCTTCATTGAGTTAAAACGCTTTGATTTCTAATGACTGAACGGTGATAGCTCTGAGGTGATTATGGAGAAGGGATTTAACAGTTGGAAGCCCTGTGTGCCACCTGTCTTCACATGATGGACTTCATTGGAGGGAACAGATATCAGACAGGAGGCTGAGGTGGCCCAGACTATAATGAGAACCCCACTGACAGATCCTCGGGTTGTCTGCAGAGAATATAGATCCTTACTGAGTCACCAACTTTTAGCCTGGAGCTAAAAAGCAGAAGCCAGTCCTCCTTCTCACTCCCCACCCCACGAGGCCCCCCTTCTGGGCCCCAACCCATACCTTTATATTTGAGAGAAAAGATGATTGAGTTCACAGCATAAATATGCATTGCTAATGGGAAACTGGTTAGCAAGTTCAGATGCAGGCTGGGCTTTTGGGTGAATCTGTACTGGGCCAGCAGGGCTGGGGCAGGTCAGTACACAGCCTCACAAAGAAGCAGCCTGAAAAACCACCTTCAAAAACTACATCAATGATCATAATCCCAAACAATGAATTAACTTTGACATGTAAAGGAACAGATGGGTTTATGTTCTCAAATAAACATGTCATAGTAACAAAGAATATAAAAATCCATCATTCTGATAAAGAGCCTGGCTTCCCCTTAAACTGAGAAATCAGAGACTTGTTTTCGTTTTGTTTATTGTTCTTACCCAGGCGATCAGATTTCTCCAGAGGGTATTGATTATCTCTGCTCTGCACCTCACTTCCCGCCCACTCATGTGTATCTTGCTTCTAGTCTGTGCTTTTCTTCCCCGCAGCAGCCCCTGTGACCACGAGAGTTTTGATCATCACTGATGGATCCCTCTCCTCCATAGAGAGCACAAATCTCTCTCTCCTGTTTAATCTTGCCCTGCTCTCCTTGAGCAGAAATGGCATTGAGGATGTGCGGGAAGATGCCCTCCATGGCCTTGCAAGGCTGCGGACGTTGTTGCTGGAGCACAACCAGATATCCAGCTCCACACTCACGGATCACACCTTCAGCAAGCTTCGCAGCCTGCAGGTGCTGGTGCTTAGCAATAACGCCCTCCAGACCCTGCGAGGATCCTGGTTCAGGAACAACAGGGGCCTGACCCGGCTCCAGCTGGATGGGAATCAGATCACTAATCTGACAGACAGTTCTTTTGGAGGCACAAATCTCCACAGTCTCAGGCATCTGGATTTATCTAACAACTTTATTTCCTACATTGGGAAGGACACCTTCTGGCCCCTGCCTCAGCTACAGGAAGTGGACCTTTCCCGAAATCGGTTGGCCCAAATGCCAGATGTTTTTACTCCACTGAAGCACTTAATCCTTCTGAGCTTAGATAAGAACCAGTGGAGCTGTACTTGTGATCTCTACCCCCTTGCCCGGTTTTTAAGAAACTACATTAAGTCCTCTGCTCACAAGCTCAGAAATGCCAAAGCCCTACATTGTCAGCCGCCTGCCGCTGCTGTGGCCGGTGCAAAGAGCGTGCTACGGCTGTCTGTCACCAACTGCGATCCCAAGACTTCCAACCTCACTCTGATTCTAAAGGACAGAAGTCCCCTCCTCCCAGGGCAGGATGTGGCCCTGCTGACTGTCCTGGGCTTTGCAGGTATGCCAGCAAAAAAGTGTGCCCTCCTCTTCTCCCTCCTCTTATCCATATCCTTGACAAACACTAATTGATGCTTTTCCTTGGCAACTGGAAAAATGTGCCAGGGCTTGTGGAAGGGGGAATGTATAAGTAGATGTAGGAGGATGTTAGCTGATTTGGCACAGGTTGCAAGAATTTCCTGTTGCAGAAAAGCTGTCTAACATGAAGAAAAGGACCTTGCACCAGAATTCAAGAGCTCTATCCCTGGTATAACTATCACTGTGATCCTGAGTAAGTTAAATTGCTATGTAGACTTCAGCATTCTTGTTTGTAACAAAGGAATAGTGTCTGGAGTTTATCAATCGTTCATATGCTGAAGAGCACTGGTACATTTATTAAGATGCTGGGAGTTAGGGATTAAAAAAGTTATGAGACATGGATTGTTTCTTCAAAGCACCACATATGGGTGCTTCTCTGTTTTGTAGTAAGAATCAGTGGTCTTTACCAAGTGCACGAGGAGGTGCTATTATGACAATCGTGCATCCAACTCTATGGTGGTTGTATAGCATAGTGATGAAGCACATGAGCTCTGCAGTTGAATTGCCCACGTTTGAATCCTGGCTCTGCTATTACTTGCTGTGTGACTTTGGGCAAGTCATTTGAACTCTCTGTGCCTTGGTTTCCTCTTGTTTGGGGATTTGAATTCTAACATTTCTGTTTCTCTCTTTCAAAAACTTGGCCCATCCCTTCACAGACTAAGGAGAGTATAATATTCAACCTTTTCAATTTTCTTTGGTCGTTTTAAAAAATTGAAATTTTGCATCAGCTGCCATTGCACCTAACTGGATGAATGGTATATGCGATGCTTGGTGTCCTTAGTGAAAGAGCAAGTCTCCATGAGATTTCTTGTGTCATTTACCTCAATGTGTGTTTCCCCCTATGCTTGCAGTGTGTGGTGAAATTCTCTGCATCTGCGGTAACCATGGCGATGAGAAGCACATGCGCGCGTGCGTGCGGGCCAGGAGAAGGGTTCCTCAAAGCTGGAAGGCCAGGGGCTCACATCCAGAAGTGAAATTATGTGTTTTGAATATGTGCTATAAATAATCATTGCATAGCAGATTTCTGGGAAATTAATTGAACATCAGATGTCTAACTTCTAAGTTATACCTGTAATCAGGAAGATGGAGACCAGCATCAGGTCTAGGCAAAGGAACTACCACTAGTTTTTCAAACTCATTTGAAAGTCAATTCAAATCATCTCAGAAAGATAAATTGTTTCGAAAACCGTGCAACCATGTCAGTAATTATATGTGCTAAGAAACAATTTACTGTAAAAGATGAAACAATAGGGCAGAGATAGTTTTTTTTTTTTATGTGCTTCTTTGAATACTAGTTCTAAGGGATAATTAACAGATATTGCATAAAAACAAACACAGATTCACATATAAGCAATCTGTGGTGGGGTTCACACAGATGTGGTCTGCGTTGGACTAAACAAAGTGAAGTGGGCTTCTTTACTGCAGAATTTCTCATTGCCTTTCCTTTGCTAATGAGCATTATGGATCTAGGAGGGAGAAATAATGTAAAGCATTTCTCATACTGATTGACCATAAACCCTCTTTGTCACAGAGGATTTCACTGAATTATGTTTTGTAGGACATTGTTTTGCAAATATTATAGTAGGGTAATTTTCAGCATCTTCTAGGTATCTTTTATATCTGTTTTCAGAAAAGATTTTGCTAAGTTAACAACTCTGCATTAGTGTAGAGATAGAAATTCAAAAGACTCCAAAGATTTGTCAAAATGATAGGATAGTTAATGGGCATGAATATGTTCTGATAATTTATAAATAAAACTATATACACTTTGGGTTATAGTGCATGAATTTATCATCATAATGCATCTTTCATTGAGTAATTGTTAAAAATACTGTTTTTAAAAGAGATTCTTCTTCTAAAAAACTCTGACTTATAACATCAGTTCGTTCTGTTCATTATATTAAGGTTCTGCTCCTTCTGAAGTACAAGTGTGGTCACTTATCTCTACCTCTGCACAGGAACAAAAAGACTTGGAACTCTAATTTGGCCTCTGATTTCATTTTATTCCTCAGCTATAGATAAACATCACAATTCAATATAATATAATAATATTCAGTTAATTTAAAACTGATACGTGGTTATTTGGCACCAACCATTGACATCTTGACACTGCTTATTCTGTGACCTGATGGATAAAAATAGAAAGCTTTCATGAAGCTGGAACACACTTCCAATACTTCAATGAGAATTTATCATTAACTTTGCTTTTTATTTTGTTTTGTTTTTCCAACTGTTTTCCTACAGAAAGATTGTCAGAACAGTTTTTAAAAATAGCAACAGTGCCCATGGCAATGAAAATTCAACCACCTTCTTAATAGCTCGTTCAGTCTGCCTACAAGCTTCATTTGCTGCTTTTGCTCTCTGAGCAAAATGGAAACGACCACACCTGACTGGCGATGCGACGCAGGCACAGCTCTAATGCCCACAGTGCTCCCCTTGCCGATCGGACACAGTTAGGGGGGAACTTTATGTTACAATCGGGTTATGCCTGCTCCCATTTCAATGCCGCTGCATGCATTTAAGAAAATTTAGGCCTTTCTTTCCTTTGTTGTTTGGTTTAGTACCTGAATCGACCATGCAAAGAATTTTCTTTCTGATTTGCTTTAGGGAAATTTTTTTTTTTACCTGTCAGCTGAGTGTTGTAGGTACTTATAGGACGATGCAAAACCCAAACAGCAACAGCAGCAGCAGTTGTCAGCATAAACCCCAATGGTCATTCATTGAGCCTTACTATATCAAAATGCTATATTATGTATAGCATTATACATAATGCATATATTATTATAAACGTGTCACATATATTATGTCATTTAATCTCTGGGTGGTATTAATTATCCCCATTGGGCAGAGGGGGGAAATAAGGCTCAGAGAGGTTAGAAAACTTGGCCAAGAAAATTGTCAGAATAAAGCTTTGAATCCTGAGTTTTCTTATGCCATATAAGGGAGATAGTGTTTCCAAAAATTTATTATTTTCATACATTTTAAACACTTAAAATCCAAAGCCTTCATTTGAAATAAATCAAACTCTAGGACCTGGCAATAAAAAAATATTCTGATGTAACTTTTGGTACCACCTTTAAAAAATGTTGTGTCTTTAATAGAAATTAAATTATTTCAATATGTTACAGCACTCTCCAAGATTTATTGTTGTCAAATATATTAAAGGGAATTTACAAGACCTCAAGATTTAGTAAACTATACAAAGTTTGGAGGACTTTACCAAAAACTGTCATTATTTTTGTTTAATCTGTAGTTTTAACAGAAAAAAAAATGAAACAACCATGGCTGAAACCTTCATTTTTCTTTCAAGTTCAAAATATATCATCACGTTTCCATTAAAGTTGTCTGCAGTGGAGGGAACCATGCATGATGCAGTCAACCAATGAACCTAGAGTGTAGATATCACATCATCCACATTTTACATCACTCATTCTGAATTCTCTGGGGAAACTGTCCTGTCTAAGCTTCTGTGAAGTTTGCAGGCAGAGCTGGGCTTAGAACACATTGTTCCTACATCCATCAACACTGACACCACGTCTTCCTGATCACCATTTTGGGGATTTGTAAAATTACAATACTCAGCAGTTTTCATGATTAGAATTCATAAACAGAATTCCTTATGTTTATTTAATACTCAATAGACATTTCCGGTGTGCCTCCTCTCTGCCTGAGTTATGAGCACGGGAGATACATTTTTGAACAAAATTGAAAGTGGCCATTTTCTCATAGTGCTTAATTCTGGCAGGGAAGGACAGACAGTGAACAAGAAAATTAGTAAGTGAAAAGGATAATTTTATACTATTTTAGATGCTAAGGTAAGAAAGGAAAGCACTGTGACATAGAGGGAATTGAGGTGTAACTGGAAGACCAGTTTAAACATCTAGGTGGTTGATGATGTCATTTATTGAGATGGGAAACAGAAAGGGAGACACGGGTTGGACTCTGTACTTGGGTTTGAGAAACACTGCCTTTGCAATTTTATTCAGAGGATAAGCTCTACCTTCATAGAACAGCAAATGAAAGTACCACATAATCTAAACTTAGATGTTAATCATATGGTTGAGGAAGTTCATAGAAGGGAATGATCAAGGAAAAAAAACAGCAGAGTTATCAATAAATTTGGAGATATTGATTTAGATTTTAGAGGTTAAATAAAATTCAAATTAGCAGAGGTAGAAGGAGGTATTACAAGCATCACTAAGAGCATGCACAAAAGCTTAGAAGTACATTTTTAGACTAATAAATTGAAGAGTTTGAAGCATAGTGTTTGAATCTGAAAAATAATGAAACATCAGGCTAAAAGAGAGGTCACAGCCAGATTGCACCAAGCCTTGGATGTCGAGGAGTTTGGCCTTTATAATGGGAAGCCAAGGGGGTATACTGAGCTCGGGTGTGAATCTTTAGGGGTGGTCAACATAGAACAATATGATGTACAATCAATTTTCCTTCTTGAGGAGGAGATGTGGTATATGATAATTTCAGATATATACTAACTCTGGACTATTTTGGGGATTGACTATGGGATTAAGAAATAGGAAATTTGAAATTAAGCTGGTTTCCCATAGGCAGGAAGAGAATTCTAATGCATGAATTATTTTATCTGGAGTGAATTTCAGTCTATTAAAAAAATCCTTTTTTATCACTAAAGACATTCCAGACAGTATTGTTTTTATCATTTTTAATAGACACACAAAAAAGGTTCAAATTAGAACACGGAATGTGTCAATAATGTGGCCTCTCGCTGAACTGTTATTTTTCCACATGATGATAGACCTTCCCACCCATTCCGATGCCCTTTAAGCCATTAACCTTGATATTTGTGGATTTCACATTTGGTGACTTATATATTTCTTCCTATGATGTTATCTTTTACTGGTTTCTCTGTTTGTCACAGGAGCTGTTGGTCTCACTTGCCTAGGTTTAGTTGTATTTAACTGGAAACTTCAACAAGGCAAAGCAAATGAGCACACATCAGGAAAGCTTTGTTGCAGAACCTGTGGTGAATCCCCGTGTGCTCACGAGGCAAGAAACCACCACTCTAAAGGATACTGTAACTGCCACTTAACCCAGGAAAACAAGATAAAGGTCCAGTCCATTGTGGGGTCCAGAAAGGAAATGGCACTTTTACAGGAGAGCAGCCACCAAGCAGCACTGACCTCTGAGTCCACAGCCACTGAAAGGTCACATAGAAATCTGAAAGGGAAGGACCATGAGGCAGACAGCACTTGCATCTGCCTTGGCGGCAGATTGCAGCAGTCAGGATGTTCAGCCCGTCCTGGGAATATGGCAGCTTTTAATGAAGCGGGCTTACTTGCAAGATACTGTCCAAAGACAGTGGAAAATCTAAGGAATCTTGAGCCTGGGGAAGTCCAACCTCAAACTCTGCCACAGCGTGTAACAAGAACAATAGGTGAGTGGTCTTGTTTTAGAAAACGTCACTCTGTTTAAATTCCTCTGAAGGAGGTCGCCTCTTTTAAATGCTTCAACAGGAGAATAAAAATCATTGTAGCACCAGTCTATTCCTTTTCTAAAAACATTGTGAGTGTGTGTGCATGTGTTTTGGGAGCAACGTATAGATGGAGACTCCCCACCTTCAAGAGCTGAGAGTACATCCTGTTGTAAAGTGAATTTTGTGATCCAACACCTAACAATGTTAAAAAAAATAGAAGAACCCTTTTAAATAGCAATAGTGCTGTTAAGATTTATGGGAACCTGAGTATCAGCTTCCATTCTAACATCCTTCTAGCTCTAACGCCAATTCTGCAGTAAGCAACCTTCCCAGAGCATGACATGTTAGAAGAATGGGCCTTCTAATGCTAGTGATTCATTTCAGGAATGATGTCAAGACACATACTTTGCTTGCTGAGTTGTCAGGGATGATAACTTCCCAGTCCAGGGAAAGTCAGGACTTAATTCATTGTCCCATGTCGGGAGCCAAGTGAATCTGGCCATGACATCTACCCACTGTACATGGGCGATGTCAATATTTAGGTGGAGGCAATGAATTAAATGTCTTCCTTTTTCTTCCTGAATAGTAAGGCGATGCTTTCAGGCTCAGCAGTGAAAACTTTGACAGCTGCTCTGTAAAGAGGTTCCTGTCATTTATTTGAATTGGATTACAACAAGCAGAGCTTTCTTTCAGAATGTGAATGACGGAGGCACTGCACCAAGGCATGCTTATCATGGGGATCCAGCCCTGAGGATGGATTTGGGAACCATTGGAAAAGAATAAAACTGTATGTTATTTCACATGTAGCATAAGGCCGGATGTGAATTTATTCCATTGCCTTCCCAGATTTTAGTTTTTACCAGTTTCTGGGGATTGCTAATTTGACTCAAAAGAGGAATGACCAAGGAAATAAACATCAGCCATAAAAACCAGATCAGACTGGTTTAGTTTGCAAAAAAAAAAAAAAAAAAAAAAAAAAGTTCTTAGCCTTCCAATACAAACATACTTTAGGCACACGCTTCCTTTTAGCTTTGCCGGGTGCCTTAACTTCTCTGTGGGAAAATCCTACACTGAAGGGAATATGGCCTCTTAACCATGTAAAACCCAGTCCCTTGTCTCATACAGAAAACACTGGTTGGTCAAACTGATAGACTTTTAAGACACATTTGAAATCCTGCTACATGCCAGGCATTGTGCTACAGCTGGAGAGGACAGGTATTTGAGGAGAAATCAACAAAGGCCACATCTGCTCCTGAACTGCCATCAATAAGGGGCACTATTACTCTGACAGTGCCTTCTGATTGGTAGCACAGAGCTGGTGTTTCAGGGGTAGAGACTTTAGCTATGATCTCGTCATATAGTTCTTTATATTTATCTCTGAGTCACAGAACTCTGTTAGAATCTGATAAAGGCTACATATTCTTTCCCCAGAATAATTTTATGCCCACATAAATTTTATACCCACATAAAGTTATATCCACATAAAGTTTCCATCTAGTCTAATCTTCTGATATCCAGAGAGTAAGTGGCTTCTCCAAGGTCACCCAGAAAGTTGAAGGCAGGTCTTAGATAATATTAGATGCTATTCTGAGGCTTATAGTTCACCTCTTCCTTTCTATCATTGAGTAAAAATAATTCTTTCTTTTTCTGGATAAAAGAAACAAATCCACAATATTGAGAAAGCGCACTGGTAAGATGCAATTTTAAACATAATATGCACTGTGGTTAAGAAGATAGGATTTAGTGTCAGACAGACCGGGGTCAAGTTTTGCCCATGTCATTTAGCAGACATGGCTGGGGGGAAACGTTCAACCTCTCTAAGCCTTTTTTTTTTTTAATTTTTAAAAGTGATAGAATAATAGGACTTGTTCAGTAGATCAGGATTCTTGTGGTTATTAAATGAGATGGTGAATGTACAATATTTAGCACAATATCTGCCTCTTAGTTTATGCTTTTGTCAATATTATTTAACATGTATCCTTAACCTGGACCATTTAAAAATTCCAGACAGAGATTTCTGTAACTCAGAACAGGCCATATACTAAAATACTTATTCATTTAACAAATATTTAATGAATGCTGTGATTGGTGTTAGGACATAATACAGGTATGATCTCTGCTTTTATGGATCCAAGATTATTATATGCATTTTTCTTTTGTTGTTGAAACTTGAACACTATTCGATACTTTATCATGTCTTTTCTAATACTCAGTTCCAAGTGAGAAATGAATGCAGAAAAAAATTACTATGGTTATTTGAAAAAGATTTAAGTGTTATTCATATTTAAATATACTTAATCAACAAACAACTAATCAAAAGATGCACAACTCTGAACATTTTTATTTCCAATACTGCAACTTTAAGTTAGCATCCCACCTGATTAAAATGTGGCCACAGAGAGTGTCGTTGCAAACACAACAAATTGCCAAATGTCCTTGTGGGTTTGATGAAAAATTAGAAAATATTCAAGAATTGCTATAATTAGAAGAATCATTTTTACCCCTTTGATAAGGTTTCTAAGCATCTGTTCCGTTGGGGTAATAAAACTCTGCTCAGTGTTAAATTCCTGCATTTATTGTTCCACAGATATCAGCAGTGACACATTTAGTAGAAGATATGCAATGCGAGCTTCAGCTTTGGCAAGAGAAAGTCTTGAAAAGCATTTAACAAATGAATCATGGCAGCTTCCAATAGAAAAAGAAGACAATGGCTTACAACCTCACAGGCAGCGACATTTTATTACCAGCTCATCATCCAAGCCTTATGAGCCTGAAGAACACTATGTACAAAAGACCTTACAAAAACATGAATTAAAATACGATGATCCTTGTGAACTGTTAAAACAGAGCAGGCCTCAGTATTTTCAGCCCAAAAAATCTCTTATCTGTAAGTATGTGCCCTATGACCAATTTAAAGATTATGTGAAAGAAAAGAAGCCACATAGTCGAGAACATTCAAAGCCTAAGAATGAGCAAATCCAAATTTATAGTGCAATAGAAAAATTCCTTATGAGTGAGGACAACATGGAGTTATCAGGGTTATCAACAAATACCAAGAAAACATATTCCCCTAGGAGTGTTAGCTTCCGTGATCCTAGTTTAGTTGAAGAAAATAGGCTGGAGATGTCACCCAAAACATCAACCCGTTCGAAACAGCAAAAAACTCAAAGCAAGCGCCTGACCACCTTGAATCTCAAAAAAGGGAGCCGTGCGCGCGAGAGAGGCAAAGGAGGAAAATGGCTTACTGATACACAGATTCTGAAAGAAAAGGGGATTGATCAATCTGATCTCAAAGGGAAAATTAGAAAGCAAAATTTAAGGATAAAATTAAATTCACACCCTTTTAGAAAAACCAGAGTCCACCCAGAAAAATCCTTACCGGAACTCCCTCCAGAATGCGAGCAAGTATTGTTACCTCCTAATAAATTATCCAAAGCTTCTAAGAAAGAAGCCAAAACAAACCTCCTGTCATCTGCAGTTTTCCCCCAACAGCCAGAGAGTAACAACTATGCTGCACTCACTTCAAAGAGACTGCCTCTCAAACATGCCCCAAATCAGACCACATATTACAAAAAACACACTAAAAAGGCTCCTCTGCTCACTGCTAACAACTTACCTGCAGTCAACCAGAGCTCCCTGGAAGGCAACCGTCACCCTCCTGGCCTCATTTCTGATGGAAGCCAAGCAGCATTGCCCGGACTCGTAGCCCCTGCAGCTGAACGCAGGCACTCACACGCTCCATTCTCGACCAAG
This sequence comes from Glossophaga mutica, assembly GCA_039655065.1. Classification (NCBI taxonomy): domain Eukaryota; kingdom Metazoa; phylum Chordata; class Mammalia; order Chiroptera; family Phyllostomidae; genus Glossophaga; species Glossophaga mutica. Next base: position 54,482,527 of record CM077307.1, on the reverse strand, counting down.
CAAGTGGAAGGTGCAACTCACCTGGCATTGATAGGTTCCTGTTCTTTACCGGGTTCTTGGGAAAATGCAGGCAGTGATGTTTTAGCATCCTGCCATTCCAGGAGGACTACTGACCAAGAGGCAACACAGCCCACTGAGCACACTGAGCAGGACAAATCTGAGACCATTGTGCTAACCCAGTTTTCTTTGTCCTTGGAAAATCCAACACAACCTATTGGTGTCCACAAGACTGACACCTACAAGGAACATACTGTAGATCTAAATCAAACGTTGCAGCATGCAGTGCAACACTCAAGTCATGAAGAACTTGGAAATGAAGAAAAAATATTGGTGACAGAACCCAAAATATCACATCTGATTACTGAAAATTGTATTACAGACGAGGGGACAGATGTAGGAAAAAAACTTCCTAAGACAGAAACATGTGATCCCTCTCTCATTCCCCAAACAGAATCCAAGGGCAACCTAACATTTATGAAGATGAAATCTGTTGCATCCCAAAATAGGGTGGAACTTCCCAGGGGTATCAGTACTTCTCTTAGCACTCAAGCCATCTCACATCTGACCAATGGTAGTGAAAAAGAAACTGACAGCACAAACGCATTGCCGGGAGATGAAGGCACCCAAGCACTAGAGATAAAAATAGTAGGAAAAGAAGAGGAAAAAATGCCTGATAAGAGCAAGGCAAATGCTAGTATGTTAATGCAGACCAGACAGATGACCTTAAAAGGCATGACAAAAGAAAAGCAGCAAACTTGGGAAAATGGAAAAAGTAAAAATCTTACATTACATGGTTCAAGTACTGTTGAGGCTACAATTACAGCTGAGGATTTGAGTGTTATAAGTTGTCAGGAAACTGAAAATAGACTACCTTCTAGTGAAACAGATCTTCAAATAAATTGTAATATGCATGATTTGAGAGAGGCTCCAAATACTCAACCAGATCAAGATAGCAGTGCAAATAAAGAAGCCACAATGGCATCGGAGACATTTGAAGCACTTCCCCCACTACCAGAGGTAAAAGAAATTTAGTTTTGAGGCAGAAAATGAGGTGCCTCTAATTCCTAGAAGAATAAATGAAGCTGAAAACTCTGCTCTAAAGCACTAACATTGCATCCACCATCGGCTGAATATGCTAATATATCACCTTTGGAGGCAGAACAAAGTGAACAAAATAACTCAAATAATAATCATTTTCTACTTTAGCTTTCTTCAAAAGAACACACAAACCCCCTCAGCTTTTGCATGCATTTCAAATGCATTATTTGGGAGAAAAAAATCCTTAGCAACTCTTTGTTATCAGTGAAATAAAAGTACACGTTTGAATATAAAGCAAAAATCAAAGATGGAGCCACAAGATATATTTGACACAAATGAGTTTTCTTCTCTAAGGAATGGGGAAATGGGAAAGGAAAATTTTGCCTAGTCCTGGAAAAGAAAGTCAATTAAAAAAAAAAGCTTTAAGTAAAAGAAAGATTAAAGAAGAAAAAAAGTACTCGAGCAGATTTACACTTGATGTTTATTTTATGGAAATTACTATACACATCTCAATTAGTGGTATTACAATATTGCTTTCCACACAAATGATTATATATTCATATTTGTGCCTGATCTGCTTTCCTAATTATGGTATGTAAATAAAAGTTGAGCTTTGCTTGTTAACTGTAGTCTAGCTGATATGCATATTGGTATATTTCAACCATTTGAGAATGTTTGGTTGACAATTATGCTTGGTCCTAAGTAGAGGTCTTTTAAACCTGTTAATTTTCTAAGAGGAAAAAAATCAAGGATTTCTGCAAAAGCTGTAAAATCCTATAAATCCACTAGGTGGAGATCTCAGCTTCGATCATTTTAGGAGAACAAATGGATCTTCAAGATCAACACAATGGATCCTGAACAAAAGGAATTTTAAGGAGCTTTATTGCTTAATTGCCAATTTTTATTAACTTCAGATTCGGAAAACTAAATAATGCATTAACATGTAAGATTTGAAGGTTTGATCTCTTGAGTTGAGCATGCTACTATTGTTTGGTGTTAGCATTCCTTCCTGTGCCCAGAAATTAAATGTGCTTGTAAGCATCAGATTTACAAGTAATAGTAGAATAAACATCCTTCATTCAATGCCACACTTATTTGCCAGATAGTATACTCAAACAATTTTGTTAATATGCCAGTAAACTGTGGAAACATACCTTCACATTTTCTAGTGGGGGGAAAAAGGTTGCAAAGATGACTAACTTCCTTTCACCTCTCTCTATATCTGTCCAGGTATCTGCATCTATACATCTACATTTGGCAATATTATAAAGCTTAGAAGACTCTTAGGACAATGAATAATGCTTACATGCCCCACCTGTCTTCTGTTTTCCTTCTTATTCAAAATGGCCAGCAACTGACAATTTTCTTATTCTGAAAGTCTCTAACCTTATTACCTCTATTCTTTCTCTTTTCTGCCTGGATTCAGAATTTTCTTAGTTATAATTTCAGCTCCTCTCCCCTCTATTTTTGTGCAGACTCTCCACTTGAGCTTAAATCCCATGCCATCTGCCTGCCTCCCCGTTCCCGCTCCCTTTGTTAAGCACCTTTAAGGTGAGAAGAGCCTGTATAATGACTCGCACAATAACTTGATTCTAATTGACAGCTCCCTCAGTTCTATAGACCAGGTTACTTTTTTTCTTGTTAGCTCTCTTTTTCTTTCCTTTTCTTATTTTTTTAAGCACCTTCACCTTAATGCAGAGCCCTTCGTTTTGTTCTCCTCTCACTGCCAACAACATCCCTGATATCTACCGGCCTAATGAGTGCTCCGGTCACTGGCTGCCTCTCAGGAGTCAGGGATAACTGTGCTCCAGGACTCTTTTCTCTCTTCCATTTCCTAAATCCAGTCTTTCTCCGCCTTATGATGTTCTGTTTCCTTTGAAGTAGTTCCCAGGTTTACCCCTGGTTCTGAATCCCCATGGTAACCATCGTAGTCTTTGTGTTGTAATCAACTGGATTACTAAGGGCCCAGCTGGATGCTCTGTCTTCAGTGCCTTTTGCTTCCATTCAGCCCACTAGTTCTCTGTGTTTATCTGGCACAAATTTCCTGGGGTGCTTGTTCAAATGAAAAGTTCCTGTCCCAACCCACAGATTTTGATGTAGTAGATTTAGAACACAGCCCCCCAAATCTTGGTTTCAACAAACATTCCAGGGTCATCTGGAGCATGTATATGCAGCCCACACATTAAGAAACAATGCTTAGCTATTCCAGTGCACACGAGGAGAAAATTCAGTTTCTGCCTCCCTATGGAACTACATACACTTCTTCAAGTGAATAAATCCTTCACACCAAACTCAGATGAATTTTCTTAAAAAATTACTTTTATCATATCTCTTCACTGGTTTAGAGACAGAAAAAAGAATTGCCCATAATTTCAGGTCCAAATTTCCTATTCTTGTTTCCAAGGCTCTCCAAAATCTGATCATTTAACTATGAGGACTTCCTCCCACCTCTCCCTGTTTTTCATTATGCATTTTTCATCCCCAATAGGCTGGTATTCTCGTTGTCTTCTTTTACCTTTATGGGTTTTGATTAAGTTTTATCTTTATAGGTCTTGACTAAGATGACACACACAGGAAACAGTAATGTGCTTCAAATTCAAAAAGTGAGGCAAAAACAATCATAAAAGAAAAAATGAGTAGTGAAATCGATAATCTGGAAAATAATGGCCAGGACAGCATCATGTTAGTGTCTTAGATCTAAATGATTCCAACAATGCCTGGTATAGAGATTTACCCTCAGTGGCTACAGTGTTTCAATAACTAAGGCTTTCCCTTGTGTATTCTCACAACAAATTTGCATATGTTCTCTTTTCGGAGATTGTTTTTCTCTCACCAACCACCTTCATTCAGCAAACTCCTGTTTACGCTCATGGTCTCAGTTCAGGTGTCATGTTGTCCAGGAAGCCTTACCTGACCCACATGAGTGCTTTGTCCCCCACTTGCTAGTATTCTTTAGTATGCATTCTCATCTAATTTGTTTTTTCTTCAACTTAGCTTGTAATTATAAAACCGTTAATGTGTTTATCCAGTTAATCTCCATTTGACCACTGGGACTTAAATTCCACCGAGAGAATATGTCCAAGGAACCCCAGCACCTATTCCTGGGGCTGTATAGTAGAGACTCAGTGAATACTTGTTGAAGAAAATAATGAAAACCAGCCCATTATTCCCTTTTCCTCACCACTCCATTTACTGATATGGTAAAGACCTTACTGGGCCATGTAATGATGACCGAGGCATGTCACATAAAGAAGAAGCTCATTTTCATAATGCTGAGATGTATACCACAACCAAGCCAGGGTCCACCTGACTGACAAGCCCAGATGTTGCCAATCAGAGACTTTGCTTTCCTACCCTCTTTCTCCCTATTCTTTTCCCTGAACCTCATCCCCAGAGCCAGACCTACACTGAGAGTCTTCACTGCTGAGCAGTAAAACCTCTCCACTAAGTACTTGATTTTGGCCTGTTAGTAAATATATATTTCTAAATCTTAATGTACCCTCTTTTGGCCCTATTCTGGTTCTCTTTATCATTCCCCTATCTGTTACTTATGGTATCCATTCTAGCCCCTGAAATACTTTTAGAAGCTTCCAATGATTTACTTTTTTATCACCAAATTAAAACTTCCTTATGTCCCTTATCTATAATCATGAAAAGTCAGTTCACAAAAGGAAAAGGGATTCCCTGGATTGTCATTGTATGCTATTCCTTGGAACAGCTCACATCCCACTGAGAGAAGGAAATTCTGGATTAGGTACTTGGCACTCTTATTCCTGGAAAACGTGTCTGAGGTTCATTGGAAAGACAAGGAAAGCTTATCCTGAACTATTTTAATCATGTAATTTTTTAAACAAGTTTTTTATGGACATCAAAATCCAGATAAGATGATTAGAGACACTGATATGCGGTAATGATATTCATTCCTTTCCTCAATATTCATACCTCAATAAATATTTTGGAGCACTTACTAGGTATAAAATAAAATGACCAAAAAAATGTCCCAGTTTTTATGCAGCTAACATTCTGGTAGTGAGAGAAGATTCTACACATAAATATGTAATCTCTCAGGTTAAGTTGTCAGGAGTAGAGGTTATTTCTTTTGAGATATTCAATCCATGTCCCATCATAATCTTCCCTTTTCTTCATAAGAGTTTCCCGTACATTTGTGGGATTGGGTATTGACTTGGTCTGGGTTTTGCCTTTTGAAAATAGGTAAGTTGCTTTCTCCGTCCAAATGTCTGGACTATGGCTTATTCTATTTCTCCTGTGGTGAGATGCTTTCTGAGATAACAATAGCCTCCCTTTATCTGCTCCTTTCTTTGTCAAAGAGAGATAAAGTGCCTGGGAAGGATCAGAAACAAGGACCTATAAAAAGAGAACAGCAATAACCAGGATGGTTAGAGGTGGGTGAATAAGGGCTATTAGGCCTTTTCGTACAAGGATTTCCAGTGTGAAGAATGTGAACTAAGTCCCTCTGCTCAGAGCAAAGGAATCAATGTGGACTGACGTCAAGACACAAGGATTTCAATAGACAGCAAAACATAGTGGCAGAGGGACTCAGACAGTGTGCTAAACTGAGCTCTCAAGAAAGAAGTTGTGGAATCTCCTCCTTTGTCAGTCTTCGAAGACAAAGTAGACATCAATCAGGTACAAATAAAAAGAATCCTTTTCTGTACACAGATGGTCTGGGATTTCATCCTGGGCTTATATGACTATTTCCTTTTACTCTCTTAAAGTATGATCATATTTTAAAATGTTCTTTCCCACTGTTTACATACCATACTTCACCTTTCCTTTCATGATATCAATCCCTTCCTTTGGGCTCTAAATCTATGCTCTTCACTACTTTATCACAGCCACTTAGAGTTAGAGAAGGACTAGGACCAAGACTCTTGCCTCCTGCTGGAGCCAGTGCTGCTGAGACCACCTGTCATGAGGCCTTTGCCTGGAGGCCTGCCGCTTGGTGAAAAGCCCACACAAACCCATCCTGGGCCAAAATTCTTTCTTTAGAAAATGGCTAAATATGGCTGAAGCATAGTTAATAAAATTGCAGCTGAGATGAGAGTGTGAGTCATCTGTCACCCTGGTTTTTCTTTTACTAATCAGTTGTAAGAAACATTTCAAAATCAGAGAGCAGCAGCAAAGAAATATGAGATACTCAGACTTCTTGAGGCAATTAGAGACGAAAGAGCAGAAGGCACATCAGTCTTCCTGCCTTGACAGTCTTAATATACACACTAAAAGAAGACTTTGGTGTGACACTATTTGTGAGAGATTTTGACCATAACACATTTTCTAAGAGGAAATAAAAATGACTCACTTCAGGACACGCATTCCACCCTCGCATCAGCAGAGATGATATGGGCTTCGGAATAGAATAGCCAATGGGCGGTCTGATGTGATGGTAAGCCATGTCAGCTGCGGCAGCCGCTGCAAACCAAATGGTCATGTCATTTTGTAATTCACATATTCATTTTAAGAAACACATGAACAGGCCACAATCATCAAGAATCAATCTGTGTATCATCAGGAGAGATTCAAAAAGAACTCTGTGCTTTTTTGAAAAACTGAAGCCAAACATTGCATAATTTGATACTATAAGTTTATCTTTATAAATTTATTCATTTGGTTGTTCAGTCAACAAATAGCACAAGGACTGTGCACAGGAACAAAGGAACATACAAAGGAGCATGAGAATAGCAAGTTATTTAGGGTGTGTGGCTGAAGTAGAGGGTCGGTACATGATGTTACAGAAAGTAAAGACAGAAAGACAGATTGGACCAGACTGTACAATGCCATGACTCTCAGGCTAATGAGCTTCCACGATACATAGCAAGACATGGTGTGCCACTGAACTTTGTACTTCTAGTAATTGGGCAAAGCAGATTATTTTTTAAGTTTAAATTCCATAACTATTACAAGAATGTTAGGATTTTAATTTTTAATATTTGTAAAGTAGTTATTATTTGCTAAACTCTTTCACAGACTTCACATCCATCTATTTATCTAATACCACTCATTGACTGAACTGAAATGCAAATAGCGCTGCCTGCCTATTTGCATTTCTGAATATTGCTCATCTCAAACTCCCCGTTACATTATGATTCTTGGAATTACTGATTGCTGATTATTTTTCTGTTCTGCAACCAGTGATTTTTATACTCCCTTGGAAACCAAGCCTAGAACTTTTTTTATTAAATTACATTTTGTATCAGGCATCATGGTACGCGTACAGACTTTTTTGACCCCCCTAACAACCATGCAAAGTATGTATGAGTGTTACTGTTATGTTCTGGTGTGCGTATGTAACGAGTTTTTAATTTATCAAAAGAATTAAATCTAACTAGTGGTTGCTGTAGCCTCTAGTCCCAGATTCCATGCTCTCTTCAGCCTCTTCACATTGAAAATACTTTGCGAACAACACATGAAGCTCTTTTTATTCTTCCAAAACGAAATTACTCTGTACCAGTGGGAGCTCAAGTTCCAGGGCATGCCTCCTTCCTGTTTTCTAGATTGTGATGTCATAAGCATCTGTCTATATCATAAAGGCTTGAGGTATGACCCTCAACTATTCCCTTTCCACCCGAGTTTGCTCCAGTTCCATTCTGTTTGTAGATCTGGGGCAGTGAAATCATATGCAGTGTAACTTAACAGTCTGCTTTGTGGGTCGGTCAGAACTAGTGTCTAATTTTGCCAAATGTAAAATTTATACTTATTCTTTGTAAAATTTTAGAAAATGAAGAGAATTAGAAAGAATAAAATTTTACTCTGAGGAAACAAATGTAAACATATTTTAAGTGTTTCTTATGTTTACATCATTGAGCTTATTTCTAATATACAATTATGTAATACTTCTTTCCTTAAATTAAATATAAGCATTTCCAATGTTAAATCTCCATGTTAATATATTTTTAATGACTCGTCACTTAGTGTGATTTACTTAATCATTCCTCAATTTTACACTCAAATTCAGGTATAAACACTTCAAAGAATGTCTTTTTCAATATGACTTTCTTGATTTCACAAACTACCTATGTTATTTTGAGAGGTAAAATTAAGATATCAAAGGGGATAACTAAAGACTTTTTATACATACTGATAAATTGTTTTTCTGAATAATTGTAGTAACTTATACTTTCAATAGCAAGTCTGTAAGCAGGTTTTTAACGACACCTGCACCAGAATTAGATTTTCTCACTTTATACAAGATTTTGCTAATATCAGGAATGAATATATCAGCTTACTCATTGTTATTTAAATTTTGTTCTTTAATGAGTAGTGAGGCTTAATGTTTTCCCAAACATCTATTATTTGTCTTTAAAATTTTAGTTCACGCCCTTTGCCCACCTGTAATGGGGAACACGCCCCCCAGAAATGGGGGAGGGGGTTGAGCTGTGCCTGTGTGACTGGAGACTGTGCCCCGGGGGTGGAAGAAGGGCAAAGGCAAACATGGCCAACTGGCCCTGACTGGTTGCTAACACTGAGAAAACAAAGAAACAAAAGGCTGGTCAAATCACACTTAGCAAACTTAACATGACTCATAAAATGTATCTTTTGTGTTACAAAAAACCTAGGCACGGTTGGCTTCTTCCATTGGCTACTCGTGACTATTTTGAATTCTTTTTGGAATGCAGTGAAGAAATAAGCAAACAAACTGATGCTTAATGATCACTGATCTAACTCTATTTTTTTTACCTTATGACCATTTGAATATTGTTGAGGTGGAGCAACTATAGGCACATAAACCAGTATAGTGAACACATTCAAGCTAATGATACATATCATAATGGATGGGGAGAGACTATTCACAAAGTGAGTTAGGCTCAGATGCAGGTGCCAAGCATCTCCTTTGAAACTCTCTTGGGCTCTGATATCAAGTATACAAAGTTACTTGTTCACTTTTTGGCACCGTGTCTGGAAAGTCAGTTTAAGATGAATGATATTTAATTCATTATTCAAAGCAGATTCTGCAAAGCCTTGGCAACTTCTCCCTTTTGCTTTGTACATTCTTGGCAGGGACACTACTCACGAGCAACTCTGACAAGTGGGAAATGTGACATGAGTCACGGAAATTCGTCACCTTTGAGATTGTTTTGTCCATCTCGCCTAAGTGGCCATGCCACACTAGCAGCTGGGAAACTTTCTGGTACTTGGGATTCAAAGGTCACTGTCAATCCATTAATCACATTTTACCTTGATTGCTACATGAAATATTAAGTGATTTATGTAAATATCGATTTCTATTTTTACAGAGAAAACTATATTGAAAGGGAATAAGTCTAAATTAAAAATAACAAAAACTATTTATTGAGCACCTATTCTTTCATCAGTACTATCTAAAATAATTATCAATAGTTTAGTAAAGCTTATAATCTAGCTTCTAGGCTAGGGCTGTTCAACAGAACTTTAAATATATATATCTATATTATATATAGTTATATATTATATATAGTTATACATTATATATATATACTTTTAAAAATGCTTATGCTATTACAGTTGTCCCAATTTTTCCTGCTTTGTCCTCCACCATCTGGTACCCTTCCTTTCCTCCAGCACCCTTCCCTCTTAGTTCATGTCCATGGGTCATGGGTATAAATAAGTTCTTTAAGTTCATGTCCATGAGTCATGCACATAAGTTCTTTACCCTCTTCATTTCCTATGACATTTTTAACATCCTCCTGTCTATTTCGTACCTACCAGTTATGCTTCTTAATCCCTGCACCTCCCCTCCCATTCTACCCCTCCACCCTCCCAGCTGATAACCCTCCAAATGATCTTTATATCTATGATTCTGTTCCTGTTCTGGTTGTTTGCCTAGTTTTTTTTTTTTTTTTAATTTTAGATTAAGTTGTTGATAGTTGTGAATTTGTTGCCATTTTAATGTTCATAGTTTTGATCTTCTTTTTTTAAAAATAAGTTCCTTTAAAATTTCATTTAATAATAGCTTGGTAATAATGAACTCCTTTAACTTTACATCATCTGGGAATCACTTTATCTGGCCTTCCATTCTAAATGATAGCTTTGCTGGATAGAGTAATCTTGGATGTAGGTCCTTGCTTTTCATGACTTCAAATACTTCTTGCCAGTCCTTTCTTGCCTACAAAGATTTTTAGAGAAATCAGCTGATTATCTTTTTGGAACTCTGCTTTTCTCTTGCTGCTTTTAAGATTTTCTCTTCATCATTAACCTTTGGCATTTTAATCATGTGTCTTGGTATGGTCCTCTTTGGGTCCAACTTATTTGGGACTCTCTGTGCTTCCTGAGCTTGCAGATCTATTTCATTCACCAAAGTAGGGAAGTTTTCTTTAACTGTTTTTTCAAGTAAGTTTTCAATTTCTTGCTTTTCCACTTTTCCTTCAGGCATCCCTACAATTTGGATGTTGGTACATTTGAAGATGTCCCAGAAGCTTGTTATGCTATCCTCATTTATTTCTATTCTTATTTCTTCTTGCTGTTCTGGTCAAATGCTAATTTCTTCCTTATGTTCCAAATCGTTAATTTGAATCCCATCTTCCTCCCTTTCACTATTAGTTCCCTGTAGATTTTTCCTTATTTCACTTAGTGTAACCTTCATTTCTTCTTTTATGTTGTTACCATACTCAATGAGTTCTTTGAGTGTCCTGATCACCAGTGTTTTACACTCTGTATCTGATAGATTGGCTATCTCCATTTTGTTTAGTTCTTTTTCTGGGGTTTTGTTCTGTTCTTTCATTTGGGCCATATTTCTTTGTCTCCTCAATTTGGCAGACTCCCTGTTTTTGTTTCTGTGTATTAGGTAGAGCTGCTTTGACTCCCTGTCTTAGTAGTGTGGCCAAGCGTAGAAAACTCACCTGTAAATTGTGTGGGGCAGAGCCCTAGGTAATTGTCGGGGCAGGCAACCTGCTTCACCACTTTGTGGTTCTGTGTGGGGTAGGGCTCAGGGAGAGGACAATGCAGTTGCCTGGCTTCTGGAGGTTTGCCCGGCATTTGCCCTGTTTCCAGTCACTTCACCCATTCCCTGTGTGCAAATGTTCACCTATTCCCTGTGTGCAATGATGCCCTTCCAGCTTCATTGTTGCCCTGGTGCTGAATCCCAGAACGGGTGGGTTTGCATACATTCTAAGGCTGTGTGGACTCTTCACCTGGAGTATCCTGAAAATCCAGCAGTTTCTTCCTCTGCTGCAACCCCCACTGATGTTTATAGCCAGAAGTTATGGAGATTGCTCTTCCGGGCGCTGGAACCCTGGTCTGTGCCGTTTGGCCTGAGGCTGAGATTGCTTGCTCTCAAGGTAGCCCTCCCAATTTTTATCCACCACATTGTGAACATGAGAGTGCCCATTCTGCCGCCACTGCCACATCTCTGTGCCATACTGAGCCTCCTAGCCTCTCTGCCCATCTCCATGTCTCCACCCCTCCTACCAGTCTGGATGAATGTGGCTTCTTTAAATCCTTGGTTGTCAGACTTCCATACAGTTTGATTTTCTGAGAGTTCTGGATGCTATTTGTTTTGAGATTTAGTTTTAATTCTCTCCACGAAGAGGATATCAGAAAAAAGTCACATTTCAATACTGAACCATAAAAGGCAGAGAAAAATCCAGGAAGGATGCAAAGTGCGTCTACCTGTACTTCCATCTTGACTTCAGAGTCTCCATGGAACTTTTTGCAGTGATGAAAATATCATCCTGTGCTGTTCAATGTGGTAGGATACGACTATTAGGTACTTTTAAAATATGGCTGGCATAACTGAGAAGCTGAAATTTTAATTTTATGTAATTGCAATTAACATAAACTCCCATTTAAATAGCTGTGTGTGTCTAGTGGCTGCCACATCAGAGCGTGCAGTTCTAGAGAGGTGTTGTCTCCTTCTCCCATTATCCTCAAAGAGAGCCAAATTAAACAGACTTTTGTGAGTCAGCCTCAAGGGTCTACATAACCCTGGTGTCAATTTGTGGTTTCAAGTTCTTCATTGTTTATTAAAACTTTATCAAGAAAAGAACAGCCATGAATACAGATTGTCAGTGTTGTCTCTCAAAAGAGGCCAGTGAACAACAGACCAGGCATTCAAAATAATATGTGATAAACTTCATTTATTCATGTGACAGAATGCATTAACATTCTATATGAATGATAATAAGCTAAGAAAAAAATAAGTGTTATACTTTTCAATAAAATATGATAAATGAATGCATAATTAGTAAAGAAATGAATTACTGGATTTTTCCTTGCCTTTTATGATTCAATATTGAAATGTGATTTTTTTTCCTGGTATCCTCTTCCTTACCTTCTTTTTTTGTATTACATCTACTGTCACTTAGGTCATAGTTTGGATGAACTCTTTCTGGGTGTGCTTCCTATGTCCTGACCCAGCACCCTGTACTATAATAGCATACAATGTTTTATACCTAATTACCTATTTAATTGTTAGCCTCTCTGAAAATGAATCACAAGTTCCTTGAGGTCAGTGACGGTGGCTTTTCAACACTGTATCTCCTGTGCTGAGCACAGTGACAAGCAATTAGTAGGCATTTAATAGATATGCACTGAATGAATCAATAAATGAGATAGTTTACAACAATATTTCAGTGGAAATAATATAGATCATGGTACATAGGACTCAATAAACAGTGTTTGTACAAACAAGTGAAGATGATGGATTAATGCCAATTAATATCTTATTCATTACTATGTTTTCAGGACAGGAAATAATTCCTATTCATCAAGAAACATTACAGAATGAATATAATGTTTAGTTTAATTAACATCAACTGAAAATATAATTAAGTCAATTATTGAGATCTGGTGGCACATTCAGTACATAATACTATTTTTTGCCCAGAGCCTTTGGGGAGGGGGTTCCAATAAACTGAAGCAGTTTGACTACTACGCACTGCCCTTTACAAGGAAGTTTGGAGTCCTGATTTCCAGTCTGGCTTTACTTTTAACTCTCTGGGAGATCCTAATTAAACTAATTTGCCTCTGTGAGTATTAATTTCTCTAAATTTAAAGATGAAGCAATGAGGACATAGTGTAAGGGTAACGTGCATGGCCTTTGGGGGACAGGGAGCCATGCATTTAACTCTGGGCTAGCACGTGACGTTGAGCATATATATCTTACCCTGATGGGACCCAAACTACAGGTTATTGTTAGAAATGAAAGAGACAGAGTACGTAGAGGATCTGGGACATCGTAGATTCCAAATAAATGTTAGCTCTTGTTGTTGCTATAATCATCACCTACATTTCTAAGGGTTTTTCTAATTCCTTTTAGTCTGAACCTAGAGAACTAGATATCAAAAACACTGTTGTATATTATCTGTACTGTTTAGACCATAAATCTTAGCTCCTTTTGAGGTTTTCTTTGGGTATGAATACCAAGTAAAACACTGCACTGAGTCACTGTGAATTACAAGGCTATGGACCATCTCATCTGTCATCATCCCCCTCAGAAGGCAATATGGCCATTGTGAAGAGGATGACTACACGGTTCTCCAGGATGAACTTAATTAGCTATACATTGCTTATGGATAAACTGTTACTAGATTTTGAATTCCTAAAGTAATTTATCACCTATTCTCTTATGTTTTACAGAAGTAAATCTAGGCATTCATATAAAAAAGGAGCAATAAATTACCATTTTTTGTTTGTAAGTTTTGACTAAGATAAAGTTGCCAGAATGTTTTTTTTCCAATTTTGATTGTGTGTATGCGTGTTCTAAAAAAACACAATTGATTCTACTTCATTGTTTTTAATAGGCAGGGCTGTGGTGAAACAAAGCAAATTCATTCTACTATCTCAGCAAGAGTGAAGACATTCTTTGTTAAACTGACACTTTTCGATAATGTATCACCAGAGCATATAGCATCTGAGAGAGACCATGAGATTGCAATCTTGAGTTTGTACTAAGAATGGCTTAATTTTTTTAAACCATATCCCATTCTCATTACAGACTGTCAGAAGAATAGATTAATTTGCACCATTGTCTGTTCTCATTGCAATCTTTGTCAGTGTAATGAAGTATCGGAATGTTAATATCAGCTATATTCATAGAAATATCACCATCCATTGGACCGATTTGATCTCTTCAGTGATCTGTGTATTTATTGGCTGGCTCCACTCTTCTCAGTAAAAAAAAAACAACAAAAAACAAAAAACAAAAAACAAAAAAAACAACAACAAAAACAACCTGATAAGGGTTAGTACAGCAAACATAAGATTTCAGAACTTTAGCTCACTCCTATTTTCCTATCTCTTGTCAAAGCACAATCTACATCATCAATGTACTTATGCCCTTTGAGGTTATTATATGCAGATGTATTATGATCCTAATAATATATGCAGAAGAGCATAATCATCTAATACTTAAGCAGGGGTAGCTAATGGCTGCAAATATGAGACCTATGACTTAACTGTGTTCCCTATGTGTATTTCAAATCTTATTTTTAAAAGCCGTATGTGAGACATCAAAACGTCTGCAAGCCATATTTGGTTCCAGGACTGCAGTTTGCAACTCAGAGTTAAAGTCTCAATATGAAGTCTCACCCAAATCTGGCTAGAATAAATTGGCAGATGTTCTTAATTTGCTGTCACATCTCAGACTTAGAGCCTGGCATTAAGGAATCCCAGGGCACAGAGTGGAGTCTCCTTGTGAAACCAGCTGGCATCACTCAGGAAGACAAGAGGCTCTCTTCTTTGGCCCCAAACTATAATCTGAAAGTGATCCACAAAATTGGTACCTGCTTGTAAGAAAATGGATTGGATAAAATATATATGGATGGATTAATTCATCCCCGATTTCTCCATTAGTGTTTCATGATACATCGGAGGTGACAGGCCCAGAAGAGAAATCAAATTGCAGAAGCAGGTGTTGGTTTCTTTCTCTGACATGTATCCAGGACAGCTCTTCTTTGCCAGGTCATACACACCAGGTCCTTTTTCATCTTGTCTTGTTCTTCCCTCTCTGCTTGGCTTCACACCTCGGCTCCTGCTCCTAATCTAATCATTTTTCTCACAAATCTGTTCTCATCCTATATCCATCATCCTCCTGCTGGCTAACCCAGAAGCTGAAAAGTCATCTTCAACTTCTTCTTCTTTGTGCTCTCACCTCAATCCATTAGCAAGTCCTGTTAAAATCTCCTAAAGCCAACATCTGCTTTCTTTTCCAAAGCCACTTTCCTAGTTAAGGTTTTATACATTCTCTTCTTGATTACTTAGTTTCCTTGCCTCTACTTTGAATCTCTCCAATCCAGCTTTTGCTTTGTAGCAAGAGGAAACATTTTAAAAATAATAGTAGAGTTGTACTATTGCCCTACTTGAAAGCCTATGGTGACTTGCATCATTGACACACAAGGCCCTTCCAACACCTGGCCCTGGTTTTACATTTACAGCATGTGTCTTGCTATTGAGTCTCTTGTATTTTCTGATTTATCCCTACTGAATTATTTGTGTATCTCTCCTACATCTGTATCTTGTCCATTCTGTTTTCTGCTGGGGCACCTTCTCTATCTCCCCACTATTTACCTATTTCATCAGTACTCATCTTTTAAAAATGTAGTTCAGGTATCATCTGCTCTAAGAGTCCATCCCTGATATCCTTTGCCTATCACTTGTCTCAGCAGGAGACCCCTCTAGGGAGATCCTAAGCACTCTGTGCTTCAATCTAGTTGGGACTCACTCTGCTGATTGTCCCTTTCTCACTCCCTCTCTGTACTATGAGGGCCTGAGCAACACCTTATTGCTTTTTGTTTTCCTCTTATTCTAGCACCATTCCTGACCATAGAAGCACTTAATAATAGCTTAAAATATTAATAATAGTAATCATTAATGTTTATTTACTGAGTGCTTACTAATGACAACCACCATTTCAACCCTTTGAGATAGGTTGCATTATTATCCCTACTTTAAAAAGAAAGAAACTGAAGTACTGAAATATAGCTTGGGTGAGTAGCTTGCATAAGGTCCCAAGACTCAAGCCCTTATACATCACACAAATTTTCTTTAGCCCATACACTGTTAGCTTAAAAAAATATTTCCTTAAAACTTGAGTTAACTGTCAACATTTAAAAAATTTTTAGGTTAAAAGAACAGAGAGAAATTAGTTGATGTGGTAACAGTGAGCAGCCATCCCTATGTTCCTTCACGGCATTGTTTCACCGGAGCTGTGTAGCTCCAGTCCTACAGAGTCAGAGCAAGGGATTTCCTGTTCATCACATTGTGCTATGTTGAACATTTGTCTGCTCCTGCTGGCCCTGTAGGCATAGTTCTTTCTCAACTTGAAATTATAAGGTTAATTTGAAGATATACTATGTAAAGGAAACCCTAACTTCAGGTTCTCCTGAATGCATACCCATTATTTGCAGAAGAGTCCATGCTAAGATTTGTGTTCTACTTTTACATTTCTCCCAGAGACAGGATTCTGCTAAATCCAGGAGGTGAGCCATGTGTAATGTTGCAGTTACTGTAATTGACAATGCTGCCCTACATTGTAGTCATGGATTTGTTACTTATTGTAAATGGCTAATATGTTGCTTATATTGAATCTGATGCTTCACATGATTTATTGCTAAACATATGCTAGATTGCCTAACCACTGCAATGATATTAACAGTCTCATTTTTTGATGCATGGTCACTGTCCAACTTTAAAAAATTCGGCATCTATCATAAACAAACTCTCCAATAAAGTAGTATAAATTCCAATATCTAGGATATTGGAATCAAGTTATTTTTAGGCAAGACTTTTAACTGTTCTATTATATAATATTCTCTCTCTCAAAACAGTAAATATTTCTGTGGGTACAGGAGAGAGGGGATCTTCATCTCCTTGAAATATTCATTTTAAAACCTGTAAAGTATAACAGGGTAAACAGCAAAACTGTATGAGTGAAATATAAATACTATGATAAATGAAGACTTAGGACATGAAGGAGACTGAGCTTAACTCAATATTGGAGAATTAGGGAAGATGTTTTTGGAAGAAGTAATATTTAAGACCTAAAAGTAAATTGTAGTTAATATGATAAAAAGTGGGGAAGAGTGTCTCTGACAAATGACTACCATTTGTAAAGACATGGAAGGGAGAGGAAATGCAGCAAACTGAGGAAATGAAATAGTTTCCTGTGGCTGGAACATAGAGGAGAGTCTGCAGGTGACAAAAGGTAGATCTGAGGAGGTAAGCAAGACCAACATTGTGGGGGTCTTTGTAGACTGTTTTGAGAAATTTTGTTTTTATTTTAAGAGAAATGAAAAAAAAATTAGAGATTTTAAGTAAGGAAAGCCAGATGATCAAATTTGATTTCTTAGAAAGCTATACAATGGTAGCTGGTGAAAAAAAGAGGGTGAGCAAAAGTGGAGACCAGGATGCTGTTTATGATACTGTGCTGTATTCTGCATGGGAAATAAGGAAGTAGCAGCGATGAGGGTGCTAAGTGTATAGATTTGAGATATTTAGAAAGTGAGGCTGAAAATAAGAAAAGCAAAACAACAAAGACAGGCAAGAAGAAAGGGAGGGAGGACAAAAGAAAGAAAAGAAGGAAAATGAGTAATTGAGATGACTTGAAGTGTTTCTATGAGCTTCCTGAGAAGGAGAGTTACACTCAAGTATAGAATCACAGGAAGCCTCGACCCTGTATGACACTTTGCCCTTATCTTTCATCTTAGAGTTGCAGAGTTTTCAATTCACAAAGTTCAGATACAGACATGATCTCATTTAATCATCACAGCACTTTTTGTGGAGTCACCATTAACTGCATTTACTGAAGAAACGGCCGGCAAAAGGGGAACATATTAAATGAAGCCAAAGAAGGCCGAGTGACTGGAGCACGAAAAGTGAAGTGATAGGAGCAAGGTTAGAGATATAGAGCTGTGGGGAGTCTTGTAGGACTGAAAACTTTGAGATTTAATCCTAAGAACATGGGTAGTTATAGGATAATCGAAACAATGGTGACATAATCAAGTTTATGTTTTTAAATATAATTTCAGCAGATGTGTAGAGACTGAAGAGGAAGGGGAAACAAGAATAAAGGGAAACAGTCAAATGGCTATTGCAATAATTTGATACAGGTGGCAATTTAAACTAGGGTGGCAGTGGATAAAACTTCAAGAAGTAGAGAGGTTTTAGTAAAATATCTCACTGCTCTACTCCGTATTGCCCTGGAGGTCCTTGCCTGTGTAAGAGGCAAGAAAAAGATATAAAAGACATGTAGATTGGGAATAAATAAAATAAAATTTTCTTTATTCACAGATGACCTAATCAACTATGTGGAAAATCCTAAAGATGTACGAAAGTGTTACTTAAACTGATAAGTTAATTTAGCAGATTCATAGGGTACTATGTTGTTATTTAAAAATAGGAAACAGAGGACTAAAGAACTTACATGTGCAACCCATGGTCATAAACTAAGGTGGGGAGGTTGTGGGGGCAGAGTGGAGGGGGGATAAAGGGAGAAAAATTGGGAAAACTGTAATAGCATAATCAATAAAAATACTTTAAAACAATAAAGATAAAAAATAAAAATAAAATCTTTTGAAAATTAAATAAATAAAATAAAAATTAATTATATCTCTATATTAGGAAAGGACCATTGGAAATTGACATTTAAAAATGACATTCATAATAGCATAAAAAAAACACAAAATCCATAGAAATAAGTCTAAAAAATATGTGTAAGATTTGTACAATGCAAACTAAAACACACCGATGACAGAAATTTAAAGAAGACCTAAATAAACAGAGAGATACACCATTTTTATTGATGAAAAGATCAAATATGTTTAAGTTGTCAATTTTTCTCAAATTGATCTACAGATTTAATGCAACCCAATAAAAATTCCAGCATGTTCTTTCTTTCTCTTTCTCTTTCTCTCTCTCTCTCTCCCCTCCCTCTCTCTCTCTCGTAGACATTGAAAGCTGATTCTAAAATTTATATGAAAAAGCAAAAACTTTAGACTTATCCGAAGCAATTTTAACAAAGAAGAGCAAAGTTAGAGGATTCATGTTGCATTCCAAGATTTACTATAATTTATCAATAATCCGCTAGCGGAATAAGGGTAGACATATCAGTGGAACAGAATAGAGTCCAGAAGAAGATGCACAGAGATCTGGTCAACTGATTTTTAACAAATGTACAAAAATAACTTAATGGAGACAGTCTTTTCAACTAATCCTGCTGAAAAAAATTGGAAGTCTATAAAATGCTCCATAAATTAACAAAAGAACAACAAACTCAACCCATACCTTGTACAATTTTTAAAAACCTCAACTCAATCTTACAAACATAAAACTTAAACCTATAAGTCTCCTATAAGAAAATACAGGAGGCAATCTTTGTGGCCTTGGGTGAAGCAAGAATATTTTAGTTAGGATACACATAAAAAATTGATTTAAAAGTTTGATTAGGTAGACTTTATTGAAATTAAAAACTTCTGTTTGAAAGACATGTCTAAGAAAATGGAAAGACAAGTCACAGGCTAGAGAAAAATACTTGCAAAACATATAACAGATGAAAAGACTTCTACCTAGAATCTAAGAATCCTTACAACTAAATAATAAAGGCAATTTGAACAAACACTTTACCAAACAAAGATACATGAACAGCAAATAAACATGAAAAGATTATCAACATCATGAGTTATTAGAGAAATATAAAATGATACTACATTGATGTAGCATTACACACTTACTCTAGTGACTAATATTTTATTTTAAGTAGATAATAAAAAGGTACTGGCAAAAATATGGAGCAGGTGCAATTCTCATATGCTGCTGATGGGAATCTATCATGGTACAAATGCCTTGGAAAAACTCTTACCATAAGATCTTTTAGGTATTTATCTAAGAGTAGTGAGAATGCCCATTCAAAGACTTGAGTGATTTTTAGCAATTATAGTCATAATAGCCCCAAAATGATAATAACTCAAATGATCATCAACTTGTCAATGCATAAATAAATTGAGGTACATTAACACAATGAAATATCACACAGGAATGAAAAAGAATTACTGATGAATGCAACAACATAATTCCATTTATATAACATTCTGGAAAATAGGCACAAGAATGAGTTTAGTGGTTGCCAGGGGCTGGGTGTGAGAAAAGCAGATTAACTCCAAAAAGGCAGCAGGGAACTTTCTGGAGTGATAGAAAAGCACTATATTGTGATTGTATTTGTGGATATACAACTGTATATATTTATGAAAACATCTATCTGTTAACCTAAAATGATAACTTTTATTGTAATAATTAATACTTTAACAAATTTTATTTATAAATGACAAAGATGGTGGCTTAAGCTAGGATGTGGTGGATTGGGGTTAAGTAGTGAATAAATCCAAGATGTATTAGGACTTAAAATCAACAGAATAGGTGAATGGATTGACAAAGAAGATGAGAGGAAGGAAGATTTATCTCTTTCTTATGAAAAATGCCACAAGATGTCTAGAATTATTGGATGTTTTAGAATTATAGATTGTTTTATATAGTTATTGGTCTTACTCAGAATGAAAATTCTACCGGATAAAGAGCAGCAGGTGAGAGCAAGACATTGCAAATGGCCACGTTGGTCCAGTCAGTTCTCGTATCCACACGATAGTAATGGCTAAATCTCATCATTTAAATTTAAAACACAAAAAGCATATACAGAGAGATTAGGGCAGTTAAATAGTCATTTTATTCAATGAGTATGTACAGAACATACAATTTGTGGAAAGCTCCCTGTTAGACACTATGCAGAATGTAATTAAAGACTGTACTGTTGTAGGGAAAAAAGGGATACGAAAATGAGGATACTTTGAAAAGAGGATCTAAAATGTGGCTTCTGCTCTGCACATGAATATTAATAATCACTGTGATCCTGGATAAGACTTTTAATTAGGAGTATACACATTTGTAATATTTGTTTTTCCCTAAGATCACTTTTGACTTTATTCTTCTAATCGATCATGATAGAGTGGCCACTAGGAGCTTACAGTATAATTTATTTAAAGTTTATTTATGATTTAATTTGAAAACAACTTTTCATGCATACTTGGTTTTGGGGATGCATAGTCCTTAAGAACCTTCCAGCCTAATGGTCGACACAAGTAAGTAAACAATGTGACAAAACACAAAAGAAACTCAACAAAAATGAAGACACAGATGCAAATAAAGTTTACGTTAAACCTCAAGTCCTGAGATTAAATTCCCTACCTCCACCATCTACCTTTGCAAAGAGTACAATGCATGTTATGCACAACATTAGGCTCACTCACAAAGCCCCGTTTTTGAACTGTAGCCACATGCATACACAAAATTCTTAGGAAAAACAATTATCTCTCATATAATGTGAAACAAGCAGAAAGTGGTCATGACAGGTTATTTTTATGTGTTGCTACTTTCAGTTCACCCCCCTACACATTAAGAAAACATTTCTGTAATGTAACATCAAAAGATAAGTATTGCACTGTCCACATTACTTGCACTACATGCCACATGGCCATAGTCATTTGCTTGTCTTATTAACAACAGATAAAGAGAAGCCCTAAACTTTAATAAAATATACCTACACTTTTGTGTGTCAATGTCCAAAATCACAGAATTAGGTCATTAAGTTTTCTGGGTTGGGCGCATACCTTAAAACAATTTGAGATTGTTGCCACCCCACCAAGAATAATCATTTTGAGTAAAAAAAAGTTTCTTGAAGTTGTAAAAGTGCACAGAACTAAGGGAAACAAGGAACTTTAATTACACTAAGGCTTACCTGGCTTTAGGTGAGCAAATGGAATTTCACCGGTGAGAAGTTCCCACAGACAGAGAGCATAGCTGAAGACGTCGGCTTTGATGGTGTAGCGTGTGCACTGGGTGAACACCTCAGGAGCCATCCAGCGGAGGTTCTGTGTGTCGAGAAAATCCACAAGTCATTTATTTACCATGTGTTTCATTCTTCCACTGTAGAACAGTGTTCTTCTTAGTGAGGATCAGTTAAGTGTTCTTTCAATATTCTCAAAAAACATATGTGTAAAATAACATCAATACTACCCTCAATTTGTACATAAATTGGTGTGTTTACACATGAATAATGTGCTTACTGTTACTCAATTTTTCAAAAGGCATTAGTTTTAGTCATTGGAAGATCATGAAATTCATAATTTTTCAAAAAATGTTGCAATAATAGTAGCCATCAGGTTTCCCTGTCACTTATGAAATGATGATCACAGCAACAGTGTTTAGTTTTCGTTTGTTTGTTTACCTCTGAGCATCCTTCCCCTAGAAGCCTTACAAGTTTCTGAATAGCCAGATATGGGTTCAACCAGAAAATCTATGTTTCCCTGGGAGTGAATCCGTGCAATGTGGGAGGTATCTTCCCTCCTTTAAGCAGGGGTGTCGAACTCATTTTCACCAGGGGCCACATCAGCCTCGAGGTTGCCTTCAATGGGCCGAATGTAATTTAGGACTGTATCAGTGTAACTACTCCTTTAACAGTTAAGTGAGAGCTCCGTGCTGCCGCCAGGTAGAAACAAGGTGCCAGGCAGAATAAAAGAAGGTGTTTGCAGGAACAAGTATGAAGGACACATGGACAAAAACAAGGGGGGTGCAAATGGGAGGGAGGTGGGGAGGGCTGGGGGAGTGGGCTGGGATGGGAGTAAAAGGCAGAAACTGTACTTGAACAATAATTAAAATAAAAAATAATAAAAAATAAATTAAAAAAGAACATACAAAAAAAAAACAAAAAAAAAAACCCAAGACGGAGGGCCGGATTCATTCAGCCCTCAGGCCTTGTGTTTGCCACCTGTGCTTTCGATCTTTAGGTTGTAATTTAGGAAACCACCAAAGCAGGCCCAGGAATAGTGCCCTGGTGATGGAGAAGACAAAGGGCCTTTGGGGAGTGCCCAGAATATACCCATCAGCTGATTTCTCACTGGCAGGATCAAGTCTCTTAGATATCCTTTGTTTGCCCAGATGTGTTACTTCTGAATGCTGTTTGTGCAATATCCCAGGAAAAAAGCCCATGAACTGTTACAATTACATTTCTCTGCAGAAAGTTCTATACCCATGTTTAGATGGCCTTATTTACATTCTTTTTTCTTGCAATTACATATTTTTCAGTTTTAAGTATGTTTGCATTCTGAAATGCAAATGCTTAAGTACGGTTTATTTGTGGTTTAGGATACATCAGTAGATTTTGAGTTAGAAGATGAGCATTTTATAAGACATTTGGCTCTACCACTATCAGGGCATCTCTGGGCAAGTGTACACGCTTTCCAGAATTTAGATTCCTCAAGGGCAAAACAGGAGGAAAGCCTTCCAGCTCTAAAACCTCATAGCTCCATAATCACATTGATGACCTTTGCTAAACATCTGCTTCTGCTGTATTTCCACTGAAGGAAACGAGTGCATATTCTTACTGAAACTCTGTGTGTAGTGCTAGCTGCTTATAATTCCTTTGAAGTGTCTACCTTATTTTGAAATCATGCATAATTATAGCTTTCCAGGAATATCTTCATTCCGACTATGGTGCTCACATGCAATTCTTCCATATGAGCTTTTACATTCCAAATAGCCTCCGTTTATGTAGCAGATTATGTGTCACAATATTGCCTAAGTGGGAGTAGGCATACAATATGCCTAATTTTTCACAGGAGTGTAATAGAGTAATTAGCAAACTTGTATAAGGCCATGTAACTGGTAAGAAACAAAATAGCCTTCAAAATAAATTTAGAGTAGTGCTGTGCTTGAAGATGAGGCAGCACAATATAAGGATGTAACTCACTGTTGGTGAAATGCAATTCAGTTCCATTCAATGCAAGTTTGTTTAGTCAGAGAGTCTCAAGTGGCTGCATTTTAGAATCACCTGGGGAACCTTTAAAAGATACAGGTACCCAAAATTCACCCTAAGTGAATAAATCAGAATTTCTGGGAATTGGATTTAGGTGGTATGCTTTGAAAAGTTTGCCAAATGATTTAACTGTACAACCAGGGCTGAGAACCACTGATCTAGCTATCTCTACGTCCCAGGTACTAGATGAAGTCTCTGTGTCCTGTCAAAGAGGACACACTCCTCATACCACCCTGAGCTCATACCACCCTGAGCTCATACCCCATCATTCTTCTCCTTGCTTACTTCACTCTAGTCACTCTGGCTTTGAACACGCAAAGAACTCTCCTGCCTCAGGGCCTTTGCACTTACTGTTTCCTGGTCTACATTGCTCTTTCTTCCACGTGGATTAGTCCCACCTCAGGTCTCTTATGGAATGTGGTCTTTCTCTCTCACCCTATCTAAATGGCATACCCATCACTCTCTACTCATACACTCTGCTTTGTTCTTTCTTCATAACATTTATCACCACTTATTTTGTTAACTTGTTTCAGGGCCTACCTTCTTGTAGTAGAATATTAGCTCCATAGAAACAAGAACTTTATTTTGTTCACTATAATATAATATCCCCAGCTTCTAAATAAATGAAAGGTATTCCATAAGGTGTTCCATAAATATGTATTGAACCAATGAGTGAAATCTAATCACCCTACTTGTATACCACATGGTCCGTGAAGTTTTTCCTGCCTTCCTCTCTCACTCGTCTCTCGCTTTTTCTTTCTCACACAGTGCATGCCAACAACGCCAAACCACACGAAGTTCTGCTGGAAAGTTTGGTATTTCTCTTCCTCCCCAATGTCTTTGCTCATACTGTTGTTTACTCTACCTGGCACCCCTTTCTGTTTTTCCCACATCTGATGTACATCTATTTATGCCACCTGAGTTCCTGTGACTCTTTGTCACACCTTAGCACTGAAACTTCACACTACTTTAAATCCATATTACTGTTTTCTTCACTAAAAAGTGAGCTCCTTCAGATCAAAGACTAAGCTTCTATTTACATTTTGCACTGATAGCCCTTTGCACAATGCCTGACATGTGGTAGGCCCTCAATAAATGTTTGTTGAATGAATAAGAGTACAAACCAGTAGTGCAAAGTGCTACAGAACAACAGAGAGAAAAGTGTATGGGGAGAAGGCAGAAGGGTGGGCAGGTTATTAAAACAATACAATTTCCTGGGTCTTGTAAGAAATATAGACTCCCTCTAGGTGGGGTACATTGCTTATCACACTGGCAGAGTCACCAGGATGTGAAAATGAATGGCATGATTGGGGGATGGCTTGTGTGCTGGGGCACAGGGAAGTTGAGAGTACTTGTCGGGCCAGGTCATGGTGGTGCCTGGGGCTAGATTTAGCGGGGACAGGAGGCTTCCAGGCAAAGGAATTTGGATTTTTGCCTGTGGGCAGTGGGCATTGTTGATGGTTTACAGGAGGAGGTAAATTATCGAAGCATATCTGGCTGATTTTGCAAAGAATGAACTGAAAGAGAGGACTGGAGTTAGAAGCCTGTTGCAATAATCCGGGAAAGAGATGATGAGGGCTTGAACTGAGGACATGGGAAATGAGAAGTAGAGATGAACTTTAAGAAAAAGAAACAATCAGAAAAAATGATTGAGTAAAGTGTCAGTGGAAGCAGGAAAAGGAAGGAATGAAAAAATACCTCAAACTGGGTAATTTAATAACACAGGTAGTCCAGAAAAAGAAGTGTACTTTTTTTTGTTGTTTTTGTTTTTGGTGGGGGAAGAGGGAGTGAAGGAGAGGGCAGGTGACGAATTTGATTGCAGACATTTTGAGTACAATTATACCTGCTTCAGATATTATCACTTTTACTATTTTACTTAAACAAAGTGGAAAATGAGTTGTTAATAGATGCTGGTGAACTACAAATTTTATAGTGAGTTATCTATGAACTG
The DNA here is from genome assembly GCA_039655065.1 of Glossophaga mutica. Lineage (NCBI taxonomy): Eukaryota > Metazoa > Chordata > Mammalia > Chiroptera > Phyllostomidae > Glossophaga > Glossophaga mutica. The sequence goes on along the minus strand of CM077307.1, from coordinate 54,456,749 downwards.
TTAATTATAGGGCATTAGGATCCATGCCTGCCATGTACTTTTCAGTTGCATTTGAAACAAATTCTGTATTATTTTATCCATAACATTTTCCAAATATATATCTAATCTGTTTCTCAGGGAGAACCTTGAAGTAGTTCTTTTGAGGGCTTTTTGAAAATAAAAGCATAAAACATTATCCTGCTCCTGGGACAATGACATTTCTTCCACTGAAAGCTGCTCTCATCTCTTTTCCTCCCATGCTGAGTTTACACGTTTTAATTGTCCCATAATTATAGGGCACGCAAGCAGCAGCGGACCCCGGGCTGTTTGGTCATGTTGTCTTCATCCAGAGACTGCAGAAACCTTGATTCTGGAGGAAACAAAACAAACCCGTGTCAAAGAAAGTATCTTAAGCCAAGGTCAAAGATTACAGCGAACATTTTGAAACCCTAACAAAATTTTATCTTCTTTAAATTCTCAGTTCCTTTCTTTTAGCTGAGGATATCAAAGCGGGGAAACTGAAAATAAATGATATTCTTAAAAAAATCAGGGCCATAAGATTTTAATGACTTAGAGAAGTACATCTATCAGGGTGAAACCTGTTTTAATACCTGTCATACAATATTAGGCACGGACTAGGAAGGAAGAAAGAAACTGATATTATTTGGGGGTATTATTCCTGGAACTCTCACCTCCAAAATCTGCCACCACAGCATGCCCATCTTCATAGAGAAGAATATTGTGACTGTAAAAACAACAAAAGCAGACTTTGAGTAAACTTCATTTCCTAATCCCACTGGCCCCTCAAGGAAGAGCACAACGGTCATCATTTGTTTATACTATAATCTAAACCAGCCCCAAAGGCTAACAGAAATCTTGGCCTAGTGACTCTGATTTTGTTAGACTCCCTAATTCAAAAGGAATATTTAAAAACTGTGATCATCTTATACTTGACTTTGAAAGTATACAAAATATCTTATTGTAGATAAATTCTCTAAAGTTGTCCAAAGACTAATTAGCTGAAGATCAGATTTTTAGCTCCTTGGAGCTCATTTGTGAACACAGTTGTGGTTACAGGCAAAGAGTAAAGGCCTTTGTGAACATATTAGGGTCAGGGCAGGGGAACCAGCTTTCAGGAATCCTGAGCACAAGGACAGTTCAAGGCAGGGCCTGACCTGAATAGGACTCTATGAAAAATGTCTCTGCCGATTATGTTCTTGCTACAATCTCAGGACAAAGGAGTGTTTTTAAGGCCTGTGAGATGAGACTGTCTAAATCACTTTTGAAGATTTGACGGAAGGAAAGTATGTAAAGATTGTTAGCATCTCCTTTCAAGAATTCAAGCTAAAGTAAGAGTAACCCTTTGAAGAAGTAAATCAAGGCTGGATAACCCAGAGAGAGGTCATTTGTCCCACGTAGTAGTGAACTGAGTTGTTGGGTATTGCACAAGCACATCGTCAGGTGAGTTTGCCTTTGACCACTTCTACTGAATGCCTTTCTCAAGTTCAGCACAGTGAGTATAATATAGTCAACAGCGTTGTAGTAACTGTGTGGTGTCAGGTGGGCACTAGGCTTATTAGGGGGGTCACTTGGTAAGTTATAGAACATCTAACCACTATGCTGTGTAGCTGAAATTAATATAATATTAAATGCCAGCTGTTATTGAAAAATAAAAAATATTAGCAGCAGCATCCTCTTCTATAAAACAGATTTGCAAATGGAACTGCTCTAATTAAACATAGGGAAAGCTCACAGTACACCTACTTAACCTTCATCTTTTCCAAAATAGCAGTCATTGAGGCAATAGCCTAAAACTGTGGCTCTAGAGAAGCCCCGAGTAAGTTACACTTGCAGTGAATATTTTGTTTATCAATTTGTTCATTTGAATTTTTCCAAAGTAAAAAGTCTGTCACATTACTAAGAATGATTATCAGCTTGCTGAAGTCAGAGTGGAGTGTTTAGCAATAGTTTACTCTTCTGTTAGAGAAACTTAAGTGCATTTGTCACCGGGCCACCCAGTGCGTTATGGTGAGAGAGGCAGTGTGTCTCAGGGTGTAGGGATTACATTCATTGCTGCACCGCTAGCATTTTCAGCATGCTGCTTATTACATAAGAGTATCCTATACCCATTGTTGAGCAAATAAGTTAGCACATCACTCTCAATCCATAAATAAATATTTAAAATTCAGATAATCCTGCAGTTGGAAGAGACGTTAGAACTAACTTAGTCAAACCCTCTCAGTTTGGATGACTATCCAAAGCTCAGAGAATTTAAGTGCATCAACAGAGGTTAGATAAGCAGCCAGTAGCAGTGAAGAAAGAGGACCCAGTTCATCTAAGCCACCATCTCAGATCTTAGAACAGTGCTCGGAAAATAGTAAATGATCAATTAGATCAATTGATTTTATGAATTATCCTTGTGTCATTACAGGCCTTTCCCTAAAACATATTTACTTTCTCACTTTATCAAAACATTCTGAGAGATCCAAATGATGCAAGTCATAGACTCCATTTTCTAGGAACTTATCCACTGATGAAAAGATTTTAAAAATAATTAGCTTTGGAGTGGGCCTTGAAGGATATTTAGTAAGTGTATAAATACCAGCTAAGAGCTGATCATGTGCTAGAAAATTTCCTATACTCTAGGATGCAGTGGGCATACTTTATGTTGAGTAGCAAAGGAGAAAGAGACAAAGGAGGAAAGAAGAACAGGTTAGGGGATCTTTGTAAAGGCCAAGAGAGAGGAATGTGTATAGTCTGTAACAGGAATTATAAGAACAATGAACTTACTAAATTAAAGAGGACATGCTGGAGAATAATGGGGGGAATTGAGTGGAGGGGGTGTTGGATTACAAGGGAATTTGAAAGCAGGAAGAAAGGAGTTAGCAGGTTTTCATGTACAAGGTGCAATGTTCTGAAAGTAGAGAGATGAGTGTAACAATTTTAGGCTCCAGGTAGCAAAGCACTAAAGAAAGAAGGTAGGGTGAAAAACAAACAAAAAAGATAGGGTAAATCTATCAAAACATCTGAAAGAAGCATCTAAATCTTGGGGCAGCTTAGAGTTAGAGAATTAGAAAAAGGAACAAAAAGCAAGGATGGCCTTCAAGGTGTCTAGCTCAGAGTTGTTAAGGCCAAAGCAATAACATATCTAATTAAAATCTAGCCAGAGACATTGAAATCGACAACAAACTGACAGTAACCAGAGGGGAGGGGAGAAGGAAATAATGTGGGAAAGAAGGGAAAGGGACATAAATGAACATGAATGAGGGACCTATGGATGGAGCCAAGGGAGGGTAGGATTGAGGGTGGGAGGTGGGTGTGGGTGGGGTGGGGGAAAGTGGTGGTGGGAAAATGGAGACAACTGTATTTGAACATCAACAGAAAAGGCGGGTGGGGAGAAAGGGTTGTCTTACCAAAAACCCTGCGAGGTTTTATGAAAAGGACAGTAGCTGATTTGGGAGGCTGAGGAATTTAAATCAAGTCAATGATGTGCTTGGCAAGATTGGATTCACCAGATAAATAACTACTAATTTTATCAAACTGAAATAGCATTCAAAGTGAACTCTTAATTTCTTAACCAGCAATAGCTGGTTAAATAAAACAAAGAATACAGTGTTTATTTAGGATCACAGGACAATGTGAGTTCCTACAAGCACACAGGGCCAAGTGTTGAAAAGGATTGTCTCTGCAGAAGGAGAGTGCTTGGGAAAGTGCTGGGACAAAGCAAAGTTTCCTATCACCTCAAGGTAGTCTTTTGGATTTGTCTACTCCTTTTCTGACCACTCAGTAACAAAGAAAACTAATTTTTAGAACTACCTCTAAGATTCATTTTTTTAAAAGTGCTAAGCCAAGATAAATGGAGGTCAGGTACGGGTGAAGTGACATCACTGGGTTATCAGCATTGGGGTTGTTAGAACTTGGGAAAGGGAAAAGATTGGAGCTGAAACCAGCTATGACCGTAGGAGCAGTACAATTATTATCAGTGATGAGTTCAAGAGTATATTACTGAGCTATGTTATAATCTTCAAGTTTTGAGAAGAGTGAGAGTAATGAAAATTGTGGGAGCGGCGGGGCAGTAACAGAGAGAGAGTGGCCGTGAAGACGAGAGGGAGTAGACATCGCATGATAGCCTCCTACAGGCAGGCCCTGGCACTTTCAGAACCCTTCCGCTCCTTGTGAACTCACGATGTGGTTGGTGTTAGCCTGTCTTATCTATGGGCAGACACTTGAGGTTCAGGGTGGTTACATCGGATGGCCAGTATCACAGCTGGTGAGAGGTGAAGGCGGCATTCAGTTTTCACTCTCCATAGACTACCCTTTTTAGGAGAAGTTGACTCCCACATCACCTAGCAGGCCCTGAGGAACCAGCACTCTACAACTAGATACTGAGACAGGAGTTCTAGAAATCTGGCTTGGATGAAGAGAGGTCTAGCAGCTAGTGCCCCAAATGACTGTGTTCAAAGTACGACTCTAAGATAATGAGGACAAAGTCAATAAGCTACGTGGAAATACATCTAATATGCCTCTGTACCACCAAGACACAGCAAGTGAAGACTCAGCTTCCACCCTTCCAGAGCACAGTTGACAGTGTCACTGGTAGGTGAATGAAGCACAGTCACTATGACCAGAGAATGTGCAAACTGACCGGGGAAGGAGCCAGGCACACAAAGAATGTCAGTGCCAAGAAGACTATCATCAGGATTGGGAGGGAGAAAGAAAAGAAAGGTGATGGGCATTCCAAGACTTTTTCTCCCCCAGAAGACCACCTGGGATGTTTATTTTTATCTGTTTGCTTTTGTATAAAATTCTGGGGAGAGGCAGTTTTTTGTTATACAGGGTCCTGCACAGATAATGGCCCCTTTTTTATTACAAAACCTTTTACTACAAAATCATAAGCATGCAATCCGGTAACATAACAATACCACACTCAAGCATCCATATGACATTTTAGGTAAAATGTTCAAATTAAAACTGTAAATTATTACATGCATATTATGACCCTACCTACCACGCTCAAGCAGGTGTTACTTCTGCTGGACCCTGTATATGACAGTTTACAGAGCATCTTCACACATGTAACACTTGGTAGAAATAGCCCTGTGAGTCAGACCCTTTTGCTTTGAATTTGTCAGTAATTGGTAGAGCTAACTCCTCGGCCCAAGTCTACCATCTGGGAGCATAGAGTCCAGAAGTAAGGGGCAGGAGATGAGAAAAGATAGGTTACATACAAGAAAAAAGAAAACTGGTAAGCAGATACTATAATATACAAATATGCACGTACAAGCTGTGCACACGCACCATCCTTCTAAATGCCACTTAATGTTTCCTTCTGGAAACGTTGTTAAGAGTGAATGCCACTGACGAACGCTCTCCAAATAGCTGTGAGAAATGGTGAAAACCATTATAAAAAGTGAAGTAGATAAAGGTCGACAAGCCCTTAATTTACAGTAACTTTTAGCATTTCTTGAATTTAACATTTTGATTTAATCTAAGGACATGGGGTTTGGAACATCCATGCTAGTTGCTATTTTGTAATTTTGTTATGCTGAGTGAGGCCTGAGCCCAGAAGCACGCGGCCTAGCTGAGCGTGCCCAGTCAACCTTGCAGTGACGGCGCTGGAAGGGCTGCCTTCGGTCACCCTGCAATATCGGGGAAATGACCACCAGAGTGGTGTTGACCGGCATTGGATCTGCACATGTTTATTCTTCCCACTCTGAAGGCCCAGCTCTGTACTGGACACTGCAATGTGCACCTTCCAAGAGGCCGCAGTCTGATAGGGAATGAAGTACAAACTAAAAGGAAGAAACGTTTTCATACATAAGCTGGAATTTAAAGTGGTTTTCACTCTGAGAGACCTAGAAAAGAGTACAATGAATGGAAGAATTAATTCTGAAAAAAGTCATTAGTGAAGTGGAAGAAAGGGTCTTAAGAGTTTGGAGAGACTGGAGGTAGTGTGTAGGGCTAAACTAGAGTTAGAATACCTGTTCTTCGCTGTTACTAGTCCTGTGATTTTGGACATGTTATTAATACTTTAACTTTTTCAGTCGTCCTTTTTCATCTGTAAAACTTATGAGAGGAATGAAAGAAATTGGAAGATAATGCGTGACATTTTGTAAATGGCGAACTGCTAACCAGGTATTGGTTATCATTAAAACACATGGACCTACGTTACAGAGTGTTTGTATGACTTAAAGGCAAATGCACTCTGTAAAGTATAAAGCTCACTCTTAGACCCAGAGAGTCTCCTCCTTTCCCTTTGTCTCATTCTTCAAAACTATTACTGCTTTGAGTGAATGACTGCATTTCACCTGAAGGAATCTTTGTTCCGCTGACTGCAGGGATACTGCAGTATTTGGAATTGGCTCCCGCTTTGTCGCTTTGTCTTTTATCATGAAGCAAATGATTCGAGTCAATTGTTTATATAGCAGAATTGAGTATTTATCTCTTTGGAGTGTCTGTCCCTTTCAGATCACTCCACAATAAAGTTCTCTTAACCTTAACAATGCACACACTTAGCAGAATACAAAGCACAACTGAGGGCAACATTTATTTCAGATAAGGATGTGGATACAGCCCATGCTCTGACCTTCAGTTCTTTCTTCCACAGCAACATAGTTCACTTTCAGGAAAAAACCCAGGTCATTTCCAATGTGCTGTGTGAGAGTGTGCGTGTGTGTGTGTGTGTGTGTGTGTGTGTGTGTGTGTGTGTGGTGTTCATATCTGTTAAGTGTTTTCTCCAGTTCTCTTTGAAACAAAGGTGAGTGGAAGTTAAATTCTCTGGTTCCTTGCAACAAAAGAAAATTTCCTCCAACATCAGAACTGAATTAATTAATGAAGTCATTACGTAAGCATCATGAGTTCTTTTGTTTTAATTACCTGTATTGAAAATTTACCTAAAGTGCTCAAATGATTCATAATCAGTTGGTTATGCACTGTCGTCCAATGCTAATTGTCACTATTAATCAGACTGGCCTGATTATTATTAGACCATTTTCCATTTCTGACTCTCTTCCAGAGCTGGACTACAGTTCATAGTGGCCTTAGGAGGATCAAAGTGACTTGCTCCTCTCACTCTGCTACCGTAAGAGTTCTTTTTAGGTCACTTGAGAAAAATGGCATAAATATTGACTTATTTGTAACGCATTAATAGAGCCATAGTAGCAAGTTGTCTGTGCCACTCGCTACTAACGAATACTACTTTAAGGTCACTACAGCCAACTTCTCAGTGTCCTTATTTGAATAGATGACAGCCCTAGAAGTGTAACCAAGTAATCCAACCGTAGGGCCTCCCGGACTCCTATAAGCCCCTGCTTTCTGATGTATGCCTGAGGTGATTAATTTACAGGATTAAAGACACGTGGCTATTGGCATGCCTGGAAGCGTTCTAAGGGTTAAATCAGTGGAAGCAATTAGGCTTCATTTTCAATCTCATCACACTGTGAAAGTCGTTAGTTTACAAACACATCTGCCTGACAAGCCATCATTTAGACCTAAGGCTGAGGAGTCCTGGATCTGCCTGCAGCCACATTTTTGTTGCCATTGCTACGAGATGGCCTGGAACTCTATTCCCTGCTTCAGGCCTCTTTTGGGCGAACCACCTCAACCTCCAGTGTAGGTAACCACAATGTTCTCTCCTCTCGAGCTGCCCTTGGAAACCCCTTCTGAGCACTTGCCCTGCCAAGCTCTTTGTGGCCTCTGCCTCTGCGTATGTGATCCCCCTACTCCGCACTGCTTCCGATTGGTTTCAAGTAAAATGTAAGGTGATAACTGGACCCCTGAAATGCAGTGGAACTCACGGCTACTTGCTTTGGAGATTTGTACCCTTTTCCTAAAAAATAGTTTTAAGTCATCTAGATGAGCTCCTTGTATACAGAGGCGTATTGTCATAGTCTCTCTCTCTTTTGTATGTTTCTATCTCTGCTTCTTACATCATTATAGTGAGAAAAAATGATTTAAAACTCATTATCTTCATAATGAGTAACCGCTGGAGTACTGGGTTTGAGCCCCAGCCGATGGGGATGGCACATTTGGGTTCACAGACCTTATTGATATCTCTGTTTTATGCATGCTATATACTGATTAGGCCTTCAGCAGCCACTTGAGGGCCCCTCACAATTGGGACTGCGCACAGAAACCTGGTAACAACTGTACAGTAACATCACAAATCAAATATTTTTCTTCAGAGCCAAATAAAGCTTCAAGCCTTATTACCTGGCCTCTCCTTTGTACCTAGGGGCTCAACATCAGCGATTCCGGGACTACTAGCACAACCGAGGATCTTTTTGGTTCTGCTTCTTTTGTAAGAAAAGTGAAACCCATGGAACTCAGTTTTTTTTTGTTTTTTTTTTTTAATATTATTTCATCAGGGCACCCCCTTTGCCAAAAGCCACTGAAACCCAAGCCTAGGTCTCCCTATTAATTTCTTTGAAAGTAGTTCTTCACACACACACAAAAAGATCTGTACTTTTAATTTCTCATGCTTCCAGAAAGCAATCTTAGTTTGGCTTTATACAGAATGACCTGAGATGCCTACCTTGGTGCTTTAGAAAAGGAATGCAAGGAGACAGCCATGTCGATAGTACAACAGTCCCCCAAGTTAGTCTGGAAGAGCAATGTACAGAGTTGGAACATAATCTAGGTAAGAGAGAAGGCATTTAGCAAAGCCCCTCATCATGAACTTCTAAACACTGAAAACCTAATTCCAGTGAACTCTTGGAAGCCAGGGTAACAGAAAACTCCAATAAATGCAAAGGATTGCAGATCCTTGACTTTTTCTAAAACAAATTTCAGTCTGTCAGTAGAAGAACACATGAAGGCTTACCTCTAAAGCTACTGGATTTGTCCCACTGCAGTGCGATTGAAGAGGTGGATTATAAGATTTGTATTGTGGTTAAGCTCATTCATTGAGGGTAATGTGAAAAAAAAATTCCTCACTTTTCACTTACTATTTGCTCAGCACCATGAAATTCAAGCTGAAGAGTGATAATGACTGACTAAATCACACACTCACACGTTATTGATTATGGCGATTCTAGTAGTTAATGCCCTAGAATCAACAAGCAAGTATAATTGTAATTTCTATGTGTAGCTACAGTTATTGCTGATCTTTCTTAGGTATGCAAACTGTAGAATGGAACCTTTTTGAATGTTGAAGTGACAATTGAGAATATCACAGGTGTGAGAGCTATGTAGTCATTGTATATCACTTGCTTTATATTAATTTAAAATTGAAAAATTGAGAAAGAGTGGAAAGATATTGGAAAACATCATAATGACTGTATTTCCTTCATAGGCCCTAACATTTCCTACCGCACTGGGACCATGGATGAGCGCAGGGTTTTCATTTCAGACCACTGGTTGTAAAACCTGCATTTGGGTGAATCTCAGGCCAACAGTGAAAATTTCTCAGAGAAATTTTCTCCCAAAAAGCACATAGTCAAAAGTTTGAAGAATGAAGAAAATGACAAAAATACATGCCACCTAAATGTGGAGAAGTAATAATTAACTAGTTTGATTACTAAATAAAGTCATAAAACTAAAAGCATCAAAGAAGTTTCCGATAGTTACTGTTCAAAAGTTACACTGATTTTTAAAAATAATAAAGCTCCGAGGTTTCTATGCAAAGTCCAGTCTGTATGTAGGCCCTGAAACGCAGTGGATATTTATCTAGTTGGCCAAAATGTCCGTATGATTTTTTCATAAAATAAAAGACACATTTTCCACTTTCACCAATAACTTCATTAACTTAAATATTTTGAGCATGTTGGCTATCTCCTGTGTGGTATAATGTTGGTCACAATTAATGTCTCGATTTGATTGCTACCAACTTCAACTGGTCTGCCCAGCCATGGAGCATTGTTGAGAGGGAAATCTGCAGCACAAAACATTGCAAACCACTTTTGACATGTTCGATCAGTCGCAGCACCTTCTCCATACACTTCGCAGATCTTTTTTGTGTTTCAGTTGCTTTTTTACCTTTCTTGAAATAATAAAGCATACTGTGCTGAAAATGTTGCTGATTTTCTTCTGTCTTCAATATTAATATGACTACATAAAAATTCACCAATTTTGATGTTTTTTTAAATTCATGCTGATATGACAGCTGTCACAATACAATTTAACAAAATTGTTTCATGCGAACTTAAAGACCACTGAGGTTCTACTAGAGCCATCTTACAGACATAACCAAATGAACTTTTTGGCCAACCCAATACATTTGATGAGAGAATGCAAGTCTTCCAAAAAATACACCAACAGGAAAATAATATGAAGGTCTATGAATAGCAACTTGGGAGACTAAGATCAACAGGAGATATAGCAAGAAATATTTAGAGTTTGAAGGGATATTGGAAATCATTAAGTGATCTTTTTATAAAGTAAGAATTTTAAGAGCTTTGTTTTATGCCAAAGTCACCTAATGGATCTCTTGACAAATAATGGTTGTTTTTCCTGCATCATATACCTCCTTTCTCTGATTTCTAAGGCTTCGAACATGTCACAAGCCCCTGTTAGGTGTGGAGATATAGATGCTAAAGACTCCAACTTTTTGTAACAGAAAGTGTCATAGAACCCTTCTCATTCATGTGGAAGAAACTGAATCTAATACTAACTCTTCGCCAATGTGCTATGGGCCTTCTGAGTGTTTATTTAACACTCAGACACAAAAGGTCTGTGATAACCTTCTTTCTTTGCATAATCAAATCAAATGCTAGATACTAATGGGTACTAAAGAAACAAGGAGAGAGAGAGGAGAAAAGAAGAAGAAATATATGAAAACAAGTTAAGAGAAATCTTGTGAGTTCAGCATGGCAGACTCCATTGATATTTCATGTACCAACTTTCCTGCTTTAGACCCAGAAGTAGGTGTACATGTGTCAAGCAAAGGAGAGCTGGGCTTAAAAAATAACAGCTGAGGGGAGACCTCTATCAACAAAAAAAGGTTTTCTGCCTTAAGTAGAGCAGCCTTGGACTTGGGCAACACCAGGAGAGCTGGCGAGGCAGCTCTCTCTCTGACAAGCAGAGACTGTGCTCTTGCTGAGCTCGACCTCTACGAAGTTTCCCCTTCTAACCTCTCAGATGAGTCACAAGTGAATGGTTCAAAAAGTACAGCTTCAGGGGAATTTGTCTGCAGCCCTTTGGGAAGCAGGGGTTTGTAGATAACTCAGGGAAGGAAACTGCTTCCCTACAGGACAACTCTGAAGCTACAGCTTTCACTGTGGTGTCTCTTTCTCCCCTCAGTGAGCACAGAGGGACTGACCCACATCTCTTTGCGAAAGGACAGGTTAAAAATGTACTTAGCCCCACATGCCTTTCATCAAGGACACTTAGAAAATTCAAAGAAACAAACGAGTCTATTTTTTAAAAACTCACTGAACAATTCAGCATCTCTTCAGCAGCTGAGAAGGGGAGCTGTTGGTTTTTTTCAAGGCACTAGACACTCTAATCCCTTTGGCACAGAAGTACTAGTCACAGAAATGTGAGGTACTAACCATGACAGTTTAGGGCTATTTTAGTTCTAACCCTTTGTTGATGATGTGTGATGGTCCCCACCGTACCCCCGGCTCCTTCTTCCCTCTCACCTTCCCCTTGTTCATGTTGTCTTTTCCAAGTTAGAATTCACTTCCAACATTTCCTCTAAATAAATAACCCCATTTTCCAACATTCTGTCCAGTGATTTCTTCTTATCCTGGTTTTCAGAGTGCTTGTATTCAATAAGATTATAAGATTAGGAGTAAGACTCATGAGCTAGGGAAATTACTAAAACTTTTATTGAAATAATTTTTTCTTGATATTAGAGTAGTAAAGGGCAAAAAAAAAAAAAAAAAGGTGGGGGATGATGAGGGAATTTTATAGGATGGTTATAACCAACAGTAACTTTCCCTAAATTCCGCAGAATTGAATTCGGTAGTTACTCAGAACAAATTCTTGTTTCATGTTCTCTGTAAAGATCCAGATTTGCAGCTCAAAATAATATTTTTGAGACTTAAGACCTTAGTTTTCCTTTTAAGTCTTTCTACAGGCAAATTCTTATGTATCAGCCTCCTATAGAACCAGCATTTACCCAGCAAATACTTGGTTAATATTTATTTGGCACTTGCTGCTGGCTATTGTGCAGGACACAGAAAATGCTTTAGAACAAAACCACCTTTCTAGTACAGATAAGGAAATGAGCCGCATAAACACTCCTCGCTCTGCCCTTCTAATCACTGACTGCCATGTGCAAGCCTCTGCCTAAAGCTCTGCTCACCCTGCTTACACCCACCCCCAAAGCAGTCCCAGCCCTGCTTCAAAAACAAGCTTAATTCTTACTGCCTTTCTGAAAGCTTACTCCAACATTCTAGCCCACACCTATGACTCTGAGACTGAGTGCTCATAATACTATTTTCAACTCCATGTATATGCTCTTTTTTCTCTTTTTCCTATATATCTATTTCCTCAGATATTAAAACCATTCTTAAGCCACTTTTTATCCTTTGCCACCTAGGACTTGGCAAATTATGGGAGCTCAAATAAACATTACAGTTGTGAATAATCAATATAGCAACTGATACAACATCCTGCATTTTTCAAAGTAACCCTCTGGATGATGTTCTGTTTCTCTCTTCCTCTTTATAGGCAATATTCTTGAAGGGCTTTTTTACACTTACTACTTCTACTTCTTTATTGACTATCTCCTCTTCAAACCACTAGTTTCACTTTGCCCCTACTATTTCAATAAAGCTTCTGCCCAATGTGATTTTCTGTGTTGCTAAAAGCAATGGACTCTGTAGCCCTCGAGCCATCCACATAATATCCTGTGATCTCCTTCTTCCCCACAAAGCTCGCTTCTCTTCTTGTAGTGTGAGATATCACCATGAATCGAGTTACCCAAAAATAAACCAGGAGCCATCCTTGATTCTTTCTTGCTCTTCAGCCCCCTCATAAAATCAGTCACCATGTCCTATCGGTCAACTTTTCTAATATGTTCTACCTTTGTCTGGTTATGCTTTCTGTATATTGAGCACTTATCTCTTTTGGACAAGTCAATATTCTAAGAATATCGTTTTGGTATCCCATTTGTTGAAAAGAACTACCTGTAAGACATCTCCTCTCAACACTAGGCCTGGTGTTAGGTATTAAGTAATAATAGTAAGTAACACATACATCACAACGTGTTAGGCATAGTTCCAAACCATATACATTAACCACTTTAATGGTCACACAACCCAATGAACTAGATATAGCAATTATTACTCCATGTGGAACATGAAGAAATTGACTCACAGAAAGGGTAAGCAACTTCCCAAGGCAACAAAGCTCCGTACTTGGAAATCTTCCTCTCAGTCTCTGCAGTAGCCTTACGTAGTGGTATTAATAGTTCATCTTACAGCTGAGAAATTGAGGCTGAGAAGCTTAAAATGATTTTCCTAAGACATTTGTTAAAAGTGTCAGAATTGTGATTAGAATCCACATCTAGTTGGCTTCAAATTTCATTTGCTTTTCTCCACACATGCTTGGACAGGGTCACACAGACTGGTTTAAGAAAAATTAAATTGAAAAGTAGGGCCTAAATTTATAATCTGCCACAATAATTTAGAAACATTTATTTTGAATGTTGTTTTTATGGAAGCCAAGAGGATAATTGTTAAAATAGTGAAATCTGTAAGTTAAAAAAAGTAAGTTCCATAAAGAACAACAAAGTGACCAAGGAGAAAAGACTGGAAACAGGGAAGAAAAAGGGACCAAGTGAAGGAGGGTGGGGAGGTGTGGGAGAGGTGAAGGGGGAGGGGTGAAGCAGCAAGCCTGGAGCTGGTGGAGGGGACCTATGGGATCTGAAGGAGGAGCTAAGCTAAAGCATGGGAGGATGAACTGCCTTGATAGCATTTAAAAAATCTAATGAGAATGTGTTAATAAAAAATGTGATATGGGACTCAATAGTTCAACAACATGCATATTTCATGATGTTGGCCTTGTGTGACCGAGTCATCCAAGAATCTACCAGCTGAAACAAAGTGAAAATATACCCAGTGATTTTTTTCAAGTTTACTAACAACTACCCAGACTCTGCCTGCAGCATGGAAATGACAAATTATTAGTATTCCAAAGACATATACAGACTATCCTGCATGTTGTAGACATTTTATATTCTGTACCTCCCCAGTGCAACAGAACATTTTGATTCTAAAAATTTTAGTGTTATTATTTTTGTTTTGGTTTTGATTTGTGTACAGCTCTTTTATTTACCTTTATGATGATAAAGTTAACAAGAGTCTTATACAAGTCACCCACACACCCTATGTATCAAGGAAACAAATGCAAACATGAGTTTGATTGTCTGGTCTCCAAGAGATGACTTGGAGTGGCCCCATACTCAGGCCCTTGAAGGTGTGCTAGAGAGCATCGTAAAAGGTGGAGCAAGTGAGGGATGGGAACTGAAGCATTTGTGTTCAAATAACAGCTCTGCCATTTAACCAACTAAGTGACTTCGTGGTGGGGAGAAATTAATTTACTGAGCTTCACATTTCTTTTTCACACTGTGACTTTTTAAAAAATAAAGAGTACATAAAATAATACATATGAAAGACATTTATGATTATAAGCCTGCCAAATAGTTTCCTCAATAAAGAAATAAAGAAAATAAAATGCCAGCATCAGAGAATTAATTATCTGGTTTCTCATAAGATAGAGTAAGGATTCAAATGAATAATTGATACATTCCTCACTAAATAATACAAAATACATATCTATATATTTACTTTATGATATGTAAATAAGGATGTATGAACAATCTTAAATAAAGAAAAAGAACAAATAAATAGGTAGAAATCACCCTAAGGCATATGAGATCTTCCAGAAGATACGGTAACATTTTATGGTTCCAAAGACTATGAGCGATCACATCTCAAAAGGGTTAATTTAGCCCCCAAATTAAAAAAGAAAAACTTTTCTTAGGAGGAGTCAGTTCCTAAGGAGCTATTGAACTAAATAAATTAAAAGCAAAGAAATCCAGAGCTCTTGTCTCTTCCCTGACTGTTCCCCTTGGTCTTTCAGATTTTGTTGCACCGGGAAAGAAGCTTTCTGAGGATGCTGAACGAGAGTTTGGTGATCAGGAGGACATCCCATGCACGTGTGCTTATGGACAAAACCCACACAGTGGTCCTGGGAAGGCCCAGCAGAAGCCCACGTCCATGAAATGACTCATGTCTTTGCTCCCGCCAGCTCTTCAGGTGATGTCAGTCCTCTTATCCTTAGCAACCAGTCACTTCCTATGCCATTTCTACCAATTTCCTCACTTTATAATCGTGTTTATTTTTTCTAATTTAAACTCTTATGGCTATATGGCTATAGTGTAGTGGAAAGAACAGTGGATTCAGGAAAGCAAGACTAGTTCAGCTCTGCTGAACTAGATTAAGAATTTTTTTTTTTAAATTACACAAATTATTTGCTACCTGAAATTCTCTTATCTTTAAGAACTATCTTGTCAGGTTATCATAAGAATTAAACAATGAATCTGTACAACTTTAGAAATTTGCAAAACACTATACAAAAATAACTATTCATCATTTATGCATATTTCTGCATCCCCCAATCAGCTATAAGCACCTTCGAAGCATGAACCATCCTTTATGTGTTTTTGAATCCTGAGGAATTAGAAGTTGGTCAAGTTTTTGTTTTTTTCAGACACTGGGCATTAGATATTAATCCTGGTGGCAGTGCTGAGGGTATTGTCGAATATCAGGAAGAGTCTTTAAACTTCATAGGAACTCAAGAAAATCCTAGTAATTTCTCTTCTATCTAGAAGGTAATAGGTAACCGATGATGCTTATGGATGGAGATAAAATATGTTCAAGATAAGAAAAAGAGAATAATTAAAATTCTAGGCAGTACCAGCAAGAACCTATCTTTTCCCATCCTCTTTTTAAGGTGGCATGTAAATTTGAAGTCAAACAATTAGTTTCAAAGGTTGATAAAAATCACATTCCACTTGAAAGAGCTACCATGTGATAATACTTCCTTTGACACTGACTACAGCTCTTGGTAAAGCTGGCATCTGCAGAATGTTACATCTTCGTGCTGACGTTGCCTTGTGATAGCTTGAGTGCACTGCAGTTTGACGGCAGCTGCTTGGTGACATGATAAAGAATTCTGAAAGCTGTGATGCTGGTTGCAGTCTTTTTTCCTGATAAAGTAAGAGCTGGAAATGTATGCTGCTATTTGATAATTTTGAAAACTTTGAGAAAGCTACAGCAGCTTGGCAAAATGTAGCTGACCAGAAAAGCTCTTTGAAGTATTTCTCAAGCCCTGTGCCTATCCTCAGAGGCAAAATAAAAGTCAAGAAAGACATTTCATGGAAGCAGATCTTAGTGCCTGCCTCTGGTGGGCTTGCTAGAATCCTTTATTGTTCTTTGCCTTTTTTTGTTTGAACAATTAGATGCATAGGGATGGATCATGGGGAAATCAAAATGTTTATTTTCAAATGTCCATTTTTTAATGTATAAATTTAAACATAGAAAATAACTAACAAATGTTTATTTGCAGTTTTACTCTTCCAAATATGTTAGGATTTCTTCCTCATAATTTCTGGCTTGTACTTACACAGATTTCATCCTCTCTGGTAGTTACACATGCATAAAAATGCATGCAAATCTACTCAGTCATTGCATACACATGTAGTAAAGGAGCGAAATGCAGATCTGAACACCAAATACTGGTGAGAATATGGAGCAGCAAGAACTCTCATTCATCAGCGTTGGGAATGTGGAATGGTACAGCCACTTTGGAAAACTGTTTGGCAGTTTCTTACAAAACAAAATCTAAATCTTACCTAAAGATCCAGCAATCATACTCCTTAGTATTTACCTGAAGGACTTAAAAACTTATGTCCATGCAAAAACCTGCACATGGAGATTTTTAAAAACTTTACTATTTCCAAATTTTGGAAGCAACCAAATGCCCTTCAGTGGATGCATGAGTATATAAACTGCAGTGCGCCCAGACAATGGAGTGATTTCAGTGCTAAAGAGAGTGAGTCATCAATTCATAAAAAGGCATGGTGGAAACTTTAGTGCATATTATTAAGTGAAAAGGAGACAATTTAAAAATAGTACACACTGTATCATTCTAACTATATGACATTCTGGGAAAGGAAGAACTGTGGAGACGGTAAAAAGACCAGTGGCTGCCAGGGTAGGGGTGGAGGGAACGAGTAGGCAGAGCACTCCGGATTTGGGGTGGCATTGAAAGTACTCTGTGTGACACTAAGATGGCAGATACATGCCATTAGAAATTTGCTCAAACCCTTAGAGCGTACAACACAAGAGTGGACTATAATATAAACTGTGGACTCTGCGCGATAATAATGTGTAATATGGATTTATCAACTTTAACAAATGTGCAATACCACATTGATCGAGAATGTTGACAATGTTGGAGGCTATGCAAAATAAAAGTCATGTTTCTTCCCCTCAGTTTTTCCATGAACCTAAAATTACATTAAAAAGTAGTCTATTAATTTTTTTCTTCTAAAATTTGTGTCTTTTGTCTCTTTCTGACCCCATGCTACTTAATTTTATCCTTGTCCTGGATACTTATAATTTTCTGTTTTGATGTATAGTCATTTACAGTATGTCATACCCTTCTAAGACATTGTAAAATCTTTTAGTACAATATACATGTTTTAATTATCTCTGTACTTAGCATGGTGCCTGACATATATCAGTCATTTGAGAAACATGTGTTTAATGAAAAAAATGAATTAATACTTAGTTTTGCCATTTCCATTTGTCATGCTACTTTAATAACAGGCTATGCAGGTTATTAAAATTTTCTAGCTGATAGCAGAAAACAGGGGTGAAACCTTGGAAAACAATTGGTTGTATCATTTAGTGTATATCCTGAATATCTAAGTTTTAGACATAGGTTGTTGAGTATCTCTGAACTTCCTTTTGAAATATATATAAAAAAAACAAATACACATACATATGTGCACAGACATTGCAAATACATATATACACAATTTCATAATAGCATCGTGGTAT
Source organism: Glossophaga mutica (assembly GCA_039655065.1). NCBI lineage: Eukaryota > Metazoa > Chordata > Mammalia > Chiroptera > Phyllostomidae > Glossophaga > Glossophaga mutica. Next base: position 54,438,753 of record CM077307.1, on the reverse strand, counting down.
ACACGCAATATACAATAGTACAATTCAGTGATTTGCTGATCATTGAAAAATTTTCAGTTGCAGCATGGATAGTGGAGTGGGTCAAATGGTGGCCTTAAAAGACAGGTCTATCTTCTAATCTCCAGATACCGATTGTGGTGGGGAGGGAGGTATAGGGGGGATATATGGTAATAGAAAAAATACAATAAAAAAGAAGGAAGTTATGCAGGTGGAGAGGAGACTGGAAGGGAAACCCACAGGCAGCTTTCTCAAGTCCTTACCAACCTTTGTGAGACCAGACACAGAAGGACAGAGAGCAACTGTAGTCCCATAGAGGGCTGAGTTTCTGTTGACTCATCATTATTTTTCAAGGCCACAAGGAAGAAATACAGTATGGATACTTTATTTTCAGACTTTGTATGTATATAAATAATAATATAAATAATGTATTTCATTATGGAAAAATGTGTTTGTAGATGTAATTAACAATCTTAAAATAAGGTCATCCTGGATGATTTGGCTGGGCCCTAAAACCAGTAAAAGTGCCTTTATAAGAGACAAAAGAGGTGGAGAAACAGACACAAAGAGGAGAGGATGATATAAAGACAGAGGCTGAGACTGGGATGATGTGACCAAAACTATAAGAGGCAAAAGAAGCCAGGCAGAATTACCCTAGGCAGAGGTGTCCAACCTTTTGGCCTCTCTGGGCCACACCGAAAGAAGAAGAGTTATCTTGGGCCCCACATTAAATACACAAACACTAATGAAAACTGATGAGCAAAAAAAAGTTTTATGTAAATTTACAATTTTGTGTTGGGCTTTGGGTTGGACACCCCTGCGAGTCTCCAGTAAGGAAAGTTGCCCAGCTGATCTTGATTTCAGCCTTGAGAACCTTAGCTGTTAGAGTCTCAGCAGAGGAACCAGTTAAATCATGCCTAGAATAACCAGAGAATTGTGGGCATAATTAATACTGCTATTTTAAGATGCTAAATTTGTGATAATTTGTTATGGCAACAATAGAAAATGAAAACTGATTTTTGTTAGGCTTTTCTTCTAAGCATTTAGCATAATGAATTGCGGAAATGTTTTAGGAGTAAAAGTGAAAACTGAGTCTTTTGTTTCAGGTGTTACTTTACTTTAAAGTTAAATTAAATTAAATGAATTCAACAATAAATAACAATATCTTTAACCAATAGGAGTTTGTGTCTCTCTTATATTAAAGAATCCCGGAGACAGAAAGCCTAGGGGTCTGGTGCTAATGCTACACATCAGGACTACAGACTCCTTCTTTCTCACTGCTTAGCTCTTTCTTGTGTGTTGTCTCATGATCTAAGACTCCCTGAGCTCCAGTCATCATTTCCACAGCTCAGGAAGCCCCAAGGAGGCAGAGAAAGGGGGCATGCCTTGTCCCTTTTAGAAAGATGCTGCACAAGTCCACATAACACAGCTGCCTGCATTTCAATTGCTAGAATTTAGAGATTAGATGGTACTTTCATTGAAATGAAATTTTGAGCTGAATGTATTGTAACCCAAATAAAATTAAGGATCTGTTACTGAGGAGACATGGAGAAAGGCAATATTAAAATAGGCAAACAGTTGTCTCTTCTATAGACATGCTGAATTTAAGGTACCTTTTTTTGGTAGTTCTTTTCTTTTACTCTTTTACCTAATTTTTACATAAAGGAAATTCCCTATCTGCAAAAGAAAGTACAACAAACAACCACATAATATTCTCCTAGACTTTCCAGTTGTTAATATGTTGAGAGATTTGTTCTCCCTTTTCTCCCCTACTCTTACTCTCTTCAAGAAAGGGTGGTGTGAAGAGGGAAGGAGGATTGGGGAGGAAGCGTCTAAAAAAGCAGCACAGTTCAAGAAAGTTTTAGCCAGGCCTATGGGAAGTCCTTGAAGCAAAGTTGCCTGTTAAAGAAGTTCAACCCTTGCAGGAATGGGCTTCCATTACTACCCTGGCTGTGCAGAGTCACTGTCTGGGAGAAGCTTACAGGAAGGGTGTTCTTGGCTTGAACATAGGGTGAATAGCCCCTATGCTCAAGAATAGCAGCTACTGGAGCAATCACGTTCCAGCTGCCACATCTGATACTTCATTACACATTGCCTAAGAACAGGAATATTCTTCTACATGACTACAATGACTTTATGTCCTGAAATTTTATGCTGACACAACTATATTATCTGATATATTCTTAGATATATTTTAAACATTCAAGAGGAGATAACCAGAAGTTTCCTAAAAGCTCCTGGAGTTCTGTGCAGAGTAAAAAAATAGAGGCAGCCTAGCCAAACTTTTATTAATATCTACAAGTAAAATAGTAGGAAATTATCATATATTCAAAGGCTCAAATTATACACATATTATGGGATCTTACAAAAAGACATGCTCTAGAAGAAATAAATAAAAAATAAAAAGACAGAAATGGAGAAATTGTAGTAAAACAGAACTCCAGAGAAAATTACTGCTAGTAAAGGAGGTAGGTTTTTTTTCAAATTAGAGTGATGAATATAACTAAATTAAATTACATGGGTAAAGATTATTCTTGAAAGATATTCAATAATAATAACAAATGTATTACTATAAATCCATGTATCTAATTTTATATCATATTAGAAAATATTAAGGAATAGGACAGAGAGAAGAAAATATTAAGGAGTAGGAAATAAAAGTATATTAAGGTCTTTGCTTTCAATCAGGGGAGCCCAAAGCTATAACGTGGTTCTTAGATTTAACTATATACGTGTCTTCCCACAACTGCACCTACTAATTTAATGCCTCTAAATCCTGGGAAATTCTACTCAAATAATTTCTAGGATGTTCAGAACTATGTCACATATGATAGCAAATGCTTCCTTTCAGTTGCTGTATGCCAGTTTTAAAGTCCCTCATTCATTACTCTCTATCATTAGCACAGTCCTTCAAAGGCACCATGCCCCTGAATCTTTGGTAGTACCCACCATGATGTCCAAGGTGATTGCCACCAAAGATCACTGTACATCTGTGAATTCAGAATTTGACTCAGCTCTTTGTATTCCTCTGGTCTTTGAATTCCAATTCTGCGCTACACTTCATGTCAAAGCAGGAGAATGTCCCTCTGATTAATTATGTACCACATCTTGACACTGCAAAACAGGCACACTGCTGTGAAAAGAGTAACTGCGATGCTACACCAAAATTTCAGAACGGAGTCTTTGAGAAAGAGTCTGCAACGAGACTGAGTCTCAGTTACGGTAGAAGTGTCCGCGGTCCATACCATCGATCCTTCGTGCTCTTTCTGTCCACAGAACTCCTCATACTAACCATCTAAAGCACAGTCTCTCCTGAAAGGAACATCAGAAACGGCTGCATATCAGCAGTAGTCACAGCTTGGCCAAGAGCTAGGACTCCTCCCTCATGATAAGTAGAGACCAAAAGTTTAATCATGGTTTATAAGAATGTAAGAAAACCATAGAACAAGAACAGGGTGCATATTGTTCAAATCTCTAGGGAAAATAAAAATTTAAAAAGCTTACTCTAAATGCAAAAGATATAAGGAAACAACAAGGAAGTATAAAAAGTTCAGTGAAGTAGGAAAGGTCTAGAAACTGGAAAGTAGTAAGGTCTAATAATAATTACAATAACACATGAAATTGTGTTTAAGACCAGTATTATAAAACAAAGCTTTTTACAGAAAGATTTTTTGAAGTAAGGAAAGATTTTACAGTTAAACATAACAAGAGAAACAATGAAAGAAGGAATGGTAAAAGTTAAAAAAAAGTAGACACTGCTTCAGGCAATAACCAGCAATGAATGAAACAGGCAAGTACCTGCACTCAGGAATGTAGGTGAAGTAGGCCAACACAATTCACATCTAACAAATAATGAATGGCTTGGCAGAGAGTGAGGAGGGATGTGCAGAAAAATGGACAGTAAAGAAAGCAGGAAAAGCTGTGGGGTGGGAGTTGCTATTTGACCAAGGATGGTCAGGGAAGGCCTCACTGATGAGGAGATATTTGAGTGTGGAAGGAAGTCAGGGGGATAGCCATGTAGAAAGGTGGGGGAAGAACGGTACTGCAGCTGGTGCAGCTGGTGCATAAGTCTGCAGCTGAACAAGCTTGGAGTGTCAGAGAACAGCAAGGAAGACCTTGTGATTGGAACCCAGTAAGCTGGGAGGAGAGTAGGAGTTCATGTCAGAGCATTAGCAGAGACCAGATGATATAGGACCTTTTAGGTGATTGTATTTTGACTTTTACTGCAAGCAATCTGGGGAGCCACTGGAACATTTTGATCATAGGAGTGACATGAGCTGGCTTTTATAAAATGACATTTGTTGCTTTTTGAAAATAGAATGAAGAGCTGAAGGAAGCAGAATTGAGGGGAAAGAGAAATAGAGATTTACTGTGATAGTCTGTGTGAGAGACAACAAAGGTTTGGATCAGGATGGTAGTGGTGTCTAGAGTGAGAAATGGTCCAATTCTGGACCTATATTCAAAAGAGAGTTGATAGACTTTCCTTTTGTAACTGCTAATTTGCTTGCTTATTTTCTTTATAAGACTCTAAGTTCCATGATGACAGGACAAAGTATATTATTGAGCTTATTAGATCTTTTCCTCTAACATAACATTTGCTCTATAACAAGCAATGAATATTCTTAAACTAATTTTAATTTCTATATACAGATCTTTTAAAATAGGCATTGTGGAATGGCAATAGAAGCAGAACAATATAAAATGCACTCAACACTTCAAAAATTATCAGTCCTTTACTTGACATTATGTTCATGAGCAGAATAACAATCTAAAGTGGAAGTAGAAGAAAGGCTAAGATTAGTGTGCTGGACCAAATGGGCATATATTTCTTTCATTGCTATAATTTTTTCATGTAAAACTTCATGCGTATGTTTTACTCTTTAAAATAAAATGCTATTAGACTCTTACATCATAAAGTCAAAATATAAATATTAGAGAAAAGGTACATTTGGTACTATATAATCAAAGTTGTAAAATAACCAGGATAGATTATTATGGGTATTAAAACATTTCAAGTAAAACTTTCACAGGATTTTTAAATGTAGTCAGTTCAGATGCTACCACCACAATAATAGTAAGCACACAGCTCAATTATAAAATTGTTACTCTTGATGCACTCAGTGATTAATTGTTTAAAAAAATTTACACAGATAAGTTTTGATGAGGCTAAACCTCATAGAATGCTTCTATCCTCCTACCAAATAGCAAGTAGCCATTGAAAAGTATGTGCTCCTTGTTACATTTGTATGTTTTAAAGCATTTTATATGAAAAGTAAAATCTACTTATCTTGAGTGTTCTGCCTTTGTGTAGCTGAAAGAACTGATTACAACTGATTTTAGCCAAATCTATATGTTGTTCTAATTTTACACATTCTTTTCCATTCTCTTTGAAAGGCATCTTGAGCATTTTTAGTAATAACACTAAAAAGTAAAATCATTTGGATGTACACTAAAACACCAAGTGTGATGTAGTACCCCACTATAAACATAACTTTTTTGGCATTTGCTTGCATTCAAATTAGACAGAACTCTTAACATTCTTCATACAGAACTCCAAGAGCCTCCAATTAACTTCCATGAAAGTTGACTTTTTTTTAGCTACATTAAATATAATAACATGTATGGTTTGCATTAAAAACATTTCACCAGAGGACATCAGTTAATTTCTTGAACATTAACAAACTGAACTTGACAATACTCTTGAAATTCAAGTATATGTGGCTTTCCTGAGATCATTCTTTTATAATTGAATACCATTATTTTAGATATGGCTTCCTTAAATAGCTTGGAATTATTTAGGATGAGGTATAATATATACCTTATACAGGGAAATGTATTGTGTGACTATACTGAGAACAGGCTAGAGAAGTTAAATAAATCTCATTTTCCAGGGATTGTTTTATACTAATTCTAGCTAGGACTTTCCTCTGTGTTTAACACAATTGCAAATGTAATCAATATACGTATCTACTTGATACTTTTTTAAGTTTTTAATTTTTATTTTTAATATATTTTATTGATTATGCTATTACAGTTGTCCCATTTCTCCCCCATCATTCCCCTCCACCCAGCACACCCCCTTCCACCCATATTCTCCCTCTTTAGTTCATGTCCATGTGTCATAAGTTCTTTGGCTTCTACATTTCCCATACTATTCTTTCCCTCCCCCTGTCTATTTTCTACCCACTGTCTATGCTACTTATTCTCTGTACCTTTTCCCTCTCACTCCTCCTCCCACTCCCCTGTTGCTAACCCTCCATGTGATCTCCATTTCTGTGGTGGTCCACTTGATATTTTTATGCCTTTTAGAAGAGTCTCTTATTCCTTTTTCTGCACCTATAAAGCCTAACACATGGTAAACATTTACTAAATATTTAAATAAATGGTTCCTATATGAATGAAAAATTAACAGGTGAATGGATGAATGAATTAACTAACCAATTAATCAAGGTGGCATCATCAATCTGACATCACTGTTAGAATACTCGTATTGAATTTTTTCTGGCCATAATAACTGTTTTTCTTTTTCTGAATTGTCTATATTTATTTATGTGGCTCATTCAGAACTCATGACCTATTATTTAAGAAACAGGGAATTGAGTTCGAGTGTAACCAAGGAACAGTACAAAATTATGTGGTCTGCTGCTGTTCAGTAAAGATGAGATCATATTTAGTAGGGACCCTGAATATCCAATATATACAGCAACCACATATACTGGAGGCACCTGCCACCTCATCCCTACTCTTAGCTTGTGCTTCTTCACATGGTAATGGTAGTGTTCCAGAAGGCAAGTCTCAATGAACAAGTACTTATCAAACCTCTGCTTGTGTCATGTTTATTGATTTCCTTTTGGCCAAATTTAGTCACTTGTCTGAGTCTTCAGTTGGGTTAAAAGCAATCTACATAAGAATATGGATTCTTAAGAGGCATGAGTCATTGGGATGGAGGGGTTTAATATAACAACACACTAAAGAGTAATATAATAGATTATATATGTTGGAACAGTCACCCCAGATGCAAAGTAGAAAACTAATCAGATGTTAGAAAGACAAAATCTGAAGAAGCCCATTCAGAGCCCATTTCAGCCACCAAGGGAGAAATGTTAGTAGCTTGAGCTAAGAGGGTGGCAATAGGATAAAGGGTAATGGGGGAATTTGAAAGCTATTTATGAGTTAAAATAAAAGGCCTTGATATGATTGGATATGGGTGTGAGAGAGAAGGAATTATGCAAGATGACTAGAATTGTGGTTTGTGCACCATTACCAAGACAAGAAACATTGGACAAGAACAATGCTAGGATCACAAGTCTGGTGCTGGGTGTTCTGAGTTGAGATTCCTTTTAGTTATCCAAGGGAGAAAGCAACTAGGTGGTTGGGTATTTGCAATAGATCTAGAGCAGAGAGGGGAGGTCTGTGACAAAGATAAAAATTAGAGATCACCAGTAAAGCCGTGAAGTCACCTTGAAAAGAAAAAAAAAACATTGCAATGGGATAAACAAGGTAGAAATTCAGATTAGGAAGTATGGAATTGGGAATGGGGAAAGAATTTGAGATATCTCAGCGTCTCCAATTTTTGCCAGAAGTTTGCCTATGATGGTGATAGACCTATTGCAATCCCTGTAAGGAAAAGTGGAAGTGGTGAACTTATTTTTCTTGTGTTTCTTAATTTTCTAAGGACAAAAAAATAATTGAACATTAAAAAAATTCTCATAGGCAGAAACTTGAAGCAAGAAAGATGTTGAAGGCACAAGCCCCCCATGACTCATTTATCTGTCTTGTTGCTGAATCTAGTAAATTAATTTTCATCACCTGCCATCAATTGATGGAGTACGTTCAAAAGGTATTTGAACATTAAAAGGAAACAGATCTCTAATTTACCTAATACCCTCAGCCTGGAGTGCCTGTTCTCCATGTTTTTACATGTCTAAATCCTGTCTGTTGTTCAAGGGCAGATTCAAATAAACCTTCTCTATTTCTTCTTCCCTCGTGCCCACTCTTCCCTGGGATTAGATGTTAACATCCCCTGTTAATAACAGTATCCCTTATGTTCTTTTCTTTCTTTTGCATGTACTTTCTTTACTTACCCTACTACCTTCCTGAGAGCGCTGACTGTTTTTTATTCATTCTTCTATCCCCTCCATGCAGGATGCAGAATAGGCAATCAAGAAAGGTTTAGTGAGTTCAGGCAGTAGTCACAGTTCTTTAACTGTGGACCAGAGAGGGTTTGGGGGTATGTGTGTGCGCGCGTGCATGTGGTGAGGGGAGGTCCTTCTTTAACGCACACCATTTAGTTTGTTACTTATCTGACATACTCATTAGAACCGTTTTTGCCGCTTTTGTACTAAGAGAAATTCTAATTGAGGGTTGTCTTGGGTTGATACGTGCAAGAACCAACAAGTTTTACCCATGGTTATTATCCTCTCTTTTAGATAAAAGGGTTTTATCTCAGGGTAGCCACACTTAGTTGCATCCCAAATGCTTTATAATGGTGACAATTAGCATTTAAATAGAACTTTACCTGTTCAGGGGCCTTACAGCCATGCTTATTATTTAATGGAACAGTCACACTATTATCCTTTATTGAGAAACCTTCAAATATAAAAACCTATAGTATATAGATATCACAAAATCCTAGGAGCTGATAGGGTTAGTGATGCCATGCATTTTACCAGCAACTTCAATTTTATGGTATAAAATTGAAATGTGGAAGACCATTAGTACTTTCTAGCCCTGAAACTTAGCATGCAATGCATGCTCTAAGGTACAACTACATAAAGGCAAAAAAATTTTTTTTCCTTGTACAATAACCCACCATTTGTCAAGCAGAGAAACCCTTTCTTTTCAACAATCTCTTAATCCCCACAGGACACGAGTGAGCACTGAAAGAAATCAGTCTGTTTGAAACTCTTGGTGAGATCATTCAAAGCCAGTCTCAGGCTGTGATCACTCATAAGACACTACTGATTTTGAGAGCACCATAAGAGCATAGTTAGGCCTTCAAAGAATAAATCTCAATTCAAGATCCCTATTGGCTTCTGACAGTTATCTCATCATCTTGGCTATTATGCTACTGTATCTTAGAAGGAATGCTCGTTTTTATTTTCCATTTTCATCTTATGTGTCAAGTTTATTTCTGGTCTTGCAGGGCTTCGTCTGTAGCTCTTAAAAAACTACAGGACAAGGTCTGAAACCAGGTTGATGAAAAAACTGTGGTATAACTTGAAGTACAAGGTGAAATGCAGAAAAAAATAGAAATTTCTTATTTTGTGAGAAATTAAATATACTCTTCTATTTCTCAAGAGACCCAACATTCATTTTCACATGAAGTTTCAAAGATGAATACACTGGAGGAGCCTGGAGAAGTGGAAAGAGCACTAGATTAACAGCTAGAGTCAGGAGACATGAGTTTTGACCTGTATTTACTATTAACTAGTATGACTTGGGGGAAATTAATGTAACCTCTTTAGGAAGCTTTATATCTCATATTTTTAAAATGAGAAATTGGGAGTTAATAGTTACCTTAATTGTATACGTTGATGTAAAATTCTGTAAGGGGAAATACACAATTAAAAAGTAGAAACCGCCTTTATTGGTGTGATTAGGAGCCTAGGTCCTCTTAATATATTTTATCAGAACTAATTCATCATCTACTGTATTCAGCAATCAGGGATTATTTTAAAACATAATTGCTCTTTCATTTCACTCCTACTCAATTATTTTTGCTTAGACATCTTTAGCAGCAGTCAGGGGTTGAAGTATTTGCATAGAACTTGTTTCTTAGAGTATCTAGAAGTAATCAGTAAATCAGTCATAATGCTGGTATCACTTCACACCTGCCAGAATGGCTACCATCAATCAGTCACAAACAGGAAGTACTGGTGAGGATGTGGAGAAAAAGGAACCCTAGTACACTGTTGGTGGGGATGCAGACTGGTACAGTCACTATAGAAAACAGTATGGAGTTTCCTCAAAAAATTAAAAATGAAACTGCCATTTAACTCAGTGATCTCATTTCTGGGAATACATCCTACGAATCTCTAAACACCAATCAGAATGAATATGTGCACCCTTATGTTCATAGCAGCGTTATTCACGATAGCCAAGATCTGAAAACAGCCCAAGTACCCATCAGTAGATGAGTGGTAAAACAACTGTGGTACATTTACACAATGGAATACTATGCAGCTATAAAAAAGAAGAACCTCTTACCCTTTGGGACAGCATGGATAGACCTAGAGATTATTATGCTAAGCAAAATAATCTAGTCGGAGAAAGAAAAATACCATATGATCTCACCCACATGTGGCATCTAATGAACAAAATAAACTGACAAAGGAAAATGAGAGGCATGGATACATGGAACAGACTGACAGATCTCAGAGGGGACAGGGGTGGAGGGGGACTGGAAGGGATTAGCCAAAGAACGTATATGCCTAGCCCATAGACACAGACAACAAGGAGGTGGGGGCTGGGTGGAGGGGGCCAAAGTGAGGGGAAATGGGTGACATCTATAACAGTGTCAGCAATTTAAAAAAAATGATCAACAGCAATAATGAAAAAAGAAGGTTGATAAAACTTCACTCACTGGCTTTCACAGTAAAATCACTAGGCTATCTAAGCACCAATAATAAAAGATTAATTAAAAAAAGGTTATTTGGAAAATCTCTGCATAAAATTTTTCATTAAAACTGGAGATATATACAAATACAATCTGAAGTATGAAATAAAGTCATTGCAGAATACAAATTCAAAGTGTACGCATGGGACCTCAAGCAAAGCCAAAGCACTAAAGAACTCTTTCTCACATTTAAAAATAATATTAAAAAATAGCAACATAGACTAAAGCAAAGAGCATGGCATTTTGAGTAAGGAGATTTGGATGGCTCCTTGTCACAATGGTTAGGAGCTTGGGTTCTGTCCTTAGTTAGACTTGGGTTTAGACACCGGCTCTTGGACTTCCTGGTTGCATGACCTTGGGCAAGCAACATAAAGTCTCTTAGCCCTAATTTTCTTATGTAAATTGGTGATAAATGTGTCTTTCTTGACTATCTTACAGAATGTTGAGAAGATCAGAGGAGTAAGAGATGGAAAAGTATTTATAAATTGCAAAGTGCTATGCAAGTGTAATTTTATTTGATGGAATAGTAGCTAATTCTGGTACTAAGAGGACCCTTTGTTCTTCTGGCTACATGGAGGCATTATATGAGTGTCATCTTTCTTGAAGTCTTCTATTTCATACATAATAAAGAGATTTTCCTAATTAAGGGATATGTATAATGAGTTCAAGTAGGTTTTCTACAAAACGTACCATACCACAAAATGTATTATACAGGCCTGGATTATAAAACTGTCAAGTTGAATGTCAAAATGTAACCTTATCCTGAAGAACTTCAAAAATATAAAAATATAACACCATGTTGCATTTGGATTTGAAGCAGGGACTTCTATCAAGGCACACTAAATAAAGAAGGATTTAACATTTTTGGCCCATGACTTATGACGAACTTGAGTTAACTTGATTAATAGGGAACACAAAATTAGGGTGTCTATCTTTTCTGAACTTGATTTGTGGGTGGATAAAATGTGTCACGTAGATGTAGATTGCCTGGAGAGAATAAAGGACTCAGAAAATAGGAATGCAAACTTCACGAAAGCAAAGAAGAGAGAACTGAGAAAAGGAAACTAGTATGTGTTACATATATGCTACATACCTAGAAGGTATTCATTTACCAACATATCCTCATTTATTCTTCATAGGAACACTGTGCAGATGACAATATTAATTTCAGATTTTAAAGAAGAAAGTGAGAATGAATAAAATGGAATACTTGATCTAGTCCATAAGCTACTTAGTAGCAGAGGTAAATGAGTTTCAGTGATCATAGCCTCCTTTCTAGAGCCAATAGGGCATAAAAAGAGATAGTTATGTGGGGGGGGGCACAAAAAGTGGAATTTTCTTTTGGAGAACAGGCCCCTTGTAGTACCGACTTCCTCTACTATGTGAGTGTTCTAGGAACCTATCCGTATCAGTGTTCCAGCTGGTGGTGGTCCAGAGACTGCATTCGGCAGTGAGTTTTGTTTTTTTTTTTTTAAACTCAACACACTTGCCCATTTCATGATGGGTGATTTATGAACACACCTGCCTACACTATGCAGAGTGTTATTAGTTTTGGCCAAAAATGGCATGACCCCCATGCTCACCCTTCCTATTCACCCTATCTCACCCGGAGTCACTTTTTTGTTTGTTTTCCCAGATGAAAAAAAGTTCTCAAAGGGAAACATTTTGCCATTGTGGAAGAAATGAAAGAAAGAAAGAAAGAAAGAAAGAAAGAAAGAAAGAAAGAAAGAAAGAAAGAAAGAAAACAGCTGAAGCACTAAAAGATATCAAAATCAATGAGTTAAAAAACTCATCTATTTGAACCAGGGGTAAAAGTTTTGATAAGAAATGGAGAATGCTTTGAAGGTCACTGAAGTTTAAACATGTAAAAATAAAAACACAATTTTTTATAAATAAATTCTGTTTTGGGGGGTCCTCCCCTTGTACTTGAAAGTTTTTATCAGCTTGGCATTAGAAGCCCCACTGACATACCTGTAGAACTTTGTGGCAAGAAAAATGGTTGACTGGTTTCGACATATAAATCTCTCATATCTAGCAATTTTATTTTGTTTTATTTTTTAAAGATTTTATTTATTTGTATGGCAATGTTATTTACAATTGCCAAGGCTGGAAACAACCTAAGTGTCCACCAGTTTTTTGAGTGATTCAAAAAACTGTGGTACATTTACACAATGGAATATTATGCAGCAGAAAGAAGGAACTCCTACTTTTTCCAACAGCATGGATGGAACTGGAGAGTATTATGCTAAATGAAATAAGCCAGGCAGTGAAAGATAAATACCATATGATCTCGCTTGTAAGTGGAACCTAATCAACAAAACAAACAAATGAACAAAATAGAAATAAAGAACCAGAGGGGAAGGGAGAGAGGGATAACAAGGGAAAGTAGGGAAGGGGTTAAGTCAAGGAACAAGAATAGAGAACTCATGGGCATGAACAATGTGGGGTGGGAATTGACCATGGGAGTACAGGGACAGGGTAGGGGTGAGCAATAGGGAAAAAGGCTGGACGACTGTAACTGAACAACAATAAAAAATATATTATGAAAAGAATTTATTTTTAGAGAGAGGGGATAGGAAGGAGAAAGACAGAGAGAGAGATTGATTGGTTGCCTTTCACACACACCCCAACTAGGGAGTTGGTTTGCAACTCAGGCATGTGCCCTAACCAGGAATTGAACCTGTGACCTTCCAGTTCACAGGCTGATGCTCAATCTACTGAGCCACACCAGCCGGGGAATCTAGCAATTTTATATGTGGTGAGGTTGAGAGAAAACATCTTGTTCTTCAAGTTGTAGAGAATAGTTTTCTAAAACTCTGAGGATTTCCTGGAGAAGGATGGCTATTGTCAGCCATGAGGTTGGTACTATTGCTACAAACAGTGAGTGAAGCAGAATGTAAAGTAATTCACATTCATGAGTGAGATCTAGGAGAATGAGTGACACTATGCAACTGAGAAAATTGTGGTGATAATCCTGGGCACATACATACAGTGCTTGCAAAAAAAAACAAAACAAAAAAACGTAGGGGCTGTTATAATGCTAAAGTTCTACCTTTATTCTTATTTAGGCATCATAAGTGGTGTCTTCTTTCATTAGCTTATGGCAAATCTAGAGAAGCAAAAAGCCCCAACCACCTCTCTGGCTGGGACTATCCTGTATAATTCATAAAACAGAAAGAGGACAGGGGCTAGAGACCAGATTGCTGTCAGGTATCAGAAGGCATCTTCTCTACTTGGATTGTAGCATTGTTCTCTTCTATTTGGGGCATAACACCTTTGAGCTCCCTGACATCTTAAATATTTTTCTAAGTCTGGAACACCACAGAGTTTACATTTACAGAGAACAAATTTTTTTCTTTTCTAGAAATTAAAATGAAAGGAACTAGAGAAAGGCCAACAAACGTAAGAAAATTATTCTAATAACCATTTTGCTCAATTCTTCGAATCCACTAAGAACTGTGGCTTATGCTTCTATTTTTTTCAATAATACTAAAATAAAATAATGCATGACACTCCAAGTATTTAAAAATGAAGAATGTGTGTACGTCAGGAGAAGAAGACATACATATCCAAGCCTAAACTCTAATTCCCAATACGTATTTTTAGATAAAGAAAATAAAACCTGTGATTGTGCCGAATTCAAAAATGCGAATCTTTAATCATAAGACCTAAAAAAATGGTTCTTGGAACAAAAGTTTAGTAAAACTTAATACTAATTTAGTTTTTTATTGACACCTGCCACCACGTTTCCTTTTCACATGGGGTGTCAGAATCACGTTCCCACGCCTCTGCTATGGCAGGGACCCCTGCTAGAAGGCAATGCAGCTGAACAACTGCAGTGGAGCATTATGCAGTTCCATCTTGCAAGGAGTTCTGAGTTAATAGCATATTTAGAAACCCTAGGTAGACTTTTTTGTGTATATTAACCACATCACCAATAGCTGAATTATTTTTCATGCTATATTGACTTTAAGTGGGGAGGGGATGGTAAAAAAATGAGAAAAATAATCTTCATTGATTTTCCTGTTAACTTTTTGTTTCATTAGATACCATGCCTTTAAATATGCGTGTGAATCCTGTGTGTTCATTGGCTTCCAAAGAGCTCAAATCGACAACTGATTTATGATGGACAGCTTTGACACAAATGCATTTTCACTGGTACTAAAGACCCTAATTTTGACCAACAGAGTGATGAAAGAGGAGAAAGAAAGAAGAACAAATATTTAAGGAGTTAGCCTGATGTGGACTTTTTAGGGAGGTTCTTTGTGTTAACTAATGGAAAAGCAGAAAAATAATTCAGTGACAATGGTAAATGACATAGGCCTTTCATACTGAGCTATGATTTCTGTTTATTTTAGTAAAAGGAAGGCCTTAATATGAACTGTGGTAGGTACCATCGCCACCCAAGGAGTGCACACTCTAATCCCCAAACTGTAAATGTTAACATATGTGACAAAAAGAATTTTGCTGTTATAATTACGGCTCCAGATATTAAAATAGGGAGATTATCCTGGACTATCTGGGAGGGCTCAACTGAATCCCCTGAGCCCTTAAAAGCACAGAACTTTCTCAGTTTTGTGGCACAAGAGATGTGGCAGAAGTCAGACAGAGACCCCAAGCTTAATGAGGATTCAACATGCCTTTCTGTCTCTAAGATGCAGGGACCAACATGTAAAGACCAGAGAGAGGTCTCTAGGGAGTAAAGGGAGCTTCCAATGAATAGCCTGCCAGAAAACATGAACTTCAGTCCTACAATCACAAGGAACTGGATCTGCCTGAAACCTGAATGATCTTGGAAGTGGGTTTTTCCCAGAGCCTCCCAAGAAGGCCTGGCTGACAGACACCTTGATTTTTTGGTTTCTTTGCAGACAAACAAACAGCCAGGTGCAACCAAGAATTTTACCTATAGAACTGTGAGATAATAAGTTTATATTGTTTTTAGTGGCTAAATTTATGGTAATTTGTTACAGCAGTAACTAATTAGTAGAAACTAATACACAGATATAACTAAATGTGAAGATGTACATAAAACTGAAAGGTCAATGTTCAGATGTAAAAATGTCAGACTAGTACTCAGCTGACTTTTTGAAAATCATTAGGAAATAATACTACCCCAGTTGGCTCATTCTAATGTTACTCAAAGATGTTTACAGGGAAGCCAGTAGTTCTTAAGAAATGTTTCTTTCTATCCCTAGAAAATTTCTTATTTAACCCTCACTCTTTTGTCTAACTAACTTCTACAGTTTTTCATTCTGGTGTGCCAATTGGTCCTGCCATAAGGTAGTGGAATATTCCTTGGCACTTTTCTATGTTATAAAGTTGTGTAAGTGCTATTTCATAAATAGGTTTTAACAATATCTTTATTTCTCTGCAAATCAGTTTTCACTACTTTAACTTATTTTCTCATTATCATACACTTAGATCATTGCATATTTCCCTTTGAGTAGTAGTATCATCATTTTCTAATTCTTAAAAATGTAAAGAGGATCAGCCCATTTGCCTGCTTTGCATCCTTCAATGTCTGCATAGCTCCACACTCATTTGCTTGGCTTAAACAACCCGGTATACTTTTGCTCTTGCTTAATTCTTCAGCCTTATGTTCTTTTTGGACTCATCACTATGATCCTTTGATCAAGCACACTGAGATTAAGTTCTTCACAGCTATTTATATGTTTTGCCCTCTCCGGATGCCTTGTTTTATTCATCAATGGGATAATTCCAAATGGTACGCCAGAGCTTAATTTAGGTACCCAACTTTCTAAAACCCTTCTCTGCTCCCATGTAGTCAGGGTTAGATCTTTCAGCTCTGCCTTTTTGTAGAACCCAGTGCTTGCCATTATCATAAACAATTGTATCATATTGACAGTATCAGCTGGCTCAATGATCTCTCCTTCTTAAAGTATAAACTTATTAATAATAAAGCATGTATTTTTTTCATTTTGTATAGTCAATGGGCTTTTTCAAAGTATATTTTATTGATTATGCTATTACAGTTGTCCCATTTTTTTCCTCCCCTTTATGCCCCTCCAGCTTACACCTACCTCCTACCAGCATTCTACCCCCTTAGTTCATGACCATGGGTCATTCATATACATTCTCCAGCTTCTCCATTTCCCATACTATCCTTAACCTCCTCCTTTCTATTTTGTACCTACCAATTATGCTTCTTAATCCCTGCACCTTTTCCTTCATCATCCCACCCTCCCATCCCCACTGATAACCCTCCATATGCTCTCCATTTCTGTGATTCTGTTTCTGTTCTAGTTGTTTACTTAGTTAGTTTTGTTTTTTAGGTTCAGTTGTTGATGGTTGTGACTTTGTTGTCATTTTAATGTTCATAGTTTTGATCTTCTTCTTTTTTTAGATAAGTCCTTTTAACATTTCATATGACAAGGGCTTGGTGATGGTGAACTCCTTTAACTTGACCTTGCCTGGGAAACACTTTATCTGCCCTTCCATTCTAAATGATAGTTTTGCTGGTAGAGTAATTTTGGATGTAGGTCCTTGCGTTTCATGACTTTGAATACTTCTTTCCAGCCCCTTCTTGCCTGTGAGGTTTCTTTTGAGAAATCAGCTGATAGCCTTATGGGAACTCCTTTGTAGGTAACTGTCTTCTTTTCTCTTGCTGCTTTTAAAATTCTCTCCTTATCTTTAATCTTGTGTAATTTAATTATGTTTTGTCTTGGTGTGTTCCTCCTTGGGTCTGATTTCTTTGGGACTCTCCGAGCTTCCTGGACTTGCTGTAAGTCTGTTTCCTTCACCAGGTTGGGGAAGTTTTCCTTTATTATTTGTTCAGATAAGTTTTCAACTTCTTGCTCTTATTCTTCTCATTCTGGCATCCCTATGATTCAGATGTGAGAACATTTAAAGTTGTCCCAGAGGTTCCTAAGCCTCTCCTCAATTTTTTGAACTCTTGTTTCTTCATTTTGTTCTAGTTGAATGTTTATTTCTCCCTTCTGGTCCAAATCGTTGATTTGAGTCCTGGTTTCCTTCCCTTCACTGTTGGTTCCCTGTATATTTTTCTTCTTTGCATCGCGATCTCACTTTGTATAACATCCACTTCTTCCTTTATTTTGCATCCATACTCAATCATTTCTGAGAGCATCCCAATTACCAGTGTTTTGAACTCTGCATCTGATAGGTTGGTTATCTCCTTGTCACTTAGTTCTTTTTTTTACTCTGCATCTGATAGGTTGGTTATCTCCTTGTCACTTAGTTCTTTTTTTTTTTTTTTTTTTTTTTTTTTTTGAGTTTTGGTCTGTTCCTTTATTTAGGCCATATTTCTTTGTGTTGGCTCACCTGTTAAGTTGTAAGGAGAGGAGCCTTAGGTATTCACAAGGGCAGGGCAACCTACTTCACTGAATTGTGGCCACTGTATGTGGGGAAGGGGTCAGAGAAGAGAAGAAACAATGCTGCTTGCTCAGCTCTCACCCCACTTTTAGTTACTTCCTCCACTACCCACAAGCAAATTAGGGCTTTCTGGTGCTGATTCCTGTCTGGGTAGGTTTGTGTATATTCTTGGATGTTGTGGGTCTCTCCAGGGAACTCTCCTGTGAGGCTGGGAGTTTTTCCCACCAACACAATCCCCGCAGTATTTTACAGCCAGAGGTTTTGAGGCTTTAGTTTCCCATGCTGGAACCCTGGGTTGTGTGGTCTGTATCACTCCCCATTTGTTCCTCCTGGTTTATCCACATGTGAATGTGGGACTGCCTGGTCCATCACCTTGCTGTGCATCCTCTCTACCCCAGCTGCCTGTCTCCACCCCTCCTACTGGTCTGGATAAATATTCTTTAACTCCTTGGTTGTTGGATATCCAGTTCAATTTGTTGGAAGTTCTGTTTTTTTTTTTTTTTTAATTTGTTTTGTCCTTCTTTTGGTTGTGCGAGGAATCACAGTGTATCTACCTATACCTCCATGTTGACCAGAAGTTAGTCAATGGGCTTTAAATAATATGTGAAGAATGATGAAATTAATAAATGAACCAATCAGTCATTTACTTAATAAAGCAAATCAGTTATCATAGCACCGGTTACTCTTCAAGGTCTTGGAAAACCAGAGTCAGACCACATAGTTAGTTAGCAGGGAATTAATACTCTATAAATACAGGTAAGAATTAGAACAAAAAATATGGAAGATTCATGAGGGATGAACCATAGGGAACCAACCTTAGGAAAAATGAGTTCAAACTGTGGCAGAATCAGCATAGGCTAGTGGTTCTCAAACTGTGGTTCCCAAGCCAGCAGGATCAGTTTCACCTGGGAACTTGTTAGAGATGCAAAATTTTAGCTCTACTCCAAAACTACTGTAAACTCTGGGAATGAAGTCCAGAAATAAGTGCTTTAATATGCCCTCCAGATGGTAGCCTGAGAATCACTGGCATAGCCAAGAGAATTAGATGGGGACTCAGAGTTCAGCAAGCTGTGTCAAATATCTAAGTGACTGAGTAGCAGGGAAGAAGGAACAAAGTTAATAGACACTGGATATGAAAAGTTAAGCTATCAGTCCTGGTGGAATTGAACAGGCATGGAGAGATAGAGCACTAGTTATAGAAAAACAAAAGCAAATAAGACTGCAATATTGAGGCAATATTTTCTAAGGTGGTAGTTCTCAGTAGACTAAAGGGTAATGAAAAGTGTGCATTTTGATACATTCTTGGGGATGATGAGAGAAGTAGGGGTAAGAATTCATATTTAATAAAGTCTTTTCAAGTGATTCAGATATGTATTACCTCTTGTTCCTAGGTGAGCTGTTTATCTTAATAGAATCCTTATCCAAATATCCTGACTTAGAGCCAGAACTGAGAATTAAGCATAGGTAGGATGCAGCCAATCTAGCTCAAATAGCAGGTTATTGAGGTAGTGATCAGGGTCTTAACTAATACCTGTTTCTAAGTAGAGAACTCATAAATAAGACTAAAGAAGTTTTAGTTCCTCATTCCTATGATGATAATGAGAACAAAAACATAGGCAAAATGATGACCAAGAAATAGAACTTTAAAAATAAACACTCAGTTTATACTTCATTTGCCATCATAATGTGATAAGCATGAATTTCAGCCAAATCTTTCAGCTATGTTCCTCATTACCTGTGTACAAGAATTCTCAACAAGCAGCACAGTTTTCATGTGGTTGTATACATGATGCCAAAGATTCACCTAAGAATTAAAATCCAGTAGTTTATTTAGGAATTTTTCCCAATCTAAATATTTGGCACTGTATAAACAATCCCACTGACTTATTTTTATTTTTCATGTAGTTGCTTTGCTAGTTACAGCCAGTAAAATGTTCTTTTTCCTCTCTGGTAACTTGCTATTGTTTTGAATCTATTGATCAAATGTCTATTTAATCTCACTATATGTTCAGCAATGCCCAGTTACATTAGCAATGAGATATCCAAAGTTTGGCAGTGATACAGAAAATAAAAGAAACCAATGTTACTTCAGAACCAAGAAAATTCAGAACAAAACATAATCCTATTTGCTATATGGAATTGAACCTGAAACTTAACATTGACAAGTTAAAATCATTTAAAAGAGGTTGTGCCTTGAGAGTTCCACTTTGGGTAATAGCAGATCAAATATTATTCTGAGAGAGGCTATACAAAATATTTTCAAAAAGTTTAAAGTTACAAGACAGCTCAGAATCCAGAATTAAGGAGCTAAAACTGGGAAAAGGAAACTCGGAGATGTAAACCCAAAACTGAGCAGTTAATGTCTCCCTTTGGGAATCTTCCTGTTCCATTCCTAAATAAATCACCAATAGAAGTACATGCATGTGGCCACCAAAAGACAGGTAAAGAATGTACAGAACAACCTATTCTTACTATGGAAATAGCCCAAATATCCATCAACACTTAAACAGAAAAATATATTTGTGGACTATAATACTATAGAGTATTTGAAATAGATGAATTCACAAAAAGAATGTTGAACAAAAGAAACCAGATATAAAAACTGTCTATGAGTTTATATACATAAAGCTAAACAACAGGCAAAACTATTCCATGTTAGGAGAAGGGAAGGAGTATTGATTAGAGATTGCAGTTTGGATCTGACCTGCCATAGTTCAACACTCCATTGCATCTCCAGAGTAGGGGGAAAATGAGTTTTCCATATGGTCCAGACCAGAATTAAGTTTTTTGTAGAATTGAAGGCCAAATTCTGAGCTGATAATTCCTTTCTATTCCTTGCTTTGTCATTGTTCTCTGCACATAATTTTCCTCAAGGACTTCCAAAGGAACAGCAGAATAACCACCAGTCACCATTAGAACAGGCTTTAGGGTTGATGACTGAATTATCATCTTAATACTGCCTCATTCTTTCACTTCCAAGAATCCCATAATTACTGTCCAGAGTTAATTTAAAAGTCAGGTCTTTTGACCCAATGCTATTTTCATTTATCTACATTTGAATAACTCTTTATGATGAAACAAATGTTATCTATTAAAAATAAAGAAATGAAAAATATGAAGGATGAAGATAGATTATTCCAAATTGAGTTTATCATTCAATATTAACAAATACCAATCTAAACATTATATAATTTCTATGAGTATCATTAGGATGGCAGTAAAAAACATAGATTCGAAATTGCAGTCTTTAATGTGAAAATAACAAATTCCCCTCCAGATGCAAATGCCATGGGTGATCCAAAGCCCAGATGTACTGGCAGAACCTTGCTTGAAAAATTCAATATTGAAAAATAAGAATCCATGGTAGAAAAAAAAAAAGAAAAAGAAAATAAGCAGAATTTTGCAATAATTACATAGCAATTTTATTATTTGAATTTATGGCAAAGACAGATCTGATCATATTTGACATCTTATTTCTTTTGTTATTTCCGTACGTGTTATGTTCTTATTATATCTCTTAACCTCCTAATGGGAGAATTGTATTTCAGCAATTGCCTCTCCAGCAACATTTATGAAAATGAGTGCAGTACTTTGAAAATACTTCCCTCTATAGCTCATTAAATGCTCTTTTCTAACTTGTTCACATGGAGTATAGATTATTTAGCTTCCCCATAATTGAAGAGTAGAATTTACCAAACAATGACAAGCTATTTATATATTTTCCTTTTTGTTACAAAACGCAGACAGGTACATGCCTTTTCAATGATAGTGTTATTAAAAATTCAATACCACTTGTGAATAACAAAGGGCTGAATTATATAGTTAAGTACAAAAACCAATAAATGAAGAAAAATTTTAAAATCTTTCTTCCTGCTGTGAATGCATTAAAAATCTTTTCTTTAGCTCATCACAAAGAAATGTACAAAGTAACAGAATTGCTATGACCTGGAAAATCAACTAAATATGGCTTTGAATGTGTCATATGTATGTACACATATGGATTTGAATGAGTTATAGAAAGAAATATCTCTATGTCTCCATCAAAGCTGTGTCTATACAGAAGAAAAAAACCCACAGAGGTTATGCTTGCTCAGTCCCTTTGCCAGTACAGAATAGCTACTTTAAAATTTTCTTTTAGTATGAGGCTCATCGTCAACTTTGAAAAGAAAGTGATTCTTGAATTTAAGACTTTAACATTTTTCGATATTCTTGACATTCTGTGTCTAAGTGCTACCAAGGTCAGTTCTCTTTTAGATTGTGAAATCACAGAAAACTTTTCTGATGTCTTCTTCTTTTGTTATAAGCCAAAAGATTGAAATGGTTTGGTTCTCTGCTCCCAAAGACATCATTGCAATAACATGAATTTCTTCCCATTCCTCTCTTTCGCCAAAAGCTATTGGTGGACCTTTTCCCTCTCCTCCTAAATTTTTTTCATTGGCTTCTCTTACTAAATAGTTCTTGAGAAAAGTTGCACTATCAAGCAATGGTCTGAGATGTACAGGCCTTCTTTCTGAATCCCGGTAATGATTTAAACTGCTCCCAACTCTCCTCACCCCAGTGGTCTTTGTGTCTGAGGTATGTCTGAGCATGCAAAGTTCTCCCTTTTGACCTCCTCATGTACCTGACTCTCTCAACTCATATAGCAGTGATTGCTTCAGCATCCCAATTAAGTACCAAATTACCCTGGCTTATTTTAGTAACTAATGTCTCATTTTATTACTTTTGTCTGACTGAAAGTTCTATTCCTTCACGTCCTAGCTCGAGTATCACTGTGCCTGTGAGCCTGTGCAGGGTCTTTGTGTACAGAGTTGGTGACATTTTCTTCCATACTTTCATAATATTTAGTTTATTACTCAAGAATTTTGTCTTTCCACTAGGTTTAGAGACACATCTGAATCCCCTAGTACAAAACAAAATACATAGCAGACTCTAAATTCTTGCTGAATGAATGCACAAGCCAATTACGTACAATAACAAAGCAAGGATACAGATCTTTCCTTGTACGGTGATGCCCACCTCAGGTGCCATGGCCTGTCAGGTGGCAATGGAGTCATTCATGGAGATTACACAGTTGGCAAATTGGTATTTTTGCTTATTCAGCATACACTTACATTTCTTAATTTTCCTTGGGGTGCCTCCTCACTTTTAGGTCATGAGGTTTATGTTGATCTAGGATTCTAGGAGCAGTTTATGAATGATCTGGCCAATTAGAACATTACATCTTTCTATCTACAATGATTGGTTCAGGAATAAGTATGAGGCCAAAGTGAGACCATCAGAGGCAATGCTACCCAGTTGCAGGACATATGTTGGTAACGTGGAACTGGAAGACCGCTTTACATTGCATCTCCCCAGTGGACACCAGGAAAGCTTAAGAATAAAGCCAACAACAATAAAACCATAAAAACAAAAGGGAGAAAGAACAAATTCTGATGATATCATTTGAAATCCTAGGTTAAAACATGTTGTGCAAGGAAAAATTATTTTTGCTTTGCTTGAGCCAGTGAGCAAGCGGCCTGTCTAATATGGTCTATGAACCCAAATTTGCACCAAGCTTTGTTCGATTAAACACAAATGTACCAAACACGTGTATGTATATGCTGTATATGTATGTATATATTTTTCAAATATATAGAATACTATTATAATAAATCAAATACAGAAAACTGTTTATAAATGTTATTGACTTTATGTCACCTTGATGACGCACCCTCTCCTTTGATGGGCTCTACAGGTACAATGGTTTCCCCTGAGGGCTGCTTCACGTTTAATATTAAAGGAAATTGTCATCCTCAGAAACTCTGTTACCATTGATTGGAAACATCCCGTGCACCCCGAATCCCTAATCCATGTTCGATAGATACATATGAGGTGGGACCACTAAAGTAGAACTTATTTATAAAACACTGTGTATTTATCGTTACATGTTTAAACTTCAGTCACCTTCAAAGTACTCTCTATTTGATGCAATATACCTATCTATTGAGACTTTTTTCCACTGCTCAAAACAGTTTTCTAAACTTATCAATTTTTATGCCTTCTAGTGCTTCTGCCATTAACATTTTCCTTTGAGGACTCTTTTCATCCAGGGAAACAAACAATGAAGTTGCTTGGGGCAAGATCAGGTGAAGAATAGGGAGGGTGGGTCAGGGGGATAACGCTGTGTTTGGTCAAAAACTGCTGAACACTCAGCACGGTGTGGGCAGGTGTGCTCGTAAATCACCCACCATGAAATGGGCGTCTTCCAAAAAAATCCATTGCGGCTGCAACAGCCACTTGATGCTTGAACCCCAGGAGCTCTTTCTTCACCATCTGACGTAAGCTCACTTTTTTCTCTTCTATCTTGACAGATGCAACACATTTTTGTAAGAACTTTTAAAATAAATATGTGGTATGCTGATCCAGAGAAATGCTCATACATGATATTTTTCTTAAGCTTTCAAGTCGTTTTGTGCTCACCTTTCCTTCCAGAAGCCTTTGTCATCCTATCTGTATCCCCTTCTACTTAGTTATTCACTATTTTAATTATCTGAAATATCTAGATAGAGGGGTGTCCAACCTGTGGATCGCAGGCTGCATGCAGCCTAGAATGGCTATGAACGTGACCCAACACAAAATCATAAATTTACTTAAAACACTATGAGATTTTTTTATGATTACGTATTGCAATGTATTTACTGTGTGGCCCAAGACAACTCTTCTTCTTCCAGTGTCACCCAGAGACACCAAAAGTTTAGATTCTAGAACATAATTGAAGAAAATTGTCCTACAATTCTGAGAATAAAAGAAACATAAAACCAATGGTGCCCCCTCCCTTTCCGCTCCAGCCCACCCTGGCCAGCTTGCCGTTTTCTGCTGATCGTCACAGTAACAGCCCTGCTGATCAAGGATGGGCCACACCTGTGAGGACTGCATGTTCTGGCTCCTCCCATTACCCAGGGTGCTTGTGAAACAGGGAAACAGGTGTAAGAGGTTTGTGTTTAAGCAGAAAGCGTTCCTAAAATTCTAGATGCAACATGTAGTTTATTTTGTATTCCTGGAGACACTTAACAGACTGCCTGAACCTTAATTATGCTTCCCAACATTTGCAAAATTAAAACCTTAAGTTAAACATCTCATTAATGTAGCTCCTTTGCAATTCATCCAGTTGTTTCAAGAATGATAAAGGAGGGAAATTCTTCATTTCAGGAGGTACTTGGTCACAATACCAACTCACATTTACTTAAATGTTTCAAAAAAAATAAAAACTGCAGAGCCTGTTGTGTGTGGGGAGAGTGCGGAATACAGGAAGTCAACCGAGTGAGTGAACATGAAATGGAGGCTTATCCCTATTTGTAGAGGATCCATTCCAGCAAGAAATTGAATCGAGGCTTCTGCATCTAAACCAGGGGGGGTTTCTGACAAGACCAGAAGAAAATGACTTTTAGATGAAAAGTGGACTAGACGAAGGGCTATGAGACAGCACGGTCTAGTGGTCTGAGAACTGGACCCGGACTCAAGATTGGGGTTAAATCCCAGTTCGTTTACTTGCTAGGGTGAAGGAAGTTATTGTAATTCAGCAGACTCATATTGAGTTCCTACTTCTCTCCAGTTCCCTGGTAAGTTCTGGACTTAGTTTACACAGTTAAAGGCTTCTCTCCTACAACATCAAATTCCCTCTTACCATTTTACTATCAGCATAAATACATGCTCTAGTAGCTCCCATCTTTTAAAATCCTCCCTGGCACCCACACCCCTCCATTTATAAACCAATTTCTCAGTTTTCCACTTCAAAACTTCTTGCAAAATGTGTTTGTTATCTCCATAGTCCTGCCTTCCATTATCAGCCACATGCCACTTTAATCAGGTTTTAGAGAAGTGGTACAGTGAAGTAGTAAAGACTCAAATGCAGAAGTCAATCTCCCTAGGTTCAAATCCCGGCACTGGCACTTAGTAACTATGAGACAGGTCATTTGACGTCTCTCTGTGACAGATGCCTTAAAAGTAAAATGAAATAAAAATTGCATAGAATTCATAATGGTTATTATTACTAAGTGTAAAACGAGTAGAAACATTTATCGTTATAGGTCCCCACTAGTCAATTAAAACAGAATAGAAGGGCAGATAAAATGCTTCCCAGATAGGGTAAAGGAGTTCATCACCACAAAGCCCTTATTGTGAAATGTTAAAGGGACTTATCTAAGAAAGAGAAGAGGATAAAAAACTGTGAACAGTAATATAATGGCAAACTTACAACAATCAACAACTGAACCTAAGGAACAAAAAACAAAAACTAAGCAACTAAACTAGAACAGGAATAGAATCACAGAAATGGAGATCACATGGAGGGTTATCAGTGGGGAGGAGGAGGGGGAGAATGGGGGTGTGAAAAAGGTAGAGGGAATAAGAAGCATAAATGGTACGTATAAAATAGACAGGGGTGGGGGGACATTAAGACTAGTATAGGAAATAGAGAAGCCAAAGAACTTGTATGTATAACCCATGGACATGAACTATGAGGGGGATACTGGTGGGGTGGGTGCTGGGCAGATGGGGGATAAAGGGGAGAAAAAAATGGGACAACTGTAATAGCATAATCAATAAAATATACTTAAAAAACAACTGTTCTAGTCATGGTGTCTAGTGACTCCATCCTGCCAAATCCAGGGGCCACTATTTTGTCTGCATCTTACCTAAATTATCAGTGCATTTAACACAGCTAATGACTCCTCGCTATTGAAGTAAGCCCTTTTCTTGGCTCCCTCACACTATACGAGGATTCTCCTAGCTTTCCTTCTTTTTGGCAGGCCTTTCAGCCTCTTTTGATGGCACCGCCTCCTACACTGCACACCTGCTGCTTCTCTGGAGTTATACACCACTCATACTGTCCCCACACTGGCTCCTTTGCATTACTTGGATCTCAGCTCTTCTCACAGAGGTCTTTCATGAGCAACAATTAAAATAAGTCCCTCCATCCCCCAAAACTTTCTGTCACATCTATGCATTTCATAGCACTCACTATGGTCTGAAATGATCTTGCTTATTTATTTTTTTGTGTTTCTCCTCACAACAAACCCCGCCCCCCCCATTTTTGATCTGTACATTTCATGAAGGTAGGATTTGCCATCTTGTTTAATCCTGGGTCTTCGGCATTGAGCACAGTGCCTTGAATAGAGTAGGTACACAGTAAAAGTTGGTTGAGTAGAAGAATGTCAAGGAGCAATGTTATCACTACTACAAGATGCACTTCACTGGAACTCAAAGAGTATGTCACATTCACCGTCATCTGAACCAGGAAGATTTCTCACTGAAACACTAACGTTACCCACTAAGATATTTTTGAAATTAGAGAATATAAACCTGTTGGCAGTCACACAATCAAAGCAATGTATCTCAAAATACATTCCAAGAAATATTATTTTCTTTGTAATGTTAATAAGGAGTTATAAGTTGTCAAGGAAGTTCATGAAATGTTTTGTTGAAACTGAACAATTACTACAGAATTTCTAACGTATTTTCAGCATCACTAAAAGTGAGAGTTAATTCTCAACTTTACCCAAACTTCTTTTATGAAAGAGTTCCCCCTGCCATGACATATCATACTTGACTAGAATTCTTTTAGGAAAACATCGAATTGGAGAATCCAGTGATTGTAGAGATTGTTACAGCGACTTCTTTTAAATGTTCTCTTTAAATGTGTTCTTCTTAAACTTCATTTGGAAATAATAATGGGCATCCTTTATTTTTGCTCTGCCAATGCTCTCCTCTATCCACCACCTTTCAGAGGTCTGCAGGATCACTCTTCTCTCCCTAGACAACCTGGATTTTGGGGGGTACCTGTACCTTCTGACATTTGTTTTCTAAAATTCCTCCCCTTTCCTTTATCCCTGTGACTTTTCCTTTCCCCCTTCTCCAATAGCCTCTCATCTTGCATCAGCTCTTACCTCCGCTGCTATTTATATTTGGATTTCATACATAAAATAAATTAAACCCATAGCCATAGCTACAACCCCTTTGAAATGTACCATTAGCCCTTTACAACTTCCAAAGATTACAAGGCACTACTAATTACTCAAGATGAGAAAAGTGGTGATGGTCCCTGCCATCACCAAGCCTACAGTCTAACCATGGTGACAGGATGAAAAAGGCAATTCCAATAAAGGGGACTAAGGTCTAAGGTAAGAAAGAAATCAAGTATCCTTGGAGCACAGAATGGAAACACCCAGCCTTATCTAACAGGACAGGTAGATCAGAATAGCTGTCAAAAGGAAAGTAAAATTCAGGCAACTTCCAAATGCCTTTTAGCATATTTCTCACAATTTTCTATACAGTAGAGATGATTGTTTTAATGGTATTTCAAACTTACATGGTTGAAATCAGATTCAATATCCTTACAACTTAATTTGTGATCACCATCTACCCAGCAGAAATTTTATCTTTCAATCCTTTCTCTTCATCACCCTCACTTGAAATTAATTACCATATCCATGAAATTCCATCCCAACCATAGATCTATAATCCTTACATTTGTTTGCTTTCCCATTGCTACTATCTTCCTTCAGATCCTTATTTCTTCTGGAATAATTAAACTTTCTCCTAACTTATGTCAAGTGTTCCTGTACTAAGCCACTCTTCATAACATTTCCAGAGTTGTTTTTTTTGAAATTTATCTTATGATGTCCTGAATGCATGGCCCATCCCTTTGCCTGTTAGCTAACAATGAGGTAGTAATGAATGCTTCCAACGGTGTGCTCACAGTGGCATGAGGGCTTTGAGGATGATCAGAGTAATGCTCTAGCTGCCTACTATAGGCAGCGTGCAAGTGTCATAGATAGGGAGCAAGAATTCCTACCGAGAATGGTAGCTCCTGCAATGTCCTGGCCTTTGCAGCTGTTGTCCCATTGGAAAGGCTGGAGGCAGTGAGACATCCCTGACTTGCTACTCTGGGCAGTGCAGAAGTTTAGAATAGGATTCTATCTTTACGATTTGCAGGTAGATTCTCCAAGAGTCAAAGTAAATTAATAAAATACCCTGAAAACATCTAAATATTAGAACCATTTTCCTTGTTCTTTTTTTCTAGGTAAGTCAGAATAGCTAAGCTATGATTTATAAAAATATTATTAACAAGACAGTGTAGATTATCCATTTATGAATTTCTTATGGTGAGTAAATGTTTTCATTTTACCTAACGAGAACTCAGATGGCTGAGCTAAGGTAAGGTCCAACATTGAAGAGGAGGAGAGATGGAGAGTAATTATTTATGGTTTGACTGTTAGAAGGTATATTCTGAACAACAACCTTTGAGCTATTACCTTCTTGGCCCTGCCACTGTCTCTGAGTGTTTTCTCCTCCTCCCCTCCTTCCCATCCTGCCCCCTTCTTCCTCTTTCTTCTCCTTTTCTTTTCTTTCTTTTGTTAAGTGACAGAAAGGGGAGACAGAGAAATAATTATTAAGTAGTTTTCTTTAGAGATATTCTTTGTAACTCTTATTTGTAGCAGAGACATGAGAGTTGGAACTTCGATAAACATAACATAACGCAAGTAAATTACCTCTGCAACCATTTTAGGTGAAGGCACTAAATAGTAACACTTACTGAACGTCTACAATGAGCAGACACTGCTATGAGGAAGATACCTTCCCTATTTTATGAATGAAGAATCTGATGTTTAGAGACAACTTGTCAACATCACAGCATTAGGAAGTGGCAGAGCTTGGATTAAGCCTGGATATCTCTGACTGGAAAGCACCCAGTCCTTCCACTATACCTGGGACCCAGGTTCTCTTCCATACCACCACTGTTCCTAAAACCGCCACCTCTGCATTGTTGGCCAAAACCTATAGTAACTTCTTTTGTAAGGAATGATACTAAAAGCTGCTGAGGGCAAGCCAAGCCCAACTTTTGGGAGAAGAGCTTCAATGTGAAAGGTCTCAAAGGTTTTCCTTTTGAAACAAATCTCTCTTTGTAACAAATGGGCCTTGGCCTCCAGAGCATAAAGTTCCTGAGTATGAAGCTGTGTAAATGTGCTGGTTATACAAGCATCTGACCAATCTACAATTTTGACAGCATTTTATTGATCAAATGTTCAAAATAAAAATGTTTAATTTACTTAATTTATTTATGCTTTTTTGTTTCTTTCACCTAGAGTGTATTCTCCTTATTTTTCATCATAACTTTCCTTAAAACAGTCTAAATAATATAAAGTAAAATAGAAAAAATACTTATAATAAGGTATTTGTAGTTTCTTATCATTGAGACATTTGAACAAAGAAGGTAAGATTTTGAAGCTAGGCAATTTCTGTTTCTTTTATGGTTTGTTTTTGTAGCAAACACTGTTAAATATATTCGCATAATTAGAAGAATAAATATAGATGATACATATTGTGTAGCTTATCTGTAGAAATTTTAACATTTACAAATAAAATGACTCTCTGAAATGTCTAAACCTGCCTTGCCCTGAACGTGTGATATTTAGTATCTGGCTAAGTTTAGCAAAATAAATAAACCACTGCTCAAATGAGACCATCTGAGCTATACTTTTTTGAGTCATTTGTATTCATCAAGATACAGTTTATCACAAATACCTTCATTGTGTTTATTGTTGAAGCTGGAACATTCACATTGCTCATTTCCTTTTCCCAACTAATTTTCAATTATCCAGTCTAATTTTCTGAGTTTGGGCTAAATTTACCTTAGATTAGAGTGCAAATGAGAACATTTTCACAGACCAGTTATGTATCATATACTGTTTCATTTGTTGAGAAGAAGTCTGATTTTATATTTCTTGTATGTGAGTATTACTGTGTATAATCTCAGTTCTATGATCTTGATGGTAAATTAAGTTATGATATATATTATTTTATGAGTCACGGCATCAATTTTCATTAGATCCCAGAGATGCCTTCTCTCATAAGGGACTTATGGAAAATGGAAAAAGCCATTCTGGCTGCATCCCCATGATCCACCATTTCATGCCACGTAGCCAGGAACACATTGCTTTTAATTAACTTAGGTCATGAGGGCAGGTTTTTTTTCTCTTCTTTTCTTTTTCAGAGGTTGTATCTGCCACTTTGCAAATGTTGAGATCTTCAGCCTACCAGTTCTTTTTTTTTTTTTTTTTTTATGATATATAAACACTCTGGGCCTTTTCTTTGCTATTCAATGTATGCATTTTCACATTTGGCTGAGGATTAAATTCTGGTACTGAATATCTTTTGCGTCAGACCAGAACCGGCAAGAGCGAAGAGAGGGTAAGAGCATATTTTCAAAGACTCTCTCATCTCCCTTCCTGTCAATGTCTGCAGTCCTTCCACTGAACGCTAACATTTGCAGACAGCTAACTCAACCTTAGTGTGGTAGAGATTTGTACTCAGTGATGGCATTTTTCCCCTCCAATTCAGTTACGTTGATTCTTCCTCTTTAGCTAGAATTTGTTTTGAAATCCTCAATGAGGTTATTTGGCACTTGATTATTTCTCCTTTGTAAGATTTTAAAAGGACAAAATATCTTTTGTTCATGATTCGAATGGTACCAATTTTTATTACTTTGCATATCTCTTTAAAAGGATTTCGCTTATTATATCTACTATTTATATTAATTTACTTGTGTACCCATTAGAAGACAGGATCCCTCTATTTAAAGGCTGCACACAGCTCGATGAGTTTTAACAGATGAGTTTCAGAAGCCACTGACTGAATCAAGATACAAAATGTTTCTGTTACCCCAACCAAATTCCTCGCTCCCCCTGAAATTCACCCCTCTCTTAGTGTAGCCCTAAGAAACTGCTGATCTGCTTTTTGACAGTAGAGATTAGTTTGCATTTTCTAAAATCATATATAAATGAAATCTTATGGTATATACAGTTTTGTGTGTTTTCCTTGCATAAATTGAATGTAGACAGAAAGCTCACTATATTTAAATCCATATTTGATCCATTAGGAGTGAAGAATAACTGAGAAGTGAAAAGGATGACTTAGCTATTTGTGTTTAAGAAACCAAAGGAAAAATCTTTTTAATTAAGTAGAAGGCATAATATATTTGCTGTTAAAACCACAAGTAATATTCAACAAAAAAAGGAACACAAATTCTTTCCAGAGAATAACTTCTAGGTCAGCTCAAAATTAAAACTTTTCCATTAAGACATCAAATAATCACTGTCTTTAAGAAGCTGAGCATTATCATAAAACAAAATTGTGAAATGATTAATTCAGACACAAAAATATAGCAAGTTCATGAAATGTCGCCACTGGTTTTTCAGGTTCACATGAATCTGATTTTAGTTCCCACATACTCTTTTCAGAGAATATTTAAATAATTTGACTGTGACAAGCCAAACTGTTTTGAGACCTCATTGAAAGTCAAATGAAAACATTAATCAAATGCAAAAATATTCCAGTCAGGCACAGAAAAGCTGCAGGTTAGAAAATAAAAATGTTGCCTGTGAGAAAGAAAATCAATCAATTCAGAAAAAGCAGGCATTGGTTCAAATCTACATGGTCAGTAGTGTCTAGAAATCACTAGCATTTCAGACAATTGTATTTTTCTTAAAAATCATTAAATAGTCTTGGGCTATGTCTGTTATTGCAACAGCAGCTTATTTGGCAAACTTTTCACCTGAGTAAATGAGCAGTCAAACAACTGATTATATCTTCTTGTCTTCCCGTCTTCCCTGTGTTTATGGACGGGTTTTAGTGACTAGCATGCAAACAATTATCTAGAGCACAGAACAGCTACGTAAGAGACTTACAGAATAGCAAAATGACTGAGCTAAAGACTGACTTTCATATTATTAAATTCCACTGAATTGTTCAATATTAAGTAAAAACTCCCTTCTTGGTTGTGCTATGAAGTCTATAAACTCTGCCCCCTTTGTAAAGCAATCTAACAAACATTGCATTGCTATTCAGTCAGAGTTGCTCCCGGTTCATGGGACAAAATGACTTAAATGATTACAGACTATATGACTGCACTCACGGGTAATAACCTTAGTCTCTCATTAACTCACCAGCGACTCACCTCATAATTTGTTTAATTTCTTTAAGCCTTTCTATCATCACCTGTTTAAAAAAGCCATCACATACGGTTATGAGTATTTAGTAAGCTAGTGCATTACCTGGCACAAAGAAACATTGATATATAATACTCTTACATTCCTTGAAACATTACTCGTTCATTCATGCATTGGACAAACATTAATTGAATTTTTACTAGGACCCAGTCACTGTGTTAAACATTTAGGAATAAAAATAGTACAAAATTCACAGCCTCTGTCCTGATTAAGCTTAATGTGTTTTAGGAAATATATTCAAATACATGAATAATGTTACTAGAATGCTAATCCTGAGATAAGCAAGAGCGTGGTGTGCTGTGGGGACACACAGGAGGGCTTCCTGGAGGAAGATATAGGAATTAGCTATGGGAAAAGTGATACAGAGGGGTCCTGAGGGGAAGGAGGCAGGCAGGTGGCGCAGGGGTGGATATTTCTATCAGAGTGAATAGCATGTGTTAAGACCTATAATAAATTTATCTTTTCAGATTAGAGACTGCAAATGCAATCCAACTGAAAAAAAAAAAAAACAAACAAACAAAATAAAACAAATCTTTCTCTCTCTCTCTCTCTACTGCTTACAGTGCTGAGGCACAAGCTTGGCAAATAGCAGCTCTTTAGCCTCATATATAGGAAGCAAAAATGAAGAAACTCTGTCAAACCCAGAAGAGGTTAATAAAAGTTCAATGCTAAAATGTTTGCCCTTAAGGCCAACCATATCTCAACAGAAGGAAACTCAGAATATTGTTACCATTCTTTGTATGAAATAGAAAAAAGAAATTAAAGAAAGAGAAAGAATTAGAAGAAGCATGTCATCAATTCTTTCCTTGACAAATCCCAGCAACTCCAGAGGCCTGCCAGCATCTAATCCTTTCAGGGACCACAGACAGGAAAAAGCCTATTAAAATGGGCTCCATTCCCAAGAAAAGGGGTCACTCAAGATCCCCAGACTCTTAACTCTGAAGAGATTTAATGAAAACCAACTGCTATTTTAAGAATTTAGAAGGGGATTTCCCTCCCCAAAGGAAAGAAGCCAGACATCATCAATGCTCTAATGCTGTTCCATCCAGGGCGTTGGGCACGCTTTTCACTAGCATGCAGTGGGTTTTTAAAGCCATTAAATGAGGGCTTAGTGACTGAGAATACAGTCCTTCACACACAAGGCTTAAAATGTAATTGATACAAAGACCATCCCTCTGGGATTACAGAGTTCCAATCATTTCCTGTGGCTTGCATGCTCTTTTCTCCATGCTGGTCAAGGTAACATTAAGCCTTTCAGAAAAGGAGTATGTTGTTCCCCACATCATTTAATGACCACAATGCCTTTCACATTTGGGGAGAGGAAAATAATCCAGGCTACTCAACAAATGATACCGATCCAGTAGCTGGATACAAAATGAAACTTATTTAGACATGTTTTTGGCAAATCAGTTTCATGAAGTAAATAGAAATGATATATGGATTTCTCTTGTAAAATCTTTCAGTGAAGTGTTCCATATATGGTCCTGACACCCCCACTAACTGCAAGGGTGTCTGTGAACAGGTAGACAAAGACATCATCTCATTTGCAATTGAGGAACCCGAGGCAGAAAGAAGTCAAGTGACATAATAAGAGTGACACAACAAATACAGGAAGAGAAATGAGAAAAGTGATTGTCTCTTAGGAATTGAGAAGTTGTGAAGGGATGAATTCTTCCTTTTGCCTGACTATTGAAGAAGAAAGAGCAAGGGACAATCATCTCAATGCTAATTTTGAAATCACTGTCCCCTGCTCTTTCTAGTGGGAAAGATAATTGCCGAGTTGGGTCCCTGGGTGAGACAGGTGGGCCTAGGGAGGGAAAGCTGTGTAACTACCTCAGTCCTCCGTACATCCTCTGTGAAACTGGGGCTTCTGCTACTTCAGTTTTTTTTGGCTGACATGACCTTTGGGATGTACCTCTAATGAGACTTCCTTTCTGTACCGTTATCTTCACCAACAAGTGATTATTGAATAATTGAATGGCGCATGTTTAAATTGTACATTTAAGTTTTGTGAATGAGCCCTAGGAAGAAGAATCACAGAAAAGGATCTTGAATGATCTGATTACCCTGTGAACCCTCAGATGTGTTTTTTATCCAAATTCTGTGCCAGATCATCATCTACCTAATAGGGGTCTTCAACTGAATCCGTGATGCAAGTTTGAATTAGAAAAAAAATAGAGAGGTCTCCATGAAGGATGCAATATAAGATTACAATTCCCTGGTCCTTCTTTACAAAGATGTAGTCATACAATCATGTTATCACCTAGTTATTTACGACAGACAGAAATTAGCCATCTGATATACAATAAGCAAAGTTTATGGTAATACAATCTGAAGGAGAGACAGGGCCCTAGCAATGCTTAACTTGGTAAAGAAACTTGGTTATTCAAGAATGTAGTGAAAATATTATTTCAGAAGAATAAAGGAGAAAAATAATGACAATAATAGATCATGTATTTTCTGAGTTACATCCAGTAAGGCAGCTATTATTATTGACATCTTACAAATTAAAAAAAACTTGTTCTTAAATACACTGTCCAAGAATACAGGAGCTGGTATTTGAACCTCCAAGGTCTGGCTCAAGGGTCTGTGCTCTTTATTGGTTCATCCTGTGGCCTTCCCGTAGGGTGGGAGTCCACAACACGCAAATTTCCAGAGCTGTCTGCAGTCTGAAGAGAAGACTAACATTATTTGTAAAGCTGCTTCTTCCCAGGGCTGATAGGAAGAATTTTGAAGTAGAAAATATTAAACAAGGCAAGAAAGTTTATAATTATCTGTGTTTCTTTTTCTAGGCCAAATTCAGGGTGTCACTATTGGAAATTCAATCAATGGGGAAAAATATCTACCTATGAAGATTGTTCCTCATTTATTAGCTAGAAATTCTGGCCCTGAGGCCCTAGTCAGGTTGCAGTCAATTAAACTCCAGGACCTTAAGAACACAACAACATAAATGAGTCTCAGCGAGCCAGGGTTGAAAATGATGAACTGAGAAATGCACAGATAACCACAAGGCAGCATTAATAATATTATTGAAAGGTTAGCTGCTCAGGAAATTGGCAAGGTGCCAAGAGGGGCACTTGTGGTGCCTCTCAAGAAATGAGAGCAGAGAAGAAATGAGACCCAAATGAGAGAAGCCTTTGTTGACATTTTCAAAAGCTAGCTTTATACAGGCCATATCCCCAAAGAATGGAAAAAATGGCAATGTAAGGAACCAGTAACACTAGAAAACTGCAGGCCAGGAAGTTCACCTCTGTCACAGTAAAGCATTTGAAAGGTTTCAGAGGATCAAGAAGGGAATCACTTCTACCACTCCAGTCTTAGCTGTTGGGCCTTGGGTGAGAGAAGGTAAGCCTGTTACAGGAACACACCCCTGTCCCCTGGATTTGGGACTTCTCAAGGAATAGCTGTGCTCTGCTAAAGAAAGAGAAAGCAGAGTGAACCACTTCACCACAAAAAGCACTGGAATAAGAAATCCTGAGGCCAGGTTTCAGTGTGGAGTCATAGTATTTTTATGTCAAATCAAAAGTGAATTTGGATATTCCAGAATTCCTGTTTTGGGCCAAACCCTGACTTCCTATGCTACATTATACTCACAGGTACATATGTTTCATACACACACATAAGCCTGTGTGGCATCTCTAATGGCATACAATGGCTTAGAACCCACCCCTAAAGTGTGAGATTCGGGGATTTCTGATGAGGATGATGCAAAGACTGCAGTGGAAGTTACAGTGAGAGATGGCAGGTTTGCTCAGGTTCCTGTGAGCGATATGATAGTGTGGGCAGAATTAATGAGTTTTCCTCTGATTTAAATATACCTGTTTTAATTTAAAGGGAGTATGTGTCTAAGGGAATTTATTTAATGAGGTGTTAAGTAAGAGCACTATATTTAGAATTAGTGGATGGAGCCAAAATTAAATGAGACGTTTTAATGAAGGTAGCGGAAAGAGGAAGAACATTTTAACTGGGCCTGGAAGGAAACTTCGGTTATTTCGATTAGAGTACAAAGAGAGGAAGACTCGGGACTAAAGGACATTTTAGTAGTGGAGAAGCAGAGGGGAAGGGACCTGCTATTTTTGAGGAACCTGAACCGAAATGAACTGCATTGAGAACATTTGAAAATTACCTCTGTGAACTATGAGAATCAGATGAGGAGGCAGGGATGAATTGCCATGTGAGAGAAGATGATGGTGAGTTAGATGGCGAAAGGTCTATTTAAATAATATGTAGGGACTCGAGAGTTAGTGGGAGCTCTCTGTTTATCTGGAGGTTCAAGAAGCTGTTGGGGCCCCAGGCAAGCAGTCCTCAAATATCCTATCACGGTATATTGATTATTTTGAATTAAAGTTACTTGAAAAGCAGCCAGTGCAGGAAAAGCACTTGACCCTCCTTTGTCTCCTTGAAATGCAGGAAATTAGTCTCCTCTGTGAAAAGCGACCTCCTTGAGCAGGGCGGGGGTTTGGGGTGTGTGGGCTGAGACACCCTTAACACCAGGGTTAAGGAATTCAGGACCAAAAAGTGTATATAAACAAGGCATTTTTTTACTTCTTTACTAATTTACTCTAAGCCCTCTTTCTGTTTAGATTCCTTAGTAAGTGAGAATTCAAACCTAACTTTCTTTGTGTGGTCAAATCCTCACAAATTCATTGTTGTTTGTCTAAAGAGTACAAAAAGCTGCCTGCTTCAGTATCTCTCTGAGCATCACTTATAATCCATGTGCATGCATTAAATTCGTTCTTCTTCTGTTAATCTGGTCATGTGTTAATCTAATTACTAGTCTAGTCATAAGAACTACGAAGGGTAGAGGGGATCATTTTTGCCTCCATAACAGTTTTGGTGAACCAGGCAGGAGATTTCACTGGCTGGAAAACTGCTTTTGTCCCAGGAACTACTGCAGATTAAAGAGATTCAGGGACATCTGAGAAGTGTCAGCACAGTGTAAGATTTCCTACCATGTCAGCCTCCGAAATCTCTGTCCGCAGAGCGAAGTAGAAACCAATAGTGGTGAGAGTCCTTTGGCTCTCTATAAACGTAGATTAGCAGCAGAAAGTATTTGTGGAGCTAGTTCCTTGGGCATAAGTGACTTTGGTAAAAACTTGGGATGAGTACTCTTGTTTTCCATTGATTCCATTCCTCCCCCAAATTATCATTTTTTTTCATCTTTTTCATTATGACCAATGAAACTATTCTCTCTGGTCTCCACCAGCCAGAGGATATACATACATCTGGTGGGCAGTTGAATGGGCTGAGGGTCCAAGCTTAGGGAATCAAACACTCTCCTCTGTTCAACAGGAGGAAACATCCCATTTTAGAATGGCTGTTTGATGACAGGACTTTTCAGTTCTTTCTTAGGCTAACTCTAGGAATAAACTATTTGGATCTCGTGAGGGCTGCTGCTTTTTGTGTGTGTGTGTGCGCTTCCCCCCACCCCACTCCCCACTGTCTTAGGGAATGCCTCTTGCATCCCTGGTTCAGCCACAAATGGGCTTATTGGTTTGAGTCATTGTTAAGATCAATAGATTCTACTCGTCAATGGCCAGACCATAGATCAGTTTATGTTGTGTCCATTACAAAGTTTGTTAGGAAACATACACACACACACACACACACACACACACACACACACACAAACTTGGTATAATAAAATCTTCATAAGTAACCAAAACATAATTATTGAAAACAAATAAATTAAATACATTTAAATGAGATAACAGATTTTGGTTACAATAATTATGCTTTATAATAGATGTACTTAAGAGTAGTTTGCAGCCCTGACTGGTGTGGCTCAGCAGATTGAGTGCTGGCCTGTGAGCTAAAGGGTTGTAGATTCGATTCCCAGTCAGGGCATGGGTCTGAGTTGTGGGCCAGGTCCGCAGTGGGGGTGTGTGAGAGGAAAACACACATGGCTATTTCTCTCATGCTCTTTCTCCCTCCCTTCCTCTCTCTCTAAAAATAAAGAAATAAAATCTTTTAAAATAAAAGTAGCTTCTAGAATGTTTTTGGTAAATTGAAACTTTTGTTTTATTAAGTTAATTAAATGATGAGAATTCATTAAATATCTAGATCATTTCCAAATGAGGTAAAATATTGAACATTAATAACTAAACATAGTTTTGTCTACTTTTGGCATCTAATTACAGAGAAACAAAAAGTCAAATTTGGGTCTATTAGTAAACTTGTTGTTTGCCATACTGAGAAATTTTCCATGAAAATGCACTGATTTCTAGAAATTATAAAAAGTATCAAGTGTGTCAACCCACAAGATGCTAATGTAAAGAACAATTCACAACAGCTTTATCATTAGTGTCCACTGGGTGGGGGCGGGGGGACTGGAGGAAAGAAGGTGGAGGGATTAGTCAAAGAACTTACATGCACATAACCCACAGACACAGATGACAGTGTGGTGGTGGCCTGAGGGAAGGAGGGGCAAGGGCTGGGGGGGAGATAGGTTAAGGGGGGGAAATGGGACATCTGTAATAGTGTAAACAATAAAAATAAAGTTAGAATGTTATAATAATACAACTTCTAGAAATAATAAGGAAACAACTCTATATGAAAGAAAATAATATATGCGGATGAAAGAAGGTATGAAATAATTTTGTCCTAAAATAAAGCTGGTGTTTTTTTTTTTTTACTTTTTTACTGAATGTATTGAGACACTGGTTAACAACCTCATCCAGGTGTCAGGTGAGCACCTCCACAACACGTCAGCTGTGCACTGCACTGTGTGCTCGTTACCCCAAGTAAAGTCTCTGTCCATCACCTCCCACCCCTCGTCTCCTCCTCTACCCCACCCCCACTGGCAATGACCACAGCATTTCTTAATGTGTAAGAGAAAGAGGGACAAACTAAAATGGACATAGAACAAACTACAGAAGTTTTATGAAAAAAGAATCTTGAGAAAGGAATTTTTCTATGTGATCAAGATAGATAAGAATAAATGAATTTATTATAAAGGTATTAAAAGTAAGCTTTAATACCAATGGTGTACTTATATGTAAAACTAAAACTTAATTTTATTTTATCTCTCAAAAGGTCATAGTTTTCTTGGACTTTGCTCCACTTTTGATAATGGATTGTAAAAGGTTTTTCTTTACCTTTTAAAGTAATCTTCCCAGAAAGCACAGATTTTTGTCTTAGTAACCATGTTTCACGCTGTCCTCATTTAGGTCTTAATGTTAAAAGAACTAAATTTTGCTTACAACTACTTAACTTTCTGTATTTGCCCAAGAAGTCTTTAATTGTCACCATGATTAAATGGGTAACTAAGTATTGTTTCACAGTAAACTATGATCCTGTTTGACTGTTTTAAAACCTTTTGATAGATATACTTTTTAAAAAACTTCTTATAATCAAATTCTAAATGAAGTCGTTTTGACCTCATCTGATTTTTTTTTTTTTTTTTTTTTTGCAGGATCCCTGGAACATCTCAAAGGATTTTTTCTCTTGTTATAAAAAGGAAGATATTAAACTAATTATAGTCACTTAGTACACTAAATTACATGGGAAGCATAGTCAAATAAGTGGTAAAAACCTTCTTAAGATACATTGCATGGGTGAACGTTATTAATATGAATGTTCTAAAGAGTATATGAGATTTCTAAAAACTTGAAATGTCCTTATATAATGTTATCAGTCATAATTCTAGTCATGATCTTAAAATACGTGTTACAGAAATAACCAAATTCCTTTGTCAATTGCATTATGATCAGATATTTAACTATGCCATTTTAAGTATTCTGTCATTTACAGGCAGTTGTTTTACTCTGGTGCTTTTACAAATGTGCTTCGCTTTCAAAGACATTCAAAGTATACTAGAATATAGGCTCCTAATACCTTTCAGAGCAAACCATGGAACTAGATAAGCAC
Source organism: Glossophaga mutica (assembly GCA_039655065.1). Lineage (NCBI taxonomy): Eukaryota > Metazoa > Chordata > Mammalia > Chiroptera > Phyllostomidae > Glossophaga > Glossophaga mutica. The sequence goes on along the minus strand of CM077307.1, from coordinate 54,397,875 downwards.
TTACAGAATACTGAGGAAAAATTGACTTCATAAAATTGCTAACAAAAGATCGAAAGCAATGAGAATTAGTACATGGGACCACATTAACTAATGAGTACAATTACAGTGTTTATAAATTTTTATTTGAAATATTACTGGCTCATTAAATGTTGCTTTCCAATTACTAAAATTTTTTTCTCTTAAACTATGAGTTCAAGAAATTTGTTAAGTTATACCTTTGTAAACAGAGCTGAAACCTTTCTCTTTCTACCTGATACCTCCAAAATTCAAACACTCTTACTGGCATTCTGATTTTCACAGCAATACAGTTGTTCATGTAAGTTCACTAAGAATGTATTCTTCTAATAGGATACAATTAGAAACTGGTTATTTTACCAAGGCTTTGACTAAGATAGCATGTTCGAGAGAAACCTACATCAATTTAGATATAACCAGACAGCTCTAAGAATCTAAGGTTGACTATATGGAATCCGATAAAGCCCCTTGGAAGTACTGGACTCATACTTTGCTTAGAGCATACCCAGCAACCTTGCTAGGGAGTAAAGTAGGTCACTTCCTGGTAGATGCAAAGAACCTCAGAATTTAGAAACCTCAAGAAGAGAGATATGAACCTAAATCTAAAGGTATTAACAGGTGAAGTCTGATGACAAATATTTTGCTTGGCTTCTGAGCTTTGGGAGACTATTAAAAGTTCAATCTGAAAGTCCCTTTTAAATAGGAAAGCAGATTTAAAAGAGGTTATATGATTGATTGCTATTCTTGTTGCACTTATATGAATACTCAGGCCAAGTTTATTGAGACTAGATTATTTTGCAAACAAATTAGTCTAATTGTGTTCTAGTAGAAACCATAATACTTATTTGTGGAGATCATACTCTCATTCTATTAATTATCTTTGAAACTTTGCTCTTTACCAGTAAGCTAGACTGAATGTTGAATTCTTCTATTTTCCTCATATTTGGCTGTAACTCTCTAAGCTAATATTACCATTTTTTCTCCCATCTTCTAGCTTGAAGTCACTAAAAACTAAAACTGCTTCCTTTTCGGAAGCCACACAAACTAGTTTAATGCCTTGGTATAACCGTCAGAGAAATTGCTCGCCTCACGCATGCTTAGACATTCTTCATGTCTGCTGATATGTGCGTGACACAGAGAGTCTAGCTGACCTCCCAACGACATCATCAGAAACAGTTCAAACTATGAGAAATACATCAACTCCCACATTCAGAAATCTCTGCTCTTGACTGGTTGCCCTTTAGACTTAGACTAGATTTATAGTCTAATCTGATAAATAATCACTGTTTCCTTTTGACTTTCATAGAAATGCCACTTATTAAATACGTGATTCTTGCACATTAGAGGCCTAACTTTGGGAACCCATATGGATCACCATCTCCTAAGATGAATTTAACTGAACTGATATATCATTAGGACTAAGAGATTGGTTCAATGAGATGACATAATCTACCAGCTCAACTTTTAATGTGTGAAACTTCCAGGGAGGTTTCACAGGAGGGAACTGTCAGGGACCAAGACAAATAGACCCCCCAAATCCCACAATGGCATATTAATTATTTTGAATTAAAGTTATTTGAAAAGTGACCGCTGCAAGAAGGGCTTATTGACCCTCCATTCCTCCTTGAAATGTTGTAGAACATAAGTCTCCCCTGCGAAGGCTGCCCTTCTTGCTCCAGCAGGCTACGTAAGACACCCTTGTCACCAGAATTACAGAATTCAGGGCCAACAAGCCTGTAAAAACAAGCCTTGTCCCTGCTTCACTAATTTCCTAGCCAAGCCCTCTTTCTCTTTAGATTTCTTACTAATGAGCACCAAAACCTAACTTTCTTTGTCCTAGCAAATCCTCACAAATTTATTGTTTTTTTTTAAAGTATTTAAAAAGCTGCCTGCTTTGAAATCCTCACAAATTTATTGTTTAAATTTACTGTTTTTGTGTGTAAAAAGCTGCCTGCTTTAATAATTTCTGAGTATGATTTATCATCTCCTGTGCGTATATATTAAATTGGTTCTTATTAATCTGGTCTTATGTCAATTTCATTGTTAGGCTAACAATAAAAAAATTAAGAGGACTGAAAAATTTCCACCCCCCCCCCCACCATCAACAAAGCTGAGGATAGAAGACTGACTTTAAATGGAGGCTAAGCATGTCAGAAATAGGAATGGAAATTATGACTCAACATCGACACCCTAGTGAAGCGCATAAGTAGGATTAGAGTAATTCTTAGAATTGAATGGCTGAGAAATTCTGTTTGCAGGACAAGGTACAACAAGGTTCTTGAGTAGAATAATAATAGTCTTCCTGTGTTTTATTTTTCACTCAAAGAAAAATATGCATATGTGTATGTGTGTGTATTTTCATTGACACAACACATGAAACTGTGACTTATGTTTTTGAATTTATATAGCATGCTTCATAACATTATATCTCATTACAGCACATGTTTTTACTCTTGAACTCTGTTTTGATTCAGGCACATATGTCCCCACACTCCCAGAGCTAGTCTCATGTCTTTAACATAGCTGACAAAAGTGAATTAGAATTATTTCAATATTAACCCATGTATAATGCATTTTATTAAATAGTTTTCTCTGCATTTTCCCAATTAGTTTATAAACTGTGACAATATGCTTAAAAACTAATATATTTAGTTTGCAATTAATATTATATTTGTGCAATCAATTCATGACCATCTAGACAAGCCTTTTCACTATTGCCTTGACCCAGACCCTAGTACCTGTTAGCATTGTTGTAAATGGGGTACATTTAACACAGTCTCTGGCTGCCCACATAAACTCACTTCCTCTTCCACTGGGAACAAGGACAGACTATATTTCCCAGTACCTCCTGCAGGTAGTCATGACCATGTGATTGAGTTCTTGCCGAGGAGCTGTGGCTGAAAGCAAAGCACACTACTCTAAGGCTGGCCCCTAAAAAGTGTCCTGCACATCTCCCACACTCTCGTCCCATTTATGCTCATTTTAATGAGGGTGAGCCCCAAGGAGACCCTGGAAGCCACATATTGAAAATGGATCCTGAGTGACTTCGGGGATGGGGACCATCCCAACACCTGTGTATTCATGCACTCAAGACACAAACTTCTATTGTTTTGGAACCATTATATATTTGGGGGGTCTATTATTACAGCAGATAATCTACCCTAACAAACCCAAATTTTGTCTTAAAAATTCATATAGCTTGTTTTTTCTTGTCATTATTCAAAGCAGTAATGAAGTTGACACAGACTGCAGCCAATTGCTTTTATAATTTCTTTTTTTTTAAAATTTGTAAGTAGAAAGTCAAGTTCACAATTTTGGACATAAAATATTTCAGAACTACAAGCACCTTTAAGCCCTGAGACCCTAAACTCTAAGGCAGCTGCTTTATGTAACACTTTAACTTCTATGCATGACAAATAGTAAAAAGTTCTGTCTCATCCCTGAGAGAACTGAGAAAATTGTCCTTCCAATCATTTTTCATGGGGCTTATTTCCCTCAGAACTCTAGTTCAGGAAGGTTGATAACATCACAACAACATGGATTACTCATAGTGCATTGGTACATAATAAACATACATACATTCATGTAAGTCTTTATACATAGGAGTTGATTTATTATTATTATACACAGTTCCGCAATTTCCCAGAGTTTTATAGCCTTGAATACCCATATGAACTGTGTGCACTGCAATTGTCCAATATTGAAACTTATATAGCTATCTTGGCTGCCTATGAAGAGTCTACACTCTTGGAAACTTTCTAGTATCAATCATGGATTATAAATTAGTTCCAAAATACCTCATTACGTAGAGCACATCTCCCATGTAAATGCTTGGATCTTGGTTCCTAGTCTGCGCCAGAGGTACCACACACCTGTGGATCTCCTTTACATTTGTTATTGGATGAATGAATGAGAGAACACATGATTACACTGTATTTGGAGAGATGATTCTCAAAGCATTTGGAATTACGTTGTGACTTGACTCCCCACTATTCTCATTCTGCTCTGGCAGCATAGAACGATGAGATTGTGTGGAAGATGGTTAAGAGATGTAATTGACCTTAGACTGGAAGATAGTTTCCAATGCTGCCTGCACATTGGGATCACTTGGAGTGCTCTCTAAAAAGATGACACCTAGGCCCCACCCCTGGAGATTCTGACTTAAGTAGCATCAGAGTGTTCTTAAAGTTCTCCCAGAGATTCTAACCCGCAGCCAGAGTCGCTGAAAACCACTGCGCTGGAACAACGTCTCCCCTCCTTGCTTAATCATAAGAATTAGCTGGCAACCTTACTTAAAAGTATGGATTCTCAGACCCAGTTTAGGATGTTCTCAAGCTGTACTTTCAAGTGAAGAGTCTTTGAATTTTGTTTTTTAATGAGGGCCTCCAGATGATTCTGGTAATTGGAAAATTTTGAGAAATACTTCACTGGGCTCTAAGCTCTGCTAGGAAAAAGTGCCCTGATCTGTCATGCTCAGCTATTTCCCCAGCCATGCATAGACTCTGGCTCTTATCAAGGATTCAAATATTTTCAATTAATTAACTCATCTTTAAACTGGAAATAAATTTTAAAAATTGACAAAATTTAAAATGCCACTGTGATTGGTTTTAAACTAGAGAATTACAAAAGTAGAGCTGTTAAGTATTTCACAAGTTTTGATGAGTACTCTTTCTAGACTTACTGTAAGTATTGTAATGTAATCAATTAATTCATTTGCTATTCGGAATTCTCTGCAAGATGGTATTTGCCAGTGAATGTTAAAGGCTTTCTGTATGACTTTCTGCTTAGTAGAAAAGTCACAAGTGAAAGTGGCATAGCCGAGAGTGGATTCTGTGTGAACTGAGGAATGCAATTGTACCTAAGAGTTAGGTAATTAAAAAACAATAATTTGTTTATTTGTACTTGATTGTTTTTTCTAAAATACAAGGCTTTTATAGTTTGCATTCAGTTGAAAGGCAAATCCACACTTCAACTTAAAAACAGTTATTAAAATTTTTACCAATATTTTTTCTTTGCTATTTTCTGCAATCTTCACTAATTTAGTTAAATGTCATCTTCAAAATTAAAATTCTTTTAGCCCTTACTAGCTTTGTCATTTTAAATTAGCTGTCATTTGTCATCAGTAAGTTGGCTATTTTTAGACTATCATTAATTATTTTCCTTTATAGTCACCCGAATAAGCTGACACTCAAAAACCAACAGTGAGACTTCCTTAGATCTAGACCTCCCTAGACCTCCAATTAATTAGTTGTGTTATATAAAAAGAAATATCTGTATGTATGGGAATATTATGGGGTGTTTTTCCATTCTCAACATATCAGAACAAGTGAGGCATTAATAGCAATAACAAATGGCATTTTTATAGTGCTTTACAGCTTCTAAAAAGCTTTCATACACATTTCTCAGGGAATGCCATGGTTACCCTGTGATGGAAGAATCTCCATTTCATTGTTCACAGTGTTGCTGTACTATATACTTACACAGGAAGAAGACCATTCATTTGATCCAAAAATGTTTGCAATGATGTTTTGGTTTAAGTCAAACAATTTGGAAAATGTACTTTTCCAAGAAAACACAGACAGTTACTGGTATTAAGCAAAAATCATTAAAGCCTTTAGCTGTAAACCATGCTTTGCAAGCTCCAATGCTACAAAACAAGTGTATAAATTGGGCCAGGTGTAAGTAAGTTGGCAGGGGGTGAGGTCTACAACAAATTGGAATGTATATCCCTGCCTCTAGCTATATACATTTAAAAATATTTAAACATGGGCCAAAGGAAATATATCTCTGTGCTTCATATGCAATATCTGCTCCACAGTAACAGAACATGGTGAATAGAAAAAGAAATAGAGCAGGAAAATGGAAGCACAAGGAAATGATATAAAAATGATTTTGGCTGCAGGAATTAAGCTTGGTAAGGACTGAGGTGCAAAGAGGAAGGTGGGTAAATACGGCTAATGCTCATCCATATCACCAACCTCCTTCTGTCTTCCTGTTCTGACTTGGCTTTGTTGTAGTTGTTGGGATGGCATAAAACAGTGTTAAGAAAACTACAATGATGTGACCTTGCACATTTTAATCAGTTTCCTTGCTGGTAAAATAGAGATAACAACTACATTATAGAATTGTTGTGAGATTAAATAACATGCATGAGAAGGGGTCCTTTCACAATTTGAGTGCTACATAAATGGTAGGAAAACCACTTCCTTACTCATTCCTTGAACTTCTTCCGATACACTACAGATGAAAATTAACTTTCAGTCCTGTTTCATAAGATGCTTGCCAGGGGAAGGACAGAATTTTTTCCTTCCATCAAACAAATCACCAAGTACAAAACCAACGATAAAAGTATTTCCTCTCTCTGCTGATCAATAGACTCCAATATCCCCTTTCCTTTTGAACTGTAAAAGGTACTGGGCAAGTTAGTTAGACTCTCTCTAGCACCAATAAGGCCATTGCTCCCTACAATGACATTTATAGAAACACTCCAAGAATTTGGCTCAGTTAAAAATGCATTGATTGAACATCTCTGAGATGCAGAGAAGAGGATCTCTCCCCTTGAAATCCTGGCATGCCTAGAGTGGTGGGGGAGAGAAGGATGTAAAAGGTCATTGTAATACAAATACGAACATGTGTCTGAGGTCCTCCGGTTCTGACTCACACCTTTCCTTCTACCCGTTTCAGTGGGACTAAGTATTGCAGGAATGCAAGAATTAGTACGTTGTGAAAAGACTGAGGACAGGTTCATGCCTGTTCTCCAAAGTCTAGTTTTAGCTCTCCATCCTCCAAGAAGCTTTTCATTCTACTTTGATCTTTGACTTACTTGAAATCCTTTGAAATCTGCTGCTTAATTGTTTTGGTCCTTTACCATTTTCTCCCTCAAATAGCAGTTAAATTGCTTCCTGGCCATATGTTGTATGTACCCAGCCAGACTGCGGAAAGCGCTCTGAGGGGAAGGACATACTCTCCTGGGCCATGTGTAATGCTATATCTGCATTAATCTGAAAAACAGTTTTAGTGTTGCCAGATGCGAGATGAATAAAAATAGTCCACAAGTAGTAAATGCAATAGTTTAGGACATTTTTAGGTTGAAGATACCTATGAAGTCATGTTTCATAAAATTTGAAGATTTTTTGGTATAATTTAATCCTTTAAGTTAGAGACCAAAAAATGGTAAATGTAAACTTATATCTCTTATATAGTAAGTGCTTTATTTTCACTTTTAATCAACATCATTTGTGGTCCTACTTTATAACCTGTTGGTAACAACTTGCATTACTAACAGGGCAACAGAACACATATTCCATTGTCCCACGAATGAAGGTCTACAGAGAGAAAAAAACTTTCAGTGATCACTCATTTATTTTAATACCACATGCAAAAATGGTTCTGGTGATAAGAAGATTATAACCCTAAGACTCCCAAATTACGAGTTCGCATTAGGCTATTTTATTACCGAAATTGGTTTCTAAAATATTGTTACTGATATGCAATATGTTTATTAATATCAATATTTTTAAAAGAGAGGTAAGGAACTAATGACTAATAACAAAGAAATTACTTTCAGTTGAAAACTAGTAAACAATTATAGAGTCTTTCATGTGTTTACTTCCAATAACTATGATTCGATCACTCTCAGATCTAATTTCTTTCGTTTTCTCTCTCCTGTCTTCCCTGCCAGTCTCTTCCTTTCACTTTCACTGCCACTGGTGAAGTGTGCTTTCATTCCTTCTCCTCTCGATTACTGTGACTTCTGCTTCACTAGTTTTTAGACTTCCCCTTCAAGTTGATCTTTTACATAGATTCTGGGTTAATCTTTCCATAGTACAGTTCCAAATTTGTGATTCCTAGCTCAAACGTTCTTATTGTTGCTTCCAGAACAGTCTAATTTACCATAGGCAAGCCATTTCTGATTTCTGTGCTCTCGTTTTGATTTATTTTTCTGATTTTTTTCCCCAATGGTCTGCTTCACGCATTACATATGCTATGTATACATATTTATACATTTCAATGAAACTATACATTGCTGTTTCATATGCCTTTAATTTTCTAACTTCTATTTTCTTCATGTCTTCCCTAAGCCTAGAATACCGCTTCAAATTCTATCCATCCTTCAGGGATGTCGCCTCTTCCATGACATTGCTTCTCAAGTCCTCAGAAGTACTTACTATTCTCCTTTCTGAAAGTTTATAGAGAAGTTTCACTATCTCTTTTATAGAACTTGTTATTTTATAAGTAAAATATATTTAGGTAAGGATTTTTTCCTTTACTGCAGTACGGAAGCTCCTTGGGAATGGAGTCTATGGCAGTTTCACTTTGCAAGCTCCAGTGCTCCAAGTATAAAGACTTTAGACATAGTAGTTGCCTAAATTCTCATTGAAGGACTGACTTAGTGGAGTAATTTGTTTAATTAATTAATATTTAGTTGTTTCAGATCTGTGGACTTTGTACAAAAGACTTATGTGGGTTCTATATGAACCTTATCGCTAATCATGAAATCGAAATTATTGGTTTTGATATTCTGATTTGTTTCATAAACTAGATCAGTGGTTACAGCTATTCCCCACAGTACCTTGGGATTCCACAGTGATGGCTCTTGAATCTCTCCCCTTGGGAGCAGGAAATGGTAAGTAAACAGCATGATCTAGCCTACTCTTTGCCTTCATCTGAAGTTGCTCCATTTCATTATTGGCCATCCTCTAGGACTTTGTTTAGAGAAAGCTTTCACTGTATTAAAAAAATTACTTTTGAAATCCTTTGTGATTCTGTCTCTGAAACCCTCTAATCCTACATGTTTCTAGCCTCATTCCACATGAAAACATTTTCACATTAAAAACTAGGTAAATGATCTGCTGTGTTTTAGCTGAATTACAATTACAAAACTACCACAGAGGTAGCGTAAATGCATTGTTTCGTGTAATTTCATATCAGATCTCTCTGTAGCACTCAACTTTGTTTAAGACATGACATTCTATAGTAGTGATTTATTTCAAACCTTGATCTGACTTTACCGACCTAAGAAACAGTTAGCTGGTGAATCTTATCACTACTTTTGTGGAAATTTCTAATAGATGTAAAAGATCCCTGAGAGGTTGTTACATAGCTTTTTATTTCTGTAAAACAATGATAAAACTTTATATTACCTAAGCTTATGGTAGCCTGTTGCCTTACCCACAGAGCAGAAAACCCTGATCTGTAATAAATCTATAATGTATCTTCACTGAAATATGTCTTAGCCTCCTAGTCAGTTACACAATTCTAAGCTCATTATTTAAGGGGGAAAAAATACCTGTTCAAGTCACGATGTATAATTGGCTGTGTCAGGTTGTGAAGGTACTCCATACCCTTGGCAACATCTACTGCAATAATTAATTTAGACTGCAAATCAAGAATCCTGGAATTAAAAAAATATATATTTAATGAGGGTGAAATGGTCAAAGCCAATACCATATATTTCTAAAAGAAATCAATGATGTGTGTGATTTGTTTTTCTGTATAGTTTCAGCCTATTTTGGCTTTACTGAAGAATAAGCCAAAATTTCCACAAATCTTGAAAAATAGTTTTGTACATCAGATTATGTTTAATTATAGATTAATTCAGATACCAAACTCTTTTACTTAAAGTATTCTGCTTGATTTTATAATATTTGTAATACTATGCTAAATTTCTTTGTACTCTCATGAAAATGAAATCTACTATACTCACTAAGTGAAATCACATCTAATTATTGTATGTATAGATCTATAAAATGAATTCAAATTAGACTTGAACAAGACCATTCTTTTAAAAACTATTTAAAATAAACGCTGGGACCCTGGCAATCATTTTATCTGAGTTTACGTATATCTGCTTTATTGATAAGTCAAATTTAGCCTAATGATTGTAAGTTTCAGTTACGAACTTAAATTCCTTGAATTGGTTATCTTCAACTGAATTCCACTTAAGAAAGCAATGAAGTATTTCTACTCACTAATTATTGGGCATAAATTATTCGCCATCTTTAAAATGCCGTATTTCCTAGTACTCAGAGATTTCAGAAGGCACAGTCTTACCCCTGCTGAAAGCTTCTGCGATATTTGTTGCAAAAGGAATTCCAATGGCACATAAAATAATAACTGAGAACAAGAAACCCATACCTCTTCTGTTCATGCAGGAGGGAGAATAGAGAACCCCCTGATATGTACTGAGTGACAATAGCAAACTGGCTGGGATCATTCAAACAGGCACCCACAAGCTGGATTACACAGGGGTGATTGAGCCGGCAGAGAATGGACACTTCTCGACAGAACATATCCACATCTGACTTGGAGCAGTAGGTGTTGGCTCGGTAACTAGGAAAGGTAGCAACAGGAAGTCCTCAGTGAGCAGATGAATCAAAAACTAGGCGCTCACCATCCATCCCCTTCTCAAAGTTCATAGTTCTACCTGGATGTTTAGTTTTCTCATTTGCTTGCTTACCGTTTTATAGCCACTATTTTATTTCTGCATCGTCCTTTATATACTTTTCCAAAGGAACCTAAAATTGTTTAAGAGAAGTAAATAAACACATCATCTTGAACTCATCAAACTAAAGCAGACTGGTATTTTCTTAGGTTACCTGAACCGATAATCTCATGGAACTCAATTTCTGAGAGCTGAAGATGGAAATGTGAAGGTAATCCAACCCTCAGGAGCAGAACATCTGCTTTCTCTGCAAAGAGGAATTATTTTATTTTTTAAAATGAAAAGCACACACGATGTGCACACATGCATGCAAAAATATAATTTATTTAACCAAGAATGTCCGTCCCTAGTAACACTTATTTTTTCAGCTATAATTGACTACTTGGTGATACTAAAACCTTGCTACAAATGATCCCTGCATTAAAAGCATGTTAGTTCTCCCTCTGTTACCTGACCTTTGTTATCAGGGCTAAGAGTTTATTCCTGATCTGATCAACAACCAGCTTGTCTGCATGACAAGGCAAATCCCAGAGTACAGTTCACACCACATCACGATAAAGAGTCTTATCTGGTCAGTCCCTGTAACCTATCACAAGAGGTTTAGCCAAAGATTCATAAACTAGACCTCAAAGGGATACCAATTAGATGTCAGGAAATAAGCACTCGAATCATTTAGAAGAAACACCCAAAAACAAAAAAAAAAATTTATAAGACTTCATATTTTGCATAGTCAAATATAAGTTTAACTAACTAGAATTGTATTTTTTACTTCAATTACAGTTTTCACTGTTACACTTTCATGAACTGAGAGACATATGCAAAACAGAATAGCAAGTGAGGTTAATTACAAAAAGAACAGTATGTTGATAACATTGTTTATGCTTACAAAACAGTCATCATTTGTAATATGTAAAACAAAATAGAAAGTTATCACAGTTGAGGCAATAGTTATCCTTGGTAATAAAATATAACAATTATACCATATTAAAATACCTTTTGTCATGCTTTTAATTTTCCCCAAGGGGGATGGAACAGACACATAGGAGCCATCTAGAAATCAAATCATGTTATAGTGTTAAAAGTAGCAATCAGTATTTTTTCTACATAAAAGCTAAACATTATAAAGAAAAAAGCAGGTGACAAATTTGTTAAGAAAACCAAGTGAGACTATAGCTTAAACCCAGGCCTTTCTCTGGATACTAAAACTGTACAGCAAGTGTTTATTTAGAAACCACATAAAAAGATTAAAAACCCAAGGTCTAGCAGACTGCAGCAGATTTAATTTGTGTCGCTATGAGTATCCTCTGTCCTGCCTTAATAGGTTACTAAAATGGAAAATGACTGCTCTCAGCTTACCCAGGCCTTCCCAGTCATGAACAAGCCTCACAAACATCCAGCCCAGGGAATGCTGAACTTGAAGGAGCTGTAGTTTGGTGAGTTAGAAAACAGCCTATGTGAAGGCTGTATATATATGCAGCCTCATCCAGCCATAAATTTTCTTCAAATAAAGCTGATCTGACATGCTCTCCTTTCTCATCCCTGAATGACAGTAATAGACATGCAGGTTTACCTTCAGGCACAATATTGTTTTAACAACAAAAACAGTAAGGAAGGTGGTACCTCCTCCAGGCTGCGAATATTCATTACAGGGCAATTCATCCTGTGGTCTCTTATAATGCTTCAGGAGTGTGACAATTGCATCGTGTCCTTTTTGAAGGGAGAAAAAAAGGACTTAATTTTTGTTTGATTTATTCAGCTTACCAACCAATCTAAAAATGACCAGAGGGAGCTTGAAACATAGGATGTATTTTAAGAGATAATATATTGCAGTGGGAATTTAGTACACTCATTCATTCAAAATACCTCATGAAGTTTCTTCTAAATGAGGCACTATGTTAGACATTATGTCCCAACATAGTGTCTGGGGAACACAATGAACAAGGTGACGATGGTCCTACCCTTATGAAGCCTAGTGTAGTTGAACAAATAAAAATGACGAGAACATGTAAACAAGGAAATATCCTGTGCTATGGGAGTATATAAAAAAGGGACCATTACAAGAGTGAAAAGGGTTACATATGGTAACCAGGAAGGAGACATGCATTTGCTATGATTGAGCATTACATTTGATTGACAACTGAAGCATCACATGGCACTGAAATAATTCGCACAAGTCTTTGTGGCAGGAGACAGCTGGCTACTCGACAATATTTGTACTCCCCATTCACATAGTGATTTTGTCACTGGAAATGGCTGCCTACGCAGAGAAAACAGTTCTTCATCCCCTTTGCATCTAATTATGGTCTTGGGACAAATTCTCACTAAGGGAACTTGAGTAAAAATGGTATGAATCCCAGACCAGGGCTTTAAGAAACTGGCGCGCCCTCTCTACACTCCCAATTGGCTGGCTGGATGCAAACAGTTCTGAGGCTTTGGGGGATGGGCAAAAGTCATCCACTGGCCAAGACATGCCCCCCCCCGCTGGACTGTTACATAACTGAAATACAAGTTTTGCTCACATGCAACCACCAAAATCGTGAAGTTATTGTGAAAGATTAAAAATGCTAAGGACTCCTCTGAATAGACCAATGATTTTAAATAGAACTAAACTTCAATAATATTTTATGCTCTCACTATAAAAATAGTTTCTGCAGAAACTATTTTATTCAAGAGGAAAAAAAGGCAACCTTAAAGACCCTGCAAAGAGACTTGTGAAATGCAAAAGAACTCATTGTAAAAATGGCAAACTTTAGGAACTGAAAAATCTTAAGTATTTATCCAAACAAAGGGTTCATGGTTAGTATTGGTTCAGAATACACCTAGCTAATGTATATATAGAGTATATGGTGAGAGTTGTGCATGCGTATCAAATCCTCCCTTCAAAAGGAATTAAAATTAACAGAGCATGCAAGATCCTGAGGTGGAATAAGACATTTCCTAATAGTAAAAGCATTTCCAAATCTAATAATATCCCAAGACCAATTTCTTCAAGAAAAACAAAACAAAACAAAACACTGTGATTACACTTGCTTCAACTTGCAGTAAAACTTAAACCTACAGAGGTAACAACACCAGACATTTTCTTACCATCCGTAGCTTTCTAGCTTTCTACATAGGACAGGTGAATCTGTGATTTTCTCAAATCATGAACATAGGTTATAATAAACTAATGGGTTAATAAAAGGTTATACTATAAAAAGGTTACAGTAAAATAAAGGTTAAAATAAAATAAAATATTTGCACTCTTTCTCTGGACTCTCCTGTGCTCACATTCAGGGAAACCTCAAGACCCAGATGCCATTTCCCAACAGGCAAATCTGTAAAGAAAAAGCCCAACAGGCCGAAGGAATGGATAACGTAAACGTCCCCAGATGGGAGCAAACATGTCCTGTCCAGAAAATGAAAGAAGGCCAGGTGGCTGGGACATCGCCAGCAAGGATGAGCGTGGTGTCAGACTTGGTTGGAGAAGCAGGTAAGCACACGAGAGCAGTGCTTCACTACGCTGCCTGCTGCACAATAAAAATTTCATTGTGCTTTGTCTGTGTGTTGAGCACCTACTTTTCTCCCCATCTCTGAAGGCCATTTTAGCCTCAGGAGGAAAGTAACATCACCAACAAAACAATTTCTCTAGTATTAAAAAAAAAAACCCTTCATCTGTCCCGTTGCTGGATTCACAGGTTCTGAAGTTTTGTCTGCTCCTCTCCACACCCCCGGCCCTTCACCTTTATTGGACCTGTCATGCTTTTGGAGTTGTTCTTTTACTTTGGTCTTTAAATGCTATGGAGCAGGAATAGAAACCGAACCAAAATAATTTTTTTCTTATTTTTGTTTTTCCTACAAGAGTCATCTTTGGGGAAAGAAAATAACCCAAACCCCAACCATTTACTCAAGCACAACAGAGCTTAATTCACTGAGCCCACCTCCTTGCCTGGCCCATCTCAGCTCCTCTGCTGGACTCACTGCGGCTGACAAGCCAAGAGAGAACTCCTGCTTTCCCCAGCGAAGCAGAACGCCGCATCTTGAATCCTGAATGCCTGTGTAAGTCACTGATCACACCCTGGATGTTACCTTTTATTTCAACAGCTCTCTTGGCTCCACTTGCTCTGAGCAGTTTTAATTTCCTGCCAGCACAGTGGCACAATTTGCTGGCATTTTCTTTGGGATGCTTTTCATCAAGAGCCTAATGAGTGCCCGGGTTCTGGCTGATGATAAGCATGAGGCTGCCAGAGAAATGCCAAGGGGCCCTCTCAGTTCTGGAAGCCATCTCTGCCTGATTTCTCACCTCCTGTTAACTGCAGGCTAAGGCGCACATATATGGGAAATTCTCCACTGCTAGCACTGCTCTGACAAACTATCGAAGTGTGTGTGAAGCAACCTGAAAACTACTAGGGCCTAGATCCCTGAAACTTGGCCACAAGCAGTTAAGCAGAAATATGCTCTGATGGAACTCACTAAATAGACTTGTTAAGCCAAACTCTTGATAATGGATACACCCTGATAACCAAGGCACACTAATGGAACACATCCGGAGATAATCAAACTTCCACTAATTAAATAAAATGTTTTCCTCTATCTCAGAACTTACTATCTACATCCAAGTATTTTACCCAAATAGGAGGTTGCTCTGTTATTAGCCTAATGCAGTTATAATAATGTTTTGCACTTTGAGAGTATTATTCATTGGAGCCCCTGAGGTTTTGGCAAATGAGATGCTACTGCTGGCTTGAAGTCTCTTTCATTTCTTACTCCCCACTCTTCTGGGCCTATCTTTATTCCCCACATTCCATGCTTTCCCTTTTCTTCTCATATTCCTTTACTCCTTACACTCAGAGTGATTCCACATCCTGCACCCCCAACCCCCAGCCTTTTTGCTTTCAACTTTCTGAATAGCTCTTTATATTTAAAACCTCCGTTATTTTCTAAAGCTAGGTTGTTTATTTAAGGCTATATGTCCATCTAAAGAGCTATTAGTTTAGTGTCTTTGTCATGGTCACTTACACAACAGAGGATTTGATTCATGATTATTCAAAAAGAAAAAAGTACCAATTCTATTATTTTCTTATAATGTTGTTTTTCTGCCTCACCATTTCTTCTTAGGAACACTGGATGCTATTTATTGACATGAGAATTTATTTTAAGAACATAGACGAAACTTGCTATGAAGATTATTTTAAGAACTAAGTTTGAATATTAATGGTAAATGATACCACAATGAAAATCTTTTCCCTGACTTGACAACTCTGAGGCCCTTTCGGTCCAAGGTTCAGTAGAGAACATGGAGGTTTGGTCTTGATTACTGAAGTCAAGGACTTTTTACTGATCTCCCAGATCCCACATGTCCATATCGTCAAGGGGGAGTCTGGGTCTTTTTTTACACCTGCCTCAAAGAAGAAAACTTTCACAGCAATGATATATATAAGATTCTGCTCAACATTTCACTCTCTTCTCTTCTCATCATTTCAAAAACTAACTTTCCAGAAGCACTGAAAAATGGGACCAGAGGGTGGCTCCTGATGTCAGCCCTCCTATGACTCACCCTCCTCCCACCTGTCCTGGTCCCACCCACTGTGAGTTCGATCAGAGGTGACAACAATTCCAAACCTGCTACATATTCTCATAAATCTGAAAGATGTTTCAATTTTATATCCCAGAGAGGGAGCACACATCCCTTTTCCCCCCATTAGCTTTGTCCCTTAATCACTAGGCCCAAAGAAGAATACCACCAGTCCTTCTTCACCTTGAGATAAGAAGCCACAGGCACAAATGCTTTAGCAAAAGAACATTATTTACAAACCAAGTCACTTAGTTTTCCTCTTTTCTTTTTTTCACCTCTCCTTCCCATGGCCTTCTTTCCCCTTCCTTTTCCTTCTACAAATAGTTAATGAGCACCCATTAGGAGCCAGCTCAAATAACATCTTTCCAGGAAAGTCCTCTGTGACTTCTCAATTTTAAATTGTGTCCTTGAACTTTTTACCTACCATTGAATTTCCTATTTTATTCACAGCACTTAACATTATCTGATAGCTTCTATTTGTTTTCTTGGTTGCAGACTTTAGACCAGGGAGATATTGTCTGCCTACCTCACTGTTTTACTTCAGTTCCTAGTACAGTGTCTATTCCATATTAGGTTTGTAATAAATTTTTGTTTGAATGAATGGTACAAGATAATGTTGAAATGATCTTTACTCTTACAAAGAATTCCATCTGATGGAAAAGAAAAAATAATTACATAAATGTTCGCTCAACTTTTATTTAGCCAAGCTCCAGGAAGAAAAGGTAGAGGATGCTGTGAACGTCCACATTAGTGGTATTTTACAACAGGGTGGAGAGGTCAGGAAAGAGTTCCTTGGAGAATTGTTTTTAAGCTAGCCTTGAAAGATCGGTGTGAGTTTATTAAGCACATAGGGAGAAGAAAAGCATTCCAGCCAGAGGGAAAATTTCACAGTTCCAATGCAGAGAAAGAGGAGCTTTATTTAGAGTATTCTTTAAAATTTTCTGCCTATTAATTTGAGTATTAGGATTGTGCAATTAATTATAAACCTGTTATATTTAAATCAATACCAATGCAGACAACAGAATAGTGGTAATTAGTATTCAGAACATAGACTACATTATTACTGATCAGATGCCATTTAGTAAGACATTAGATAGAATGTTGTGATTGAAATATCTGCTCCTACTCAATTTGACAGCAACACACGTTTAGAGCAGCTATTAGGAATCAGCCATTGCATTAAGTTTCTGGAAGACAAAAATTAGCTCAAATGCTTGCTTTCAAGAAGTTTACAATTTAGTAGGAGACTGTTTCAATATGAAATGATAAATACAGAGACAGAGATGTGCACATGATACAATAAAACATAGAGAAAGGACATGCACACTAGCTGGACTGTCAGGGAAGACTTCCTGGAAGAGCGGACCCACAAACGGAGTTTCGAAAGCTTAGTAGACATCAGAAAAGTGAAGAGTGAAGTGGGGTAGAGAGAATGGAAAGGCATAGAAGCAGAGAAAACTGCGCAAGAAAAGGCTTGGAAACATGGAATAATGCGATATGTGTAGGGACAACAAATACTTTTGTAGTGCTATCCTGTGAACAGATACTGTCTCGTGGGGTTATTATGCAGATTTGATGAGTTAATGCATATGGAGTGTTTACCACACGCTTGGCACAGCGTGAACACCTAGGGAATGCTAGTGATCTAGTAAATGCGATTGTGACTGTTGCATGTGAGATCACTCCCGGTGGCAGGAGTCCCTGAATATGAGGTTTGAGAGGTAGGACAGGCACAGGGCACGGTCACAGGGCACACTATAGTAACAAACTGGGACTTCTTCCTAAAAGCGATATTACTGAACAGCACTTGGCGCTCTGCAGCCTACTGCCATCCTCTAGGCAAAAATTCCAGAGGCAAAGGTTTGGTGATAAAGGAAAGAAGTCTCTATTCAAGAGCAGTAACTTAAGCTATCAGCTATCAAGTACAGCTTTAATCACTTAAGCCTATCAATTAAGGCTAAACTCTGACACCTCTATCTTTTCTGTTTTTTAGTTATCTTGTTTCTATAGTGTCAGTTTACAAACTAAAAACAATGTAATATACAAAAACTACCCAATGTTGGAAGAATGGCAGGCTTCTGCCTCAGAGCCTGTTCCCTCTGGGACACCCAAAGAGTAAACCTCCCGCCCTCTGCCAGGTCAGCCTTATACTAGCCTGGGCCCAGGGTTGCTTCCCATCACAATCCTGTCTGTGGGGAAATGCAGGCAGCTGCAGCACCGAAGAGCGAGCCTGAGAGCCAGAGCCTGAGAGCCAGAGCCTGAGAGCGAACCAGCTCAAGAGCCTGAGAGCTCTCGCTTGGCCAGAGAGGTCTGTGTTTTTATTTCCATTGGCTCCAGAGGCAACGAGCTTCTCAGCCAATCCCATCCTACACTGCCCACAACTGCCTCCGCAAACTCCTCCTCCCCGGCTTCCCTCCACTGATCTGAGTTATCTTCATGGGATCTCTCTGTCTCAGTGACAGTGGGGCGGTGAGGGATTTTAAACTGGGGAATGCTATGATCCTACCTGTACCTTTAATATACTGCTCAGACTATAGTTGGAAGATGGATTCAAAAGACTTTTTAAAAAAGATTAGTTATGAGGCTATGAAATGGATCAGGGCATGGATTAAAACAGTGATAGTAAAAATAAAGAAAGAATGAGTTCAAAATGTATTTGTGTAATGGGGTGCTTAAAACCAAAACCAAAACCAAAACCAAAACTAAAATGGAAAAAAAAAAACAACACAGCTATTGCTTGGGAGATGGGGAAAGTGGAGGGGGGCCGTTGAGAGTTACTTCGCATGTCTAAAGAACGTGGCCAGTGTTCTAGTAGTGTTAAAAGTTGTGCAAGGGCTCAGAGCTGGGCAGATGCGAGTGACTCTAACCTGTGATGTGATGTAGCCTGAGGGACTTGGAGGGTGCTCCTATCTCCTGGGGCCCCGCTTGCCTGGACTAAAAATGGCAGCCAAGAAAGGCAGAAGAAACTAGACTATTGGCAGGTGTAACCCAGTGTGGGAGGAGTCAAAAATAGGATTATGGAGGAAGATCTGCACTGGGATTTGAACCCAGGTGCAGCAGCCATACTGGAGCTTAAGTATGGGGTATAGGAGCAGAGAGCTCTCTCTCTCAGCCATGCTCAAGCTCTGGACTATGGGGGAAGGAGAGTAGGAGGGCCATGACAGGCTCTCTGTCACTGGCTCTTGACCATGCAGCTGGGGAAGGAGAAGCCTCTTGACTGTGTAGCAGCAGTGTGGGGTTTTGGCCACAAGGTTTGAAAGAATGCGGAAGGATTCCCTGGCCCACCAAGAGGGTGTGGTTTTGGATTAATAGCATGAGCCTAGCTAGCCAAGCTTGGACAACTGGAAGAAGTCAGAATACTGACTGGAATCTGTGCAGCTACCCTACAGACTTCTATTTCTTTTCCTGAGAGATGGTGCCCCTGACAGGTCTGGTTTGGCAAGAGGAGGCAGGACTGTGTGTTTGTGGGTGTTTCTTTGTTTCTAAAGGGAGTGAGATTTAATGGTGGGATTCTACCATTATTCTAAACCTGTATAACTTTTGAATAAATAGTCCCTTTCCTTTTTACCGAACTCTGGCATTGACAGCCACAATTCTTATTGGCAAGGAGCAAAAAGAATGCAGAGCAACAGACCCACAGGGGGTTTCTGTTACATCTGTGAGGTGAAATAAACAATACCTTTTCATTGAATGAATATGGAATGGGGGTGGGGAAGACACTGGAAGAGAAAAAGTAGTCAAACATCAATCCAGATTTCTAACTTAGGTGACTTTGGACAGTGATGCTATTAAATGACAGAGTGAATGGGGAGACAGTAGGATAAACTGACCGGTGAAGACAAAAAAAGACATTAAGTTCTATTGTGGACTCCTTGAGTTTTACCTGCTCCTCAGATCCCCAAAGAAAGGGACTATGTCAGTTGGTGTGTCAGTTGGTGTGCTTGTTTAAAAACATAGCCACAGATTTTTTGACATTTCTACATGATTGTGGGAGAAAAATCTGCTGTAGTAAACTTGAAAATATGTACTAAAGTCTTTAAATACTGTTTTATATATTTGCTTACAAATATGCATATTAGAAGAATTATTTTAGATTACTTTCATAATATTTTGACTAGTGATTTTCAAAATCTTCATGATCTCACTTCAGTCCTGAGGTTTTACTCAGTTGCTTAAGTTGGCCCACAAATACACATCAGAGACAGAGCAAGAGAAGAAGCAGAGGTTGTTGGCCCAGGCTGAGAAAAAAGGCTGCCGGCAAAGGGGATGGCCCCACAAGAGGCCACACGTCCTTTGAGTAGGAGTCAACACTGTCACCACCTGGTGGAGTATAAGAGGAGCTGGAAGTGACTGCACTCAATGTGGAATGGATCCCACCCAGCTGGTCGCCTTCCTGCCTCCCCCTCCCTGTGCCAGAGGATTGGGCTCCCTACTGCATCATCGTGGGGGAGGCCAGGCTGGGGCATCTAGTCTACAGGAAGATCTGCACCCCCGTCGCCTCCACACAGGTTAACTGGGAAGACAAAGGAGCTCTGGCTATGCTGGTGGAAGCTATCCGGACCAATCACAATGACAGATATGATGAGATCCACTGCCACTGGGGAGGCAAAGTCAGTGGCTCACATTGCCAAGCTGGAAGAGGCCAAGGCTAAAGAACTGGCCGCAAAGCTGGACTAAGTGTACACCGTTGAGTTTTCTGTCCATAAAAGTAATAAAAATTCTCCTTCAAACAATAGAAACATTAAATGAATGGTATCCCTTGGGTCATAAATAAGAGATATCAATCAATACAACAAAACAACACATTTTTATATATTCCAAGTTGGTCCAGTGGTGTTTGGCAGGAATATATGCCCTTCGTTAGTGGGTTTGTCGAAGATGCCCATCATCCTAATACTATGTTAATATATCATATTTCTTACCAGACACTAAAGCATGTTGTAAATTAGGAAAGACCACAATATTTGGGAGTTGAGTGGATATTGATTAAACCTCTGTTCTATACTTAATAACAGATACCACCATTTTTATTGAGAATTTGGTATGTTCCAGAGATTTTCATCTTATTCCTAATACTCTGCAGAATTCTGTAAAGTGGTTATTAATTTACTCATTTTAAGTTTAAAGATTAAGGCTTAGAGAGGTTAAATACCTCATCCAAGATCATTAATTAATAAGGATAAAATGTGGACTTAGATCTGTCTGAGTCTAGAGTGACATGGAAAGAGCTTGACCTCTGTAATGAGACAGAACTCTTGTGCCAGCTCCCACTTCAGAGCTGTGGGGTTTGGGCAAGTAGGACTTAACAGCTCTAAGTCTCTGAATGTCTATAATAGAAAGATAATACCAATTTAAAGAGTTATTTTGACAATTAAGCTATATATGCATATATAAGCATATGTAATAGGTGCTTAATGACTACGTTCTCTTCTACCCACTATCATTTTAATATGCGTGGTTTCTTACAGTTATTTTTCAAAAGTATTTTTCTGTTATCTCCCTAAAAGAATAAAAGTTCTTCCTATTCTTATGAAAATTGGTATTGTTTTATTTATTTTTAAAAGAAAAGAGTAACTAAACATGTAGAAATATAACCGGTATATACAAAATCACATACAGATTTAAAACTACCATTTAAATCCGTTGTATATTCCTTCCTCTACCCCACCCTTAGTCCACACCAGCACACTAAATTAGATTCACCCAGTGAACTAGGGTCACTTAACTCCCCATAGGTAAGAGTTCAGTATAGAAGAAACTTGAAAATTTACAATCCATTGATAAAAATTTATCAAAATATTTAACAAATCCACCTCTTCTTCCTTCTACTTCTCCTCCACACTTATCTCTTAGTTATTTTTAACTGGCTGAAAACTGCAGAAACTTACCACTGCAAGACTTCATTACTTTTTGAGAATACACTATAGTATGTTTACTATAAATAATTCTCACCATATAACACACTTGTCAAAAGAAATGAACAAAGTATATATCATGATACAGGAGCCTTGATTTTATTGTTTTTGCTCACTTACTCACTAATTCTCCAACTGCAGCTTCCTGTCACTGTGCATTAGAATGGTTCTGCTGTATACAAATATTGTATTCAGGGTAATTAGATATTGGAATAGGACCCTCTGTAAATTACTTTAACTGGTGTCAGTGCTGAAGCAAATAAGAGGTTTTAGCTAAAGAGAAGTTTCAGTTCTGTTTCTAGTTTGGGTTATTTTTCTGACCCTAAACAGCCTGACATAATGGAATGCTTTTCTTTGTCAAAGGCAAGCCTTTTCAAATCCAACTGCCAGGCACACTATTGAGCTATGTGTTCAATTCTAATTGGCTGAGATCTTTTCAATTTGGCAGATTCATCTTTAATGCAATGGATGTAAGATTATATGTAGGTCTTTTCAATGGTTTTTCCATACTGGTGATTAGGGCAGAGGATTTGAACATAAGCAGGCTGCTGGCTATTTCTTCTGGCCAATTTAAATTGATTCATACAAGTCCTTTGTACCCCAGGGAAAGGACAGAACAAATCCAAGTGAGTGAGACAGCTATTGCTACTTTCAGATGGAATAGTAGAAAAAAAGCAAGGGGTGGGGGGAAGGCAGACTTAGGGATGGGAAGCACTCTAAATATTGTAAAAATTGGAGCTCTGAGCAGACTGGCAGAGAAATACTGAAATTTATACGATAGGCTTCTGTGTAAAATCAAGGTCACCAGGAAAATAATTTCTAAGATTGATTTTGATATCTTTAGGTTAAAAGGGCTACGTAAACAAAGAAACAAAACAAAAACAGTCTCATAGAAACAGAGACCAAAGGTGTGGTTACCAGAAGGGAAGGGGTGAAGGGATAGGGGAAAAAGTTGAAGGGGAATATAGTCAATAGCATTTTGATAATGTTACATGTTGACAAGACGATTATTAGAATTAGTGGGGTGATAACATTGTCATGTTGTAAGGTATAAAAACGTTGAATCACTATGTTGTATACCTGAAACTAATAGAAGTAATCCAATATTGTATATCAACCATACTTAAATAAAAAAGGACTTAAATTTTAATAAAAGGGCTATGTAAATGAAGTATTTCTCATACCTGATCCCACAGGGAGCCATGGCAAGTCAGCCCTTTCCTGAAAGTGCTTTTTAAAATAAGATAATTCTTCCAGTACTGCAAAGCACCCCTGAACATGCTTTATCAGAACAGCAGAGAGAGGGTCAATGAAAAATTTTGGGGGGGTCAGGTGAAAAAGTTTTAGAATTATTCAGAGATGAATGTTATTGAAAAAGACTCTCAATTTTCTCTTGAGAGGGTACACTAGGATACGCTATTCAAATTGGGCACATCCAAAAGTACTCCTTTAAAAACAGGCAGAAGCTGGTTATGAAGCTGCCTTCTGGTTTCTCTCTCTCCTAGGATAGGTAGGGAGTCACGATGGGGCCACCTCTACATAATCTCTATTCTATAAAGAAGAAACTCCAAGTGCAGTTTTAGTGCTTCTTCAACTCCATCTCCAAGTTGCCCGGGAAAATCCTTAGTGTGCACATCCACTAATTTGGTGAGTCCCTCTTTGAACAAGAAAGGAAAGCGTTTCTTTATTCAAATAAAACAGGGAGAGTGTACTGTTGACAATGTTTCTAAAAAGGTCATTTCAATCCTCCTTGAACACATGAAAATGATGCAACATTTCTCTGGCAAGAGAAAAATAACAACAATTCCATTTTGTTGGTTTGATTTGCTCTGCCCTAGAACATATGCAAAATATCCATCTGTCTCCTGAGTACTAACATTCAATTTGTTAAAATTCATAGTAATAATGAAAAGCAACACTGATGCTTGGCACATTAGTTGAACAAATAAGGGTGACAAGCATGGCATATGCTGCAGAGACCAGTGGCTAAGTCCTCTAAGCTACAGGAATTTTGTTGTCATTTGGTAGGAACTCTTAGGAGACTACGCAATGATTTATTGTTTCATAAAGTATGGGAATCCACAAAGAAAAATGAAGTAAAACCAGTTTTCAACTATCATTCTCAATCAACTAAACACAAACAAAGCCAACCCCTGTGAAGAGCTAGCTGCAGCAGCTATTTCTGAGCTGTCTTCCGGAAGACTGATGCTTTGTAAACAGTCTTCCTCTGAAACTCAAATTTCTTAAGAGACACCGAGAATCACTTGAATAAATGCAACGTGTTGAGTAACTAGAACTTAGGCCTCCTGAAGCTTCAGAATATGTAAGATTTTCCAACAGATACTCAAATATAGAAATAATTGAAATTTCTTCTACTCAAAGCAGAAGGTCGTTTCACCTAACAGAAATAAGTACAGATACTTATCAAAAGGCATGTGTGTGAACATTCACAGCAACAGTGTTTTTAATAATCTCTAATTGAAAACTATTCAAATGTCCCTAAACAGTAGAATGAATAAATACATTGTGATATAGTTGCAAAACATTATACTATACAACAAGAATGAGTGATATACAACTTCCTGCAACAACATAAATGAATCTTACAAATTGTTGGTCAAAAGAGAGCAGATGTAAAGACATGTATAGCATAACATTTGATTCATGTAAAATACAGAAAGAGGCAAAGCTAAAATATGTCTCAAGAAGAGAGCAGTACCCTTTTTGGAGAGTGATTGGAAGAGAATGTAAGTAGGGGTTTTGGATGCTGGTCATGATTCATTTCTTCATCTGGATGCTAGAATGAGTTTAGTTTATGAAAACTCATTGAACTACAGTATGCAAATGTGTGTGTATTTATACAATACTCAAAAAATTAAAAAAAACAGGCTTATATCTCATGCTTTCCCTATTATTCCACATTTGTTCACTTGTCTATTAAAGTAACTTCTATATCTTTTTTAATAGAAATCTTCAGACTTCTATGTTTTCTTCTCCTTGTCTATGTTCTTACAGCTCTCCATTTTTACCCATCAAATTCCATTTCTCCTTTCATTAATGGACTTCCATGTCCCACTTCAGGCAGAAAACCTTTTAGACCAACTTGGTAGCCTGAGAAATCTTCCAGTTTAGTAATTGTTCTTTAACATGGACTTCTAAGATTCTAGAATTTAAAAAGATAAGAATACTTCTTTACATAGTTTAAACATCCTAAAAGGGCAATGCAGGCATCAAAGTCTGACCTATTTTACCATATTCGGTTGTAACTCTCCATTTTTAATGACAATGCATATTGCTCCATGTCATCTAGAAATTTAAACTCCATAGGAGCTCATGCGTAATAGAGCTTGCTTATGTACAAACTTTATATGTACCTCACTTATAAGGTACAGTGTATCTTAATAACAATGACAAAGATGCCATTTCACCTTCTAAATGTCTGATGTTTCCTCTCCTTTAAAATAAAAAAAGTTATTAATCACCGTTATTTTAATATTGCTACTATTACCAATGTTATCATTACTGAAATACCAATTATTAGGTACTTATTTTGTGCCAGACAGTGTTGTAAACAATTTGTACATACTATCTAATTTACTCTTTATAATCTTGTAAAACAGGAGTTGTTATTATGCTCATTTTCCAGATGAAGAAACTGAAGCTCAGCAATAATTAATAACTTGCTCACAAAGAACATGGCTTGATTTAAACCCAGGTGTTCTCATATCAAAACCCAAGCTTTCACCACTTTGAGCTCAAATAATTCATTGGCTCCCTTATTTTTTCTAGTGGAGAAACTGTAGCAGATCTGACAAATATTCCCTTTTTTTTTGTATTACTTTCTTTAAAAAATTTTGAATTATCTTAAAAAATTCCCCCTGCATAAGAGACAAAGACTTGTTCTATGACTACTCTAAGAAAGTATCCATTACTACCTATCACCATTTTGTTTCCGTAGTACCTAGGAATGTGATAGTTCATTCTCTTTTCAAAGTGTCAATACAAAGAATGCCTTCAGTTTATCTGCAGCTCAAGAGTTTCCTTCCCTAGTGATGATCTGTTGGATTCTTTGATCCAAGTCTCCAATGACTCAAATATAATCTACAGAGAAATGGAAGTGTACAAATCATGCAAGCAAAGAAATTACTGATGCCATCATCTATGCACACAGTTCCATGCTTTACTACAGAGCTGCCATGATGAAAAATATACCTTTTTCATAAGCCCACATCAAACATGTCTGCTCATCTTTTTCACCACTTGACCTGCTGGGATCACAGGCTACCAGATTCATATCAGCTCCATTATCCAGTAAGAACTGAACCAGGCGAATGTGACCATGATAGCAAGCTGAGTGCAAACCTATAATGGAATAGAATGAGAGTGCAAAAGAAAAAAAAGAGGAAAACAACACCAATTTAACTGCATAATAACCTTGTTACCAGAAATATAAAGGAAGAACCACTTTTTTTGCTAAAGAATTCTATTATTGCACAAACAAGATATATTTTAAGCAAAAGAAGTATCCTGTTCTAGTAGATCTTCTCTGTAGACTGCCTTTCATTTAGCTCAATTTTTAGTATTTCTGTATCCACTGCAATTTTCCAAGAAGAAAGGTTAACATTTTTGTACACATCAAAGAACAAAGACCCAGATCGAGTATTTTTCTTGAGCAGCAAACCAAGGGGGAGGGGGGCAGTGCGGTCAGTTTGTTCTTGGTGCAAGTCATAAGGGGTTAATCAACTGCTGATAATTTAGCACAAGACTGATGCTGACTCAAGGTCAGTTGCTTTTTATTGTAACCATGCACCATCAATTCTAAATGATGTAAGTGATAAAATATCTCTCCTCATTGGGGTGTACCACTCCTGCTGCCCTCTTCCTTCCTGAGCATGCCACTGCCACTGCCCTTGACAATTTCTGACATGCATCAGAAACTAGTGATGGCCTCTCTCAGTCTTACCTGTGTGCCCATCTCTTCCTTGGTGGTTGATGCTTACAACATTTTGATCAAGAAGAAATTTAACCAGGTCAATGTTCTTGCCATAGGTACAAGCACTGCAAAATTACACCATAAGAAAATAGAAGGCTCTTGTTATGGGCTGAATTGCATTGAATTGCATGCCTGCCCCCTTCTCTGCTCCCACCCCTACTGGCATATTAAAATGGCAAAACCCTGACTTCCATAACCTCAAAATGTGATGATATTTAAAGAAGTACAAGTTAAAATTGAATCATTAGAGTGGTCCCTAATCCGATATGACTGGTATCTTTCTAAGAAGGGAAGAATAGTACACAGATAGCAGAAACAGAAGACATTCAAGTGACGATACAGGGAAAAAAAGGTGACCATCCAGAAGCCAAGGAGAGAGGGTTTCAGAAGAAACCAAACCTGCTGACACCTTCATCTTGGACTTCCTACCTCCAGAAATGTGAGAGAATAAATATCTGGTTATCAAGCAACATAGTGTGTGGCATTTTATAATGACAGCCACGGAGAATGAATATAGCCCTGGTTGACTCAGGCTATTCTGGCTACGTCTATGCAGGAGTATCAGAGAAACAGAGAAGGCAGAAGCAGGGAAGGAAAGAGGAGGAGGTGACGAAAAACAGGCACACATAGAATAAAATCCTGAAGATTCTCACATCTGGACCCTCAAGAAAGAAGTATAAACTTTCTAGCATTTTCCTAATGAATATTTCCTATTTTATTAATGCTTTTCCATAAAAGTAAGAAAAATATGGCAAGAGTTCCATGCCTTTTTAGCTACAGGACCTAAGCATTTTGCAGGACAATCTAATGAAGGAACCCAGGAAGACCCTGAGAGATTCACTTATATCCAGGTCATAGTTTGAATTTTTTTCCTGGTGGTGTAGGAAAAACATGCACTATCTCTTTAAAGGCTTTCTAAATCAGAGGGCAAGATCTCACAGCTCTCATTTGGCTGAGGGAGCATTGGGAATGGAGTTAAAAATCCAGAGCTCTGGCTCATAGTACTAGCCAGACGACCTCAGACCAGTTCTTTGATGTTTTTGAGTTTTAGTTTCATCTCCTATAAAATAATTATAATGATTTCCTACCTACCACATTTTGCTGAAATTTGAAGTGCATTGATGCTTATGGAAGTACATTACAAGCTACAGAGGACTGTTTATTGTCAGTTGTTTCCTAAAGGGAGTAAGTTTTTCTGGAAAAGTTAGCATATTTCAGGACCCCCACCAATAAGATTCCTATAGATGCACTTTATAATTAGATTTGTTGAAGTAGTTAATTGAAATTCTGATTTCTACTATTTACCTTGCAAGCTAAGATGAATAGAAAAAAAAATTATGTAAGGTAAATCAGGCATAGTAGTAACAGGTAGATTTTCTTTTTTGACTAGTAGTTCTCACAAATTTTCTTCTCCTATAGTTCCCCTCACACCTTTTCTTTTGCTGTCATTTATTTGCAGCACCTACTTCTAATCTCCAGGGATCCGTATGGTACGTCACAGGTGGCTGGAAGGAGCAAACACCGTGCAGAGACCCATCTAAATAATGGCTACAGGAAGGATGTAGAAACTCTGTAATGTTGTGATATATACTAATAAGTACATATATTTCATCTTCAACTTCATGCCTGGCACTGAGCTCCTAAGATTCTTGTAATTTCTTAAGCAATTGGAAGAACTTTTGTTATAATATTTGTTCTTTTGTCTTTGATTCCTGAAATAGCTCCAGAGCAATAAAAGTGAAAAGAGAATCTTATGTTATTTATAATAGGCCCTTTTCAACAACACCTGTGTTTATGTTAATAAGGTGATTTTTGGAAAGCCCCCAGATAACTACCAGATGCGGATTGGTTGCCAGGGGAACCAACCTAGTGAATAGAGGGTTGTCAGCACTACCATAGAACCTCAGGGGAGGGGAAAGGGGAAGGAGGTTGAATTAGTCACCAGTGGGCAATGATTTAATTGCCATGCCTATGTTATAAAGCCTCCAAGAAGGTCCCTAAAGCACAGGTTTTGAAGAGTTTCTAGATTGGTGAACACACGGGTGTGCTGGAAGGCCCCACCTCCCTTCCTGCATACTTTGCTCTATTCATCTCTCTTCCATTGGCTGTTCATGAGTTATATCCTTTTGTAATAAACTGGTGATTTAGTAAGTAAACTATTTTCCTGAATTCTGTGAAATGTTATAGCAAATTATCAAGCCCAAGTAAGAGGTGGTAGAACCTCTAATTTAGCGCCAATAGGTCAGTAGCAAGACAATAACCAGGACTTGTGATTGGCCTCTGAAGTAGGGAGCAGTCATGAGACAGCCCTTCACTTGTAGAATCTGACACTAAGTTTAGGTAGATAGAGTCAGAATTGAATTGAATGGTAGGATACCCACTTGTTGTCCACATAGAATTAGAAAACTGCTTGGTGTGGGAAAAACTCATGCACAGATGTATTTCAGAAGTAAAGTAGTATTGTAGGAGAGTAAAGAATAACTGTTGTTTTATTCCAGACTTGGTTCTAGAAGAGGTAATACTCTGGGTCTCACTATTACCTCTTCCTTGGATAGTCATGTGCAAATTCTTTTTCTTTAATAAAATATCATTATTTTCTTTAAAGAAACACAAGTATTCATCTAGCTGAACTGTCGTTTCCTCTATAAAGGGTGATCATGTACTAAAGGCTGAGTTTATTGCTGTCTCCTCTGCTTTCTTGCCATTTAGGTCTTTGGCACTTATCACATTGTTATGGTAATGGATACACCCCTGATTAGCATGATACCTTACAGAAGAGTTCTTTTAAGAAGGGAAGGAATCTTGTCATCATAACATTCCTACCAGCATCTATACAAGGGTGGTTCTTAATAAATCTTTTTTACATTATATTTTATTGATTATGCTATTACAGTTGTGATTTTTTCCCCTTTGCCCTGCTTTACCCAGTATGCCCCACTCCCTCAGGCAATCCTTTCACCACTGTTCATGTCCATGGGTCACATGTATAAGACCTTTGGCTACTCCATATTCTATACTGTACTTTACATCCCCATGGTTATTCTGTAACTATCTATCTGTACTTCTTAGTCCACTCACCTCTTCACCCATTCCTGCACACTCCCCTACCATCTGGCAACCATCAAAATGCTCTGTGTCCATGATTCTGTCTCTGTTCTTTTTCTTTGCTTAGTTTGTCTTTTTAGATTCAATTGTTGATAGATAGGTATCTGTTGCTATTTTATTATTCATAGTTTTGATCTTCTTTTTCTTAGATAAGTCCCTTTAACATTTCATATAATAATAGTTTGGTGCGGATGAACTCCTTCAGTATTTTTCTTGTCTAGGAAGCTCTATATCTGCTCTTTGATTATAAATGATATCTGCTGGGTAGAGCAACCTTGGCTGTAGGTCACTGCTTTTCATGACTTTGAATATTTCTTGCCAATCCCTTTTAGCCTGCAAAGTTTCTGTTGAAAAATCAGCTGACAGTCTTATGGGAACTCCCCTGTAGGTAACTGACTTCTTTTTTAGTGCTGCTTTTAAGATTCTCTCTTTGTCTTTAAACTTTGGAATTTTAATGATGACATGTCTTGGAGTGGGCCTCTTTGCATCCATCTTGTTTGAGATTCTCTGTGCTTTCTGGACTTGCATGTCTATTTCCTTCACCAAATTAGGGAAGTTTTCTTTCATTATTTTTTCAAATAGATTTCCAATTTCTTGCTCTTTCTCTTCTCTTCTGGCACCCCTGTGATGCGAGTGTTGAATATCTTAAAGTTGTCCCAGAGGCTGCTTATACTATCCTCATTTTTTGGATTCTTTTTTCTGCTTGTTGTTCTGATTGATTGTTTTTTGCTTCTTATGTTTCAAATCATTAATTTGATTCTTGGCTCTACTGGGTTTTTTTTCCCCCTGTAAATTGTTCTTTATTTCAATTAGTGTATTATTTGTTTCTGACTGGATCTTTTTTATGTTGTTGAGGTCATCATTAAGTTCTTTGAGCATTCTTTTTTTTGTTTGTTTGTTTTGTTTTTTTTTGAGCATTCTTTTTTAAAAATAATTTATTTATTTGTTTTTAGAGAGAGGGGAAGGGAGGGAGAAAGAGGAGAGAAACATTAATGTGTGGTTGCCTCTCATGTGCCCCCTACTGGGGACTGGGCCTGCAATCCAGACATGTGCCCTGACTGGGAACCGAACTAGTCTTTGAGCATTCTTATAACCAGTGTTTAAAACTCTGCATCTGATAGATTGCTTATCTCCATCATTTAGCTCTTTTTCTGGAATTCTGATCTGTTCTTTCATTTGTGCTGTATGTTTTTGTCTCCTCATTTTGGCAGCCTCCCTGTGTTTGTTTCTATGTATTAGGTAGAGCTGCTTTGACTCTGTGTCTTGGTAGTGTGGCCTAATGTAGTTGCAGTCCTGTAGGGTTTCAGTGGCATGGCCTCCCCTATCACCGAAGCTGGGTACTTGAGATGCACCCTTTGTGTGGGCTGAAGACACCCTCTACTGTAGTTGAGCCTTGGTTGCTGTTGACAGATCAATGGGAAAGATTTACCCAGGCCAGTCAGCTGCAAGGACTGGCTATGACTACTCACCTTCAACCTCAGTCCTCTGAGGAGGATCAGCTGTGCAGGGGCAGGGTGATGGTGCTCTAATGTGGTTTGTAGCTATCCATTGGGTGTGCTGGCCCTGGAGTTTCCTGGGTGGTACAGGCCAAGGTCAGCCACCATCTGTGTTTTGCCCAGGGTCACCCTGCCTGAGTTATAAAGCCATCTGAGATAGCTGCCAATTGTGCTGGGCTTGCAGATTTCTAAGCAAAGCTAAGCTGTGCATCTAGGCTGACTGCTACTAGTGCTGAGTCTGGGGCTCACGGAGGCCAGCTGTTGCTTGTCTGATATAATTTAGGAAGTTGTGCAGCATGAGCCAAGACCAGCCATTTATATGGAAAAGCAGCTTGGGTGGGCCCATAAGTTGGGTGGGGCAGAGTCTCTAGGGAGCTCCAAGGCAGGTCCAACAGTGTTAGCCCATTTGATGGAGTCTCAGATATAGCACCAGCTTGCTGGCTCTGTGGTGGGAGGGTTTAAAAAAGGGACAATGGCCTCTGCTTGCCTTGATGCCAGACACTTCAGTTCCTCCCTATATGCCAATGGTGCCTTTTAAGATGGCACTTCAGTGATGGAGCTCCGAAGGAGTGAGTCTGAGTAGGTGAGTCTGCGTGTGTGTTCTTTAAGACAAACTGCTTGGGGCTCCAGAAATTTCTTCTACTGAATCAATCTCTGCTGGTTTTGCAGCTAGAAGTTTTGGGGACTTATCTTCCTGGCACTGGAACTCTGGGATGTAGGGCCTGATGTGGGGCTTGGACTCCTTGCTCCTGAGATGTCTCTCCTGAATTTTTATCCACCACATGTAGGTGAGGAACCAGCCTGATCTGCATCTGCACCCCTCCTACCAGTCTGGACGGATGTAGTTTCTTTAATTCCGTAGTTCCATTCAAGTCAATTTCAATTTCAGATGGTCCTGAGTGATGGTTGTTCTACATTTCAGTTGTAATTTTGATGTAGTTGTACAAAGAGGTGAGCCATGTCTGTCTTTGCTGCCACTTAACTAGAAGTCAATAAACCTGTTTTGAATATGTAATTGAGTGAGTAAAAAGTTACCATCTCACTGCAATAAAGTTTATCAGCACTGATTTTCTGCATTATCAACAGTACTCCCAGTACTGTATTTTTAATGTTCCATTGTCTGAGTTGCCTCATTACTTCTTTTCAAAGCAACTATTTATAGGAAATAAGTTCTGAATATATATATGTATGTATATACATGTGTGTATTTATGGATTGTTTATGCATATAAAAACAATAACAGAAATAAAAGTATTGAGTGCTTACTACATACAAAGCACTGTGATTGGTACATATACAATTCATAATCAGTGTAAATTCTTCATGTAAAAGAAAAATTTCTTTTATAAATCTGTGTTTAAAATGAATAGAATAAACACCTTATGCTGTTTCCAGTAGCCACAGGTTTGTGCAAAATAAAACAATTGAACATGCTTTTAACTCAACTTCATGATTCTTGTCATATAAACAATCTTCTGAAAGGGACAATCACCTTCTGATTTGAGTTGATTCCAATTTATGTGCACAGAATAGCAAAATAATTTAAGAACTAGCCTGAGGTATATGCCTTAACAAGCATGACCTGTGGGGAAAGAGAACATCAGCAACTGTACACATCAGTTCTGCCAATTGTCCTCTGCAGTGACAAATCCCACTTATCCATTTTGACTGAAGCTGTGATCAGAAGAGTTCTGGCACCTGTCCTGTTACAGGGTGTATAGAAAACAGACCAAATATTTTGGTAGCAGAACATGAAGATATATGAAAGCACAGGATTTGGAATTCGGCAGGCATTTACTACATGATTTTCTAGACATAAGAATCCCTGACAAGTTACTTAGCTTCCCTAAGTCTCAATTTTCTCATCTGTAAAAGAGGAATAGTAAATACAACTTTATAAAAATGGTTACGAACACTAATTAAAAGAATAGATGCACATCATCTGGTATATATCATCAGTCCATAAATGGTAGTTTTCTTTGCCTCCCTTTTTGCTGACCTTTTGGTTGGCAAGAAAAATCTGGAAATCTAAATGAAATTTGATGGGTTGATGCCTAATGCAGAAGCACAACCTTAACTTTAGTGCAGCATGAAAAAGAGCCCCCTCATTTTCGTTATTTACCAGTGTCATAGAAACTGTGTAAATAATGTAAATGTATAGTCCTACATTTATTTTGTTTATTTTTTGAGGTTGCATACTACCCAAGAAATCTGTAATATGTAAGTAAATTAACTTATATTCAAGTTTTTACTAAATTCGAATTACTATGTTTTTATTTTTACAGCAAAATAGTATCTTGTTAAAAATGAGGGTGTTAAATCCTATCACAGTTTGCCTTCTTTTCGGACATTTTAGGGATTTGTAGCTCTGAGGTATTAGCTACCTTCTCTGCCCTCCCTCCATTGCTCCCTCCTGCCCTCCCTTCCTTTTCTGTTGCAACTTTCCAAACCTACCTGCTCTTTCGGTGTTTTTTTTTTTTTTTGTTTTTGTGTTTTTTTTGTTTTTTTTGTTTTTTTTTTTTTTTCCCCTAGAGCAAAAAACATATTGTAAAGGACTCTCACAGATGCCTAGAAAGGAGCTAATGCCTTCTTAGGTATCTCAGTGGCCATCCTAACTAAGCTTTTACAGGCTGACAGATGAATGTCTTAGATAGGGAGATACATTTGCACATAAGGTTTAAGTGCTAAGGAAAAAAGTGTCACATTTGATGCTGATGAATTCTGGTAATGAGATTCTTGTGGGAGGAGGACTATGGGCACTGCCCCTTTTGGCAGCTTTCTGTGGAGTGAAGTGGAATAGAAACAATATGCTTACAGATGTTGATATGCCTGTTGCCTTGGCAACATCAGTCCCTGTCTTTGTGGCTGCTGCCAGGAATGCAGCATCTGGCACAGGCCCCATCTGTTGTACTAACTGCAGCATCTGCCTCTACCTTTTCTTCTGTGCATGTAGTTTAGGCTCCTCGTCTTCTGCCCACCTTCTGCTCTTGCTCTCTGATTGCAACATCTGCCACTGTTTGTTTTTGCTTTATGTACACAACTGCAGGTGCCATAGGGTATCAGCTAAATTAGTGGCTATTGCACTTATTTTATTTTGTTTTTATTTTTATTTTTATTGAATGTATCAGGGTGATATTGGTTAGTAAAATTATATAGGATTCAGGTATATAATTCTACAATTCATCATGTGTATATTGTATTGTGCGTACACCACCCCAAGTCAAGTCTTCCATCACCATTTATCCCCCTTTATCCTCTCCTGCCTCCCCGCTTCCCTCTGTCAATCACTATACTGTTGTCTGTGTCCACGAGTCCTTCTTTTTTCCTTTGCTTAATCCCTTCACTTCTAATCTAGTCCCCCAAATCCCCCCTCCCAACAGCTGTCAGTCTGTTCTTTGCATTCAGGAGTCTGCCTCCGCTGTGTTAGTTTATTTTGCTCATTAGAGTCCGCATATAAGTAAAATCATATGGTACTTGTCTATCTCTGACTATTGCTTTTAAATATTCATTTACCTGTGAAAAGCTGTTTCACTGAAGATGTTTTCCTTAGTCAGACTTTCTATTCCTGATATTTGGATGATTTCCTTGGCAACTTCAAATTTGCCATTGTAGCATGCCCTAGAGTTAAAGAACATGTTTTGATAATAGTAAAAACATACAAATACCTGGAGGGCCTATAGAGTTATACATAATACTCACAGGTGCAAAGGGGTGTCTCCATAGATATTAACAACATGCGGCTGAACTTCTGAATCACTCTGGAGCAGGAACTTCACTATATCATAGTGTCCAAATCGAGAACAGAAATGGAGTGGGACATGGTCTTCGTTGTCCTGAGCATTCACTGTCATTAACAAGAAAGAAAAAGGAAGTTATCTGGAATCCTCTGTTTCTTAGCCTTCTCATGGGTAGTGTCAGGAAGTTTTCTAAGTGCCTGAGAAACTTCTAGCAATTGCCAATTAATGATAATAATAAAGGAAATTAAGTGCAACCGATTTAAAAAGTTATAATAATATTCTATTGCCTATTATCATGTTAAACAGGCTTTCTTCTAGTTCCCATAAATTCTACGGAACTCATCTAATCAAATCTACCTTGCAGAATGGAATAGATCAGGAAACTAATATGCACCTAAGAGGTACTCATGGCCTTAATTCTACAAGTATCTCCTTTCAAATTGATTTTTTTCTCCCTCTGGAGAATGTTAAAAGTTACAGATCTTGGCCAGAGCACCACTGCCTAAGATTTGGGTTGAACAAATTAGGAGCGGGGAGCTAGTTCTCTGTATGTTTACAACACTGTCTAGAAGGTTCTGATGCACATTTACTTGAGAATTGTCATACCATGGTACACAAAGCAAGGTATAATAAAAAAGCAATGAGCTTTAGATCGAGGCAGACCTCATTAACCCTGTTATTGTAGACAGTTATTTAACATTCGATTGTTCATTCCATAATGGGCTTTGTCCTTCTTTTGGACTCACCCTTTGGCCCACCCAACATTACAACCTATTCTGACATTTGGGAATTTCCTATACTAAAAGTACTGACTAGAAGCCAAAAATCATATTCTATCATAGAACTTGGAAATATATCCAAGATCCCTTTGCAGGTAAGGGACAAGACTGGCAGAGGGTGACCTTATGTCCTGGTTTAGGCCTGTTAGCCTAGTGTAATGTTTAATAGTGACCCTTTCACTCTCAAATAGTGCCCTGGTTTGGACCCTTATCTGTAGGATCCTCCAACCAACACATTATATCAGACTCTGACATTGGAGTTGATGATACAAAAAAAAGCAGAGCCTAATTTACCTGGGCAATGTAGCAGTGGTGGGGTAGCCAAGAAATTTCCAGCAGTAGTGATCCAGCTGCAGACCCAGTGCCCTGCATTGCTGGTACCAGAATCACAAGGGTTGCTGTGTGTGCCTGGGGTAGCGGTATGTCTCCCCAGGACTAGTTTTGGTGTGTGATTTTGGATATTGTTCTTTACTGTGAGGATTCCAAACCTAGCTTTCCAACCCTGTCTTGGTGAAGAGTCTGTATGCTGCTTGATATCCTTTAATATACTCCTCTTATAAGTTAGCAAGAGTTAATTTCCAATGCTTGCAAATGAGAACACCCCTGGCTGATGCATACTCATTCCTCAACAAGTATTAAATGATCACTATCACCAGTACTGTGCTAGGTATTGTAGGTATTGATTTCTTATCAGCAACAATAGATGTAATAACACCCTTGCAGGGATGCTGAAAGGATTAAGGCAGAGCATAATTGGACAGCTTCAAGCATGATGCCTATCACATATTAGACACTTAATAAAAATGTCTACTCTCTCTTTTACTAATTTCCCTTCTAGAAATTTGCTAAGTGCTAAGACCAATAAGCTATAAATGCATAGAGTCTATACTCCTCGTATAACTTTCAAGCTAGTTGGATAGTCAAGAATTACAGGGCTAAAGTAAGAATAACTGAACTCCAAGCTACTAAATTCTGGATCTGCTTCAGCATAATTTTAAAAATTAAAATGACTGAATCAACTGGTCTATAGCCATTTTTTTTTATTATTTCATTATTTGTCCATCATATAGGGTGCTTTATTTGAGATAGAATATAATAGCTCTTAACAAAGTACGTGTATGTGGAATTTTTTTTAGTGACAATAAATAAGAAAGAAAAAAGGAAGAAAAATTATTAATTTTAAAAATATGCAAGTAGTTTATTACAGTTGTTATAATCATCTAACTTTTAATGAACACCAATTTAGGCCTTGTAGCTGGCTATATTTTTAGATAATGATTCTCATTTTATTTTCTTGCAAGATCTTAAGCCACAGGGAAATCTTCAACAAAGTCACTGAATTCCTCTTCCCTGGCTGTTACTGAAAAATAAATCTTTGAATTTTTTTAATTAATTAGTGACTCAGAAGAACACCCTTTCTTCAGAAGAATGTTCTTGGTTGTTTTGATTATCTTCCTTTTTATGATACTCTTCCTTTGTTCACACTCTGTTGGAAGCCAGGGCAGTCAATATTGTGCATAGAAGCTGAGAACAATAGGGAGTCCGGAGCATCTGGAGGTCACTTAAGATTTCTTGAGGTCCAGAGGGGAACATTGTAAAGTGGAATGCAACACTTTCCTTTGACCATGCTGGCCCCACCCAACATTGTTCTTCTATAATCGAACTGATAAACTTCAAAGTAAGTTATCTACTTGGTGAATTAGCTGAAGTGGCCTAGATATTCTTCCCAACAGAGAAGATACAAATGCCAATCAAACAGAGATGTTTGGAGAAGTCTAGTTCAGACAGAGAGTTTATGTGTATAAACCTATATTTATTCTTCAGCCATTGTGATTTGTTTAGTTTTGTCTTGGACCGATTTGCAAAAACAAAAAAAGTACACATTATTATATTTCATGAGAGAAAAATTAAATTTATGAATAATATTCTATTTGCTCTAACTTAACATCTTATTGAGATAGTTAAATAAAGTAAAACTTCAAGCAAAGGAATACACGTAAATCATTATAAGGGAAATATTTAGTGCCTGTCCCTCTGCTTTGAAGAGAGTACATGTTCATTAATGTCATTTGAAAGAAATATTGGATAAATGGATGGGTGAACAGATGTTACTGCTTGCTTATATCTGTTTATAGATCTTAAAGAGAAAACAAAAATTTCATATTAAGCCAGAAATGTCAGCACATATCATTAGCTCTCTAAAACAACTCCCAATGATGTCTTAAATAAATTTTCAATAAGAAATCTGTGTGATAATTCTGATAAGATATATTTAAAAAAAATACTTGTTCTTACTGACCATGTTCTGGACATTTTTGTGACTTTTTGTAATATTATTTTGTGTTAAAAGATTTATAATATTTAACATTCGGATCACAACAAAATTAAAAATTCTGAATTTTAAACATTGTGAGGACTGTATCACCTTTTCTTCTTATAGAGCCCAACAATACTTTGACCTTCTCCATCTCATTCAATGACTATCATATTTCTCTTTTTTCATTGCCCTAAGAGGTATGCGAAGGAGGACTGGAGACACGAAACATACATGACTGAGTAGGCCAGTCTCCCAAACATGTTAAACTGAAGAGGTTGCTTTCAGAATTACATTTTGGCTACTTTTGAAGCCTGAATTTATTTTCATTTGTGACATTTTGTTACCATGGAAACACACTGTAAATACCAGATTTTAAACTGAGCTCCTTTTGGGGTCATTCATTCTTCCTCTTATGTCTATTTACCATAGGGAAGGGCCTGTGGTAAAAAAAAAAAAAAAATACATCATCTAGAGGCTTAGCTATATTTTGGAATACGTGAACTAGCTAACAATAAATCCTTTGTAGTGTCTATCAGACTGTCTGGTTTATTCTTTGTAATTGGTTGAAGTACAAAAAGGACTTAAATATCAAGTGTGTATTAGAAGAAAATTTTTAAAAATACTTCAAAATCTGAGTCATGCGCTGCCTCTAGATTTTTTTAAATGGTTGCGTAGGGGACATGTAGAGCTTTTGTCAGTCAGAAAGAAAATACTTATAATTATATCACACGAGGCTGGTATGTAGGGGGAATACAGGTGCAGTACACATTCCAACACTTCTTGCAGAAGAGTCCTTTGATCCTGGAGACGTGCTGATCGTAAATGACACTCATTTGACACCAGTGAGCATTGGAGTTATGAAGATGAATAAAAAGCTGAGGATGGCATCAATTGTCAAAGGAAAAAAGTGAGCAGTTCCTGACCCCTTGGAAGAGTGAGGCGGTTTCAAAATCACAATTATGTGTTCAGTGGTTCACAGAGGTGTACCTCTGCCTATTCTGAACTAACAGAATCAAAGAGACTACTTAAACAAGGTCCAGGGAACAGTGTTCCTTGTGTCCTGACAACACAGGTTGTTTATTACAATGCTATAAAGACGTGTAAGTCATTGCACACTGGCTCACAGAAAATGACACAAACTCTGTTTCCCAAAGTCTACAAAATGAAATGGCTCTGTTTTCACTGTGAAAACTGGAAACTGCCTTAGCCTTTCCTCACAGTTGTCTCTGGGAGCCTTTGTGTTTCCTCATGAGTAAATGAAAACATTGATTAGGTTTATTAACTGAATATCAGCCTCAATTTTGAACCAAGGAACTGGAAGTTCTAGAGCTTTGACAATCTTGTCCTTTTGGAAATGTGCATCATTTCTACTGCAAAGGCCAGCAGCTCTTACAGCTGAGCTTTTAATTAAGTCTCTTGGGGGTCAATGAAAGAATGCTGGATATACCTGAGAGAATTTAATGACAAGATGTAACTCTGAATCTGTGTTGAAATAAAGTGTGTGAAGAAGAGAAAAGAGAAAGAAAAAAACTTTTTCCAATACTCAAATTTTATTTGATTTTCCAAAATTCATTTTATAATTAAAAAAATCCAAAGTTGTAGGAAATTCTCTTCTAACTGTATCTAAAATTTTTAAATGTATTCTAGGGCTTCTTTTCCCAGGCTTATCACACTCTAACTCCATGTCTATTAAAAATAACAGTAATATTAAATACTGAGGGGGCTATGGGGAACTGTCATGTTGGTGTGGGAGTGAAAAAGTCTATGGACACTTTGGAAAACTGAAATTTCCTCAAATGTTAAACATGTACTTGCACTCTGATTCAGCAATTCTACTTTGTGTGTGTGTGTGTATGCATATAAATCTATCTATCTATCTATCTATCCCCCAAGAAAGATGAATATAAGTGTCCATGAAAGAATTAAGTATTACTATTTCTGGCTGCTGTATTCATAAAAGTCAAACACTGAGAATATTTAAATGTCCATTATGAGAAGAATCAAAAACAAATTGTGGAGTGTTCATACAATCTTCAGCAATAAAAAAATAGCAAACTACTTATATAAATGTCTAATCACTGTGTTGTACCCTTGAAACTAAATAATATTGTATGTCAACTGTAATTGAAAAATAAAAAATATTTAAAATTGCAAACTATCATTCATGCAACAACATGGATGGAAGTCAAAATCATTGTGTTGATCAAAAGAAGGCAGTCACAAAATTATATTAACTGCCATAACAGAAAAATAACAAACCTATGGCAATAGAAGCCAGAATATTAATTATGTTTGGTGGTGAAAGCTATTTACTGAGAAGGAGGCACAAGGGATATTTCCAGAGTACAACTTTCCAGTTGAAATATATTCAATCTTCCACATAAAAATATTCTACAACTTGACCTAGGTGGTTTGTACATGGGCATATGCATAAGTAACTATTCACTTAAAGCAATATTTACTTGAGATTTGAGAATTTTTCTGTATGTAAACTTTACCTCAGTTAAAAAAAGGTTAGTGAATAACAACAAATAGGAATAATTTATCTAAAATAACCCTTTACTTTTTACCTCCATACCTAATATATTAGGAATTGAACTAAAATGTGTAAAGAAGAATTAATACATGGGTTTAATATATTACAAATTACAAATTACAATGTAGATAAAATTAGTACACAAATACAGTCTTAATAATCTTCAAGATTATTTTCTTGTAAATAAGAATGGATAGTAAAGGTCTTCTAAATACAGAATCTTACCATCTGCTTTGCTGCCTTCTTCCATCAAGAGTTTTGCAATATTAAAGAATCCTTTTGCAGATGCTAGGTGCAGGGGCCTGTCTCCAACTTCACCACTTACATTTACATCAGCGCCAAATTTCAAAAGGAGGCGAGTTACCTAAAGGATCCATTCATTTGAAATGAGTGTCAAAAGTCAAAACATAATGTAACATTTTCAGCAATAGGGAAGAGGACATATTGTTAAGGCTCTCTCTTAAGTTATTTTTGCCTGAAAATCCTAACTGACCTGGCCTAAAAATAAGGAATTTATTATTATATCACCTGAGAAATTTAAAACCATAGCAATTTCAGGGTTGGGTTTTCATTTTCATAAATAATTGTCTCTAAAGTCACCCATTACTTGCTGAAAATCTGTTCCAATGTCCCCCATCTACAGCCAACAGTGTCTACTTGGTTCTCGATTTTCATAGCACTTCCATTCATGTCACTCATGGTCATTTTGCTAATGACCTTCTGGGTCGTTTTCTGGATCTTTTTGTAAAGGGGAGATAGCTGCACTAGCACTCAGCATCTTCCCCAGTTAGCTGAGAGCATATCCAAAGGGACAGAGAAAGATAAAGTATTAAACAACTTAGGAGTTGGCCAGGGGTTGTTTCAGATAATAGGAATTCATTCAAATCATTTATATATTCACTTTAAAACCTTTCAAATAATCTCTCTAAACCTGACAGTGCCTCCCCTGAGAATTTCAGAAGTCGTTGCAGTATCTCAAGAGGTAGGTTAGAATGCATCTGTGTCACTTAAATAACATGTGTGGGAGAACCCCCTCACTGGTCCTGACCACTGGGGTATAAGCATAAAAATGAATTCAAGCTCTAAAACTATTTTGATATTCTATGGGGCATCAAATAAACATGGGTTGGGTAGAAACCTCTCAGGAATATGGTACATATTTGATAGAAATTCTAGGCAAAAAATTTAGCTGTATGGGATGTGGGGAAACTTTCTATTGAGTGTAGTGGGTAAGCAACAAGGTTGTAAAATCAGACTTGTATTTATTAGCTATGTCATCTTAAATAAATTACTTGATCTTTTGAAACTTCAGTTTCTTCATTGCTAAGATAGGAATAATAATATTTCAACATCATAGAGTTGTGAGGATTAAAGGAGTTATTACATTTAAAGCACACAGAAAAGTGCCTATTAATAAATGTTGGCAGAAGTGATAGCACCAATATGAAACATGTGTATTTTATCCCTTTGTTGGCTAGTGGTAGACCAATATTTAATTCAGGAGTAATGAGAGTGGTGGAAGTTTAGTCTCGAGAACCTTGCACTCCTAAGCACATATTTCCACTTACTCAGACTCCATATATTTTGATTATGTGACTTTATAATGGACAGATTTAAACTATCTTCAAAATCGATTGTCTATTAAGCAGTATTATTATATACCTAGGAAATATTGCTCTTGGTGCAAAACATCTACTCTACTTAAAAATAAGTAAATAAACAAATGGCAAGGAACATGGCACATCAGGCACATTTAT
Source organism: Glossophaga mutica (assembly GCA_039655065.1). Lineage (NCBI taxonomy): Eukaryota > Metazoa > Chordata > Mammalia > Chiroptera > Phyllostomidae > Glossophaga > Glossophaga mutica. Next base: position 54,355,227 of record CM077307.1, on the reverse strand, counting down.
ATATTGGATGCACCATTCTCCCGTCAGCATTTTTTAGCAAATGACAATAGCATACATAAATTACTTATGTGCTGTCTTTGCATACAAAAAGCTAGTCCCTTATCGTAAAAGGGCCATCCGCATTTTAGCATAATTTTATAAGACTGTGACTGTATATTCAGGGGAAGTAAACAAATTTAGCTTTCCACCAAACATGCATAGAAGCTCTTTATATTTCTGCTGGGTGATGAGGTTAATATCCAAGGAGAATGACTCTACAAATAATATGCATCATGTATATCCTGTCTGTGCATGAAGTTGGAAAAGTAAGGAATTTTTTCATCACCTGGGCTTTTGGACCCTGTACATGCAAAGGCATTTTTAGTGCCCAGCTCTGCAGTACACTGCAGGGCACTGTGAGCAGCACAGCAACGGAATGAGCAATCTTCCCTAGCTATCGGTCACACTTCACAGGTCTGAGAGTGTCCAAGCATATGTCAGTGAAGAAAAGAAACAAAGGCAGAATGACTAGAACAGCACAGAGACATAAGTCAGTTTGATTTTTAACTTGGGACCCTCAGGCAGTACGATGGCATGACCTCTACAGAGGTACAAAGGTATCATCCTACTCTAGAATGAAGTATTTTATATCTAGAGATAAGGAAGAGAAAACATAGGATGTCAATTGAATGCTTAGGTTTTGATTTTCCAGTTACGTTTGTATTTCTATTTTATTTGATTCTATTTAGTTCCTTCTGTATAGCTAAAGGGCAGTGTTTGAAACCAGTGTATAAAAATTTTGTCTTTCAATATGTTAAGGTTGAAAATCAATGAACTTTGGAGTTAGAGAACTTGTCCTTAAATTCTAGCTCAGCCACTTGGCAAACTGCCTGGACTTCACGATTTGGTTCACTAATATAATAGGGATAGAGGCTTTTTAGTACAAGAATGATATAGACTTTGGGATCAGAGAGGCTTGAATACATATTCCATACTTTCTATTATTAGCTGCATGACTCTGGCATGTTATCTGACCTGAGTGAGCTCCATATGTAGCATTAATAAGAACGGGCAAGTGACAGCTAATTTTGGGGTCATGGCAAAAAGTTTTAAAAATTCACATGAAGTTCTTAACACAGTGTTTGTTCTATAATTGAGCTAACTCACATCTGAAGTTCCTAAGGTTGTCAGGAAGGTCAAATGAAATTATTTATTAAATGAAGGTACAGTCTAAACTTTAAAGCATCCTATATATATTACTTTATGACATAATATCAACTTTTATCAATATGTGCCTGTTGTATAATCACATGTTAAAGCAAATTAAATATTTAAAGTACATTTAGTGATCATTTTGTAGATGCTCTAGGTTATTCCACATATCTGGTAGCATCATAGTAGCAAACTACCACACACTTATTGGATTAAAATAACATGGATTTATTCTCTTAAAGCTCTAGAGGTCAGGAGTCTAAAATCAAGGTATTAGCAGGTTGCATTCTCTCTGGAGGCTTTCGTTTCCTTGCATCTTCAGTTTGTAAAGCTTCCTGGATTTCTCAGCTTGTGGCCCCTTCTTGCATCACTTCAACCTCTTGCTTCCATTGTCAGCTCTCCTACTAGTCTGACTTCCTGCTTCCTGTTATGAGGACCCTTGTGATTACATCTGGACCATCCAGTTAATCCATGATAATCTCCCCATCTCAAGGTCTTTATCTTGATTACATCTGCGAAGTCCATTTTAAGGTTACATTCATGGGTCCTGGAAACTATAACATGTTTTGGGATACAGTTTTGAGCGTAACACATCTCATGCCAATAGAGAAAAGGAAACCCAGTTTCTGAATAATATCTTTTTTTCAGAGAACTGTTGGAAAGGACTTTGTGATTTGTTTTACTGTTATTGTCATTAGATCAATACAGTGACATTTGGTAAGCTTTTACCAAACACTTTACTAGGTCTTCATAAGAGCAGCTCTTTGAGATTAGGTTCTGTTAATATTTTTCCCATTCTATAGATGAAGATCACATGGTTATAAATTTTTCAAACTCAGGCTGATTTATTCCTGTGGACACACATCTACCAATGTGCTCTACTGCCTCCCTTGTTTACTTAAATTATCAGTAAAAATGAATAACTCCACAACTGCAACATTTCTATGGACCTCCAAACTCCTCCAGGGTGGAGCTGATAAAAATATGGCAAAAAGTAATGCAAAGGATATCTTAAGTATCTTTTCTTTGAAGCTAGGACACTTCAACAAAAGCCTGGAATACCTACGTGGTCTCCTAGCCTTTGGAAATACTACTGTCAGACTTACCTGTTCATGCCCATAGTATGCTGCAATGTGCAGCGGGGTGAAAAAAACTGCATCTTGAACATTGACATTAGCTCCATGCTGCAGCAGCACATCAGCAGCCTGGAAAAGAAAGAGAGCTCAGGAGCTTTGTTTGGGGAATCTTCCTATGAATGTTCATTTTAAATAATAACACATAATTCTTCTCCGGGAATCATCATCTTGAAACATATTTGTCTTCTATCTCCCTTCTCCAAACCCTCCAATGGCTTGTTTTTGCCTATAAAATAAAAACCAAACCCCTTACTATGGCATTCCAGGTCCTCTCAATGCGATGGTATCCTTTTAAATGTTATTTCCCACTACTCACTTTCATAAATCCAATTGTATGGTCAAACTGCATTTCTTTTCCTGCTCCTTCGAGTCTTTGTTCACATTACTTCCTCAGCGAGGAATTCTCTTTTGTCCAATCTACAGATGTTTAGATGTTTAAACTCAGTCTAAATGCCATCTCCTCTAAAACTTCTTAGACTTCCCCTCCTTCAATGAGAACTGACTTGTCTTCCTTCCTCTCAACTCTCATAGAACTTTCTTTCATGCCATTTAGAAAACTTAAAGAAATTATGTACATGTCTTATCACCCCTACTAAAGGGAAGGTGCTCTGAGGATAAAGTGTATATCAGATCCATCTTTGTAGTCCTACCCTAATGTGTAGCCATACAAATATTAATCATTCAATAAGCATTTGTTGAAAGGAGAAAGGAAGGAAGGAAGGAAGGAAGGAAGGAAGGAAGGAAGGAAGGAAGGAAGGGGACTACCAGAAGCTACTGGTCAACGATCTTCATAGAAAACCATAGATTACCAACAAACCTGCTGATGCTTCAGGTTTCTCCTATTCCCAAAGATCCATCTCTAAATCTCTCTTCTCTGGAAAAGTGATTGGAATAATTTTCTTAAGATATGTTCATTTTCATTGTGGATTTTCCTAATGCATTGTTTATCTTTTAGTTGGTTAAATAATATACATTTGAAAAATGTTCAAAAGTCTATTAGACTGAGAAGACAAATCAGGAGGATGGGATGTAAGAGCTCAAGTGATTTATTGCTTGAACACCTCTTCTCTTTCTACAAAACAATTGCCTCTTAAGTCATTTTTTCACCCATTTGAATCACAGCCTGTCAGAACCAGGAAGGGGCCATGGACATTGCATATTAAAATCCTATGTTTTTAAGAGGAAAAAATTAAGAATCAGAGGACTTAGTCGAAAATTTCTCAGAGTCATGCAGCAAGTCACTATCAAGAAGGAAGTGAATCTTCAGTCACTTCCTCAAGTGACTACAGTTTTGTTTCTGAATGTTCCATAGTTATAAATAGCTCATTCATCAATCATGCATTTATTCCTGCATTAAATACTATTTATTGAGCATATATTAGCTAAAACTGTTATGTTACATGATTATCCTCACAGATTATTCAATCCTTGGGATGGTATTAGAACTGATTATAATTGTCAAAAAGAATTCTTGTTGGAATATCTAAAATTTTTGGTGGGTCCCAAAATATAAGGTGTATACGTTTCTACACATTTTCAAGATGATGATTCTGCTGATATTAGATATTGCTGACTAATGTTAATGGAATACACAATGTGTGCTGTGAATTGTTTTTCTATTGGGTTGACCAAAACGTTCATTTGATTTTTCCCTTAAGATGGCTTTAGTGGTGCTTAGTTGTTTTTAACTTCATTAGAAACAATTTTGTTAGATTATATTGTGACAGCTATCGTATCAGCATCATAAAAATAAAACATCCAAATTGGTGAATTTTTATAGCCATTTAAATATTGAAGATGGATGAAAATAGGCAACATTTTTGGCATGTTATGATTTATTATTTCAAGAAAGGTAAAAATGCAACTGAAATGCAAAAAAAAAAAGATTTGTGCAGTGTGTGGAGAAGGTTCTGGGACTGACCAAATGTGTCAAAAGTGGTTTGCAAAGTTTTGTGCTGGAGATTTCTTGCTAGATAATGCCCCACAGCTGGGTAGACCAGCTGAAGTCAATAGGGATCAAATTGAGACCTTAATTGAGAACAATCAATGTTATACCACGCAGGAGAGAGCCGACATACTCAAAATATCCAAATCAATAGTTAGTGGTGAAAATGGAAAATGTGTCTTTTGTTCTACGGAAAACACCATACAGACTTTTTGGCCAACCCAATAATAAAAAATTAAGACCACAATTAACATTTATTGAGGGAACATTATGTATCAGGTCCTGAACTAAGTGCATAAGTAGTAACTGGAGTGTCCTCTATCTGTTCTACCCCAAAACACAGAAAGCCAGGTGCTGCTGTCTCATTTTAAAGGTGAAGAAACTGAGTTTTGTGAAGACTAGGTAACTTATGAGGTCATATGGCCAGTAAGGGCCAGAACTGTAATTCAAATCTAGGTCTGTGTGACTATAAAGTTTCTTTTCATCAAGTCCTTCTTGTGACCTTGATCTCATTAACACTAACCTTTAAATAGTTGAACTAACTGACTCAATCTCAGATAAGAGGAAGCTTTCTATCAGTTAGAAGCACCATAGATTCAACTTGAAAATGAATTCCAGAGCCATTTATTTCAAGCGTTTGTGTCTTAGACTTCACATGTCTGGGAGTTCAATCTTAGAAACCTTTAAAAAAGGTTGCTAACGATCAAGGTAAATGAAGCTTTTTACAATTTCTCTTATTTTAAATATAGCGTAAAATAGATGGCATGAATTTTTCTTGTAAAAAGGACTCCCAAATGTTAACATACAGAGCCAATTTCTTAGGCATGGTTCCAGAACTTACTTTCATTCTAACAGATAACAGCCCTTAGGCTTCAATAAATAGTCCAAAGTAATTTTTTTCCTCCTAAATTTGCACTTATCCAGACATTCAGAAGTTCAATTTTTGGCTGAATGTTCATTAATTGTGAAGTATTGGCTTTCTGAGTAACTGTCAAAATGTAAGTTGTAATGAAAGCATACAGTGATTATTGAACTGTAGGTTTTATTTAGTTTGTTTTAAAATTCAAGGGAATATTTAACTATTTAGCAAATCACTTTGGAATTATGTGAATAATTTCACATGTTTTTATAAGAATAGAATGCATTTGTTCATTTGTATGACTGTTAAAATCATTATGGAGAGAGCATCTCCCAGTGATCTTATGTGAATATGACTGATATATTATGATATACAAACATGCCAGTCATACAGCTAAGACAAATGTACACATATTAACATTTAAGTCAGAAAATTTATATATCAAATAATTTTATTCATGCTTCCCATACTCTAGAAGCCAAAAAGATTGGTAAATCAACCTTGCAGTCTTTCTACTATTGGAAGCCCCATGAAGTCATAGACTGAATGTGTTTTATTCACCACTATGCTAAGTGTATGGTAGTCACCCAAATAATAATTAAAATGGACTGTATTTCTAGTAAAAAATAATGAAATATATATCTATTATTAGTCATGAGGAATTTAATCATTATCAGGAACTAATTATATAGTAGAAATTTTAAATAACACAATTCAATAAATATTTATTTATCATTATTTTCAAATTAACCTTTGGCAAACTCCAAGTGTCAGGAACTGTGATTGGAATTTTACAAAATTTTCTCAATAAAATTTTGTAGGGCATAAAATTTCTGTTGCCTTAAAAATATTTAAGAAAATACAGAGTTTTGATTTTTGTTCCTCAAAAATAACAACAAAATTATTACCAAAGTTGTAAACTAGAAACAATTCTTATCACAGAAAGGCTATCTTAACAATACTTGAACTCTGTAAGAAAATGAATTGTATAATAGATTTATATATATCAGTATTATTATTAATACAATAAGAACCATGATCCCAATATAGGTTAGTAACTTAGTACCATTTACTGTTGGAAAGATAAGCACCTTGAAGTTCTTCCCATTAAGTGGTTGTTTTAAGAGCACAGAAAATGGATTAGAGCTCTTTATTTTGATAGTACAGTGATTACTGTATAAATTACCCTTGACAGATATTTTTATTTACTAGTTGACTCACCAAAACATCCAAGGGAAGTCCCTTCAATTTCCAGGTTGCAATTTAAACACTTATTGACATTCTGCTCTTCCTTCCTAGAAAACCTCTCTGTCTTTCTCTGCCTGCCACATACCCAGTCTCAAGGCCAAGCTGAGTTCAATGTTCTCCATGAGAATCTTCTGCAAATACTTTACCCTATTGATAATTTTGTTCTCTGAATGCTTATGCTACTTATCCTTACAACTTAATCTTTCCATTAAGTATTACTGTGGGTAAATCACTATTATATAAAAATTTAAATTATGTTTTTCTTTTTTCTTGTATTTCTTTCTTTAAATTATATTTTATTGTTTATGCTATCATAGTTGTCCAAAATTTTCCCCCTTTAATCCCTCCACCCAGCTCCCTTGCCACTCCCTCAGTCAGGCATTCCCCATACTGTTGTCCATAGGTCATAGGTCATGTATATTTGTCTTTTGACTACTCTGTTCCCTATGCTGTACTTTATATCTCCGTGGCTATTCTGTAACTACCAATTTGTACTTAATCCCTTCACCTTTTTCACCCATTCCCTGACCCTCTCCCATTTGGCAACCATGAAAATGTTCTTTGTATTGATGATTCTGTTTCTATTCTGCTTGTTCATTTATTTTGTTTTTAGATTTAATTGTTGATAGATATGTATTTATTGCCATCTTATTGTCCATATTTTTGTTTCATTTTTTTCATATTGTTCATCTTCCTCTTCTTAAAGATTCTTTAACATTTCATAAAATACTGGTTTGGTGGTGATAAACTCTTTTAGCTTTTTCTTGTCTGGGAAGCTCTTTGTTCTTCAATCTGTTGTTCTTCAATTGTAAATGGTAGCTTTGCTGGGTAAATTCATTGGTTGTAGGTCCTTCTTTTTCATCACATTGAATATTTCTTGCCATTACTTCTAGTCTGCAAAGTTTCTTTTAAGAAATCAACTGACAGTATTATAGGAACTCCCTTGTAGGTAACTGACTCCTTTTCTTTTTCTGCTTTTATAATTCTTTGTGTTTAACCTTGAACACTTTAATTATGCTGTGTCTTGGTGTGGGTCTCTTTGTGTTCATCTTGTTTAGGACTCTGTTCTTCCTGGACTTGTATGTCTATTTCTGTAACTAAGTTAGAGAAGTTTTCTGTCATTATTTTTTCAAATAGGTTATCAATTCCTTGTTCTTTTTGTTCTCCATCTGGTACCCCCATTAGGCGAATGTTGGCATGCTTGAAGTTGTCCCAGAGGCTCCTTACGCTATCCTCATTTTCTTGTATTCTTTTTTTTTCTTGCTGTTCTGACTCGTGTTTTTGCTTCTTTATATTCCAAATCACTGATTTGCTTTTTGGCTTCATCCAGTCTCCTGTTGATTCCCTGTAAATTGTCCTTTATTTCAATTAGTATATCCTTGTTTCTGACTGGATCTTTTTTTATGTTGCTCAGGACCTCATTAAGGTCCTCAATAAGCATGCTTATAACCAGTGTTTTAAACTCTTCATCTAGTAGATTGCTTGTTTCCATTTTGTTTAGTTCTTTTTCTGTTCTTTTGTTTGGGCTATTTTTCTTTCTCTCCTCATTTTTTCAGCCTACCTGTGTTTGTCTGTATGTATTAGGTAGAGCTGTTATGACTCCCAGGCTTGGTAGAGTGGCCTAACTTAGTAGCTGTCCTATAGATTCCAGTGGCACAGTCTCCCCTATTACCCAATCCAGGTTCTCATTGTGTGCCCACCATGTGGGCTGTGTATACACTCTTGTTATAGTTGAGCCTTAATTGCAGGTCCAAGGTCAGCCACCCTCTGTGTTCTCCAAGGTCACACAGCATAAGCTACAAAGTGATCTGTACATGAATATTTCTTTTTCTGGGTTTGGAGGTGCCCAGGTGAGGCCAAGCTGTGAACCAAGGCCAGTTGCTGCTACTGCCAGGCCTGAGGCAATATAGCAAGAGGAATGGAGCTTGCTGAAACTGGATGCTGCTTATTTGAGAAAATTTAGGAAAATCTGAACCATGGGCTAAGACATGGCATTTGTATGGAAAATTTACTAGAAGCAGCTTGGGTGGGCCTTAAAGTTGGGTAGGGCCATGCCTTAGGAAATCACCATTGTGGGGCAAACAGTGATAGGTTGATGAAGTCTCAGATTTGGCATATGCATGCCAGTTCTGTGGCTCTGTTGAGGGAAGTCTCAGAAAAGGAACGATCACCTCTGCCAGCACTTCTGTACAGAAGAAAACTGACCCCCAGCTTTCACCCTTATGCCAGACAATTCAGTTTCTCCCCATATGCCTCTGATGCCTTTCCTTTTGCTGTCCTTGCACCAGAGTTCAGATGGAGTGAGTGCAGATAAGTCTGTGCATGTCCTTTAAGAGGAACTGCCTGGGATCCAAACAGTTTCTGCCTTCCACATCCTCAATCTCTACCAGTTTATATAGCCAGAATTTACGATGACTTCTCTTCTGGGCACTGGAACCTTGGGCTGGGACACCTGATGTGGGCCAGGGACCCCTTGCTCCTGATTTTTATCTGCCACAGGTGGGTGTGGGACCAGCCGTTCTGCACTTTGCCATTCCTACCAGTCTCATTGTGGATTCTTCTATAATTCTATAGTTGTAGAATTTCCATTCAGCTCAATTTCTGACAGTTCTAAATGATGGTTGTTCTATAGTTTAGTTGTAATTTTGATGTGGTTGATGTGGAGGTGAGCTGTGTTTACCTATGTCACCATCTTGCCTGGGGGTCTCTCCTCTAAACTACATTTTTCATGTTCTAAATTTGTTTCAATGAAAAATAAGAAGATTTGACTCCAGGTAAAAGATTTTTCATGTGAGGCACTGGAATTTAATCTTTGTAAGTGAAATAGTCAGAAGTTATCATTTAAAATTTCAGGAAGTCTAAAATTAATGCCTGTAAGAACAAAGATCATCGTTGTTCTTTTTTGCTGATTTTTCCTGCAGTTTGACTTTAGCTTGTTAGACTTGATACCATTTATCTGCCACTCTATACTTCATCTTATGAAAGTCATTGTAAGTGATGAAGAAGAAAAAATGGCCATATCAAGAGAAACTAAATGTCCTATGGAAGAAAAAGTAGAATAAATTCTCAGTGGAATAAAATTGCAATCAATCTCAGTTAAAATTGCTGTCTCTCCGGAACTTTACCATTTTTTAATCCTCACTCGAGGATATGTTTATTGCTTTTCAAGAGAGAGAAAGGGAGAGAGAAAAAGAGAGAGAGAGACAGACAGAAACATTGATGTGAGAAAGAAACATCAACTAGTTGCCTCCTAAACACACCCTGACCAGGGATTGAATGACCAGCCTAGGTATGTACCCTGACTGGGAAATGAACCTGAAACATTTTTGCATAATGGATGATGCTCCAACCAACTGAGCCACCCAGTCAGAACACTATTTACTTTTAAGAGTAGTCTACATTTTCTGTCCCTTTTCCTCATTACCTATTCACTCTTAGCTCACCATGATCTGGCTTCTGACTTTACCACTTCAAGGAAATATCTCTGAAAAATGACATTGAAAGCTTCCTAATTGCCCATTCCAATGACATTTTTAGTCTTTTCCTTACTTAAATGTTTCTTGTCACAGCCAGTGTGGCTCAGTTGGTTGGAGCATGGTTCCGTAGACTGAAAGTGCTTGGGTTTGATTTCCAGTCAGGGCAGACACCCAGGTTGTAGATTCCAACCAGAGTTTGGGCACATGTGAGAAGTCAGCCAATCAATGTTTCCATTTCTCTCTCTCTCTCTCTTCCACTATCAATGAAAAAATGTCCTTGGGGGAGATTAAGAAAATATTTCTCTAGCATCTATTACTATTTGTTTGCTCCCTAATATCCTGTTTTTCTTAGATTGATTGACATCATGTTATTTGAGTTTGCTTCCTACCTCTTCGTGAACTTATTATTACTCTCTATAGGGGTGCTTCTTTCTAAGTTCATTTCTTAAGTGTTTAAGTGTTGCTTTTTCCATACTGACAACTGTGTTTCCTTTTGATCTCTTTTGTTTGTTCTAATTCACTCATATTTAAATTACTGCTTGTGAAGCATTCAGCACAGGGCTTGGTACATAATTGCAAGCATTCAAAAAGTGGTAACCCTAAGATATCTTGTTCTATATATACTCCGGTTGAGTCCAACTATAACTATTACTACTACAACTCTTCTATAGCATGCACACACACATGTGCCTCTCCAGTTTTTCCTGATTTTCTTTAACACAGGGCCTATCTTCTTCGGCAACTGATAGTCCTCTTATGTATTTCCATTCCATCTCCCAACCACCCTTACCCTGGATTGATACAGTTCCTAGCATTGATATCATCTTTATTACTTGCCCTTTGATTCTTATAAATGTGAACAAGACATTAGAAGGCAAAAGGAACAAATATTTATTGAATGTGTGCTATGAGAATATCTATATGAACTAAATGAGTACAACTATTTCATTTAATGCTCATAACCATCTTATGAAATTGTTATTGATAGCCCCATTTTGAAAATATGAACAATAAAGTTCCAAATTATTCGGCTTGTAAGGAAAAATGCTAAAGTTTATACTCAGGTCTATGGAAGTCCAAAGAACCATACTATTCCATACTATTTTTTTTCTTGTGTTATTACTTGGAGCCAACTAGCAATTCCTTGTTTTGTCATCTCAGACAATCCTGTAGAGGATATAGCTCTTGGTTGATATTACTTTTCAAGGATTTTCATAGATGGCCATATAGGCAACATCACCATAAAGAATGATCCTGCCTATGTAATTGTTCACAGTGGACTGAAAAAAATGAAGTTAAAACTTATTCTAACTAGGAGTTGCCTATTATGAATCTTGAAGAGTATTATATGACAATGAATTTAGCATTCTTCCTAAAATTTTAGTGTATAGAAACTCACCAAGAGGTTTTAAGGAGGAGTAAAATGTATTCTGATTTGCATCTTAAAAAGGTCTTTGTAGTAATAATATAGCAAATGGATTTTAGAGAGAGCAAGACTGGAAGCAGGGTGATCATTCAGCAGAGTCCTGCAGTAAGTTAAGAAAAGAGATGCAAGAGTACAATGAGTTGAGGTAGTAGTCGTGGCCTGGAAATAAAGAATAGATTTCATAGATCTTATATGGTAGAATCACATGATTCAGCATTTAGGAGAGCTGGGAATGGAGGGAGATGATGAGATGTTGTCAACAAGTTGTGACAGTACAAGAGGAAGCCTGTACAGGCAGATGAGCATGAAGATAAAACTTTCTCTACTTCATGAATTTAGGAAGTAGGAACATCACCTAAAGTGTCTGTTTGTCAAAATAATTACTTACAATTGCAAGTTTCTCCCAATTCCCCTTGACCATTCAACGTGTTCTTAGTTGACACCACAAGCTGTTTTGATTGGGACCAATCCCTCAATCAAGATGTGAAAATTCTTCAAGTTTTCAAACAACTATCAAAACCTGTGCCAATTAAAGATACCAATAATTGCTTATCCATTTGTATTGAAGACTTATACTACTTAGAAAGCATTTCAGATGGTAGCATTTTTTATATTTAATAAGTACTTCTCAACTTTATGCTCTATTTTCTGTAGACTTTTCTATTTTTAAATATATATACTCACTTATTGATACGCATTACAAATGTTAGGTGAGAACTGTCTATCATGTAGTTACCGAGTTTTTCACTTACAACATTGGTTGAATATTTTTGTGATGACTTTTTAAAAAAACCTGACATTGCTCTAATTAAATATTTGAGTACAAAAACCTATTGGAAAATAGTTTCTTCAGGCTGTCACAGAAATGAGGTTCTCATATGTGATCTCTATCTTATTATCTCAGGTTAAAATTAAATTTGGCTTGAAAATTACTCAGAAAATGATTCCACAAGATATCTAATAAATTAAAGGGAAGCTCCATATTCTTAAGTTGTAAAAATAAAACTTAAATAGCTATTAACTTATACACACATAATACAAGAATTTCATCAATTCAATAAATTTATCACTTCTCAGGAAGTGATCAGAACATAACTATAAATCAATGGATGAAGAACAGTGATGAGAAGCAGTGAGGTCAAGGCTGGAGATACATGTGGTGTCATTCTACAGAGGTAATAATTGAAGACAGGAGCTAGAATAACTGCTACAACATAAGAGGAGATATCTGTGGGATATTTTTGGCTAAAAAGTGGGAAGTAAAGGAGCCAGCAAAGGAAAGAGAAGAGTCATCTAAGAAGAAAAGTAAGAACAAAGAAATGTTTGTTAAGGAAGCCCATGAAAGAGGTATTTTTATGAGAAGAGATGTAAAATTCTCCGAGAGTTCCAGCTAATCAAATCATCACCTTGCTGTGCTCTTTCCATGTATATATATATATATATATATATATACACACACACACACATACATATACATATATATACATATATATATATATATACATATATGTATATATATATACTTGTTTATAGCATTTCCTTATGTGAGGGTCTTATTTTTAAATCCCTGGCTGAAGAAACAGGCTTCGATGTTCACCATGTTATGAAAACATCATGTTATAGATATTTCAAAAGCCATGTTTTTTTTCCTTATGAGATTTATTTATACAGTTCACCAAAGACCCAGCATTTTTCACTATATTGTAATTGTTGAGATTTGAAAATTAGGGTACAAATTAGGCTTCTTCTCACTAATGTTCCTCCCCATACTGCATACTCCGTGGATAGCATAATCAAGGAACAGAACAAATATCATCCAACAACCAGCTTTCTCATGACCTTTGTTCTCCAACTTAAGTCACCTGTTAACTACTCCCATTGTCTCAAAAGAAGTACTTCTGCCAAAGTATTTTGAAAACAAGTGCTTTGCTTCCACTTCAAAAATCAACTGCTAAATTATACCTTGGAGGTGAGTCAGAGTCAATTTACAGAACATAAGAAGAAGCACATACAGACTGTCTCTTAGACAAGACTAAGTAATAAGAATCCTCCTAAAAATTATATCAATGATCAATGAATTTCCAGTAGCTGCTATTTAAAAACAAAAGAGACATCAACAGATAAGTCTCAGGCTCAAGGGTTAGGCCTGTTAAAAGCGCACATGTGGAACATATAGGGATCCCTTTTTTGAGCTTCCTCATTAATTAAGCCAGATAATTCACTATGTGATGAACTACAAAATACTACTCTAATTTATTTTTGAACAGCAGATATGGGTAATCAATTGTATCCTATAGGCTCTTTATTTAACAATATAATTGAAAATGTCGGTCTGCAAGAACTTAGAATAAGTGACACAATGACATTGGTAAATCCACAGTTGTAGAAATGTTTTAACCGATTATGAAGCAGTATGCATGCATTGGCAGGTACAGAAATCAATCACAGATAACTTTCTTTCTAGAGAAGGAGTTCATTAAAATAAAGAACATAGTCATCTAGTCAGAGACCTATTATCAGGGCAGAAAACAGTAGGCATAATGGTGGCACATTGGTCATGTTAAACACAGACACATACAGAGTGGCTAAACACAGAAGCCTGCAATAAAAATTAAAAGAAGCACAGCATCTATTCTGCCCAAATAATTTTGGCCACAGAAAGGTAAAGAGCCAAGAAACCACTGTGCATGGGACTCGAGCCCAGACTTCAAAATCCCATCACAGGATTAGCAAATGGCATAACCTGGGTATGAAAAAGGAAAAAAAAAAAAAACAAAACAAAAAACACCAACAAAACCTGGCAGGCAGATTCCAGATCCCCCATGCCTAATCACTATGCTCTACTATACTATTATAGCCCAAAATCATTTCTTTAAGATTCCAGTTTTTCAAACATTCCATGCACATTTTCCCCCAACCTTTGTTTGAATGAACTTGGTGGGTTCTTCCCCTTTTGCTCTTTGCAATGACTGCAGCCCACTCCACAGCTTGCAAGAGACCTTATGCCGGGGTATCCCACAAAGGAACCCTGAGATTTCTGACTTACAGATACTATAAGAACATAAATGTTTGTTGTTTTAAGCCACAACATTTTGGGGTAATTTTTTATGCAGCAATAGTTAGCCAGTACACCATTGTACCTCTCAATTCATTAGTAAAAACATCTACATGAGAACTGACTTCTACATTAAAAGAGCTACCATTTCCCACTTGTGAATATTAACACAGGAACACATCAACAAATATTCTAGGTATTCTAAGCACTGCGTTAGGTCTGGGTGTTAAAAGCATTAATTGCTCAAAAGCAATGAACAAATAAATGGAAGAAACAAAACAAAATAACTGAGATATAGGGTAAATGTGGATTTAATGAAGATAATGTATAAACCAACAGAATATAGGAGGTATGAGTTATAAATTCTGTTTGGGGAAGATGCAGAAAACTACAGAGGGGAATGGAAACCTGGTATGTGAAGGAGGCAGAAAGGAAAGATTAATCAATTCACTCATCCCTCAAACATATTTGACCATTCTTGCATAGTACCTAGCACAGAACATATGCTTGCCAAATTCTACCATTTTTTAAAAGCTAGTTCAAAGTTTACTTGCCTCATGAAATCTTTTTAGACCTCTAGGATCATTGAACTAATTATCAAGATAAGTGATTAAATATCCCAATAACTTTAGAGTCACACTGATGCTTGTAAAAAGAATTCTTTGTTCTGTCTGGTGTGGCTCAGTGGATTGAGTGCCAGTCTGCAAACTGAAAGGTCACCAGCTCAATTCCCAGTCAAGGCAAATGCCTGGGTTGTGGGCCAGGTCCCCAGTAGGAGTTGTGCAAGAGGCAGCCAATGGATGTCTCTGGCACATTTGATGTTTCTCTCCCTCTCTTACTCCCTCTCTTCCTCTCTCTGTAACAATACATAAATAAAATCTAAAAACATTTTTTTTTTTACTACAAATGCCCTCCCTAGAATTACTGAATCAAATCACTAGATACTATAAATATATATTTTTTAAAAGCTCCTTATAGGCTTCCTCTAAGACCCAATATGGATTAAGAGGGACAAATCTGGAGAAACCAAGGTGGCTAGAGTTCATAAGACAGAGTACCAGAGACAAGAGAGCTAAACAAAGGGAGAACTACAAAGATCTGCAGAGCGTTGCCCTAGACTTACAGGGGTGTCCAACCTGCGGCCCGCAGCCCAGGATGGCTGTGAATGCAGCCCAACACAAAATCATAAATTTACTTAAAACATTAAGTGTGTATGTTAAGTACGAACATTAAGTATCATAAATGTACTTAAAACATTAAGTAATAGTAATATGAGATTATTTTGTAATTACATATCACAATGTATTTAATGTGTGGCCCGAGACAACTCTTCTTCTTCCACTGTGGCCCAGAGACATGAAAAGGTTGGACACCAAAAGGTGAGCCGATATTTTGTATAAGGAAATATGTAATCACTAAAAACTGGAAACAACTCAAATGTCCAACGGGTGGATAAACACTGTAGTACATTTTAATAATGCAATACTATTCACTGATTAGACATCTTATTTGATAAGTTATCATGGAACTAACATTTAAAATTTTCACATTTATTGATATTCAAACCCTCTACCTCCCACTTTACACCTACACGCATGTATGGTTTTCCTCCATTGTTCCCCATCACAATGAACTGGAAATCCTTTATCCAGTTGCTGACACCAGAAAAACTGGAGTTTTTGTTGACATCATCTTCTTCTATATCACCCTTAAAGGTAATTAATCACCAAATTAATTGGATTTTACCCTCTAAACATTTTTCAGGTCTGTTCTTACCTTTCCATGTTTACTAATACTACTCACCCAGGTGAGCATTACAGATTATTGTCTCCTAATACATATCCCTACATAAATTCTTCTAATTTAATTTATTTTTGCAGCCAGAGTTGCTTTTTCAGAATGGAAATTGGATCACATCACTACCTTTTAGTGGCTTCTCATTGCTCTTAGTAGAGAGAGAGAATTCCTCCACTCAGTTTATAGTCCAACCTAGGGAAATTTGGAGAGCAAAAGGCCAACAAGCATAACCCAAAACTTTCCTGAGGAAGCAGGACTATGATGCCATCCTACAAATAAGCCCATTGGTCACCCGCTCTTTAACCGTTTTCTCCAGGCTCCTCTCTTACAGCATCCCCTGGCTCTCTGCTCCAGCCATCACTCTCTTTTAGTCTTCTCACCGTATTTCCTGCATTCAGACAGCTTCTACATGAGTTATTTCCTCTTCCTGGAAAGCTCTCTCTGTGTCTCAACTTCTCATCTCTTTGGTGGAGATAATAATTTTACCCACTTTGCAGGGTTATTTTAAGGATTAAGAGTTAACATATGTAAATGCTTAGTACATAGCACTAAATGTAATTCTTACTACTACCAATGCTACTATCATCATCTCTTCTTCTCCTTAACTGATTAAATAACTACTTAGGACCTTGAATTATAAGTCAAATCATCACTTTCTCAGAGATTCTCTGCCAACATTCATGAATATGGACAAATTTATTCAGTAAGTATTAATTGAGTGTCTACTGCATGCCCACAGGCTCTGTGCTAGGAAGCAAGGATAAGAGAGAAAACAGCAACAACAAAGTCTGTGTCTTTGTTGAGCTTACAACTTAGCACAGGAGGTACAGTAAAGCAAAGTAAACAAATTATAGACTGTGTTACATAGTGATTGGTACTAGAGAAATATAAAGGGAGGAAGAGATTAGAGAGTTCCGGAGATTTGAAGTTTTAATTTAAGTAAGATGATCAGGAAAGACCTTAGTGAGAAAATTACCTTTGAATCAGGACCTTAAGAAGTAAGGAACTAAAAAATCAGTTACTAAGTCAGAAGAGTTTAGATTGAAGAGCAGTACAAAGGCCCTGAGGCAGGAGAGTGCCCCGGCACATTTGGGGAATTTACAGTTAAAGAGAGAGTAAGAAAAGAGTGAGAATTACAATTAGAGAGGAGATGAGTACTTTTGCCTTCTGAATGATATGGGGAGCCTCTGGAGCACAGAAGTGACATGATCTGATACACATTTTAAAAGGCTCACCCAGGCTACCCTGGGGGAAAGGGTGGAAGAAGGGAGACCAAATTACTCTCTCTCTTTTTTTTTCCCCCAGACATAGCACGATGTTGATCTGCATAGCTCTGATCACAGCAGCAATTTTAGGTTTGTTTGTATGATTATTTGATTGCCTATCTTTTCCACCAGATGGTTTCATGAGGCTAGGAACTGTATGCAATATTACTTACGATTAAACTAATAATGCCAAACATAGACCTTAGAACACATTAGCTCCTCATTTGTAGAAAATTGAATAAAAAATAAAGTATATTGTTGTATTTCTATTTTTGGTAACAGTTTGAGAGCTCCTAGACGAGATTTGAAGCTCTATTTTATATTTCCTTTAAGTTCTACCACTGCTAGCTTATGTTCTTTTGTATATATGCTCCACAGATATTTACTAACTTAATTTGATTTTTCCTAGTCACTTTTTACACCTTCTACAGTCTAAATTTCCCTGAAGAAAAATATGTATAAAACAAAAGAAAACCACTAGAAAGTCAAGATAAGCTTTAAAAGGGAACATGACCTCTTAAGGTTTACATATTGCCAGAAACTATGGAATACACAAGGGAGAACCAATGATGGTTTTTCCTTATCTTTTGGGAAATAAGACTGGATAATAGAAACTTATTTATAATCATAGCTGTAAAATTGCCTCTAGGAAAGCAATAATGGGGCAAGCAATCTTGTTTTCTTTTAGATCTAATTTTAAAAAAACAACTAAAACTGAGTCATATTTGTCAAAAATGCACTGAGAGAACCACGGTTACAGTGGCTGCTAAACCACGTCTCAGTCCAGTTTACTACCATTGTGAGGTAGAAACGAAGGCATTAATTGGTTGCTAGAAATAGGCAACAATAATGTACAATGAACATTTATTTACATTATATTAAAATAATTTTAAAATGTCTAAAAACATATTCTTATGTTTTTAAAGAATATATGTTTTTAAACACTAGATTTAGGACTAGTATTTAATTAAACTATACCAATAATGGAGTGTTCAATGTCTCTGATTACTTTTTCTTCCCTAAACACATCTTTATTTGTAAAATTGCTGGTATGAGCCCTCTTTCACTATGTGACACATTCCCATTACTAACTCAAAACAAAATCTAATTTCTTTCCATGAACAATTTGTATGCAAATCATTTGCATGGAGCATATGCAGCATTAATATTGCAGAGAGGTTTCAATGAATTGTGCCTCCTGTCCAGAAATTTCTTTTAATATTTTTGTGTTTTGGTCAAATTAGTGGAGGTTTAGGAAACAACAACTTGTGACTCCTTCATGATTGAACAAGTAATAAGGCAGAGACCTAAAACACAATTTCAAATTGATTTCCTTTCCTTTGACCTATTTCTCAATTATAAACTATGAATGACCCAAATAATTTTTCTAAGATCTAGCTAAATATAACATACAGCTTAATAGTCTGTGAAGTATCATTATTATTACTTAACTAAAAGCATTGGCCCCCATCAGTTCTAATTAAATTAAAGAGAACAGAGAAAATTATTATTTTTCTTTTACTTTTTAATTTATTTTTAATATATTTTATTGATTATGCTATTACAGTTGTCCCATTTCCTCCCTTTATTCCCCTCTGCCCTGCACACCCTGTCCCACCCACATTCTCCCCCCTTAGTTCATGTCCATGGATCGCACATATAAGTTCTTTGGCTTCTATATTTCCTATGCTATTCTTAACCTCCCCTGGTCTATTTTCTACCTACCATTTATGCTACTTATCCCCTGTATCTTTTCCTTCTCTCTACCCCCCACAGAGAAAATTATATATATAATTTTCCATTCTCAGTCTTTCACTTAATTTTGATTTTAATCAAAAGCATATTTTCAACAATATTTAAGAATTTCTATGAGAAATAGAGTAAAAATCACAGTGTGCAACATATAATTCACAATGTATTCCATATTTAGAATAGCTCCATGTTTGTTTTAATGCTGTACTGTTAATGTCTGGAAATTATTCCTAATTTTTCTAAGCAAGGGGCTCCATTTAGTTTCATTGAGAGCTGCAAGTTATGTAGCCAGTTCAGAAACAAAGTCAATTGACTATCCATTCTTTAAACTGACCAATAATATAAAATATGTGAACAAAGAAGGAAGCAACAGATTTGAACCATATTTTTTTAGATCCAAAGACAGGAGCTGAAAAAAAATAATATAGCAACAAGTCAAATGAAAAAGAGACAAATGAAAGACAGAGACAAATGAAAAAGCAAGTGACACTTTCTTTATAGCAAATATATATATTTTAATATTTTACTTATTTACTCTTAGAGAGAGGGGAGTGGAAGGAGAGAGAGTAGGAAAAAAACATCAATATGAGAGAGACACATCGATCATTTGCCACTTGCATGCCCCTAACTGGGGACCTGGCTCACAACCTGGGCATGTGCCCTGACTGGGAATCGAACCAGCAACCTTTAAGTTCACAGGCTGATGACCAATCGAGGGGAGCAACTTCCCCAATGAGAAATGCCTGGGTTAAATTTTGCTTAGAAGGCTGCACTGGAGCTGCCCAAAAGAAAGGTAAAAGAAGTCTCAAACATATAAAGATCAATTGCAGGCTCTAGGGTCCAGGACAGTGAACTATTCTCAATTTCTTAGGAAGGGACCAGGTAAAATGTGGCTGAGGTTGTCTGAATCTGTTTTCTTAGGTTTAGATTAAACACACACACACACACACACACACACACACACACACACACACACACAGTCTTCTCAGAAGAGCTCATCTGGCTTGATCAGATGGACTAGGAAGGTATAGGTTAAAGAAACTGGGTAAGAGAAATAGGGACAATAATAAAAGAGACAGTAGCAGGGAGATAGAAAACACATAAGTAGATAGAAAACACACAAGTACTGTCTGACTCTCAATTAAAGTAAGATTCCTCCTTCACCTATATGTGGAAAGGCCAGATATCAGGGTCTCTTATTTTCCTAACCCTCCCATCGAGGTGATGATGACCAAAAAGACAAAACCTAGAGTGGATACACAAAAGAGAAAGATAAAAGATCCAAAGCATAACAGTACAAAAAATAATTGATTCACAAAGGAAGACAGCAAGGTATGAAGAAAAGAGAAATCATGTAATGTAAGCATCTGACAGTTGGGCTTTTTAATTGTAATGCAAATGCCTGACATTAAGCTTTTGATAGCTGAGGCATCCACTTAAAAAACAGCTATCACATTGCCAGCTACATTAGAAGACAAAGAACCAGGTTGTTCTACCCCTAAAGTTTCCTTTGTTTCAGAGATCTCTGGTGGACTTAGATAAATGACCATTTGACTGCTTGTTATTCCTTTCCCAAGTTTTTAATTCAATTCACCAGTAAAGAGTGAACACACAAAACCCTAGGTACCCTACTCTTGACCCCAGTAAAAGCAGAACCCTGGCCCATTCTCTTTCCCTCTCTGTCTCTCTCTATCTCCCTCTCTCCCGCTTTCCCCTCACTCTACTTCTTTCCCTCTTCTCCCTCTCTTCTTCTTTCTGTCTTCCTTCTCTCTCTCCCAACAACCTCACTGAGTGGCCACAGGCATGCTGTGTACCCTACAGGCTTGGTGAGTACTAAACCTTGTTTTTTTCAAAGCTCCCCAATGGTTGTTGCTGAGGAGCCTCTTTCAACAATGTCAAAAACTGAAAAAGCCTCAATCATTAATCCAAAAGAACCCATGCACCCCAATGTTCATAGCAGCACAATTTACAATAGCCACGTGCTGGAAGCAACCTAAGTGCCATCAGCAAATGAGTGGATCAAAAAACAATGGTACAATTACACAACGGAATACTGCGCAGCAGAGAGAAAAGAAGGAGCTTATACCCTTTGCGACAGCATGGATGGAACTGGAGAGCATTACGCTAAATGAAATAAGCCAGGCGGTGAAGGACAAATACCATATGATCTCACCTTTAACTGGAACATAATCAACAAAAGAAAAAAGCAAGCAAAATATAACTAGAGACATTGAAATTAAGGACACTCTAACAATAGCTAGACGGGAGGGAGGAGGGGACAGTGGGAAGAAGGGTTTTCAGGAATTATGATAAAAGACACGTGGACAAAACCAAGGGAGAGGGTGGAAGCAAGAGAGGGAGGTGGGTTTGGAGGGGGTGGGGGGGAATGCAGACAACTGTAATTGAACAACAATAAAATAATTTAAATTAAAAGAAAAAACTGCAAAAGCCTGTCCCCCTACAACATTTGGCTCCGAAAGAGGAAACATCACTAGAAAGTCATCACGGGCCCAGGTAAATGCCCCCAGGCATTTTGAGTTCTATAGCATCATTATCAATAGTCTGAGACCAGCACACAACAGAACTATAAAATAGCCAGAAAAAAATCAACAAAATAGCAATAGTAAGTTCTTACCTATCAATAATTACTTTAAATATAAGTGTATTAAATTCTCCAAACTGAATATATAGATTGGTTGAATGTATTTAAAAAAAGACTCCATCTCAGAAAACTATAAAAAGTAAAACAAAGTAAATCCAAAGTAGCAGTAGGAAAAAAAAAAAAAAACCAATACAACTTATAACAGATATCAGTACAATCAAACATGGGAAATTAATAGAGAAAATCAATGAACCCAAAAGCTGGTGCTTTGAAAATATCAATATTAATCAATCTTTAGGTAGGCCAACCATGAATAAAAAAGGGACACAAATGACTAATATTAGAAATGAAAGAGACACCATCACTACGGATCTCATGTACATTAAAAAGATGATAAAAGAATACTATGAGCAACTCTAAGCCCATAAATTTGATAACCTAGATAAAATACGCTCATCTCTTGAAAGACACATTTGCCAAAACTCATATAAGAAGAAATAGATGATATGAATAGGACTTTACTTGCAAAATAAATTGTATCAATAATTAATAACCTTTCAAAACAGAAATCACCAGACCCAGATGAGTTCACAGGTGAATTCTACCAAAATTAAAAAAGCAAATATATATATACCAATTCCCTATATTCTCTTTCAGGGGGTAGAAGCAGAGAAAATGCTACCTAGCTAATAATATGAGGCCAGCATTAATCACCCTACTACAAAACTAAAGACATTATAAAGAAAAAAATACCAACCAATATTTCTCATGAAAATAAAAATCATTAACAAAATGTTATCAAATCAAATCCCCCAAAACACAAAAAATTATATACCAAATCAACTACAGTTTACCCCAAATATGCAAGACTGCTTCAACATTAAAAAATAAATTAATGTAATCCATTACATCAAAGACAAAGAAAAAAAATACTTGATCATATCGATAGCTGTGTATCTAAATCCAACACCCATTCATGACACAAATGATGAGAATACTAGATATAGAGGGGCATTTTTCAACTTGATAAATACTGTCCACCTAAAACCTGTAGCTAACTTCACACTTAATGGTGAGAAACTAGAAGCTTTTCCACTAACATCAGTTACAAAGCAAGCAATAGGCAAGGTCCCCACCCACCACTCTTTTTGTCATTGTAATGAGAGTCCTTACTAATACAAAAATGCAGAAGAAAAAGAAATAACCAGAAAGTAAGACATCAAACTGTTTTTGTTCACAGATGACTCACCATCTATGTAGAAAATATGAAGGAATCAAAAATCCCCTGGAACTAATAAGCAATTATAGCAAGGTTGAAGAATAAGAGGTTAATATGCAAAAATCAAATGTTTCCTATATACTAATAATGAACAAGTAGAATATGAAATGAAAACCATAATACCATATATATTAGCATCCAAAAAATAAAATACTTAGGTATAAATCTAACAAAATATATATATATTTTGGTACAATATATATATAAATCTAATAAAATATGTACAAAATATATACAAAATATACATAGTTTCAATATATAGATTGAAAATATAAAACTCTGATGATTGAAATAAAAAAGAGTAAATATGTAAAGTACAGGATAGGAAATATAATCAATAATATTGTAATACTCATATATAGTGTCTGATGGGTATTAGATTTATTGGGGTAATCACTGTGTAAGTAATACTAATGGCTAATCTCAAGGTTGTATACCTGAAACTAATATAATATTGTACATCAACTGTAATTTAAATGTAAATATACATTAAAAATGAATAAATAAATGGAAAGATATTACATGTTCATGTGTAGGAAGTCAAGATGTCAGGCCTTCTTACCTCTATCTATAGATTCAGTGCAATGCCAATCAAAATCCCAGGAAATTATTTTATGGAGGATAATGGAATTATTTTAGAGTTTATATGGACAGGCCAAACACTCAGAATACCAGAACAATGCTGAAAAAAAAAAGTTAGACGACTGATGCAACCTGACTTCAAGACTTACTATAAAGGCACAGTAACAAAGAGAGTATAATACTGATAAAAGAGTAAGGAAATAAGTCAGTGGAAGAGAACAGAGAACCCTGAAATAAACAGATATAAATATTGTCTCCTGATCTTTGACAAAGGAGCAAAGGCAATACAATAGAGAAAAAATAGTCTTTTAAGCAAATTCTGCTGAACCATCTGTAGATTCACATGAAAAAGAAATTAATCTAGATATAGACATTATACCCATTACAAAAAATAACTCAGAATGGATCTATGACTTAAATGTAAAACACAAAACTATGAACCTCCCAGAAGATAGCACAGAAACAAATCTATTTGATCTTGGATATCATGATTCCTTTTTAGATAAAACACCAAAAACATAATCCATGAAAAAAATAATTGATAAGCTAGACTTCATTAAAATTAAAAAAAAAAAAAAACCCTCCTGTTCTGTAAAAGGAAGCACTTAGAGAATTAGAAGACATTTTACAAACTGGAAGAAAGTATTGGCAAGTAATAAATCTGATAAAGGACTTTTACACAAAATATAAAAAGAATTCTTAAAATCCAATAGTAAGAAAATAGACACTGATGAGAAAATGGGCCAAAGACCTCAAGGGAACCAAAGAAGTTGTACAGATGTACATAACAGATACAAAAAGATGCATTGTATCATATAGGTCATCGGAGAAATTCAAACCAAACAACAGTGAGATACCACTACAAATCCATGAGAATGGCCAAAATTGGCCAGAAAAATGTGGTGAGGATATGGAGCTATAGGAACTCTCATACATTGATAATGTTTTACACTAAAACATGTTATAGACACTTTGAAAGGCAATTTTTCAGTTTCTTACAAAAATAAATGTAGTTTTACAGTACAATCCAGCAATTATACTCCTTGATATTTACCCAAAGTTAGCATAAAGACAGTAAGTGCAGTAATAATTGGTTTACTGAAAAGATGAAAGAGTGGCAAATCTTTAGTTATACTAATTAGGTAAAACTTCAAGTTTCAAATAAAATAAGAAATGAGAGAAGGAACATTACAGCTGATATCACAGAAATATATAGAATCATTAAGATACTACCATGAACAATTATATGCAAAGAATTAATAACCTGGAAGAAAGGGATAAATTAGTAGAATTATAAATCCTACCATGACTGAATTATAAAGAAAGTCAGAACAATCCAATAATGAGTAAAGAGATTGAATCAGTGATCAAAAATCAGTAAGCAAACAAAAGTGAGGAACCAGATGGTGTCACTGGTGAATTCTACCAAATATTTTTAAAAGAACAAATACCAGTCTTTCTCAAACTCTTCCAAAAAACTGAAGTGGAGGAAACACATCCAAACTTATTTTATGAGACAAGAATTACCCTGGTAGCAAAGCCAAACATGGCCACTGCAAAACAAAAATTACGTTGCAATATCCCTAATTAACATAGATGCAGTCTTCAATGAAATACTAGCAAGTTGAATTCAGCAGCATTTTTAGATGTTTATATAAAAATAATATTGTATATTATTATATCACATTAACATACACGATATATAGCTATATGTGTAAACTTTTATTTAACTTTTTAAACTGTCATTCTATTACAGTAGTCTCAATTTTCCCCTGTTGCTCTCCCCTGCCCCAGCCCCTGCTCCCACAGATCAAGCTAGATTTATCTCTGGGATGCAAGGATGGTCAAACATCTCACACTCAAATCAATTAGTGTGATAAACCACATTAACAAAATGAATGGTAACGATCATATCATCATCTTAGTAGATGTAGAAAAATCATTTGAGGAAACCCAACATCTTTTCATGATAAAATCTCTTATTAATTAGGCAGAGAAGAAATGTACCTCAACATAATAAAGGCCACATATGAGAAACCCACAGCTTAAATTGTGCTCAAGGGTGAAAGGCTGAAAAGTCTTCCTCTAAGCTCAGGAACAAGACATAGGTGACTACTCTGGCTACTTTCATTTAATATAATACTGGAAGCCCTACCAAGAGCAATTGGGCAAAAAAAAAAAAAAAAAGAAAAAGAAATGAAAGCATCCAAACGTTTACAAGCAGAGAATAGAACAGTGGTTGCCAAGGGCCACTGGGTGAGAGAAATGGGAGCTGGTGTTCAAGGGTATGGAGTTTCAATTATGCCAGATAAGGTCTAGAAATCTGCTGTACACCATAGTACCTGTAGATAACAAAAAGGCATTGTGCACCTCAAAATTTATTATGAGGGTGGATCTCATGTTAAGTGTTCTTAACATAAACAAAACAAAACAAAGGGAAGGTGCATGTATTTTGTGGACATTCACATTTTTCACAATGTGCCTGTATACATCTCCACAGCAACGCACGATCACACTTTATCTGTAAATTTATGCTGAACAAAGGAAACAGAATGCTCGTATATCAATAGCAGTCATGGCATAAGGCTCTTTAGTCACATTTATTCCTCACAAAACATAAAAAGTAAATCCTGTTATTATCTTTATGTTAGAGAGAAAATAAGTTAAGGTTAGAGACAGAGCAATCGCCTCTTAGGGCCAACCAGGTAGCAATTAGCAAAACAGATTTAAATAAAAATGTGCTTCCAGAACATACCTACACTTTAATCAATAGATATATTGCCTTATGACTGGTGTCTATTACAAACTGATGTAGGAATTATGAATAAACATGTTCAATTCTATTCCAGTATCTGAATGGAAGAATGCTCTTTACTAAACTTAGAGCACCAAAGCATTGGGCTTAAGATTTTGAAGCTCTATGTTCCTCTCCAAGCATTTTCCTTTCACTTTGCCTTCTAGCAAATCATTTATGCACTTCAGTCTTCAGCTTTAAATACCTACGTGATAATTATGTAATTCCACTCAAGTAGTTTCTGTCAGGAACAGAAACTAATATTGGCAGGAGGTCAGGTGTGGGTTGTGCCTAAAGAAAATTCTTAGACAACTAATGTTCTGATGCAGCTATTTAAATGTACTGTGAAATATATGACTTTGTGAATGTGTTAGGTCTTTATTTTTTTAATCCACACCCAAGGATGTGTTTATTGCTTTTAGAGAGAGAAGAACAGAGCAGGGGAGAGAGAGAGAGAGAGAGAGAGAGAGGGAGGGAGGGAGGGAGGGAGGGAGAGAGAGGGAGTGGGAGAGAGAGAGAGAGAGAGACATTGATGTGAAAGAGAAACATCTATTGATTGCCTCCTATACACGCCCTAACTGGTGATGGAACCTGCAACCTGGGTTTGTGCCCTGACTGAGAATTGAACCCACAACCTTTTGGTGTATGGTATGATGCTCCAACTCAGCCACTCAGCCAGGGCTGGGCTAGGTCATTTTATTTTTATTATTATTTTGTTTTATCCTATTCTACTCTTATTTTATCCTATTCTACTCTTATTTTATTTTATTTTATTTTACTTTCAATGAATTTATTGGGATGACATTGGTTTATAAAACCATACAGGTTGCAAGTGCACAAAACTGGACAAAACATCATCTGCACACTGTATTGTGCATCCACCACCCAAAAACAAAGTGTCTTTTCATCCCCATCTGTCCCTCTTTGGCCACCTGCACTTACCCTCACCCCCTTTCTCTGTTGGTGATAGAAAAAAAGACACATAGACACAGACAATATATAAACACAGACAAAAGTATGTTTATACATATACATATGTGTATATGTATGTGTGTATATGTATATGTATATGTGTACGTGTATATATATAAATGTT
The DNA here is from genome assembly GCA_039655065.1 of Glossophaga mutica. NCBI lineage: Eukaryota > Metazoa > Chordata > Mammalia > Chiroptera > Phyllostomidae > Glossophaga > Glossophaga mutica. The sequence goes on along the minus strand of CM077307.1, from coordinate 54,327,724 downwards.
TTTTCTTAATTCCTTCACCTTCTTTCATCCAGCCCCCAAACCTTCTCCCCATTGACAGCTGTCAGTCTGCTCCATGTGTCCATGCCTCTGTTTCTATTTTGTTCATCAGTGTATTTTGTTCATTAGATTCCACATATAAGAGAGATCATATGGTATTTGTCTTTCTCTGACTGGTTTATTTCACTTAGCATAATAATCTCTGGGCTCATCCCTGCTGTCATAAAAGATAAGATGTAATTTATTACACACACACACACACACACACACACACACACACACAAACAAGTCTTGTGGTTCACAACCTGGATTTTATGTATCTCTGGCCAAGTCAGTCTTTTCAGAAATGTCTTTTCTCTTTCTTATCATGTCCCAAGATGTCCAATAGGTTGCTCATGTTTCAGCTTTCTGAAAATTATGAGATTCCATTTAATCCTGTTCCCAAATGGATAAGACAAAGAAGATAGTTCTATAACCAAAAGAATGAATTCAAAGTGGAAGCAAATACATAGAATCCTAAGTAATAAAATTAGCTATAAAGTTCGGGAAAAAATTGAATGTGAAAAAATAATGAAATTTTACTTTATATACCATTTGGTACTTATTAAGCTCAATATATTTGTTTATATTCAAAATATCAGCAAAATTAAATTTAATACAATATAATAAATATTTGCTTCTCACTTTGTAAGATGACATATAAACCACAACATCAAAGAGCCACTTCCTGCCTCTCCAACATCATCTTTTCAAATGCCCTGAGATTAAACTTCAAAGTCTAAGTACATAGAGCTGCTTTATTCCTGCACACTCTATGATTTTGTTTATACTGTTTCCTCACCTTTGAATGGTCCCACATTCAATATATTCATTTATAAAATGAGGACAATAATATAACTTATCTTCGGGATTATTGCAAGAATATAAAGAGGTAATCAACATAAAGAGTTTATAAAATAACCGTCATACTGAGAACACTAAATAAAACTTTCTTTCATAGATAAGTGGCTTTGTCTATGTTATATTTTACTTCCTGATAGTTTAGCCAATTATACTGCTACTATGGAAATCTAAAGCATAAAAAAAGTCTTCCAAGATTGTTAAACTGTACTAATTTAATATATAACATTGCAAAATATTGGGCTTACACTAACAACATGATAAAATGGCAAGATAAACAGATCACACACATCTATATTAAAAATTATCTAAATAAAAAATAAACTTTGTGCAAATAAATGTGCAAAACCCAGTAGCCATAAGGACTCAAGCACATGAGGTCACCACCAGTTAGACCTTAGGTTATAGAAGTGGGTACATTTACCATGGCAAATAGTATAACATGTTTCACAAAATTGATGATTCGAGAGGTTTTTTATTTCTATATCTTCCTTCTCTGAAGAACAGGACCTCACTCTATCTCTTTCCACCCCTGACATAACTCAGAAAGAATAATATCAAGTCTTAATTTAAAATGAGTGATATACTACTGAGTTTCAGACCATATATCTCTACAAAGCTGTCAAGATTCCTTTCACCACTTTTCTTATATTCTAAAAACAAGTTTTTATTAAACACAGATCAACAATAAATCTGTCAATTGATGTCTTATTTATAGCACAGTTAGAAGAAATACTGATGTTCTTTCAAAAGCCAAAATGGACACTTCCTCATTCCTTCAGAATTAAAATTAAAACAATTAAAATATGTTATGAAATTTTTATTAGCTTGAGTTGTGCACTATTTAGGTGATTCTAGGTATTATTACACAAGGGAATAATCTCCCACATAAAATAAAGGGAATTATGTTCTATGTAGTATGCGGTTGGCAAAAGTAGGTTTACAGGTGTTCATATGGAAATAGTATGGTAATTAATAAATAATAATACAAGAATAAAGTCTGCATTTTGTGTACTCAACTACAAGCCTACTTTTTCTACCCCCTGGATATGGGAGAAGAGTCTCAGTTGTTATGGCCCAAACTTGGTAAGTATAAGGATTTAAAGGGAGAGAAAGCTATAATAGAAGGTGATTTAACTAGATACCAAGGACCTGATCTAGTCCAGATTCATTATACTTCTAAACTTTTAGATGATTTAATTTGCAAAGTTGCATGATCAGAAAAATTAGCATTATAAAAACTGTAATAATCAATTTGTATACATTTATATTTAAATGCGGCATGCACATACAACAATTTCTTACTTTTAAATGCTGACCTTCAAATTGTATAAATGACCAAAAGCCTTTACAACTCACTACAACCAACCATTCATTACTGTTTTCACTGTCTGACTACACTGTGGTGTTTGAGTCTTTGTGACACCAATTTCGGATTGTCTGCTGTGTGCCTCCATTTTCTACTTTTTAAGCCGGTATACCTATTGTAATTGTGCCTGTTTCCCCACTCTGTGCTGGGTGTGGGGGAGGCAGATATGGCTCGTCTCTTTAGTTCACAGGGATTCAGACTTAGATAAACCATAGAAGAGGAAGTGAACTCAAGGGTCTCCATCCACATTTAAGCCTGATTTAAATATTCGACAAGTCCTGGAACCTCTGCATAATGTGATAATGGAATGTGGCTTTGGAGGAAGATGGAAGGGATGAGTGCATTCTGAATATGAGATTAGAGTAAACTAAAATACTCAATTGTATCAAAAACATTACAAAATTGACAATATGATTTTAAAATGTATATAATGGAATTTAGTAAAAGACCAAAAATAGCAAAGAAAATTTTAAGAACAAGATTAACACTTTTAATACCTGAATCTCAAAACTCCTTATAAAGCTTCATCAATGAAGACAGAGTACTCTTGACAGACAATAAATAGAACAAATGACAGAATAAAGGATCCAGAAATAAGACCTTTACATATACAGACAATTTTTGGCATAAAACAAGATGAAAAAAAATGGGAGTACAAAATACCTCAGTAGATTTAACTCTAAATACTAAGTAATAATACTCAATGGAAAGAGATTAATCTTTAAGTTAAAGTAATGAACATCTGAGTAGGGTAAATCAAATTCAACTATATGCTATTTATATGAGATACCAATAATGTGTAACATTATAAAGTTTCAAAGTAAGCAGATAGAAAAAGATTTGCCCAATAAATTCTAAGTAAGGAATATTGATATTACTATATTGATATGAGAAAAATATTAGACTTCATGGTTTAAATAAAGGAACACTTTACACAAAAATTTTCAATTCATAGTGAGGAAAGAATCAATTCTTTCAGGATACTATAAGCATGTTGAATTTCTGCATACACAGTAATGCATAGCATCAAACTACCTTAGGCGAAACCTTATAGAATTAGCCCTGACTGGTGTAGCTCAGTGGATTCAGTACCAGCCTGTGAACCAAAGGGTTGTGGGTTCAATTCCCAATCAGGGCACATGCCTGGGTTGCGGGCCTGGCTCCCAGTAGGGGGTGCATGAGAGGCAACCACACTGATGTTTCTCTCCCTCTCTTTCTCCTTTTCTTCCCCTCTCTCTAAAATTAAATAAATAAAATCTTTTAAAAAATTTTATAGAATTAAAACAAAAAAACAAAAAGATCCACAATCACAGTAGGTGATTTTAAAATTTACTTGCTAGAAGAAGTCAATAAATAAATAAATAAATAAATAAAGATATTAAAAATATAGAAAACACAGTTAAATGCTTGCCCTAATTGGCACATATAAAACATGTAATAAACAACTGTGTAATGCGTATCCATTCCAAGAATACATGGAACATTCACAAAATGGATCAGATACTAGGGCTTAGCGCAACACGAAATACATTTCAAATACTGAGAAACTTAATGACAAATTCTTTAACTACGTAATTTAAATATCAATAAGAAAAGAGTAAATAAAAAATACTAAGTTTTTAAAGTGAAAAACTTTCTTCTAAATAACTTGTGGGTAGAAAAATTCATAGTAGAAGTAAGAAAGTATTTTGAAATGAATAATAACAAGATATGACATATCAAAACTTGAACAATATAGCCAAAATAGAAGTTTGAAATGCATATCTCAAACAACTACTAGAAAAAGGATAAAAATCATTGAACTAAGCTATACATTCCTCTCAAGAATTAACCAAAAAAAAGTTCGAAGTAAGATAAGAAAGAAAGGTAAGAGCAAAAATTGATGAAAAAAAGTAAATACATAGTAGAGAAAATTGACAAAGTCAGGAATTGGATCTTTGCAGAAACTTATAAAATTACTAAATTTCTGATAAGACTGAGAAATAAAGAGAGACTGAAATAATCAGCAATAGGAATGGGGGAAAATGTCACTATTGATGCCTTGGAAAATTAAAAATATTAGGAGAATATTGTGAGTAACTACACGAAGTCTGAATAAATAGAATATCTAACACATTTTTATAGCTAATAATGAAGATAACATGACAATGTCCTGTAAGCAAACTGACCAACTAAACAGAATGAAGATGGAGAAACAGATTCATAATTAAATGGACACTTGATATATGACAGAGCTGGTATTGTACATCATTAATAAGGAAAGTATAGCTATTCAATAATGTAGTTGAGTCAATTAAACAGAAATAAATTAAATTGAACCCATAATTCACACCATAAAGTATAAGCAATTTTAAGATTTTATTTATTTTTTACTTTTAGAGAAGGGGAGGTGGGGAGAAAGAGAGGGAGAGGAAACATCCATCAGTTACCTCTCCCTTGCACCCTGATAAAGGACTGAACTCACAACCCAGGCATGTGCCCTGCAGGAATTGAGCCAGAGACTCTTCACCTTGCAGAGCAATACCCAGACAACTGAACCGCACTGGTCAGAGCTAGAATCAATTTTAGATGGGCAAAATCCTTAAATATTGAAGATAAACCACTAAACTTTGAGAAGATTACATCAAGAAAACAACCTCATGAAATTTGGTCTGGAGTATCTTAAACACTATATGAAAACATTAACATAAATTAAGTGAAGACAATGAAGCACACATAACCATTAAAGAGAAAGGAAAAGTGCTTAAGAATAGTTATTAACAGACTGTGAAGTCACACAACTTAAGATAGAATACCATTTATATCACTTACTGGCTGTGTGACTTTTATGAAGTTATTTAACGTTTTTGTATCTCAGTTTCCTGATTTGTAAAGCAAGACTAATAATAATGTCATCCCCTAGGTAAAACAAAATAATTTATGCAATGTGCTTAGAACATTTCCTGAAACATAGTAAGCCCTGATAAGTGTTTAATTATTCTTATTCTTATTCACAATAGATCAAAAGTAATTCTTATAAACCAATTAAAATAGACTAACATTACAATAAAAACATATGCAAAGCCACGTCACCAAAAGAAAAAACTCCAGCAGCCACATGTGTCTGAGATTTATTCAACCTTGTAAGTAATCAGATAAGTAAAAATTAAAGCCAAAATGTGATACTATTTCACAGCAACCAACTGGGGGAGAAAAGCCTACTATACAAATGTTGGTGAAGAAATGAAGCCAGAGAAAAATCATACATTCAATCATACACTGAATGGGATTGTCATATATGAAACATATATAATATGTAGTAATAAAGCTTATGAAACACATTATCTATGAAACATATATAATATATAGTAATAAAGCTTTGTGAAACACATATACAATGTGTTTCACAAAGTCCTTTGAACCTCTTCCCATATCAATGTATAATGCTGTAAAATATCATGTTTTTTGTGATAATTTTTTTAAAAGATTTTTTTTTATCCATTTCTAGACAGAGGAGAAGGGAGGGAGAAAGAGAGGGAGAGAAACATCAATGTATGGCTGCCTCTTGAGTGCCTCCACTGGGGACCCAGACTGCAACCCAGGCAGGTGCCCTGACTAGGAATCGAACTGGTGACCCCTCAGTTCACAGTGCAGTGCTCAATCCACTAAGCCACACCAGCCAGGGCTAAAAATGTCATGTTTAATGACTGAATAGTCTCCCACTTTTACCCAATATTAAACCAAGATGGTATACCATCTTGATTTAATATTTATGACTGGACATTTATACTTATTTTTTACTTATTTTGTATGAGCATCTCTGCAATTTAATATCTTATTATTTTCAGAAATAAATTTCTAGAAGTGGATTTGCAGGATCATAACATATGCAAAATTTTAAAGCCTAAAATGCAGAATGTTTTCATGATAATTTTTAGAGATTTCAAATGTAAATTCATTATTCACATATTAGTTCTGGGTTTTGTTCAATTATAAATGTTATGTAAGCTCAGAGAGATTTAAAAATCTTGGTTACCTAAATTAGACACAATCTCAATAATCCCAGAAGTTCCACTGAGGGCTCAGACTCGGTGTCTTGCAAAAAGAAAAGAAATGTAGAATGGCAAAATAGCTTAAGGAAAGAACACGTTCCTGTAACATCGTACCTGGTATATTACCTCACACGTGGGAGGTGCTCAAAGGTGTGGTTGCTTAGCTGTTATTTACTAAGTTTGCCTGATTCACAGGAGATTTCTACTTTCCTGGGTATACCAGAAAAGTTAGAAGCAGCTATCTAATAGAAACAGTAAGATATCAAGCTAAAAAGTCCAGAGGCTTTGACTATAAAATATAATTTCAGAGCTTGTTCACTGGATCTTCAAGGATTGATGTTATCATATTTGCTCATGAAATTGCCAGCATCTAAACCAAGTGACTGTTTCTTATTGAAAGAACACATTTTCAGCCCTTGTAAGCATAATCATTTGTATATTCAGTTTGGCAACATATTTGGCCAGAAGACATAAAATCAAGTTGAAGAGTGACTAGACATAGAGTATTTCCCTAAGTGTGAGGCTAGTGGGAGGCGGATGAAAGCAGGTATAAATAATCTGAAGATCCTTATTTATCTTGACAGTTCATAAGTGGATCACAAGCTATCAATTTGAGACCATGTGATAGCACAAGACTGTGAGTTAGTAACTGATTTTATGCCAGGGAGCAAATTCTCATGTTAGATCGCAGACAACATTACCGATTACGACGGAGATCAGGAAAGTGCAGCTGAGTCAGAGAGAGACAGAGAGTCAGACTCAGAGACTAATGATGCTCCCTTTTGTGTATGTGGAACCTCTTTTTTTGTGGAGTGGAACACATTTAAACCCTGTACTCTCTTTTGTTAAGGGCTAAACTTCATCATTGGATTATGTCCTAATTCCTCCTTTATATTTCATGTAGGTCAAACCATCTTGAATGGGCACAGAAAAAGTTTTCAAGACAAACTTGATCATTATTTTTTGTATAGGCTATATACTTCCTTCATTTGATAGATTTTACAAGAGTAATTTGTATGAAGCTATTCATGAAAATTACCTGTGATTTTGTAAAGCAACTTTTCTAATAAATGGTATTACTATAAACTCATCTACTTTTATTGAGGGGAGAAATAACTTTCCTCATTCTGTATAATTTCTAAAACAAGACTTGAATAATCATTTAGTCACTCAGCAAACATTTAAAAACCTACTGTATACAAGAGCATAATACTGGAAACTGTGAGGGCTACAAAGATTTTTACCAGGCAGTTTACCAGGCAGTGACATTAAAAAAAGTCACAAAATAGTCGTATAAAACCCTGTTTATAAAACAGGATAAAGGGTTGGAGAGAGTGTGGAGACACTTGAAGCTAGTGGGACCCAGCCAGCAGTTTCATGAAGGTGGGATTTCAGCTGACGTTTGAGAATGCGGAGAAGAGGAAAACTCCAAAGAAAATATTGTGTGATAAAAACACATATAGAAAGGGACACACACATGGGAACGGTTCATTTATTCTAGAGAGTTGGCTGCATGGGGACCCACAGTTGAAAAAATAGGCGAGCTGCATCATTGCAGTTTAATCTCTTGCTGGGTGTATTGTGGAGTCAGCAAGGGTTTTGGTCAGAGAAGTGACTTTACCATGCTTCAGAGAAGCTGGTGAATTTTCAGGAATGTTGAGGATGAAGTGGACTGTAAAAGATTGGAAGACAGGTCTCATGAGTCAGAACGCTATTGCATGAAGTCCAGGAGGATAATGACAGTATGAATATAGAGAAAACTGAAGCAAACATATTGGCAAACACTGGGAATACCCTAGACCAAGGGTCCTCAATCTCCAGGCCTTGGACTGGTACTGGTCCAGGCCTACTAGGAATGGGCCCACACAGCAGAGGTAAGATTGAATGTAATGAGCTTGAATCATCCTAAATCCATCCCCGGCCCCGGCCCCATCCCTGGAAAAATTGTCTTCCATGAAGCTGGTCTCTGGTGCCAAAAGTGTTGTCTAGGGCCTAGACAAAAGATTGGCAGCCCTTGTCCTTTGTCTTATTTAATTTGCAGTTTTCCCCAAGTCTTCTGGATAGCTTAATATACATCTTTTCAGGAGGAAATTATGAGAAGTATTCCTCAACTCCAGGCAGGACCTGCCCAGGTATGGAGATCTGCAGTAATTATGAGATAGCTCAGCCAAAAGCTAAGGGAGTTGGTTGGTGGCCTGCTTCAGGGCACAGAACAAAGTGAAAGGACAGCAAGGTTAAAGATCTTTCAAGGGGTTACACTTGAAATGCTTCTGAGAGTAACTCTGGTAGGCTTTGTATGCCTTCCTTACTAGTTCCATGCTTTATAATTGCTAAATTGATCTGATATGCAGTTGTGCAAGAATAATGATAAGAGGCAGAGGTGCTAAGTGCCTTTGAAGGACACCTCATAAGAGAGATGCTGTGAGAGAGGACAGCTGCTGAGAGCCAGTCATAGGGGCGCTCGCTTCTCACGCCCACTACCTTAACCTCAGCAAGTTTCTGAAGGTTCTTTGGAGAGCCACCAAAGGGAGCCATCAAGGAGAATAACTCACAGGATGTTCAGAGGAGAAGATAAAATACTTAAAAGGCTCTACTCCCTAAATACCATCCCAGAGTGAATCATCCCTGAGAAAAAGTGGGTAGCACTCACTGTGTACTTTACTACTATATTCGAAGGTCAGGTAGAAAATATTGATCTTTTGATGTATTCCTAATTAAGGAGAAAAAGTAATAGTTTCCTGCCCACCTGAGACATAAGGCACTTGGAGGCTCTAAAACTCTAGGGATGCGACTGGAGCAAGCAATAGAAACCCTGATTCATAGCTCAGCCTTCAATTTCCCGGCAAGGAGAATGGCATGGGAAAAAAGGTTAAGTGCAGATGCATCAAAATGTATGGCTGTTTCTTATTGTCACAAATATTTAACACAGAAATTATTTCTGCCTTGCTGATAAATTGCATAATATGACTAATACATAAATAATATATGATGTATAAATCACAATATCTCTCTGACTATCTATCATCTATCATCTATATATCTATCTTTCTTTTTAATGTATGGTGGACCTAGGATGTTGGAATCAAATTCAGCGCACACAAGGTTTGGCATAGAGATGAAATTTCACACAGAATGTTGAATGGTTACAAAGGAATTTCTCATTCAAGTTGATTTGATTAGCAATAATCTTTGATTCTAATTTTTCAGTAATGTTTCTTTCATCATTTTCCAGGGTAACAAGCTGATGAATATCTCATTTACATTTTTATTAGCCTATAAAGCTTTTCCTGCTTTATGTTCTTTTACCTCACCCTGAAAGCAACACTTAATGTCAAATAATAGCTAATAGAATCTCTAGCAAAGACTCAAGTGCCAAAAAAAGCAACACTCAAGCTAGTGTACTCTTATATCACTCTTACAATTTATACATGCTTAAAGCATTGCTCCTGAGACCATAAAATTACTGATTACGATGCATGATCTATGATCTTGCCTCAGTCTCCAGACCAAAAGCCTAGACAGTAGGAGCCGGCCTCCTTGCCTTAATAAACAGTGTTCTGTAACGCAGGGTACATTCAGTAATCAGGGTGTGGAGTTTCTGGTTTCAGCTTCTCAGAAAACCACTTCTCAATGCCACAGAAGATGTAACATTATTAAATCAGTTCTCAATTACTTAAGACTATGTGTACAATTTTAGTTTCAGACTTAACCATTTGACATGAAGGTACATAAAAGTTTGACATCATGAAACTGCAAATGACTATTTAGAACAAGTTTAAAATTAATGCCAATGAACAGTGTTTAGAATACCTATGAATCATTAATGACATTCACCAAAGTGATATTTAACAAGTATTGATGATGATGTCCATTGACTGGTATGTTTTGCCCTTGCTATGTGTTTTGTACTTGAATTGTGGATTTGTTTCACTGTATACAAAATTTGGGGAGACTTATCAGAGATAAGATAACAGAACTGCATACTCCAGAATCTGAGAGAGAGGAAGGGAAGGAGTGATGGAAGGAGGGAGGGAAGGAGGGAGAGAGAGAGACAGAGTAACAGAGCGACAGAGAGATTTCTAATTTTTTTACAAATCCACCACAGCACCTATTCCAAAAGCTGAAAAATTGTTATGGGTTGAATTGTGCAGCCCCCTTCCATGCAAAATTTATATATTAAAGCCCTAAACTCCAGGCCCTCAGAATGTGACTGTATTTAGTGATAGGACATTTAAAGAGGTAATTAAGTTAGGATGGTTTGTAATAAAATCTGATTGACGTCCTTATGAGAAGCACAGATTAAGACACAGAGGAACACCAGACATGTACACCCACAGAATTACAACCATGTGAACACACAGTAAGAAGGCAGTCATCTGCAAGCCAAGGGAAGATGCTTCAGAAGAAATCAAACCTGCCTACCCCTTGATCTCAGACTTTTGGCTTTCAAACTGTGAGAAAATAAAATTCTGTTGCTTAAGCTATCCAGTCTGTGGTGTTTTGTTATGGAAAAACATTTCCATACTATGGCTCCTCCATTTCTTATACTATTCTTAACATCCCCTTATCTATTTTGTACCTAACAATTATGCTTCTTAATCCCTGAAGCTTTTCTCCCATTCTCCTTCTTTCCCTCCCAGCTAATAACCATCCATATGATCTCCATTTCTATGATTCTGTTCCAGTTCTGGTTGTTTGCTTAGTTTGCTTGTTTAGATTCAGTTATTGGTAGTTGTGAATTTGTTGCCTTTTTAATGTTCATAGATTTGAACTTCTTTTTCTTAAATAAATCCCTTTAACATTTCATGTAATAATGACTTGATGATGATGAACTCCTTTAGTTTTACCTTATCTGGGAAGAACTTTATCTGCCCTTCCATTCTAAATGATAGCTTTGCTGGATAGATTGAGTAATTTAGGTTGTAGGTTCTTGCTTTTCATCAATTTGAGTACTTCTTGCCAGTCCTTTTTTTGCCTGCAAAGTTTCTTTTGATAAATCAGCTGATAGTCCTGTGGGAACTCCTTTGTAGGTAACTCTGCTTTTCTCTTGCTGCATTTTAAGATTCTCTCTTCATCTTTAACCTTTGGCATTTTAATTGTGATGTGTCTTGGTGTGGTCCTCTTTGGGTCCAACTTGTTTGGGATGCTCTGTGCTTCCTGGACTCGTATGTCTATTTTCTTTGCCAAATTAGGGAAGTTTTCTTTCATTATTTTTTTTTTAAAGATTTTATTTATTTATCTTTAGAGGGGAAGGGAAGGAGAGAGGGAGAGAAACATCAATGTGCGGTTGCCTCTTGTATGTCCCCTGCCGGGAACTGGCCTGGCAACCCAGGCATGTGCCCTGACCGGGAATCGAACCTCGATCCTTCGGTTCGCAGGCCCGCGCTCAATCCACTGAGCTACACCAGCCAGGGCTCTTTCATTATTTTTTTGAAATAAGTTTTCAATTTCTTGCTCTTCATCTTTTCCTATGATTCAGATGTTGGCCCTTCTAGAGATGTCCCAGAGTCATCTTATTCTCCTTTTTTTAAAAATTCTTATTTCTTCATTCTGTACTGATTGACTGCTTACTTCTTCCTTATGTTCCAAATCATTAATTTGAATCTTGGCTTCCTTCCCTTCACTGTTGGTTCCTTATGGATTTTTCTTTTCTTTTCTTTTTTTTTTTTTTTTCACTTAGTGTAACCTTCATTTCTTCCCTTATGTTGTTGCTGTACTCAAGTTCTTTGAGCATCCTGATCGCATAGTGTTTTGAACTCTGCATCTGATAGATTGGCTATCTCCATTTCAGTTAGTTCTTTTTCTGGAGTTTTGTTCTGTTCTTTCACTTGGACCATATTTGTTTGTCTCCTCAATTTGGCAGCCTCCCTGTGTTCGTTTCTGTGTATTATGTCAAGCTGCTTTGACTCCCTGTCTCAGCACACCTGTTAAGTTGTATGGGGCAGACCCTCACGTAATTGCGTGGGCAGGTCAACCCACTTCACAGCTTTGAGGCTCTGTGTAGGAGGAGGGCTTGGAGAGAGGACATTGCTGCTGTCTGGCTTATGGAGGTTTGCCTAGCGCTCACCCTGTTTCTATTCACTTCACCCACTTCACTTATGTGACTAGCACCCTTCCAGGTGTTGCTCTTGTACTCAATCCCAGCATGGGTGGATTTGTGCACATTCTAGTCCACCAGGGGCCCTTTAAAAGAAACCTCCTGGAAAAATGACAGTTTTCTCTGCTGCCCCAGCCCCTCCTGGATTTTATAGTCAGAGGTTATAGAGCTTTATTTTCCTGGCACTGGAACTCTGGACTGTACTGTCTGGACTGGGGCTGAGATCATTTGCTCCCAAGGTATCCCTCCTGATTTTTATCTACCACATGTGAATGTGGGACCACCCATTCCACTGTTTCCACCACCTCACCATGTCACACCATGTCTCCTCACCTCTTTGCCCCAACTCTGTGTCTTTACCCCTCCTACCCATAGGATGAATGTGGTTTCTTTAAATCCTTGGTTGTCAGACATCCATACAGTTCAATATTCTGACAGTTCTGGGTGTTATGTTTTTAAGTTTAGTTGTAATTATTCTTGTGGTTTCATGATGAGGCAAAGCATGCCTACCTATTTCTCCATCTTGACCAGGATCCTCAGATATCTCTTTTAAATCTAATTTCTCCTTATACTCTTTATGGCATTGCTTCTTAAATTTGAAATGTACACAAAGCCTGGGACTCTTGTTAAAATGCTGGTTTTAGGTAGGTCTGAATTAGAATGTGAGATTCTATTTTCTAACTAGCTTCTTGTAAATCCTGCATTGCCAGTCAATCATATTTCAAATAGCAAGGTTTTAGGGTACGTACTGGTTATTATTGTAATATTTTAACTACAGAAGCTAACATCAAGCATTAAGAAATTTCTAATGTTGATAAAGTTGTCTTAAAATTCATAAGGACTCCAGAATCTCAAGAGCGAGCCTAAGATCAATAAGGGGATTAACCATTTTGAGTGGATAAGGGCCTTGTCTAAAGCCCACATAAGAGGTACCTATTCAGTAACAGGCCTTAATTGACCACTGTCTTTAATAGAAATTCTCCTAGCCTGAAAACTTGAGCACATGTTTGTGACCACATGATAAAGTTTGAGGACCTGAAGTTTTAGTTGAAGATTTTTCTTCCAGTATCAATTTATAATGAAAATAGAGGGGTAGTTAAAAGAACTGCAGTTACATTAGTGTTTAAACTATATAAGTTTTGCTAAATAAAGTCATATATAATTATAACATGATTATAGTATAAAATAACCCTGTTGAAATAAATGAACCTTGAAAACATTATGCTAAGTAAAGAAAGTCAATCACAAGAGATCATATATTATATGATTCCATTTATATCAAATATGCTGAATAACCAAATCTATAGAGAAGAAGATTAGATTAGTAGTGGTCTAGATCTGGGTAGAGAGGAATATATGGAAATGATGGTTACTGGATATTGAGTTATTTTTGGAACAACAAAATGTTCTAAAATTAGACTGTAGGGGTGATTATGCAAGTTTATGACTAAGCTAAAACCATTGAATTGTATGTTTTAAATGGGTGAATTATGTCAACATATGAATTATGTTGAATTATGAATTATGAATCATATCAACAGAACTATTTAAAAATGTAGTGCAGAAACATAGGATGGGGTCCATGTGAAAAGTCCCAGAATATTTTGATGTGTTTGGTCTTTGAGATAATTTAGATCTGAGTAAAGAGCACATTTCTTTGATATTTACGTTCTAAGCTTCTATCCACTATTTTCCAAACTAATGTCTGGTCAGCTGGGTTGAGAGGTGGTTGTTTGCATTAGAAGGGCAGCACTGCATTGCGAGTGAGGGCTGGCTCTGACACTAGACAGCATGTGAACACCTGCTCTCCCAGTTATTAGCTGTCACCTTGCACAAGTTACTTCTCTGTGCCACAGTTTTCTCACCTGCAATTTGCAAATAAAGTTCCAAATACGGATTAAAACAATTGATATGTTTGGTACATCATTAGCATTTCAAAATATAACTTTTCATTTTTATTGTGTTTTACTGTACTTATGCCTCCTCACCCTCTTCCACCTCCACCCACTGCAATCAACACACTGTTGTCTATGTCCATGAGTTCTTTTCTTTTCTCAATCACTTCATCCCCCTAAGTTTCCCCCTGAGACCTGTCAGTCTGTTCTCTATCCATAAGTTTGTTTGTATTTTGCTTGTTAGTTGAGTTTGTTCATTAGATTCTATATATGAGTGAAACCATCTGGTACTTGTATTTCTCTGACTGGCTTACTTTACTTACTATAATGTTCTCTAGGTCCATCCATGCTGTCACAAAGGGTATGGCTGAGAAGTATTCCATTGTGTAAATGCATCATACTGTTTTATCCACGCATCTACTGATGGACACTTGGGCTGATTCCCAATCTTGGCTATTGTAAATAATGCTTCAGTGAACATAGGAGTGCATATATTTTTTTGAATTAGTGTTTTGGGATTCTTTGGATATATTCCCAGAAGTGGAATCACTGGGTCATAAGGCAGATCCATTTTTAATTTTTTGTTGTAACTCTATACTTCTTTCCACAGTGGCTATACCAGACTGCATTTCCACCAAGAGTGCAAAAGGGTTTCCCTTCTCCACATCTTCGCCAGCACTTACTGTTTGTTAATTTATTGATGGTAGCCATTCTGTCAGGTGTGAGGTAATATCTCATAATGGTTTTAGTTTGTATTTCTCTGATGATTAGTGATGTTGGGCATCTTTTCATATGTCTATTAGCCATCAATATGTCCTGTTTGGAGAAGTGTTTATTCAGGTCCTTTGCCCATTTTTAATTGGATTGTTTGTTTTCTTTTGTCTTAAGTTTTATAAATTCTTTATAAATTTTGGATTTTAATGCCTTATCAGATGTATCATTGACTATGTTCTCCCATTCAGTGGGTTGTCTTTTCATTTTGTTGACAGTTTCTTTTGTTGTGCAAAAAATTATTTAGTTTGATGTAATCCCACTTTTTAAAATTTTGTTTCCCTTGCCTGAGGAGATATGTCAGAAAAAATATTGTTACAAGCAATGTCTGAGATTTTACTGCCTATGTTTTCTTCTAGGATTTTTATGGTCTCAAGTCTAATACTTAAGTCTTTAATCCACTTTGAATTTATTCTTGTGTGTGGTGTAGGAAGGTGGTCTAGTTTCACTTTTTGCATGTATCTGTCTGGGGTTGGTGGCTTTGGGCAGAGAGCTGACTGTCAACCACCAGGACCCATTTGCTCAGTCATACCCCATACTGCAGAAGCCATCTTTCTTAGGCAGAGCACTCCCCATAATGTGGCATCAGCCTTGGGGTGGGAACAATAGCTCCACCCACTGGAATCCCTCCAGCCCTACCTTGGGTAGCTTAAGCCCTGCTGAAGAGTTCAGCCTGAGGCAATTTTAGTGACTAAGCCTAGCAGGCAGCCTGCTGATGGAGGTCAATATCTGAGAGCTCTGAGATTTTAGCTGACCCTCCCTGTACCTGGTGCTGGTAAAGCCAGCTTTGGGCCCTGGCTGGTGTGGCTCAGTAGATTGAGTTGCTGGCCTGTGAACCAAAGGGTCGTTGGTTCGATTACCAGTCAAAGCACATACCTAGGTTGTGGGCCAGATCTCCAGTTGGGGGCTCATGAGAGGCAACCACACATTGATGTTTCTCTCCCTCTACTTTTCCCTTTCTTCCCTTCTCTGTAGAAATAAGTAAATAAAATCTAAACAAAGCAAAACAAAATAAGTGCACTGCTTGGTTCTTTCAGCACATACCCAGGCCCAGCAGAGCAGGCCTGATCCAGGTACTTTGATAAGTACCTTATCTCTATAAAAAAAGAGAGAGAAACCGCATTGTATAATTCTAAGCATTTGATTGTTTTTGCCTTTGGGGAGAAAACTAAAAGCATTATAAAAAATAACTTAGAAAGAGCCAGAAACTTCTTGGTAATCAAAATTCTCTCCTGAAACATTTACATGGTTTAGTTAAGAATGAACTGGAACGATATCAATTGCATTCCCTTGAAATCAGAAATCAATTCTAAAATAACTGGGAAGCATTTCTAAAGAAGTGCTTGGATAAGTGTTTACAATCTGAAAATGGAGTAAAGTAAGATAGAATAAATTCAACAATAAAATAATATTCTCACCTGCACAAAATATATATAAAACTGTGCTTTTCTGTGAAAAATAAAATACTCCATGGCCACTATATAGTATATATTGCATCATTTTGAACATACTTTTTCTATTTGCTGTACTGACAGTTGTCTAAAAGTAATTGATCTGTCTGCTGATAACTGTGAAAACTACTGCATGAAATACTAAAGTACAGCAACTTTTAAAATAGTTATTTGTATATAAAGTGTTTTACACTTAAAGTGTATGCATGTGTGTGTGTGTTATGTGTGTGTATACATGCCTTATAACTATATGGGTTTTGGTGCCCATATACTAAGTGCCATATAAAGTTACTTCTGAATCAACTCTTGTTGCTGTTACTGTATGTGCAGCAATGTATGGGCTTTAGATAGTAACATATCCATTTTACGTTTTCTTTCCTGAATACCTTTTTTGTGTGTGTCCTGTAGGTGTAAGCTCTGTTCTAGCAATATGTAGAAGAGTCGTAAGGGAGTAACTGTTCTTTTATTTACAAGACTACACATTTGCAGTGAGATAACCAGGTTTGAGTCCTATCCTCCCCACTTATTTTTGTCTGAATGGCCCTGTGGAAGTCACTTAACTTTGCCAATCCTCTGTTTCCTCACTGAGAAACTGAGTCTCATGGTAGCAATCCCACAGGAGAACCAAATGACAAACATAACATGAATAATAAAGCGATGCCAAATGTTAGCTAATATTTTTAATCTTTATGCTTGAAAGAACACATGGCTCATGTGCTCCTGGATTCAAAGGGGAGAAGAAGGCTTAATGCATGTTTATGGGTTGCTGACAGGATCTCAGGCCTTGCATAAAGCAGCATATGCATATCTATTAATAGATGGATAAATCAGTCACGGACAGATATTGAGATCCAGGACAAGCAATATTTGCTTGCTTTTCAAAGCATAGTAAATCTAAATTTGAGTCTCACATTGCAGTCAGCATATCTAGGAATCTGTGGCACATCTCTCCTGTTATTGAAGGAGACAGCTGCCTAGTAAATGTAAACTTTGTTGTAAAATTGTTTAATAGAATTCACAGTTATGGGAGGACAAACACACCGGAGACATTAATGGAGGGTATGAATCCGATATGTATAGACAAAGAGAGCTGTCAGATTTAGCATTGATTATTGTTTCACAGAGGAAAGTAGGCAATAAAAGAAAGTGACTACTAATGAAAGAGAACTCCCACTGATCCATTGTCACTGCCCCCTTAACCTAGAGTAAACAATAAAAGTGGAATAAACATCTAAATTTTTGGCATAGTGAATAAATGCCATGTATACATATGAAATCCCATTGTATTCAAGCTTTCTGCACCATTTAATACCCAGGATCCTTTACATGTTGCAACTCACTATACCCCAAATTATTGTGATACTATAGTATCCTTGTTTTCCTCATACCACTCTGATCAATCCTTCTTTGTCTCCTCAATGTCTATTCAGTAACTCCTTAATTCTCTGTATACTCTTAAGCTCAGTTATTGGCCATTTATTAGAGGCAATTAATACCTTTAAGCTATTGTAATGGTTGCAAATATAACCTCTGCACATATAATTTCCAAAAAGTTAAATTAAGCCCCAACTTCTTCATTGAATGTCAGTTTCATATTTCTAAATGATTAAAGAACATTGCCACCTGAAAATATTGATGTCAACAACAAATTTACATGTCCAGAGCTAAGGGATTACTCCTCCAAATTGAACCCTTCACCTAATCCTTGTTCTCTATCTGTTTAATCATCATATCATCACTCTGGATTCTATATTAAACAGTGTAGTCCAAGAAATCCTCTTGAACACATTATTTCTTGAGTCTCCAATCACTGTCTTGCTCAAAATGTCTCTATGGATCCCCATTTCCTATTGGAAAAATTCTATTGGATATAAGTGTCTTTAAAGAATGGGAGCTTCTGTGTTCTATTAATCAACTACACCATCTAGTCTTGTGAATTGTACACTGTAAACTACAATAATTTCTTACTGAATTGAATTAAACTCCTTGAAGTTCTATTCTCAGTTCTTAGTCTTGTCCATTTCTAATATCCACATTTACCTGTAGGGACTCTTTATGATTTGTTTCATGTTATCATTCTATTTACTTTCACCTAAACATGTTCATCTCCTTCCTTCCCATTTTTGTACATGATTTGTTCTTTACCATGTTCAGTTCTTACCATTCTTCAAAGTTCAGCCCAATTTCCAACCCTTCTCTTAAATCTTTCCCTAAATCTTGTAGTTTACATTGATCTCTATTCCCAGGGAACTAATACTTGTAATCTTGTGTTCTTTGATATTCTTTGCTATGTAATTATCATTTTCCAAATTATTCCTGTTTATCAAATTGACTCTGACTTTTCACTTTTTTTCTTTTCCTTAATTATGGTCATATTACTATTTTACTTTTAAATTGTTTATATAATTTTCCCTGTGTAGTCATTTTGTGTGTCTAGCTACACTATAAAGTGTTTAGGGGAAATATTATTTCATATTTTATTGTATTATTTACATATTCTAGCACTATGCTATGAAAAAATGGAGGCTCAAAGATATTTGTTAAATGAATTATTGACTATGGGGACAAAGAAAATACACTGAAAGTGGTACTTACGGCAATTAATAGCTTCAAAACAAATAATTCAAAGAAAAAAATGTGCATTTTTAATATGACATTTTTAGGTTTTGGGGACACCACTTTCCTTTAAAATCTGGTCTGTAACTTAATTAGTCCATTAGATAAGAAGGGAATAAAAGCTAATATATATATGTATATATATGTATGTGTGTGTGTGTGTATACATATATATACACACACACTTGTTTTATGCACCATCAATGATTAACTCTATGAGTCATTAAATGTTACAACAGCTAATGAAGGAAGTTGGTGAATCCATGGAGAATTATAAAACAAGAGTGAGACCTATTTGGAACATATTAGTTTTTCCAAAGTCTGGTAGAATCAATGTGATAGTTCTTTCCAAAGGATGACTTTACAAAACAAGAAAACAGTTATTTGAATAGGAGATGAAGAGTCCAAGCTCTTAACCACTTTGCTTTTGATCCTCTTTTACTTTTATCACTTATACGTAATCAGCTTAGCACAAGACAAAAAGAATTTTGTTTTGCAAAACACATTCTGTCATTTTCCTGGCATTCAGAGCTTGAATGTTTCACTAGAACTTAAGGTCTACATCATAAAATTTTCCACTCAGGCTCCTTAATTTTTACTTTTCATTTATGTTATCCCTGGCTTCATTTTTTAAAAAATAAAGCATTTATATTTATGTGATTCTAATTGGACTTACATTCTCCTAAGTAACACACATTCACTTATATTTATAATGAATCTCACTAAAAAGATTTATTTTATGAGAAATAAGATGCTATAGTAAAGAATAAAAATGTCAACACAAAGAAAACTATTTTGCTGTTAATAAGATGTGTTATATTTATTGAAAGAAAGAGCCCTTCTCAGTTACATTTAACATATGTGAATTATACCTACTGTATAGGTTTTATGTATAATTTTATATGCAGGTCTATTTAGTTGCAGTTGGTGTGTGTGTGTATATTTGTGTATGTGTGTGTATGAAGAAAGCACAATTTAACTTCCAACATGACTAAAAGGGAAAAATAGATAACTATTTAATAACAAAGACCGAAGAATTCTCATTTGTCACATTGTTGATCTAACATGTGGTTACAATTGGTAGAGTGTGAAAATAAAGGGTAATATTGTAAAAATTTTCAGTAAACTGTCCACGCTTCCAGACATGGCTCTCAATGGCTTTGTCATTTGTAAAGACAATCACTGTAGGAGAACCTTGGTATGATAGCCATCAAATGGAAATAATAATTAAGACTATTTCGTGAGGATTTGTGAAGTAAATGAAATAAATAATACACATAAAAGTGCTTTGTATATATAAAATTAGTATTTCAACAATTAAGTTTAAGCCAGATCCAGAGTCCTTTCCATGGCCATTAAAATGCTTTGTGATCTGGACTGCAACCATCCTCCCGACCACATCACCATCACTCTGCTTCCAGCTCACACTGAACTAACTTTGGCTCCCTCGTGTCCCTCAGACACACCTAACTCTTTCCACCTCAGGGTTTTTGTATGTGCTAGTATTTATGTAGTATATATCTTTATTACATAACTTGGGAAATGGTGCCTACTTCATCGTCACTACATTTTCAATTTACATAATTTTATTATTTTTCTAGTACTCAATACTAACATCGTAAAACTTTTACTTTATTTTCTTTCTCATTTTCAACAACTAAAGTATAAAGTAATAAAGATTTGCTGGTTTTTCTTGCTATGTCACTTCAACAATGAAAATAGTATCTGGTGTACAATAGATGATTAACAAAGCAAATAATGCTTAAATGAATGAATGAATGAATAATCTTTCATTGAGTCTTTACTCATTATGAAGCAAACAGCAAAGTGCTTTATGTAGATTATCTAATTTAATCATTACAATAGGTTGTTTCTATTTCTATTTTAAAATGAAAAAATCAGAGATGTCTTGTGGCACAGTAACTTGCTTCAGGTAAATATACTAAGTGATGGAAACTGAACTGACTCCAAAACCTAGGCTCCCAGTTACTGTTATAAAGCCTCTGCATATCCAGCCATTTTTATTTTAATTAATGTTTGATTACACTGTTCTAAAATAGACTGAATTGACTATCAAAAGAATATTGATCCCTTAATTTGATCCCTAAAATAAATGAGCGGGTTCAGTAGTAAAAAATAAACCAACTCCCAGAAAGTGGACATTTGAAAACAGATGTGAACAAGAATACAAAGAGGCAGGTTGACTTTTACAGATGACTAAGGTGTGACTTACCTCCAGATGGCCAGCCATGGTGGCTATATGCAGGGCAGTGAGACCGCCATACCCGACCTGCTGTATATCAGCTCCACTGTGAAGCAGGGAAGTGATCAGTTCTGCACTATCCTGTAAAGAAAAACATCTTTAGTGTTACCCTTCTATGAATAGCAGGTTTGAATGCTGTGCAGCAGGATGTATTGATTTTCTGACTGTCAGCCAGTATAGGCGCCCAAAGAAAACTTAAGTGTGATCTCTGGCGTAAGAGCACATGAGATAGCATAGAGCAGCTCTCAGATGGTAGGAACACAGGAACACATGAGAGAACCATTCAGTTTCAATCAATCCTTCACCACTTGACTATGAAAGACAGAAGGGGCATTTACCTATGGTGAGGCTCTTGCAAATTGAACTCAATCTTACAAATAGGTCACTCCAATAAGTGCCCTTGTTCCAGTAACTGCAGTATTGAACTGGCTGCAGTAGACTCTTTCACGGTAGTTAAGTAATTGCTTCTTCTCTGATACATACACGTATGCTTTTTCTCATACTATCCCTTCTCTTGCCTTGTATTATCAAGAGAAATCACTGCCCTGCCTGGGGGCTTAGTTGGTTGGAACTTCATCCTATACATCAAAAGATTGCAGGTTCCATTCCCACTCAGAGCACAAACCTAGGTTGCTTGTTTGTCCCGTCAGGGTGTGGGAGGCAGGGAATTGATGTTTCTCTCTCTCTCTTCCCCCGCAGCCCCATCCCACCACAACCTTCCCCTCTTGCTAAAATCAATAATAATATTTTTAAATCTCCTTAGCAAAGAGTTAAAAAAAGAGAGAGAGAGAAACCACCAATCATATTTCTTCCAGTTGGGAAATTAGGACCTCACCATTGCCCTGAATTCACCTCATCAGTTTCTAGAGGTAACTTTCTCTTTACCAAACCAAATGTCATCATCCCCCTCATCTCTGTAGTCAGATGATCTTTTTGAAGTCCCTCTTTATTTTGGTTTCATAAAGCCAAATATTCCTGATTTCCTTCTCTTTACCTCTTCTTTGTCTCTGTTTTCAAAGTTAGTAATTTAGGAGTTTTGCTGTTTCTCATTCTAAATGCCACCTTTGGTAATTCTTACACAATCTGATAGCTTCATCTTTAGTGCTGACTTCTTTGCCAAGCACCAATCTCATCTGTTGTGCCTACCAATGGCATCTCAAATTAGAAATTCAAAGTTGCTTTTGAAAATAGCATTCATAATTTTCCCGGGGTGATGTCATCTCCTAGCATCCCTGTTTATATTAATGGAACTTTCTTATACTAAATTACCTTGAATCCCTTCAACTCAATCAGCTTTAGTTATTGCTGGTTTTAACTCGAGAATACTCCTCACATTTTTTCTCTTTATTTCTATCATCCTCTTCCATTTTACATAGCCTCCTTGACTAACCCTTTTCTCATTGTGGTCCAGCCTCCACATTGCTACTAGATAAGGTTTAATACACACAGTTTTGATTATATCAGTCTCTCTTTCAATAAACTTTTTATGCATACAACAAATATTTATGGAGACTGTATGCTTTCTTTGGAGCCATGGAAACACTGCAGTGAGTACCACAGTTAAATCTCTGTTTTGATGGAACTTATATTTTTCCTGTGTATGTGAGAAAACAGAGAGAAGATAAACAAGAAAATGTTATATAAAATATCATAAAGTACCAATAGCTTTGAGATAAAACAGACAAATGACAAAGTAGGCTACTTTAATTTGTGAAGTCAAGGAAAGCTTCACTTTGACAAGAGGTCTTTTAGATAAATATATAGTAAATACCAAAAAGGAAAAAAATCCAAGCCACATTTTCAGGGATGGGTATTTGAGGTTAGGGAGTAGCTAGTGTAAAAGTCCTAAGATGGAAATAAGCTTAGTGTGGTTGAAGGTCAGTGTTGAGTAGAAAGGAGGTTTTTTTAAAAAAGAGGAAAGTAGCCCTAATAAAGAGAAAAGATCAAAGACCTATGTTGTTTTCAAAATATATTAAATGTACTCAAATCTTTCTATAAAGTGCAATATTCATTACAGTCACTTGCCCAAAATGTCTACAGTTTTATTCAGTGAATAAAAATTATAAAATAAACACTGATTAACATCCAAAAAAAAGGGGGGGGGAATTAATGTTTAAGATGAGTTCAAAGACATCTGCTCTTGTAGGGTCTCACAGGGCATGCTATTAGGTGTTTGAATTTTTTCCCAGTGAAATAGCAGGGGAATGGCAGTATATGAGTTAGAGAAGACTCAAAAATAGTAGTTTTTGAGGTAGAAATAAATGACTTGTTTTGCACAAGTTTGAGATACTTAAAATGCATAGTTAAGACTGTGCATACTAAAATTAGCCTCCCTAGTTAGAATTCCAACTCAACTAATGACTATGTGAACTGGGGGTAAGTTATATAACCATTTTACACTAATTTCCTTGGTTATAAAAGGGGGACAATAACTATATCCACCTGGTGTAATACACATATAAACTATGTATCTACAATTGATGTGATAATACGTATAAAACATATTAAAGATATCTGCCAAACAATACTCAATAAAACTCATTACCATTGGACATTGAAGTCTGGGACTCAATATACCACTCAGTAGAAATTTCCAAATAAGATAGTGATTTCATTTCACCATCTTAGTTCCTCTTTCTCCTTTCTTTTCTCCTCCCCATAACTTCACTTCCTCTACCTCACTAGTTACCCACTAAAATAACTTAAGATATAAAACATAGGAAAACTCTGAACTCATACTAAAAGTTAGAAAATACCTACTTGTTTTCCCTCCTCCAGAAAAAAATTCACAGGAGTGAATTCTAACTTCATAATCACCTTTAATTTTGAATGATGAGGGCCGAAGACAAGAGTGTTCTCTGAGATAAATGGAAAATACATTATCTTAAAATATTTTCCCCTGCAGATGGGCAGGCATTTAAATGCAGGGAAGCAGAGAAGTTCTTTTTAAGCATAGATGCTTTTTTAAAAATAGAGGGGAAATATGATAAGTCTGAGCAAATGAAAGTATTGAAAACAATATAAAATAAATGACAAATTGGAGAAACACAACACATAAAACAGACAAATGATTGGTATATTTAATATATGAAGAACCCTTACAAATCAGAAGAAAGATGGATTCTCTTTAGTTCAACAAATATTTATCAATGAATGTCTACCTTATGGCAAGCACTGTACTAAACTAAATTAAAATAAATGATATGTAAATCACGGAGCATAACATATTTATCTATCAGGCAGATGACAGTAAACACACATTCATCCTTTCCTGCTTTGTATTTTTTCCTTATTTAGCCAAAATTTGTGGGATTTGAAAGAATGCATTTGTGTTATGATTCCTTTAGAACAGTCAAATGATAAGGTCAAAAGTTAAAATACTAAATTACCCTTTAATATCTTGGTTGGATTTCTCAAGTTGACCTCTGACTGATCTAAATACTTTTTTACTAAATACTACAAAAGTAGAACTTTTATTTTTCCAAGCTATGCTAAAAAGAATGCAACAAAATGATCATTGCTACATCATTATTAATTGCTTATTAGATACCATGTAAAATATTTTATCTACATCCTATCTTTCAAGCTTCACAATTTACCTATAAGATAAATAGTATACCTGACCCCTGAACAACATGGCTTGAACTGCACAAGTCCACTTAATGTGGATTTTCTTCAATAAACACAGTCAGTCCTTTAGATCCATGGAGTCTCACATCCT
The DNA here is from genome assembly GCA_039655065.1 of Glossophaga mutica. NCBI lineage: Eukaryota > Metazoa > Chordata > Mammalia > Chiroptera > Phyllostomidae > Glossophaga > Glossophaga mutica. The sequence goes on along the minus strand of CM077307.1, from coordinate 54,302,613 downwards.
CAGTTTTAGCCAATGGTGAAAGAAAACAGTATTTTTGCATTTATAACTGTGGTTTCACAACATGGAATCCCAACCAAAAATGCTGTTTTCAATCCACAGTTGCTTGAATCTGTGGATGTGAAGGGTCTACTTTAGTTCAGTTTTTGAATACTCAAAAGTCATATGTGAATTTTCCACTGCCAAGGTATCCCTTATGTTATTCAAGGGTCAATTGTATTAAGTCTATTTTATAGCTGATGAAAGTCAGAATCAAAGACTTTAAATTACGCGTAGAATCCTACATATTTTGTAAGGGCTGGTGCTAGGTACAAAGTCAGATTTGCTTGACTCCAAAGTCCACTCCTCATTTTTGACTTCCCATAGTGTTTTAGCTGATCTTTCTACATAAATCTCATACACTCCTAAATCCCTCTAAGAGTCTGCTTTTCAAGCTGGCATACTGTATCATAAAATGCTTCTTTCATGTACATTTAAATGGAAACTTAAATTGGATTTGAACTTAGATCTTCTGACTTTGAATCCTATACTTTTCTCAGTACATGTTACCTTCAACCTACAATGACCCCTCTACTCCCAATTTTTTTGCCTTTCCTGTGCAAGCCCTGACTCTTTGCTTTTCACTTAAAAAAAAAAGGATCTAATATCTGCTATATAAGGCTGTAATAAGGATAAAAACTGCACTATTTATGTGCAAATATTTGTAAACTCAAGATCCTTATGAATATAACTTTATATATTTATATTAAACCTATCACCCCAAGACAGACCTAACTATATTGAAATATTCACCATATGTCTGAGTCTGTTCTGTCTCTAAAGATGTTTGATCATGAAATAACTCAATTTCTTCACCTGTAAGATCTCAGAGTTGGGATAAATTGTTTTTTGTAATATCTTGACCACCTTTAATATTTTGATGTTCCTTGAAGTGTCCCACCAAACTCCAAGGCAGAGCTGAAGTTGGTTTGGAAAGAAGACTGAGTTTCTGCATGTGAAAATAGAGATATATATAAAGAAATATTTTAATAATGTATTTATCTGAGTGGTTTTCTTTATTGACCCAATTTACCTAGCACAGTAATTGTCACAGCCTGTTTGTGTTTGTCAGGGAAAAAGTAATAAAAGCAGTTTCGTAGTCAAGAGAATATGAAGGTTTATTCTAGGACAAGGCAGTATGCAGAGCTTCAGTATGAAATGTACTTAGTTCCAGGCATTAAAATTTAATGGACTAGAGCTGCCTCATGCGTCATAGACATCTCCAATGAAAGGATCCATTAATCAGTATAAAAATAACTGCTTATGAAGGTTCACACCTACATATGCTTCTTGTTGAAATAATTCTGAATTTATCTTCACAAAAACATTATTTATTAAGGATTTTAGTGTGATGGAAATACTTGACTTTGCTAGAATTTGAGGGAGGGGAGGAACACACTCTTAAACAGAATACTTGTACTCTTTCTAGGGTAAAGCATCTAAATTTGCTGTATTTTTTATTCTGAAATGCTTTATTTATAATTGTATTTTTTTCATTACCATTTATTCCATTTACACTCACCTGCCCCCCACAATCACCACTTTGTTGTTCATGTCCATGAGTTCCTTTGACCTATTTTTTTCTCATTATCACTGCTGACCCCTCCTTTTCTACTTTCTAGCTTCCCATAATCACTTTCGCCTTGTGGGCTGCTTCCAAGTGACTTTGAATATACTTTTCCTCTTATTCAATAATATAGTGATGATTTAATAGGGAGGGGCTAATCAGAATTTCTGGGAATTCTGGAGAATGAAAACATATGCCATTTGAAAAGCAAATTGAATATTATAGTTTCTTTAATTTGTTTTCACTTGTAGTTTATTTATTTTAGGATAAATAATTAAACAGGCTAAATTTTTATATTTATGGAAAGGGACAAGAATAAAAAGATTGAAAATCAATCAATACTCATAGCCTCCAATTTCTTTTTTTTTTTAATTGTGTCTCTTTTGCTTTTTTTTTTTTCCCCATTTAGATTTTATTTATTTATCTTTAGAGGGGAAGGGAAGGAGAGAGGGAGAGAAACATCAATGTGCGGTTGCCTCTTGTATGTCCCCTGACGGGAACTGGCCTGGCAACCCAGGCATGTGCCCTGACTGGGAATCGAACCGCGATCCTTCGGTTCGCAGGCCCGCGCTCAATCCACTGAGCTACACCAGCCAGGGCTCATAGCCTCCAATTTCTGAACTCTATTTTTAATCCATTTTTGTACTTTCTATTCCCCAAAATTTACTAAAGTATCCCTTACAGAGATATCTGACAATTTCCAATTCTAATGGCCAATGTAAAATAATATTTTGCCCAACATCAGTATGATTCTTCTTCCTTTCAAGTACTTTTCTTTTTCTTAGCAATAGAGATTTATAATTTTATTTATAAATCTTTTATTTCTGCAACACATATTTATTGATGAACATGTACCAGGAATTATTTTAAGTGCCCAGAACAAGATGATAAACAATTTAGATTCAGTCTCTGCCTTGGTGGTGTTCATAATTTCTATCAGAGATTATAAACAGGGGAACAGGTGTATATGGTCTTCCCTGAATAGTATTTTATAATTAAATTTTTGAATTAATAGCCAATATTTATATGTTAGTAAACTTTATATAATTTCCGATCCTCTGACATTCTGGGCAATACTGAGCTTCCATTTCTACATGACAATAACTACCTCAACTTGAATACTGACTGCTCCCTACATTGGGGTATGCATTCTGTAACTTGCCATAGTCTCCACCTCCTCTTTCTTTGTATCTCAAAAACATTGAGGCTAAGTGTTAGTTCCCATTTAACTTTGCCATATTATCTAATACATTCATTCATTTATTTTACCTGCCTCATTCCTAAAGGCATGTAAGACTGACTCCCTAATCTGGAGAAAGATGTAGAAAAGTAACCAGGTAATAGAATCTAGACTCATTCACAGTATTATAAGGTAAGTACAGGTGTTAGGAGAATACAGTGGAGGACCACCCAATCCAGACTTGGGTCAGGGAAGGTTCTCCAGGAAATTAGTGCTGTCTACTATAAGAATTGAAGGATAAGTTAACATCTTCAGTTAGCATCCTATAAAGAGTTTATTCAAAAAATGTTAATTAGAAAGATTATGAAATATTTGGTTACTAAAAATAAATGTGAACATAAAAATCTATCTTAATGATTATTTTAATTTGTAAGTATAAATGTTCTCTAGTTCCTTGAAATGAGGACTAAGTGTTAAAAAGTATTTAAAAATTACTATCAACTGGAAGAATTACATTAGTCATTTTGTGAATCTTAAGAACAAAATAAGGTTTAATTGTAATTTGTATGATAATCCAAAGACATATAAAAATAACTTTTATATGTATAAAAATAATAAGATCAAGAAAGGCAAGAAAAGGCAAGGTAATTCCTTTAGATTAAAAGAGATTACAGAGACAAGAAAAGTAAAAATGGATGATGCTGGATTGATCCTAAACTAGAAAACAGTAAAAAGCTACATATGATACTATTGAGACAACTGGCCAAATCTGAATTTGAACTATAGACTAGATAATAGTATTTTATCAGTGTTAAATTTTCTAATTTTGATCATTGTATTGTGATTATGTTGGTAAATTTCCTTTTTTCTCAGGAAATAAAGATTAAAGTTTGTAGTAACAATGAGGCAATGTTGCATGTAATTTAATTTCAAAGGTTCAGGAAAAAATAGTATAATAATGGAGATGAGACAACCTGAAAAAGTGTATATAGGAGTTTCTTATACTATTCCAGCAAGGTTTAAAATAACATTAAATGGAACCCAAAATAACATTAAAATGGAACCCTAAATGAATTATATACCAGTTTCAGTACATCAGGGAAGGGATCATTAGAACTAGATTTAATACAATAGTGGTGTGAATGGATATTTTATATTGTTTCTGCATTTAAAGTGGGATGGCAAATTAAATTTGTTTTTACCTTTGTTAAGGAATAAGTAGAGCATGCATCCTATTATGGCCTTTCAGGAATTATTGACTACCTTTTATCCTAAGATTCTAAATGTGTTTAAACTTGCTACAAAAAACTTTTAGTTCATATACCTTTCTGTAAAATATAAGAAAAGAGAAGAAACAGAGGAAAGGGAACTCTAAAAACTGAAATTTAGACTTGATAAACAGAGGTGGAAGAAGTATATGTACTCTCATAAAGACTGTAGTCCTAACTCACTCAGAACCTATTTGTGTGGTTGTTACACGGTAAATCTTAGGAAAATGAACTAATATGGAAAAAATCCCCCAGACAGTAGCCGATTCAGAATTCATGGGTTCACATTCGGCCCCAACTATCCATCACCAGCTTCCTGTTCATCGGAGCTCTTCTCCTTTCACGTTCTGCCATTCAGCAGAAAAACCAGCATCAGACACTCTTTTCTACACCCAAACTCAGGCTCTATTCCCGTTTTGCAGAATGATTAGGAGGTATTAAAAGACTGTGCAGCACTGAACTGATGCTTTCTCTCAGAAGGAATCAGAAAAATCAACTAGGCATTGACAGGGTGTGAAAAAAGGACGAGCACTGGAGCATTTGCACTCTGACTCAGGAATACGTGAGTCTGAATCATGGGAAAGTATTGCTCTCTTTCCCCAGAGTGATGAAGTCTCTAAAGGCTGGGAAAGGGATATAGTACAAAGTGATCTTGACATGAGCAAATAGCTTCCCCCCATTCCTACATATACAAAATTGAAATAATATCGTACCACAGACTCACATGAAATGGAGAAAGAACAATATGCAAAATATGAAAAATATGCAATATAACAAGGAGAGTCAGGCAGTATGAGCCAACTGTACTTGATTTTAATCACTATTATAACAGATACCTAACTTTAGTTTCCTTTTCTTTAAAATAAAACCTAATATGCAACTCACTAGATTATTTAATGGTTAAAGAAATAATGAATATAAACCTAGTGTGATAATTTCGTTCATAATAAACACAGAGCAAGTAGAACTTTATAATTAGAGAATGAATGAGTTACATATATTTATTTTACATATTACGTAATTTTATATTTCTGACAATCTGGAAGATCTATCTCAGCTCAGAGTACCTCCGTTTTTCTAATCCACTTTTCTATTTATTTTCTGATTAGATACTGAGATTAGGTTGAAGCCAGGGACTGTGTAACAAAATAAACAACTGAAGCAAAAGAAGAGAAATAAAAGAAGGAAAGTAAAGGGAACTCTAGAGAGAATTTTTATTAAGGAAAACATGCAGAAAAAGAATGCGGCGTCAATGTGCTTCTTTTATGAATTCCTCACATGCAACCTCATCCTCTTCTGCCCAGAGACAGCTTCATCTCCTGGTAAGAAGCTCTGGTGAGGGAACCAGACTGCCAGGTCGGTTTGCCTAACCATGCAGCCTTGAAGGTAGTAGTGTTCACTCATAGGATTCTTGTGAGAATTAAATGAATTAAATATAGAAAGCATTAAAAAGAGTATGTGTCTGCTCAATAAAGAGAAGGAAGCCTATGAGTATTGTCATATTCTGGTCACTATGCATGTTTTCCATGATTAATAATTTGACAACCCCCCCCAAAAAAAACTCAAACAACCAACTAGCCTAAAGATACACACATCCTTGGTTCCAATATAATATTTACTGGAACATAAATGCACCTTGTAAACCGCCAAATGCAAGGCTGTAAATCCATTTCTTGTCAGTCGAGATGGACGGAGACCTTTTAACATAAGGGTTCTAATATGAGACTTGTTGCCTTAAAAATAAAAAAAAAAATAGGTTAAACTGTTGAGGGGGTAGACTAAGTGACTTTAAAATCTCTCTGACTTAATGGTAAGTGTCACCGTGATGTATAAAACTCCATATTACTGTTCTGCCCTCCATTTTTAAAGTTTTCTATAAATTGACAGGCTTACTAAGTACTGAACATTTCTATTATACTTATAAAACTTTGTATCCGATGTTGTGCATTTTAATGAATTTGTGTTACATTTTTTAATTCAGTGCTCTCATCATCAGATGGTTTTAAAACAAAAACATGAAAAAAATTCATCAAAACAGACAATTAGGGAAAAGGATTAAATAAAATTCGAATTGTACAGTATTCCTTGGAACATCATTAGCAGTAGAGCTGATTTAGATCAGAGCAATCTGGAGAAAATGACCAAGGTTGGGAAGGCAGTTTAAATTTGGGAGGAAGATCTTTTACATACAGTCTGATTAATTTCTTCAACAGGAATGGTTAAGAGATCTGATGACAGTCAATACTTATACATCAGTGTTCTATTTAAAAAGCTGAGTTGAATGAATACTAGCTTGAATTAGCAAAAATAAATATTAACTATTAACTCATTAATTAAATACATTTATTGAGCACCTAACTATATGCCAGGCACCATCCTATGTGTTTGGGATACTTTAATGAACAAAACAGAAAAAAACATAAGTGGAATTAAGCTCTTCCTCTTCCCTTTGATCAGCCTTCTCTTTGGGATTGTATTCTTGGCGTGTACAACATGACCTTTCTGTCTTCCTGCAGCTTGTGAAGCAATTGCTTGATGATATTTTGGGGAATGCTTTAAGTACTTCTGAATTAAACAGAATCCCTCACTAATGTGCCCAATTCTGCAAAATGTTTTCTGGATTTCCCAACTAGCCAAGTGGCTTGGGTTCAGGGTAGAAGCACAATGAAACTTAAACTCAGAGCGAAATCAATAGAAATACCTGCCTGGTAGTTACCGCTTCGGCTAAAGGTTATCAGAGTTGTAGGGGCAAAACAAAAGAGAAAATTGAGTATTAATAGAATTCTTTTGTAGACTGTTAAGCAGCTCAAATCACCGACACTATATATATGTATGTATACATCTGTGTATATATACATAAATATGTGTTTACATGTATACACATATATGTATTTATATGTACACACATATATAAAAATGTAAAACTAGTTTATAACATGTTGAGTTTCAAGTACTCACCTCCACAAATGCAACATAAATGAAGCAGAGACAGTCCATTTTCTGTGCGGTAATTTAAATTGACTTTACTGAAGGCATCATCAGAGCTGGAAAAAATTTATAGATGATAACAAATTTCATCTTTTAGTTTATTATTTTTCACTTGAAAAATTATGAAAGGGAATCATGTTATAAATTCAGAACTGTATGTTTACTATGTTTGTTGTATACCTAGAAAATGTATGATGAATATATTTCCACATGAAGAATAATTAAAATGAAGAGAAAATAATACTGAAACTTTGAAAGACCACATTTAAATTAGAGACTCTCATACACAGTTCTCTGTTCTATATAACATTTGAATGGATCAGGGTACCCTGGTGAATAAAAATTTTTGCGTATATAGAAAGTATAGATATTTGAAAGTAAATATTTCTTTCACACTCAAAATTTCACATGATAATTTTGGAAAATTCAAGAAATTCACTCAAAAAAAAAAAAAAAAGAAAGAAAGAAAAGAAAAAGAAAAAGAAAAAGACAGCAGAGATTTGCCAAAGAAATACAGTCCCAATGTATTACAAATTCTGCCCGAAGCAAAGGTGCCTTATACTCTGACTGGGTCAGGTTCCACAGATAAAGAAGGCCTAAACTCTGATAGTGTAGTGCGGTGAAGTCTCAGGTGAGAGAGGTAGTGTTAGTGGTTTAATTAATGGAATCCTTGCCTTCCTTTGAACAAAGACTACTGCTGTGGAAGGGCCCTGGAGAGCCATGGGTAGCCTTTGAAAAAGAATGTAAAGCTAAAATTATTGACCTCTTGAGGTCATTGGTACTCCCAGGAATTTTTTCAGTAGAAATGAAATCACATCCTTGGCCTCCCAGGTCAATTTCAAGCTGCCTCGTGCCTATTTAAATCTCCAGAGGCTTTAGTGAGATGGCATAGTCTTTGGTAAGTGAGACTTCCATATCATTTGTTAAATACTTACACTTAAAAGGTATTGTAAATTCAGAATATTGTCATCAATACCTCCATCTAAGAAATTCAAAAACTATTGAAATTTTGAAATAGAAAAAACAAAGGGTGTTATTCTCCAGAGCACTACTAAAAAGAGAGTCTCTAAATCTGGGGACATTGAAGGATCTCAGTGAAATGCTTTAATCAGCAATGGTAAGCCCAGTGGTTGTTTTCGTAAATTTGGGGATATTCCAGAACTTCCCCACCCTCCTAACTTTTTTGCTTTCTGTGTTCAACTTTCCGGCATCAATCCACAGACGTACTTTTGACAAATCTACCTCATATGGACTAACACCTCAACTTGTTTTAGAATGCCATTTGTAGAAGTAAAATTAAATCCAATGAGTCATTTTTACAAATGTTGTCATATAACATAGTAAGGAGTTCAGAATTTCATGGGAAAAAAGTTAACAATTGAATTCACTTCTATCTGCACTTCCCCCAGTTCAATGAATAGTGCAAAAAAATTACTCTTGATGAAAATACCACTATTTTAAATGTCTACCTAAAATGAGGCTAATTAAAAATAAATTTTATATGTGCAGTAACTTTACAAAATAATATGATTCTTGGAAATGAGTGGCCTTTTCTGAGCCTGAGCATTAAACTCTCAAAGCCAAACCTATTATAGACGTCTTGGAGAAATTCCTCAAAATAGGTAGTCCTAAACAAAAAGCACCCAGTGGCCCACACTTGGAAATGCATTCACAAAGCTCTTCTAAATGGTTATGATTTCAAATAGTGCAGGTTTTCTGAAAAGCTGAACCCTGCTTTTAAAGCTGCACAGACTGAATTTTTCTCTTAAAGTGTGTAGGACATCAGTGTCCTTAAATAAAAAAGTAAAACAACAACAACAACAACAACAACCTGTGTCTAGCAACTGATGATGTTGATTGGCAAGGATTCAGAAGCTCTAACCTGCTTTGGCTGTTTCTTCCTTGGCCTTTCCATTATCCAGCAAATGAAACACACAATAAGATCACAAGACAGAAAACAAAGTATTAAGGTGGGGAAAGACAGGGAAGTCTTCTGTTAAATAAAGCACTATATAAACTTCAGCCTAAGAGAAAAACAGGGAAAGAAAGACTTTCTTTTAACTAACTGTAATGAGCTCAATACTGAAAGAAGAAAAGTTTGGGAGCTCCTCTATAGCAGTGAATCCTTGAGAAAATTCATTTTTTTAATGACTGCCTCTACTATTATATAGCAATGTTTTAATGCTTTAAAAGTAGAAAAAGTCATTTCAGCAGTGTAGATAATTCTTAAAAGCTTGGTCCTTATATTTACACCAGAATTAAAATCCTATCCTGTTTTGCCTTTTAAGTAGTTTTGTTCTTCTTTCTCCAATTTGAGCAACTTATTTAACCCTTCAAGCCTTGATTTCTTCATTTATAAAATTATTGAAATAATACACATCATTGTGTTGTGAAGCACAAATGAGGTTAAGTACTTGCTGCAGAAGCTGGCAAATGATTGTTGCTCATACCTAGTTACTTTGTCATTATTACTATTACTATTATCAAGTTCACTGTGATCCAAAAATTTTAGTACAATTTTCAAACCAAGTTTGACCTTCTTTGACCTCTCACATTTGATGACCTACAACATTTTTGTATTTTCACAACCAATTCTGTAGACATAAGTATTTTATGCTCACAGTAACTCTCTGTCAGACTTCTAGAAAATGTCTGACCTTGTCTTCACTTTTTACAAATGGCCAAGTTCAGCTCATGGTCTCACACTTCTCCAGAGCTGATGTTCCCTGGGTGCCAGCGTGGCCCTGCCCTGGCACCTGCATGACAACCAACTTCTCTGACTGCTGTAAGATTCTGGAGTCACTCATGTTAGTTTTGCCCATATTTTCTTGTGAGTGTTGTTCAAATCTATCTTGCACTGCAGAACAAAACCAAAGGTTAGCAGAGAGGACATCAGACAAGTGTAACTGTCTCATAGTTTTAGGGAGAGAGGGGGTGGGAGAAAGATGTTGTAAACCCTAGAAGGGGCATAGGTTCTCTGGTGTCCTCTGGCTCTGAGGGGATGGCTGGTCACAGTTTTGTATGTCCGGTGTCAGCCAGTGCCTCTGCCCTGTGCTGGTGGGGGCTGCTGTGACCTGAGGTGCTGTCAGATGTCCCGTGAACCCTGTTATGTGTTCTTCCCGGGTGTGCTTCCTTCCTCACTGTCTGTTTGATATTGTATGATATTTATTTAAAGAAAACAATAAACTATAATGAAGTAATTGACTTGCTTTTTATTACAAAAAATAAAAATGGCCAAGTTCACCATTGTGACACCTAGCACTTACCAGTGATAGGAGCAACTACTAGAATCACAGTTTTTTAGTACAAGTCCAGCAATATCATGCAATAGGGAAACCATTTTCAACACTGGAGATATTCAAAGAACAATAAATGTAAATGGGAAGAAAAGGTTGTGCTGAAAATCATTTTATTGACAAGGTAGACTCAACTCATTAGCTACCTTTGCTAATGCATTCTGTCAGTCTGGTCAATACCTACTGAAAACCAACTGTGTGCTTCACTTAGGTGCTTAATACTCCCTTCAGATTGTTTTCAACAGTCTACTTGATATTCTACTTGATGTAAACTACTCACTAATTCCTGCATCTTTTTAGTGCATCCGTGTTTAAAATATATACATTAGCCCTGGCTGGTGTAGCTCAGTGGATTGAGCATGGGCTGTGAACCAAAGGGTCACAGTTCGATTCCCAGTCAGGGCACATACCTGGGTTGCAGACCAGGACCCCAGTGGGGGCTATGTGAAAGGCAACCACACATTGATGTTTCTCTCCCTCTATTTCTCCTTCCCTTCCCCTCTCTCTAAAAATAAAAAAATAAAATATTTAAAATATATATATATATACATTAGCTGGATCCCTGCAACTGACCTTAGCATTAGTCCTGATCCTCTGTTGCCCTGATCAGCTTTGCAAAGAAGGTAAACTCTAAATAAACAGAAAGTATAAGATGCTAATGTCCATTGCTTCATCTTATTTTTTAAAAAAGGATAACCCCAGGTGAATGTCTGTTGTTTACATTAAAGAATTGAAAGCTTGAATTATATTCATGAGTTTTTATTTAACAACAGTTCCTTAGCTCACTGAATCTTAAACTGGACTTGACCGTTCTTAAGTGACTCAGTGGAATACAGCCCTAAAGAGCTCCTTGCTCAAAACTGAGCTGTTGCTTGTTGCTTTTGTTCTCCTCTTGAGTTCTGTGCTCCTCGAATTCATGCAACTTCTATTAATGCCAACAAAATGAACCAACAGAAAATAAATTTCCATAATATCTGGCAGTCAAATGCAATTTTTGTAGTACAATTTTTATCTTAACTTTAATAACTGGAACATAGTTTTTAAAAAGAAATTTACTTTGGAGCTAGACTTGATCCTAATTTTTGCTTCCCATTAACTTCTAGTCAAATGTTTCTGTTTTGATACATACAATTAAAATATTCAGATTTTAAAGCAATCATTCCTAGGAGAGATATTTCATTTTCTTTTCTTTTGTCTCTTCTAAAGCAACTGTGTATGTCAACTTCCCTCCAAATTGAGGATCACTTATGTATTCTAATACTTTGTACTCAATTTATTTTTTTAATTTCCCCTAATATTTTTCCTCTCCTACCATGCCATAGTGTAACTTAACAAATCCTAATGAGTTCATAGTGCTTGCTGGGGCATAAATGAAGTTCCTAATTGAAACGAAGCTACTATTATGAATATATTTCTAATTCTGTCCTTAATCATTAAAAATGGTAGTTCTGTACCAAAGGTTACTTTCTTTTTTGTATTATAATGAACTCTTTTCTTAGCCTTCAACTTTTATCCAGAAAAGTATGCAGTTTTGTGATCCAATTAAACTTCTTTCTCATGACCTCATCCTTTCAACACAATGTCTGAGATAACCACAAGTAGAAACTTATTAATCTGTAACATTTGAAAACTTGGCCAAAAACAATGCATTACTCTCCAAAATATTCTGAGAGGTGGGTACATTTTCAAAATCATTCATTGGCTGAAACTTAAGGAAAGGCCAAGAAGTAAAAAAGAAGGTAAAAATTTGTTATAGATCATCTAGTTCCCAAATTGATAATTTAAGTTTTAAATGCCTGGTTGTAAGTTTTTGTGTAGTTCTTTGTTGTTCCTGCTGACTCCCCCCAAAAACAATAGAAACAGAAAGATCATCAGTAAGGGAGAGTTAGAGTGAGGTAGCAAGCCAGTGTGTGTGTGTGTGTGTGTGTGTGTGTGTGTGTGTGTGTGTGTGAGAGAGAGAGAGAGAGAGAGAGAGAGAGAGAGAGAGAGAGAGAGATTGAAATCAAGCTGCCTCATAAGGTTTTTACAAGATATTCCTGTAAAACTTCATTTATAACTAATTTCACTTAGACAAAGAAGAAAAGAATTTGAAAGGTAAGCAGTCTTGGGGCAAAATGAAGTAATGCTTTTGGTTTGAGTTCTTTTTGTTGTTTGTTTTTTTTTGTTTAGGTGCAAATTAGCACAATGCAATAACCAAACATGCCGAATAATACTTTTACTCTAATTTTAAAAGATGAAATTTCCCCCCTCAATATTCTATTTAGCACCTTTATAGGGAATTTCACTCATCTTAGATAAGGTCAGCCTGCAATATTTCTGGAGCTATTCATTTTATAATAGCTAAATTTCATAATTGGTTTTATTTCTGAAAACGTAGATTTTGGAACATGTTTCATTTGGAGTATCAGTATCATGGGTTGTAGCTAGGCCCAGAAGAACTTTTCAGGGAGAAAATAAGAAAAAAGTTACATTTTGGAAAACCTCTATTTTTTCTCTTTTAAATTTTTCCCCTAAATATTGCAATTGCTTTTCTGTGAAAGAGATCATTTTCTGACTATTTTTGTTCATTTATTAAACCTAATCAATTTTTAAGTAAGATATCATTATTGGCTAAGTTGGTTAAAATGAGAAAAAAATAGGGTTTTTTTATTATGTTGACAAGCTATGACATTGGAAAATTGTAACTTCTCTGGAATATCATCATAAAGGTTCAAATTTTATATTACAGATCAAACAGATAAAAAGTAGGCTTGACAATGAAATTGGCAAAACATAGTTCTAAAATTTCTAATGAATTAAAAGCATATTGAAACAAAATAATTTAATTGGAAACCTTTGAAAAGTTGCATGGGAAAAATCATTATGTCAGTTTTTTACAAAGGTCCCGGAAGGGTGAGTCTATCACCAGGAGGCCAATGAGTGGGGAAGTGGGGGCAGAAATATATTCTTCTCTTCCCACCCCTAGGGATAGTGATAATACACAGGACATAGGAAAACTGTGGAGTAGCATGGGGAAAATGAAAATTTTTCACAGATCATTCCGACACCTTTCACTTTACCATTCTCAGGTTGAGAATCAAGATCATGGAGATCAGGCCTCATGGATTAAGTCCAGTTGGGTGCAATCCCAGCACGGCCATACCAGCTGTGCAAGCTGGTCAAAGCTGGCTTCATTTGATTGGCCTCATTTTCTGTAATAAAATGGCAATGCAATATCTACTTCACGGAGTTGTTAATGTAAACAATAATGATTAGTTTTTAATGAACATTTCTGCATAGTGGCCATGATCCAGTCACTGTGCTAAAGCACTTTAATGTGCGGGGGTGAATACAAGTAGTATCTGTATGCCAAACAATTTATTCTTCTATTGTTATTTACTTATAATTATTGTATTATTTATATTATTATTAACCTACTTTTACCCCTCACTGTATACATTTTTGATTGGGTGAGTTAATACATATTAAAATACCTTGTAGCATGCCTAGCATATGGTAGACACCAAGTTGTTAGTTTTCTTTTCAAATAGGTATCACGAATAAATAAAAAATATAAATAAGTTAAACAAGGTAAAGAGGCTATCTGTAATGAACATATATACTAGTATTTAGACCTGTAAATGGATAACAACAGTACCATGAATTACGTGCTATTATACCGTTTACACCTAAGGATCTGAGAGAGCACAGAGGAAGAAATAAGCAGATGATGGTACACCTACGTCCCCTTCTGCCTTCCCTTCTGCCTCTCTTCTTCATCTCTTCCTGTCACCTGTCCCTTAGCTCAACTGATGTCCAAAGTTATGAGTGAATGCAATGTTATTGTGGAAGATGAGAGACACTTCATTCCCATTCCTTTTCTTTCTCATATCAAGCTCTCATTCTAAAGGTGCATAAACAAGATAATGGTTTAGTTTTTTTTTTGTTTTTCTATGTTTAGTGATATATTGCTCTGTAATATATTGTGAATGAAAGCTCTAGCAAGAGACTGTGTGTTTGAGTGGACAGATAGAAGCCTTGGTACACTATGGTATGAAAATTCTCTTCTAATGAATGGAATGACTATCTACTATAAATGTAATAAAGAAACTTGTCAGCAATTGAAAATAAAACAAGACAAAATGTCCACCCTCCCCCCCCCCCGATAGTTTACATCAGTGATGCTCCACCTGTTACTTTACTGTTAAGAACTTCTTTTAGGTGATCTTACACAGTTTTTGTGCAATCTATATGTTTAGAGAAAGCCTGATGTTAGGCAGCATAACACAATTGTTCATCACAGAAGTACTCTTTACATAATATTAGACATGAATAAACATGAGGAAGAAAAGATTCTAATACATATTTGACATCTAAAATGTCCTAGAGACTTCCGGCCAAGATGGAGGCATAGGCAGACACACTGTGCCTCCTCTCACAACCAAAATTAAGGACAACAAATATTTAGAAACAAGAAAACAACCAGAACTTATAGAAAACTGAACTGTACGGAAGTCCAACAACCATTCATCCAGACCAGTAAGAGGGGTGGAGTCGCGGCAGGAGAAAGTGGAGGTGCGGACCCAGGAACGCAAGCAGCAGTGGCTGGCAGTTCCCAGGTGCACAGGTGGTGGCTGGCGGTCCCCGGGTCCACAGGCAGCAGCTGGCGGACCCTGGGCACAGGGGGGCAACTGTGCAGACCCAGTGAGGCCGCACAAGGCTGTTGGCTGACTGACCAGGTGGTCTCACATTTGAGCGTGCAGACGGTCCAGGCGGAGGGGACTGAATCCAGGAGAGAGCGGAGCAGGCGCCATTGCTCCCTCTCAGGCCCCACCCCCACATACAGTGTCACAATCCAGCGACTGGGTTGCCCTGCACTGGGGAGCGCCAGAGGCTCCACTCTTCACTACGTAACAGCACGCACGCGTGCACAGATAATCCAGGTGAAGGGGAAGCAGCGGAAAGGGCCGGAGTCCAGGAGAGAGCGGAGCAGGCGCCATTGCTCCTTCTCAGACCCCGCCCCCACCTGTAGCGTCACAACCCAGCGACTGGGCTGCCCCACCCTGAGGAACACCTAAGGCTCCACCCCCTCACTATGTAATAGCCGCGACCAGACTAAAACCAAAACAACAACAACAAAAAAAAACCTACCAAAAATAGCTCAAACCAGAAAACAAATAAAAGCCCCAGAGCCAATTCCTCTAAGCAGTGAAGAGATAGCCAACCTGTCAGATGCACAGTTCAAAGCACTGGTCATCAAAATGCTCACAGAATTGGTTGATTTTGCTCACAAACTAGATGAAAAAATGCAGGCTACAATACGTGAAATGAAGGAAGATGCATGGGGAACTGATAGAGATGGAAGGAAAACTGGGACTCAAATCAATGGAGTGGACCAGAAGGAAGAAACTAACAACCAAACAGAAGACGAGGAAGAAACAAGAATTCAAAAAAATGAGGAGAGGCTTAGGAACCTCCGGGACATCTTTAAACGTCCCAACATCCGAATTATAGGGGTCCCAGAAGGGGAAGAAGAACAGCAACGAGTGGAAAACTTATTTGAACAAGTAATAAAGGAGAACTTCCCCAATCTGGCAAAGGAAATAGACTACCAGGACATCCAGGAAGCTCAGAGAGTCCCAAAGAAGTTGGACCCAAGGAGGAACACACCAAGGCACATTGTAATTACATTAGCCAAGATGAAAATGAAGCAGAGAATTCTAGAAGCAGCTAGGGATAAGGGGACAGTCACCTACAAGGGAGTTCCCATCAGACTGTCAGCTGATTTCTCAAAAGAGACCTTACAGGCAAGAAGGGGCTGGAAAGAAATATTTGAAATCTTGAAAAGCAGGGACCTACATCCAAAATTGCTCTATCCAGCAAAGCTGTCATTTAGAATGGAAGGGAAGATAAAGTGCTTCTCAGATAAGGTCAAGTTGAAGGAGTTCATCATCACCAAGCCCTTATTATATGAAATGTTAAAGGGACTTATCTAAGAAAAAGAAGATAAAACTATGACAGTGAAAAGACAACAAACTCATAGCTATCAAGAACCACACCTAAAACAAAAGCAAACTAAGCAAACAGCTAGAACAGGAACAGAACCACAGAAATGGAGATCATATGGAGGGTTAGCAACAGGGGCGTGGGAGGAGGAGAGAGGGGGAAAAGGTACAGAGAATGAGTAGCATAGATAATGGGAAAAAAATAGACAGGGGGAGGGCAAGAATAGTATGGGAAATGTAGAAGCTAGAAAACTTATGACCCATGGACATGAACTAAAGGTGGGAATGTGGGTGGGAGAGGGTGGGTAGGGTGGAGGGGAATGATGGGGGAGAAATGGGACAACTGTAATAGCATAATCAATAAAATATATTTAAAAAAAATAAATAATAAATTAAAAAAATAAAAAAGGAAGACCACAAAGAAATTAGATTTTAAAAATGTACCTCTTAATGGGTTTTAAACTCCAAAATAGTTTTTAAAGCCATTTATTAAAATAGCTTTGGCCCTAAAAAAAATAAAATAAAATAAAATAAAATGTCCTAGATACTCATTTAAGTGTGATTTCATACAATGTTTTATTTTTCCAACTACTGTTAAAATCATTATGTGTGAGTCTGTGAGTGAGACAATTTATATTCTCAGTACTCCATTCTTTTCTTTCCTTGTCATCCATCATTTTATTGTAGAGAAAAAAAAATTCTGTGGAATTTGCCCTGGGCACGACTGACTTTCTTTCCCAGATGATGCTATCTGCCTTGATGAGATCAGACAAAACACTGCTTTTTTGTTTGTTTGTTTGTTTGCTCCATTAACTCTCTGAAGATCACACCAGTTGCCAGCTTTCTGTTCTCATGTTCTTCATTCCTTCACTGATATCACCTCAGGCAGAATTTTCAGTGTAACTCAGATATCTTTCTAAAGCACAGTTATCAAACTTGAGCCAAAGTACATTTTTAGCATACGAAAGTATTACCCGGGGAGCTTGTTAAAAATTCAGGTTTCTGGAAGTCATCCCCAAAGATTCTGATTCACTTGATTGGGGTGAACTCATGGAATCTAAAATTTTAGCAAGCACTGGCTGCTACTCTACTGTAGGAGGTGCTTACCCTGGAGAAACAATGCTTCTAGACTATGGCAATCCTCTGCTTTGCTTCATATGATCACTTCTGGCTAACTGAACATTTCCGTAGCTTCCTTAACAGCTTTAGCACCAGGCTACAGTCTTCCTCTCCACAACATGCCCTACCATTACTCTCCGGGAATTTGACATGCATTTTGATGAGACTTCTAACACTCTAGTCTGAAAACTCATTAAATCCCTCTTGATCACAATATTTAAAATTTATATTTCAGATTTTTGCATCATCTTGAAGTGTTCTAACATTTTACATTCTTACTTTTGAAAACACCCTCACCATATAAAAATATTTTATCCTAACTTTCTTTCCTCCTAACTTTTAATAAATTATTTGTTACTCCCACTCTATAACAAAGTCTTCAGTCTTTCAAACTGCCCTATTTATCCAATCAATCATTGTAATAAAAACCTCCAATTATTCAATGCATATTGTGTGTTAGGCCCTGTACTCAGCATTTAATTGACACCATTTTACAGATACCCTGTAAGATTATTAACCTCATTTTACAAATGCAAATAAGGTTCAGGAGATTCAGTAAAATATCCAAGAATACAAAATTTGTGAATAGAAGAAAATACCCTGCCTGGTGTAGCTCAGCAGATTGAGCATGGGCCTGTGAACCAAAGGGTCACCAGTTCAATTCCCAGTCAGGGCGCATGCCTGGGTTTTGGGCCAGGTCCCCAGTAGCAACCACACATTGCTGTTTCTCTCCCTCTCTTTCTCTTTCCCTTCCCCTATCTCTAAAAATAAATAAAACCTTTTAAAAAAAGAAGAAAGTAGATTTAAAACTGATTGCATGACTGTAAAAAACCCTTATACTGACTGACATAAGATTTTTACACAACTTACATAAAATTGTCAAAACATTAGTTTTTCTTGCCTCTTCTGGACTTTTCATGGTACACACCCACTTTTGCCTATCTATCTTTACTTAAGTATACCATTTTTTCTGAAATATTTTTCAAAATCAGTGAATAAATCAAGACTCTAAATCTTTTTTAATATTTGAAAATCATCTTGTTTTTCCTTCTAGTTGGCACTTTTCATAGACTGACTTCTATGAATTATCTATATACATGTTTCCCCTGAACCAGAGTTTGAAGTCCTGGAGCAAGAAGCAGGTGCTAGAGTAAGAAAAGCTCTCTCTATGGCACAGATGGCAAACACAAGGCCCGTGGGCTGGGCCCTCCACCTTGTTTTATCCACCGAGACCTTGTTTCTACTTGGCAGCAGCGCTGAGCTCCTTGCTCCTAGTCAAGGAATAGTTACATTTATACAGTTTTAAAATTACATCTGGCCCTTTGAAGGAAACCGCTGATGTGACCCCCTGGTGAAAATGAGTTTGACGCCCCTGTTCCATGGAGTCAGACAGACCTTGCTACATATCACCATTCCAGAACTTACTGACCATGTGATCTGAATGGAACACAATGTCTCTAGTCCTTAGTTTATTATTCACCAGAAATATTCTCTCCCACATATGGTCAAGTGCAGGATTAAACAATGTTTTATATTTGATGTACCTGGATTAGCACCTTAAGTACAGCTCATACAATAAATTCTGAACTATAATCTGCCTGCCACTGATTCTTGCCTCTCACCCCTAATACTTGTCAACAAAAAGGAGATCACATCTATCACATGTAGCGAAATGTAGGAAAAGTCAGTTTTAGCAGGAGCTGTAGAAACAGTTTCTTGTAGATGTGGTACAAAACAAACAAACAAACAAAAATAAAAACCCTTTATCTCAAGCCCATTGCTTAATCCTTAAGGGAATATATTTTGTTTTAAATTAGACTTGATATATTTGCACAATATTTCCTTAATTAAAATAAATAAATAAAGTTTTGACTTTACAAATTGGGGAAAAAATCTCTTCAATGTAATCACATTTTATTTAGCATATTTATTTGAGTTAGTAAGAACTAGAGGGTTTATGATTAAGTTCTATATTCATATCCTTTTCCAACAAAATGAATATGCATGTATAAATCTATTATACCAAAATGCCAGTCACATCTTTGCAAGAAATTTAAATGTTTCCCCATAACTGAGCATGTGATACTAATTGCAGAAGTCAACCCAACCCACAGTATCTCAACATGAGTGTCAATGCAGAGTTAATAATTTTGGGCTAAATAACAGGAGAATCAGCTATTTCCCAAACCATAAAATTGAACACTTATGAAGGCCTTATTCACCCACTGACAAATTTCTTATAAACTATGTTATACATGGAAAATTTTATTTGCCAGTTATGTGAGTTTTGTATGTTTACTATATCTGAAATTTCTTTTTAAAAATATAATGTCATTGCTTTATAATTGTTTTCCAAGAAAATAGAGGGAGTTCCTGGTCACAAGTGCATTACGTGAATAACACAGCTGTAAGTGAACACGTCTAACTGGCCACATGGAACTTCTCAGTCATGCAGCTAACTGAAACTAACCCCCTAAAATACACCTAGTTTCTCAATGCCAGATTCAATTTCTCCAAAAGGTTGCTTGTGTGTATCAGTGTCCTGCCCCTCTTTTCTGAACAGTTTATGCCTTCTAAGGTTGTGGCACTGTGGCAGATTATTTTTCTCCTGTTATTATGGAACAAAACCCAGTGAAAGCCTGAAGCCAATATAACTCATTATTATATCATTTTTCAGGGGCAGGATAATACTCAATTCCATTAAAGGACAGCTTTTCAATGTCAGGAGTCCAGAGGGTTGTTACAATTGGATTTAGCCTCCTGTCCTAGTCCAAAGGAAACAATGTGGCCAACATCCTACCACCATTTGGGAAGAGACATCATGTTGTTTGTTGCTGGAATGGTTTACAAGAATGATCTAATTCCAGAGATTATTTGCTTCAGCATCAGCATTCAAAAGCTAGGGTTAGGTTCTTCTTCTTTTTTAAATTTTAGTAATGGGAGTATAAAAGTTACATTTTAAGGATATAATCTATTTATATTTTCAGGGATCTAAGAATGGTCAAGAGTAGACCATAACTTTATATTCTAAGACTTAGAACATGACTGAGTAATGTTGTATTTTAAATACATAGAGATATATCTAAAAACAAGATAAACAATGAAGATACTTATGCAAATAAATATCTTTACCCAAATATATGCCTTAATTCTGTAAGTTCTTTTTCTTTGATCTGAAGGTCATCTTCTAATCTTTCTATTATGATGACATAAGATTCACTGACCTTCTTCTTCCATTCATCTAAAAAGAAATGAAATAGATTTATAGCCGTGTTTTGCAAAATGTAGACACAGATCATAACATAGAAGTAATTAAAACTCTGTTTTTCATGCTAAATTCTACAATACTTAATTTAAATTACTGTGAGTTTAAAATGCAGATGTTTACATTTAAAATACAATCATATGGCATTGTAGTAATTAAGAACCCATTTGATATAAGATAATATATTTACATAAAAGAATATATTTGACTTATTTCATTTTATTTAATTGCATTTTAATTATAGCAATCTCCAGTTTCTAGAAAAGAGCTTTTAGGTTCTAAATATGAGGTACTTAAGATATAACTCTAAAATCCCTATATTCAGCAGTATTACAATTTTTTTCTACAACATTACACCTAGGAACTAATAACACATTTTTGTAAGAAATTTGTTTTCTTTAAAGATTTTTCAAAAAGATACTTTGAATTCAGTTAATCTTCACAACACTTTTGTATAATACATTGTTTTATTGTCCATGGAAAAATTAACAGATATTCTAAGGAAATGTTAATTATCTACAACTATTATTGAACCATGTTACATTTAAGGATATAAAATAATTACCAGTGCAAGTTTGGGTTGGTCTAGATTTATAATTTCCCATTTGTTAGATGATTCTTCTTTTCCCCAGTGCAGTTCCTCACGTTACAAGATTCCAAGTTCAAGTGCAGTGACAGTCCAGTAGAAAATACTTTGATAGTCTGGCTAAAAATAAGCAGACTGCCAAATGGAATGTCATGCAACAATGACAAAGAACAAAGTAGTATGTACTTTCAAGGGTAAAAGCATAAAGGAGACTAATCAGCCTGTTTAAAAGAGCTGTATAACAAATAAATAGTAAATGTTTCAGTAAAATTATTTGCATCCATCAGTTGATTACCTAACCTTATATACCTTTATGGGCCATTTCTTTAATAGGTATATCTAGAAAGTGGTTCAGTTACATATAGGGTCTACAAAGAGCTATTGAAACTACTTAGGATCTTCTCTCAGGGTCGTTTTCTCCTGAGTCAAAGTCATGGCAGTAGGAAAGGAATGACTGGTAATAGAATTAATCTCTATACTCTATATAAACAATGAAAATCTGTATCCTATGGCATGTTACTAATGGAAATGATTATAAGCTCAGGATACAATGAAAATAGAATGAAAAACCCAGAAGGAAAAGTTACCTGATTTTTAATACTTTTTTTAACACTTTATTTTTATTGTTAACACTATTACAGATGTTCCCATCTCCCACCACTTTGCCCACCTCCATCGAAGCTCTGTTATCCTTTTCTTCTGGCCATCAACACACTGTTGTCTGTGTCTATAGGTCATACCTATACGTTCTTTGCCCAATGCCCTCACCTTCTTTCATCCAACCCCCCGTATCCTCCCCTCTGACAACTGTGAATCTGTTCCAAGTATCCATGCTTCTGTTTCCATTTTGTTCATTAGTTGATTTTGTTCATTAAATTTATATACTTCTTTTCTATAATATAATTTTGTCTAGAAAGTATAAATTTTAATCTTGAAATTTATCTTCAGGGGTCATAGTTTGAATGTAATAGGTATAGATTTCATAGTTCTTATAGTTGAGTCTTCAAATAACTATTTCTGTTTAAAGTAAATGCTTAGATAAATTTGATTCCCCACAACTTTTTCTCAGGAAAGGTAATTTACGTTCTGGAGGTGGGGCTTCAATACTAATAAAATATGATGGGGGACCCAAGAAAACCCCTAGAATTATCTTCTGGAGGCAGATTCCCTTGTAGTATAGCCTTCTTCAGCTAGGTGAGTGTTCGAGGAACACATTTGTATAATGTGCCAGCTGGTGTTATTGTGAGAGGCTATGTTGGGCTTCAGTGAATTTTTCTGAAGACTCTTTCAACTCCATTTGCTCATTTCATGATGGGTGATTTATGAGTGCCCCTGCCCACACTGCATTGAGTGTTTAGCAGTTTTTGACCCCAAAAATGGAATGACCCCTGTGCCCTACCCTCCCTATGCTTCACCCTATCTCACCCCAAGCAACTTTTTTTGTTTCTATGAATGAAAAAAGTCCTCAAAGAGAAACAATCTGCTGATGTGGAAGAGGTGAAAAAAAAATGGTAGAAGCGTTAAAAGGCAACAAAATCAAGTTCAAAAACTGTGCTGAGCAGTGGAAAAAGCATCTCCATAGGTGTACTGCATCAAATGCAGAGTATGCTGAAGGAGTATGCTGAAGGAGACCCAGTTTAAACATGTAAGAATAAATACACTTTTTTAAATAAATAAATTCCAGGTTTTTGGTGTCTCCCTGTTAACAATGAGGAGAGAGAGAGAAAGACCTGAGCCAGGAGGCCTTTTTTCCCCAGCCTCAGTTCTTGTCTCACTGCAAGAGACGAATTAAAACAAGAGACAAATGTATAATGGAAACAAGATAGTTTATTTATACACTTGAGCTAAAGCCACAAATGGGCACTTGGCTAATCTGAGTGCCCCAACTATTGGGGTTTGGAGTTTATGTACCTCCGCTGACTTCTAGAGGTACCCTCCCTTCTCCCTTCTAAATCTTGGGAATAATGTACAGCTACAAGGCTTTCTTTCTCAGTTAGTAAAAATTCTTTGTCTTAGTTAGTAAAATTGTTACAGAGGCCCCCTTTCCCAGTACATAATCTCAAGGACTACCCTCCTTCCTCCTGCTTGTGATGTTCAGGACACCCAGCAATCTTAGTAAGATTGTTACAGAGGCTTCTTTCTTAGCACAGTCTTAAGGACTCTCCCCTCCCTCTGTACTATTTGCTTGCATTTGCTCAGTAAACCCAGCCATCTTATCAAACTGAGCTCAGCACTGCTGAGTTAATTGGTGATACATGTTTTCCTTTTGCTTCCAGCCTCCCGTGTTAAGTTCTTTGTTAGATTGTAATGGTGAGGGCCCTGCCTTTATTTCCCCTCTGGCCACTCATTCCTAGCTGCTACTTAACACCCCCTTGTATAGTTGGAGAAGTAGGTATCTTGACTTCATGGGAATCTCTGTCCTCCACTAGATATAACTCTCCTTATCTTTCTTCATCAGTACATGGCGTCCTGGCTGTTGATGGTTTCTATACTTTGGGAGTCTCTGTTTACTTGGTCTATGCATTCTGTTTTCTTTGCTTGAAGGCCAGGCATCAGTCAGTTGTACCTACAGCTTTCTTTCAGAACTGTGTGACCCCCATCTTCTCAGGTCAGAGTCTTTGTATTCCCCAGGAATTCTGCCCTCAGGACCATTGGATTAGGCACCTGACTTCTCAATGCTTTTCTGTCCTGAAGATCATACTAGCTAGTTTTCTTTTAAAGGCTTGCAATTTCCCAAGGCTGTATCTTGGAAAGTACTTCACAAGCTATCTCTTCCCTCAGATTTCCTTAAAAACAACCCACGGTTGATATATCATTAATCTGGAGTGTCAGGGGTGAGAGGCAGGACTCTAGGCCTTCCGGACCACATCTAAGTGTATGTATTTCTCTCTGTCTTCCTTTCTCATTTCTCTCTCCACCATCTAAGATCTTCCACCAGCATATTGTGTGTGTGTGTGTGTGTGTGCGCGCGCGCGCTCGCACGCATCACCTCCATCAATGAAGGAAAAGCTAGCTCATACCACTTTGCATTGTCTCTTCAAATTTCCTGTTTGGGACATAACATAAAAATTGATACACAAATTTTTAAGATTTTTCCTTTGATTTTCAAAAATCTTTTTGTTTTTCCCCAAAGGTTAGCTTTTACAAATGAAAGCTTTAGTTGTCAAAGCTACTTATTTTTGCTGTGAGTTTGAAAATCCAATCAGCATCTCAATTGAGTTTTTCCACACCCTGAGGCAATAAATTTTGCTCAGAAAAGGGAGAATAGCAATATAAAAAATGTATGAAATGATAATATTAATACCTAAAATATTAAATATCATTGAACTACATAAAAATTTCCTAGTTTTAAGGGCACAAAATCTATAAACCCATTTTAAGAATGGGGATTAATCCTCCTGAGTGCCTTTATCGAGGTGAAACAAAGGCTGAAGCAAGTAAATGATCCAGGATAACACTCCTGCTTTTCTTTCTAAAGAATGCTGGAGAGAATCCACGTGGAAGCAGGAAATGTTGTCCCCAATACTCAGTGCATTTCTGGAAAAACTACTTCTCTCTGCCCTAGGTTGGCCATATGCTCTAAACTGAATTCTACTCATCCCAGTTCTGAGACTTCCAGAAGTGTGGACGACATTTTAATTCATATATTATCAAAAACACAACCTCATTACAAAAGTATTTATCTTCCCACACTTTGGATGGAGCCAAGGTTTCTGTTTATTTACAAAGTGTGCTGCTACGTAAATACACTTTGTAAATAAACAGAAACCTTGGCTCCATCCTCAGAAATTCTGATTGAAAAGACCAGGAGTAGGGCCCAGAAATCTGAATTTTAACAGACACTAATGATTCTAATGTAGATACTACTTGGGACATACTTTGAGGGACACTATGTTAAGGTTGCTTAATGTGAGATGCCTACTTACTTGAAGGTTTTTGAGCCTTCGAAACCCCTATAAGAGAAGAAAGTCCTGGAGTAAAGACAAAAAGAAGATTGTTTCATGTTTTTAAAGAGTTCTATCCTGTGGTAACATTGGGGCAATAGATGATTGGTCTGTGCATGTACAGTCCCATATTTTAAAGATGATTCACAAAAAGCGGAAGCAACCAAGATGCCTTTCGTAGGAGAATGGATAAACAAACAAATTGTAGGTATATCCATACAGTAGAATATTATTCAGCAATAAATAAAATGAAATACCAAACCAAGAAAAGTTATGGAATAATTTTAAATGAATAATGCTAAGTGAGATGACCCAATCAGATAAGGCTGCATATTACATAATACCAACCATAGTTGGTATTTCAGAAAAGGCCAAACTATAGACACAATAAAAAGATCAGCAGTTTCCAGGAGGAGGGGAGAAGAGAAGGGGTGAATAGTTGGAACACAGGCAATCTTTAGGTTACTGATATTATTCTGCAAGATACTGTAATGACAGATACATGACATTATGCATTTGGAAAAACTCATAGAATTGTAAAACATGAAGACTTTAGTTAATACTAATGTATCAATACCATTTCATCAAGTACCATTTCATTAATACAGGTGTTAATAATAAGAGAAACTGTGGAGGGTACAGGGTGGGGAAAGGAAGAGGTACATGGTAACTGTACTTTCTGCTCAATTTTTCTATAACTCTAAAGCTGTTTTTATAAAAGGTGTATTAATTTTTAAAAAACTAACAAAAATATAAACTAATTAATAAATATGATAAAAATACTATTCCTTAACAGGAAAATTTGAATTTTTTCAAGGAATATTTATAGCATAAAAAAGTCTTTTCTAAGGAGGCTAAGTACTAGTAAGCATTTTTGTTCTTTTACATTTGCTTGATATTTTTTTTTCCGTTCAAAATGTCAGAGTAGATTTAGTAAATACCTTATTTCTTCAATTCTTCATTTTTGATCAACTTTCACTTTCTATTGAATTGCCTAAATCTAACATTAATGCCTCCATCTTTTCAACTGATTTATCAGACTACTTCAGCACATACGATAGACATGTTCTAATACTCCTTCAATAAGCCTATTTACATTCTTTCTGAATTCCTTTATTTTGGGTTCATATGATTTATTTATCCCAATCTACACTTGTGCATCTGCTATTTATATTTTATACTAGTCTCTTCATAAATATTTAAAAGGATTCTTCCAAGATGAAAAAGATAAAAATTGACCTTGATACTTCTTCACTTTTATGATTCCAACAGAGAAATTATAAAGACATGTATCCCATAAAATCTGACTGATGCACTTGGAACAATTCTTATCACATTTAGGAGTGTGAGTTCATTTATACTTAAATCCTAGATCACTCTTTCATTGCGAATGGATTCTTATTAACATGTTTCCAAATTTGAGGGAAGTTTAGATTTTTGATGTTACATCTGGTTGACAAACAATTAAGATAATCATTGCTTTAAACAAAATTAGGCATAATTACTGATTGGTATATATTTACATTTTTTCTTCCTTTTAATAAACATTAAATTATATTAAAACGAAGTTGCACAAAAAGAAAACAGGATTGTCTAAGAGGTCTGCAAATATTCAACTTTAAAACTTCTTTGATTTCTTTTTGAACAATATATTTCTGCATTATAGCAAGCATAATTTGGAAGATTCTTATTTGTCAAATAAGTTTCCTTTCTTTTCTACTGGAATATCTGTATTTATTGTATGTTGGATGAAATTGCAAATCACCATTATGAATATGAACACTGTTGAGATAATATTAATATTAATCTTACAAATGAATAGGACTTGAGAGTATAGGTATAATAATCAAAGTAAATGTGAAAAAATCAGTATCACAGTAATTTGAAACAGGTGTTCTCAGTATCTCTGTGACAGTATATTAAAGAAACAATAAAACATTCTTATTATTTTTATTTCCAATTTACAATACAACTAAAAATACAAAGACTGTTATGTTTGCTGTGCTTTCCTTTGCTGCTGGGTGAATGTGAAGTAAAGTTTATTAAATAATTTAAATTATATAGCGATGAGTCATATCTGTCATTGGCTGAGACTTTTCTTTTTTCCAAACTCATCAGACTTTTTTCAATTGTTAGTTCAGCTCTTCATTGATTCATTCATTAATAAGCATGTACTGTATATATCAAGCACTACAAAAATCTCATGGGGCCCAGGAATAGAAAGTAAACAGGCAATTGCAATAAACCATTTGTCCTATGATAGCAATATTCATGATTATGAGAAGGGGCATTTAATAAAGCCTACATTCCAATGGGAAAAATTTTTCTTTGAAGCATTAAAACCTTTGAAATAATCTAAACTTCATGACTTGGGGCACTTCCAATCCTACTTCATCCTTCCTTCTCCCCCTTAAAAGTCAGTCAGCCTGCTAGGGAAATAACAATGTGTTGTAATTTAGTTCAATTAATAACTAATTGTCGTCTTTGGGCAAACAACGCTTCCATGCCTAAGATTTGTCATTTATTAAAAGAAAAATGTGAAGGAAAAAGCAAAAGTAGCTAGTTCTACTTACAATGAGTTAGTCTTATTTTCACTTACCAATTATCCACTTAATGGTTGCTCCTCATAGTGAAAGTAAAATAATTAGATGTAGGTAGGTCAGATTATTTAGAGGTTCAAAGTGGACCTATATAACATGTGGTTGTTGTGAGCCTGCTGAGTGATTCTACATGACCAGTTCTTTGCTCAGTCCCTTTAAGCAGAAACAATCTCAGTAAGTAGTCTGTCCAAGCATAGCTATCATTATTTTTGTTACATATCCTCCGATATCAAAGTGGGAGAACAATGAAAATGGTTATAGTGCCACACACCTTTATGCATGCTCCCCTCCTGTCATCCTCCTGTATCATATCAGTGTTAGAAATGCCATCAGCCTTTGGCAGGTACTCAAAAGTTCATGATCTCCCTTCTGTTTACATAGTTCAGCGAAACATCCCACCAATTAGAACTGACATTGGCTCGATCGTATAGTTTTCTATCCATTTTATACTTTAGTTGTGGGAATAGCCTGGCTTTCTTTGCAGCTGAGATGTTATAGTATGTAAAATCTTGAATAACCTGAATAGAAATTCAAGGGAGTGCTATGATTAAATTAGTATAAAACTGTTGGATGTACAAAAAACTCAACTTATACCCATAGCCCTGTCTGTAGGGCCACATAGATTTTTGATTTCTGCTTGCAGGGATTTTGTCTCTGAAGCCAATTATGAGGGGATTTGCTATAGCAAGTCATGTTTAAGAGCATCCCTAATGCCAGGAAGACTTTCAATCATAAACCCAAGTTAAGCTCTTCCAATTTTATATAGTCAACCAAGGTCCTGATAGATTTTTACTTTATTGGTATACAAATAACATTCTTTCCTCACCCAGTATTCAAGTTTAATAATCATATATATATGCATATATATAAATTTTTACATTTTCAATTAAAATTTGTGAAATAGATACACATGTTTTTGTTACAATTTTACTCCCGTTTAAAATATGGCTTATCAAGAGTAGGCTATAATTGTTGTGAATTTCAAGGCAACTTGTTCTCATACATGTAAAGCATTTTTAAAAATTGCCACCACATTTGCAATAAGTATATATCATACTTTCCTAGTCTGGAAAAAGTACTACTATTATTGCCCATATCTCCCATAAAAAGTTGTAGAGTTGTATGCCTACTTTAGGACCTCCAAGCAGTCTTTACCAACTTTATAAACTATTTGGACAACTTTTTCATTGTTGTTCTCTTTGTATCTGTACCTGATTTGTTTCTTGAACCCATAATTGTGGTCATTGAACTTCATGTTAATATGAAAAAATGTGAATTAGTAGATTTAGCTCCATCTAAAAACCTAAAAGAAACCCCTGTAATTAATACTAGAGAGAATTACTCTGAATTACAGAGTGATAGAAATTGCAATCAAAGGTATTAGAAGCTCTTCTGTCCTGCCTAAGGGCCCCCACGTTTTCCACAGTCCTAACCTTATCATTTAAGATCAGAACGCCCTGAGATCTAAATCAGATGATGCCAAAACACTTCTAATTCAGTATCTCTGATGCCTAAGTTTATTCGGTAATGATGGAATATACTGGACTTAATAATTAAGTCTTCAGTCTAAATCTCTAAGTTGGCTTACTATGTGATACCATTTCCTAACAGCTGCCCAGAGTTTCCCAAGTTGAAGTGGAAGTCTGATTACACAATAGTTACCTAAAACTGTCTCCATATTTGCTCACTCCCATATGCAGCCAGGGGGAGACTTATAGAGCCTGTGGTAAAGGGCTACCAGATATTTGGAATGTGTGAGGCCCTTAGGTGTATCAGAATAAGAGATGAATACATGTCATAATATTAGGGCTTAACAAATTTATTCCCTCATCATCTTCCTGAAACTTTTATTTCCCTTCACGGTGAAAGGCATTCATCTCATTTAGCTACACAATACTTAATTTACTAGCTAAAAACAATGGTTTTCTATGTACCTTCTAAAGACCATATCTTCTCTCTTTGAACTATTCCATTATACCATTTCTTCTAGAGAGTTTGGCTATGTACTATTTGTACATACCCAATCATCTTGAAATGACATGTAAGGGATGTGTTCTTTAATGTTATTAAGGGTGGTTATCTCTACTCCTTTTTGATGACCAAACATATTTATATTTAACGATTATGTACTATAATTCTATGTGCACACACATTATATATACCTACATATACATACATTGTGTTTATATACACATATGGAAACTATTATCTATGTTATCATCATATATAAACACACAGGGTCTGGCAGAAGTAATGCCTCTTTGACTGTGGTTGGTAGGGAAATAATATGGGTGTAATAATTTAGAGTTTTAATTTGCATATTTCACCTAAAATGTCATATGGTGTGCTTGAGCATGATATTGTCATGTTATAGAATTACACGGTTATGATTTTGTAATAAAATATTTTGTAATAAAAATGGGTGTTATTTGTGCTGGACCCTGTACGTGTGTGTGTATATAATATCAAAACGTCAAGAAAATAAAAGGCAGAAAACTGTACTTGAATACCAATTAAAATAAAAATAATAAATTCTGAAAAAAAGAAAACAAACTGATAACACTCATGTCCTACTATAAGTTAAGACTATATGAATGGAATTCCTACTGCTAGGAAAGCACCTATTAAGGAAGATGGAATTAATGTCTTTATATTTCCTGTTAGTCTGTGAGCAACTTAAAAGCAGGAATTGTCATATTTATTTTTGCATTCCCAAGACTAGCATAGTACCTGGTTGACTTTACACACACACACACACACACACACACACACACACACACACACAGTGCATATTATGTATGTATAGACATATATGCATATTCTATGTATTATATGCACACATATATGCATATCTGTATATAATATGTATATGTAGGTATACACATATCTTTCTTTAATTGTTTTGGATTGAATAGAGTTGAATTAAACAGAACAAAACTGAATTGAACTGAACCAATTGAATTGAGCATCATTGATCCCTTCAGCAAGGGAAATATTGCTAAGTTCTTGAAAAAAAGGTAAAGTGACTATAGATGAAGCCATCACCAATTCTGCAGACAAAAACAGCAATGTTTTAAAATTTCATGGAAGGATAATTCAAATAATGCTTATTCTCTTTATTTTCCTAATCTTTCATTTAAAATTTACCTATATCATAGGAGGTTTTTGCATTATTTGGCATTACTAGCATTAGTCATTTATACAAGGTATATGATGCTACAGCAATAATGTACAAATAAGACTTTCAGGGAGCTTTTAAAAACTACAATTACCAGGAACTATTTATGATCAATTAAATCAGAAATTGCTGGGGTTAGGCCCTTGAATTAGGAAAAAGCAAAACAAACCTCCAGCAGTGATTTGAACATAGCTTTTTCATAAGTGTAAGGAAGGATCCTTGCCAGAAAAAAATTGTAATTTAATTTGGTACTGGAAAATACAATTTACTCTACAAAATAGCTTTTGATGAGTGAAAAGAATGGTGCAAAAACCATGTACCATATAAGTTAAGAAGGGGAAAATGTTATATTGGGCAGGCTACAGACAAATTTTTGAATATACCAGATTTGAAATAGGCCTTGCTATTTGTGAAGTTTTTAAAATCTTAAAGGGAACAGAAATAAGTATTTAATATTAAGCATACAATAAATTGAGAGCTTGGACACAATTTAAATAATTATATCACTTCAGAGGATTCAGACAAATTATTACAATGATGTTAATTGTACAATGAATATCAATAATTTAAACTATTGCTCTACACAGTAAAACAAATTCAACAAAACTGATGGAACCCAAATAATTTAAACTTCATCTCATTTTTTCTTTCTTTCTTTTTTTAAAATATTTATTTATTTATTTATCTTTAGAGGGGAAGGGTAGGAGAGAGGGAGAAGGAGAGAAATATCAATGTATGGTTGCCTCTTATGTGTCCCATGCTGGGAATTGGCCTGCAACCCAGGCATGTGCCCTGACTGGGAATCGAACCGCGATCCTTTGGTTCACAGGCCCGCGCTCAATCCACTGAGCTACACCAGCCAGGGCTCATTTTTTTCTTGAGATTAACAATTGATTAGACTAAGTTAGGCAAAGTTGTAAATACTAAATGACTGAAAAATTACATAAAGTGGCAGCAATGGTGGGAAATAGGAACGGGATAGATAGTAAGCATTTCATGAGAAAAAAGGAAAGTCAAATCAAAAGAACTTAGAAAAGCTAAAAATCCATATTTATTGGAGGTCAGAAACACCAGGGGCATAGCAAAAGCCAGTGTTCTACCAGTGAGAGGAATATGCAAATTACATATGAATTCATGGTACATTAAGGCAAAACATACACTGAAGAAAGTTAGTGTTTTAAAAAGGCATTATTTTATAACTAGAATCATAAAAATTTTGCTTATTAGTTTATTGAAGTTACATTTGAAATGTAGTATTCAATGTTAGACACTTACCTTACTAATACAGTGAAAAAAAAAAGGTGAAAGGAAGAAAACTTTTCTTAGAAATGTAGAAATGGATTATGAGCCCTGGCTGGTGTAGCTCAGTGGATTGAGCGCGGGCCTGTGAACCAAAGGATCGCGGTTCGATTCCCAGTCAGGGCACATGCCTGGGTTGCAGGCCAGTTCCCAGCATGGGACACATAAGAGGCAACCATACATTGATATTTCTCTCCTTCTCCCTCTCTCCTACCCTTCCCCTCTAAAGATAAATAAATAAATAAATAAATATTTTAAAAAAAGGATTATGAAATACATTTGTCCTGGGTAAAGAGAGAACTGCCTATATTCTCTAAATGCTCCTTTAATAATCTCAATAACATTTCTTTAATAATCTCAATAAAATTTCCTAAGTATCATACCTGAATGGGAAACACATTCTCACCAACGTAGAACAAGTTTTTGTTTTTGTTTTTTGTTTTTTTTAATTTCAAATTTCAAAAGGTGTTCTGGTAAGTTTTATCAACCATTCCAGTCTCAATTTGCCCTGTGGTCTTTGGTGTACATCACAGGTGGCAAACACAAGGCCTGTGGGCTGAATCTGTCCCTCCATCTTGTTTTATCTGGCCCAGGACCTTGTTTCGACCCAGCAGCAGCACCGAGCTCTCGTTTAACTGTTGAGTAGTTACATTTATACAGTCCTAAAATTACATTCGGCCCTCTGAAGGCAACTGTAAGGCTGATGTGGCCCCCTGGTGAAAATGAGTTTGACAGCCCTGATGTACATATATCTTGACTTTTGGTTTTAGTGCAGATCATAGTGAGTTTATAGTGAACCGGAAACTGAGCTAAAATGCTGTTCAATTTTTATACTTTGCCCTATGTTGTGCTTTATGCTTAAGTAGAAAATTATATTCTGTTTTTATTTACTGGAAAACTTTGAAGATTGTTTCATTGCTTTAGTTAATGTCTGACTATGAGCTATAAAATATGCATTTATGTAAAAATTTTGGTTGTTACTGATGTTATATTTTTACTAAATGCCTTAAAAGAAAAGGTTTATGCAGTGTAGCTAACTACATACATTCTTCTTTCTCTTTAAATTGGATTGATATAATAGTATTGTGTCTGATGTCATTTTTATATCAATAAAAAAGCCACCTATATACTGAAATTTTAGTTCAGCACAGATGATGGTAAAGTCTTATAAAGAAAAAGGGTACAGCTATAAAGAAAAAGGGTACAGCTATTCATGTCTAAATAAAAACAATTCCCAGAAATACATGTTTAAATATAGAACATAACATACAGGTTTAAACAGTAAAGTTTTAAGATCAATATAACTTTTTTATTGTGTTATACATAAGAATTTTTGAGATACAAGCAAATTATTTTAAAAACATCTTTGCAAAGTTGAACTCTTTTCTTTACCAAATGCTAGCCATTATTGCTGAAACCTCCTTATTGTACAATCCTGCTATTTCAAAGACTACCAAGATGTAACCGTATTTATTTTGCTCAGTAATTTTCAAAAACACATGGAACCAAACCTCAACCCTCAACCCAAAATATAGTTAGCATTGGATACCTATTATTCCTTAAATCCTTTCTAAAACAAACTTATTAGGAGTTCCTGCTATGACGATGGTGCATTTTGTGCACCTCTTGGAATAAATAATGTACAGGAATCATTCAAATGCATATTCAGTGGGAAGCCATCTGGCTCTATGTGAATATATGAATATTTTAGTTTGCTCAGCAAGTCAAAAGTAAAATCTGGCACTTGGGATTATCATGTAGATTTGTGAGAGTACTTATAGAAAAGTTTGCTTCTATAAATCAATGATTGACACATCTATTAAAGCATAGTTTCTTTCATCATGGAATTGAGTCTACTTAAACCATGTACCATATTGCTTGGTTTGGAAGTCATCATAATTCAACTTGAATTGTAACATGCAATGTTTCATTAAAATAGTTGCAATAAAAATAAATCTTGGCATTGGGTTGGAATTAATAGGTTTTTGCAGTGGACACCATGACATGGCACCCAGATCTTTCTTCAGAAAAGACTTATTACCTCATCCACTAGGAGTACTGTCAGTAAAGCGCTTTCAGCTGTCAGCCCCATTCACTAATTGCCTCAACCACAGATTGCTATTTTACCCAAGATACTCTATCCCAAGGTGCCCACATCAATAAAGATTATGTGGTATAAATTGTGGACTCTCAGGTTGAACTCAGCACAGTGCTGAAGTGCCATTCCAGCATCAGAACTCCTCCTGGAGACTATCATTGGGCCTCTATTGTAGTCTGATTTCTCCCTCCTGCGAGATCCTGCTTCTGTTCCCTTCCTTGCACAATTATTAGTCCTAGGGCACTCCTTAAGAAATATAATACATTTCAAACTCCATCTCAGATTCTACTTTCCAGGAAATTTAACCTGTAGTCATTATCTAACCCTACATCTTATCTAAAACAAGAAATTCTTGAGAAAACTCTTGGTAAATCTTTCAGTGTCTTTCAGTCACTTTGCACAAACGCTTTTGGTATCGTGAAACTTTATTATGTCATAAAGCAACTCGCTCTATTATTGGGCAAATTTATTCCTAATACATTAATGAATTAAAAGACATGTTGATGCATACTCACAATTTATGACAGATAAACATATTTAATATTTTTGAGGAAAATACTTTGGTAATTAGAAATGCAGATTTGAGAGTTGATACCACATTGATGTATGAGAACATATGACATCCCAAATAAGTGAATTTGAGTAGAGAAAGCTAAGCCCAAAGACCTGTGACCTTCCGACAATATGAAGGAAGAATGATGATGAGGAACAAGTTAAGGAGACTTGAAAAGACTGACAAGGAAGTTAGGAAAAACACCAGTAGTGTGGGCTTTACTGAAGCTAAACAGAAAATGTATTTCAAAGAAGGAGTGATCAGCTGAGACAAATGCTACTGAAAGATGAGAACAAGAAACAGTACTGCATTTGTCAAAATGGAGAGCACTGGGAATCCTCAGAAGAACAAGTTCAGTGGAGTGGGGTTGGGAGCTAAAAGCCTGATTGAACCAGGTTATAGGGCAGACACGAGAAAAGGCATTGGAGAATGGAAGTGCAGACATTATATGCTGTCCAGGAATTCACAGGTATCTGGAAGACATTCTGAACATGAATGGGGCTTAGAATAGAGGTTGGGCTAATGTTGTGTATATCTAAAGGGGAAGCAAAATTCCAGCTGTCATCTGCTTATATACACTAAATATAAAAATGTTTTCTAAAAAAACAAAACCAAAAAGCATGTGTGGTGAAGGGACTGCAGACTATCACCAAGCAAAAGTTCACAGAGAATGAAGCGTAGCATGTTAGTAGCATGTTGGGATGGGAATCACCATCCCAAAAGGCAGTGTTAGGGGAGCACTACAGGATATAGAGACCAAGTCAGTGAAACAAGGTTGAGATGGCCAC
Organism: Glossophaga mutica; assembly: GCA_039655065.1. Taxonomy (NCBI): domain Eukaryota; kingdom Metazoa; phylum Chordata; class Mammalia; order Chiroptera; family Phyllostomidae; genus Glossophaga; species Glossophaga mutica. Next base: position 54,266,864 of record CM077307.1, on the reverse strand, counting down.
AGTATTCCCTTTTCCCTCAAAGCTCAGTTCAAACTCAATGCCAATCTGTGAAAATATAATTCCTTTGCAGTGTCTCTGCAAATTCACTTTCATGCATGTATAATATGCATGATAATTTGTTATGACTGCACATAAAAGGGTGATATATAACAGTAAATGGTGTATTGAACAGGGTTGAGAGAAGCGGAAGGATTTTGGTTATGTTTCAATGTGCAGACAGCACTGACTTGAACAACTGAATGAAAAAGATAATGGAAAAGTATGTGAGGCTTCATGAATGACTTCTAGGTTTTTGTCTTGAACAATTCGGTGGATGATTTGGATATTTATGTAGATGAAAAGATCATCAGGATTGATAAAGAGAAGAGCACTATATATAATGCTAGAATTCAGTGTTGAACATATTATGATGGCTAATATAGGATAGATAAAGAAAACCTCAAAAGCATTGCAAATGAAAATAAATGAAACTGTATCCTGATGATATAATATGGCTAAAAGAAGTTTTGCTTTCCCTGTATTTTTTTATCTTTTGGGAAATTAACGGCATGTTTGTAGTCTATAGAGATATGGAGATAGATTGCAGATACTAGAAACACGGATAATTTTGTAAATTGCTCCTTCTCTGGAAAACTTACAGCAAATATTTCTTTTGCATGTAAACAGCTGCAGTTGTAACAAGTAAAAAAAGACTTTCTCTAAAATGTTATACTTTCTACCTCTCTTCTCATAGGCTGCTTCCACCCACAGCCTTTGATTTGACTGGATAATGGTTAATTAGAAAGTATCAACTTTAAGCAATTATGAGTGATGATCTTTCTTACTAAATTTCATTAAAAATTGATTCCAGTGATATGTAAGTAGTAAATTTTAGAAGTTAATTTATGACCTTGTCAATGTGCCTATACACTTAAAATCTGTACTTGGGCCACTTGTTATGATCATAATTATTTCTTTGTATAGTCAAAGTTTTCTAGTTCTAGATTTTATTAAAAATGTTTAAAACTTCTCAGAAGAACACCATATCGGTGAATATAATTTACATTCTCAAACCCCAAGGCTAAAACTAATAGGAAAGAAACCAATCATGTAAAACTTCATTTAGTAGTGCAACATTTCACAACCTGCAAAAGGGAATACTTACTTGATTTCCAGAGTTGTGTTTTTTTTTTTTTTTTTTTAAATGCCTCAAGATGTAAATGCTTTAATTTTTTTCTGGGCAATGTGATACTGTCTTATAATGAAAACTAACTTGAACCATCTGAATATTCTGCAGGGAGAAAAGAATAGTCACTAGTGAAGGAAAAAAGTTTAAAACTCATTTATATTACTTAGCCACAGTGTAGTTGTAGCACAGATTTTAAGAGCCTTTAAGTATTGGAGATTGAACAAGATGATCTGAGTAACACACTATAGAACAATGCCCAAAGAATATAGACATTAGAGTTTAGATTGTTTCAGTGATGCATTGAAGCACAATTGAAGGAATATAATTCTGGCACAGAGAGCTGGGAAATGACAGCAGATGGATTGCACCAGTCTGCAGCAATCAGAGATAAATTGCTGTTTGAATGGTTGAATTTTATGCTTTGGAAGGCTACTAGATTCTTTCAGCCAGAGGCTGCAAAAGATAGACTATTTGTCCAACCAGCCCAGAAGGAAACATTAAGTCTGTTAGTTTCAATCATTTACTTGCATGTGCAATAATGCCCTCGGGATGAGTATCTTTAGACATGAATGTCAATAATCAAAAACTGCCTTATAGGTGGACGATAATGGTGACTAATTCACAGGCATCCTCCTCCTTTACCTCTTGCAAATATCAATGCAGTAGAAAATCAGCAGCTTCTCATTCCTTTATTCCAATTTTTAACCTGACTTCAAATTGTGTTCTACTATAGACCAACTGGCAAGATGTGGCAAATTTGTTGTGACTCATGTAGTTAGCTCTGTCAAGGACAGGAACTGATCCTTCCCCACCAGATACTGGTATAATTTGCTCCTCATGATATATTAAAAAACTAATCAGAAATTTGTGAATATAAATGAATAGAAACATGAACATTAGTATATTATATAGAACTTAGCACACTGATAGTAGAGGGAAGGAGAATGTGCCATAACCTCTGACAAAAATCCATACAAAGAATATTAATACCATTTTACTAAGTATAAACAATGGAAGTTTTTCTCAATCTCTATAGAAATTGGCTTTGTCTAAACAAAATTTTAGAGGTACAAAATATTAAGTTAAGCAAGTAACGGTTGCTTCAATTATTTCTCTTGTACTGACTGAATTTTAAAATGTACAAGTTACAAAGGTCCTCCCATTAATAATTTAGTTCTTAGCACAATGAAACTGTTTCATTTAGCTAAACAAAAAGAACATCTAAAAATCTTTCAGACAATTTTGAGCAAATTAGGTTTTTTGGGTTTTTTTCTTTTTCTTCTCATTTTAATTCTGCTAGACTACATATATCAAGGTATCCAAGGTACCTAAATTCTGGACCTCCTCGTTGCTCAGGGCCAGAGGACATCATTGTGTACAGCATCCTGGATATTGTGGAGTATACCAGTTTTCAGCTGTGATAGCCTTACATACATGCATTTTGCAGCAGCGAGTTTTGATTTTGGTTCTATCTATGCTGATTTTGGTAATCTTTATGTAACATAGGAATGAATAACAGATTGCCACAGGTTCTAGAAACACTAGATTCGTGATATTAAAATTTTGGGATTTTCAGCATCTCATTTGGATTTTTGAAGTTTTATATCAGTTTAGTATGTACATTCATATTCTTTTTTATTGTTTACACTATTACAGATGTCCCCATTTGCTCCCCTCTCCCCTCCCCGCTTTCTCCCTCTTCCCTCTGGCCACTACCACACTGTTGTCTGTGTCTATGGGTTATTTGCTTATTTCTGTGAGTGTATGCTTAAGGTAGAAGATTAATACCAAATAATGGATTTTTCCTAATCCTCTCTTGGTCACTGTTAATCATTAAGTCATCAATAAGCTTACGTTAATATATTTAGTTACACATAATAGTAATCCTTTACAAACCTTGAGTATATGATTTAAAGGCTGTAATTTTATTAAACAAAACAATACATCTAAGGAAATGTACAATTTCTTACTTACGCATGCTTGGAATTATCATCTCACTGAGTTAGGTTGGTTTATCTCACTGATAATGTCGGTTTACCACCAACATTCTTGGTGATTAATAAATGGTTCTACACACCATGCATCTCATGGCAAGGGACACTGACATATTCTTGGAAAAGGAAACATTTCAAAGCAACTATAATGCATACATTGTACAGAATTATGCTTAAAATGGTGACCACCGATTTGTCAGAAACCTCCCACTAAAAGACAGTCTTCTAATTAATGATTACATTGAGGCAAAAATGAAACTGAATTTTGTCCAATAGCATTAAAAACTTGCAGAACAGATATCTAGTGTCCACAGCTTGAAGAAAAATCCACAGTAATGGGGGGTGGTATTTAATAAATGCAGCTTTACCAATACATATGACAGCACAGAGGATGGTACTTGGTGGTTATCAATTAACACTGGATATCAAATAACTTTCAAGTTGAAAAATCTTCAGAAAAGTTTGACTCTGAATGCGAAGTTTCAGAACAGTCAATATTGCACTTTGTTCCTTTATATGTATATGCAAGCAGGTAAAACGGTAAAAATCTGTAAGTGCACTTAAAAGATCTCCAACAAATAAATATAAAAACTTCAAGTGACAAAGAAAGTATTGAGTCATATTTTACTGGTTGTGTTTTCTCTTTTTTAGTGGAACATAAAATCGTGATTCTTAATAACTGATGACAATATAGGTTGTACAGTGAAATATAAAGATTATATAAATTTAGATTATACTAAAATACAGTGAAATACAGTACTGAACATTTAATACATAATAAATACATAATATCCTCTGCAAGCTGTGCAAGTCAATCAGTAAATGCTACACAAGAGCTACCATATAAATTAATTTTGTCCTTGGAAAGAACCTTGAAAAAAGGGAAAAAAAGGCAAATATCATAATAAGGTTGCAGACAAGTCACTTCTGGTTTATCAAATAATTATTTTCATTTTGACATTTGATATGTAAATAAAAGTGGCACAGACCAGTTATTACAATTTACTCATGTTAAAACACAAACCTCTCACAAATCTTTTTCTCTAATACTAGACTTTGATATGAAGACATTCATGCTTTCATTCAGCATTCATGCTTTTATCAAAATAGGAATACAAAACTTGGGATGCCAGACAATTTTTATTTCCTTGAAGCTGTCATATATGTATTTTCTGTCTTTCTAGTCTTCTTGCTCCTTTCTGCTGTCTACCTTTTGGCTACTTATTGCCTCTCAACATCATTACTAATATATGACAGAAAATAAGAAACGCAAAGTAAAATCAGTCCACCTGATAATTTAAGTTTTGTTAAAGGGATTAACTAGAGGATGGAAGTAATGTCCAAAATAAACATATTATCATCAGTGAATCACAGTTATTCCTACCGTCTTTTCCACATAGATAATTGAGTTTTGTGTGTGTATGCTTTCCTATGCATGGAAATTTTAGGGAACAATTTTTAAGATATACATACACATGTTCAAGTTTATAAGGATAAAATAATACATATACCCTTTTGTTTCATTTTGATAAGACCAATAAATGAGAGATTTTTATCATCAATTTCAGAACTGTTCATTACTGATCAAGATAATTACAATATTTTAAGTATTAATCTAATCTTAATGTCAACTATAAATCTGTTCCTGAAAATGTATTTCTACAGTATTCCCCCAGTGCTGAGGACTCTACAGTACACTATTTTCATTAGTTCAGAATAGAATTACTACATTTGAGGAGAAAACGGACATTTAGAATTTTATTGGAACTGAAGCCCAAAAGAGGATAAAAACAAAATTCTAAAGGTATGTTTAGAAAAGGATCTTTAAAATTACTACAATATTATGTGAACAAAACAATGCTCCATAAACCCATCTTAATTCAAAGAATCAACATCCCAAAATCTCTTTCCTGAACTTAGATCCTTGAAATATTCTTTCTTCCAACATGGTTTACCTGTATTTTTGTTGTTATATTGCAGCAATTACGTTAATATAATTTTCATTAAATACTTCAGTAAAACAAAGACGCACATCTACAGAAAACCCTTGTATTTGCAATCTTGCTTAATCAAGAAAGGCAAAGTATACATTATTTAAGATGCCTCTAAATCAGACTGTTTTCTATTTAAAGTAATTTCTAGAAAAATTTGCTCCCTATAGGTTATCATGTCTTCTACATCTTTGTAGATAAGCATTTCTTCAATGGACAATAGCTTATAGTTTTCCAGGCTGAATGTTGACTTGTTTTGTATAGCATTTAACATCTTTATGGCTGTTGTAACTGAATCACTCAAAGAAGAGCAAACTGGGAAGATACGAGCACTCCACAAACTCAAACATGTCTTATTTCCAGAGAAGAGTTCCTCAGTAACTTTCAGATTCCAAATATCTAAGCATGACAGGAAAGAGACTCCAAAGAATTGAAGTGACTTTATATCTGACAATTTCTTAACATTCTTTTTCAAGTTGTCTTGCACTCCAAATGCCATAGTTGTATACTTTAAGTGCCCGTTCATCTTCAAGCTTAAGGAACACACAAAGGAATATGCAGGCAGGACAGCTGTTGTTATGATGTAAGAACCACTGATAATGCAGTTTTGCCCAATGGAAACATCAGGCCCCAATCTGGAATACTCCACAACTGAGCCAGGTGAGACAGAACATCTTGAATCCACTATACTTTGAATGATACAGGATGTGCTACCAGAGCATTCTGGTATTGCTGGAGAGATGCTAAAAGCTATGGACTGTAAACCAAGCTCTGACTTCAAACTGCTATGTGAAGTAAAATGAAACAAATATTCTTCAGTTGTTCCAATGTGATAAAATCTGGAGTTATTAAGAACAACAACATTTAGTGATGTCCCTTTAAGAAGATGAAATATTCTCTGCCTCATGTCTACCAACTCTGATTCTTCTTTGGTGACATTTGATGTGTTTGTAGTATACTCTGCAGTTGCTCCAGATCCCAAAGCCTGCAGAAAATCTCCATAGGCATCTATTTCACAGTTCAGCGTGCCTATTTTTTCATAAAAAGCAAGTAACTTTCTTGCTGATTCATGATCCATGTAAAATAGGCTATCTGTATACACATACTCAGATTCTAATTTAGGAGAGGGAGTGTCACCTCCAGAAAAGTCCCGCTGTAAAAAACTTCTAGGTCTATACACAGCACCAAACTGATGCATCTTTTCTATGCTGGGCTTATGAAGGAAACGATGGCAACACCTGTATTCAAGGTCTTTGTATTCTAAAGAATTAGAAGGTTCTAAGACAAATACTCCATGTGTGGTACCTACAGTCAAACTAGAAGGATGAGCTAAAGCAGTAAAGCCTGGCTTGTCAAATCTGATAAACTCAGATTCTCCAATACTATACAGTTCAATATCATCTGCACAGGTAACCAGAATCCCAGGATTCATATGTAAGGGGAAATCAATGTACATGGCTAGTTTTAATTCTAACATCTGATAAACAGGTTTACCAAAAGGTAAAGCAGTGAAAATTTTCCCCAGAGCACTTGCATTTGGAAGGCGTTGACTGTAGCCACCTATAAAATTAAACAAAATAACTGTTTAAAAATGTTTATATGACTGTTTGTAAGACTTTAAAAACTTAGGAGCATCAGCAGCAACTCAAAATGTCTCTAAATATATTTAATATATATAACACATTACTATAACTCAGGAAAGAATAAAAAATTCCAGAATACAAATACAAAGAGAAATTATCCTGTAGCCCTTAGACATACTGTAGTTTTAAAAATTCTAGATTAGAAAAGAATTCTCATATACTTTAGAGTATGTGAATTGTTTAGAATCCACTGTATAGCTAATAAAATGAATTATGGGCTAAAATATGATCTCATAGCTACATTTTAAATAATAAATTTTAACCATATTTAAATTCCTGCAATAAGAATCCACTCCACAGGGTAAAAACAGGTACCAATTCCAACATTATCTATTAAGCAATAATTTCCAAAAGCAATGTCTTTCCTCTATTACATACACTTAAAGCAAAAGTGCATTTATATAAAAGTGTTTTTAAAATTATACTTGTTTTTAATTTAAATAGGTTTTCCCTCTAAGATGAGCCTTATGACTTTTCAATTCCTTGAAAAGTATGTTTTCTTAAGTAAGTTAAATAGGTTACATCATTTTTTATGGTAAGTAATTATAGTGAGAGGCTGTCTTACATACTAGAGTCAGGCAATACTGGGTTCAAACTCAGGTTCACTACTTTTTAGTTGTTTATCTTTGGATTCACTCCAATCAGGAAATGTAGAGTGATATTTGCTTTGTCACATTTTATGAGATCAATTATACGTGTAAAGCACTTGGAACATAGTTTGTTCAACAACTGAGAGCTAATACGTTCCACTTTGTTCTTTTCCAAATACTAACCAATAGTAACGTTTAGCATTATAAGAATTAATATGTTTTCTGGTTTCTAATTTAACTTTTACTAAAATGGTAATAATAATAATACTTGTTCTGGAATAAAACTACAAATTTGATTTTTTAAAGTTATTTAGTCAGCCTTAAAACCTGAACTTGGGTGCTTTACTTGATGTCATCTTTATGAAAAACTCACTGTTCTGTGTATGAGTCATAAGAAATGGAAGGTGCACTGAAACTCATGGCGGCAGTCCATGACCAAGTGTCTGTTAGCCCACTTCACAGAGAAAATAACAGAGGTAGTCACACTCCCAGAATTTTTATAACAACTCAATTTAGCCAATCAAAAGAAAACTATCCTTTGATCTGCAATTATTTCTTTCCTACTTTAAAATGTCTTTTTCATGCGTAATTTTTCCCTCATATATTTTCTTGTCAAGTCCATGTTTTGTCACTACCTTTTTTCTCCTTTTAACTCCTTTAAGGATTGTAGACTTTGTCCACCAATAATCAAATTAAAATGCACGCTACAAGGGTTTGGCAACAGTGTGGTGATGACAGCGCTAAACCAGCCTCTGCCCTATAGCAAGAATCCCTTCTGAAGAATTACTGAAAAATGTTCACATTTTGATAAGTTTAGCCTTTGGAAAATAATTGTGTATATACATACTGAAAACAATATGCATAAATAGTTATTGTATGTGATCTACATACAACAAATATCATGAGAATTGTGAAAAACATTATGCTACTTACAAACTAAAAATATCAAGAAAAACATGAAATATGTTTTCAAAGCAGAATAACTTCAAAGACAAAAAAAATAAGAAAAAGTAGTTGCAAGAGAGAAAAAAGTTCCTAAGATATCAAAGGTAAAATATTTACAAGAAACTGTAAATTAGTAAAGTATAACTTTACCAGAGTGAATTAATAGGATGGTAAAAGAATTCCATTTATCTCCATATAGCTTTTCCAAACATCGAAGGACACAAAATGTTGATCCTCCATTTCCTTAAAAATAAAGTTAAAATGCACATATTATTTCATAGAAACCTACTAAAATTTTGTGATTATGATAAATGTGAGGATTTGGCTTGTTGGCTATAATTAACTCAGCAGAGCACAAAAATACAGGCAAAAGAATTAAGTTAAATACACATTTCATAGCAATTAAATAAATAAATAAACAATTCCTAATGAAAACCAGATATCGACCCTGGTAAAAAGAGTTAATCTTCTCCCAAAGTTATTAATACAAAAATGAAGAAATGATAAAGGAGGCAATCTGCAACACTAGAAAATTTTAAGTATATATCTCACTTGAAATTACAAATTGGAAAACCTATTTAAATAATTCTCCCAATGACAGTCACGTATGAAAGTTAAATAAACTTTTTAGAAAGTTTTTTAGAATTGGTATCCTAAAAATATCTTAAAGTTAACTATAACTTACTAGTCACCTTGGGTAAGTTATTTTTCTGTGCCTCAGAGTCTAACCTATATAATGGGAATCATAGAGTGCTGAATGCTAGCTCTGAGGGGTGAGAAACAGTGGCTAATTAGAACAATGCCAATGTTAGATATAGATACCCTATAGATACCCCTATCAAGGGGCTTCAGCTTTGGCAGTACATGGAAAATGACCCTACAAAAATAGCATGCATTTTTTTTGCAATGGAAGGTCAAAATAGAAAATGCAAACTTTACTTAAATTGGATTTTTAAAGTAAATATGATACTCAAGCCAGTAGACTAGGCTTTTTCTTTTGCATTCTGCATTGTGGTCCCAAGTCAAACAGTACACACTACTGCGTTCTTCTTGATTTGATCTCCTCATCCTGTAGAAAATAAAGAGCCTGACTGATAAGATCCAAAGGATTATTCACCGTCTGAGTAAATTTTATTAAAACTGATACAATTCTCTTTTTAATAACACAACATTCTGGAAGTTCTCCCATAGTCACAACATGTAAGTTGCTATGCCTTTTATCATTTTTAAAAAACCAGTGAATTCATGTAAAAAAATTTAGTTTGTAAAATTTTAGTTTATGGTGGAAAGATATGCAGCTTATAAACTGCATGCCACAGGACAACTTTTCTTCAATGATTGTTCTTCCCAGAACCTATGATATACATCCAACCATAAATGTGTACCAATTTTGGCTCCAGCAGGATCAACAAAAACATGATATTGAACTCCAAGGGGTAACTCCTTTTTTTTCAGCTTCTCTGACAGCTGTTGCTTATAAGCAAACTCCTGTTTTTCATCAGCTGCTGTTATTGCAACAATGTCCCAGAATTCTCCAGCTGCCACAGGTTTGCCTATGTGAAAAAGGAAAAAAAAATAAATAAAAAAGAAACAAGGAAATGATAAATATTACCAGAATTTTGTTACAGGTTTACTTATTTGGAAAGAGGTGGAAAAATAGAATATTATCATCTTCATAAATGTATCTTCTGCTTTTGAAAGTTAGGGAATAATTAGTAGCCAGTTAGTGTGATTCAAAATAGTTCTGATGAGGACTGTTCACAAATTCTATATATTTTTTCTCTTTTGGATTACTTTCTTCTTTTATGGTCTACAGATCCATTTATTTAAATATTCTGAAACTTGTAGTGTTTCCTTATTGAGTGAAATACTTTGATTTGCTAAAAATTATCTCAATTCTTAAGTAATAAATGAATCTCCAGCTTTAAAAATAATTTTCGTATATTAAAACTATTTAGTGTTCCTTGGCTAAGAAAGATTCAACCCAAAAATCCATTGCTACAATGTTGCTGTTTATAAATGTGAGTACTTAATTTTTTTATTACTTTAAAGTAGCCATGCAATTTTACAAAGGCTATTGGAATGTGACACAAAATTTGGGATAAAAGTTCCAAACTCCCAGATGAACTCATTAAAAGACAGACTGAACGGTTGGGAGACAGGTGGAAACTCTTTTTAATTAATAAGCAAAATTTATACTAGTTACCTAATAGGACTTGTCATCCAGAACATAATAGTCCTGAACATTTAACTGTCTTCTTAGTATTATTTACTGTATTCTTAAGAGCTGTAGCTTCGTAAAAAATATAACCAGTTTTATTACACAGTTGTACAAGGAATGACAAATGGCATAACCTTTTTAAAATAAATTTTTGATACAACCCCCTTTTAATTTTTAATTCATAGTTCTTCCATGTTTTGTTTTTTACTCAGGAAGCATGGAACAATTCGTAAAGTAGGTGGGAGGGGTGGGAGAAAGCTAAAACCACATTTTTAAGGGCCAAAACACTATGCTTTAGAGAGGTTTTTGCGTTTTATTTAAAATAACTTTTGTTAATGAGCTAAACCACATGCATAACGTATTTCTTATAGCTTCACTGAATCAGGTTAACAACTTTCTTTTCTTTCCTCTTCCCTTATTTTATGTTTATATTTTACTAAGAATAAAGTTAAAGAAAGTAACAAACACAGGGTAAAAAAAGGACAGTGGCAGAAAAGAATAAAAAATTGAAGGTGCATTAGCTGAGCCCGGGCCAGCGCCCTGGCCCACACCTGAGAAAACCAGCCAAAAGTGACAGTCCTGCAAACTTCCCGGCACGCAGAGGACCCTCCCTTTCTGAAACCGGGGAGAACTGGGGTACCTCTCAGCTCTGAAAACCTCCACAACTTCCGCTGGGTGGCTTCTCGCAGAGATACGCCCGGAGGGATATTTATAGCTGTCATTTCTTCGTTTTTTCGCAGCTGTCTTTACACTTCCTGGTATCCCGCCGCTCCGCATAGCACGCATGCGCTCTGGAACGTAGTGCGTCCCTCGGTTAGGTTTCGCTTCTGTCCCTCCCCTTATGTATATCACTCACATAACCACGCCCCCAAAGGGCTGGCCAACCCAAGGACAACCGTCAAGGGTGATCCCGGAGCCTTACCCCCGTTTCCTTAGCAACGGCCTCCGGAGCAGGTGGCTACCTAGTGATTTGTCAGATTGTGCAGGGTTTGGCCACTTGTTCCCAACTCTCAAGGCCTTGCAGCTCGGTTAACTTGGTGAGTGGGACAGGTTGGGCGACAAAATTTACTACAACTGAATCGCTAAGGAGAAGACAACGAAACTACAACCTAGTTTCCAGCTTTGTGGCTATTTGTCTTTTCTGACTGGTGTTTGTTTCAGCCAGGATACTTTCCCAAGAACATCTTGACAGTTAATTCTTCCTCTGGTCGTCATCTAAAGCCTTCTACTCCAATCCCAGGTCCAGACGCACAGTCTGAACATTTAAAACCTGTATTCTCTTCAGGGACCTCAGATATGTGGCTTCCTTGCTTTTGCAAGTTCCTGGAGAGTGAGTCTTTGCACCCTCTCGGTTTTGAGTTGATAAGCTTTGGGAAGTTGTGTATCATTGATTCTGCAACTAGGACCTTAGCATTTATGGCATTTTGGTTAATTCTCTGGCATCCTTCTGTATTTGTAGATTAATCAAAAACTTTCAGTAACATACCTGGGAATGACAGCCTAATAATTATTAGATGCGTTTTTGGTGACTTAGGTTTATAAGCATTTCTCTGGTAAAGCACTAAGTTTATAGTGACTTTTATAGATTAATTTCTTCATCTTTACTCAAGATGCACAATTAGTAAGTAGTGGAAAGAAGATTTTAGGAAGGTATTGATTCCCAAATACAGAAGTCATTCTACCACACCATGCAGTTTGATTTATTTTAGAAACCTGTCTTCATTAAAGTCTTTATCAAGAACACAGGCATTCAAGTCCCCACAAGCTCTTGCCATGAACACATATTTTTCTTCTAAAGACCCTGTTATTTAGTTCTGTACTTACAGAGAAAGTGCTTGGGTAAAAGGGAGATTACTCTTTCATAGTTTTGTCACTTAAAAGGTTTTTTAAATTGTTGTTAGAAAATAGACAGGGGGAGGGAGGGCAAGAATAGTATGGGAAATGTAGAAGCTAAAGAACTTATAACACATGGACATGAACTAAAGAGGGGGAATGTGGGTGGGAGAGGGTGTGTAGGGTGGAGGGGAATGATGGGGGAGAAATGGGACAACTGTAATAGCATAATCAATAAAATACATTAAAAAATAAAAAATAAATAAATTGTTGTTAACAAAAAACAATACATTCTTATTAAGAACATTTAGAAAATACAGAAGACTTGCTTGAGGTGAGAGTGAGCAATAGGGAAAGAGAAAAAGAGGTGACAGAGTCCCAAAGAAAAGATTTTGATTTTTATTGAGTGAAACAGGCATGACAATGTTTTGATGTGACTTACCTTATGTTAAACAGATCATTCAGTTAGGTGAAAATACACTGCAATGAATGGTGGGGTAAGGATAGAAGGAGGAAGACTTATTTTTTTGTTTGTTGGCTACTGCAGTAATACAGGTAAGACTTGGTAAAGTCTTGGCCAGGATGGTAACAGTGAGGATGATGATAAGTTTGTTAGATATATTTTGGAAATATTTTGAGAGCACATCAATATAATTTGCTCATGGTATAGCTGTGGAATGTTAAGGATGCCTGAATGATAGAATGACCATCAATTGAAATGGGAATGTGGATGTATGGGGAATGTTGGTGGGATGGTATGGAACATCCATTTTAAATTTTGGACGTCCAGAAGAAACAGATGTAATTGTATGCAGTGCATGTATAATGGAATTGTGTGTGTGTGTGTGTGTGTATGTGCGCGCGCGTGCGCGCATTATACATATGAGTCTGGAGTTCATGAGAGATGTCTGGGCTAGAGACATAATTTTGGGAGTTGTCGACATACAGATGGAGTTCATTTTAAACTGTGTAATTAGATGAAATCTTAAGAGAAGAGAGATCAATAGAGCCTATATACTCAGGAACTATTCATACTAGAGCTAAATTAAACAATAAAAAATTAACCAAACAAGAAAATTTCAGATAGTGATAAGAACTGTGAGGGAACTAGAAAGGGTGATGTAATAGAGGCCATCATGTAGAGTATTAAACACAGCGTTTCTTGGACATGGGAAGAATAGCCATAAAATGAGTTTTACTTTTGCCTAATATAAATACATTACTCACATAAAATTTGCTGGAAGTAAATATGCCACATTAAAAGGTATGGTATTGGGTTTTCCTCTTTTCTGTTTTTCTCTAATTTTTAAACATTTTAATTTTTAAGTAAAAAATGAAAAAATATTGTGTACTATACGAGTGAGAGTAAATTTCCTCAGCACTTAAAAGTCTAGGTATTTCATTTCAGTTAGTGAGGGGGGACCCCACCAAAACCTCATAATTGTCTTCTGGAGGGTGGGCTTCTTGTAGTACAGGCTTCCCCTGCCAGGTGAGTGTTCTAGGAACCCACCTGTATCTGAGTAACAGCTGGTGTTTTTGTGAGAAGCTGTGTTGGTCTTCAGTGAAATTTTTTGAGACTTTCAATGCATTTGCCCGTTTCATGATGGGTGATTTACAAGCGCACTGGCCCACACGGCACTGTGTTCAGCAGTTCTTAACCAAAATCAGTATGGCCTCCATGCCCTACCCTCCCTATGCACCCGATCTCACCCTGAGTGACATTTTTTGTTTGTTTGTTTCCCTGGATGAAAAATGTCCTCAAAGGGAAACATTTTGCTGATGTGGAAGAGATGAAACAAAACACTGCAGAAGCACTAAAAGGCATCAAAATTAAGGATGCCTTAATTTTGAGCAGTGGAAAACTGTTTTGAGCAGTGGAAAACATTCTCGATAGGTGTATTGCATCAAATGGAGAGTACTTTGAAGGTGACTGAAGTTTAAAAATGTAAGAATAAATACACAATTTTTTAATAAATAAATTCAGGGGATCATTTTGGCCCATCTGTATATTTAATTTGATCAAACCGTGATATAATTGTTTAAACAATTATAAGGCACAGTAATTAGATAAAATAAGCTAATATAGCTAAGTAGTTAACTCATTATTCTGTACAAGAAAAACATAGTGGAAATGATATGTTTAATCTTAGATTCCACATTTTTAAGGGACACCAGGAATAATGAACTATGATCAGCTGAAAAATGATACTCTGTAGAAGCATTTCGGCTTTTTACTATGGGAGGATAAGAGTATCTGAAGTGCCATAAAGAAGAATGAGATAATTTTTAAACCCTTGTTTAGATATACTTTGTATACCATGAACTTTACCAATTTTAAGTGAACTACTCAATGATTTTTAGTGAATTAACTGAGTTGTGCATAATCACCACAATCTAGGTTTAAGAACATTTTCATCACCCAATAAGATTCTTTGTGCCCATTCACAGTTAACGTAAGTCAGGTCATTTTTTTATTATTCTAGGAATAATGATGCCTGCTTTGTGGAAATTGTAGAGAAGCACAATAACATTTTTTCTTCACATTAAAAATTTATTTTTCCTTTACTTTTCAATGTTCTGTATTTATTTTTTAGTTTTTATTAAATTTATTGGGGTGACTCTGGTTAACAAAATTATACAGGTTTCAGGTGCACAATTCTGCAACACATCATCTGTATCCTGTGTTGTGCATTCAGCACTGCAAATCAAGTTTACATCCATCACCGTTTATCTGCTTAAGATTTTATTTGTCCTTGTTTATTAGAATAAGCTGAAGCTAAACAAAAAGGGTCCTGGATTATGGACCATGGAACACATGGAGCGTAGCTTGGTTAGTTCATAAGAGAACTTATATTTTTTAAAATAATTTTTATCTTTATTGTTTTGTGTTTTATTTTTTCACATTTTTTTATTGTTGTTCAAGTACAGTTGTCTCCATTTTCCCCTCACCACTCCCCCCTACTCCAGCCATCCCCACATCCCACCCTTGATCCTAACCCCCTCTGGTTTTGTCCATGCGTCCTTTATACATGTTCCTGACAACGCTTATTACTCGTATTTCACCTCTGTATAACATTTCCTCCTCTTCCTTTCAATGACACGACATAATTATCCAAAGTCCATAGTTTACCTTACAGTTCATTCTTGGGGTTGTGTATCCAGTGGGTTTGGACAAAGGATAAGGACATGAATACATCATTATAAGTTCTACAGAATAGTTTCGCTGTCCTGCAAATCCTCTCTGCTCTGGCTTTTTATCTTCCCCCACCAATGTCTTTGTCAGGCCTGAGTATTTGGATAATGCTGGCCTCATAGAATAAGTTAGGAACTATTCCTTTTGCTTTTATACTTTGAAAGATACCATAGAGAATTGGTAAAATGTCTTCCTTACATTTCGGTAGAATTCCCCACTGAACCCTTCTGGGCCTGGTGCTTTCTATTTTGGAATGCTGTTAATTATTGATTCAATTCCTTTCATATGTATAGACCTGTTAAGATTGTCTGTTTATTCTTGCATGAGTTTTGGCTTTCAAGGAATGGGTAATTTTAATCTAGGTTATCAAATTTGTATACATGGAGCTGTTTGAGGTACTTCTTTATTATCCTTCTAATGTTCATGGGTCTGAAGCATTGTTTCCTCTTTAATTTCTGACATTAATAATTTGTGTTTTCTCTCTTATTTCTTTGCCTGGCTAAAGGTTTTTCAATTTCACTGATCTTTTCAAAGAACCAACTTTGGGTTTACTGATTTTTCTATTGATTTCCTGTTTTCCATTTCATTGATTTTTGCTCTCATTCTTTTTATTTTTTTCTGCTTACTTTGGATTTAATTTCCTCTTCTTTTTTCTAGTTTCTTAAGGTGGAAAATTTAAATTATTGCTTTTAGATCTTTCTTATTGTGTAACATATGTCTTTAATATTATAAATTTTCCTTTAAGCACTGCTTTTGCTGCATCCTACATGTGTTTTATTTTTATTTAGTTAACAATATTTTAAAATTTATGTTGAATTCCTTTTTGGTACATGTATTATTCAGAAATGTATTATTTCCACATATTTTGTGACTTTTCAGCTATCTTTCTGTTATTGGTGTCTAGTTTAATTCCATTGTGATTTGGGGAAGACAATGTATGATTTCTATTTCTTTGAGTTTGTTAAGATAGCCTAGAATTTGGTATATTTTGGCAAATGTTTCATGTGAGCTTTTTATGAACGTGTATGTTGTTGTTATTGCATGAAGTAGTTTGTATATTTCAATTATACCCATTTGATTCATGGTGTTGTTGAGTCAACTATGTCCCTACTGATTTTCTGTCTGCTCCATTTGTCCGTTTTAGATAGAGGGGTATTGAAGTCTCCAGTTATGAAAGTTGATTCATCTGCTTCTTCTTGCAGTTCTATCAGTTTTGCTTCATATACTTTTACCTCTGTTGTTAGGTGCATAAACTTTATTAATTGTTATGTCTTCTTGAAGAAATGATCTTGTTATCATTACACAATGCCTTTGTCCTTGATTACATTCCTTGCTTTAAAGTATATTCTTTCTGAAGTTAGTATAACTTCTCCTGATTTCTTTTTGCTAGTGTTACTATAGTGTATCTTTCTCCATCACTTTATTTCAATGCCTTTATATTTAAAGTGAATTTCTTGTAGACAACATATAATTGGATCTTTTTTCTCTGTTTCCTCTGACAACATCTCTTTTAACTGGTGCATTTAGACCATTGATGTTCATACTAATTATTTATACAGTTGGAATATTATTTGTCCTGTTTTCCACAGTTTTCTATTTGTTGCCATTTTGTTTGTAATTATTTTTGTCTTCTGTTCTTTTTCTACTTATTCTGGTTTTAATTGAACATTGGATGTTATTCCATTTTATATATCCTTTCTTAATATATTGGGTATAGTTCTTATTTTATTTTTTTAACTGTCTTAAGTTTGCCACACACATTTACAACTAATTCAGTTTCTTTTATATAAATAACACTATATCCCTTCCCAGGTAGTGTAAGTATATTATAATAAGAAAATACATTTATTTCCTCTCTCCCATCTCATATATAATTGCTGTCCTTAATTTCACACATGTAAGAATCCGTATGTATGTATATGTGATATATACATGAGCATAGGTAATTACATACATCATTTGCTGTTAGTATTTTGACTAATTTTTGTATGGTAAATAAATTAGGAATAAAAAAAGAAAATATTTTTGTTTTAACTACACTTACTTTTTAACCATTGCTTTTCTTCACTTTACATGGAGCTGAGTTTCTGAACTGTATTTTATTCCTTTCCTCTAAAGAATTCTTTTAACGTTTTTTTGCAAGGCAGGTCTACCAACAACAAGTGCTCTCAGTGTTTGTCTGTCTGAGTCTTTATTTTTCCATCACCATGAAGGGTAATTTCACAGGGTATAGTATTCTAGTTTTTTGTCTCAACACTTTATTTCACTCACTGTCTTCCTGCTTGCATGGTTTCCTAGGAGAATCAGCTCTAATTCTTATCTTTGTTTTTTTGTAGAAAGGTCTTTCTTCTGGCTGTTTTTCATGAAGTAGTTTTATCTTTTCCTGTAGTTTCCTTAGTTTTTTGCAGGGTATCTGAAATGGACTGTACAAAAACAAATATAATATACTTGTCACAAGATGAGCTTGAGACTTTATTTTCAGAAGGCAATTGGTGAAGAATATAAATTAGGATAACCAATAAGTAAATACAGTTTATTACTTTTAATAAAATGTATTAACAGTATAACTTTAGAATATCTGTTTTAGGAATGTTAACCGTTGTTTAGGTTAGAAGAAACAAATACTTGCTGCTCTAAATTTTTCTTATTAAGAGGTTATGATTTCTGTGCAGATGTTTTTCTGGATGGTTTGAATACTTTTCATTGTCATATATCCTCTTCTGGCTCATCGCCTTTTAATTTTTGTCTGGCTTATGTTTTTATAGTCTACAAATGTGGATTAAAAATAAAAGTTGAAAACTGGTATTTTCAAAAAAGCTTTAGTAAAACAAATATGTAGCCTTCTAAATTTTGGAAAGTGAATATATTTAAATGGGAAAAAATAAGATATCTTGATTACAAGTGAATCTTGACTTCTTATTCCAAAAGACTTTTCATGTTATTTGAAAACATGTGGAATATACCATGAAGTGTAATGTTTCAAAGAATCAAGATCGTTTATATTAACTTATAAACCTATGAGATTTTATTTTCACTTGCCAGAAGAATCCCTCTTCTTTATTTTTAAAGGAAATGTCTGTAATATAAAATCATGGCAAGTTTTTATCCAAACAGGATTGATTCAACAAATCTGTTGGCCAAATAAAAAGTATTTGTAAGATATAATTGCTATGTTTATGATGGCCTAAATTTATTGCACATTCTAAAGCAAATATAAAATATTATTATTTATAATTCTTAAGTTTAGATCTTTGAAAATAAACTTTATTTTTAATCCCTTTTCATAATTTTATTTTATATGCAATATCTCAGTAGCTATTGTGATAATTCTGGAGTGCAGGGTCCAGAATTCCATTCCATTTAATAATTATCATAACTAATGCTTTCGAAATGAGATACTGCAACATAGACCATCAAACCTAACATTATATTTTAATACTTTTTAACTTAATATAATAAGGTATTGCTATTCTTAAGTATCTAAAATTTCAGTGAATGAGTGTGACATGTAGAGATCATTGATATAGTCAGCAAAGTATTTCTCTGAAAATTCCTTTTTATATTAATTTGTAATGGAAATAAAAACAGAATAAAGATGCTTTACTTTTCAATATTTATTTTAGTTTTTCATTAATTATAACTTTGTATAGTTCCCTTTTATGTATTTGCCATGAATTTTTTAAATGGCACACATTGGAAATAAAGGTGAGACTTGTAATTGATGTACAGTGTATTTTAGAAAGACTTGGTTTTCACAGTGTGATTAAAAATGTATGATAATTTTAAATTACGTAGTACTTCAGTTGACACAAATTAATGAAAGATTTACTGACAATGATACTGATTTTTTAAAACTACAGAACTTATTTGAAGCTTTAATTGAACCCTGATGCTTTCTCTAATGTGTTGCTGTACATAAACTAAATGCCTTTAAGTATTTTGCCTTTCGAATATTATATTATTATTTAAACTTGATGTTGTACACAGTTGTATGAACATTTCACAAAAGAATTGTAAAATTATCAAAATCTAAAAGAAACAAAAGTACCTGGATTTCCTTTAATGGCCAATTGTTTAAAATTTGGAAGCCATTGACCTGACTGATGTGACTCAGTGGACTGAGTGCTGACCTGTGAACCAAAGAGTCACCAGTTCCCAGTATAGGGCACATACTTTGGTTGTGTGGGTCAGATCCCTGGTAGGGGGCACGTGAGAAGCAGACATACATTGATGTTTCTCTCCTCTTTCTCCCTCCCTTCTGCTCTCTAAAAAATAAATAAATAAAATCTTTAAAAAATAAAATTTGGAAGCAATTGGAAAGCAGGCTTTGAAATAGGTAGAGGAGGAGATACCAAATGCAGTGGTTTTTAGCTTCCCTTGGTGGGCACTATAATTATTTGGCCTCATAGCTGCAGAAATAAAATTCAGTAGGTATGTATGCCGTGAGGCCTGGGAATTTGTGTTATTCTAGTTATTCTGATATGCAGTAAAAATGAGAAGCAAAATTAATGTTGCATGAGGTAGTATAAAACAATATATGAAACATTTCCACTTACCCAAAATGATTGGGATATGTGACAGACTATTTAACTAAATAGTCTGAATAACTAAGTCATACTTTATATCGTGAATGTGGAATACTAGTTCTTAAGGAAGTGGAGAAATGATCTACTACATTTTTTTTCTGTACTTACTAATCATATGTTCATTTATCTTTGGATAGCAACAACTCAATATTATATAACAAAGTTTTATTCTGGAATTTTAAAAATATAACCATTGTTTATATAATGGCAAATAAATACTGTTGGTGGAAGTGAATATTGATGCAGTAGAGAACATAATATGGATTAGTCTAGTGTATGAGATTAATTCATTTTAAGAGTGCATATTTTAGAATTCATATTACACCAACTAAAAAATTTAAGAATGGTTTAAAAGTTAAAATATATTAAAAGATAAGTTAATTGGAACTAAAAAATATTTGCAGGAGTCTGGGATGAGATTCAGTATTTAAGCATTAAATTCACTCTGAATGACCCTACAATCAGAGGGAAGGAAGAGATACACTTGGGAGTAAGGTTTCTTATGGTATGATAAAAGCAGCCAGAAAGAATGTTTGGTGACATATCACCCCTCACTAAAGGGCTGAAAGACAAGTGAAGAGTTTATGGTTTTTATCACGAATGTCCTTCATATGATTTGACTATATTAATTTTCATAGAATCAGATATTTATAGAGACTTCTGGAATGAAGTAATGACAAAATATGGCCCCATCCCAAATATGTGATAATAGTATTGAGGGTTATAACTTTTTGCCAGTGTATTTATTGAAAATGTATTCATTTACTTTTCTTCTGCTTCCTTTGGATTTAATTTGCACTTTATCCAGTTTCCTAAGGTATAAACTTATATTATTAATTTTAGATCTTTTCTAATATATGAATTCAATGATATAAATTACCCTTTAAGTACTGCTTTCACTGTGTGGCACACATTTTGAAAAGGCGAATTTTCATTTAGTTCAAAATATTTTAAAATTTCTCTTGTAATTTTTCCACAGTAACACGTGACCCACACGTTATTTAGAAGTATGTGTTTTAATCTTTAAGTATTTTGGGATTTTCCGGCTATCTTTCTATTATTGATATCTACTCTAATTCCACTGTGGTATGAAAGAGACACTGTATGGTATCTCTTCTTAAAAATTTTTAAGATATATTTTATGGCCCAGAATGTTGTCTATCTTGGTGAATATTCCATGTGAGCTCGAGAAGAATGTATAATCTCCTGGTGTTGAATGAAGTAATAGACAGATATCAGTTATCCACTTGGCTAATGGTGCTGTGGACATCAACTATGTCCTTACTGATTTTCTGCCTGCTGGATCCATCCATTTCTGATAGCAGAATGTTGAGGTCTCCAACTATAATGGAGGATTCATCTTGTTCTTTCTAATTTTCTATTCTATGTCAGATATTTTGGTGCTGTTTAGGCACATGCAGATTAAGGACTGTTAAGCCTCTTGTAAAGTTGTCCCTTGTTATCATTTTGTAATGCACCTCTTTATCCCTGATTATTTTCCTTGCTCTGAAGTCTGCTGTGTTTGAAACATTATAGCTTCTGCAGCATTTTTTACACTAGTGCTGACATGGTATGTCTTTTTACATCACTTTACTTTTTTTGTTTACTTATTTCTTTAAATGCGTCCCACTGAAGAATAAATATTTTAATTGAAGCTTAAGTCACATACGATAAAAGTCACCCTTTAAAAGTGTAAATTCAGTGAAAAAATATTTTAAAACAAAAACAATAACTTGTTTGTCAAGACCTCTTCATATTGCTGTATTCTACATGATCAGTTTTGATCCTTTCTTAGTGTGAAATGCTTCCATTGACTATAATACAATATCTCATTTAGTTAATACCACCTTTTAAGACATTTAGGATATATCATGTTTTTGCTATTATATACCATATTTAATGAATTCCTGTGGAGCATCATCTTTTTCATAACCATTGTTATTTCTTATATATTTTATTACAGTATAACTGACATAACGTATTAATTTTAGGTGTACAACATAATGATTAATATTTGTATATCACTACAAAAAGTCTAGTTCACATCTGTCACCATACATAGTTACAAAATTATTTTTTGTTGCCATGAGAATTTTTAAGATTTACTCTCTTAAAAACATTCAAATATTCAGTACATTATTGTTAACTGTAGCACCAAGCTGTACATCACCTCCCATGATTTACTTTTTTTTATAAGATTGGATGTCTTGTAACAACTCTACCACACTAACACAATGTGTTAATAGGAAAATTGTGTGTTGAAGGTGAAGTATGAGAGAATATAAAACCCTTTGTCCACAGTCCAAAGTCTCTGATAAAGTTGATGTGATATAAGACCCAGGAAACCTGCCTCTATTAATTTTTTAATTTTTTTTTTATTTTAATTGTTGTTCAAGTACAGTTTTCTGTCTTTTACTCCCATCCCAGCCCACCCCCCAGCCCTCCCCACTTCCTTCCCATTTCCACCCCCCTAGTTTTTGTGCATGTGTCCTTTATACTTGTTCCTGTAAACCCTTCCCCTTTTCCCCTGAAATTCCCTCCCCTCTCCCCTCTAGTAATTTTTCGATGGTTGATATTTAGGGTTTGAGGATTACAGTTCTAGCCCTTGGCTAGTATGTGAAAAGTAGCCAGCCTTTTATAGAGTGCAGGGTTTTATCTGGATTTTCACATATATTCTCATTTGGATTATGCTGACCCAGTTTGCCTCCACATAGTAGAAATAGATTTTTCCAGGGTGGGGGTGAAGTTGTTAATCTTAACCAAACACTCAGATTGGTCACTTGAGCCCATATATTCTCTTATTCCCTTCTCAACTATCATTGGATGACTGACTGCCTTTTATGAAAGCTGAAATTACCCACAGTAAGGGAAATTTCATATATATAAGAAATACTATATACGATTACACCAAAAAGCACCAAACCAGAAGTTATAGATAAACTTAGTCAAATTTGAAATGATTAGAATTCTAGGTTTTAATTGCTTAATAGAATTTAAAAAATATAGCATGAGGCAAAGTAGGTTTACAGTTTTGAGAAAGTGAAACAGTTTATTCTCATAATTATTTATTAATTATTGTACTATTTTCCAAATGAATAACTGTAAACCTACTTTTGTCCCACCATGTATAATGAGATTGCCAATTATCTCTTTAGAAAATAAATATTTGTTACAGTTGAAGCCCTGTATTGCACCTTAATTTTACTTAGCTGCATTTTTTTAGCCCCTCCAACAAAAAGTACCATTTTCCTGACTTAGGAGTTAATAATTCAAAACATTTCTTTATTTAAAAGATCTTTTAACAAAAATTATTATACAAGGTATGCTAAGGTATACTTTTCCTTTGTTTTAGTTGTTAAGATGTGATGTTTTTGTATCAACTATTTCACTGAATTCCATTTTCTCTAAGTATTTTGGGAAAAAGGAAGTATTTCTTTCTCTTACTGATGAGTTTATTGATAAGGGAAAGGATATATTTTTGAGTTGTTATATAAATGTTAGACATTTAAGATGGCCTGAGATAGAGTTAATGGGAATTAGGGTTTTTTTAAAAAAATTAACTTAGTTTCTACCCATTTTTACTCTCACTATCTATTCACAAATGTTTTGTTTTCATACAGGGTTACTTTTGGAAGTTGAAAAAACTTTTGAAAGAAATTTACCATTTTTTCTAGATGTTTCATGGAACTATCACAGAAGAGCTAATCAGTCATGAAGAATGGAGTCACTATAATCAAAACATAATAGAAGATCAGAAAGATTTTGTTTTTGTGAAGTTCAATGGTCTTCATTTAAAATCTATGGAAAATTTGCAATTTTGTATCTCTCTTAAAGTATGCATCTTCTCAAACAATTTTATTACAGATATCAGTGCACTTCGGAGTTGTATAAAATTAGTCAAACTTGATCTCCATGGAAATCAGGTGAGCAATAGCCATTTCAGATATTTTCATATAAGTTAAATTATGTTCAATAAGCACTATCTGTTCACAATGTATCTCACAGATAGCCTTCATATAAAATATAAACAAAAAAATAAAACACAAAATGTAGAAACAAAATTTCGAATATAAGCAAACATTTTAAATGAAAAACATACAAATAAACTCTGTGATTTGTTTTATTTCTTAAATCCATAGTCTGGATTAAAAATACTTCTTCTTAATTATTTTTTAGATGACATATAACTGATGAATAACATTATATTAGTTTCATATGTACAACATAGTGACTCAATATTTGTCCATATTGTGAAATGATCACCACAATATTCCACTTAACATTTGTCTTACGCAGCAGACATACAATTTTCAAATATTTTCTTCCATTTGGTCAGTTGCCATTGCATTTTAGTGATGGTTTCCTTTGCTAGGAAGAACTTTTAATTCATGTCATTCCACTTGCTTATTTTTTGCTTTTGTTGCCTTTTTTTCTTGTTTTCATGTTAAAAATATATATCACCAACATCACTAAGAATTATTTCAGGGAGCTCTCTGCCTGTCTTTTCTGCTAGAGTTTTTATGGTTCCAGATCTTAAATTCAAGGCTTTAATCCATTTTTTTATTGTTGTTCTTGTACAGTTTTCTGTCTTTTACTCCCATCCCAGCCTACTGCCCCAGCCTTCCCCACATCCCTCCCATTTCCACCCCCCCTAGTTTTTGTCCACGTGTCTTTTATACTTGTTGCTCTAAACCCTTCCCCTTTTCCCCTGAAATCCCCTCCCCTCTCCCCTCTGGTGTCTGTCAGCCTGTTCTCAATTTCAATGTCTTTGGTTATGTTTTGCTTGTTTGTTTGTTTTGTTGATTAGGTTCCTGTTAAAGGTGAGATCATATGGTATTTGTCCTTCACTGCCTGGCTTATTTCACTTAGCATAATGCTCTCCAGTTCCATCCATGCTGTTGCGAAGGGTAGGAGCTCCTTCTCTTTCTGCTGCATAGAATTCCATGGTGTAAATGTACCATAGTTTTTTTATCCATTCATTTACTAATCCGTTTTTGTATGTAATATACAATATTGTCCCAAGTTTTATTCTTTGGCATGTGTCTATCCAGTTTTCACAATATTGTTTATTGATGAGACTGTCTTTTCTGTCTTGTATATTCTTGGCTCCTTTGTTGCAAATCAAATAACTATATATATATAGTTATTTATATATGTGTATATAGTTATTTGTATATATAAATAACTTTATATATGTGTATATAGTTATTTATATATAGTTACTTACATAACTATATATATAGTTATGTGTGTGTGTGCACGCATGCACACGCATTTATTTCTGAGCTCTCTGTTCTGTTCCATTGCACTGTGTGTCTGGTTTAATGCCAATACCATACTGAATGATTACTCTAGCTGTCAAATATAGT
The DNA here is from genome assembly GCA_039655065.1 of Glossophaga mutica. Taxonomy (NCBI): domain Eukaryota; kingdom Metazoa; phylum Chordata; class Mammalia; order Chiroptera; family Phyllostomidae; genus Glossophaga; species Glossophaga mutica. Next base: position 54,241,331 of record CM077307.1, on the reverse strand, counting down.
TTGAAATGAGGGAACATGTTGCCTCGAGCTTTGTTCTCTCTAAATTTCTTTGGCTATTTAGGTTTCTTTCAAATTTTAGGATTGTTTTATTTCTGTGAAAATGCCACTGGAATTTTGTTGATAGGGGTTGTACAGATTCAATAGAGTGCTTTGGCTAGTATGGATATTTTGAATAATATTCTCTCAATCCTTGAATGTGGAATGTATTTTCATTCACTTACATCTTCTTTAATTCTTTTATAATGTCTTATAGTTTTCAGTGTATAGAAATGTATTTCATCTTCTTGCTTAAACATATTCCTAGGTATATTTTTGGTGTAAAAATCTATAAATAGGATTTTTTAAAATTTTCATTATGATAGTTTGTTATCAGTGTATGGAGATACAACACATTTTTACATACTGATTCTGTATTCTGCAATTTTGTTGAATTCATTTATTAGATGGGGGAGGGCAAGAATAGTGTGGGAAATGTGGAAGCTAAAGAACTTATGACACATAGACATGAACTAAAGGGGGGAATGTGGGTGGAAGGGGGTGTGCAGGGTGGAGGGGAATGATGGGGGAGAAATGGGACAATTGTAATAGCATAATCAATAAAATATATTAAAAAATATTTTGGTGGGGACTTTCTGTTTTTTTTCTGTATAATAATATTTGGTGTCACCTGTGTATGGTTACAGCTTTATTTCTTCCTTTCCAATTTGGATGCCTTTTATTTCTTTTTCTTCCTTAATTTCTTGGCTAGGACTTCCAATAATATGTTGAATAAAAGAGGTTGGAGTGGGCTTCCTCTCTTGTTCCTGATCTTAGAGAAAATTTCAAATTTTCACCATTGAGTATGGCATTAACTATGGGCTTATATCATATTTGGCCTTTATTATATTGAGGTATTTTCTTCTATATCCACTTTTTATAGTTTTTATCATAGTTGGATATAGAATTTGTCAAATGCTTTTTCTGCCTCTGTTGAGGGGATTGTATGATTTTTATCTTTTATTTAATTAGTGTGCTGTTATCACATTATTTGATTTGACTTTTAATTATGTGAACTTCTCTACTTTAGAGAAGTTTAAAGAGTCAGCCTATTCCTAAGGAATTTTTACTGAATGAAGTATATATATTTATTCATTTAATTACTCTCATAATGGTAGCTTATTTTAGATATCAGGTGTTATTATGCTTTTTACACTAGTCACCATTTTGGTAACTAGAAATTATGTTTGCTTTTACTAATGCAAAATTTTTCATTTGGGAAAATACTAAATTTTAGAAAATGTTTAATATATTTTATTTTCCATGCAATCGATAGCAATTTTATATCTGTATTTAGTATACTATTATTAATAATATTTTAGGTACAGAGTCTACCAGATGACAAATTTTGGAGTAGATTAAAGGACCTAAAACTTCTCTATCTCCATGACAATGGGTTTGCAAAATTGAAGAATGTATGCATGTTATCTGCCTGTCCAAGCCTCGTTGCCCTCACTATGTTTGATTGCCCGGTGAGCCTTAACAAAGAATATAGACATACTCTTGTCAACAGTGTATGTAGCCTAAAAGCATTGGATCATCATGTGATTTCTGATGAAGAAATAATTCAGAGCTGGCATCTTCCTGAAAGATTCAGAACGTATAACCACCGGCTTTTCTTTAATTTCTGCCCTGCTTTGAAAAAGGTAAATGGATAATATAACCAAAGACACTGAAATTGAGAACAGGCTGACAGTGACCAGAGGGGAGAGGGGAAGGAATTTCAGGGGAAAAGGGTTGTTTTAAACCCTTCGGTTTAGAGCAACAAGTATAAAGGACACATGGACAAAAACTATGGGGGGTGGACATGAGAGGGAGGTGGGGAGGGCTGGGGTGGTGGGCTGGGGTGGGAGTAAAAGACAGAAAACTGTACAAAATCAACAATTAAAATAAAAATTAAAAAAGTAGAAGTCAAAAAAAGAAAAAGATAAATAGTTTTATTAGAGTTTCTTTTAAGTAAATTTATAGAAATGAAATTTTAGCTTCTAAGGTCCATCTGTATCTAAATTATATAAAGCTAATATTTGCATCATTTATGTAGGATATTTTATACTAGTAAATATATTAATAATGTGTTCTATCTGAAATTTATTAAAAAGTTTGTACATTTACTACAAAATAATTATTGAGCAGAAAAGTACTAAATTGTAGAGAAACAAATACATGCATATATGTGTGTGTGTATATGTGTGTATATATATAATGTTTTAATAGCTATAAGGATATGTAGCTTACATATTATAAAATTCCCCCATTTTATATATATGATTTAATGATTTTAATAAATTCAGTGTACTATATAACCATCTCCAAAATCCAATGTTAGAAGTTGCCACCACTTCCAAAGTTTCCTTCATGCAGTTGATCCCTACTCCCCCTGCCTCAATCCTAGGTAACATTGATCTGGTTTCTGTCTTCATAAATTTGCTTTTCTAAACATTTAATATAAAGGAATCAGACAATGTGCAGTCTTTTGCATCTGCCCTCTTTCAGTTTGTGTAATGTGTCTGAGGCTCATTTCTGTTGTAACATGAATTAGTAGTTTGTTCCTTTTGATTGTTAAATAACATTTTATTATACAAATATACTATATTTTCTTCATCTTTTCATCAATTGATGGACATTGGATTATTTCCAATTTTTGCTCTTATGAATAATGCTGCTATTAATACCTACATGCATGTATCAGACATATGTTTTGTTTTTCTTGGGTAGATTCTCAGGAATGCAGTTGCTGGAATGCATGATAATTTTACGTTTAACTTGTTAAGAAACTGAAGTGCCTTCTAAAAAGTATAAACCATTGGCGCAGTCCTGTTCTAGTTTCTTTATGTCTTTGGAAACTGTTAGTATTTTCTGTTTTTTGCACTATATACATTTTAGTGGGTGGAAGTGGTATTTTATTTGTGGATTTAATTTTTATTTCCCTAATAAGTAATGATAAGCATCTTTTCGTCTGTTTATGAACTATTCATCTATCTTCTTGGGTAAAGTGCTATGGAGATTTTTCTGCCTATTTAAAGTGGGTTGTTTGTCTTATGGAGTTGTAAGAGTAGACATCTGGACAAGTCCTTTATCAGATATATGGATCATGAATATTTTCTCCCATTCTGTAGCTTTTCTTTTCATTTTCTTACTGGTCTCTTTTGAAGCAGAAATGTTTGGAGTTTTATGAGCTTCAATTTTATGAGTTTTTTTTATGTATCATACTTTTGGTGATGTATTTTAAGAACTCTACCTAAATCCAGATCACAATTTTTTCTTCTTTCTTCTAGAAATTTAATAATTTTAGTTATGAAATTTAGATCTATGTGTTTTACCTTGAATGAATTTTTATGCATGGTGTGAAGTAAGGGTATAGGTTTGTTTTTGCATGTTGATATTCAATTATACTAACCCCACTTGTTGAAAAGAATATTTTTCCCCAGTGAATTGTCTTGATATTTGTCAAAAATAAATTGGTCATAAATATAAGGGTTTATTTCTAGACTCTCAATTATTTCCAGTGGTGTTTATATTGATTCTTATGATATTGCCACACAGTCTTCTTACTGTAGATTTGTAGTTAAATTTTGAAATAGGGAGTCTAAGTCCTCCAACTTTGCCCTTTTTAAAAAAATCTTGCATTAGCTATTCAGGGCCCCTGGTATTTACAAATGAATTTTAGGATAGGCTTATCAATTGCAACAATAATTACTGCTGCAATAGTGATAAAGATTCCATTGAATTTTATAGATCAATTTGTGGAGAATTGCCATCTTTAAAATAGTGAGTATTCTCACTCTTAAATGTGGACTGTCCCTCAGTTTAGTCAGATGTTCTTTAATTCTCTAAGAAATGCTTTGTAGTTTTCACTGTACAAGGCTTGCACTTATTTTGTTAAAATATTTTAGGAATTTTATTTGATACTACAAATAGAATCATTTAATTAATTTTATATTTTGATTTTTGTTGCTAGTAAATATTATATATACATATATGTATAAATACACTTGATGCTTTTATTTAATCTTATATCCTGCAAACTTCCTATTCTCATTTATTAGTTCTGGAAGTTTTTTGTTGATCCTAAATATTTATCTTTTTAATTGAAAGTGGATTTTATTTTTTTTAAGTTTTCATATTTGAATGAATGCATTAAGAAATAGTTTATTTTTCAGTGCTTTAAAAGACAATAATCTAACAATAAGTTAGATTAATAATGAAGAGTATAAAAATATTTGATTCTTAAAATATTAATTTGATGACGTAGACATGTTCATAACATCATTTTATATTGATTTTTCCCCACATCCCAAAAGCTTTGTTTCATTTTAATTTCCATCACCATTTAGCCCCACTATACCCTCTTCCACCTCCGCCCTCCCTTACCCCCACAGTCACCACACTATTGATTTTTCAAACATTGAAATAAGTTATTGGGAAAGTTTTTCTAATTAGAGGTTATAAAGTCCTTAGTGGATAGATAAAAATATAAGAAAAATGCTTCATGATATATGAATATTAGAGCAAATACATTATGTAAAATTTCAAAAGAGTGTTAATTCTTCAAGTGTTAGAAAAATCAGGTTCAAAGTGTAGGAAGTAAAGCAAGTTGCAGAATAGCATTTATAGTATTTTATAAGTATATATAAGTCTGCAAATAAATACATTAACAATTGATGAAAAATAGAAAAAAATCATTTGAGAAGTGGTGATCACATCTGAAATGGTATATAAACAATGAACACTGGTTACAGAGATTAGGAAGTTGAAAGACTTTTATAATGGCACATGATTCTTGATATTTAAAAATATTTAAGTATATTAATTATTTCGTAATAACAGTTTTAAAAATTAGGGAAAGGTAAAATAAAACAGTATTTATGTCTTACCTGGGCCTAAAAGAAGAATTTAAATATTCTAGTTGTGTTGTATGGTATATTCAAATTTAGGAACATGCATAAATAACCCTTTTAAAGACAATCATGTCTGAAGTTCATTTAAGGAATCAATGGGAACTTGGGTGGAAAGTATTGAAAACAACTTTGAATGGCATACCAAGGACTTTACACTTCTTAATGAATGCAGTGAAGATCTATTGAAGGTATTTGAGTAGGAGAGTTAGATTGATTCTGTCATAGTTGGTGCTCTATGAATAAATGGTATTGACAAAGTTTTTTTTGAAAGATGATTAATCCAGTATTATGCTAGCAGATTAATAGGGTCAAGGGGCAGATGAGGGCAGAGAGATCAATTACTGTAGGCCAGAAATGATGTTACTAGAGTTAATATAGGTAGACAACCAGGGGCAAAGAAGAAAGAAGACAATGTAGAGGACAGACAGTAAATGCCATTGTAGTAAGTACTTTATATATTTTATTTATTCATTCCTTCACCAAGTATATATTGAGCACCTAATATGTGAGAAGGATTATTCTGGACTAGATAGTAAATAATACTGACAAAGGTCCTACTTTCATTAAGTTTAGTGGTAAGGCACAGGAAATAAATGTGTAAGCCACCTCCCTACCCCTTCCCCCTAGATGAAACAACCATAGAAGCCTAGATGGTATTAATTTCTAAAGAAAGTAAAGTAAGTGATAACATAGGAACAAAGGTGAACCTAGGGTGGATGGGGCGGACTTTCTGAAAAATACCTTATTTATTCATTATTATATTCTTTGACTTGGGAGGGTATTACTCTTATTTCAAAGAAGAAAATGAAGTATGGTGAGTTTTAAGAACTTATCCAATATCAGTCTAGTCAGTCATGAAGCTAGGATTGCAAGTCTGTCTTGGTTTCACAGTGCTATGGTCTACATTACATCACAAAGCACAGAGAATACAAAGACTTGACATGACTTTTTAAAACTTATTGAATGTGGGAGGATAACTAAGGAAATAGTCCTCTAGTATTTTGATCTTGAGTAACTGGGTCAAAAAATAAAGTAGTTAACAGAAACGGTGGCATTTAAATGGTTTCGGTAGAAAGTTTGGACAGCTTTATTTGAGGCAGGATATTGATGTAGAGATATCAACCAGGCTGTGGAAATGAAGGACTAAAATTCAGAAATTGTGTTCTGGGTCTAAGATGTAAATCCATTGGGTATTTGTTTGTGGTTATACTTGAAACTAAGCTGTCACAGGAAAATATAAGGAACAATATAGGCTGAAAGCTAAGGGACTCAACCTTCGGTCACAGTCTCATTTTGTGGGTGGAAAGCAGTGGAACTCGTGAGGAGAAAAGAGTACTGATCCTGGGAAGTAGGAGAAAAACAAAGGCATGCTTTATGCTTTATTATCACTTAGGTTAAGGGAAAAGACTGATTCAAAAATGAAGAATGCTTTAAATGGTCAAGGAAAATTAGCACTGATACAAAACTATTTTGACAGCCTTTTTGATGGTGATGAAGTTATTGAATCTGGATTTTCAGTAACTTGCAGGGACAGATATGAAATTATAATGCCAAATATAGAAACTTTTCTGAGAGAAGTTTGGACAAAGAAAAGATAATGGCAACTGTAGGAACTTAGATTAATAGAACTTTTTAAGTGAGATGATAATAACTTCTACATATTTTTAAACTGAGGAATATAACTTTTAATTTTAAAAAAGATTATCAAATATAAAGGAAATGACTGAGTAAAAATTGTGTGTAGATTATGAATAAAAGTAAAAAAATGGACTAAGCCTTAAAGCAATATAGGTATATCAAATTCTGGCAGAGTATTTTGCTGAGTAGCAGAGAGTTAAAGAAATATATTTGCATAACAGTTTTTACTTTACCTTTGCATTTCTATTTGTTATTTCTGCTTATAAGTGATACTCTGTTTATAAGGTTTTCCTTTGAATATTGAAAGATTTAGTTTATACCAATATAAACAAACACTTGAGAAGGAATAAATGACAATCTATGAGGATATATATTTATTTAGTTATTGTACTTGTTAACTATAAGAATATCATGAAAACAGAAAATAATCATGAACCTTATAATAATCGATGCAATGATTTCAATAAGTATTATTGTTCTTTTATCCAGAGGGCATGGGATGTGGAGACTAAAGAAGGCTATGTTCATCCTGTAAGAAACAAATTAGTAGTGTGATTAAAACTTGTGCATCATAACACAGTAAAATCACCTAGAAGGATCCTGTTAATTCTTAACCTGTGACATTTAATGACTTATAGGCCTTTGTTTTTAGGGTTCTAGTTGTTTGAAAAAAAGGAAAAACACAGGTTCTTCTTCATTATATGCAATCAAAGTAACTAGAAATTTGAAGTGTTTGGTTATCTAAAAGAATAATATGTAATATTATGTAATAAAGGATATGTAATAAATAAAATAATATGTAATAAATAAAATAAATATGTATACACATGTATATGTATATAAAACTATATCTATATATATGTTTTTTAAATGGGTGTAATCTGAGTGAAGAATCAGTGGTATCAGTTGGGATTGTGTTTTTGACTGAATGTAATAGAAAGCCAACTAAACAGGGATTTTTTTTTTTTTATTATTATATAACAAAAAGTTCAGAGGTAGGCAGTCCCTCTGTGTAATTTCTTAAGGAAAATTTAAAGGACCAGGGTTTATTTTAGTGTCCTGCTCTGTTGTATTTAGCAAGTGCTCATTTTCCCTCATAGGCAATGAGCTTCTTCATATCCAGGCATGTGCTTAGGTCAGGAAGAAGGGGATTGGTAGGAACAAAAAGCAAAGCCATCTAACTCTACCCATTTTGTCACAAATTATCCTTATTTATGTTGTAGGTTTGTGGGTGATCTTATTTATAGTTTTGTGACCTTTAATTCTTTGTCAGGTAGAATAACCCCCTTGAGTATTTCCTGCAATGGGTGGGGGGGCTCTTCTGTTGATAAATTCCGTCAGTTTCTGTGTGTCTGGAAAAGTCTTTATTTCTCCTTCATATCTAAAGGATAACCTTGCTGGATATATTATTCTTGGCTGGTAATTTCCTTCTTTCAGTAGTTTGAGTAGTTGGTTCTGCTTTCTTCCAGCTCACAGAGTTTCTGCTGAGAAGTCTGATGATAACCTGGTGGGTTTTTGTTTATAGGTGACTTTCCTCTTTTCCATGGCTGCCTTGAGAGTTCTTTCTTTGTCATTAATTTTTGAATGGTTTAATAAAATGTGCCTAGGAAAAGGCCTCTTTGGATTGAAGTAATTAGCATTCTATTTGCTTCTTGGATTCGAGGATCCAGCTCTTTCCATAGGTTTAAGAAGTCTCATCAACTATTTGTTTGAATAGGCTCTCTGTTCCCTTCTCCCTCTCTTCTCCGGGAATGCCTATTATTCTTATATTGCTTTTTCTGAGGGAGTCACATAGGTCTCATAGAGGCCTTTTGTTTGTTTGTTTGTTTGTTTTATGTTCAAGTCTCTATTCCCCTCTGCATCATTTTTAGATTTCTACCTTTGATATTACTAATTCTTTCCTCCATCTGGCCAGCTCTATTTTCTATGCTTGCTAGTTTATTTTTAATCTCTTTTACTGAGTTCTTCATCTCCAGAATTTCTGTTTGATTCTTTTTTCAAGTTTCAGTCTGGTTGATAAAGTACTTGTTTTGTTCATTGATTTGTTTTTTTAAGTTCACTAAACTGTCTGAGTATATTTTTCTTACATTTGTAGAGCTTTTTGAGAACTGCAGTCTTGAATTCTCTCCCATTTACATTATATAATTTCATGTCTGTATTTTATAGAAATTTTTAATTTTTTCTGAGCTGCCTTGTTACCTTGATTATTCATGGTATTTGATGGATTTCTTCTGTCTGTGCATCTGTGTTTGAGTGGCATTTCTCTAGCAGATGAATACAAAGAGGTCTATTTTATTATTTTCCAATACATGGTGCCAAATCACAATTTTTTTAGCTCTTTTGCTTTTATCTGGCTTTTCAGATCTCCACAAGGTGGTGTTTCCTGGTAGGTAGGTGCCTTCCCTGTGATCTGGCCGCCCCAGTCCCAGGGGACCAAGCTGTAGGGAAGTACAGTGGGCAGTGAGGCTCTAAATCCATGAAATCCCAGTGCTGTCCCCGCAGCCAGATATGCCACTAGTGTTAATGAAATACATGGGACCTACTCACGGTTCCCTTTTTGCCCCAACCTTGGAACCAGTCACAGAGTGCACCTTTTGCTCAGGTAGAAAAGTGATTCTATAGAACCAGTCATCAGGTTTGCAGATAACGTTCACTTATAAATATAGAATACAAAAGGATAGAACTTAGGGATCGAATACATATAGAAGAAATTAAAGCATGGAAGAAGGAAAGAAAGAAAAATTAAATAATTGAAAATATATTTAAAATATCAAATTGATTGGAAATGTGCCTGATTATATACTGTATGAATAGAATATAGTTTTGCAATTTGATTTTTTCAACTACTCTTCCTGTTAGAACCCAAAGTACTTTCTTCTATATGAGTCATATTACAAAAGTTTTTAATATTCTCTTGAAATGCTTTATCATATTTTATACCAAGGTTAGCAGTAGCCCCATTTTCATTTCAGGGTTACAATAGCAAAAGGTAGACAATAGATATTTTATTATTCTATCATCTATTTTGTTGATAGTTTTTTTTTTTTTTTTTTGCCCAAGCTTATGTTGTTCTATGTTGGATTTTTACAGTAATATTTAATTTTTATATTAGATTGAAAATATTAGTACTAATTGTTATAGTTATTTCATAATTTTACATTTTGTAAGTTTGTATAAACTATTTAGTAAATTGCTTTAGACTATTTTTGAGTATCAGTTGTGGTAAGGTATACAGGTTCTTTGTAGGCTCTAAAATTATATATTATTTTAAGCATTACTATGAAACTACTGTGGATAACTTTGTTTGGAGGCTTGAAATGTTTTGCCACCATTCTAAGTTCTTTATTAATATTCTTTCACAACAACCCAATGAAGCTGTATTATAGTTATCCCTATTTTACTGGTGGAAAACCAGGGACAGATAGGTTACCTACTCTAGATCACATCGCTAGCAAGTAGTAGAACTGGGATTTAAGTCCAGGCCATCATTTTTTAGTGGAGGAAACACATTATTTGCCCTTTAGAAAGAGGACATTTCTATTTGTCTTCAAATTTAAAATATCATGGCATTTGTTCAAGTTTACCATAATAGTTTTATTGGCATTTCACAAAATAATTGTGTTAGGGCACTAGAAAGCTGGGGTGTGTCTAGAGGTTACTTGTTCTCTAGCAAGGACACTAACCCTGCCAATAGGTGAAGATTATTTTATTTATCTTTTTAAAGAAAGGAAATGATTCATGTCGCAGTGGGAAGCAGGACTCTGTGCTTTACTGCAGTGTGAACGTCATGGTTCTCTGCCAGGGAGACCTGCAGCATTTGACCAGGGCCCTTATACCCACTCACCTAAACTCCCTACTGTGTTCTTGCCTATGCACTCAAGTCCCTGCTTTCAAGCTACTAAAGGGGAGGAGAAACAATTTTCTCTCTACCCTTTTGAGTTATTGACTGAGACTCCTGTGATAAAAGACATGAACAAGAGAAAAACAAATTTATCAATTTCTACCTCATGTGTACATAGGAGATACCCAGGAAAAAATGAGTAACTCCTGAAGTATCTTTGAATTCATGCTCAGAGAAAGGGAAGTGGGTATGTAGGCTTCTTAAGAGAGTAAATGATTTTTAGGAAAGATGAATTAGAAGAATAGATGGGAGTTAGTGACAAAATTTACCTGTGTGTGGTGGCCTCTGCTAAACTCTTCACCTAATCTTCTAATTTATTCTTCTTTAATAAGAACCATCTTCCCTGGTTTTTATTTATTTTGAGTACCTTTTGGAAGATCTGTCTTTAGGCAGATAAGGGAAGTTCAGAGAAATCCCATCCCTACTTTCCTGTTTTCCATGTGTCTACCACTCAAAATAATTAAAATACCAAAGGAGCATATTTTGGGGTGGCATTCTTGAACTCCTATGTTTTGGGGTGACATGAAGTAGCCCTAATCTGCAAGATGTTGTGTTTTTTTTTCCCTAGCAGTACATAGTTGATTGAGGGTATAGCCAGAAAAGGGGAGTGTTTTTTAACATTTTTCAGGGTAGATACCTTTACCAGGGGTGTCAAACTCCTTTTCACCAGGGGCCACATCAGCCTGCTGCTTGCCTTCAAAGGGCCAAATGTAATTTTAGGACTGTATAAAAATGTAACTACTCCTTAACTAGGGGCAAGGAGCTCGACGCTGCTGCCAAGTAGAAACAGGCTGGATAAAACAAGGTGGAGGGCTTGTGTTTGCCACCTGTGCTTTAAACAATGCAAAGTTTAGGTTTTTAAGGTATAATCCTTACATTCAAAACATAACTAAAGTGGCTTTTTTACTAACCTGTCAAATGAATGGTACAATATAGGGAGTCTATGTTTCCAAATCTAAACATTTGCAGGAACAGAGATCTTAGAGATAATTTATTTAAAGGCAATAGAGAATACCTTTTCTCAGGGGAATGTACTGTGTTCCAGTAAGTGTCCAACATTGTAGTTAAGATGCAACAACATTTTGAACTACTTTATTGTATGGATACAACATATCAGTTTCCTTGATGGGGACCTACAGAATACTTTTAGTTTCTTTGGATACCTATTCATGTCACTGCTTTTCAGAGATTATCATGACTATGGTTAAAATTTATACTTATGATACCAAATTTGGAGAAGACTCTACAATGGAAAAAAGTTATCATCTTGGACCTTGCATTTTATGAGAAAATTGAAATTATTTGGTGCTGCTAAAATTCTTGATTTTCTGTTCTAATCAAATATATATGATCAGTATATTATGCAACTGCTATGCCTTTAAGGCACCTATGAATGTTTTAGTAGTTTTTACCGTTAGACTTTAAAGTTAAAATGTACTTAGAAATACTTTCATGAAATATAAATATCACACATTTTCTATATACAGGGATCAACCTATAAGGATGAAATTAATAATATAAAATATATCATTTCAAAAATTAATGAAATTATGGCTCATAATTCACCAGTTTTGATTATTCAAAGATGGATACGTGGTTACCTAGTTAGAAAATATCTCAGGTATGTTTCATTTTCTTTACTATTTGAATATTAAAATAAGATGATAGGAAAATGAGTGATAAGCATTTCTCCAATAACATGCATTTTTGCATTCCCTTTCAAAATGGTATATTTTAGATGACTTGAACTAGTTTTAAGGAAAACACCACAGACTCTGTAGTAATAACTTATAATAGTTGGTGTAATAAAAACTTATCTCTTATTTTTTCTTTTAAGTTGACCATATATAACTAATAAAGTTTTCATTAATCACTGTTTGAGTAATTATGATAGTTTTTCTATTAAATTTATAAACACCAGTTAGAAACATACATTGAATTTCTCTCATGTAATAAGATGAAAAAGAAATATAAGCCATGAAAGAAGTATTAGGATTTCATATTTTGTTTGAATATAAAGATAATTTTTATGAAACATCCACTACCATATCAATGTATATTATTTTTTGGTTAAATGTCTTTCTCTCTCTCTTTATTCCTTGCATTTCTTTCCAGTAGTTGATATTTGCAAATAGAGAAACACTTTTCTTGGAAGGATCTCTGAACACTGAACTTGGTGAGACAAGATAGGGTATTCTGTCATCAATTTACATATATTAGTCTTGCCAAACATCAAATATGTGAAAAAGTAAATGAACATTTTTATATAGCCTATTTTCAGATACTAAATGATAGAGCTCAGAAAATAGAAATAAAATTTGGCCCTGAAATATAGTTAGGATTAAAATAAATCTAGAGCTGGGCAATGGACATTCTCTGAGAAAGCCAGACCAGGAAGTTTCACTGAAATGATATTCAGCATTCCGTGGGAGGTAGAGAGAATGTTCTCACGAATTAGCCCATGTGGCTAAATCATAGATGGCAATAGCCCTGATAAAGGGAGATAAAGATGAGGGCCAGGGAGCCAGACTGACCATAATACAGCACCTGCAACTTTTGAAGAAGAGGTTCCATATATACTTTTCAAACCAAGGTCAAAGTGTGAGAGAAAGTGGGCTCACAAGTGGGGACAAGAAAAATTATTAGGAATAAAAGATGTGGGCCCCGGCTGGTGTGGCTCTGTGGACTGAGTGCTGGCCTGTGAACCAAAAGGTTGCTAAGTTTGATTCCCAATCTAGGGCACGTGCCTGGGTTGTGGGCCAGGTCCCCAGTAGGGAACATGTGAGAGGCAACCACACAGCGATGTTTCTCCCCTCTTTTTCTCCCTCCCTTCCCCTCTCTAAAAACTAAGTAAGTAAAATCTTTAAAAAAATATGTGGAAGAGGTCCAGGAAGCTGCTGATAGGTGTATATTTATTTAAAATGTTATTTCTGTCTCATATGTTTCTTTGAATTCAGAGTGAATTTTGTATGAAATAAACATCTAATTAAAGGGACTTGTCTACAGTTTATGCTTCTAGGATTGAATTTTTCTCCCTTTGAGTCAAGATTTTCTGTGATATGTATGTTACATGAGATAAAAAACATTGAGCATGGAAACAATATCTGAAAATTCAGCATGCATGAACAGAATTTGAATGAGATTTGTAGGCAGAGGTGTCAGTAATAAAAATATATCAGAGTAGTTCAAGACAGATAATTTGAATTATTTCTCTCTAAAATGCTGTTCCATTAGGCATTACTTAACTACTCTGAGCCTGAGTTTCTTCATATGTTAAATGATAGAGGGCTGGAACTAATAGCAGTATTTACTTCACTGTTTGCATACAGGAATTGAGATCATAAATATAGAGCACACAACACCTGGCAAATATGCATATTACATTCAGATTAGCTATTTTTTTTAATATCACCTTTGTTGTTGTTGTTATATCTTGTGTTTTCTGCATTATTTGACTCCATGGGAAACATTTTCCTTGGATTCCTCACTCCCTTGCAATTACATTTACCATGGTACCCACAAGTAATCCTTTCAAAATATAAATCTAATTGTATTCACCAGCTTAAAATCCTCCAATTGCTCCCAGTTTGCTAAGGGAAAATGAGAGATATTCGGCCCTTTGACGTTACTGTCACAAACTTTTACTGTCTCAAGCACTTACCCTAGTACATTGTAGTTGAGTTTCCTGTGTAATTGTATCTCCAGTTGTACAGCGCACTTTGTATCTCTGTTTGCTTAAGAGATAAGTACATGGATAAATGGAGGGATTGTAGAACCTAGAATCAGAAAAGTATTTCTGGATTCATCTATGGGAAAGCAAAAACAGAAAGAACTGAGAAACATACAAAGCTGCCCTGAGAGGTGCCTATAGATTCCCACAACCTAAAGGTCAAAGTGATTAGTCCTCTTATGGCTATTACTAACCCTGACAAATGTCTCCCATGCCCAAATGTTTTGCACCTTGCTTGTAATTTGTTCACTTAAACTGCTGAATTTATGCAGTTGTTAATCATGTAAACAATTCTATAAATTACTTGCCTAAGGCTATAACAATATTAAATTATAGATACGGAACTCAAGTCTATATCTTACCTACCAGAGATAAATAAAACATTTTTATTATCCTGCTAATATTTACTATACTTCAAGGGAAATAATATTCCTTTATGAAAAGTTCATGTACAAATTATAAAACTATGCAAATATAGCTTACCTGTCTCATAGGCATGTTATAAGGTGGGATATACAAGTATTAACTTTTATAATTAGTTCATTTTAAAAATATTTATTCAGTTCTGGTTGGGTTGCTCCATTGGTTGGAGCATTGTCCAGTTCACCAAATGGTTGTGGGTTCCATCCCTGGTCAGGGCACATGCTTAGGTAGTGGGTTCCATCTCCAGTGGAGGCACTTAGCAGGATGCAACTGGTCGATGTTTCAGTCTCACATCTGTGTTCCTCTTTCCTCTAAAGTCCATGAACATATATCCTCAGGTGAGGGTTTTAAAAAAATGAACTAAACTAAAATAAAATAATGAAATAGGAAAGTAAAATAAAATAAAATAATAAAAAATTATTGAGTGCCTATTCTGGGTTAGGTACTCTCTGGACTCTGAAGCTACAAAGTTACCAAAGTATTCAAAGTCACTGCCTGATTCCATTCTAATGGAATTCTTATTTTCACATATAATAGTATTTAATAGAACATGTTGTTGTATATAATGGTACAATAAATTTATATATAGTTATTACTCTATAAAAATAACATAGTGACTTTATTAATAGTTACTACATTATTTTTACCAAAATATACTTTTATCATGTTTAAAGTTTTAAATTTGTTTTAAATATAATCATTTAATCCTCATAGCAGTTATGGAAGGTAAATATAATTACTTCATAGATACCATAATAGAGACAAATTGAGGATTAGTACAAAGAAAAGGTGGATAAAAAGAAGAGAGAGCACTATATTTAGATGTTTAATACAAATATAATTGGAATGAGACTAAGTAATGCATCATAACTTAGTAGTGGAATATCTCTCAAAACTCTTTAAATTTGTATAGTAGGCCCAGTATGTCCAGTAGGTAGTAATGATTTTGCCTAATGTGGCACTTCTCAGAATGAATCCTTGTTGTTACACAATATGTGACTGTAGCCCCTCTTGTCTGTTTTTGCTTTCAGAGCCAGTGCTATTGGTCTCATATTCATAAAATCATTGCCAAGACCAATGCCATAACTTTTTTTTTTCTATATTGTCTTCTAAGAATTTTACAGATTCAGGTCTTATACTGAAGTCTTTAAAACATTTTAAATTTATTTTTTGTTTATAGTATGAGATTAGGATCCAATTTTTTTCTTTTACATGTGGGTATACAGTTTTCCTAGCACCATTTGTAAAAGAGACGGTCTTTTCCTCATTGCTTATTCTTGACATTTTCGTCAAAGATCAGTCAACTGTATATGTCATTAGGGTTTCTAGTCTGTGTGCTCGCTATTCTGTTTCATTATGTTTTTGTTTTGTCTTGTCTGTTAAATGCCAGCACTATACTGTTTTGATTGTTGTAACTTTTAATATATTTTGAAATCAGGAAGAGTGATGCCTCTGACTTTGTTATACTTTCTCAAGATTGATGTGGCTATTCAACATCTTTTATGGTTCCATTGATTAGATTTTTTCTATTGTTTAAAAAAAATCAATTGGTATTTATAAGAATTGTTATGAATATGCAGATCACTTTGGATAGTATGCACATCTCAGTATTATTTCTTCTGATCTATAAAATAGATGCCTTTCTATTTGTATGTTCTTTAATTTCATTAATCAGTTTTTTATTTTTTAATTTAATTAAAGCTGGTACAGTTTTACATTGGTTATGTTAGTTTTGGGTACAATATGGTGATTTGACATTTTTATACTTTAAAATTTGGTCACCCGTCTAATTCTAGTAATCATCTGTCACAGTGTAAATTTATCACAATGTTATTGACTATATTCTCCTTCTCCCTTTTATCCATCCTTGCCATGCTCTCCTTCTGGTAACCATCCTTTCTGTCTCTGTTTCTATGAGTCTGGTTTTGTTGGTTTATTTGTTTATTTTTAGATTTCACATAAAAGTGTTTGTCTTTCTCTGCCTAACTTATATGACTTAGTATAATATGTTTTGATTGTAGTTTTCAGTATACAAGTATTTTACCTCCTTAGTTAAATTTACTACATTTTATTTATTTTTGTCTGCTGTTGGAAATGTGATTATAGTCTTAATTTTCCGATACTTTGTCATTAGTGTATAGAAACACCATAGATTTTTGTATGTTGATTTTCTACACTGTGAGTTTACTGAATTCATTTATTCTAACAAATTTTGTAATGGAGTCTTTAGGATTTTTTATATAGAAGAGGACATCATCTGCAAAAAGGAACAATTTTACTTATTTCGTACCAGTTAGACTTTTTGGGTCTGGATATCCATTTTCTTCCCCAGATTTAGGAAGCTTTCAACCATTATAGCTTTGAATATTCTTTCTGGTCCTTTTTCTTTCCCCCTTTTTCCAGTGCCTTTATATTGCATATAAAGTATATAGTGCAGCCCTGGCTGGTGTGGTTCACTGGACTGAGGGCCAGCCGGTGAACCAAAGGGTCGCCAATTTGATTCCCAGTCAGGGAACATGCCTGAGTTGCGTAGCCAGGTCCCCAGTAGTGGGCACATGAGAGGCAACCACACATTGATATTTCTCTTCCTCTTTTTCTCCCTCCTTTTCCCTCCCTCTAAAAATAAATAAATAAAATCTATAAAAACAACAGAGTTCTTGAGATTCAAAAATAAATATAAAAAAGAATATACTGCACATATCGGTCTATTTGTTGGGTCCTCTGAGTCCCTTAAGCTTCTTTATACCCTTTCATTCTTTTTAAAAAATATTTTACTTTTTTTTTATTTTTAGAGAGGGGGAAGGGAGGGAGAAAGAGAGGAAGAGAAACATTGATGTGAGAAAGAAACATCAATTAGCTGCCTCCTGAATGAGCCCCGACCAGGGACCAAATCTGCCACCCAAGCTTGAGTCCTGACTGGGAATCAAACCGGTAACCTTTTGCTTTGTGGAACAATGCCCACCCAACTGAGCTCTTTTTCATTCTTTCATTTTTGGTTTTTCTTACTGATTTATTTCCAATGACTAGTGCTTATGTTTGCTGATACTTTCTTCTGCTTGATCATTTCCAATATTGAGCCACCCTGGTGATTTTTTTTTTTTTTCAGTTCAATGTTTCTGGTTTTTAGCTTAATGATTTTTATTTGGTGCTTTTTAAGATTTTCTAGCTTTTTTGTTTAAATTCTCACTTTGTTCATGCATTATTTTTTGGCCTTCTTGAATATCTTCATGACATTTATTTTGAATTCTTTATTAGATAACTCATATAACTAACTCTTCATTAAGATCAATGTCTGGAGATTTATCTTGTTCCTTTGTTTTAAACATCTTTGCCTGATGCTTCATTTTCCCTGATTCTCTGTGTTGCTGTCTTCACATTTGACAAAGCAGCCAAGGCTTTCCAGCCTTCATGGACTGGACTTATGTAGAAGAAAACCTCCACTTATTAACCTGGCAGTAATTTGGGGGCCTGAATACTTAATGTTAAGCCATCCTGTTCTTTTTCTCTATTCTTAGTTTTCCCCAGGTGTTCAGGGTATGCCAGATTCTATTAGCACCTGGACAAGTGTAACTGAATCCAGTTCTTTAGTGACTCCAAGAAAAATTGGGTCATTGGACGTTCAACTCTATCCCTCTCTAGAGAGAAGCTGAGAGCTAGGGATTTTGCCTACTTGCTCTGTGTTGAACCAAGATTAGAACTGCCAGCCCCAATTTTTGTCTTTGTTCTCACCAGTTTTAAGTTAGCTAAGTTATGCTAGGTCTTGTCAGCACTTTGATGTGGGCAAGTCAGAAGCTGGGACTTTGGGAAGCCTCAAGAAAAGTTGTGGTGTTAGAGGTAACTCTGGCTACTTACTCCGGGCTGAGCCAGGGTAAGGAGTTATGGCATCTATCAGCCCAAGCTGCTGTCTGCATTCTTCTTTATGTAGCTTAGTTGTATCAGATCTATTAGAGCTCCAGGTCTGGCAAGACAGAAAGAAGCCAGGCCTCTTGGGAGTCCACTCAGAACACTTAGGGACATTGGACTTAGGAACTAGCTTTTTTTCCTTCCCTGGGAGAATCTGGGAGCTAGGAGTTCTCTTCCTGATCATATTGTGCTGTGTCAGGGGTAGGAATTCTAGAGAGAGTATGTTCTGGATCTCCCTAGTAGTTTTGGTGAGTCTAGTTTTATGTTTACCCAGGATGCAATACCCTTTCAATTAGTTTGTGGATTTCTCACAGTAGCAATTTGTGAGTTTTTTCTGAATTGGTGTATTTGGGTTCAGCAGAAGGAGGGGTTGCCTCCTCTGCCATCTTGCTGATTCATTATGCAATTTAAATGTTCAAGACTATTGCTTATTTTCTTGTACTTTTTATTGTTATTTATTTTGTTATCGCTACTCTTTTAGAACACTTTTGTTTATTTTAATGTCTGTTCAATTGTTTAGTTTTTGAGGGGTCATAGATTTCTTAGAGAAGCTGATGAAATGTATAGGCATTATTATCAGTGTAAATTATATATGCATATTCAAATAAAATTTACTTACAATTTCACAGGCTTCATGACCCCTAAGTTAAATGGTGCTGTATGATATAACTTTTTTATTTTCGTGTTATAGTCTTTATTCTTGGAGAATTAGAGTCAATGTAAATACTTGTATGGAAATTTCAGCCCTCCCTGCCACATGAGTTTCCTTGACTTGCAGACATCTAGACTGTTTTAACTGTCCAAAAAGGGATCTTAATGGATTACTACATCCATTTGTTAGAGGCAAACCTAATTTTTATAACCACATCATTTTTTAAACTCATGAGTTGTTTACTATTTTCTAATGAGAATATTAATTTTTGATGGAACCTGATAATTCAGGTACTCTGGCCAGTAGTTTGATAAGTCAATTACTAGTAAAAATATTACTTAGAAATACTCAAGTAAAAATGAGATGGGATGGAAATATTATGCAAATATTTTTTTTGTTTTTTATTTTTATTTTTATTTATTTTTTTTAAATCAGTATTTTTTAATTGTTGATATTGTACAGTTTTCTGTCTTTTACCCCGCACCCAGCCCACCACCCCAGCCCTCCCCACCTTCCTCCCATTTCCACCCCCCCTAGTTTTTGTCCACGTGTCTTTTATACTTGTTGCTCTAAACCCTTCCCCTTTTCCCCTGAAATTCCCTCCCCTCCCACTCTGGACACTGTCAGACTGCTCTCAAATTCAGTGTCTTTGTTTATATTATGCTTGTTTGTTTGTTTTGTTGATTAGCTTCCTGTTAAAGGTGAGATCATATGGTATTTGTCTTTCACTGCCTGGCTTATTTCGCTTAGCATGATACTCTCCAATTCCTTCCATGCTGTCGCAAAGGGTAGGAGCTCCTTCTTTCTTTAAATTTTAATTTTTGAGTTTTTCTTGTATTTAAAAAATATTTTATTTATTTATTTGTTTTTAGAGAAAGGGAGGGAGAAACAGAGAGAGAGAAACACCAATGTGTGGTTGTCTTTCACATGCCCCCAACTGGGGACCTGGCCTGCAACCCAGGCATGTGCCCTGACTGGGAATCAAACTGGTGACCCTTTGGTTCACAGGCCAGCACTCAATCCATTGAGCCCCACCAGCCAGGGCTGAGTATTTTTCTTAAAATTTATATTAACTAGATAAAAAGAATCTCCCATCATTAAATTTCTCCAATGTCAGTCTGTAAAATCATGAACTTGGGAATTTTACAATATAGTCCCAGTATCCAGAACAGTGCATTTTGACTAAATGGATGCTTGAGCAATAAATGAAAGAATAAATGAATAAATTACTCTGATGAGAAGGAAATTAAGTCTTAATGCCAATAGATTATAAAAATGATTTATACCTCTTCTCACTCTATGGATTTACCTTTCATGAGCAATTATAAAATTATCATTAAGATAATTTAATAAGAAAACTTACTAAAAATCAAAATTATATTTAAAATAGGAGCATATAAATTTAATAATCTAAAATATTAAGAAAATATACTGATTTAAAATAACCTAAATGTTTAACATTATTCACAGATAATGTCTCATATCTTTCTGTTTATCTTTTTCTTCTTTACTATTTTTGCATTGTGTATATTTTATACTATACATACTTTTAATGATGTTTTAATTGTATATTTTAATTATTGTCTGTTTTTTTTTCTAGGGCTTAGAATGTATATTTTACTTACTTCAGATTTATAACTTACACCTAGTAAGATAGAAAAATGTTATATTTATATATGTTTATTTCCTCTTCCTCCTTCTTATGCTGTTAATGTTATATATATGACAACTGTATTTACACCCCACCAATACATTATTATAATTATTACTTTATAAACTGTAATGTCCTTTAAGGGAGCTAAGAGAAAAAGAGCAAGTATATATTCATTGAATTTGTTATATTAATAATCCAATTTATCAAATTTCTAGTTTTCTTTATTTTTTTATAGATTCCAGGTATCATATGGTGTCATTTCATTACTCCAAAGCACCATTGCTCCTACCAGTTTTAGACCCAACATTATGATTTTGTACATACTGCATTATGCAGTTACTTTCTAAGTTAGTTAAGGGCACAGAGGAGGAGAAATATAAATTTACCTTGTTTTATAATTATATAATTTCCCTTCCTAGCACAATTTGTTTTTTCTTTGGATGAAATTAGAATTTGAGGTCACTTGCCTTCAATATGAAGAACTTCCTTTATTATTTCTTATGAGGCATATCTGGTAGCGATGGATTATTAGTTTTAGTTGGGAATTTTTAAATTTCACCTTCAGTTTTGTTGAGATAAAATTGACATATACCATTGTATAAGTTTAAGGTGCATAGTGTTTCACTTACATATATTGTAAAATGATTACCACAATAAGTTTAGTTAGCATCCGTCATCTCATATAGATACAAAAAAATCTTTTTTCCTTGTGATGAGAACTGTCAGGATTTGTTCTAACGACTTTCATATGTATCACACAGCACTGTTAAATTAACTAAAGTCATCATGTTGTACATTATATCCCTAATACTGATTTATCTTAGAGCAGAAGTTTGTATCTTTTTCTACCTTCTTTCAGTTCTCCCTCCCCTCACACCTTCCTCTAGTAACCACAAATCTGAGTTTATTTTCTATGAGTTTGGTGGTTTTTTTCTACATATAAGGGAGATCATACAGTATCATCTTTCTCTCTCTGACTTATTTTACTGAGTATAATGCCCTCAGGTTCATCCATGTTGTTGCACATGGCAAGATTTCCTTGTTAGTTTGTTTTTAATGGCTGAATAATATTTTATTGTGAATATATACCACAACTTATTTACTCATTCATGCATCAATGGACACTTTGTTTCCATGCTTTCCTTGTTATAAATAATGCTGCTGTGAGCATGGGGTAGAGATATTTTTTCTAGTTTGTATTTTTTTCTTTGAATGTATTCCCAGAAGTGACATTGATGGATCTTATGGTGGTTCTATTTTTAATTTTGTGAGGATCCTACATACAGTTTTCCATAATGGCTATATCAGTTTACAGTCCTACCGACAGTGAATAAGAGTGCTCTTTACAACCTAGCCAGCATTTATCTTGTGTCTTTGTGATGATGGCCATTTTGTGAAGTGTGAGGTGATATCTCATTGTTTTGATTGCACTTCCCTAATAACTAGTGATGTTGCATGTCTTTTGAGTCACTTTTGACTATTGATGTATCTTCTTTGGAAAAATGTCTAACCAGGTCTTTGTCTATTTTTTATTTATTTTTTGTTATTGAGTTTTATGAGTTATATGCGTGTGTGTGTGTGTGTGTGTGTGTGTGTATGATGTTAATCCCTTATAATAGATATGGTTTGCAAATACTTGTTCCCATCTGTAGGTTATCTTGCCATTTTGTTGATCATTGTTTTGTTTGTACTGAAACTTTTTAGTGTGGTATAATCCCACTTGTTGATTTTTATTTTATTTCTTGCACTTTAGGTGCCATACCCAAAAGATCATTTAAAAAAGCCATGCCAAAGAGTTTTTTTTTTTTAATATTTTATTTATTTGTCTATCTTTAGAGGGGAAGGGAAGGAGAGAGGGAGAGAAACATCAATGTGCGGTTGCCTCTTGTATGTCCCCTGCCGGGAACTGGCCTGGCAACCCAGGCATGTGCCCTGACTGGGAATCGAACCGCGATCCTTTGGTTCGCAGGCCCACGCTCAATCCACTGAGCTACACCAGCCAGGGCCAAAGAGTTTTTATTCTATGTTTACTTCTAGGGATTTTATGGTTTTAGACTTTGTATTTCTTAATTTAGTCTTGGTAGTTTGTAAGTTTTTAATAATTTTTCCATTTCTTTTAGTTTGTCCATTTTGTTTACAAATAGTTGTTCATAGCTCTCCCTTGCAATCTTTTGCATATCTTTTTTGAAAATTATATTTTATTGATTATGTTATTATAGTTGTCCCATTTTCCCCCTTTACCACCCTCCATCCTGCACCCCTTCTCCCACCAGCATTTCCCATCCCCCTTAATTCATGTTCATGGTTCGTATATATAAGTTCTTTGACTTCTCCATTTTCCATACTATTCTTAACCTCTCCATCTATTTTGTTCCTACCAATTATATTTCTTTTCCCCCATTCTCCACTCTCCTCCTCCCCACTGATAACCCATTCATGTGATCTCCATTTCTGTGATTCTGTTCCCATTCTAATTGTTTGCTCAGTCTTTTTTTTTTTTAGGTTCAGTTGTTGATAGCTGTGAGTTTGTTGTCATTTTACTGTTCGCAGTTTTTATCTTTTTCTTAGATAAATCCGTTTAACATAACATATAATGAGGGCTTCATGATGATGAACTCCTTTAACTTTACCATGTCTGGGAAGCACTTTATCTACCCTTCCATTCTAAATGAAAGCTTTGCTGAATAGAGTAATCTTGGGTGTATGTCCTTGTCTTATATAATTTTGAATACTTCTTTTCAGCCCCTTCTTGCCTGTAAGGTTTCTTTTGAGAAATCACCTGATAGTCCTATGGGAATTCCTTTGTAGTTAACTCTCTCCTTTTCTCTTGCTGCTTTTAAGATTCTTTATCTCTAATCTTGGGTAATTTAATTATGATGTGTCTTAGTGTGTTCCTACTTGGCTCAATTTCTTTGAGACTCTGAGCTTCCTGGACTTCCTAGAAGTCTATTTCCTTCACCAGTTTGGAAAAGTTTTCCCTCACTATTTTTTTCAAATAAGTTTTCAGTTTCTTCCTCTTCCTCTTCTTCTGGCACCACTATGATTCAGATGTTGGAACATTTAAAGTTGTCCTGGAGGTTCCTAAGCCTCTCCTCATTTTTTTGCATTCTTGTTTCTTTATTCTGTTCTGATTGAATGTTTATTTCTTCTTTCTGTTCCAAATCTTTGATCTGAGTCCTGGTTTCCTTCCCTTCACTGTTGGTTCCCTGTATATTTTTCTTTATTTCACTTTGCATAGCCTTTACTTCTTCCTCTATTTCATTCATACTCAATCATTTCTGTGAGCATCCTGATTACCAGTAGTTTGAACTGTGCATCTGATAGGTTGGCTGTCTCCTCATTGCTTAATTATTTTCCTGGAGTTTCAATCCATTCTTTCATTTGCTCCATATTTCTTTCTTGGCACACCTGTTATGTTGTAAGGGGAGGAGACTTAGGTATGCGCCAGGGGAGGGCAGCCCACTTTGCTGTGTTGTGTCATACTCTGGATGAATATTTCTTCTTTAACTCCTTGGTTGTTGGACCCATGCGGTTCAATTTTATGACAGTTCTGGTTGTTTCCTGTTTTTGAATTTGTTGTTGTCCTTCTTTTCATTGTGCAAAGAAGCAAAACATATCTCCCTATGCCTCTGTGTTGTCTGGAAGTCTCCTTTAAGTGTGATCCTGTGTATATCTTTCTATATCAATTATGTCTCCATTTTCATTTAAAATTTATTGATATAGGTTCTCTCTCTTTTTACCTTGCTTAGTATAGGTGAAATTTTGTTTGTTTGTTTTTTTTAAAGAACTTCCTCTTGGTTTGGTTTTCTTTTGTATTATTTTTCCGTTCTCTATTTCATTATTTTCTTTTATGGTAACTTTGGGGGACACCAGAGTAGAGGGTCCCATGAAGCAGTCCACAATGCTAGGGGCCAGGATATTACTCCTCAGTCTCTTTTCCCACTGGAGGAACCATAGGCTAAGAGAAGACTTCTTGGTATGGTGCTTCACTGGCTGCAGAGGAGAATTTTAGTTAATATGTAGCTATTCGTCGTTCCTTCTAATGAAGTCCTCTTGGTATCAGTGGTGTGGAGATGGTGCCTCACCCTCATGTTCTAGGATTCTCTCAATGGTGTCTTCTCCATAAATAGTTGGTAGTTTTTCTTCTTGTGAAAGAGAATGAAGTCAGGAATGACCTATGTCACCATTTTGGTATTGTCTGTCACCTCTTCTTCCTTCAGTTTTTAAAAAATTTATAAAGGTGACATTGGTTCACAAAACCATACAAGTTTCAAGTTTACAACTCAACAAAACATAAATTTGCACACTGCATTGTGCACTCGTTGCTCAAGCAAATTCTCTTTCTGTCCCTATTTATACCCCATTACTCACTTCCCTCTAGCCCCATCCCCCTTTCCCTCTGTCACCCCACTGTTGTCTGTGTCCATGTGTTATAAGAAGATGAAGGGATAAAGCCAAAAAAGTTTATATATATCATCTTCAGTTTTGCCTTCAGTTCTGAAAGATAGCCTTGCTAAGTATAAAATTTGTGGTTAAAAGACTTTTTCATAGCACCTTGAGTCTGCCATACTATTGCCCTCTGAGCTGAGAATTAAGCAGTCAATTTTACTGGAGTTCCCATTTCCATGACTAGTTTTTCTTTTTCCTCTTGCTCTTTTCAGGATTTTCTCTTTCTTTCTTTTTGGATTTCAGTAGTTATACCATGAGTTGTCTGGATATCGATTTTTGTGTTTATTCTATTTGTAATTTGTTGAGCTCTTAGATGTGTACATGTTTTCTTCAGATTTTAGAAAGTTTTGGATATTACTTCTAATATTTTTCTGCCTTTTATCTCTCTTCTTTTTTTTCTGTCACTGCCATTATTCATGAGTTGGCAGACTTAATAGTACTCTCCTTGTGGGTCTAGTCACTTGTCCTCAATATTTTTTCTCTGTCAGCATAATCTTTATCAGTCTTTTCAAGATTCTTAATTTTTTTTCTACCAATTAGAATCCGTTATTGAATTAGTACAGCAAAATTTAATTTCAATTATACATTTTTAACTGTAGAATTTTCATTTAGTTCTTTTATTTTTATAATTTCTGTGTCTTTGTTGATAATCTCTATTTGAAAGGACATTGTCATTATACCTATCTTTACTTATTTGAATTTTATTTCCTTTAAACATATTTATAAGAGCTGCTTTCAAGTCTTTATCTGTTATGTCTGTCACCCATGCCCTTTCAGAAGCAGTTTCAAAGGCCAGCTCTTTTTATCTGCATAGGTTACACTTTTTTCTTTTTCTTTGCCTGTCTCATAGGTTTTTGTTGTTGTTGTTGTTGTTGAAAACTGGATGTTTTCAATAATGCATTGTAATAAATCTGGATACTAATTTCCTCACCAGGACCTGTTTTTTGCTTGTTAATTTATTTAATGTCTAGGCAGGGCTGTTTTAGTGAAATCTATTTCTCCTACTTTGGGAAGCCTCTGATATTGCTCCTTCAAGAGCACACAGTTGGCCAGGTTCAGCCACCTTTGGGATGACAGTGATTGGCAGGATGACAGGGTTCTCTTTGTCTCGCATTCCTGATTTCTCTGTTAATCTGTCTAAACTCCTTTAATGTCACAACTATGATTAGCCTCCACTAATTGCCAGCTGAACACTCTATTGTTTTCAATAATGTATTGAGAAATAAATGTTTTCATAGTCTTATCCATTAAGAAAATAAATTTAAAAATATTTTAGAGAATCTGCTCCAGGTAAGAGAAAATAAGGTCTTGGGGTCTCTTCCTCTTCTCAGCCCTCATTTGTGGGGCAGAAGCTCTAACACAGTTGCAACAGGTAGAGAACACTAGAGCCCTGACTACCCCTGCTCTCGGCAAGCGATAAATAATTAAGAGAAGGTGGTAGCACAATGCAAGCAGAGAGCAAAACTGTACCGGGGGTGTCCAACCTTTTGGTTTCTCTGGGCCACCTGGAAGAGAAATAGTTGTCTTGGGCCACACATTAAATACATCGCGACACATAATCACAAAAATGATCATAATGTTTAAAGTAAATTCACCATTTTGTGTTGGGCCACATTCATAGCCATCCTGGGCTACATGTGGCCCGTGGGCCATAGGTTGGTCACCCCTGCACCATCTTCAAATCTTGAACTTTAACAAAGAAAACTAGGAGAAAAGGCATCTAAGAAGAGCCCTTCCAGGGTCAGCAAAAACTTTTATGAAGGGCCAAAAGTTTTATAACATTCGGTATTAAATATGACGCTAGTTTGTTCATTCCATTTAGCATATTTTGGCTATATTGGGTTAAATAAACAAATTTAAAGCTTGCGTCATTTCTTTTAACCTTTTCATTTAGTGGAGCTAATAGAAAATTTAAAATTATTTTGTTGTTTACATTATATTCTGTTGAACACTGCTGCGCAAGATGAACATAAAAATTACTTCCTCACTGGACAGGAAAAATAAAGATACGTCACCTTATATTTTTCTAGATAACCCAATCACATTCTTTCTGACATTATATTATAAAGTGCAGAGTCAGATATAAGTATGGCAATGTTTATAGGTTTATATTGCTATAGATTTCTCAGCACTCATTTATCTCTGATGAATGTTGATGAACAAATCTTCGTGCCTAAATAATTTTGTATAGTAGTAATATGACAACAAATATTACATTAAATTTATCACCATGTTTTCTTTCTCTCTTTTTTTTTTTTTGTCAAAATAATAAATGGCTACTTCTCCCCTCTTTATTCAGCTCCCTGTTTCTATTTAAAAAATATCAAGGAAAATTTATTAGGCAACGTGAAACAAAATTGATTTGTGCATACAGAAGACGTGAAGATAAGGTTTTTAAGGATCTCATCTTTAAGCCTGGAACAAATATAACAGGAAAGGTTGCACGATGGAAACATGTAAGTATAATTTAAGATACTATAATTATAATTTATGTAACATTGGTATTTCTTCAGTCTTTTAAAAATATCTTTCATTGTTAATATTCTGCTTGTGATTTTCTTGATGTGAGAAAAGACATAATAGTATACAAACACAATTTTTGTGGTCAATTAATTACTCTTACCACACATATTTTATAATTCTTGCTTCATATATATATTTCTCTTATTAATTATTGGAAGTAGATATTAATAGCAATATAAAATTACTTCTTGGTAGTTGAAAGCAAAGAAATATTTAGTTTATTAAAGGCTGATAATTCTACATATGGTATAATTAATACTCATTCATTGTTTTATGCTAAATTATGCACTGCTTTGAGGATACACTGGAAATAAAAGAAACACATTTATTGAATGCCTAGTGAGTACTAGGCACTGAGCTAGGTATTTGGCATGTAATAGCTAATTTATTTTTCACAACATTGTAAGGTAAGTGTTTTTATAAATAGGAAAACTGAGGCTCAGAGGAGCTAGTTATCTCACCAAAGCCACATAGCTAAGTATCATTGCTAGGGCTTGTCTTCAGGTCTTCTCACATAAGAGTTTGTGCTTTTTGTTTTGATTTGGACATTAGGTAATGATAGAAAGAAGACATGTAGTACTACAATTAACAAGATTGAAATTTTTATAGTTTGTAAAGCACTGTTTATGATAAATGAACTCTATCAAATGCAGAACTCTTCCAGAGTAGCCTGAGCTACAGATATTTCTGTTATGTTAACATGATTAGAAGGGTTTACAAAAAGGTGCAGAGAGTCATTAGTCCCTTTCAATGTAATTGAGGACATGTGTTCTAAATATGGCACAGAAATGTCCTCAAGCCCTTAAATGCCATATTATTCATCAAATAACAGCATAGGGTTAAAAGACAAAGGCATCCTACTCAAAACTTTTCCCACATGAGCACTCAGTGCCACTGTATTATTTTGCACCAGATGACAGTATGCTTTATAAAATGATAACGTTCGTGTGAGGTGTCTTTTGGCCCTCTATGCAGATTATAAACTCACTGATTTTAGATATGTCACTTGTTTTTATATGCTTTATACAGAGAAGACTTTCACTGAATGTTGTATACTCTTAACCAATTTGAATATGCTAGTAACCAATTTGGAGATATATATACACGCGCGCGCGCACACACACATATATACACACGCACATTTAGAAATACTCATGCAGATATGTGTGTATATATACACATGCACATATCCATATATTCATATATCCATATATGTGGATAGAGGTTATGTTATGGTAAGTGACTATTATGTGCATCAATAGGAGTAAAATGCTCATATTAAAAAGGTCATTTCATTTGATATCTATGCAGTTACATAGAATATATCATTGAATGAGGTCTGTTTAGAAAGAAGTCAGCCATATACTATGCAAAATAGAGACAGTTATTGAAGAAGATACAAGATACAAGAAACATTGTACATAGGACAATGATGTCTTAGTCCCCTTCAAAGTAGGCATCTTGGGACCTCACACAGTTCTCCCAGTCGCCATTAGCTGCCCCATCATATTTTTCTGGATTTCACTGATGGTCTGAAATCTTCCCTTTCAAAGGTGATTTTAGTTTTGGGAAAAGCCAGAAATCACAGGGCACCAAATCTGGGCTATAGCGGGGCTGAGTTACCTGAATGATTTGTTGTTTCACAAAAAACTCTGCACAAGACATGATGCGTGAATGGGTGTGTTGTGATGAAGTTGCCAATCACCAATTGCCCATAGCTGTGGCCATCTGAATCATCTAAGCTGTTGAATAGTTTTCATGGAGGAATGTTCAAGCTTAAAGCAAAATTGGATGCAGATTTGTTGCTCTACCCGTTCAGTAATTTTCAATGCGACGGCCACAAAGTGCACATGCTCACTCAATAGTGTCTACCACCCCAACTGACTAGCACAGTGAAGTCGTCATTGTTCATGCATGTGAATTCCAGTCCACTCTCCTTGGCTGCTAGTTTGCATCAATGTCACACAAACCATTCTTGTTATATTAACAGTGGTTGGACTTTTTCAGGACAGACCTTATATATTGGGGTTTAGATGTATTTTGAGTGTTATGAATCTTTTAGTAAAATATATTTATTACAAGTTTTCTAAAGGTCTTTGATGTTATTGATAATTCTGCTAAGTACAACATTATTCATGTCATTTTTATCAAGAACTATTTATCCATATTATATAAATATATACATTGTCCTATACTTTTTAATTGCTTATAACTCTGAGTCATAGAATTGTGCAGAAAGTACCCTCAGCTCAACTTCTTAAAATAATTGAAATGAATTTTAATTTGAAGTTTCATCTCTGAATACTCTGTGTGAAATTGTTGCTCCATCTTCTCTTGGCTTTATTTGTCTTCTCCTCTTCAGCTTACTTAATTGATTTTTTTACTATTTTCACTACTATTTACTTTTTTTTTTTTTTACTATTTTTACTACTCATATATCTAGTCTTTGTTACTTGGAGTTTGACTTATTAAAAACTGCAGTGAGACAATTGATGCCCTAGAGTGCTTAAGAGAACCTAGCATCCAAGAAACATTGGAAGAGTTAGGGATTAGGTAAAAGGGAGGGGGTGAGAAAATAGTGGCATTTAATATTAGAGTTTATTTTCTTTAAAGATGCCCCTAGCAAAGTGAAAATGAAAAGCATTAGTCAAGAATGGAATTCAAATTTCAGTATTTAGTAAAATTAATCAATTGCTGAATCTGCTTCTGTTTTGAGATGAAATATATTTTGTCCAAAGGGCTTAAAACTTTCCATATTCCTGGAAGGATCCTGAGGAGTGAGTTCAAGTCACATTCAGTAAGGAAATGTGCTGGAGGGCCCAGAGTTTATGGTACAAGAATAAGCTTTAAGTGAGATATAGGACCAAAAGTCAGGAGCCAAGAAGAAGGAATCTGTTAAAAACTCAGTCAGAATAGAAGAAATTAAGGATTTGAAACAATTGCTTGGAACACTATTTATGCATGCTTTACAGTTATTAGTTAGAGAATGCCTGTTCTTGCAGAGTAGACCAACATAAACATAGCATTATGGTGGTAACCAGATCAAGTTTTAGGGAAACTTATATATTATTATAATGAGTTTTAGAGAAATCTAGAGACTAAATCTATATTATTATTATTATTATTATTATTATTATTATTATTATTGACTTTGCTGGGGCTCTCAATAATATTTAAAATATTCTTTGGCATACTCAACCCTTTTCCTCAAAGAGTAACAAGGAAAATATGTAGAAGGAGTGATAACAAATAAAAAAGTTACTAACTGGCAGTTTGGCCTAAATTTCCATTGCAAAATTTTAGTAATCTGGGCTAGACAATGATATATTCTTTGTTATCTAACTTTCGTTGGCTTCATTAATCTGTTTTACTTATGTATTCTATTGCAAACATGAATTTTAGTAGGTATATGTATGAGAGAAAGTCATACCCATTAGAGCCAAAAGGAAAGAGATTCAGAGGGGGAAATCAATTTGCCATGTATTTATCTCAGGGGCAGCTTAATTGTTCCCTTTCCTCCTGCCCTGCACATTCATATCTGATACTTTCTTAAGGTGGTTCAGTCATGTTTTGTTAGGAAGGAGAGAAAGAGGTAAGAAAGAGTGATGGTCAGGAGCCATTACACCCTTTGTCTGGACATTTCTGGAGAGGGTGCATGCGTTCTTCCTTGTTATCAGCAAAGTGAGGAAAGGGGTCAGTAGAGCACTCCAGTCCAATTTCTGTGGAAGGGGCCTCTTACTTTGGCACCACTTCTAGCACATCAACGTCTTGTACTCCTTTATAGCATTGCATAGATTCTGGGAACACCACATATAATCTAATATGGCAGTCATCTATACTGAAGTAAGATTTACTTTAGAACTGCTGATGTGGTTAAATTCTAGAGTATTTTATTGATTTTTTTCCTTCCAAAGATTTCTTTTTCTTATTACTAAAAACATAACATTTTTTTGTACAACAGACTAGATCAAAAGTGTCCTCACAATCCTCCTGTGAACTCTTTCCATTAACTAATATTAAATACATTTTCCTGAAGACTCATAGATGTATTTTTTAAACCCAATGAACTGTTATCTTTTAATATATTATAATTTTAATAAGGTTTCAAAAATATAATCTAACTTTTTAATTATACTACATATACATGGAAATATATGAAAACTGATATTAATAGAGGCTGTTTAGGTGTCAGAATATTAAGTAATTATTTGCTAGTTTTTATTTGTTTCTAATCAGAAATAATGTTTTATTTGCATAGTAAAACAAAAGATTTTTCATTTTGGGTAAAAAGATTATACCTCCATTATTTATAATATCATTATAGAAATAATGCTTTTAGAACCTCTGTTTTGCATTATATTCCACAAAATCAATTCTTTTTTATAGTTCACAAGCATTATTTTTTCAGAACACTTTCAGGTTTGTAGCAAAGTTAGTGGAAAGTACAGAGTTTCCATACACTCCCTGTCACTACACATGTACAACCTGTCCTGCAGTGGTACATTTGTGGTAATTTATGAACCTAAATCAACATATCATTGTCTCCCAAAGTCCGTAGTTTAAATTAGGGTTTACTTTTGGTGGTGTACATTCCATGGGTTCTGACAAATATATAATGATGTGTATCCACCATTAGAGAGTGTCATAGAGAATAGTTTTAGTGTCCTAAAAATCCTCTGTGCTCTGCATATTAATTTCTTCCTCCTCCAGTGCTTAACAACCAATAATCTTTTCACTGTCTCCATAGTTTTCTCTTTTCCAGAATGTCATATTGTTGGACTTGTATAGTACGTAGCCTGGTCAGATTGACCTCTTTCACTTAGTAATGTGTATTTAATTTCCTCCACACCATTTTATGGCTCAATAGCTCATTTTTTTTAGCACTAAATTATATTTCATTGCCTGGATGTACTAGTTTATTTATTCATCCATCTATTGTAGGGCATCTTGGTTACTTCCAAGTTTTGGCGATTATGAACAAAGTTGGTATACATATTTAGGTGAAAGTTTTTGTGTGGACACAGATTTTAATTTTAGAGGGTTAAATATAAGGGAACATGCATGCTGGATCATATGGTAAGAGCATGTGTAGTTTTGTAAAAAAAATTGCCTAATTGTCTTCTACATTTGATGTACCATTTTGCATTCCTACCAGCAATGAATGACAGTTCCTGTTGCTCCACATCCTCACCGGCATGTGGTGTTGTCAGTGTTCTGGATTTTGGCCATTCTAATATGTGTGTAATAGGATCTCATTAATGTTTGAATTTGCAATTTCCTAATGACATATGATGTTGAACATCTTTTCATAGGTTTATCTTTTTTGACGAAATTTAGTTTTTTATAATTAGAAAAATTGGATGATTAATTACATGCTCTATGTGAGTAAGAGAAGAAAGAGAAAGAGTCACCTAATGGGGGCCACAGCGTCACACAGTGCACGAGTCCTTTTACATCGCCGTCTATGTGAAAGGCGTGCCCCGGAGTTGTGAAGAGCAAAGCCTTCATGGCAAGGCAAGGTTGTTCCAATTTCCTAAATCCAAGTAACTAATCATATTTGAAGGTGTATTTTTGCACCTACTTTAAATTCAGGTAAATATGGAGGAGAGGGAAAGAATAATCAGCTTTATCATATTGCAAGCCACAGAATATTGAATCTACTTTTGCCCTCTTCTTTGTCTAGTTTAACAGTAAGTGATATTAAGAAAATATTGAGAAGGTTGATCTTATATGAGATTCAGATGTGGAATGAGTCACCTCAATTTATTATATGAGGTATTAAAAAAAAACTTATGGATAGGTATTTTGATTTTTAAAATTTTATTGTTTTGTGAATTGAGAGTGCTTCCTTATAGTAGAAACTGACCTTTATTATTAAGGAGCTTCTGAGGTGTTGTTTTAGGTTATACAACTCTGAGAAAGTAGTTGTATATAATGTACAAGTACATGATAGTAATGACATGTTTGTATCTTTTCTAAAAATTGCCCTTTGTGATCTATCAGTCATTTTGTAGCCTCATCAATAATACAGTTCATGTCAAATGGGTATTTTTTGAATTCTTAGAATGTCTTTAGCACTGTAATAAACTCTAAGGCCTTAAAAATGGAAATCAAGCAGATTTTATTCTGAAACTTGAAGGTGGAAGGAAAGAACTAGGAAAAGCTCACTCACTGGGTAGGGACTGATTATAGAAAGTGTGGAATTCTGAAGCGTATACAA
This sequence comes from Glossophaga mutica, assembly GCA_039655065.1. Classification (NCBI taxonomy): domain Eukaryota; kingdom Metazoa; phylum Chordata; class Mammalia; order Chiroptera; family Phyllostomidae; genus Glossophaga; species Glossophaga mutica. The sequence goes on along the minus strand of CM077307.1, from coordinate 54,207,304 downwards.
ACTTAAATCCTGACTGGTCAGTTTTCTGTATCTAATGGGTCTGATGAAAGAAATTGGAGTTTTTCTAAATTTTAACACCATTGGGAAATAGTGGCACTTAGTATCAGGTAGAAGTATGGGTTATTTATCAGAAGAGTTTTGAGAGCAGATACTGGGGCTACCAAAGGCGAATAATAATTTAATTTATGTTTAATTCAGCCTTTTCAGGGGTCCAAAAAAGCAACACTGGTGGCTTAGAACTGAAGCTGTTGCCTAATGACCTCAGCAACACGTAAAGGGAAAAATTAACCATTTAATAAAGTTTTCCTGGTATTTAGTATGTGCTTTCTAGGTTTCAGGCCATCTGTGCTCACTGGCAGTAAAAATAAAATAAATACTGCTCCCTTTAATCAAAGATCCCTTTAATCTTTTACTGAGACTAAATGGAGAAAGCTTGGAGGTAGATGAGTAAGCCTAGAGCAGATGCATACCAGGATAACACTAGATGCCATTTGAAGCTGCTCAGATTCAAGGGATGCAGTTAGCCAACACCTCAACTGTTAGGTTTTTTGAAAATTATTTTATTGTTGTTCAATTATAGTTGTCTGCATTTACCCTCCATTACTTCCACTTCCTTTAAATCCTCACCAACACTTATTATTGCCTGTTTTGAATCATAGCCATCCTAATGAATCTGAAGTAGTACTTCATTGTAGTTTTGATTTGCATTTCCATAGTGACTCATGGTGCTAAGAATCCTTGCACGTATTCATTGGCATTTGAATATCTTCTTTAAAGAAATGTCTATTCAAATCCTTTTGATTATTTTATAATAGGTTATCTTTTTATTGATGAGTTGTAAGAACGCCTTATATATTTTTGATACAAAACTCTTATCACATTTATGATTTGAATATATTTTCCCATTACGCAGATTGTTCTTTTACTTTCTTAATGATATTCTCAAAGCATAAAATTTTAAAATTTGAATGAAAACCAATTAATCTTTTTTTGTTTGTCACATACTTTTCATTTTACAACTAAGAAATCATTGTATGAGCCAAGGTCTGAAAGATTTTTTTCCTAAGAGTTTTATAATTTTAGGTCTTAAACTTAGGCCTATTATTTATTTGGAGCTAATTTTTATATAGCATGAGATAGGAGTTAAACAATTCTTTTATATGTGAGTAACTAGCTGCTCAGCACCATTAAAAAAACAAACTTGTATTTAATTATCTTAGTGCCTTTATCAGAATTCATTTTTTCATCTATAAGAGTTTATTCAGGGTTCTAAATTATTTTCCATTGTTCCATATGTCTACCCTCACAATCATTCTGGCATTGCAGATTTTCTGTTAAATAACATAGCACTGATGAAAAAAATGCAGTATCTTAAATCTTCATTGTATAATTTAATTATGGTATTATGCTTAAGATTGAAATTTATTATCCTGTATTTGTATTTTATGTCATTATATTCAAATTTTTAAAAAGTCAATGTGCAAACTCCTTCCATATGTGCAAAAAATATATTATTTATCTTCAAGTTTTTGAAAATTTTGTAATTTTAAGGTTGATGATAGGGTAGTAAATTTCTGGTGTAGAGAGAAAGTTTCTGAGCATTGACAAATAGAGAGAATTTTCAAAGCTCTTAGAGACACTTGTTGATTTTTCTGTCCATGAAACAATGATATAAACCATGTGTTATAGTGCAAAATTTCATGGTCTTCATCATCACATCAGCTTTACCTTTAAACTTTAAGGCAGTAGATATATACTGACATATGTTTATTCATATAAATAGGTATCACTATAGATCTTTTTAATCAGTATTTTTTAATTGTTGATATTGTACAGTTTTCTGTCTTTTACCCCGCCCCTAGCCCACCACCCCAGCCCTCCCCACCTTCCTCCCATTTCCACCCTCCATAGTTTTTGTCCATGAGTCCTTTATACTTGTTGCTCTAAACCGTTCCCCTTTTCCCCTGAAATTCCCTCCCCTCCCCCCGTGGTCACTGTCAGACTGTTCTCAATTTCAGTGTCTTTGTTTATATTATGCTTGTTTGTTTGTTTTGTTGATTAGGTTCCTGTTAAAGGTGAGATCATATGGTATTTGTCTTTCACTGCCTGGCTTATTTCGCTTAGCATGATGCTCTCCAATTCCATCCATGCTGTCACAAAGTTCCAATGGCATATTTCACAGACATAGAACAAACACTTCAAAAATTTATATGGAATCATAAATGACCCCGGATAGCGGCAGCAATTTTGAGAAAGTATAGATCTTTTTATGTGAGTGTTGAAACTTTGTTTTAAATTGCAAATTCAATGCTCTAACTTCAGTGCTTTTTTGTATTTTAATTCAGAATACTATGGGAAAATCAAGAAGAGAAAATCTTTTGTTCTGTAGGAATTTCTTGTTAAGATGAAGCATTAGAATAATGACCAATATGTCTATATAATTAAGCATACATAGTGGTGTAACATAGAAGAAAGTGATTGTCAAAAAAGAAAAGATCAAGGGTAGAATTTACAAAAACTTCTCAACCAATGCTGTGGAGGTGAGAATTAGCTTGGCATATGTGTGAATGGAAAGTAAATTATCCTAACTATACCAAGATATTTGCTAGAGGAACTGTGGAAAGTAAAGTTGGAAAGTGCTGTTAATGGACATATTAATTTTCACCTGGGGGATTAAAATGATTATTTGGTAAGAAAACATCTATACATTTTAAGAAAGTGCAACTATGCATATCAAATTATTTAGAATTGATAAGTTATGCTTTTATTAAAACTTTTATATACAGTAGTGAACAACCAAATGTTAGGATGATTATTTGTTTTGTTTATAATATAGAGAGTAAAGAGTGAAATCTTATACCCATTAGCCTGAAGTTTTCTAGATAGTGAAATATTATGGGCAAATAACAAGAGGATGTAGGAAGGGTTCCAGAATCTAGATGAAAAGGCATAATAGAAGCTGTAGATTTCGGTAATTTATGGGCCTCTTAAAATTTTGTTTCAGTTCACCTTTTCAATGTCTTTTCTCATATTCTATTATAAAGAGTACACTTCAGCCGGTTTAATGTCTTCACTGTTTTCATTTCCTTGTTCATTCTTAGCTGCTTCTCTCTTGTTTTCCTTCTGTAAATAAAGTACAAGGGGAGACCTCCCCAAGACCAGAATTTATTTATTAAAAAAATATAATTCTTACATGTTAAACTTCAGTCACCTTCAAAGTACTCTCCAACTGATGTAATATACCTATCGAGACATTCTTTCCACTGCTCAAAACAGCATTTGAACCCGTTGATTTTGATGCCTTTTAGTGCCTCCCCCATTTTTTTGTTTTATCTCTCCCACGAGGGGAAACAAAAAAGAGTTGCTAGAGCAAAATCTGGTGAATAGGGAGGGTGGGGCATAGGGGTCATGCTGTTTTTGGTGAAAAATTGCTGAATACTCAGTGCAGTGTGTGCAGGTGTGCTCATGAATCACTCTTCATGAAATGGGCAAACACATTGAAAGAATCTTCAAAAAAAATTCACTGAAGCCAAATTCAGCTTCTCACAACACCACCAGTGGGCACACTGATACAGATGGGTTTCTAGAAAATTTATGTCACAGGGGAAGCATGCACTATGGGGTGTTTTGGGGTCCCCCCTTGTAATATCTGTCTTTTTTATATCTGCCTAGTGCATGTACCCAGTTGCATTCAACCTTCTGATAACACAGTTTTTTAAATATCACTCAAAGTAGAAATTTAACATAATTTTAATCTAATAATTTATAGTACATGGTATATTAATTGAAGCAAAATGTATTAGAGTAAGAGATAATTTGGATTGGAGCATTACAGGAGGTGAAAGGTTACAGTGACAGGAACTAAAGGGTGGTCAGTCTGGCCCATAGCTTTGTGTTCAAGAAGTACTGTAAGCTCTGTCCACGTGCCTAGCACCACCAACTGACCGTGCGTAGAATTTGCGCAGTCATTTGTACACATGAGTAGAAATTTCATCAGCATTGAAACTGGGCCAGGCTGAGATAGAAAGTTGGTCTTGATGTTGTCTGCCATCAGGTGCCAAGGCCTAGGAGCTATGCTGACGGATTGTTTTAAGAGCAAAACTGATGCTAAAGACTAGGTGGCTAGAATGGAGGCTGGGGGAATAATCCAAGGAAGATATTAAGTTAGAACTGGAGACATTGCAAAAGCATAATAGAATGATGGAGAGTGAAGAATGTGATAAAAACCTAATTACCAGGACTATGTGTTAGGCTATGAGCAAAGGTAAATTAATTGGGAATTCTAAGTATTGATCTGGAGAGGCTTATTGTCTCCTGCTTTAGGTCCTAGAATTGGAAGGAGAATGGAGTTTGTATGTTGGATATTTAGTAGCTCCAGAGGAAGGAAAAGATGATTGCAGGAATAGAGCATTATATCTTACAGCTTTTCCTGCAGAAGAAAAACATTGCTGCATGTTGTGAGAGATTCCAGTATTAGAATTAAGCTCTATAAAAATAACTATGTTTGATCTTGGCTGCTATGGACCAGTGAGCCTATTATTTGAGAGCATCGTATCTACCTTTTCATAGAGAGGGCTACTATAGTACAAAGGTACTACTTACTTTCTGTCCTCCCTTTAATTTATCTCCATTCTAGCGTATTACCTTTTTTCTACAATTATGACATCAAACAATCTCCATCTCATAGTATGCACTGAAATGCCTTTATTCATTCACCTCAAATTAAGTTTTGAATGCCAAGGCCAAAACCTCCTTTTTAGAATCTGATCTTTTACGTACTTTTGTTTATGGATGAGATTAGTTCCAGAATCATACCTCTTTATCTGTTTGCCCCTTTGCTTTAATTTGAAGCATGAAATAAAAGCATAAAGTCCATGATGAAACTAAGAACAAACATTGTTCTTTTTTAATATTAGGAGAAATGATTTATCCAACTAATTGCAATATTACTACTAAGTGTTTTCTGGTATCTGTTTTTATTAACATTTATTTATGTTCCACGTCCTTTAAAGGTGGCTGTTTTATGTGAATGCTTTTGACTGTAGGAATACAAGCCACTTTCTGGCAGGTTGTATTTTATTTGCTTTAATGCCCATTACCTAGCACAGTGAAAAGGCACATAGGAGGCACTCGCAAATATTTATTGATGTGAAATACTATTTATTTCTTATAAAATAAGTATTCCACTTAGATTGTTTTGCATCATAATTTATAGCTTATGGATTTATTTTCTGAAAATATTAACCCACTGCGATACTATGAAAACAGTAGCTAACAGAATCCTGCCAATTATTGATATTTTTATATGTGAGGTGAGAGGAGCAGGACATTCATTGAAAGAACACAGATTAAAATTAAGATGCAAATCAAAAATAAAATATAGAGTGCAAAAGAATCTTACAGAGTTATGAACTATGGAGTAGAATGATCTTCTTGCCAGAACTGTTACACTAGTACTCAGAACACAAAAAAATAGAGAAAGTAAAGGAGTTACCACATACCATGGTTTTTATAATAAAACTCATTACTCCAGAAATGCCATAGTCTGATGATATAGTCGGATGATATATAAATAAATGACATAGATCAATTAATCAATAGTAGATATTTACTAGGTTATTAAGAAAATAAAAAATGTTTCTCTGGATAGTCTTAACTTTTCATTTCATGTTTCTTTTTGCTTCTTATTTGGGGGCAATTGTTCTGATACACTATGCCAAGTCATTTCCCGCCCCCCAAATCTTAGAAATACTGATATAATCTTGAAATACTATTTCAGAGACAGTATTAGAGTTTTATACAGGATCCACATTTTTTAAAAATAGGTGCAAAGTCTGTATGTGTGAAATAGTATGTATTCTCAATTTCTAAATATTTATAGGAAATCCATATACTTATTTCAAAAGAAAGATCTTAGTGGAAAATAGAGGTAGAAGAAAATATGTAAAAAGCCTACCTTTCCTTTTTAGTTTTAACTTTTGAGTTCACTGAAATGTGAAAAACCTATCATTCATGTTTTTTAGATTTCTTGCTATTATGTAGATAGCCATGATTATTAGAATTCATGAGCACCTAAATGAAAATCTGGAACTCACTGTCCTCAAGGCAAAATATAATGTTTGCTGACTATCATTAACTAATGGTATACCTCAAGAGTTTAACTATTTTTTTCATCTTTAAACTTTATCACTGTATTTTTCTTCAGTGTAAAATAATTATGGGTCCATTTTCACTGAAGTAAGTGGGCTGGTTTGTGTATTCACCTCTCATCAGTGTCAAAGGAATTGTGCACATGATTCCCTGGACCACAGGATGAAAATCTGTCTCTGATTGGATACTAGGGATGCAGCTGCACACACAAGATGTGTAAAGTTAAAAAGAGAAGTACACTTAGCAGTGCATCCATACCAAATATTTTAACAGTTTGAAACTTGTATAAAAATGTTCAGTGAAATTATTTACTTCTTCATACAACAAAGCTAATTCTATAATTTTTATATCCCGTGAAACATACCATCTAAAATTTGCTTTTCAAAGACTGCTAATGCAAAATCTTTTAAGCTGTCTGTCTTTTTCTACGAGAGATAACACAATCAATAAAATGACCATGCTTTACCACTTATAATGAATTTTTTTATTTGTTCAAGGTAAGAGAGAGTGGACATTTTAATGTATTTCAATATTGGTCTAAGCCTTGAATGACAAAGATTTGTGTTTTATGACTCATCTAGAAATTGATAGGACTGAATTTTCTCAAAACAAATTTAGGTGCGGTATCCTGGAAAATATTAACTATTAAATTATACTGCTGTTCTCTGGTCTAAGTTAGTTTAGAGATATTCCATCTAAGAATGGATTTTCACTCACAGTATTCACCTAGGAAGCCTAGAGAGACTCACAGTAGGTTGCAGACATTTCTTTATATTTAAATCTTTGTTTAATAAAATACAAGAATTCAGACAATTCCTCCTTTAATAGCTTAAGAGCCTGTTTGTACCTTGGCTGTATAAGGCTGTTTGTACCTTGGCAACTCTTAGTAACTACCATTTTGAATCATTTTATCCAACTGCATGAATATTGGTCTTCATGTAAATAAAAAACATTTGGACCGTGGATGAAATATTTCCAATAAGAGCAGTAGAGCTGAGGTTGTTAAGGGAGCTGTGAGGAATATAGTGTGAAGGCACACAGATTTAGATTTGTACTGAGGCTGAAGAACTTGTAGGCTGGCTACCAGGGTCAGTGATAGCACTTTACTAAGCCTGTATAAATATATATCACCTGAGTATGTGTATGTATACTATATCTACATGTATATAGGTATACATATTACATAATTCATCTATTATGAGGGGGCCCTCAAAATTGGAATTATCTTCTGGAAGGCAGGCCCCTTGGTAGTACAGGCTTCCCCCACTAGGTGAGTGTTCTAGGAACCCACCTGTATCAGTGTTCCAGCTGGCATTGTTATGAGAGGCTTTGTTCAACTTCAGTGAGCATTTTTTAAAGACTTGGCACATTTGTCCATTTCATGATGGGTGATTTATGAACACACCTGCCCACACTGTGCTGAGTGTTGAGCAATTTTTGACCAAAAATGGCATGACCTCAATGCACCAGAATTTTTTATTATTATTAGATGAGATTATTAATATATAGATGTCTCTCCTCACTTCCCTATTATAGATAATATATCTATTATAGATGAGTTTTATACTTTCACTTCTTCACTTAGTAGCATCAGTGGAGAGCTCTTATCATTTTTGTTTTCTGGTTTATTGTAATATAATATCAACAGAACAGGTAGATAGAGGGATGTGCATGAGTAGAGACATCATTATTCCTACAAGAGGGTTATATTTGTGTTTTTTGTGCAGAGGTGGGGATATTGAGGGTTGGTAAAGTAGATGAGACTAAAAAATTGAGAAGGTCTACATTGATGTGCATGTTGCAGAGCTTAGAAGAAGGGGGTGGGAGGTTGTGAAGAGCTGCCGAATTAAAAACTTTGGAGTAACTGTAGTGGATGTAAGATTTCAAAATAAAAGAAGGGAATGTTGAGGTGTGACCTGGAATACAGTCTTCTGAAATTATAAGCTAGGAATCTGATAAAATTCTGTCTGGTTGTTGGACTTTCTCCAAAACAATGGAGTTTCATTTTATATTATATTGAACCAATTATTATTAAACCAAAGTTCCTAAACTTCCACTTATTCCTCCTAGTACTTCTGTTTGATACTATTCATCCAACATTTAACAAGTAAGTATTGAGTAACTGCTCATGCCAAGGGTCATTCTTAGCACTGCATAATCAAGACAAGCAAAGTCCTTGCCCTTGTGGACTATGTTTTAAAATCATCATAATAAAAATCCTGTCTGTGGGAATAGGGGTCAGGTGTGGCAGTGGGGAGCGACAAGGGAAAATTGGGACAACTACAATAGAACAGTGATAAAAAAAATTAAAAAACAATACAAAAAATAAGTTGTAGCACAAACAAGCAAACAAACGAAATTGCATAAATGCTGGTATCCTTTCAGAAGATGAGGAAGTTGAAGGAGGTGAGGAGACTGGATCTCTCTTTGTTACCTCTTTTATATTCTGGATTTAATCAGATAGGGCTCACTTTAAAAATAATTCAGTAGGTAGGCTGCTTTCTTTTCATGTTCCAGGTTATCCATAGTCTTCTGAAAATGTTTTGCCTTGACCTCCCATTGTGCTTCAGCTATAGTTGTGAATATGGTAACACTAAATCTCCCATATTCTAGATTTTATGCTTACAGTACAGCATATAGTGTAAAGTTATCACACAATGAACTGTCAATTAATTTACTCTTAACTAAAACATTTTAATCTCTTATTACTCAGGTTTTTTAATTAAATGATATAGAATTAATTTTCTTCAACTGCAATATTCCTATGGAAGTTCATCTGTTGAATTTTACCCATTGCTACAGTCTATTGATAATACTTCACATTTCTGTGTGGTGTGTTAACTGATTTTGCTCTTTTACTGCCTCATATAAAAATTCAATAAGCATTTTCTTTATATTTTTATTGAAATCATTCATATAAATATTGATGAGAATAGATATCATGGCATCGGCAATCTCCCTTCGGGTTCGCATCCTTTTGTGAATCTTTACTGTTTTCCATGTGATGACTCCACATCTCTGAACTCCACCTAAAGGTACTGCCTTTTAATGAATAGTGAGACCATTTATTAAATATTGCTGACATGCAGGTTTCTCATATCAAGGAGATTTTTAGCAGCATTAACTTTGACTCTGTTAAAATTGAAATTATTAGTTTGTTGTCAATTTATGCTTATCCTTGCTGATTATCCCTTTTCTCAGTGCTACAAAACATCCTTAAAATATTTTCTTAAATCATTGAATACCAGTTTTTTTTAAGGTAATTTAGTTAATAGAATATACTTTCTGTTCTTAAAAACAAGATATTTGATTATTCCAAGGCTTCTGATAACTGTTTTATCTGTTACTTCGAAGTTCAATCAGTGAGTAGAATGCATATGCAGTGCATGAGAAAGAAAAGCACATTTTCTGTACCTTGGCAACTTGTGTAAGCCTGAGTTCATTCCGGGCTTTAGACTCTCCCTGTAAATTTGTTTCACTGGCACATACGCACCCTTTGTTATGAATTCTTCTCTTATAAAGCCAAGGAAGGAAAATGATTTCAAGTGAGGACAAAGGATGCTATATGGATATATGAAGAAGGATAAGTGGGGGAGCTAAAAAATTTTTTTGCTGAAAGTAGTTATTTATTTAACTAGGAAACTTTTTAATCTTATGATTCTGTAAATAACTAACAATATTTATGGTAGAGAGTCAATACTCAGATTTGACAGACAAATGCATACTTTTAACTTTAATTTTTTTATTCTATTAAGGGAAAGTAAAGGAATAAGTACTAGTAGAAATGGAATTGTTGAACATATCCTTATATTCCACTTTTATTATTTTCTCATGTGTTGGATATAAGTGTGAGATCTAGAAGAAGAAAGGATCGATTTGTATGGTTGAAATAGAATTTGAGGTGATTTTTAATATATGATAAATTACATTGTTAGGAGGGAGAGACAAAAAAATTACTAAAATACAGAAAAAATCTAGAAGTGAGAAGATACAAGATGATGGCATAAAAAGTTAAGATAATGTAATTTGGAGAGGACTGATGGTCAAATTTGAGGTTGAAAAAGCATTTGAAATTGTTACACATTTGGTTGCAAAGCAATTGTCTACATTTTAATAATATTTTGTTTAATTTCTATTAAAGAATTAAACCCACATTAAAGTAGAGGTAACACTATTTAGTCATATTTTGATAATGTGTTGATACTGTATCATATTAAAATTATTCTTGGCAATCATAAGAAAAATTTCTAACTCTAAGAAGAATATCTGAGTTCAAAAATACCTATTTATTTGTTTTTCTAACAAAAAGTATATTTTTCATGTAAATACTGAAAAAATATTATCCCAAGAAATTGTGTTGTGTAAGATTAGTAAAGAACTTTTTAGTGAAGAACAAAAACTGAAGTTTACTCCAAGACTATAAGTTAGTACCTGTCATGAGCATTCAAAAAGTCTGTATAGAGACAAATAATTTTCTATAAATTAGAGGCATTACATATAAAATTTAAAAGATAAAAAGAAACCTAAGAATATTCAATTAAATATATCTCTATTTTATGGTATAGGGATTTGGGCAGAAGATTTTAAATACAGGGGCCAAGACACATATCCAAGTGTCTCTGCTAAATTACAGAATAAAAGATGTTTGTGTAAGTGGACAGGTCAAGGTAGGGAAATGTGACAATGAGTTCCCTATTTCAAAATTCTGTCAGCTATCACACATTAGAGAGTTGATGTGAACCTCCTCTCAATGGATGAAGGTGGTGCTGGTCAGAAAAATAAGTAAGCAGTAATTTGAAGGAAAGGTATTGTCTTGAGTATATGATGTCCATGACATTTTCCAGGGGCACAAGCATAGCTCATGGTTGTTACCATATTACATAAGTGAATATCTGTACAGAGCTTTAGCACAGTGGCAAATGATGAGTACTCTACATGTTTTCCAGAAACAAATATACAAAAACAAACATTTCAGAAAGGAGATCTATCTGAAGACAATACATTTTGAGTCTTCAGAATTAAGACCAATGGTTCCTGTCAAGGAAAGCATGATGTTTGGGAAGGTGTTTTAGAATACAAATGTCTATCCTCACAAAAGTTTCTCATATTTTTTCTGTGGCAGACTGTAGTTGCTTGCCTACCAATATTTGTCTTTTTCTTCTTTTGGGGGAAGAGATCCCCAATTTTACTCCAGATAGCAAAGTACCTAGAAAAAAGGTCATATCTCTTATCCTTTCCTTTGCAGCTATGGGTGGCCAATGAGATATAAACCAAAGTTGTTTGGAAGGACCTCTGGGAGTTCCTCAAGAACACATGGCCTGTCTTCTATCATTTTACCCTTTCCCCATGTTGCTGACTGAGATGCACACGTTGTGTTTGGAGCTCTAGTAGCTATCTTGACTCATAGTCAGCGTTAAGTAGAGCACTCGTGTAGATGCAGTAAGACAGAGATGACAAATTTTGAAAGAACTTGGGTTCCTGATGACCCGGTGGATCCTCTGAATCACTCCTGTATGAACTGTGAAGAGGAAAAGAGTAACTCAGCATTAGTTATTAAAACATTTCCAACTACATTACAGACATTGTCCAGTTTACATCTGAGGGTGGCCCCATTCTTTGCAAAACTCTTTTCACTATTGTATTTGTTATTTGTTCCACACACATCTAATCCAGTTGTACTTTTAAGATGTGTGATTATTCTAGTCCAATTTCTCTTTTTTCATGTTCCTACCTTTTAGTGTTCTATGAATAATTTTGCCTCTCCTTTTTTACTCTGAATCTTCCTTTAAGCTTTCTAGGCAACACTAAACGTTAGCACTTCTCTGTATATACCTTATTTCTCTCCTCCACTTATTGCTTTAGTCATGGCATCTTTGTGAAAGGCCCCCTTTTTGCATCATCCAAAGTATATCCTCAACTCTTAATAGGAAAAGCAATTTATCAAAATCACACACAATGGAGTTCCTTCTATTTTTCTAACTCTGGCCTGTCTCACAGGTTTTTGTTGTTTTAAAATGAAAATCAGTGGTGATGTATTATACATGTGAAAATTCTTTGAGAACTCTGATATATATATATATGAGATTATCATTGGTGTCATTGCTTTTGTTTCCACAGAATATACCTTTTCCTGCTGCTTTAGAATATTCTAGTAAACGGAAAAAACAGGTTTCCTCTCTTTTATATGAATTAAAAACAAAAGATATTGGCAAAAAACAAAGACATCTCATTCAAAAAGGTTTGTTACATGAATTTTTAAATTATATTTGAACAGGATTTGATGAAGAGTAAATTCTTTAGAAATTGGGCATGTTAATTTTGAACTATAAATATAAGACTCCATGAAATATTTGCTGATCATTTGTAGATAAAATATCCATATCTCAATTAACATTTTATAAATACACAGATACAAAAAGTTATAAATCATCCTAATACACATGCTTACATACTTCTTTCTCTATTATCCCAAAAGAATTATCACTATTTGGGGGTTAACTAATATTTAATGATTTAATATTCATGACTATGTAAACACTATTCATAGCTGAACCACAGAATCTATTTACTTCCTTATACTAGTTTTTTGAAAAACTTGCATGAAAATCTTATAGTATCCAACCACTACTCTCCCCAAGTGCATTATATATATTTTTGTTTTCAGGCTATTTTTACTTGAGACTTTTATTTTGCTGAATTCTTCAGGACTGCTTGCTATCTAAACCTGATCTTAATGGCTGTGGTTTCTTCAACGGGGCTCTCAAGAATTTGTCTCTATGCTTTGTTGGGCACCCTTATTTCCAGGATTCTGCCTTGTTCTTTCTTGTTTTATTTTATTATTTTAATGCATTGTCTTGCTGATTAGTTTACTGAGAAATTATACACAGGAGGTAAATTTTTTTAAACCTTGAAAGCCTAAACAAGTCTTTATGCTACACTTATATTTGGTTGATGATTTAACTGTGTAGAACTTCTTTCAGAAAAACTTTTAATTGCTTTATTGTCTTCCAGCTTCCAGTGTTACCTCTGAGATGTATATTGCTATTTAATTCTTAGGTTGTTGTATATAAACATCTGTTTATAGTTTTTCTCTTCTGCCTGGAAACTTTTAGCATTTTCTCTTTATAACAGCTGTGCTGCAAATTCACAGTGATTTGTCTCATAGATATTTGTGTATTAGCTAAGGTGGATTTTCTTTCCATCTAATTTACTGTAGCTTTTGAATCTAAAAATATTCCTTGGTTCTAGGTATTTATCTTGTATTATTTTTATGGTAAAATATTATTTAACACAAAATTTAGCATTTTAACAGTTTTTCACTTTAACATTAAATACATTCACATTGTTGCATAACCATCTCTTTTTTTTTTTGCCCCTTGGTCTTTGTAGGTAAGTTTGTTGATCTTGCTTATTTTTTTGAAGAACCAAACCTTGTTTTTATTGATTTCCTTTGTTGTTTTTATAACTCTATCTTGTTGATTTCTCCTCTAATATTTATTTTTCCTTTCTTCTGCTAGCTTTGAGTTGAGTTTTATTTTTCTATAGTTCCATATGGTATAAAGTTAGGTACTTAGAGACCTTATTTCTTTTATAATGTAATCGTTTATAGCCATACACTTGCCTCTTAGCACTGATTTTTCTATATCCCATAGTATTAGGATATTATATTTTCATTTTTATTTTTCTCAGATATTTTATAATTTTCATTGTGACCTCTTATTTGACTCATAGGTTGTTTAAGAGTGTGCCATTTAATTCTCACATATTTGTAAATTTTCTAGTTTTTCTTATTCATTCCTCTGTGATGGTAAATACACTTGATATGATATCAGTATTTTAAAATACATTCAGATTTTTTTTAATAAACATACTGCATGTCCTGGATAATGTTACATGTGCACTTGAGAAAAATGAATGCCCCCATTTTTTATATGTGCTTGTTTGGTCCAATTGCCCTATAGTGTTGTTCAAGTCTATGTTTATTTACAGATCTTTTCTCTGGTTGTTTTAACTTATATTAAAAGTGAGACACTGAAGTCTCCCACTATTATTGTAGAGATGTTTTGTTTCTGCCTTCAGTTCTGTAAAGGTTTATACCATATATTTTTACCTCTGAGGTTTGGTGCATGTGTGTTTATAATTATTATATTTTTTGTGAATTGACCATTATATTATTTAATGTTCATATTTGCCTTTCTTACTCAAGGTTTACTGGCTTAAGTGTTAATCTCATTTAAAATATATCTTCAAAGAAACATCTATAGAGTAGCATATCATGGCCCAACCAAAGTACCACACAAAATTAACTGTCATAGTTTTACCAAAAATAGAATTCTCAGTTGACAGTTGCTTTTTTAAATAACAGCACTTTAAATACATCATCCCACTGCCTTTCAACCTGCAAAGTTTCCACTGATATATCTGCTAATTGTCATTTTAAAAATCACTTGTATATGATAAGTCACTTTTCTCTTATGGCTTTCAAGCTTCTCTTTGGGTCCTCCACTCAAGATGCAGGCATAGGTAGACAGGCTTTGCCTCCTTGCATGACCGCAAGAATTACAATGAACCTCAAAACAAAAAACATGCAGAACTGCCAGGAATAGAACTGTATGGAAGTCCAATAACCACAGATTTAAAGAAGCCATATTCATCCAGACAGTTAGGTGGGGCAGAGTCATGGAGTTGGGGTGCTGAGGACATGGTGTGACATGGAGAGGTGGTGGCAGATTGGGTGGTCCCACATTTATGTGTGGTAGATAAAAATGGAGAGGGATACCATGGGAGCGAGTGATCCCAGTCCCAGGTCAGACTGCACAGCCCAGGGTTCCAGTACCAGGAAGATAAAGCCTCATAACTTCTGACTACAAAAAATGGTAGGGGTTGGGGTGGCAGAAGAAACTACCAGTGTCTCAGGAGAGTCAGTTTAAAGGGCCTGCATGGGCTTAGAACATACTCACCTACCCACTCTGGGAATCACCACCAGGGCAACAACTAGAAGGGTGCCAGTGGCACATGGGAAGTAGGTGAAGTGTCTAGAAACAGGGCAAGTGCCAGACAAGCGTCTGGAAGACAAGCATTGCCATTGTCCCCTTCCTGAGCCCTCTCTCCACACAGAGCCACAAAGCAGTGAAGTGGGTTGTCCCGCTCTGGTGAATACCTAAGGCTCCACTCCATTCAACTTAACAGGTGCACTAAGACAGGCAAAGCAACTCTTCCTAATACAGAAAAAAAAAACAAAAACAAAAACAGGAGGTTACCAAATTGAAGAGACACAGAAATATGGCCTAAATGAGAGGACAGAACAAAACCCCTGTGTTTAGTTCTCAGCAAAAGAACTAAACGAAACAGAGATAACCAACCTATCAGATGCAGAGTTATGAACACTGATGATCAGGATGCTCAAAGAACTCATTGAGTATGGCAACAATATAAGGGAAGAAATGAAGGTTATACTAGGTAAAATAAAGAAAAATTCACAGGCAACCAAATGTGAAGAGAAGTAACCTGGGATTCAAATCAACCATTTGGAACAGAAGAAAGGAATAAACAGTTATCCAGAACAAAAAGAAGAAACAAGAATTCATACAAATGAGAACATGAGAGTTTTGGGCATCTCCAAAAGTACAAAATCTGAATCATAGGGATTTCAGAGGAGAGGGTAAGAACAAGAAATTGAAAAAATTTTTAAAAAATAATGAAAGAAAACTTCCCTAATTGATGAACAATATAGATATGCAAGTCTAGGAAGCACTGAGAGTCCCAAATGAGTTGGACCCAAAGAGGACCACACCAAGACACATCATAATTAAAATACCAAAGGTTAAAGATAGAAAATCTTAAATGAAAAAGAGAAAAACATTCTTACTCACAAAGGAGTTTCCACAAGACTGTCAGCTGATTTCTGAAACTATGCAGGCAAGAAGAGATTGGCAAGAGGTAATGAAAGTGATGAAAAGCAAGGACCTACAACCTAGGTTAAAATATCTAGTGAAGTTATCATTTAGAATTAAAGAAAAGATACTGTATTTTTTAGAACATAAGACACATCTAGATTTTAGAGGAGGAAAATAGGAAAAAATTTTTGAAGCAAAAAATGTGGTAAATATTTAATAACATAAATAACATAATATTTCACCAATGTAAATGTAAACAGAACTCAGCAGCACTAACAACTATTATTCCTCACAAATTTTGGGGGGGAAAGGTGTGTCTTGTAGTCTAAAAAATATGGTAAGTGCTTTGAAGACAAGGTAAAGCTAAAGGAGTTCATCATCACCAAGCCATTTTTACATGAAAAGTTAAAGGGACTTATTTAAGAAAAAGATCAAAGCTATGAACATTAAAATTACAAACTCACAACTATCAACAACTGAACCTAAAAATACCAAAAACTAAGCAAACAACCAGAACAGGAACAGAATCATGGATACAGAGAGTATTTGGAGGGTTATCTGGATGGGGTGAAGGGGAGAATGGGGGGGAATGTACAGGGATTAAGAAGCATAATTGGTAGATATAAAATAGACAGGGGATGTTAAGAATAGTATAGGAAATGGAGAAGCCAAAGAACTTACATGCACAACCCGTGCACTTGAACTAAGGTGGGGAATGCTGGAGAGAAGTGGTGTACCAGGTGGAGGGGGTATGCCACAGGGTGGGGAAATGAACTGTAATAGCATAATCAATACAATTAAGAAAAGATTCTCTTTGTTCTTTTTTTTTTTTACAGTTTCTTTATGCCTTTTTTTGATTTGTAAATGCATGTGTTTCCTCATATTTGGGAAGTTGCTTTATTATTTCTTTAAATAACCTCTCCTTTTGCTCTTCTCCTTTTAGGACTCCCATAATGCATATATTTGCCTATTTGATGTAAGTTCCTTAGTCTCTGCTTGCTTTTCCTCATTCTCTTTTCTTTTTATTCCTTAGACTCTATTATTTCAAAGAACTTGCCTTTAATTTTGCTGATTTTTTTGTTCATGTCTCCTGTTGAAGCCCTCAAGAGAATTTTTCATTTGGTTATTTTATCATCTTTCAAGAACTCCTATTATTCAGATGGACCTCCTAAACTGATCCTCTTTTTATTACTTATGTATCCATCTCCTTTTATATTAGTTGTCTTTTTGAGGAAATATGCTCAGTTTTATTTTCTACTTGTATGTTTTTAAGTTATATAATCCAATTTCTAAAATACATACATATACATAGCTGCTTTTGGTTCATAGATGCAATATCTTCTCCATATCTCTGAGGATATTAACACCTTATAGATTTGATTGATTGTTTTTGTGGGTGGTTCTTCTGCATGCTGTATTCCCTATTCCCCCAATTTACTTTATTCTTAGAGGTTTTTAGAATTATGCTGCCAATTCTTGTTTTTCACTTATAATTATGAATAGTATTCTGAAATGCTACTTGGAAACACTGATTATATATATGGTTGAGTGTTAGTTGATTTATACCTTTAATGTAAATAATAATGTGGAGTCCATACTGTTTATTGATGGATCTATGATGCAGCATTTCTTAAGAAGACTCTTCCAATAATTTGTCTGTGATATATGAGGTACTATAAGTGTTCTCAGCGAAATTTGGTATAGCACTTTTATTTTATCTCCTGGTTTACACACAGGTACCTACACCATCCTTCATTCTTAGCAGTACCTGATATTTCTGAATCAAGAATCTGTTTCTTTTTCTTTTCTTTTTTAATGTTTTTTTTTAAAGATTATTTATTTTTAGAGACAGGAGATGGGAAAGAAAAAGAGATGGAAACATCAATATGTGGTTGCCTTTTGAGTGCCCCCTACTGGGAACCTGGCCCGCAACCCAAGCATGTGTCCTGACTGAAAATTTGGTTCTCAGGTTAGCACTCAATCCACTGAGCCACAGCAGCCAGGGCTCTCTTTCTTTTTTAAAAAGTCTGTGTCTGGTTTGCTTTTTGTTTTATATTATATTTATTGTTTATAACATTACAGTTGTCCCACATTTTCCCCCTTAATACCCTTCCATCCAACCTGCCCCCCATCTTCCATAATAAGTCCCTTCACCATTGTCCATGCCCATGGATCCTTCATATATGTTCTAATATAGGACATATTGTTCTATATCCCTTCACCTTCTTTCAGTCAGTCCCTACCTTCACCCTCCCCTCTTACAGCTGCCAGTCTGTTCCATGATTTTTTGCCTCTGATTCTATTTTGCTCATTAGATTCCTCTTATAAGTGAGATCATTTGGTATTTATCTTTCACTGCCTGGCTTATTTCTCTTAACATAATAGTCTATATTTTCATCCATGCTGTTGCAAAAGGTAGGAGTTTCTTCTTTCTTTCTGCTGTGTAGTATTCCCTTGCATAGATGTACCACAGCCTTTTTTATCCATTCATTTACTGATGGGCACTTAGGCTGTTTCCAAATCTTGGCTATTGTATATAGCGTTGCTTTGAACATGTGGATGAATAAATTCTTTTGAATTGGCGTTTTGGGATTCTTTGTGTATATTCCCAAAGAATCTCTTTGGTTTAACTTCTCCAGAGGGTGACTCTTTAGTCTCCTATCGGGGCATAGTGGTTATGTGTGGTAGCCAAAGAATCTATTGGTCAAATTATGTTTTTCAAATGACTCTTTAAACCATGCTTCTAATTCCCCACCTTTTTAGTGCTCTACGTTGTGAATCAGCTTTCTTCTTTTTGGCTTCCCTGCATCAAACCTTAAATTTCAACTTCATTCTGCCTATTGTCAGTTACCTTTCATCCACTGGCTTTTTAGCTTGCAAATGATTTTGGGTGTCACTGCTATATTCTTTCTTTTCTCATTGTCTTTGCATGGCTCTTTTTAAAATCATGGTATTGAGGGGAAAACTATGTTTAAACTATTTAATCTAGTTAATCTGAAGTCTATATTAATATTTTAAATTAAGCTGACTTGTATCCACATTTTATATTAAATAGTGGGGGGCAAGTAGGAAGGAGAGAAGGAGGGAATAAGGAGTTTGGGGACACTTATCCTATTCCAGGCAAGGCTGTCTGCATCCTTGGAGGACAGCACTCATAAATCATGAAGAGTCCTGATTGACTTCCCTCTCAAGTATACACTTTGTGCAGCCACTAGCAACTGATTATGAAAATTTAAATGTGTTAGCCACCCTAGTGCTAGTACATGTCACTTTGTAACATTTAATTTAATTTATTATCTCTGTTTTACAGATGAGGAAAGTGAATTTAAAAAGCTAAGATAATTTATCCAAGGTCACGTAATCCAAAAGTGCTAGAGCTGGTACTATTCCCAGGCTTTGTTTCCTCATTCAAAGTCTAGGGCCCATTACATTTAACCATGATGCCTCCTGTGGACTGTAAAATGTATCACTATATAATAATTAAATCATATGCACGGGATCAGATTAAATCTTCTGAATCTATTAAATCTAACACATCTCTGTTATCCCTTGTGTTGTTTTAGATACTGTGCAACCACCAATTTTATATAAAATTATATTTCTCACCTATTTTTTTAATATTTCTGAGTTTAAAATGCTATAGAAGTTTAAAAGTATCTCATCTAAAATCATTAGAAGAATTAGAGTAAAAATAACACTTCCTCATATTTCTTCCATTTAACAAAGAGCAAATTACCTTATATTTACTTTAAAAAATGGCTAATTTTAAAAGCAGCCAGAAATTGTACTAATGTTGCTTGAACAGATTATTATTTTTGGCATGAGTTTTATTAATTCATTGTTAAAAATTACTTTTATGTTATGAAGTAACATTTTTCTGTTACTTTTTAAATATAGGTATTATATCTTTCTGTTTAAGATTATTTTAATCCATTTTACCAAATTGTACATGTCAGCATATACTCAAAGTCTTATAGCATGAGAAACACCTTTTCTTGTTAGCAGTGTTTCTCCTTCCTTTAATATAAAGTTTTTCCTTTCATAATGATTGGCATTATTTTTTTCTCTGACCACACTCAAATATGGACTCAACAAATCTTAGTTTGGAAGATCAGGAAGTTTGGTAGGTTCCTCCTTCTACCATTTTTTAAATATTAAGTAATAGTATTGTGTTTGAGCTACTAACTTACTTCCCCTCAACAGGAAGATCAGCAATACCTGGAATACTGAGTGGGAACAAGGTTACAGCAGTCTCTTAAGAAGTGGCCTCTTTTAACTTTCGTGGTAATCATAAGGAGAATCTTTTTTAGTCCTGGCTTCTACTTACATCTTGGTGCTTGCCAAAATAGCTATGATAAAGGCTAAGTTCACTTGATCAAAGTTTTCATTGTTATTCAAATATTCTATTTCTTCGCTTATTTTTGTCTAGTTAACCAAGAAATGAGATATATTGAAATATTGTGCCATAATTGTGGATTATAATTTTATCAAATTTTGTTTATTACATCTTGAGAGGTTTTATTAAGGATCTATGTGATTGTAATTGTTACATATTTTTGGAAACTTGCACCTTTTATTATTATTTATTTTCTTTCTTCATAATGATGTTTTTCCTCATACTCTCTTTTGCCTGATGTTAGTATAGCTTCACCAGCTATATTTCAGTTAAAGTTTTCCTAATATATTTTTCTATCCTTTTACTTTTGACTATTTGTTTTATATGTGTATCATGAAATAGAAAATAGCTATGTATTATATTCATTGAAAGAGTAAGGCTTGTTTCTATCTTCTACTTTTTTTATAGTTCTACTTTTTCTGTTTCTGTTTTCTTCTTTCTTGTTTTTTCATAATATCTATATTTCCCCTTTCATTTTGACTTTTTATTTTGAAATAATATCAAATTATAAAAAGTACAAAAATTACACATTATTTCTGAATGTTCTTCACCCATTCCCCAAGTGCTATTATCTTATATATAATCATATAATCTTAGAGTGAAATTTTAAAAACCAGGAAGTTAACATTGATATAATACCATTAACTTATCTGTGAACCATATTCATCTATGGCCAATTGTCTGACTAATGTCCTCTTTCTTGTCTAAGACTCAATCTTACTATCTAGGTTTAAATTTTGTCATTATGTATATACTCTTGTTTATTTCTTTTAGCTTTTTTTAAAAAAATTAAATAGCAAATCTTACCAAGTTATTTAATCAGCATTACCTTCAATGTCATTGTACCATCTCCTAGCTTGATTTCTTATTTTTCTCTTCTTCTGGGACACCAGTTTTACCTGACTACTTTTAATTTTGTCCCGTTTCTTTCAATATTCTTGTATCTCTTCATCCTTCCCTGACTTCTTTTGGGAAAATGTGTCAATATAATCTTTAAACTAATGAATTGTATTTCAGCAGCATCCATTTTATTATTTGTATCATCTACTTACAGAAGATTTTCATTTATGTACTTTAATTACTACTTTTTCTTTTGTTTAACTCTCCTTTTATTTTTAGTACAATTAAATTATTTAAAATTCTTATTCTAATTTTGTTTCATAAGGCTCTATTGTCCAGATTGATATCTTTCTCTTGAAGCAGTTTTATCTTAGCCTGTGAGACTATATTCCCTGGCGTATTAGACTCTCTGTTTAATAATGTGAATTGGGAAACTCCCAATTCCTGAACTTAGTCTGGCCAATTCAGGTAAGTAAGTTCAAGGAGAGAAGAAGGGATGAGCTTTCTGGCAGATACCACCATGCTCCACCAATAACACATTTCCATATGATATTATCTCACCAATATTTCAGATCACTTACTCTCCAGAACCTTATAAAGGGAGACTCTACCTACCTACATTGTAGTCCACCATTCATAGGCTGTATTCTTATCCTAATTTTTTCTTGCCCAAATTATTCAAAAAGACTACCAACTGATCTTCTTGCTATCAATATATTATTTCAAAAACAAGTATATGATTATGCAATTTTCCTATTTCAAGCTTTAAAAATTGGTTATTTCCTATAGAATAAACATTTTTGGTGTGGCTTTCAAATTCTTACATAATCTGGTTTGGGGTTATTTTCCTTGTTAACTCTGTAGCATTGCATGAAGGTTGTATTTAAGGGAAGGGAACAAGGAATTGCTACCTATCTGTGAGGATCTCAATATTTCTTCTTCTTTACAAATGCTGTGTTCTAGTTATACAGTACTATTCATAATTCCATAGCACAGTGACTGTGCTTATATGTTTTCCTCCACCTGAAAGTGCATCTTTTTCTGCCTATTACTACGTACTTATTCTGTAATACTGTAATTACATTTGTTTTCTCTACTAAGCTTCTGATTTCCCTTATAATCACAATTCATGCCTTGGTTTGATGCATCCCACCACACACTGTTTGTACCTTTTGTTATGGTTGTTTTTGGCAAAGGAATGCCTTAAAAACAATGACTGGGTTTTACCTCTCTCTTCTATAACATCTGACAGTATACTGTGCCCACAGAAAATATTAAGTCATTTTGAATCAGTGTTATAAATGGAGTCAACCTTTATCTGAGAGAGAAAAGTTGCATTGCAATAAGTAAGGAAATAGAGAGGTAGTAATTCTCCCCTCTTTTTAAAATGACTTTCATGCATTGCTATAGAGTCAACAAGGGTGAAATAAAATCTTTGTGTACACTGTTTATCTAATTATGTGTTCCACTTTTTAGTTCATTAATTTTTTTCACTGAGGTTTTATAGTCATGATGTTCACTTAAGATACAGTAGTGAATAGATGTTCTACAAACTTGTAGAACATTATTTCTCAAATTTTCTTAAATGTAAGATTATGGTACCTGTTGAAAATGATAAAATTTGTATGGCACACTGAGTTACACTGTGTGTTTTGGGGGAGGCTCACATGAGCCTGGTAAAAAAATATTACTTTTAAAAATATTATATAATAATGATAAGGAAAAATACCATAGTATAGAAGGGAACATATACATATGTGTGTATTGTATATGTTTCATATGCATATTATACATGAATGCATTTTTAATAAGAAACTAAAGTTTATTTCTATAAATATGAATTTCTATATCGTTTTATGCTTAAAATAACTACCATTTCTGAACAAGATTTAGTATTTATCTCTTATTTTTGTAGTCATTGGAACTATTAAATTTTGTCTTATTGTGTTTGACTTTCTAAAATACACACATATACTAATTTGATAAAAATAATTTAATTGAAAAGAATATACTGTTCCACTTTATTGAATACTAGCTGAACAGTCTTGAAATAGGAGAAAAAACAGTATTTATTGAATTTGGAACATGGAGAGTCAATGGTGACCTTGACACAGAGCAAGTTCTGCAACATGGCAGAGACAAGAACCATGTTGAAGGGTAAGAGTGAATGGAATAAAGTAGTGAAGATATTACCAAATTATTTACTTTGAAGATTTTTATAATCTACAATATTCATGTTCATAATAAACTCAAGGCACTGAGAGAAAGAAATCAATGTCCTGAGTTACAGAATTAAGTTATGATTAAAAGATATTTTTAGTGTTATGAGTATTTTCTTGTATTTATAATTTTAAAGTTGATTATCATTGTATGATACATTAAAGTACACTATGATCAGACTGTTTGAATAATCAAAACATTGTTAATCCCAAAGTTAATCCTAAACACCAGAAAGCTTATAATATATAGGTTGTTCAAGTAGGGAAGAGAGAGTTTGGTAACAGCCATTAGGCAATTACCCCTTCTTTCCTTTAAGGTAAAGGAAGTTTGAGTGAATGGCTACAGGTTAATATTCCTGAAAGTGGTAGAGTCTGATAATAGGCACTTAACTCCCACCAGGCCAGAAACGGCCTCATTAAGCAGAACATGAACGTGAGCAACTATTGCCTCACAATATGAGTTGCGGCTAGGTGAACCTATTCTCCAGATATTATTTTTCTTTAACCCTGATTCTTAATCTTTTTTCTTTTTTGTTCACAAGTACAAATATAATGAAATATAAGTATATAATTAAAAAATTAACCTTTCTTTCTTCTCAAAGATACACCTATGAACACACATTCATTTTATTTATAATTTCAAGGGATTCATGGGTCCACTTGAAGCCCTTTTCTTCTTCCTCAAGTTAGTTGGTAAAAACAGGAATCTTATCATTTAGCTTACTAGTAGTTTTTATGCTGGTTCTAGAATCTCCAGAAAAAGTCTACACCAGTAGGTAGTAGTTCTGATAGCATCTGTTACACATTTCGTGTGTTTCGTGCTTTAAGCAACCTCTTAAGCATTGGGATTTGTATGAGATTCCCTGGAGGCCCATGAAGTGTTCAGTGATTCTGAAACAACATAAATTAGTCCGAGTGCTATTCTTATCACCTGTTATCATAATTCCAACTTTAAGATCTTTCTTAAATACTAGTATTTATGCAGATAAATATAATTTGAATAAGAAAACTATCTACAACAGTAATGTGTGATTTTTCTAATGTTTAATTAGAAATAATATTTACTTATGCCAGATATGTTTTGATTCTTACATTGCTAATGTCAGCCAGAATAATTTATAATTTGTATGTTGCTGAATATTTCAGTCCCCACATGGGACCATATTTCCCCCATTCACTTTCTCACAAGGACATTTCAAGTTGCCAAACTTTAAAAATATTTATAAAATAAACAAATACACTAATGAATGAAAGACCCTTCACTATTTCTACCATGACTATATGCCTCAGTTTTGCCCTGGAAAGTCTCAATTAATGCCTATTGTCCAGGTGTAATTATTAAAAAGAGAGCCTCTCAGTTTTGAACAATCTTGAATATGTCCCAATTTGAATGATGTATAATTACATGTTATGTACCACCATTAATTTCCGTCATCTGTAGGCCAATTTGACATGAATGGATTGTCAAATTAGACTTACATAAATCAGAGATCTTATCCTAATATCAAACTGTACCAATAATTTAAAAGATACAAATAATTAAGAGGCTCAGATGAAGTAGGGAGGGATCTGGGACATTAAGATGTGCTCTCCAGGCTATTTCTTCCCTTGAAGAACATGCGTCTATGGCCTAGAAAAATAAATGAAATCTCTAATGAGGTTTAGGGGTTTACCTCACACAGAGACAGATTTACATTATGGAACATTTCTGTTTAATATTTTAGAGAGTTGCATCATTTATATGGTATTTTCCAGAGAGTGTTTATTTAATATAAACAATCCTTTAGCCACGTACCAGCCTGGTAAAGGCATTCAGAAGATAAGATCGCTTTCTCCTAGAAACTACCATTTGTCTATCTTTTGGGAGTTCTAGTTGACATGGGATTAGATTAGAGCATCTGCCTTTTCTCCTTTTCCCATGGACCTTATAAACAGCATGAACAGATCATTGTCCAGACACTTTAACTCCTTCCTCCCAACCCTCCAGGAGGTTTTGAACTTTAGAGATTATTTTATTATACTGAGTTTTTTTACTACACTTTAGGTTATGACTACATATATACTTTTATAAACTCTAGACATTCAAGTCTAACAGTAAATAAGGCATATAAAAACCCTCCCCTTGTGGAGTTAGGATATTAGTGGTAAGGATTATATGATATGTTTCAGTGGAACTTCTATAAGATGAAGTTAAAAAGCCCTGCCTGTAACTTGCGAATGAGGATAGGTATTATATTGTCTCATTTATGTTACCAAATTATACATGACAGCTTAACAGTTGATTGCTTTTGTTACAAATATTATCCAAAATACCTGTTTTACTAATTAGCTTGTAACAAGTAAATGCACTTACCTTCTTTAACTTAAATTAGACCTATCGCCCCTTCTAGTTTTTATTTTTTTATTGCCTAGTCAAATCTCTTAATTTTTTCTTTTGGAAAATGATGTATCAGTGCAGGTGAGATGTTTTAAAGATAGGTGATTCTTCATGAATGCCTATTTTATCTTATACTTTAAGAGATTTTTTTCAGTGTTAGATATTAGACATATACATACCTTGGCTCACACTGAACGGACATGTCATACCAGGCAGACATTAGAACCCTCAGAGTGTGTGTTGTGTCACGCTTTTCTAACCCTTTACAGTAAGTGCAGGTGAACGGTAGGCCAACCCTCTGCAGTCACAGCAGAGCAGCGTTTCTGTTTCAGACCTAGTTATGAAGAAGTAAATTCAAATCCTTGACAAAAAGTACCAGCTGTTATATAAAACACATTTCTGAGAACAAAACTGCCATTTTCTATTCAGAATGTAAGGTCAAAGGGTTTATTATCTAGGGGTCATTATATCAAACTGCCTGTGATCAGATTTATACAATCTTTTGCTTTCATTACATACTTTGTCTTGCTCTAAAGCCACATATGAGTCTGAAATGAAGACTCTAAAGAATAGTTTATGGTTTCCATTGAAACACATTATATTTTCTGCCTCCAACATTTTTCTTTCAAATTCGTCTAATTTATCATATCTTGATGATTTTTACTTCACTTGTGCTTTAGGCAATTTTAACAGTGTTTTTCTTTTCTCCTAAACTGTTTTGCTAGAATGACTGAATTTTAGTCCAGAACATAAAATAATATCAACTAAATTACTTCAGATGAGCAATTAGAGCATATTCATGCATACAAAACTAGAAATCATTGTTGCTACATTTAAAATTACAAGCAAACAAAAATATATTTTATGTCAGTGTAATTGCTCTAATTAGTTTAAAATATTTTTTAATATTTTTACTACCAAGAATAAAAAGAGGAAAAAGATTATATTACAATAAAATAAGTATAGCATCATGGAAAAAATGGGCTTTTGAGTCAGATACATTTGGATTTATTTTCTGATTCTAAGCAACAATGTCATATATTGTATTGCTCAGCTTCCCATGATGTTATGTAGGAATTATATGATTATTTATGTCCACTTGACTGTGAGCAAAAGTGAAATATCACTTCTGTGTGGAAACAATTAAGATCATCATTCTCTCCCCTGCTATGGGGATCTTGGAAGCTGCTTGTTCCATTAGCACATCTGCAAGGTCCAACTGACACACACTGGTTCTTAGATGAGGAAGAGATGAACCCTTACTGTGCTCAGCTACTGAAATTAAAGGATGTGTTTGTGATAGAAATTAGAATTAATTGTGTTCTAAATATGGCAATTGCTACCATAACGAAAACTTTAACTATGGTATCCTCTTAGTGATCACATGAGAAAGTCGATGTCAGAGACTGGAATAATGGCAATCCAAGAGTGGCTGTAGCCAGTTGAAAAAGAGGGTATTGATTGTACTGGGCCTGTGTTTGTCAAGTAATCTGATAGAAAAAAGAGCTACACAAAGTAGCTGGTTTTCAAGGCAAAATGAGAGAGAATGGAGAGTTCAGAAATATATGGTGTTGCATCTTTGGAAAATTGTCTGCTTCTATAGTCCCAAATAGTAAATCATGTTTCAGATAGTCCCAAATATAGTCCCAAATATAAAACAAATTTAGTAACACGTTGAGACAAAGATCCAAACCTCTCCGTTGAAAGTGATAACTCAGGTCCTAGCCAGGTAGCTCAGTTGGTTAGAGCATCATCCAGATACACCAAGGGGGCAGGTTCATTCTGTGGTCAGGCACATAGAAGAATCAACCAATGAATTCATAAATAAGTGGAACAACAAATTGATATTTCTCTCTATGTATCTATCTAACAATTAATAAATTAAAAAATTAGAAAAAGACAATAACTTGGGACAGAGATTAGATTATGTATGTGGAATTCCTACCTATTGTTCCAGATAGCTTTATGGTAACTTCCATTAAATTTCTAGAGTGAGAGAGATTACAAAAAAAAATAAGAAAAAATAAAGCAGCCCTAGGTACTGCATATGACTCAAAATAATTTATTTTTTAATTGAGTTAAGGTTGGTTTGTAACATTTTATGTTTCAGGTGTGGAACATTATAATCTGACATCTGTATACACTGCATTGTGCTCACCACCAAAAGTTTAGTTTCCATCTGCTACCATATAATTGACCTCCTTTATCCATTTAGTCCTCCCCCCACCCCACTTTCCCTCTGGTAACTACCGGCTTGTTGTCTACCTCCATGAATTTGTTTGTGGTTTTATTCATTTTGTTCTTGTTTTATATTCCACATGTTAATGAAATCACATGGCATTTGTCTTTTTCCATATGACTGTTTCAATTACCACAATGCCTCTGAGATCCATTCAAATTGTCACAAATGGCAAAGTTTCACCTTTTTTGTGGCTGAATAGATTTCCTCTGTGTGTGTATGTGTGTGTATTTCTCATGTTCTTGATCTATTCACCTGTCTGTGGACACTTAGGTTGTTTTCATATCTTAGCTATTCTGAATAGTACTGCAATGAATATAGGTGTGCATATATATTTTTGAATTAGTGTTTTTGTTTTCTTTGGATAAATACTCAGAAGTAGAATGGCTAGATTATGTGGTAATTCTATTAATAATTTTTGAGGAATTTCTGTTCTTTTTTTTAAGTGGCTGTACTAATTTACATTCCCACCAACAATGTGAAGGTTCCCTTTTCTGTACATCCTCCCTAACACTTGCCATTTCTTGTTTTTCTTTCCTTCCTTGGTTTTGATAGACATTCCAACAGATGTGAGTGATATCTCATTGTGGTTTTGATTTACATTGCCCTAATAATTAATGACGTTGAACATCATTCCATGTTAGCCATCTGTATGTCATAATTGGAGAAATGTCTGTTCAGATCCTCTGCCTGTTTTTTTTTTTTTTTAAATCAGGTTATTTGTTTTTTGGTTGTTGAGGTATCTGAGTTCTTTGTATATTTTGGATATTAAACCCTTGTCAGATATATGATTTGCAAATGTCTTCTCCCATTCTGTAGTTTGCCTTTTCAATTTGTTAATGGTTTCCTTTGCTGTGCACAAGCTTTTTAGGTTGGTGTAGCCCCATTGGTTTAATTTGGCTTTTGTTTTTCTTGCCATTGGAGTTAGATCCACCAATATATTTTTAAGACCAATGTCAAGGAGCTTACCACCTATGTTTTCTTCTATGTATTTTATAGCTTCAAATCTTACATTTAAGACTTCAATCCATTTGGAGTTAATGTTGTGTATGATATAAAACAGTGGTCTAGTTTTACTCTTTTGCATGTGTCTGTTCAGTTTTCCCAGCACCTTTTCTTGAAGGGACTTTCCTTTCTCCATTGTTTGTTCTTGGCTCCTTTGTAGTAAAGTATCTTTATGTATATGTGTGGTTTTGTTCCTAGGCATTCGATTCTGTTCCATTGATCCATATGTCTTTCTGCCAGTACAATACTAATTTTCGTTACTTTAGCTTTATTGCATGGTTTGAAATCAGGGAATAAGATACTTCTGGCTTTGTTCATTTTTCTCAGAGTTGCTTTGGCTATTTAGGGTCTTTTGCAGTTCCATACAAACTTTAGGACTTCTTGTTCTATTTCTGTTAAAAATGCTGCTGGGATTTTGATAGGGATTGCATCGAATCTATATATTTCTTTAGTTAATATGGATAGTATAACAGTGTTCATTTTTCCAATCTATGTGTATGGACTATGTTTCCAATTCCTTGAGTGATCTTCAGTTTCAGAATTTCCAATGCGATTACTGACACATTGAACTAATAGAAGAAAAGAGATACACATCTGAAATTTCAATGGAAAGGTATTACCAAAGAATCATAGTCTGAAATACCTTCAGCTATTCAAGACTTAAAGATTTATTTGGGTCTGCACTCTTTAGCAAGCAGGAAGTGCACTAAGAAAGCTTTTGTAGCCTCTAAGGTAGGCAATTCCTCCACCTGAGATATGGCCAAGGAGGATAATAAGAAAGGATGGACCTCCAGAAAACATAAGAATGTCTCAAAAAAGAAAGAAAGCAGAATCAAGGACTAATCCAGGATCCATCCATATCTTGAAGACAGAATAATGTCACAGAGTAAACCAGTGACTAGTATGTGCCTCTTGTTCTTCCCATTTGTAGTTAGTCTTTTCCTATTCAGTCTTTGTATATTCAATATATGTATGGAAGGGTGGGATGGGGTGCTGTTGGCTTGTTTTTTTTTAATTCATTGGTCTTTAGATTAAAGCCATATCCAGCCTGAGTAAGAGACTATTGCACACATATAGAAATTCTTGACTTGATGGAACTTTCAGTTATCTCCATTCAGGAGTGTGTTCTGTGTTTAGAAAAAAAAGTACCTTGTGGCAATGAATTTTTGTGCCTACAAAATATTACACTTGCTTCTCTGCATTTCCCAGCTTCCCTCAAAGTTTGGTCGAGACCACATAATTTAATTCTGGTCTGTGGATTGTGACTTAAAGTCAGTGTGTCACTTCTGGGTTGAGGCGTTGAAGCTCACCATTCTTTCACTTTTTTGCTTCAGAGTCCTTGGGGAGCTCATGTTTCATTATGGAGGAGGCATGCCCTATGCACCTAGATTTACATAAAGAAGAAATCAACCTTTCTTATGTTAACTTATGATTTTTAGTTTTTTTTTCTGTTGTGACAGTGCTAATTATAACAACCATAAGGATTGCATTTTTTAGTCAAAATGATATACTAAATAAGTATTCTACAAGTGTGCCGTAAAAATTAAATGAGGAAATACCTGTATAACACTTGGCATAAGACTTAGCACATGTCATACGCTCAGTCATCTAGTAAAATATCTAGTACCTAGTGCTCAATAAATGTTGCTTGCTGCTACTATTTTTGTTGTTATTTTTAAACTTCATATACCCATAGGCTTGACATTTATATATAAACATATACTTGATAGTTTTACTAAGAAATTTATCCATTGCATGATAGTTTTTGAGAATTTCCAAAGACAAGTGGTAAGCAATAGAATCCCATAGTGGATTACTAAATACAGATTATATCAAACAGGTTGAAATTTTATTATCTGTTGTAGTGTTAAAATAACAATAATGTAGATAGATAATGTCTGTAGAGTCTATCTTGACTTCAGAAATATCTTTAAGAGACAGTAATAACTTTTTGGATAAAATGGAAACATTTCGACATTTTTCTAACACAACAACAATTATAAATGAATCAGTGTTAACCTGGAATTAGGTTTTTAATGTAGTATCTTGGTATCACCTTCTTTATTTAAATATTTTTAGGAAACCTAGAATAAAGTACAAGTGGTATGATTATGTATTTTATGAGGCTGGGGGTTAGCTCATATTCAATGAAAGAATAGTGTCATAAATATTGAGACTAAGCTTAATCTAAAAAGATAACATTTTATAAGAATAAGTGTAAGTCTGTCATGTAAGAAAACCATTTTAAGGAATACCAAAGGATACATGACTTAAAGAATATTCATGAGAAATAGACTTAGGCATTCTGTTGACCTCAAGCTTATTGTGAATGAACTGTGTATTTTCATACCTGTTCAATAGCTGATATATTTTTGGTTTTATGAATTATGGCATCTGGAATGAAATAAAAGCCTTTTATTTTACTCTAATGGCAAGCTTCTTAGCACTTGATATTCAGATTATCATTTATTCTTTAACGGCATCATAGCAAACTGCAGCTTGCTTAGGGAAGAGTAATTATAGGAAGTTGTAATTAATAAAGAGGAGAAACTATTTCTTAATATAAAAACTTTCTTAAAATTATAGAAACTCAAAATTAAAATGAGCTACTTTAAGAATTAGTGACATCTTTTACTGAATGTATACAAACAGAAGCTGGGATAAGCATTAACGGAGATTATTATATAAAGAAAACAAAATTAATTGGTGTGTTGTACTAAAAGTCTTCTGTAGTGCCAACTATCTTGTAATAGCCTTCAACTCTTTGTTGATACATTATCTTCAGGTTGCTACTGTAAGACACTATAGGTCATCAGTTCTTTCAGGTGGTTTTCACAGTTCAAATTATTTTTATCATAATAGTAAGATATTTATCCTTTATGTGTTCATTCTCTCACACATATAAAGTGAAGTTTTTCTTAAGCTACATGATATGTCATAATGGCATCACTAATTTTAAAACATAATGACTGTATTGTTTTATGCATAAATAAATAAATATTTCTTTAAAATTTTTAGTTTTAATGTTTTAAAATCTCCTTTATAAGAGCTATTTCTACAGGGCAAACATCAAATTTATTCTCTTGAGATGAGTAACTGTATTTTAAAATATATGATCAAAACCACTTGGAATTATTCCAGATTCTAATCTAAAGAAGACCATATCTATCTTTAAATCCTCTTATATTGCTTATTTACTTTTTATGATATGTCCAGAACACATGAATCTATAGAGATATGAGGTGGATTAGCAGCTGCCTAGGGTAGGTTGGTGGTAGACAGGAAGGGGATGGAGAGTGGCTCTAACAGTTACCTCATTTCTTTTGGGCATAAGGAACATGAAACATCCGTTCTGTGGTAGTGATAGTTTCACCACACTTAATGTATTAGAACAATCGCATTGTACAGTTTAATGGCTTAATGATTAGTTTTTATGGTAGTTAAATATATCTCAATAAAGATGTTGAAAAACATCACATGTAGACCTTTCTAAAGCATGCTGGATGTTGACAGTGAGGATATTTATCGGAGATGTTGCCATTGCCAGTGACAACCATGTCATTGCAATAGCAACAATTATTTGTAAGAAACTTCATTAGTTGATATTCAAGTAACAATTTTTAAGTATCTTACATATTAGTACAAAACTTACAAATATGTTTTATTGCTTTCATGTTTGCCATTTTTTTTATTTTTGGAAATTACAAGATTTTGTGGTTAGCATGGCATACATTACACTTTTTCCCACGCAGAACATAGAAAAATAGGCTCCTGGATAGCATTTCCACACAATATGTCTAATTTTCAGAACTATATTAATGGCATTACATGAGGAGATAATTTCTTTATATCTCTGCAACTTTCTATCCTATAAGTCAGTTCCCCGTTTTCTGTAAACTTTGTGTTTTATGATGATCTTGGATCGTGTCTTAGGCCATTTATGCCACATCATGTGTGTATATGTAATGGATGGGGTGGGGGAAAACCTCAGATGCTTCTACTGTGTTAGCAAGTATTTATCAAATGGAGAAAATAGCCATTGTGTCACCATAATTTCAATGGCATTTAGGTCCTTAGCAAATCAAGGAAAACTCAGTGCATGACAGAAGTTGATGTCACTCAACTTTTTTTGTTTATATTTACTTTTTTTCCTTTCCCTCATATTCTTCTTTTCACCTGAACTCAAAACTGCCCCAAAGCCTACCACACAAGGCCATCTGCTTGCGTTAAGATGTCAGGCAGTTTTGCTGAAGAGAGCAACTCCTTCAGACCCATTTGTGAACATTCAGACCATTCTTGCACTGACTTTAAATAGTCTTAGACCATTTGTTCTTCACAGATGGCTCATAAATCTGTGATACATTTAGAAGAACCAAACAAGCTCTGTTGACCACAAATGGTACTGGCTTCTGTATTTCTGTGAGTTCTAAAAGTTTCACATGACAGTTAAAACTGTCTGCTGACCCTGTCCAGTGTGGCTCAGTTGGTTGGGTATTGTCCTACAAAGCAAAAGTTTGCCAGTTTGATTCCCAGTAAGGGCACATGCTTGGGTCATGGAGTCAGTCCCCAGTCGGGGCTTTTAGGAGAGGCAGCCAATAGATGTTTCTCTCCCTCTCTTTCTCCCTTCCTCCTCTCTAAAAATAAATAAAATCATTTTAAAAATTACCTGTTGAGGTAGCTCAGAATAAATTAATTACAATGTGGTCCAGTTGTTTTGCTCTTAGAGAATTTCATATGTTGTACAAATGTAAGGATAATTTTCCAGCAAACATTTATTTTCATAAGGTGAACTGTATTTGAAAAATACCCTCCATTGAAGAATGCAGTTTGTGGAAATTATGGCTGTACCTCAAAAATCATCTGGTATAATTAATAAAAACTATAGAAAGGTGTTTTATTTCTTAGCTTTTACCTGACTATTATTGGTAATCTTATAAATGGAAAATAGTATTACTTTAAAATGATTTTCTTGTTTATAGAATTAAATATTTTAAAATGATATATTAAAAATTAATTTTTAAATTAAAGAATTTAAATATGACATTAATAAAATGTTAGCTTCTGTTCGGATATGAAAGCTGTAAACTTCAGAAATAGTAATACATAGACTATTTATTTAACCTAATTCTCTAAATCTAATTTCTCCCCAGTATTTCTTGTTTCAACAAATGGCATTGCCATCCTTTTGAGACCTGGGATCATGCCTATCACAGTGCCTCATCTCCCATATTTACACATGTACCTTATACATAGCAAGTGTTCAGTGTTATATGTACACATGTCCACATATATTATATTGGCTATCTTATTCCTGTGTTTGGCAAAGAAAATATTTTTCTATTAAAGAAAGATGGCTAACACTCATAGAAACCAAATAATTCTCAGAGAATTAAAAAAGAAAGTAAAATTTAGAGGGAAAAATCAGAAATTGAGGTAGTTTGAAAAAGAAATTTTACAGTTGCGATTACTGAATTTTGATTGAATTTTCAAGCTACTAAAACATAAATGCATAGATGGAAAATAGATAGATGAATTAATAGATGGATAAATCAAAATGACTCTAGGAAGCTGGAAGCTATTAAGTTCTTCATCGAGACCATATGTAATTTTAAGTATCTGCCATTAGGGGAAATCAGTCTCTATTACATTAGTAAATCACTGAAATTGAAATTTGAGATCTGAGATTGGATAAATGTTCACAGGGTCTTAGACATACTAGATATGTTATTCAAAAATAAATTAAAATGAAAGAATAGGTAACATATCAGGATGAATCACAATGGAAACAAATTAGAAATTAATAATTTAGGAAAGAAAAAATAGAAAACTCTAATATGACCACACATAGCAATTAAAAATCCTAAATATCTATTTTAGATACCTCATATAAATGGAATCATGCAGCATTTGTGTTTCTGTGAATGACTTATTTCACTTAGCATAGTGTCTGGAAAGCTCATTTAATTTGTCATGTATTGCAGAATTTCCTTCTTTTGAAAGACTGAACATATTCCAGAGTACATAAATGCCATATTTTGTTTAGTCATTCATCTGTTAGTGGAAATTTAGGTTGTTTCCACACTGTGGCTATTGTGAATAGTGTTGCAGTCAACATAAAAGTGTTACTATCTCTTTAACATCCTGATTTAAATTTTTTTGATAAATATAAGAAGTAGAGTTGCTGGATCATATATCGTACTATTTTTCATTTTTTGAGGAACCTCCATACTGTTTTCCATAGCAGCTGCATCACTTGTCATTGCTACCAACAGTGTACAAAGGTTCCAGTTTCTGCACATCCTCACAAACTCATGTGGTCTTTGTCTTTATAATAGTAGCCATCCTGACAGATGTGAGCGGATATCTCACTGTGGTTTTGACTTATACTTCCCTGATGATTAATGACAGTGAGCTTTTTTTTCATATATTTGATAGTCATTTGTGTGTCTTTTTTTGAGAAAAGTTTAATCAAGTCTTCAGTCCAGTTACAAATAGAATATTAAGTTTTTTTTACCATTGAGTTATAGGAGTTTCTTATATTTTGGAAATTAACTCATTATATATATATACATATATATAAAAATATATATTTTATATGCATATAAATTTATGTTTTAAATATATTATATATAAATATATATAAAATAATGAGTTAAAATGTATATTTAAAATATATAAATATATTATTATATACAATATAATATATAAATATATACAATAGAAATATATATTTTATAAAAATATATATATTTAAAAAACATTTTTTCCCATTCTATGAGCTACCTTTTTACACTGTTGGTTGCTTTGCTATGCAGAAGCTTTTTAATATAATATAATCCCACTTGTCTATTTTTGCTTTTATTGCCTGTTTTTGGTGTCACAGTCATGAAATTATTGTCAATACTAAAGTCATAATGCTTCCCCTTATATTTTTTTCTAGGAGTTTTATAATTTCAGGCCTTATATATAAGTCATTAATCCATTTTGAGTGATTTTTTGTGTGTACAGTGTGTGATGTTTCCAATTTTATTCTTGTGCATGTGGAATTCCACTTTTCCCATCACTATTTGTTGAAGATACTATTCTTTCTCTATTGCGTATGCTTGGTACCCTTGTCAGACATCAGTTTATTGCATATGTGTGAATTTATTTCTGGGTTCTCTATTCTTTCCATTAGTCTGTATGTCCATCTTCATGCCAATACCTTACTACTGTATTTTGATTACTGTAGTTTTATAATATATTTTGAAAACAAGGAGTATTATGCCTCTAAGTTTTTTCTCAGGACTGAGAGTCTATTTTTTGTTTTTTTTGTGATTTCATGTGAATTATAGATTTTTTTTTATTTTTGTAAAACATGCCTCTGAGATTTTGATATAGATTGCATTGAGTTTTTAGATAGCTTTGGGTAGTATAGACTTTTTAACAACATTGTTTCTTTCAATGCATGAACGTAAGATACCTATTTATTTATGTCTTCTTCATTTTCTTTCATCAATCTCTTAATGTTTTCAGTGTGAAGATCTCTCACCTGTTTGGTAATATTTATTTGTAAGAATTTCATTCTTCTCATGCAATCATAGTGGGATATCTTTTTCAGATGGTTTTTTGTTAGTGTATAGAAATGCAACCAATTTTCATATGTTGATTTTGTATTCTGCAACTTTATTCAATTTACTAGTTCTAACCATGTTTTGTCTTTAGAGTTTTCTAGATATAAGATTATGTCTTCTGCAAATAGGGACAGTTATTTCTCTCTGATTTTATTTCTGGCTTTCATATACTCCAAGTTAGATAATCTTTATCAGTCAGTAGTTTTTCAAGCAGGGATTCAGTGAGCTAAGATCCTTCCAACTTGTGTACCTACAATCTACTAGGGCCCTATCCTTATCTCCATGCATCAAAGGAAGAAAGAAGGAGGAGGTGCATTTGTTTCTTAATAGATGTGGACCAGAAATGACAGATATCACTTCTGCCCACATTCTGTTGGAAAGGATTTTTTCTCATGACCACAAGAATAGCAAAGAAGGCTTAGAGATTTAGTTCCTTTGTGTGTCCAATGAAGGGAAAAGCAATGTTGTTGACAGCTATTAGTTTCCACCAGAGTTGAGAAAAACAAGGTAAAACGGATTATGAGTTCTCTGTAATTATGAGATAATAACTATATGGAAAAATAATATGCACATTTAAGTATAAGATATTTCTTTTGAGTCAGTGCAAGTTAAATAATTTAAAAAGATAAGGTAATGCAGGAAACATAGAATCAGTGCATTTCTGTGTTAAAATGTTTCAGTAGTATTTTTTTTTCTTTCCAAAATCACTATTGAATCACAAATTGATTAAATTTGTTAATCAATTAAATTGATTAAACTTTTTCCCAAATTAGTTGGGAAAAATGCTTCTTGATATAAATAAATAGCAGGTTCTTGTGAATTTTATTAATGTATTTTTCAAAACAATTGAGACAGAAATTAAACTGTGCATCACACTTGTATAATGAACTGTATTTGTCTGCTATGTGATATAGATCAGGAGTCTGGACATGAAACTGAGGATGAAGGATTGCATGCCAGTTTTAGGATATCAGTGTTGAAACCACCCATACGTTCTTCAGGTTCATTGAAATATGCTGCAGTATTGAAAGAGAAGAAACAAGATTCTTCTCCTACATATGCCACACCATTTCCTACCACTTATCAAAAACCAATAATTAAAAAAAAACACATGCCATTGGAGAAGAATGCAAGAAGAGAGTTTTTTACAGCACCCAGAACTAGTACAAAACTCAAAACATTTTCTGATGTTGATAAATACTACTTGGAACAAAAGAAGCAAGATAACTATAAGAAAAAAGTAATAGCTGTAAACAAGGCTCAAGCTGCTGAAGAAAAAGCCAACTTAACTGTTCAAGAGACTTTATACAAGAAAAGGTATGCTGCACAAAAGCAAATGGCAGAAGATAAGAGGGCAATTCAGGCTGGTTTATACCGACTTTGGAAGGACAGAGTCAACTACCTTGAAAAGGTTAGAGAAAGGAGAGCTTTGTTTTTAGAAGAAAAAGAGCAAAAAGCTAAAGAACGTTTATTAATTCTACACTTGAATAATGAGCGCACTGTTTTGACCAAAGGAATAACTAAAATCGACAGATTGAAGAAAAATGAAGCTGTCTTAAAAGAGAAACGTCTGATTGTTAAGAACAAAGTAGAATCAGAAAAATATCAAAAGAATTTACTTAAATACAATAAGGAATTTAGGTAAGTACAATTTTGATATAATAGAAATGTTTAAGTCAGTTTCATGTGAATATTGCATACTAAATGTTGACATCTAATAAACAGTACTTTATAACATGGTATATTTTACTTTGGCAAACAGAAATGGACAAATACATCCTAATATATTGCCAAAGATGATACAACTCTGTATTTCCCCATCCCCACTCTTATCCAACAAAATCTTCTTAATTAACGTTTCTTCTAACTGTAAACA
The DNA here is from genome assembly GCA_039655065.1 of Glossophaga mutica. NCBI lineage: Eukaryota > Metazoa > Chordata > Mammalia > Chiroptera > Phyllostomidae > Glossophaga > Glossophaga mutica. The sequence continues at coordinate 54,168,693 of CM077307.1, read as the reverse complement.
GCATCATCACTAGCCTCTTGACCAGTGCTAGTAAACTCAGTCTTTTGCAACTCAGTTCCCTTATTGCCAACATGTGTTTCCCTATTCATTTTACTTCTAAAGGGAATCTCAAGCAGATCCTTTTTCAATCCCACTTCTAAACTAATTCATGCTCTCACAGTTCCTCTGAGAATTCACATTATCCTTTCAATTGAGACCCCTATCTCCATTCTCCATCCGTTCTTCAACCATATATATTCTCCAGCCTACAAACTTAAACTATCTTTTAAGTTCTTATCATGTCATTTACTTCTTAAATACGTTGATACCTTGTAATTGTCCACAAAATCTAATGTCCTCTGAGCGGCATTTCCACTCAGAGGACAGACATCATGCTCTCTTCCAGTCTGTCAAGACCCATCTCACTAAATTGTACGCTGTGGCCTCCTTGCTGGCCCCCTAGCCTCACTCTTTGCTCCAGACAGACTACATTACTCACCATTCCCTACTCAACTCTGTGCTCTCTTCTCCCTAAAGTCCAACTGATTCACCACCTTTTTCCCTCAGATATTTACTCCCAAAAGGCACTGCAAGCCCACAATGTCTCTGTTGCCTACATATTGTGTAACAGAGACTCTATATTGTTGAGTAAATGTTGTTTTGAAGTGTTGAGACTGGTGAAGGGGTAGTGCCCACATGTGAGGGGGAAAAGCACCTCAGCAGTAGCTGATGCTTGGCTGAGTGTAACTGTTTTCCCCCTTTTGCCCCCATGATGCAGTGCCCGAACTGGACAACCACTGACAAAATGTATCCTTTTATTATCTAACCAGCTGAAATGGTACATACTCACTATCACTCTCTTCTCAACTGTTTTTCTAATCTGTTAGTCCTTTTCATTTGGTGTTGCTCCCACGCAGCTTTTAAAAATCTCAGTTGTAAGGAGTTATAAGAGGGCTTATATCAGGTAAGCTTATGAAGGCCTTTATAAGACAATTTGGTTTATTGTTCCATTTCAGTACTTGGTGCAATAGTTTACAAAAGTGTCTTCAATAATTATTTATTGAAGAAAATAGGTAAAAATCACAGTTTTTAAATTAATGGTTGTATATGTCAATAAGTCCATTTGGGCCTTATAATAGCCTCTGGTATGGACAACTGTTTTTTTATATCTTTGTACTCCATACTTTAGCCATTGGAATGAGAAGCAATGCATTTTAAAAGATTTTACTTATTTATTTTTAGAGAGGGGAAAGGAGGGAGAAAGAGAGGGAGAGAAACATCAATGTGTGGTTGTTTCTCATGCACCACCTACTGGGGACCTGGCCACACAACCCAGGCATGTGCCCTGACTGGGAATCGAACCAGCAACACTTTGGTTTGCAGGCCCATGCTCAGTCCACTGAGCTACACCAGCCATTGTGTGCATTTCTTCTAAATGTTTGTAAACTGAAGATATATAATCAAAATTATTACATATATACTAAAATATAATTAACCAACCTATGAATAGCTTCACTAGTCATTAGAATAGGTATCCATCTTAGAACAAGTACTTAATTTTATTACAGTAAATTTGTCCTGCCACTCTTTTTTTTTTTTTTTTTTTTTTTTTTGTCCCTCTGTGATCACTGGCGTTTCCATAAAGGAGTACTTACTTACCTACATTTCAAATCATTCAAATAGTAATTCGCTCCCAGCTGTTGAACACACCAGGTGATGTAGGGACATAAAACCCTTGGGTCCCTAGAAACTGAAAATCTAGATCACCAGGCAATAAGACTTTCTGAGTGAAATAACAACACAGGCCATAATAGAACTACCAAGAACTATGAAGGTATAGATTTAAAATTTAAATAAATAGGTGAGAGCAATATAGGGAACCTTCAAAGAGAAAGCTTGACATCAACACGTCAATTCATTTTAGTACTCTCCTATACCCCCATACAAAAATTATGAAGATATTCTTGATCCTCTAAGAACTCATAGCTCAGTGACAAATTTAAGCATACATTTGAATTATTGCAGAATAGGAAAATTACAATCGTTGATCAGAATTTGGAAAAGCAGAGCTATGAGGAGAAAACCTTATCTGCAGAGAGCATGAGCAAAATTGGACAGTTCAGAATAGGTAACAGGGAGAGGAAAGAACTGGTGAATATGGCTGTACCTATATTTACCAAGCAGAAGTTTTCTAAAGTAGAGTAATTGAGGTGTGATTGCTTAAGAAACATTAAACTGGATTAGCTAGGGTCTCTAAATCCCAGTGGGTAGTCTTATGGTAAAGATCATTGCATTTTAAACATTTTAAAAATGCATTTTCCACAGAACCTTCTTTTTAGGAAACATCTGAGAACACTAATCCTCAGAACACACTTGGGACAAATCTGTCTCAACTACAAAAATATTTAATTGTTCCATAATGCAGATTTTTTAATTTTAAACTAAAATTAAGTAAGGAGATTATAAAATTTGGTATTGATTCAAAATACTTTAACCTGCACTTAGTAACTTTAAATTTTATTTGTTGTGAAAGATTTTTACTGAGGTATCATTGGCATATAACATATTAGTTTTAGATGTATAGCATCCTGCTTTGCTATTTTCATATAATGATCACCACATTAAGTCTAGCTAATTTCTGAAAGCACATATAGCTAATTTTTTTCTTGTGATGAGAACTATTAAAATGTATTCTCTCAACACTTTTAAGTATTCAATACAGTGTTGTTTATGAGAATTTTTCAGATTTATTCTATCAGCAACTTTCAAATATTCAATACAGTATTATTAACTATAGTCACATGCTGTACATTACATCCCCATGACTTATCTATTTTATAACTGTAAGTTTGTATCTTTTAACCCCCTTCACCCAGTTCACCCCTCCCCCATCTCTGGTAACCACCAATTTATTCTCCGTATCTATTTGTTTGTTTTAGATTCTGCACATAACTGACATCAGATGATATTTGTCTTTCTCTGTCTGACTTAATTCACTTAGCACAATGCTGTCAACTTCCACCAGGTTATTGCAAATAGCAATGTTTCCTTCTTTTTTATGGCTGATGATATTCATATAAATATATCACATTTTCTTTACAAAGGATATTTTAAGAACATAAAACCATGACTCATATAAATATAAAATGAACATGTCAAAGTTTTATTTAACTTATTAATTAATGAAGAAACTAGTAAGACACTACAACCAGTTCAAATGAGAATTCCAAGAGCATGCATATAAACAGGCAATCAGAAATGTCAAAAATAAACTTAGTCATTATCCACTGTCAATAATCAATTGTAACTGAATTGGACAAATTCATTTACATTTCTGTAGATATGGGTCATTTGCATTATTCATGGTTTTTGTACAATAGAAAGGGTACCTGGTACTTTTTTAACCCTTTCAAAGTTTTTCACACAACTTTTTTTCTGCTATTAGATTTAAGCTTAACAGCCACAGCTTTATCCTGGTTGTATTTTAAGTGGTCAAACTATGTAAATACATACATACATTTAAAGCTTATCTAGAAATACTTGAGAACATTAGAGCTGCCTATTTCATTTACATTTATAAATACCATCATTTACAAAAAAATAGTTTGTACTAGAAAGGGGTGCCAAGAAGAAAACATTTGCCTTTCCTGTTTATAACCAGCAATTTTTAAATTATTTACTAAGGTACTTTACATAATACCTTTTTAAGCATAAAATATTTTATGTTTTTCTCTGACATAATTTATAAACAATTTTCATTAATGCATACTCTGTATGTGTGAGAGATTTTTGGAAATAATTTTTATATAATGTAATAAAATATTTTGGAAAAGAGAATGAAAGCTAGTCTTTTATAGCAAAACACAAATATAGTGCAAATCAGTGTTAGGGAAATTTAATCGGCTTAGTTTTATCACAGCAAATTGAATGTCTGGCCATCATTAATCTGTAGAAGATACAGAGTCAAGTGAGCTTCCTAATGTATCTTAACTGAATTATCCTCTCTTGTAAACTGCTACAAAGATACCACTATCTCTGAAAGCACACAGGAATAGGGCAACATAGTGTTGTCCTAAAAGGCATTATTGAGTTTTATTTATAAATATTTTCAAATAAAGCTAGAGTATCAACAAGCAGAAGAAAGCTATAACTAAAAAAAAAAAAAAAAAAAAAAAAAATAAGTAGAGTCTGTGTAGAGACTTGAGAGTTTTTAATTTTTTTCTAGCTCAAAACTTTACCTAAAAGCATTCTAATGAATGTCAATAAAAGCATTCTAGTGAATGTCAATAACCAGTGAAGTCATTACTGAAAGAGTGACTCCCTGTTCCTGCTGTTGGGTGAGCAGGAATGGAAGAAGAGAGGGGAGCCATAAATCTCTAGTTTAGAAAATTGATAAAATACCCACAGGGGCATTTAAGGATGACCTGAAATGAGACTTTGAATTGAAAGAACCTATGTACCAGGTAAGCTGGTCATGTCTTCCCCCATATTACTTTCCATATTCTGAAAAACTGATGGTACTGTTCAGAGCAGAACAGCAGGCTGTCCATGTTGAAGTCGAGCATCAATTAGCGTGAAGATGAAGCACATGAGGCAGTTGCCCAATTACATCTTCTTCTTGTTTGTGTTTTGGTCATCAATTGACCTCCTAGACTACCTTCTTCATTCACTGTGGTCTTTATATTTTGATTTATAAAGCTTTTCTCCCTCCAACTTCTCCTTTAATCATGGTTAACTCCTAAATTTGTAAGAACAACCTGCTCTATTGCCTAACCTAAACACATTTAGATCCTAGCAACCTTTAAAGTAATTTCCATCGACATACAAAACCACCATCATCACTTGGAACTGCCTTATCTCTTAGGTTTGAAACTCTTGTATATTTACTTATGGCTAAATTCTTTTATCATTTTTAATTCTTTTAGTTTCACAACATGTATTCTTCAAAGATAGGCCTTGTGTATTTTTGTTTAGCTTGTGTCAAAGTATTTATAGTATTTTTTGATGCTATTATAAATGGAATTTATTTCATAATCTTATTTTCTGATTGTTTGATCCTGATACACTATATAATTATGATAAATTATTGTGTTTCTCTTTAGTTCTTTTAAATAGTTTTTTTACATTTTGTCTACAGCTTACAATTGTTATCTGTGGGACAGCTATTTCAATGCATTTTTAGACTTACTCAGTACCCTTAATTACATTTGTAAAGTCCCTTTTGAGGTGACTTACTTTGCTACATGTCCAGACAAGATTATCTTCCACTGCTCCAGACACAATAGTTGTAGCTAATTTTCACTGACTGATTGTTACGTTCTAGGCATTTCTCTAAAGTTTTAAAATGTACTAGGTTATTTATTCCTTACTTTATCCCTGTGAGTTGAACTGTCCCATCTTAAAGATGAAGAAAATGATACCGACATAGCTTAAAATAATTTTTCAGAAATCACAGAATCAATAAGCTGCAGAACTGAGTTTCAAACCCAAGCGGGATGGCTTCACTCCCTGTTCTCTTCAACACAAGCCCTTGCTTCTCTGTATTATACTCCCTTAGCATCACCACCCAGACAGCCAGGCTTTTAACATTCCATTTTACAAAAACAGAACTCCCCTCTTTCCCCCATCTAGTTGTTCTTCTGACATTTTCTGTCCTGATGAATGCCACTATTATTTGTCTGGTAAAAGGAATTATTAAATGTCAGGCATTCCTCTAAGGATCTTAAATATATTAATTCATTTGGTCCTCTACTAAGTCCTATGAGGTGGATTATCCCCTTTCAAAGATGAAGAAAATGAGGCAGAGAGAATGAAAATAACTTCTCCAAAATCACATAGTGAATAATTTTTAAACTTTCTAGACTTCAGCTCCATTTTCACTTCCAAAATCTAGATACTGAGTTCCCCGAAACACAGATAAAGAACACCAGGATCTAGTCCAGTTCTGTTCTAGGCTTATCTGCTCTACTGCTCTTACCAGAACCCTGTTGCCCAGGCAAGTGGAGCGTTGGCACCTCTCGGAACCTGCCGGGCTGCACTGCCCTTGCTGCTTTGATCCGAGCCTGGAGCCTCCTCCTCTTCCCTCTGCCTGTTCTCCGGATAATGTTTTCTAATATCTTCAGGTTTCACTCTGTCCTGTTACATAGTGCTTTCATTATGGTATTATAGCATTTTATTTGTATTTACATACTTTTACTTCTCTTTCTGTAAGCTTCTCATGTATCATGTCATATATTTATCTTTATGTTTCTAGCATCTAGGGAGTGTGCCAGACATTATAATACACAGCTGTTGAACGAATAAGGATGAATGAATAAATTCTGCTAAGGTCCTTGGCATTTCCAGGTGTGACGGTGTGACGGTGTGACCTGGCTCATCTTTCTCTAACTTAGAGTTTGTGTTAGTCTCCTAGGGCTGCTGTAACAAAATACTACAGCCTGGGTGGATTGTCCAGCAAAATGTTTTCTCACAGCTATAGAGGCTAGAAGTCCGAGATCACAATGCTGACAGGTTTGGTTGCCCCTCAGGCCTCTCTCTTGGGTGTGCGTATGGCCGCTCTCGCACTGTGTCCTTGCATGGCCTCTGTCCTGCATGTGCACATACTTGGTGTCTCTTTATCTTCTCGTATTAGACTAGAGCTCACCCATATGATCTCATTTAAATTTAATTACCTCTAAAGGACCTATCCTCCAAATACAGTCATATTCTAAAGTACTAGGATTTAGGACTTTAACACATAAATTTGGAGGGAACACAGTTCAATCAGTCAATCAGTAACAGAGTCCTAGAAGAAGCCTGGATTTAGTGAGGCTTAAGTAAAAGTCCTGCAAATCACAGCACAGTCTGGTTTAGATGCCTTTTTGGGAATGTAAGCCATAGTTTGCATAGATTCTATTGTAGCCAATAGAGATCTTAGAGATATTAACCTAATAATATGCCCTGGCTGGTGTAGCTCCATGGATTGAGCACCCACCAGTGAAGCGAAGGGTCACTGGTTCGATTCCCAGTCAGGGCTCATGCCTGGGTTGCGGGCAGGTCCCTATTGTGGGGTGTGTGAGAAGCAACCACACACTGATGTTTCTCTCCCTCTCTTTCTCTGTCCCTTCCCCTCTGTCTAAATATAAATAAATAAAATTTTTAAAAAAGAAATATTGACCTAATAAAGATATTAGTGAATGTTATAATAAAATTCTATGTAATAAGTGAAATTCTAAAAATATAATAAAGATTATATTTTTAAAAAATTTTTAAAATCAGCAAACTAAAAAAATAAGTGAAGTTTTGCCTTATTTCCTGTTTGCATATGTCTATTTTGACTATATTTAATTATTATTAACAATTTGACTGAATGTTGTGTTTCTAGTAATTTAAAAGTATCTTGTTCTATTACCTTTCTTTTTCTTTTTAGGGCTCAGGAAGCATATAAAAGACACTGTGAAGAAAAATTTGTTTTAGATATGCTTGGCTTCCAAAAAGCTTCTGAAAGATTACAAGATGCTAAAGCAAGAGTAGCCGTTGTGAAAGCAAATTTCCTCCTGAAAGTTCCCAGTGGAATGACAGAATAAACCAATGCCAAGTCACACCCCAGGGTCATTTTGAATTAGGACCATTATTTTCAGTTAAAAGACTTTGAAATAATACTATGAAAGAAGAAATACTCTTTGTCACAAGATGGATTGTATATAAATATTTCTAAAATATAAAAAGTAATGAAAATGTTTCTCTTACTGTTCATAATTTAACTTAAATCAAGTTGACTTGTCACCTCCAAAGTTTCCTTATATATCCACATTCTCAAGGAGCAATGAAACTGATCTCCTTTATTGCAGGAAGTGTTGTAAAACATGTTGCTTGTATTGTTTCATATCTAGAGTGTAGCAATTCGTAAGTGATTTTCAGTTTCTCTGGCAATCTCGCCATAGTTATTTCTGTCCCGATGGCTGAGTTTTATTAAGATGCTGTGTACTTTGATTAGTTTCATTACCTGCTTTCATATATTTAATTATATTTCTGTTTATTTTGTTAAAACAATATCTGAATTGTTTTTCAAAATAAAGTTTTCACATCTACAGCAGTGACTTATGCTCTTAAATTCAGAAAATTCAAAATATGGAAGAGAAGTTAAACATTTCTGTTAACTTTCTTAGTTATTATAAGATCTTCTATATTTATTTTTGATGTGTTTGCCTTTGCATATGTGGAGCAAAAAGAAAGGGAGAAGACACCTATAATTATCTAATTGTGACCATAAAGTATACAGAAATGGTATATACTAATTTTAAGTCTATTTAATACATTGTCATGGTATAAAATTTGACAAATAAAGAGCATTATTAAAAAGATATAAAATATTTTGTAAATTTTAATCACTTTTCAATAGTGTTTTTATTTATTTAGTAAAGTAAATATGTCACTATTTTTATGACATTGCTCACTTAATAAAATGTAGCTAATGCCATTCAAAGTTTCTCTTTAATACTCATCAATTATAAAGGAAGTTTTTAAAATTCTCTAATTTTATTAGTCTATGGTAAATTTCCAAAAACTAAGAATTTTTTTAACAATAGTTAATCAGTTGTGGTTTTATGCTTGACTGCTAAAAATTCTGGTAGTGATGTTCTAATTTTTTTTTTCGTAGAACAACAGACATCTATTTAAGTTCATGGCACCACCTTCCGCTTTCCTGTTAATCTGAAGATAGCTAATAAGTTAGTCATCTCAGTATTTCTGATGATTCTTTAAAACAACAAAGGGAGATGTGGGGAGGTGGTAAAAAGTATGACCAATATAGGTTCTCATAACAAATTAGATAATCTTTGTTACCCCAGTTTTTTGTTTTGTATTTGGAAAGAACGCATATATTTTTTAGAATTTAATGAAAATAATAACCCATGTCATGTAGTATTGTTACAAGACTAAAAGGAGAAAAACACACAAAGCAACACAGTGCCTCCCATAACATAAGCCCTGAACAGAGGCCAGTGTGCAGTAGTGGGGGTGGATGTTTTCTCTATGTAGTTATCAGAGGATTCGTCAACCATCTATGTAAGACTTTAGGGACACCATCAAGAAGTAGTAGGATTTTCTGTGTGATATAGTTGAATATATAATTCATTCATTCAATCAGCACATTTATTGAATGCTTGTTTGTTGTCCTTAATCTATGTTCTCATTCCATATGGATCTTTTATAACTTTTGTTCACAGCAGGTTGTCAATAATTTCCTTGATTATTTCCACTCAACTGTGAGCTTCTTAAAGATAAAGATTATTGTACTCATCTCTCTATTTCCATTACTTTGTACCAAGGCCAATATTATATTATATTAATACTTTTAAGTTTATAGCTCTTTCCCCCTATTTTTGTGCTGTTACAGGTCAGTATCAAGACCTTTAGTGCCACTTACTATGTATATTTTGAAGAATCAAAAACTTGTATCTCTAGGTTACATCTTTAGTTTTAATAAGTTTCCTACATTTCCAAATGTATGTTCAACACCTCTAGTTTGAAGGCCTTAAATATTTTCAAAATCATACATTAAAATGGAAATCATTATTTTAAAAATAATTCTCCAATCTCTAATCTTGTTTCTCCTCTAATATTCCCAAACGTCCATAGATTTATAACCAGTTAAATTGTTTCCCATATTAAAAGTTTAAAAGATGTCCTTCCCTCTTTTATCTCACCACATCTTATTAAACATGAAGACCTGCCAATGTTATCTGCACAAGGTCTTCATGACTGGCTGGCTTTCATCAAACCTACTTTCTATTTCTCCAGCCTACCTTGCACAGTTAATGGAGACCCAGAACTGAATTCTGACCCATGGAATCCGGGTGAAAGAGATTGGTACCCCTTCCAGTATATACCATGAACTACCCTCCGTGACCTTTCATATGTGTGGACACCTCAAAAAACACATGTTAAAGATGGCTGAGCCACAATGCGAAAAGAGCATATGCTCCTAAGTCACTGAATGCAGTGCAATCAAGCACACCTCTTTTGTTTCTTACTTGATCCAAAAGAAAATTCAATTACAGTGAGGGCTTTGTAGCCCCATCACTTACACTATTCCAGCAGCTAATCATGATTGAATCAATAGGAAGCTTCGTTCCAAAACTAAGAGGGCTGCCATTGCAAATCCCTAACATATGTGCTGTTGGCTCACCTGGTAACTGAAATATCAAGAAGAAACCTTTCTTCTGCCTCACTTTTTGAATTAACTATCTCAACTGTTCTGCTTAGAAATCAACTTCTAGGTTAAAAGCCCCATTTATGGTAATTTCAAAACCCTCCTGTTCTCTCCTTTCCCACGTTTAAAGGAAAAAAAAAACAAACTTGAGTGCTGTCATTTTTTAGAATTTTGCTTCTTCTAAAAATGTGGCTTTTCAGATAAAGAACAAGAGTGATTATGAGAGTTTAAATAAAGAACGAAGCACTTTATCATCACTTTGGAAAGAGTTCCTAACACTACCTGTGTGCATAATTGTCAACTACACCGTTCCTGGCATCCCCTCTTCCCTCCCGCAGCCATTCTGCTGCCAGAATACAGATCATGTCAGGCTTCCTGTAAAAATGCCAGCCACTATCATGCCACAACCCTCATGATACACAAAGTAAAGTACTTTGGAAAAGAGGAAAGCCACCTGGTTATCCTACAGACTGGTTTTCTTCTATTTAAAGGGTCAAGGAATGCTAACTGCAAAATAACCATCAGCTCAGGTTTTTAAATGTTCAGCTAATTTGCCTCAAAGTGCAACACATGGCCTTTGAGATGAGCTGGACCTCATCAAAACAAGCTGCTTTGTGTTTCAGAAATCTGTAGACATTGACCTTGTCCACCTTATTTTGACATGGGGTGAAGGTGTTTAATACAATCATCTTAATACATGGTGAAACAACAACAACACATCATGAAATGTACTTACTGTGTGTTTCCATAAGTTGTGGGGCTATGAATGTGTTTCCATGTGTATGTAAATACACAGATGCCAGTCTGTATGTGCAAATGAGAGCTATTGAAAATTAGTGAAGCTAGGGGAAGCAGTGGCTCAAAACATTCAGCCAAAGGAAGCATCTCTTGGGTTTCATTGCCTACGTGGGGAAATATACAGGATAATTTCCCATGCCAGGGGGAGAGAAGATCTTTTTATCCAGTTTACTTTTAGAGAGTGAGGTAAATAAAAGACAGATAACAGAAAGATAATGCTGAGTGGGCAGGTAACAGGCAGTAATATAAAAAGACCAGGTAGGGCTGGATCTAGGTTTTTTGTGAGACCTGAAGCTTATTCATCTTGTGTGGGTCCTCTTTTAGAAAAAAATATGTGAAATTACAAATACTAAGTTTGGCAGAAGACTTTGGGAAAAGCCTATTAAACAAGGGGTACTGAAACCTCAGACTCATTATTTTCATTGTAAGCCTTCCTCTACAGCCTGAAAACCTGGCAATCTCATGAGAAAATGTGACTGCAGAAACTTCTTTTATGAATAGAGGTAGTCAACAACCAGGAAGGAACTGAATGTTACTGTTGTATAACATAGAATTGTTCTGAATTGATATGCATGATTTCTAGAATTTAAGAAATATTTGAATTGATATAACTACCTATATTTCATATCATCACTATCATTTGAAGATAAACCTCTTCATTCTTAGCAGCCCAAAACAATTAGGCTAAGGTAACAGACTCTCAAACATCAGTGGCTTAGCCTAATTAGCTCATTTCCTCTGAAATGACATGTCCAGTGGGACTGACAGAGGTGCCACCATCGTGTAGCTTTAGCATGTGTTACACATGACCTCCAGGGCCCCTATGGCAAGGTAAGAGAGCATGGTGGGAAGAAGGTAGTCCCAACAGAACCTTAAATACCTTTTCTCCACAATGACATACTTCACATCTGCTTACAGCCTTTTGTCCAGAGCTTTTCAGGTGGACTTGCCGAACATAAGGGCTTTAGGAAATGTAGAAGAACAGATAAAATGTTTTTTCGATACACACATAGTCACACTCACAGTCATATTTGAGCACTCTCTTTAACTCATCAACACAAGGGCACTTCATTTCTAATCTTTATACGTATATGTAAACTCAAGATCTATGCTATGTATGTTTAATAATTAGGGTAGTGATTGGTATAATGAGCCCTTAAAAATATTTGTTGAATAAGTGAGTGGATGAAGGAATAATGAACAAGTATCAACCATTCACATCGATTCTAATTCCTTTAAGAAAAAAAATCGCAAGCTATATTATCCAGCAAGAAATCCCTGATACTGCATCTTATCTTTGTTGTTTTAATTCTGTATCTTTATTATATCTGTCCTGATTGATACTTTTACTAATTAATAAAAATATTTGCATTTCAAAAATCTATTTTTGTCAAGTGTGCCAAGCTTAGGAAAAAAATTGAATACAGAATTTTCTCTAGGATTGATATGTTTTAACACACACAAAAAATTACCTTTAGAAGTTAAATGTAGAGAAATGTAAAGTTATGCCCAGGGAGAATTTGACTGTCAACTATAGATCGATGTGGCACTTGCCCCGGAAGCAGCTGGTAAGGAATGCTGAGCAAATAGAAGTTTCATTTAGTGAGGGAATTATCTAATTCTAATGAATAAGTTTCCATAATTTCTTTATAAATGATATTTGTTTGGGGTGCTATATAGATTTATGTACTTATGATTGTTATTTAAACATATTTTTCATTCTATATTTTTTCATTTGTAACATTACCAGTATGAATTTTTGTTATGCAATTTTATTTTAACACTATTTAAAATTAATTTATTTCCACCAGAATATATTTTGTGTGGTGAGTTGTATAATATAGCTTATTGCATCACAGTACTGTTTGAAGGACATTTTATTTTACCTCCCACTGGGCCAAGGTCTGGTCCTAAAATATTGCATGGAGTCTCTTACCCCTTCAGTTTACCACTGCCTTCTAAAGAATTACAAGATCCGGCAGAGTTCACCTGATTTTGCCTTTCCCTTCCTCCTATTAACAACTAGCAATATTCCTGTTCTGAAGTACTGACTTTTCTTTGAAAAGACTAGCTTGAACCCTTATTTCATGGTGACTGAGTCCATCACCAATGAAGAGCCTAGGGGAACCATTTCCACTAATGGTCTCTGTACTCCCCAGTGCAGTTAATTTCACCCTTGTGGTCAGAAAGAGTTAATGTCCTCTGCTACTAGGGTGTAACACAGACACTGGGGAGAAGGTCAGACTATGTGTTTTTCCAAAATGGATGTCTTTGCAAATCATTAACAATTTTATCCCCCAGAAGTTTTCCCTTAGTTTTTCTTTTTCCTTTCTCCTCTCGGAAACTTTAAACTTATACAATATGCAATCATCACTCTTTGGAAAGGGCAAATCAACAGATTTGATTTTCTTATATATTTTTGCCTTTTGAACAACTTGATGAGTTGCTTCATTAATCTCTCAGTCTCCCTGCCTCTCTTCCATCTGGCGACACTAGCAGATGGAGGCAGAATTGCTCAGATATAAAGGAACAGACTTCAAATACAAATATATCACAGAAATAGCAACCAAAGATACTATGGGATTATTGACAGAAAAAGTTACATAAACACCACCTATTATTTAATGTAATTGTTATTAAATTTGGGCTTTCACATTTATAATTGTGGTATATAAATGGTACACATAACTGTTTACATAAACTGTGACCTGGTATTTGTGGCATAACTTGGTACATAAACTATGACCTAGTGATTGTGGTTCATACATTTATTTTAAAAATGCTTGTTTAATACCTGTTATGTGCCATGAAATTAGCTGCAAATAAAATGAGTGCCAAATAAGGCTATTGTTATTCTCAAATATATATAACTCTGTGTTGTGTATATTATCTATATATACTAGGTATGTTATATATATTATATACTAGGTATATTATATGTATTCTAGGATACTGAGTACTTAGAAAGCACATAAAATACTTATTAGGGTAGAAGGTTTTCATAAATATACTATGATGCTTATCTTCTAACCATCACACCTAAAACCTTTATGAAGTCCTCTCAGTCAAACTTTAATCAACTTTACTCAGTATGTATTACAATCAACCCATAATAATGTATCAGTCAATTAGTTTATCAAAAAAATCTTTACTGGGCTCCTACTATATGTAATACATTGTGACTGGCTTGTGGTGAAAGCAACAAATTATAAGGCAATGCCCCTTCTTTGCTCAAAGAATTAAAAAACTTTGTCAGATTAAAAATGCACACAAAGAGGTCAATGACAATAAAGGAAAACCAGGGATACTTGCCAGTCTGTTCATGCGGAGACCTGAGGAGGCATTCCCATTTGAAAGGTGGGTGTGCATGAGATCAAACACACCCTCAGCTGCTCCTGCATCCCACCAAGGCTGCTCTTCCCTGGGGGTCCCAGCAGCCAAGGCAGACAGACACCAAAGCATCAACCCGATGCCACTGTTCCATCGTTCCCCTCTTTCCTTCATCTAAATACCTATAGGTCCTTTCCACTTAAAATCTTTAATCTTTATTTCTCAAACCGAAGTATGTTTTGCCATCACTAGTTTATTCCCTGGTCATTTTCACCTGGATATAGTGCAATGCTTCACTCCTTCTCCCTTCCAGCTTTCCTGTCTGAACACCTCAGATACACTGATCTTTCTAAAAATTAAAAAAAAAACCCTAGACCCCCTTATATATATATATATATATATATATATATATATATATATATATAAAAAAACCTTTGATTCCTCCCATTGCATTCAGATTAAAATCTAAACAATCAAGTATGACACAGAAAGCCTTTTAAGATGCATTCCTCTTGCATCCAGCCTCCAGTCCACCTGACCTTTGCTACACTGTGTCCCAGACACACACAGACACTCTGAGATGCTGCACCTTGTGTTCATCCCTGGAGTGTTCATCCCTACCATCTACTTGTTTTGGTTTACCTGTATTCATAATTGAGAGACTGCCTACATCTACCTTTCTAGGAAAATTTTCTTCCTCATTCCACCCTTCCTACTCCCATTCTGAGAATGGTGTTCCTTTTGGATGTGGGATACGGCCCATTACATAGCTGCTATTAGTTTCTTATCACATAGTGATATATTTGCCCACTGACTTCGTTCTCATTAACTGGTAAATTCTTGAGGTTGGAGGCTTGTCCTCTCATTTTCTTATCAGTATCCGAGACAATTTCTGGTAAATAATGAGCACGTGGTAAAGGTTTGTTAAATTCAGCCGATAAATACCAGAGATGCTCAGTAGAGTGAGCAATTACCTTAGGCATAAAGACTTCCTGGAAATAAAACCAGGTAAGATGCAAAAGGCCCAGCAGAAATTGTCAGGTGCACAAGCTGCTCAGTTAATGCTGGTTTCCTTTCCCTTGAATTGTCTCTTAAAAATGGATTGCAATTAGGTGAATGAAGATGAGAAATAGGAGCTTTATAAATTGGAGAGTATATCACTCTCGGATTCAAAATATATTTGGGGAGTAAAGGGAGTTTAGGGTTTAAAGAATGTGTAAGGAGTTGAGGAAGGGAAAGCCTGCAAGGCACTGCCGGAGCATCGGGCAGTGAGCCGTCACTGACTGCTGTCCCCAGAAACACAGGCTGTGAGGCTGGTGCCAGTGCAGAAATTCAGGAAGCTGCAGACTGGTGGCAGTGGTGGTGGCATCCCGTTAGTTCAGTGCAGGGAGAAAGGTGCAAAGGAAAGGGGTAGGGGATGATCATAATCACCTGAGCCCAGAGACTAGCTGTAGGCAATAGAGCCGGGAGAAATAGTTCAGAAAATTAGATTGGTTAGGTGAAGAAGCCTGAGACGCTGTGTGGAGAAATAGGAAAAATTTGGGCTTTGGAATAAGAATAATTTTTTTTTTCAATCCCAGCTCTGCCATCATTAGCTATATGGCTTGACTAAATACTTCTCTAAGCCTCAGTTACATCATGTGTAAAATGCAGATAAACACTGTAAGCAGAGTTCTTGTGAGGATTGAATGAAACAATGTGTGTAAAGCTATAGGGCTTGTCACTTCTAGGCCTTCTGTAAAATGTAACTACTACGTGATTACCGGTGCTTGGTTTTTCCTGGCCCTTTTGATACCTATTGTTCTTACTGCTGCTAGCAATGAAATCCCAATGAACAATAAATATTTGTAATGCATTTCTAGTATATCTTATGTTTCCAAAAGTGTGTTATATGAATTTCATTTAATTACAACTTCATTGGGAACAGAAGCAAAGTATCCGTCTCCTTATAACTTTCCACAGAACCTACTGCAATCTGACACTGTGCACAGGGTTGAAAAGTGACAAATGTTGTTTACAGCAGCAAGTATATTAATTTCTGTCTCAAAACACCTGTGAGTTTACCTAAACCTGGAAATAAGCAAAGAAAGGGAGGGGTGGGGAGAAAGCATTTCTGGATTTGAAATGAATTGACTATAAAAATAACTAAAACAGGTAAACAATATGAAGTAAATTGTATAAATTTAAGGGTAAAAAGGCAGCACTTGAATAGACATAAAAACTTGCATTGTTTTCTTTTAACCTTAGCTAAATGGCTAGGATAGAAATTATCACAAGAGCATTTTTCAGATGACCTTGTTCTACTTGAAATTATAAATGTATCTATAGAAATATTCATTTTTAGAAGGTCACAGTAGAACATTTTTCATACAGTTAAAAAATCAACAATGTTATTGTTAAAAGTAAATCTGCAAGACTTAGATAATGATCTATTTTCTGATCAATTGTTTTCTCTCCATTGTGTGCAAAACTAGATCATCCTGAGGAGACTCATTTGTCTTGAGCTTTTGGCTTAATTGGCCAAATATCCACAGAGGCTTCAACCCAGAATTCCATGAGATTTCCGAATGAAAATGTGTAGGCGTATTTAAAATGGAAACCAAGAACACAGTGATATATGGGTTTAAATTTTTTCTCAATTTTAATGATGTGAAAAAAGGAATAAAGAATTGATTTGTTTGAACATTGTGCAAAAATAGAGAAAGGAAGAGATTGGACTCTGGAGTTATCAATACAGGAGCAATTAAAATCAGAAAAAGTCAGTATTGTGATCTACCACATCATCCATATATCTTTTCCTTCATTAAGTGAGTAAATATGGACATGTAACAACAATTCTGCTTTGTTCATTTCTGGTATCTTGAGTTGAAATCAGCTTACTTTAACCCTGGTATGTCATCATTGAAACCACAGACTAGTAGCTCTTACTGATTTAGTTTACCTGTTATGATGATAGGACCATTTATATCGGAGGCAAGAAAATAAAGAAGGAATAGAATTATTTTCTAGGAAGGCAGCAAAAAGAGAGATACAATATGAGAATAGTGATAAATAACCATCGAATCAGATGAGTAGAAAATAAACTTCTTAATCTGACTTTTAATATTTAGCCACTTTAAAAGCCCTTTTTAAATTAAAATAAAACAGCACACAGCTTTCCTGGGGTCTTCTCTGCACTGCAGGTGGGGGAGACCCAGTGCAGCGGGCGCCCTCCTCTGCAGCTGTAAGCGGTGGGACATGGGAGCAGCAACAGACCACTTTCCCAGAGATGGAAGTGAGGCCATGCATACTCAATTCTTTACTCAGGATCTGCCACGTAGAAAGCACTTAATAAATGGGAGCTGTCATGATGAGGTGGTGATCATCATCATCTGCCTAGGAGGGCACTCAGATTTCTTCTTCAAAGAAAGGAGTAACTGCTCACTGACACTCACCAACACTGCTCTGCATAGACACTCATTACCTGTGGATCCATGCACTGAAGCACCAGCCAAACAGGTAGCATTGTTGGATTTATGGAGCTCAGGATTTCTAGTGATACAGGCTAACAGAAAGCCTGAACCATTTCTACCATTCTTCCTACATATAAACCCATATTCTAAGGGCGATATTAATCCTTACTGAATATTGATTCACTACTGATATTGAACAAGAAGATATAAAATGGAAGCTTTTGAAACCAGTAGAATTTGAGCCTCATGTCCCCAATTACAGCCCTTTGTTTGCCTAGAAAGCCCAGCTTTAGAGGCTCCTTGGGACCATATTTTTATGTCATATAAGACCCAGTCCTAGCAGATGTGTTGAGAGGATTCTCTCCAGGCAAGCTGTTTATTCAGCCTATGTTGTCCTTTCTTGGTGCTGCAAAGCCATTTAGGAGTATGTCTTTTATCACTGTTATTCAAATAACCCAACAATTTTCAACCTGTGGGCACACTAGTGTGCTGGAAGAATTTTTAAAACATGCAATACCTGACTATTTAGTATTCACTGGCCTTTTTTCTCTTGTCAAATTAAAAAAAAATGACAACAGTTGATACAACAATAGACATCTAGTGTGAACGAATCAAAATTATACCTATTTTTGTCAGATCAGCAAAAATATATTTTTTGGTGTGCCACAGAATTTTAGTAATTAGTACATGCATGCCATGAAATGAGAAAGGTTGAAAATCACTGAGATCATCTAATTGCCACATGACTTCAATTTTTTTTAATCAAGAAAAGAAAGCAATTTCTCCTCTGATCTTTTAAATATTTATCAATACCTCTCTTAGATGGAAATATATTCTATTTGCTATTGTAGTTATTTTGAATAATGACATTCCTTCATTTCATGGCATTGTATTATCAAAAAGTGTTGGACTATGCACATACGAAGGTCCACAAAAAGTATGGTACCTTACACACAGCTCAATAAAGGGTCATTAAATTGAATTACCCTCCCGTGACCTTTAAATTTTACTTCTTCAGAAGATGCTTTCCTCTCAGACTCAATCGGATCCTTGTTTTGTATTTTTATAACACCCTTTATCTCCTCGTAGCCTTTTTACTAATTAATTAAGTGCAGTCACTTTTATAATATCTGATTTCCTAACAGATTCATGAAGGCAGTTACTGTATTCATCTTACTGACCACTGTTCCTATACCAAGCAGAGTACCTATAGGCCCTTGGCAGATATTTTATAACTGAGTGAAAAATGCTTATCCAATTACTGCCCCCTTTCATGGTTACAGAAACTGAAATTTTATTCCACTACCTCATAAATCCTATTCATTTATTCTTTGTTTATATGCTAGACAACTTGGCCTGCATTTTTTCAATGAAATAAGCCTCTTCTTTTCTCCCCCTGCCTCATAAGGGAGTATTTTGAGAGTTAATCATGCAGTTAACACATTTTCCAGAGTCTTTGTTTTTGTTTCTTTTCATTCACTATTCACCTTTTAGTCATTTTCCTGATCATTAATACTTCAGCTTGAAGTGAAGTTGCTTTGTGAAATTTGTTAGTAGAGGTTGAGGCAAGGGAGTGATTTGTAGATTTAGTTATCTTTGCTATTTCCTTCACTCTGCTATCTTTGATAATCAAAAACTGAGTATACATCTGAGAGAATGATCCCAAATGCATTGCATGAGTTTTTCTAATGACAAAATTGGATTAAATTAAAAAGCTGGTAAATACAACATAAGAAATATTGAATTCATTTAGATAGTTCACTATTTTCTGGCTGTTACTGTCACCTTTCTAAACTGGAAACCAAAACTAAGAATTTTTATTTTTAAGGGTCAAATATTTATGTTATTAGTGTGTAAAGTGGAGATTAAGATAAGTTATTTGGAATTCTATTGAAATTTTCATATAGTGTATTTATAGAATAAAATGTGCTATAATAATCATGTGACCTTAAATGAAATCTGCTCTCCTCCACCTCACCTAAATAGACCAGCATTTCTTTCTCTCCATTTCCTGTGGAGTGTCAAAAGAGGAACTGTATCCCCCTGAACACTGAGGTGCTGCATGGAGGGGGGGGGGGTTCTTTGTCTTTGTTGTCTTCCCACATGACGCAAGAAATTGGCTCCGTCCCTAAGCAGTTGTGTTGTGATTAGTCAATAATGGCAGTAAACAGGGGTCCCACTCTTTTTCCAATATGTCACTCCTCTATAAACATGATGATCAGAGTTAGTTTAACGGTGTGCTGTCACCAGATTGATGGCCTCGCTTTGAAACTATGTCAACTCCTTGACTGGACATGTGTTTGATAGGTGTCCTGACATGCAGCAACAATGGAGAACTTACTGGCTTGTAACAATGTTGTATTTCTTGAAGCCTTCAAAACGCGTACTTAGATTGCAATAATACACCAAATAATCATATTTATACTTCTTTATTTACCAAAAATGTGCTAGGTTTTTGTTTCATTTTCACTCTTGCAAGGTGATAAACTCTTCTGGAGAGCGAAGCAGTTTCATGAGTCCAGTTTGGCAGGGTAGGGGAGAAAAAGTCTTTGAAGCACAGCATTTTTCTCTCTTTTTAAAATTTTTTTTCACACTTTCTTTCCAGTGCCTGTAGGACATTTGTGTGTACAGGAATTAAACTTGTTTTGCAAAATAACAGAGCTCTATAGTATGGACAAAAACTTCATTTCTATGCTTTTTGTAACATCTGAAAAATACCTGTTGTCTTTCACATATTTCTTGTTCGTCAAGCACCTCTGTGCTCTGAAGCGAAGCACAGAAGCGTTTCTGATGCTGGGAAGGCTTACCCTCTGAGAGAGACATCTGTTTTAGTTAGGCGTTTTCTACTTTGAAGGCTTCAAATCTGGCCACCTTATAATGAAGGGCTTTGGGGACATCGGCAATTAACTCTAGCTGGATGAAGTCCAGCACGAGTTTATCTTATGTGAAATATTACTTCTTTGTATCTGGTAACTTTAGAGCAATATTCCACTGTATTAAGATCGGTGAAACTTATTCTCTAAAAATGAATATGGGGGAAAGTTCTATTCATACAAATCTACTAGTAACAACCAAATATCTTTTCCTGAATAATTAGGTTATTCTTTTAATTTACGCATTTAGAAAAACCTGGGTGAGTTTGTGAAGAGGTGATTGCTGAATAGAAAAGTGAGCAATACAAGAGATGATACTGGCCTTGAAGGAATCCAGAGAGTAGTTGGGAAAGAGAGGGGCTCACAGGTAATTAGAGTGGAATAATAAGTGCCCTAACAAGAGTTAAGTACTGAGGGCTTTTGTTACCAGAGAAAGACAAGGACCAAGGCAGATCTGCCCTGGCATGGTCTGGAAATAGGTTCCTGTGGTGTCTCAAGAAAGGGATTTCAGGGACAGTTGCAAATGAGGAATTTGAGCAACAGTGACAACATTTATAGTATATTTATTATACCTGGGCATGGTGAAACAAAGGAAAGTCTTAACATAGAAGAGGCAAGATCACAGCAATGGGTGAAAGCCTAGACTAGCTGCCCAGACTCAGGAAGGAAAGTTACAGAGGCCAAGGAGAGTCTTTAAAGCCCACTGGTCCCTGATTGCAAGTCTTGTGGGGACTCTTAGAGCTCTAAAGAAAATAAAGCAAAGCATGGCCTCCAAAAAGGAAGAGGGTGGTCCAAGGAGGGTTCTCAGGGCACAGAGGCCCCTGAGGAGGCTGCTGCAGTGCCTCACCCATGACCAGATGGGCCAGCCTTGTCTCACTGTGGAGGAATTTCAGCCTCCAGAGCTGCAGGCCTGCACCAGCTCCCATTGGGACCAGGAGGGCCAGGGCCCAGAGCTGCAGTGCCATTATCCAGGCACCCAAGGCTCCAGTTGTCCAGCACAGTGTCTGCTCCCACCTGGCCTGCAACCGGGCACTGTACTCTGTCTATGCGGGTTGCTGAAGAGACTGGGATCTTTGTGAAGTTTCCTTATATTTCCTTGGATTTGGGAAGGGATAAGCTTTCTTTCAAACTATCCAATCTCTCTTCTCAATCTTCTGGGGTTTTGTGCCACTATCTGATCTTTTCCCCTGACTTTACCAGTTTTGCTTCCTCCCCTTTATTGTCACAAGTTTTGTCCCTGCTGTGAGTATCTCAGCAAAGGAATCTCCCCTGCCCCCAATCCCAGGGCAGCAAACCTGTTATTTCCAACTTAACCAGGCTTAATGTTTGAGTCCATTTGCATTGCTCCCTTCCTTTAATAACTAAGTAACTACCTACTGTAACATTTAATCACTAACTAAATACCTACCGTAACACTGTGGCAGTACTTGATGATAGTGGAGGGCACTACTTAAATGTAGCTTTTGGAAATTCAGAAATGTTTTATGCAAGGATTTAGGGCTCAGCTGAGTTAGCCCCAAGATGTAAGGGATGATGTGAAAAGTGTATTCCAGGCAGAAACAAAAGGAAAAGCAATGACTAAAGGAGACAAAGACCAGGGTGAATTCAAACAATTGAAATTAATTCGGTTAAGGGTCTGATAAGTATTATTATAACAATAGGCCTTATATTTAAGAGCATCTGTAAGCTCACATAGGGTTTTGTGGAGAGAGACATGATTAAATGGGTGACTTAGAAAGATCGTTCTGGGCCAAGTGAAGAATGGATTTGCTGGAGGCAGTGTTGGAGGCAGGACACTCATTAACTGGTTGTTAAAAAAAAATCCAGGCAGAAGAAATTGAGACTTGAATTTAGGCCATGGAATGAGGATGGAGGAAATGGACAGTTGAGGAGATGTTACCATTTCAATGTCTATCTCTCCACCTTCCTTTGTACTGTGGATTACCTAGAGGTTTTGCCTATATCTATACTGTGACAGAATCTCTACACTTCTGGGTATTAGACAATGATGCTTTGCTAGGAATTGCTGGAACAACTACTAATGAGAATGGGTTGGAGATTATGTGTGGACATTAATGGTGTCATCTCAGTCCTTCCAGAAAAGGAAGCACAAAGGAAATCCAAGGCAGGAGGACTTGGTGTTTAACAATTAACATAAAGAGTCAACTGACACCAACACAAAGGTAACAGAAGCAAAAATAAGCAAGTGGAACGAAATCAAACTAAAATGCTTCTGCTTAGCACATGGAATCATTAACAAAATGAAAGAAAACCTGCCAAATGGGAGAAAATATTTGAAAATCATACATATCTGATAATGGATTAGTATCTAAAATGTATAAAGCATGCGAACAACTTATAACACACAAAACAAATAATCTGATTTTAAAAAAACAGCAGAGGATCTGAATAGACATTTCTCCAAAGAAGGCTTAGATGGCCAACAGGTACATGATGAGGTGCTCAACATCACTAATCATCAGAGAAATGCAAATCAAAGCCACAGTGAGGTATCACCTGACACCTCGTAGAATGGCTATCTCATCAAAAAGACAAAAAATAACAAGTGTGGGAAAGGATGTGGAGAAAAGGTAACCCTTGTTCACTGTCAGTAAGAATAGACATTCCTGCAGCCATTATCTGAAACAGTATAGGGGCCTGGGGTGGTGTGGCTCAATTGGCTGGGCATTGTCCCACAGAACAAAAGGCTGCAATTTGATTCCTGGTCAGGGCAGATGCTTGAGTTGATGGTTCAGTCCCTGGTCAGGACAAGTACCCAAAGCAATCGATCAATGTTTCTCTGTCACATCGATGTTTCTCTCTCTTTCTTTCTCCCTCCTTTCCCTTTTCTAAATAAAAATAAATAAATGCATAATAAAAATAAAACAGAATAGGGGTTCTTCAAAAAATTAAAAGTAGAACTACCATAAGATCCAGCAATTTTACTTCTGGGAATTTATCCAAATCAAATGAAAATACTAACTTGAAAATACATCTGCACCCTCATATTCATTGCAGCACTGTTTATAATAGCCAAGATATGAAAGTAACTTAAGTAGCCATTGATGGATGAATGGATAAAGAAGATGTGATATAAAGAAGTTAAAGACACATATAATATAGCATACATATTATATACACACATATATACATATAATATATTAAATATATTGCACACACCACATATGCATACACAATGGAATATTTTTCAGCAGGAAATATTGCCATTTGTGACATCACAGATAATCTTAAGAGCATTATGTTAAATGAAATAAGTCAAAACAAGAAAGAAAGTTACTGTAAGATCTCACTTATAGGTAAAAATCTAAAAAATATATAAATAAATGAGCTTATAGATGCAGAGAACAGATTGGTGGTTGCCAGAGGTGAAGGCAGGGGGTGGGGCAAAGTTTGTTAAGGGTATCTAAAGATACAAACTTCCAGCTAGAAGAAAAGAAGTTATGAGGATGTAGTGTACATCATGGTGACTATAGTTAATAATACTATATAGTATGTTTGAAAGTTGTTAAGAGAGCGGATCTTAAAAGTTCTCATTACAAGAAGAAAATAGTAGCTGTGTGGTGGTAGATGTTAATTATACTTACTGTGGTGATCATTTCTCAATTATACAAATATCAAAGCTTTATGTTGTGCCTAAAACTAATATAAGGTTATATGTCAATTATATCCCAATAAAAATATAAAAGTTGAAGAAGATTGTAATATTAGAATTAACATAAAGAACATTGGAGGCTAGAGTTATAGGTTGAATTTTGTGCCTCTCCAGAAAAATGAAAGCTGTCAAAGTCTTAACTTCCAGTATGAATGAATGAGAGTAGATGATCAAGTTAGGATGACGTCCTTGGGTTAAGGCCTGATCTGCTGTGGCTGTAATATAGTAGGCAGTTAGGTGTGAGCAGAGCAGGAATGGTAAGCCAGGTACAGAAGGTCACTAAGGCACAAAGCTCTAGGTGCCTAGCGATGGACAAAACTTGGCTGGGACCTCCCCTGCTAGGGGGTTCTTTCCTCCCCTAGCATATTTTTGGTCATGTAGTTTAGACCCTCCCCTGATCTTTCCTCCCCTGGCATGTCACTGGTCATGAGGTAGATATCCTTAGAGGAGGAGCAAGGGGGCTGGAGAGAGGCCTCATATGATTCCCACACAGCATTAGGTCCTCAAGACAATGAGTTTCTGACCCACATCAAATAATCTTGGGAACAAAGCCTCATGACTGTTAACCACTGAGACAGGATTTTGGTCAAACTAGAGATACCACCTGAGCCTCAGTTGTGTTTCAGCTCCAGGCCCAGAGAAGCAGCAAAATCAGACAGAGCAGCGCCATGGCCGCCATCAGGACCAACTTCACTGATAATGACCTCCTGTCTTAGTGTCCACCACTCAGTAGAGACCACAACCCTGAAAGGGCCCACCTGAAAAGCTGATGAATATTCTCTTGAGATTCTACTCTGAGACCTCCCCTAGGGTCCCCGTTTTTGGAAAATAGATAAAACCCCGAAAGATGAAGGACCCAATGCTCTCTTGCACACCTGCACCTTTTCCCGCCCCTACTTTGCCTGGGCAGGCTCTCTCCGGAGCATGGCCCACACCTTCCCCCAACCCCACCCGCAGGTGCATTCTCTTTGCCTCTCTTTGTCCTAAGCTCCAAGGCCCCTTCTTTGGCCTCTGTAACTTGTTTCCTGACTCCATGCAGCCCAGGGGGCTCACTTTTACCTCTGTGACTTCTAAATAAACTTTTACTTTATTGGAGTCTTGGCTCTAATTTTTTTTTTTTTTAACCAGAACTCAAAGACCGAGGTCTAACATCTGGTGTCATTTCTCCATTATCAGATGCAGTCTTATAAAAGGGGAAAAAGAGACAATGCAGACAGGGAATACCATGTGAATATTAAAGTTATTCTGCCACAGGACCAGGAACTGCCAGAAACTTGGAGAAAGACCCGGGATGGCTCATTTCCTAGTAACTTTAGAAGGAGCACAGCCCTGGTGACGCCTTAATTTTAGCTTTCTGGCCTCCATAATTGTGAGAAAAAAACCACTTTTTTAATTTAAGTCACCTTATTTATGATTCTTTGTTTTAGTAGCCTGTATATACACAGCTAATATAACCAGAAAAAGGAAGACTCCAAGTAGACATAGAAGGGAATTCGCTAGATGTGGAACCCGTTCCAGAGAGGAAGGCCACCCTGGTCTTCCACAGGCAACCATTTCTTGGTAACCGGAGCATCCTGTCACTTGGAATTATACAAGTTTTACTCTTTTGCATCTGACTTCATTCCTTCAGAATTATTTTATAAGATTTATTCACTTTTATCACTGTATTATTAACCTGTTCTTTCTTATTGCTGTGAAATGTCCATTTTGTCCCTATGGACATCGGGTCATTTCCATTTTCTTGCTATTATCAGGAAAGCTGCTGTGAACATTCTTGTACATGTCTTTTGTTAAACAATTCCATTGAATGTATACCCAGAAACAAAGTGTTTTTTTTCATTGCCAGGCATTTTCCTAGAGTAGTTGACCCAATTTATATCCCTACCAGCGATGCAAGAGAGTTCTGTGACCAAATTATAACCTGAAGAAAGTTAGGGTTGCAATATTAGCATTTGTGTACTGAACAGGAGTTGATTAACCCAGGAGAAGTCTGGCCTTTGTCCTGGCTCCAAAAACCCTTGGAATTTCCCAAGTAATGGAAGTGTTTTTTGATGGGCTGGAAAGGCCAATCATGTGACTAAAAGATCGAGACTTTGAGCTACAAAGTATCAGTCAGGAAGGAAAGGAGAGGAACCTGGAGGCTCAGCGGTATGGGCAACGATCCAATCAATCTTGCCTACAGGTTTAAACACCCAAAAAAGTTCTGAACACTGAAGGTCAGTGAGCTTTCCCAATCCACAGGACTCTGAGTGCCATCACACTTTCATGCTGAGAGGGTGACGGAAGCTTGAGTTTGGAACCCTCCTAGATTTCCCCTACACATCTCTTTTAATTTGCATCCTATTGCAATAATAAAACTGTAATTGTAAGTGTAGCACTTGCAATGAGTCCTGCAAGTCAATCACATTATGCCACTGGTGGGTGGTGTAGAACTCTTCTTTATAGCCAGCTGGTTAGAAGCAAGAGTGTGGCCCTGGCTGGTGTAGCTCAGTGGAGCGCAGGCCTGCGAACCAAAGCATCGCGGTTCGATTCCCAGTCAGGGCACATGCCTGGGTGGTAGGACAGTTCTCAGCGACAGTTCCCAGCAGGGGACACACAAAAAGCAACCATACATTGATATTTCTCTCCATGTTTCCTTCCCTTCCCCTCTAAAGATAAGTAAATAAAATCTTTTAAAAAAAGTGAGGGTGCCCTCAGGACCCCTGAATTGTGGGTAGCTGTACTTTAGGGGAGGGAGAGAGGGGAGAGGGAGAGGGAGAGGGAGAGGGAGAGGGGAGAGCGCCTGGCATGTGCCTTGAGGGGACCCGGCCCAGGCATGTGCAGTGCACCGGGGAACCAACCGGCAACCCTGGCCAGCAGGTTTACTTTGGGTAGTACTATCAAGGAAATATAGTCTAGTAATGCTAGAACAAAATAAATTTTAAATTAATCATCATAGTTACACATATTAATGTACAATGTACTCATATTAATTGATGGGTAAGGCAGGGGTCAGGCAGAAAAAGAAGGTAATAATGATATAGAAAATATGGACAACATAGTTAACAATTTTGATCGACCTATTTAGCACCAAATAACTAGAAAATGCACACTTTCAAGCAGGCATGAAGCATTAAAAATTGACCATGTGTTAAATTATGAAGAAATTCTCAATGAATTTCAAAGAAATTGGTATTACATTTAACTTAAGGAAAACTGAGGCTATGTATGCCCTTTATTCTGTAGAATGTTTGCTTTTTCTGTGTTCATTTTTCAAGGAAGAGACATCTGGTACACTGAATGAAATTGCTTGAGGCAATGACACCCCTTTTAATACATGTAATTACAGGATCTGTGGAAAGCTAGGGAGCTATTACACTGTGACTCCTGTGGCCTGTCGACGTGACGTCGGAGGCTTGTGGTCAGTGGGTGTGTGGGTCATGTGTGTGCATGTGCATGCGATTTGTTGTGTGAACTGACCTTTCTCTCCACTTAAACTCCGTCATTTGTTTGTGCCTCTCCCTTGACTATCTGTCCCTTGATCTTCTTGGGAGGCTGCTGGCGTGACTGTCTCAGTAATTAATCTTATGGAAAGTCTCCTCAGTGATGCTGAACAGAATAATGAATCTCAATATGCTCAAATGTATAATATTAACATATAGCTTGAGGGTATTGTTCTTTAATTGTCTTTCTTTAACAGAGGTATAATTTGTTTCAAGACTGCTTCGATTGATCTTACAGTGATTTAAAAATGTTTAATTGCAAGATGAAATCCATTTGAAGATTGAAAAATGAAAAATGATGCTGGGGCCATGACCAAAATCTTGAGAGCTTCCCTTAAGAAAATTTCTTCTGACTAGTGCTTTTTTTTTAAACCTATACAGTGCTATAGGATGCTTTGCACTGGTGCTTCTCAAACTTTAATGTGCATACATAGCACCTAACGATCTCGTTAAAATGCAGCAGGGTGGGGGGAATGCTAAGGTTCTGCATTTCCAACAGGTTCCCAGATGATGCAGGTACTGTTGTGGCACACACCACACTGTTGGCCAGAGCTCTGTGTTATACGGAACTGTGCTGCCCTATTCTACTGGTGAACCATCAGACTCGTTCCTATTTAGCCCTGAATTATTTAAAAATATTTTAGCAACTAAAAAAATATTTTTGAGAAAATTTGAGACAAAAGAGTATTTGAACATGGTGGGCCAATAAATAATGCATGTAGAACATAAATATTTTCTTTTTTATGTTTTTAAAATATATTTTATTGATTATGTTATTACAGTTGTCCCATTTCCCCCCGTTATTCCTCTCCACCCTGCACACCCCTTCCTCCTCTCCCCATACCTTAGTTCATGTCCATGGTCATACATATAAATTCTTTGGCTTCAACCATTTTCCTATACTATTCTTAACCTTCCCCTGTCTGTTTCATACAGACCATTTATGCTTCTTATTTCGTGTACCTTTTCCCCCATTCTCCCCACTGATAATGTATTTAAGACTACCTTTTCAGCAAATATGTGTAGAGAAAAACAGTGGTTTGTTTTAGCTTGATTTTGCCCTACTTACCAGTAGATGGCAGTACATATTCAATCTTATTGAAAGACTTTGCTATAAAAACAAGAGTAGCCAGTAACATTCAGGTTGTCTTTCTACAAGTCCTCCCCAAACCCCAACACAGAATCCAGAACTCTTATTTGAAAAATTATCTTTATTTGATACTAGTTCAAAATATTTGCTTTTATTTAACTTGAACAGTAATAAATATTTTCATGTCAGGGAAATAGTTCACATTTGTGTACTAATTTAGGTGTATGGGGGGAGAGTATTTCTTTTTTAAAGTAGGTGTAAAATGAAAAACAAGTCTGGAAGTTGCTAGGAAGAGACATTTTTGTAAAGGATTATTGCAAGGGGAAAGGGTTTATTATTGAAGATGAGGGGGACCATTGCAATAACCCATGGGATCCGTAAATACTCCCGGGTTAGACACAAAGGAGTACTCATTTACAGGGAGAAGTAAACAAGGCTAAAAAGAACAGAGAGCGGGGAAGTGGATGGACGATGGGATTGGAGAGAAGGTGAGTGCCAACTTGCATTTGCCTTTCCCTGGGAAGGACTAATGTTAAGGAGTTTTATGCTGCCTCAGGGTAAGGGTGGGTTAAAGTTCAAGGGCCTGTGGCAGGGGAGAGGCTTACCCAAACTTTGATTAATAAGCAATATTTTCTAATTGATGAGTGCGGACAAGCAGTTCAGCTAATCATTAATAAGACACAGTGGGAATTGGAGGGTTTTTGCCTGGCCTTTTCATAGGTGAACAAGGGGAGCCTTCCTTCACTCCCATGGAGAAGGTTGTTTGGAGTAAGCCACTGCCTGGAACACAGAAAGATGTGCTTATTTCTAAACAATGCTGTTTTCCAGAATCACTGGACTCTGGTCAAGTTCAGCATTTCATAAGTAAAAATTAATTTCTGATGAGGGATTGAAAAAAAAAACCAAAAAGAGGATTGATTATGGTAGTAATTTATGCTACAGATGTTTACTGGGAATTCAAGCAATGTGGGCTGTCTCTAAAGAGCCACATGTTATAATTTAAAATGTTCCCCAGGATCTTGCTGCATATCCAGTGCTGGGCATTCTGTAATTATCCATGTAATTTGCAAAATAAATGGTTGGAATTTTTTCTTATATTATCTAGGTTAATAAGTCAAAGTAAGTGCTTAATAAACATTTGTTGGATAAAGGCATGGATTCTGCATTAAACATATCATTACACATTTTACATGTTTGGTCTGGACTAGGTAAGACTTTACCTAAGAGTCAATTTTCCCAAAATGTTTCATTGTTGCTTATGGATGATCCTTGTGTGTTTACTATAAAGTCTAAATGGTGTAAGTTGGCGCAGTCTAATTATTCTCTTTATGGAGAAACTGTGATGACTTACACTCTTTTCTCTTAAAAGCCCAAGGTTTATGGACACAAACTGAAAGGATGAAGGATATTTCAAGCCCTGTCCCTGAGATCAGGATATAAAAAGAACCTTCCTTTCCCTCTACTTTGTAAGGGGCAGCGGTTTCTAGTGGAGATAGGTCTGGGAACCATCATTTTCAACTAGACACTCGATGCATTTTTTTTTCATACAATACCCTCATCGACTTTTCAGGATCACTGAGTTCTGGTAATTTTATAATAATATTGTTACCGATTTAAGACCCCCAAGTTCACATAACTGTGGAAACACAAAGAGGGCAGAGAGGGTTTTGAGTAGATTTATTTAGTCAAAATTTATTGTGGAATGATTGCTTCGTTCCAGGAACAGGACTGTGTACCCAGAAGCACAAGGCTAATTGTGGACCCTGCTCTTGCCTATTAGCACCCAAAGGAACCAAGAGATATGAAGATCATGACAGCATTGTCTGTGCACAGGAGGAACAACAGAGAAGAGTGGTTAATTCTTCAAAGGGGGGAGCTGGCTGTCAAGAAAGACCACGTGGCGGAGACGGATAGATGTTCTCTGTAAATGTGAATCCCTGCTTCCACGGTCTGAAGTTGGTGCTGTGAGGGGAGTGTGCAGCCAGGGACTGCGTCTTCCAGTCTCTCTGGCATCCAGATAAGCCCTGTGTTCCCACCAATGAGAACTCTCCCCAGTAGCAGGTGAGCAGAAGAGATGGTGCCACTTCTGGACTTGGATTTTCTTCTCTTCTTCCTGCTTTTTTCTGACTAGAAGCAGAGAACTTTGGGGCCCCAGTGGATGATGCATTCATTAGATGGAAGAAAACTGGGTCCCTCAGTCACAGTGTGGAAAAAAGATACCTACCAGGTTAGAATATTTTTATGCAGCTAAAAATAAATTTATATTATTCGAAGTCATTGAAATTTTGGGGAGTAGTTGCTATACCAGTTACTATGATCTTAATCATTACAGTAATTACTCCCAAATTGTGACAAGTTCACTTACATGGTTCAAATAATTTGAAATTGCCAGGAACTTTGTACATCTTTTTCATTTTTTCAGTTTATATAGAGAAGTATATGCCTACAGAAGACCTAGGGACAATTCGTTAATTGGAATCTTGGGCTTTCTTACCTCAATAATATCCTTTTTAAAAAGATTTTTATTTATTTATTTATAAAGAGGGAAAGGGAAGGACTAAGAGAGGGAGAGAAACATCAATGTGTGGTTGCCTCTCCCATGCAACCTGATGGGAACTTGGCCCACAACCCAGGCATGTGCCCTGATTGGGAATTGAACCAGAGACCCTTTGGTTCATAGGCCAGTGCTCAATCCACTGAGCCACACCAGCCAGGACTGCCCTTTTTTTTTTTTTTTTTTTTTTAATGTCATGACTTCTTTTTTAACACTTTCTAAAATCACCCAACTAAATGTTTTAAATTAACTTTAAGCCTATTTATACTAATTGATCTGAGAACAAGTTGTTTGGATTTTCCTATAATCAATTACTTTCTCTGTGGTTGGAAACAGCTATTTTTCATCCAGATATCTTGGTTTTAAGACAAGATATATAATTCCATGAAAAATTTCACATTTAGTTTATCTTAATGAATCATCTTAAAATATATCCCACATCTATTATATCTTCTCTGCAATGAGGAGACCCCAGTACTGCTTGGTAGAAAGAATATAAGGCTGGATATCAAAATCATAATCAACTTAAACATCTGTGGTATACTTATCATATGTAAGTCTCTATAATCATCCTAGCCAGCTTGCATTTTTATGAACAGTGATTGCTACCCAAGTCTCTCCAGTTCTCTCCCGTGAGGAACATGGTATAATTGTACTTCTGGTTCTCTTTATTGGTGAGTGGGGATAATGTGACTAGTTTTATTCAGTCAATTGTGAGTGGAAAGTTAATTCTAGGCCATAGCTATTATTGTTCCAGAACATTCTTCCTTTGGCACCCAGATAAGAAATGTTTAAGACTATGGGTGTTCTGTCAGCCTTTGTCTTTGAATGGAGGTGTCAATTCCCTCCCAACCTGTGGTGAACCCACAGCGGGAGCAACAAATAAGCGTTTGTTGTTTTAGGCCTTTGGAATTTTTGAGGTCATTGCTGCAGAATAAACCAGCCTGTCATGACTGAAAAAAATGGCACTTACAATATTATCAGTGTGACCCTGAAAAATTCATTAAATCTTTTAGATTTCAGGCCTATGATTTGGAAATTAACTGTTACTTGGAGACTGAATTAGATAACGATTGTGGAAAATTCTAGTTTAGGAGTGAGAAAGTCTGAGTTTTGCTATTGACTCTGCCACTAACTTGTAAAACTTTGGGAATGTATTCCTTTTTCCACTTATTAACTCAACATTTTTTAAGCACCTACTGTGACTAAGTACTAGAAGATAAGGATGACTAAAACATAGTTCTTGTCCTCACAGAAGCTCACAGTCTGTATGGGACAGACAGATGCAAATAAATATATAAATGTGTTAAGAGCTATAGGAGAGGTAAGTGCAGATTACCAAGACTTCTGGCTTGGATGAGTTCTGAAGCCTTTAACTGAAAAAGGGAAATCAGAGGGAAAATGTAATTTCACATAATCAGAGCTTAACTTCCATTTTTATTTTTATTTTTAATAAGGAAGATAAGCAGTGAGTATTTAAATTGTCAAGTAGCTCGAAGGTTTATAATTTGATAATCCTAAAACATTCAGTAAAAGAAACTGCTATTAGAGAAGATATTGTTGGTAGAAATGTTGGTTTCCAAAAATGCAGTACGATAACAAAGGTCCAGTTCGTGCTAAATAAAGAAAGATGATTATTTGAGGCCTTTGCTTGACCTTTTCTTTTTTAACACACAGTCTAGTGTCTTGCCCATCATTTGTTTCAGAGAGCACGAGACCCTGTATGTTTCTGCTCCACTTATGAACTAGTATGACCTCAGCCTGTTTGTCTTCTTTTATTTACCTCATGCTGTCTTTCCTCATACTCTCCTTAAAAGCATAGTTAAGTGCACACATATGATCCTGATTTTCTTTCCATCCACTCTGTGTTAACTTTGAATTCTTTACCTATTCTTAAGATTTTAGCAATCTACTAGGCTTAGCACCACTGAATATGCAGTGGTATTATTCCCAAACATATTCTTGAAATCATTTATAAAGATAAATGCCCAATCATGTCTGTAGTAACAATAGACAGAAAAACAAACAAAAATAATGCAATTTCATTTGCAGTAAGAACCAATGTAAAACGTGTAGGAATAACTTTAAAAAAGAAATGCATGTGATATTTTACTGAGAGGCAAGAAAAAATGCTTAGTAAATAAGCAATATACCATATTTCTGTATGCTGTCTGAATATTATTAAATTATCAGTTTGTCTAAAGTTATATTATAGGTTTAATGTAATAAAAATCAACCTCCAAGTAGAATATTTTTACCTTGACAAATTATTTAAAAATTCTTTCAGAACAAATGCTCAGAAATAAATAAGACAAAAAAAAAAAACCTGGAACATATCACAAGGATTAAAATGTATATAACTGAACACACATCTAAGGTGTCTTAATCTGGGGTCTTGAGAAGCAGAGCCTGTGATGTGTGTTCATGTGAAAGTACTTTGCAGAGGGGAATGCTCTCAGGAGACACCTGCAAGGCCCAAGCTGGAGGGATGCAAGATAGGGAAAGGAAATAAATTAAGTGAGAATATAGTTAACATTTTGTATTTTCAGTGGAACAATATCATCTTGAAGGGAGTAAAAACTAGCTGCTGGGGAGTAGTTGAAAGACAGTACTAAGGGCCATCATACATAAACACATAGGTGGTAGCTGATCTATCAGCGGTATCAAAATTTCACGTTGGTTGATTAGGAATAAAATTATCTATAAAGTCTCTTTAGGGAACAATAACCAGGGGGGAAAAGACTGGCAAACACTTTTAATGAAGTTTAGTCTTAAACTGATCCTGGGAAGAGCTCTGAAGTTTAAATTGTACCAAAGTTCATTCTGTTTTGAAGCAGGCAAGCCACATATCACCAGTCCTTGGCTATGTATCACCCTCGGAGAGAAGGGTCGTAATTCCCAGGCACCTCCTGGTGAGGCAACTCAGCGCTGAAGAGCCGTCCTCTGAAGGAAGTGCCCACTTGCAGTAGCTCACAGAGAAGTTGGGGGTGCGCGTACCAAAGGCACCTGTCACAGAAGGCGGGGCCTAGTTAGTCATTGTTTTCACATAATACAATACTTTGCATAGAAAGCCATAAAATTCAACAAACTACTAGAACTAAAAAATATTCCTCTAAGATGATGGATATAAGGTTAACACATAGAAATAATATTTCCTCTATTGAGCTAGAAACAACTAGAAAAACCAGTGGAGTATAAGATTCTATTTTAAATAAGCAACAATAATTCTAAAGTACCTAAAAAGTAATCTAACCAATTTGGGAGAGATCTTTAAGCTCTCTTAAGGGACATAAAAGAAGATCTAAATAAAAGGTATTAATAAGTGGTAGTAAGAACTCAATTATTCCCAAATAATAGACATATTCAATGTAATTCCAGTAAAATCTTGTTGAGTTCTTCAGAAAAGAACTTGAAGATTGATTTTTAATTTATATATGTAAACATTTGCACATGTACTCAAATTCCCAATTGTAGCACTATATGGAAGAGCAGAAGCTAAGAAATATCTAAGTGCCATTAATAAGGACTTAGAAACAAATGAGGACACAGCCACATAGATCTACATTACTGCTATAGTGAGATATCAATACAGAAATAAATTGTATAGTTAAAAAGTGTAATACCTGAGAGAATTTTTTTGTGAGGTGAGGATTATACTGTTAGTCATACTGTCACTTGGTTTAAAAGTGCTTCCAAGTGTCAAGGTGAAACCTGATACGAAACTGTTGAGCACCATAAAAGGCCGTTTCCCAGCCATCATTTGCATTCCCTGTTAACTTAGGGTTTTATATGCTTCAATTTGCCTGAGATTGTACCCTGTGCACTTACATGTTTGCTGAGGATTAATTTTTTTATATAAATAATGACTAAAAATCATGAGTAATATTTCAGGGAGGCTCAGGGCTGTAAAAGCAATTGGAGTCAAGACAGAAGTTCTCAGCTGGAATGCAAAGGGCTGGGGGATCACAGACATTGGCTGCCTTCTCTCCACAGAGAGGGCTTCTCAGAACAGTCCCCGCACTGCTGCCAGATTAATGAATTTGCGAAATCTGGAACCTGATAGAGACTTAGAATGCTGTTCAATGAATAACATGAAGAAAAATGTAGCCATCAGGTGTAGACAAATGCTGTTTCTAGATTGGGCATTGTCGGTAACTTCTAATTTTATAAGTGCATACTTTTAGATTCAAACTTTTTTTAATAAGTTAGTTACTCTTCATGTTGATGATGTATGTAAAATGAACATGCCTGATTTTATTTATTTATTTTTTAAATTGTTGAATTTAATATTATATGAAATGTTAAAGGGACTTATCTAAGAAAAAGAAGATAAAAATATGACAGTAAAAAGACAGCAAACTCACAGATATTAACAACCACACCTAAAACAAAAACAAAGTAAGCAAACAGCTAGAACAGGAACAGAACCACAGAAATGGAGATCATATGGAGGGTTAGCAACGGGGCGTGGGAGGAGGGGTGGGAGAAGGTACAGAGAATGAGTAGCATAGATAGTGGGTAGAAAATAGACAGGGGGAGGGCAAGAATAGTATGGGAAATGTAGAAGCTAAAGAACTTATGACACATGGACATGAACTAAAGGGGGGAATGTGGGTGGGAGAGGGTGTGCAGGGTGGGGGGAATGATGGGGAAGAAATGGGACAACTGTAATAGCATAATCAATAAAATATATTAAAAAAAGAAAAAAATTTCATTGAACAAAAATTTCATTGTTGAATTTAAAAGTTTCATTGGCTAAAAACTAGTTACATAGTACACATCTCCCATGTTGTACAGCTCCAAGGGGAATCATTTGCATTGTGTTTTGTGTGCATGATGCCTACTGGAAGCATTGACAGTGGCAGCCCTGGCAGGTGGCTTCTACTGCAAGACACATGTCACAGGTGGAATTTGCGACCTATGATCTTTGCCCCCATTGTTACTCCAATGAATACAATATTTCAATGAAATGTTTCATAAAATGCCAAAAGGAATGTAGTTATGGTTACTAATTACCTGCCTTTAAAATATGTATATTATCCTGGATTATCTATTTGGGCCTCATATAATTCCAGGAGCCCTAAAAACACAGAAGGGGAAGTCAGAGATTCAAAGCCTGGAGAAAAATTCAACACGCCCATGTTGACTTGAAGAAGAGGAGTGATGTATTAAAGAAACAGAGACCTCGATTTTAAAAACAGCAGGGAACTGAATTCTGCCAACAATCCAACTGAGATCAGAAACAGATTCTTCCTGAGAGTCTCCAGGCAAAAAACAAGCCCAGCCACCATTTTCATTTTGGCTTTGTGTGCCCTCACTGCATAATTCAGCTGTTTCCATCTGGATGTCTTGTCTACAGAACTGTGAGATAATAAATGAATGTTATTTTTAAGATGATAAAATTTTGATAATTCGTTATGACAGCAGTAGAAAAATAATCCAGGAAGTTTTGAACATAGTCTTTAGTTTTGAGACCAAATGCTTCACTACTATAAGGAAGGAGGAATATGTATTGAGGGTAATCAGTGGACTCTACAACAGCAACTACTTCCAAAATTTTGGCCTCAGATCACTCATCTCTGGAAGGTGGACCGAACCAGAGAACTAACTCTATGGCTCCTTGGCTGTGATATATGACATGGCTGCACTAAGGATTTAGTAAAATCTACATTTCTAGGCAGATTACCCTGCACAGATTATCTGAACAGTCTTCTCATCTTCTGTTTGTTTGACATCAAGAAGTCTGCCTACTGTAGCCAGCTTGATTCTCTTCCCCTTTTGCTTCAACATTCTACAAATCTAAGTGAAAAGGAACAAAACAGATAAAATAACAACATTAACATCAATAATAATAATTAAAACAATAGTATACCTTTCTTGAATTGAGTGAATTAGCGTAGTTTTTATGGACTTAAGGGTGTTCCATTTCCAAAGATGAAGGTAGAGTTCAGACTGATATTTTAAACATGCAGGTGATTCCAATAATCACAGCCTTCACTGATGAGGTTTAGCTTCTGTGGCCAGGTCGCTACATACAGCACTGAAAGAGCGAGGCAAAGCCAGAGCGGGGAGCAGTAGAGCAGAAGCTGT
The DNA here is from genome assembly GCA_039655065.1 of Glossophaga mutica. Classification (NCBI taxonomy): domain Eukaryota; kingdom Metazoa; phylum Chordata; class Mammalia; order Chiroptera; family Phyllostomidae; genus Glossophaga; species Glossophaga mutica. Next base: position 54,131,180 of record CM077307.1, on the reverse strand, counting down.
TTTAGGCTTTCAGCCAATTGTTCTTCCACAAACAGAAGGGCAAAGCAAGAATGTTTTGCATACATACAGAAGTGGAGAATTCCAATTACCAAGAGGAAAAAAGGAATTTCAATAGATTTTCTTTCTTCTTTCTATTCTTCCCCTCAAGCCTAGACTACCATGTACATCACTGTGAAAGACACACACATGCACACACAAGTTAAATTGAGTGGCAGAGTATAGTCAATTTCTCATTAGATCTGATCTAGGTTGGTATTTGACTTCAAGACATAAAAGCCATTGCTTATTTTCAGAATCAGGTGACTCTGCTCTCAAAAGCTTCCAAGAGGAAGTGTACTGGATTTCTAGCACATGGTAAAAAAAAAAATGGTTAAGCAATTGTGTCTAAGGTTACAACCTTCTGCACCACTAGCTTTCGATTTAGCTTTTGTTTCTTGTAAGAACTTAATCTCCTCCAATAAAAGTTTACTTAAGAAATAAAACTCATTAAACTCTAAAAGGACTCATAAAAATTCAGGTCTGCTTTCCCTCTGAAATACTACTAACTGAATTTCAAGTAATGCAATAAAGTAAAATTAGGGTTTTTAAAAATTTTCAAATATCTTGGTAGAGTGGTTTGGAGTTTAGATTGTTTGTTTGACTTTTATCACCAAGCATCTGATGAGTCAGAAATATGTTTAGAAAACATGGCCCTTAGTAGTTTTCAGCTCATCATTTAAGAACTGTGGAGTCTCATGCTTACAAATGTTTAATTTTTTGTTATTTTTAACAAAAAAAAATCTCATGGGACTTAGTTATGAGTTAGTAGAGCTTACAACAGATTTTTAAGAAAATCACTTTCCATATTTTTCTTAGAGTTGGGGTGGTATATCTGTGTTAAAAACATGGAGGAGCCCTGCTATGGGTTGAACAGTGTGCCCCCAAAAGATGTTGACTATGAACCTCACTGAGAAATCCAATCTCTGCAGATGATAAAGTTAATATGAGGCTTAAGGTGGGCCCTATCCAATATGATTATGTTCTTATAAAAAGGGGAAATTTGGACCCAGAACAGAGCCACATACAGGAAAGATGATGCAAAGACACAGAGAGGGACTTCCAGTCAAGATGGAAGGATAGGAAGACACTCTTTGCTTGCTCAAACAACCACAGAAAGAAATGCAACTAGATCTCGAAACAAATAATACCCAGAGCTGTCAGAAAATTGAGCTGTATGGAACTCTGACAACCAAGGTATTAAAGCCACATTCATCCAGAAGGATAGGAGGGGCAGAGAGGCGTGCAGTCACAGTGTGGTGGGGAGAGGCAGTATCATGTGGAGAGGTAGCAGCAGTGAAATGGGGGTTCCCACATTCACATGTGGTGGATAAAAATTGTGAGGGATACCTTAGGAGCAAGTGATCCCAGCCCCAGACCAGACTTCACAGCCCAGGCTTCCCGAGCCAGAAAGATAAATCCCTATCATTTCTGAGTAAAACCAGTGGCGGTTGGGGTAATAGAAGAAACTGCCAAATTTTCAGGAGATTCTGCATAAAGAATCTGCAAGGACTTAAAACATACACAGTCCTAGCCCCTCTGGAATTCAGCACCAGGACAATCTGGAAGTGCACCAATCACCTGTGGGGAGTAAGTGAGGTGACCAGAAAGAGGGATAGTGCTAGGCAAACCTCCAGAAGCCAGGCAGCAGCATTGCCCCCTCTCTGAGCCTTTCCCCAACACAGAGCCACAGAGATGTGAACTGGGTTGCTCTGCCTTGGGGACTAGCTAAGGCTCTGCCCCACATAACTTACAGTTGTTTTTTCTACAATAGGCCACACAACTAAGACAGAGAGTCAAAGTAGCTCTACCTAATACACAGAAGCAAAAACAGGGAGTCTGCCAAATTGAGGAGACAAAGAAATATGGTCCAGATGAAAGAACAGAAAAATAACCCGGAAAAAGGCCTAAACAAAATGGAGATAACATATCAGATGTGGAGTTCAAAACACTGGTTGGTGATCAGGATGCTCAAAGAACTCATTGAGTATGGCAACAACATAAATGAAAAAATGAAGGTTACACTAAGTGAAATAAAGAAAAATCTACAGGGAACCAATAGTGAAGAGGAGGAAACCAAAATTCAAATCAACGATCTGGAACATAAGGAAGAAATAAGCATTCAACCAGAATAGCAAGAAGAAAAAAGAATTTATAAAAATATGGATAGTGTAAGAAGCCTCTGGGACATCTCCAAATGTACCAACATCCAAATCATAAGGATGCCAGAAGGAGATTTATTATATAAAATATTAAAGGGACTTATTTAAGAAAAAGATAAAAACTATGAACATTAAAATGACATCAAATTCACAACAATCGACAACTGAATCTTAAAAAAAAAACAAATTAAGCAAACAACTGGAACAGAGACAGAATCATAAATATGTAGATCATTTGGAGGGTCATTGGTTGGGAGGAGGAAGGCGGAGAGTGGGGGAAAAGGTGCAGTGATTAAGAAGCATATTTCGTAGGTACAGAATAGACAGGGGGATATTAAGAATAGTATAGGAAATGGAGAAGCCAAAGAACTTACATGCATGACCCATGGACATGAACTAAGGGGAAAGATTGTTGGAGCAAAGGGTGTACTGAGCAGAGGGGAGCAAAGAGGGAAAATTGGGACAACTGTAATAGCATAATCAATAAAACATGTTTAAAAAAAGACATAGGGAGAAAGAATATCATCTATAACCAAGTGATGCAGACACTGGCCTGCAGTGTCCGCGTCATTATGGATGAAATGAGCCATTCACACTGACTATGGAGTCTGGTGGAGGAAAAGGGACAGCATGGCTTTTCTCTCAAGGGGAGCAAAAACCGTGGCCCTTGCTTCAATGAGTTTTTATTGTCTTACTAGGAACATTACATGAAGGTCCTCATTAACTATGCACAGGTTTGCTTTAGGTGGTTACTTTTTACAGAAAACAAAGGAGCCAATGCCACTAATTACATCACAGAAGAAGGATATTTGCAAATTTAAAAGGGAAAAGTGGTTGAGCGGTTACACTCCATCCTAGGAAGTTTTAGCATGGATTTTAGGAAGTTACAATAAGCACTTGCTGTCTCCATTCAGGGTGAAGGAGTTTTTAGAAAAAGCAAGACTCAAAGCAGCCTAGGCACATTGCAGGCCTGATTCGCCACAGGAGAACCTATCTGTGGGCATGGGTCCTGTCCATCTCTGAGTGGGAGCTGGGCCCATGCCATGCAGAATGGTCTCTTACAACCAAGGAAAGACTGAGGCTACCAGAAGCTAGGAAACAGGCATGGAATAGATTTATCCTCACAGCCCTCAGGAGAAACCAATCCTTCTGACACCTGAAGTTTGGACTTTTTAGCTTCCAGAATTTGAGGCAATAAATGTCTCCTGTCTAAGCCACCCAGTTTATAGTAGGCCAGGAAGCTATTGTAAGGCACAAGCTTAACTGTTTCTTGGAAAGAAATCTATGTTAAATAACAAGAAATACAACCTTAATGGATACTTTCCTCTGTTCAATAAAAGTGAGACATAAAAAAAATAGAAAGAATATCTTCTTGAAATAGAAATGCATTAAAAACACTAAAAATAAAACATCAATTGTCTATAAGTGAATTAAAAATATACCACATGTTATATTTGTCTGAAACTATAAAAACTGATCCTTAAAAGTTTTATGAAAAAAATTAAGCAAGTAAAAATAGCCAGGAACACACTGTAAAAAAGAGGCATATAATAAATTAATTACAAATTTAAAGGCTTAAAAAACACAATTTATTATTTTGCAGTTTTTGCAGGTTGGAAATACAGCCATCGCATATCTGGGTTCTCTGTTCAGGGTGTAACAGGTTGAAATCAAAGTGTTGGTTGGACTGTATTATCAGTTTGGAGTCCTCTTCCAACTTCCTTCAGGTTGTCAGTAGAATTCAGTTTTTTGTAGTTGTAGGACTTCTCCATTTTCTTTCTGGCTGTGGGCTAGGAGTTGTTCTCAGGAGCTAAAAGTTGCCCACATTTTTTGCCATGCATCTCCCTCTATCTTCAAAACCATCCATGGAGAATTTTCTTTTGCTTTGAATCCCTTTCTTCAGAGCCAGTCCCTTTTAAGGGTTTGCCTGATCAGATCAGGCCCACCTAGATTAATCTTTTAAGGTCAGCTGTGTGATGTGTTTTAACTATGGGAGTGAAATTTTATCATATACACAGCCCCTGCCCCCCTGTCCACACACACACACACACACACACTCAAGGGATTACATAAGGGCAATGGGTCATCAGTGGTTATCTTAGAATTCCGCCTACCATAAAGTACAGTGTTATCAGTTGCAATAGCATTTAGGACAACAGAAATATAGCCATAAAATGGAATACTCTGTAGATATAACAAAAAACATAAAGGCATTCTGATATAGAAAGACACCTTATTAAATTTGATTTTAAAAAGTCAGAAGCAAAACAGTATAGGGCTATGTTTATCTTTGTATAAGAATTGGAGAAAATAGGGTTTCAGGTTATTTATTTATATTTACATACATTTACATAAAGAAACACTGAAAAATTATCCAAGAAAGTGGTTAACTATTGGGCATGATGGGGGAGTAGGCAATATGTGGGCGGAGACAGGCATGGGACTGGGAGCTTTTTATGCTAGTTTGTTGAACAATTCAAATGTATAATCAATTAAAAGTAGAATTTAAGATTAAATAAAGCAAACATTAATTTATACCTACTACGTGTAGGCCCCTGCTGGGTGAGGAGTAAAACAATGATTAAAGCACTATTCTTGTTTTAAAGTAGCAGACAGTGCAAAGCCTTCAAAAGTCAAATTCAAATTTAGTATAATTAAAATAAGAGAAATGACATAACAAAAAGATAAACAAACTATTTTGCTGGTTTTAAAGGAGAGAGTGATTTCACAAAGTACTTGGGTAACCTAGTTTTTTAGTTGGATATATCCTCCTGCCTTCCAGAAAGGGAAGTTTAGATCATTGTTTATCGATCCATATAATTCAGATATTCACATTTAAAGAACTAGAAGAAGAATCACATACTTCAAATATCATTAGAGATCATTGGATTATTGGTTTCTACTTATTGATTAGAAGACAATATAGTATACATGACTTAAAAAATAACATATTGTAAAACATTAGAGTATTAGAAGTCAGAACATTAGATGAGGTTTTTTTTTCATTTTTGTTAAAATTGCTACACAAAGAAAGGTTGTTGGTAAAAAGCAAACAAGACAAGCTATCATATAGTTAGAAGATCCAAACTCTCCTTTTCTACTTTAGATTATCATTATAATAATCTAAATTTCTTCTCTAGTTATTTTAAATTACCCGTATTTGTTCCTACTTTGAGAAATAGCAAAAGGATTCTACTGGATTTTCATGTAGCTTGCTTCCACATTCCCATCAAATCTCTACTCAAATATCAGCCTCACAATGAGGTTCTCTCTAAAATAACCCCACCCTCTACCCCAAATTCCTATACTCTCATGTTGCTTTTTTTTCTTTTGTAGCACTTATATTTGAAGCTATTTCATCTATATACTTACTTCTTTTTATTTTGTTAATGTTTTTCTTTTTAATTATCTTTTTACTTTTAAAAATCACATCTATTGGGGTGACATTGGTTAATAAAATTATATAGGTTTCAAGCGTATAATCTCATGATACATCACCTGTTTATTGCACTGCATGCCCACTACCAAATTCGAATTTCCTGTCTGTATATTTGACCCTTTACCCTTTCCTGGACCCTAGCCCCCTTCCCTCTGGTAACCACCATACTGTTGTCTGTTTTGTGACAACATGGATGGATCTTGATAATATCATGATAAGCAAAATATGTCAGAAAGAAAACATTAAGAACCACACGATTTCACTCATATGTGGAATATTAAACTGGAAGCAACAAATGAACAAAGAAGAAAAACAAAACGCATAGACATGCACTTATTTCTCTGCTGTCTGTCTGTGCCAGCAAAATATACACTCCATAAACAGAGTGAGGACTTTGTCCTGTCCGAGGTGTGTGCAGCACAGTTAGGACAGCATTTGGCCTAATGACACTCAAAAATATACACACTGGATAAATAAACAACCAGTTTATTGAAGAATACACTCCACTAAGTACCCTTAAATGAGTTATGTTAATTCTCACTTTCCCTTCCTGTAAGGACACCTGTGGCAAAGAGAACAAAAGCTCAGTGCACCCTCTCTGGTTTGCCAGAAGCTGCCCCTTTCTGGAAGGGGCATGAGGACTGTTGTGAGATTACTGTCCAACCAACGTGCAAGGATGATAAAGCGTGAGTTTACCTTTCTTATTGTGCAGTAAAACTAAAAATAAATATTTCGTCTTTGTCTTCAGTTCCTGGCACAGAATGTCTAAAACTCTTGCTGTTATTGCTCTGCTAATGAGGTGACTCTTGTTGGACCCATAATAGCTTCAGGATGGGGTTTGGTCCCAGTAAACTAACCACATGGTTAGAGGGTTTGCACTTTCAACCTCACCTCCCAACTTCTGAGATTAAGTTCAATCATCAATGGCCAGTTATACATTTAACAATGCCACATAACAGAATCTCTATTTGCCATTAGTAACAGGGTCTAGGGAGCTTCCCAGGTCAGTGTGTGGGTCCCTGTGCTGGGAGCAAGGTTTGCTGAGGTGGTCCAGGAAGCTCTGCGCTGCTTGCCCCCAAACCTTGCTCTATATGTCTCTGCCATTTGGCTGTTCCTGATTTATCTTTTATAATAAACTGGTAATTGTAGTAAAGTGTGTCCTTGAGTTCTATGAGTCATTATATAGAATTACCAAACTTGAGGATGGCGTTGTGACAACCCTTAAATTTGGAGTGAAGTGGTCAGATATGTGGGTGGCCTGCCAACCCATTTGCAGCTGGCATCTGAAGAGAGGGCAGTTTTGTGGGACTCAGTCCTTGACCTGTAGGGTCTGTACTAACTCTTGGTAGTCACTGTCAGTACTGAATTGAACTGTCGAACAAGGGTTGGTGTTGGAGAACTAGGTAATTGTTTGGTGCTGGGAAAGACACATGTGCATACAACCTCAGTTTCTGTGAGTGGCTTCTCTTGGAGCATCATCTCAATGGCCTGTGAAATCACCCTCTTCCCCTTGCATTCTTGAGACATGTTACTGGTGAGTTTTGAATGAGTTTTGAGGTTTTAGCTGCATTTTCAAGGTAAAAAGTCCCAATATGCATATCCATCCTGAAATGAACAAATTACTATGTAATTTTTTTATTGTATATATTTGGATGAATTGAACTTTGTGAGGAATTTGAGAAAGACTTTTACTTAAGAAAATGACAAAATACATCCTAGGACTAATAGATTCTGACTGATATGTGAAAGACCAGTTCTTTGATTCTCTAATTATCATCTTTGGACTTCTTGGAACTGAACAAAAATAATAATTAACTCAGAATAAAAGACAATGTGCATGCTTTTGTTTTAAAATAATTATAAAAATAAAATATACTGATAAGGTAGAGTTATAATCAAAATTTGGGATTATATAGTAATTCTGAATATTAAATTGAGTTCTTATCATTTTAGAAGCAAATATAAAGTAGGCTCATTCTGTTACTTAAGTATTTTATTAATAAGAAAACTGCTCTGATTCACCAGAATTGGTAAATCCCTTAATGGAATGTTTAACCTTGTAAGACTGGGAAGAAAATAATTTTTAATAGCATTTTCACAGAAAGTAAAGAGGAAAATAATAATAATACTTCCCATAAAATCATGCTTAATACAGTCCAGGTATTCTGGGCACTTTACACATGTGATCAAATTTGATATTCAGAGAAACTCTGTGAGGTAGGGCTATTATTGCAGTGTACAGATAAGATATCTTATTTTGCAGAGGTTCATAAAATTATGAACCAAGATCACATGGAGGGCCTTAATCAGCACTGGCATGCAGGACTTGGTGTCTTTTACTCTGCATTCATGCTGTGCACCAGTGATTGCCACATTCTGGTCAGTTGCACGATGCTGGTCTATACATAAATTTTCACTTATCAATAAGAAAATAAGAAAATAAGAACAATATTATGAGTTTTCCAGAAAACTAATTTAATTTAATTTATTTTGTAGGGCTATCCTTTATTCACAGTTGCATCCTTCCTACACTTTCATCTTTATTTTTGGAGTATGAAATGATGATGATAATAAATGGAGCTTTTTGTTTAAGTGTCTTTATTTGCAAACACTAAAGACAGACCTTTGTGTAAGTCTCTAATACTTTTTGTAAAGATTTTATTTATTTATTTATTTGTTTATTTATTTATTTATTTATTTTTAGAGAGAAAGGAAGGGAGGGAGAAGGGGAAGGAGAGAAACATCAATGTGTGGTTGCTTCTCTCATGCCCCCTACTGGGGACCTGGCCCACAACCCAGGTATGTGTGCTGACTGGGATTCGAATTGGCAATGCTTTGGTTCACAGGCCAATACTCAATCCACTGAGCTACACCAGCCAGGGCATTTTTAAAAATGGTCTGTGAGATCCAAATACCTGGAAACTAAAGCTCTACATCCTCCTTTGATAATGGAAATTCTTTGTATCTTTTACTGACCCTTCAAAAATGACACTCGCACACAGCTTTAATGAACCTACTTGGCCAGCTAAAACCCAGTGCTGATGAAATCATCTGTCTGCTTGGTGCCCACTCCCAAGGAACTCTGCTTTGCTAGAAAAACAATGACAAGCATTTAACTTCATTTTTAATTAATTTTTTTGACATACAAAAATTCGTACATAATGTGTACATAATGTTTGAAGATAAGTATACACTTGTAAAAACCATCACTACAATCGTTCCATTAACCAATCCCTCATCTCCAAAAATTTACTGTCACCCTTTTGTTTATGAGAATTATGATGATGATTTTGTGATAAGAACACTTGACATTAGATATACCCTTTTAGCATATTTTAAAGTATGAAATACCATATTGTTAACTGCAGGCACTATGCTGTACAGTAGGTCTCTACGACTTACCTTGCATAACTAAAACTTTGCATTTCTTGAGTAATACTTTCCTGTTTGCTCCTTCCCACTTCCACCATTAGCAACCATCATTCCATTCTATGCTTCTATGAATTTGGCTCTTTTAGATTAATCATCTAAGTGGTATCATGTAGTATTTGTCCTTCTGTTCTGGCTCATTTCACTTATCATAATGCCCCCAGGTTCATCCATGTTGTCATAAATGGCAGGATTTCTTTTTATCTATGGCTGAATATTCTATTCTATTCTATTCTATTCTATTCTATTCTATTCTATTCTATTCTATTAATTATATTTTATTGCATTTTCTTTGTTACTTCATCTATAGATGGACATTTAGGTTGCTTTTATGACTTGGCTATTGTGAATAATGTTGCAGGGAATATGGGTGTGCAGATACTGTGTTTTGTCATGTATAATGTGCAATTTTTGCCCAAATTTTTGAAGGAAAAATAAGGATGCACATTATATATGAGTATAATGATTACATACCATGGGCATAATTGTCCCATGTATAATGCACACAAAAACACGGGTGCACATTATACACAGCAAAATGTGGTATCTCTTGAAGATATTTATTTCAATTCCTTTGGAAATATACCCACATGTGAAATTGCTGGATCATATAGTAGGTCTATTTTAATTTTTTGGAGGGACCTATATTGTTTTCTATAATAGCTTTACCAATTTATAGTCCCACCAATAGTGTTCAAGGGTTACCTTTCTCTACATCCTTGTGAACATTTATCTTTTTTTCTTTTTGATAAAAGTAATCATGACATGTGTGAGGTGATATATCATTGTGGTTTTGATTTGCATATTGCTGATGATTAGTGATGTAGAGCATCTTTTTATATATCTGTTGACTATTTCTATCTCTTCTTTGGAAAATTGTGTATTCAGTTCTTTTGCTCATTTTTTAATTGAGTTATTTGGGTCTTTTTTGCTATTATGTGGTAGGTGTTCCTTACACATTTTGGAATGTTGTAGTTTGACATAATCCCAATTGTCTATTTTTGCCATTATTTCATGTGCTTTTATTGTTATATGAAAGAAATTAATGTAATTTTACTGAATCTTTTAGTTCTAGCAGTTTTGGTGAAGTCTAGGATTTTCAACGTAAAGATAATCATCTTCAGAAATAGTTTAATTTCTTATTTGAATTCTTTCCTTTCCTTTCCTTTCCTTTCCTTTCCTTTCCTTTCCTTTCCTTTCCTTTCCTTTCCTTTCCTTTCCTTCCCTTCCCTTCCCTTCCCTTCCCTTCCCTTCCCTTCCCTTCCCTTCCCTTCCCTTCCCTTCCCTTCCCTTCCCTTTCCTTTCCTTTCCTTGACTAATTGTTCTAGGTAGGACTTCAAGTATTATGTTAAATATAAGTGGCAAGAGTGGACATCTTTATCTGGTTCCAGATCTTCAAGGAAATACTTTTAGTTTTTCACCAGTGAGTGTAATGTTAGCTGTTAGCTTTTCACATGTGACCTTATTACATTGAAGTAAGAACTTTCTATACTTAATTTGCTAAGAATGTTCATCACGAAAGAGTGTTTAATTTTTTCAAATGCTTCTTCCACATCTATTACAATCATTGTGTAATTTTTATCCTTCATTGTGTTAATGTGGTTTGATACATTGATTTATCTTACTTTGAACCTTCCTTTTGTCACACAATAAATCCGTTTGGTCATGACTTGTGATCCTTTTAATGTGCTATTGAAGTTGGTTTGCTAGTGTTTGTTAATTTTTTTGCATCTATGCTAATTAGGATTATTGGCCTGTGGTCTTTTTATATGGTGTCTTTAACTTTCATAACAAAGTAATTCTGGCCTTATAAACTGAGTTTGGAAGCATTCCCTCCTCTATTTTCTGGAAGCATTTCAGAAGGATTGGCATTCTTCTTTAAATGTTTGGTAGAATTTTGTCATTACCTTGGCTGTTGTGGTTCAATGAATTTAGAACCAACTTGCAAACAGAAAGGTCACTGGTTTGATTCCCTGTCATGGCACATGCCTGGGTTGTAAGCCAGATCCCTGGTTGGGGGTGTGTGAGAGGCAACTGATTGATGTTTCTCTCACATGTTGATATTTCTCTTCCCCCTCCTTCTCTAAATACATAAATACATACATAAATATATAAATAAAATCTTAAAAAAATAAATGTTTGGTAGAATTCATCTGTGATGTCAACTGATTCAGCTTTTTTGGCAGGGGAGGTGTGGCTACTGACTCAACTCTTTGTTATTAGTCTGTTCAGGCTTTCTATTTGTTTATGATACAGTGTTATGTTTCTAGGAATTTATTTATTTCTTCTAGGTTTTCCAATTTGCTGGAATATAATTTTTCATAATAGTCCCTTATGATCTTTACTTTTTTATTTCTGTGACATTGGTTGTAAGCATTTCACTTTATATTCACATTTACAAAAATCAAGTAGACTACCAATATTGCTTGGCAACCCTAATTCATTCCTTTTTTTCTCTATCCAGGTGACCATTTTCATCTCTTTCCTCCTTTCAGCTCTTTCCTTAAAGATCCAATACTCTTCCTCCACTCCCAGTCATGACAAACCAGTAGAAACAATCGGGATATAACTGTTATTCTCAGTACCAATCTTGTCAACTTATCTGTCTGCTTCACACTCTTCTTCCCTCCTGTTAAAATGGATGAGATGTCCCAGCTGTCCCTACAGTCACAGCTGCCCCTTCCACATGTGCTCTATATAACTCTCACCTTTTCAAGAATTCCAATTTGTAATCCCTTTCTCCCTCATTGTGAACACACTGTGTTTAACTGGAGCATTACTATTGGAGTTCAAACATGCCTAAATACTTTCAGTTTTAAACAACCGTCCTTTGAAGTCATGTCCCACTTCATTTATATCCTCATTTTGTTGCTCATTTTTATAGCAAAATTTCTGAAGTTATCCATTTATATACTGTGAAATTTCTCTTTCATTCTTCCCTAAACTCATGTAAATCAGACTTCCATGTCTATGATCTTGCTAAAACTTTCATCGTATTGCCTCTAATAACCAATATTTTGCCAAAAGTGGTCTATATTTCTGTCTTCATTTCACTAGATTTAAACAATATTTGACAGAGTATATGACTCCTTCCTTCTTGAAACATTTCCTTTTCTGGCTTCTATGATGCTAAATGTCTTGGCTTTCATTTTTTCCTAATGGATTACTTCTGCTTCTCTTGTGCAGTTTTGAATGCCTTCGCCCGACCTTGAAAAAATCAGTGTGCTATATACATCTGGTTTCCGGGAAACTCTCCTTCTCTTTCCCTTTTTTAAGTCTCTACTCTTTTGTTAGGTAATTTTACCTAGTTTTACAACTTTAAATTTAATCTCTTTGCTGGTGAATCCTGTCTATTGTTTTCACCTCAATCTCTTTTCTCTGAACCCCAGTCTCATGGGCTAACTCTCTGTGACTTCTCCATTTGGATTCTTAATAAGTATCTCAGTTATTAAGTGTTCAGAACAGAGGACTCAATCCCAATTTATTAGTTCCCCAGTCTTTCCCATATGAGTGAATGTCAATACCATTTAATAGTTCAACCAAAAAACAGAACTCAATTTTTATTCCTTTCTTTTTCTCACCTCTGATGAACATCTCTGCATTTTATAAACTCCTCTTCAGAATATCCTAAAATTGCCCACTTTTTTAATCTCCAAAGCTACCAGTAAGTGTAACGTTGATAATTGAAGTGGCTCATAACTAATTTTCATTATGTTCCCCTACTCCCAATTGTGTCTACTAAACCAGTCTCTATATAGTATGGGAGAAACTTGGAATCATATGCTATCTTTCATATCCTTAAAAAATCTTCAATGACACATATTTACCCTTAAAATAAAATTCATATTATTAGGTTACAAAATTACAGATGATCCAATCCCTGCTAATTGTACTGATTTTATTTCATTTTATGCCTTCCTCCTATGCTACCAGGACCTTAGTCTAGCAGTTTGTGTGTGTGTGTGTTTCATTCTGGGATGGTTTTCCTAGACTTTTAAATGGCTGGCTTCTCTTTACTGCTCAGCCTTGGTTTAAATATCCGCTCAGAAAATATTTTCTGAGTATTCAATTTGAAGTAACTCCATCTCACAGCACACCCTTTTCTTTTCACTGTAGAGCACTTGCCACTTTTCATTTTGCCCTGTATAAATTCTGTGTTTCCAGAGGAATATAACTCCATGAAAAGATGGATCACGTATGTTTGTCCTTTGTTGGATTTTCAGTGCTTATTAAATGACTTGGAAAGATGAATAAGTTAATGACTAGATAAGCGATTATCCTTTATATGCTGTAGAAAAAAGGTTGAAAATGGCTTGAAACAGATAAAAGGAGAGTTTCAATTTATTAAAAGATAAAAATTATACTCTTTAAAACTAACTTAATTATTTTTGGTTAACCTAATCTAGGTTAAAAACGAAAGAACTACATAAAAATCCTGCTAAGGAATTTCCTTTAAAGAATTGAAGACAGTGACTTGCAATTATACTATTGATTACTTTTATGCAGATAAATGCTTCTAATGAGCTTGAGTAATTCTTTTAAATCAGATGAATATTTCCCCTGACTTCATTTCTTTTACTTTTCTATGGCTTTGAAAATTTTATTTTTTATTCTTGAATTTTACCCTAGTCTATAACTGAATAATTATACATTTTTAATTAGTAGAGTCTGAAATAATGCAATTCATGTAACAATATGGAAATTTTAAAAATACTTAGTATATAAAACCTGTTTTCTGAGTATCGTACCTCTTTTTTCAGGATGTTTCTTTAAGAATTTTAAATTTACTAATCATGGAATAGTAAAAATTATTTTTAAAAGGTGTATATCAATTGATTTTTGAAAGACATCAAGTCTTTAAGGTGAGGTCATGGATATGTAGTACTATTTTGCTATTAGCTTTGTATTCTTATAGTTTATAATCTATTGGTGACACCATCATTTTATGATCTTTTGAAAAGAATTTATTAAAATTCTCTCAGAGTTATTTCCTTCCACAAATATGTATTGATCACCAGTTATGTTCAGGCACTAGGTTTTGGTACTCTATATTATCTGATCAGCTGTACAGAGTCCTTAAGCTAAAATAACATGTGTTCTAATTGGGACAGATGGATAAATAACAGGCAATAACTAGTGTGGATAAAAGTGTAAAAGACTTAAATAAAGGTGCTATATCAAAATGGCTTCTAATCCTAAAAAAGGAGGAGGTTAGAGACATTATCCCAGGAGAAATGACACCAGTTTTGAGACTTCCAGGATATTGAGTAAATGTTTGTAGGTAATGTAAAAAGGAAGAAATATTTTTGATGGAAGGTTCAAGTTCAAAGGCTTGGATTGATAGAACATAGAACGCAGAGATATAATTAGGGCTACAGTTTAGAATATAAGAGGGGCACTGGCAATAGATGAGTCTGCAGATATGAGCAGAGGTCAAATCATCAAGACCTTAATGAGTATGTTAGGATGTATATCAACTGCGTAAAATTGGGGATGAAGATTCCAGTCCTGGCACTGTGTCTCCTGGCTGTGATTTTTCTTTTTTTGCAACTTACACAGCAAGCTGATTCATTCTTATCATCCCTGTAATGTTAATAACACAGTAGAAGCTTTCTTTTTTTAATTTTTTTATTGTTGTTCAGGCACAGTCGTCTCCACTTTCTCTTTACCTCCCCCTATTCCTACCTCCCACACTCAATCCTACCCACCTTTGGCTTTGTCCATGGGTCCTGTATAAATAAATGTCCCTTGATGACCCGTTGGGGAAAGTAGAAGCTTTCTTAAAAAGTTAGTGATAGCCCTAATTGGTGTGGCTCAGTTTGTTGGGTGTCATCTGGCAAAACTAAAGGTCACTGGTTTTGAACCCTGGTCAGGGCCTGGCTTGCAAGTGCAGTCCCTGGTTGGGGTGTGTACAAGAGGCAACCAATTGATATTCCTCTCTCACATTGATGTTTCTCTCCCTCTCTTTCTCACTCCCTTCCCATCTCTCTAAAAATAAATAAATACAATCTTAAAAATAAGGGTAGTGAGAAATAAAAAACAGTGATGCTTATAAACCTTGAGCATTTGATTATAACAAATGCATACTCATTTGCCAATAGTTTGAAGAAAAGTAAAAAAAAAAATAATTCTTTTAGTATAGGTCTACCAATTAGACTTCCATGTGTTCTTGCAAAAACTGCACCCATTATATATTTTCTATGATTTTCAAGTCTTAGCTTCTTTAAAAATGAGTGAGAATCTAGACATGTGGGAAGCAATCTGTGCAATCTTTCTCCATTTCTATTGTTCCCAGCACTTTACAGTGTCTGCACAAATATGCAATCCGACAGCTATTCTTTTTATTGATTCATCTTTTTTTGGCTCCCAAAATATTCTACTTAATGTTTGTAGAAAACAAATTTCTTTCTTTAGGAACTTCTATCTTTTTGGCTTACAAGTTATTTAAATAATAGAGTTTTTAAGCCCTGGCTGGTGTAGCTCAGTGGATTGAGCACGGGCCTGCGAACCGAAGGATCGTGGTTCGATTCCCAGTCAGGGCACATGCCTGGGTTGCCAGGCCAGTTCCCGGCAGGGGACATACAAGAGGCAACCGCACATTGATGTTTCTCTCCCTCTCTCCTTCCCTTCCTCTCTAAAGATAAATAAATAAAATCTAAAAGGAAAGAAAAAAGTACTTAAAAAAATCTTTAAATAATAGAGTTTTAAAACAATGACAACTGACAAAGGGCTCAAGATCCAATTCAACCGATTTTTGGTAGCATAAAACTCAAACGTTGTGTGGAGAAATAAATACATGTCAGTACTCTGTAGTATTATGGAGTAGCCTAGCAGCTACAAATGTTCAGTGCATGATGAGACTTACTATGTTTTATTGAAAGAGCGGAGAGTGTTGATTGATTTAGGCAGCCCTTTAGGTGAAAGATGTTTAGAGGGTTCTTTGTAATAGCATCTACCTTAGAAAGTTTAGGAAAGAGTTTAATGAGATTGCATGAAAACAACTAACAGAGTGCCAGCAGCATAGCAAATGTTTAAAATACATTATTTTCATTTCATATTTATTATAATTTATCCCTTAATAAGAGAAATTAAATAACTCTCTTTGCTATTCAGTTTTAGGCCAATACAAGCCCATGCCATGACCCTGCGGGAACTGGTAAAATCACTCCATCAGAGCAAAGTCCTTCAGGCGCATGGCTTTTGTGTGTATTAGAAAAACATGTTCCTTATCCCAGAAATATGTCATGGCACCTGGCCTATCGGCTGAAAGTCAGATTCTTCTTGTCCTCTTAGCTAGGTGCCTTTGTGTTATTAACAATGGCAAAATCCTATATTTCAGGTCTGGGTCACAACCCCAGTCTTTCTAAAATAAAGTCGTTCATGTTTTCAGGGCCTCTCAAGATTTGTGAACTGATCTGCCAAGGTCAGGGGGATCCGGCCTCTCCTAGTTCTAGAAAGAGAAATCCTTGTTCCTTTTAGGGGATCAAATATATTCTTCCCTTTTTATACCTGCACAGCTAGTTTCTGTATTTCTACCAGCATACTCCCTGGAAGTTCACATTGGTGAGGGAAGTTCTTTTATATTTACGTCTGGGATAGAAATGATGCGGACTGAGTATTGATAAGGGAAGTCTCTCGGCTGACAAAAATGTGCATCCATAATGCATGATGTTTCTCCTTCAAACAGGATGACAGAAGAAAAGAGAAATAGGGACTAAATATCAAGTTCCCATACTTCTCTTATTTGGATAAAGAATTGAATAGCTTAACTCTGGACTATCTTTTGCATGAGTTTACTTGTAAACCAGGGCAGACTTTGCTTGTTTTGTCCCTCAAATGTTACAAATTTTGTGAAGCCAAGGACGTTTTATTTTTACATAACTTAAACGTGAGGATTCAGCCATCATTTTTCTTGGGTTTCCTGCTCATATATTCAATTCAGACTTACAAAATATTAAGTGGGATTTTTTATCACTTTGAAATAATATACATAGGCAATGACGGGTTAGCTAAATTCTTAGTTGAGCTTAAAAGATTTTTCCCCAGTATTTTGGGTATAAACAAATGTCCTTCAATGCAAAGCCGTACCTTTCTACTCAAGTCCTTCTTTTGTTGAATACACTTTGATTCACACTGGAGTTATATTTGCTGGGGTTTTGTTCATTACCAGGCAGTGGTTTGCTCTGCAAAATTTTCAAGGAACTGGAAGACCTAGCAACAGGTTCTGCAAACCATGGTAAAGGGATGAAGTATATGTTGACTTTGACGGTGCTGCCTTGCCTTATGGCTTTGGGAAGACTTTTGGTTACATTAGGGAAGGCTCTGAGCAAAGGGGAAAATAACATTGGATTTGCTGATAAATATAGGATTACTAAAAACTGAATCAATTGGTAAAAACAAAAAAGATGTCTATTTTAGCTGGACTTAAAAGAAAATATTCATTATTTTTACTTTTTGAATGCCAAGAAAATAAATACTCTATACATAATCTTTCAGTTTTATATTTTTCTTGTTTCTAATTTTATCTTTTTTCAATTTCTCATATTTCCTATTTTATTTTTTTATAAAATATGTTCTAATCTGCCTACCCAGAAGTAATACTGTCTTGGTCTCTGGATACGGTCTCTTAAGCTACTTAACGTTTTCTAGCTCAAATAGGCTAATGTGTGTATATGACTTAACTTTCCTGCTAAGTTGTAAGACTGTCGAAAGCAGGACTGGTGCCTCACAAAGACATTGCCGTTGGAGGCTATTCCACAAAAATTGGAGTATAAATGAGGGAATGAGTATCTCTGCTGTGGAGCGTGACCATAGCATTTCAGATGCCCACTCCTGAGTGCTATAAAGATGGAAATGCTGCAGGACAAGTATGTCATATCTGACACAAAGTTTTAGGAAACCTTAAAAATGTCATTAAAAAGCAACGATTCATAGAACGTAAGGTTTGTTTTTAACAAAACACGATGACAACTGAAACTTGTTAAGTTCAATTACAGAGCAAAATGGCAGGAGTTGGGATGAAAACCAGTTCTTTGTTAAGATTTTAAGGTATCCTATCCTCTGGCAGGAGGTAGACACAATTTGGCAGACCATAGGGAAGAACATAGCAGCAGGCACATAGGAATCGGTTTTACTGGCAATGTACTAAAGTGAAATGTTTACCCTAAACCTATTAATGTATATTTCATGAAAATGGATAGGAGATGAAGCACCTATATTATTCTGATCATTCACAATCAGAAATATCTCATTTTTTATATGATTAAAATATTGCCATTCAGTCATTTGTGTATCATAATTACTGGTCAGATAACTTTTATAGGAGGTTAAAGAAAATTCTGTCAGTCTCATGTTAGTAGATCAACTTTCTTGTGCAGGAAACTAACAAATGCTGGTAAGGTCTGGGTTTCATTTTAATGAAGCCTATTTAGTTGCCAGAGGAGAAATAAATCAAATTAGTATAAAAAAGAAGGACTCAATGAATTCTGTCTGGACATAGCTCATTGTGCCCTATGGAACACAATGACAGGAAGTGCACTTGGGACTTCAACAGGATGGAAACAAGAATCAGCAGACTCCAAGGTTGCCAATGTCCTGATCTCTCTCTCTCTCTCTCTCTCTCTCTCTCTCTCTCTCTCTGTCTCTCTCTCTCTCCCCGCCCCCACTCTCTCTCTCTGGAATTCTTGGTCTCTCATTTTGGCTTCTCCTTTCAAGTCTGTTTGATTTTTGTCTCTTTCTGCTTCTCTGTGCATATAATGGAAGATCATTTCCTCGCAGCTGCTAAATTTAGCTGTTTTTAATTCAGCTAACCAGCATAACTAGCATCTATTTCTTATAAAAACAAGCTTCTAGGAGAGGTGTTGTTAATGGTTCAGCTTAGTGCACAACTTCTCCAATCAAATAAGGTCAGGGAATGTCAGGTTTAGCTGCCGAGGCTTGCCCCTTTGGAGAGAAGTGGAGTTCTTAATGAAGGAGGGAGGTTGTGTGTTGAAGAGACACTTAAAGAAACACATTACTATCAATGTTAGATGAGGGCACCATCAAGTAGGGAAACAGTTCTCAAGTGAGACAATGTAACATAAAGTTAGTAGTTACTGTATAGTATCCCTGAATGCATAATACTTGTGCATGGTTAATGTATAATGCCTCCTGGCTGCCTATACACAAAAAGCTCAGTAAGTTGATAGAATTTTACCCAGTTTGCAAATCTACCAGTCTTATCAGTCCCTCTTTACTCAGGTGAAAACTATTCCAAAGAAAAGTTATCAGGAATGCAGTGATACACACACATTCAGGGAGAATGCCCACTTGTTGATGGAGACAGAAACTGACATTCTAAAGCTGCAAATGAAGGAACAAGGATTGCTGTCAAACCACCAGAAACTAGAAAGATGCAAGGAAGGGTTGTCCCCTACAGGTTTGGGGGGAACTTGCTCTACTAACACCTTGATTGTGGATTTCTAGCATCCAGACTTGTCAGACAATAAATTTATGTTGTTCTAAGCCACCCAGCATGTAGTACTTTGTTATGGCAACCCTAGGAAACTAATACAATATATTATAGGAAAGACTATAATCTCAGAGTCATTGCTGGTTCTGTGTAATCATTTGTTAGATGTGTATCTTGAAGGATGACTTTGGACATGCTATTTCTCATAGCAGAATGACAATAATTTAGATCAGGAGTAGAAATCTTGGGGAATTGGATGAGAAAATAAGATGGGAAATTTCAGGGAGTGAAATAAACCATCAAGGTGATCATAGTAAGAGACGGAGGCAGTTAAAGACAAGGGGTGGGGAGAAAGCCAGCGAGAGAGTGCTAATGGAGCTCTTAGTAAGGGAGGGTTTAATACAGTTGGCATTTATTATCTATAGATTCTGTTTGTGAGTTTGCCTACTTGCTAAAATGTACTTGTAGTCCCCAGATTCCTACTCCCAGAAATTTTGTGGTCGTTCCCAGACATGCCAGAATAGCAAAAAATTAAAATCATCGGAAAAGCTTCTTCCCAGCTGAAGTCAATGAACAAAACTACCTTGTTTCAGCTCTCACACTATGAATAGACATGTGGGTTTTTTTTTTTTTTTTGCCATATATGTAGTGCAACATTCTTTGCATTTTTGTTGGTAATATTGCTGTTTGAAATGGGCCCAATGCACAGTGCTAAGTGCTGTCCTGGGTTTGTAAGTACAAACAGACTGTGATCTGCATCACAGAGAAAAATATGTGCCCTGCTAGGTAATCTTCATTCACACAGGAATTATAGTGCCCCTAGCTGTGGGTTCAATATTAATGAATTAATATATATTAAATAAAGTGCCTTTAAACAGAAATACACATAAAGCAAAGGTAAGTATTAAATGGTTGATAGAAATGTTGTAACCAGAGACTCATGGGACCTTAACCCTGTTCTCTCCTAGTAGCAATGATTTAATATTTGCTAATTCAGTGTTCAATTTTGAATAACTACTGCAAATAATGAGAACAATTGTGTATGATTAAAGTTTGTTTGCTCTTAATGTGATGGTGTAATCTCTCCTCTGTGATTCCCAAAGCTTCAGCAAAAATTCTGCAGGTTTATATCTGTGGTTACTTTTGTGCCGGTAGATGGAAGAGGAGGGTGAGGACAAGCAGAGCCTGGGATTTTGGCAGGGATCAGAGCTACTGTGAGGAGATAGACTCAGGAACGAAGAAAGAAAGTTAAGGAAATCCTAAGCTGAAAGTTAACCATGTAGGGCTCCCTAAAGTTGAAAAAATATTTTGAAGAGCATAAGATCTTCCACAAGGTGTTCAATGAAGATCTGAGAAATTTGTTGTTAGGTGTTAAGTGTCTTACATTTGGAATAATAAAGATCCTGTTTACTGTGTCTCTGTTCTTAACTGCTGTGAAACTGGTTCAAGCTTTAAGATAATTCACTTTGAAAACTTCGCACAGACTTTATTTATGCTAAAAAAAAGTTTTTTAAATCGAGATTAGTATAACCGAGGTTGCAGACATCTCAGCACCATCATGACATGAACCTCACTGCAAAAGGATTTTGTGTACAGCTCAGGTTCTTTATTTAGATCATGAATAACTTGAGGTAAGAACCATGACAATTCATTTTTTTTTTATCTCCGCCATGTAGTTCACTGGTGGACATAAAGAAGGAACTCAACTAAATGAAACCTTATTTTTTTATTTGTTGCATCAATTTCTTACATTTATTGTTGTAAGTGGAATGAGTGTAGCAATTAAGAGCTCAGATTTGAGAGTCAAGAAGACCTGGATTTGAGTCCTAAATTACATGGCCTCAGACAGATTACTTATATCTCAGAGTCCTGGTTTCTTCATCGGCAAAATACAGACAACAGTAGTACTTGTCTTATGGGGTTGTGAGTATTAAATAAAACTTGTACATGCTGCCCTCAGCACAACATCCAGCACATAATATATTATTCAACAAATAATGACCATAGAAGTAGTACAATGTACATGAACATACAGGGAGGCATGATTAGTTGGGGTGGGGGGGGTTGTGATAAATTATGCTACCTGCAGAGTAGAAGATGGAATTGAGTCCAGCACACTAGAGCAGGTATGATAGAGACTGTAAGTCCATACATAACCTAAAGTATCCTTGGGAGCCCTTCTGTGATTGCCTTCAGGAACAACTCCTTTGGTCCCAGAAACAACCCTGTCACCTTGATTCCCAAGACTACATTGTTGGCATACAAGCTTCCATGGAGTCTTCGATATTAATGAGTCCTCTGTCAGTCATGTACAAGGTGGGGATAAAGAGAAAGACTAAAGCAACAGTTCTATTAAAAGGTCATGGCTAATTTAGGGTTCCTTAGTTGTAAGATTTGACCAAGGTGAGCTTGAGTCCAAGTGACACTGTAAAAATATATGCATCCCTGTAAGAAACATTTTTAAGTACCTATTTTGTGTCAGTTACTGTTGTAGACATTGAAAATACATCAGTGAATAAGCTGACAAGTTTTGCACTTACAGAGCTTACATTCCAATGAATAGTTTGACAAGAAACATATAAACAAGATAAACAAGAGTGATGGGTAGGGATAGGTGTGGTGGTGATCAGTGAAGGCCTGTCTGAGGAAATGAGTTTTGAACTTGAAGCTGAAAGATGAGAAAAAGCCAGAGTCATAGGAGACTGGTATGCCAAAGCTATCCAGGTGGAGAGATCAACAAGGGCTAATTCGTGCCTTGAAGGGGAATCAACTTGGTCACTTGGTGTATGTACTCTGGGTCAAGGTAAAGACCAGTGTGATTAGAGCATAGTAAAAAAGGGGACAGTGTAGGAGTTTAATGAAAAGAAATATGTAGAAGCTAGGATATTATAGGCTATGAAAATGAGTTTTGTTTAATTGCAATTGGAAGTCATTGAAAGAAAGTGAAAAGGTAGGACTTGGTATAAAAACTCTATTTGTTTCGTTTTGTGGTGAGCGGTGTTAGAGGAGGTTATCAAGACAATTTGACTGCCAGTTGACCAGAGAGCAGGAACCAGGCAGTCAGAGGCTCCTTACCTACGTCCCAGCCCTTGGAATGTGTACTCTGTCAACTGCTTCCACAGCCAGAGCCATGGTCAAGGATGTAGCCTTGAAAGAACAATGAGTTGTTGAGACCATCTAGATGGTATATGTTACTGAACCCAGTAAAGACCTCTATATAGCCTTAAAGTTTCTGATGAGTGGGTGTGGAGATTTACTGGTCTTCGGCTGCCACAGACAAGCTTTGTAAGTAATTTCCTTTGCTTATTAAGCCTTCCAGCTACCCATTTGTAGTTGTCTGCCTTTTTCCTCACTATCTTCTTGCGTTCTGTCTCTGGCAGCCAGTTTGTGAACCAGCAAATGTACTGTGGGGTTAAGGGTGGTGAGAAAACAGGGAATGAGAGAAATCATTGGAAGTTATTGCAGATGTCTAAGAGACAGATGATAGTGACTTGGACTAGAGTTATAGCAATGGAGATGGTAGGAGGCAGTTGGCTGCACAATATAGTTTAAAGATAAAGCTAACAGAAATTGCTGATGTATTGGATCAGAAATTGAGAGGAATTATAGGTATAATAAAGGGCATGATTATAAAAAAGACATTTTTGTAGGTGCTGTCAAAGTGAGAATGCAGGACTCTAACTCCTACTGGCCCTGTGTCTGGGGAGCTCCCTTGGAATCAGCCCAAAGTGCTGAAAGTGAAGGACCAAGGCCCTAAATGAAAGAAGCACAATGCAAGTCACAATAGAAATGATTTTTCTGATTTTGTGCTCCAAAAATATTTTTTCTGATTACCTCAGAGAACATGATCTAGAGGAGTAGGCAGGATCCTATTTGGTTCTAAACAGTTTTGCATAGTTGTATGTTTGGTCTTAGTTGTATACGAGGCATGTAACTCCATACAGGGGCACACCAAAGTCTGTATTGAACTTGTACAGAAATGTGTGACTCTGACTAAACGCCGTCTTCAAGCCATAGTTATTGGTCTTATTTCTCCGGTAAGTTAAACTCCTTACTGGATTTACTTTACTCTGTTATCTATATTATCAATACAGAGAAGAAGTGCTTTCTTCAGCCTCAATAGTATTTCAAAAGCTTCAGTAGGGTTAATGAACTTCAGGATTCATTTCTCCCAGAGTGAAAGGATCCAGAACTCTCAGTTGCGGGCAATAAAATCCTCCCCACCCAAATTGCCCAATCATCTGCCCTTCTAAGTTAAGTTGATAAAAATTTCTCAGTGGGCTTCTTTTGAATGGTCTTTTTCTTTTCTTCTCAGCTCATTTTTTTTAATCTCCTCCTTATTCCTTCTTATTCCTCCCTCCTTTCTTATTTTCCTAAATTATACTTTCTTCCAATATGCTAGTGGGGTACACACATAAATTGGTCACATATCCTGGTGGTGTCCTCTACCTCCCCAAGGAACAAATCAGACATTGCTGTTCTCAAATAGGGTAGCAGGAATCCATGTACATTCTATAGGCTCTGAGACATGCTGGTAAAACTGTTTAGCTTCACTTAAAACCACACTTAGTCAACTGAGATTTTGCTGGTCTCTGAGTCATGATGGGCTAACAGGCCTGGTGACGCAGGGACAGTGGGAGTCACATTCAAGACATTAGCTCTGAAAGGTAACTCGCTGATATCAGACACTCAGTGTCTTCCAGAAAGATCACCACCTGCGTGCTCTTCATTAGGCACTCTCAATCCTCCCTGATGGCATTTTCCAAAACATGTAACATGCTCCTCTGGGTGTGTTCCAAAAAAAAAAAGACAAAACAATTTCATGGTCAATGCCTAGGAAAATTTGAGGTTAAATGAATAGCTTTAGTGTATGAATTATCAAAACTTTCAATAGCTACAGCACTTATTTAATTTCTAAGTTTTTAGAACTGCCAGGTTATAAGGAAGATGACTATAAAGCTCCTTTATGAAATATCTCATGAGGAAAGTGTTCTATACTCTGCTGTTCTGCAATTATTGAATCGCCTATGCCTTCTGGGAGAGCTAACTTAGACGGCATTCAAAAGAGAAGTGGTGAGGACAATGGAAGCAACTTAACCAATTGATTACTATCTACCCTATGGGTAGGCACCAGGAGTTTAAAATAAAAGTGTCTCTCCCTAGAGGTACATTATTTTACTTAAGTCGATTTTTGAAAGTAGTTTAACAAGAAGGGCTTCTACAGATGGAAAAAATGACATTCAATGGAAACAAGGTTTATGGACAGTTAGTAATTGCTCCCGCTTTGACCTCTGACAATGGTTCCCCTTGATTTGGGTGCTATGATTCTCTTATAGTAGGGGAAAGGTTTAATTCCTTAGCCTCTCTGTATTTCTAATAAATTTACTGTGAAGACAGTGAGAATTGTTCTTTTCTTATGCTATGTTGAGACTTAAACTGTGGCATTGTAAAAGATTATCCAGAAGCAAAATTCAACATTTTTCTATTAAGTTTGTACTGGTTGTACCCTAAAGGTCCTGACTTATTCTGGTCACTATTTCTTGTGTTTTGCTAAGAAATGTCTTGTGCCTGAGGGCCAGCTGCTGATAAAGTATAGGGACAAAGTTGAATAGGTACTACAGTCATGTAAAGGAAGTGGATAAAACGAATAATTTTATTAAATTTTCAAAAAGAATGCTTCTAGAATAAAGCCCTAGGCAATGGGAAATGTAATAATAAGGGACAAAAACCATCATACAATTGACTTTACAATGATTGCTTGCTCTACAGAGCAATATCATAGCCTGTGACTCAGGGGTTCTATTGGCTCGAGGAAGATACCTGGACTCCCTCTAAGTTGATATTCTTTCTCATCTAGGAGCACTTAGAATCCTGTAGATAATAATGAGCTTTATTGGATTTTGGAGGAGCCCTTGTAAGGTTTTCTTGAGACAGTTGTATTCATTGCCTATATTGTCCAGTCAAAAGGCTGCTGTATTCTAGAAATCTGAAAGTTTTAAGTTACCAGAGAAAGCATTTCTTCATATTTTAAAAAGTTATCCAACCAATATTGTATCTCTATATGTATACACTGTTCTAGTACTTGGAATTTCATAAAGCCTTTTCTCTCAATCCATTTTCTGACTTCATAATGCTACTGCACAAGTAGCTTAAACTTATGTCATGAACTGGCTTTATTTACAGAATTTTTAAAGCAAGCACTGACCTAAAAAATGCAGAAGGATATGGGAAATCTACTGGTTTGCTTCAGTCATCTGAAAGGCCTTGTGCTACATAACAGTTACTTAATTTGCTGGGTTTGGAACTTGGATATGGCTTCTTTCTTCAACAAAGTATTACTTTCATGTATTTAATCAATGACTATGTAAAAATATAGGAGCCACCTTGTGGGATTATTTAGTCCACACCAATTCTCCTTCTGTATTACACCACTCTGGCCTACTGGCCATAGTTTATTGACCCAGGAGAAGACACTTGACCCATGGAGCTTTGTCAAGGTAATGGCAGTGCTCTGGACTCTAGAGTAAGGATCCATGAATCATTGCTCTTGTGTTGGGTGGTCCAGGCTGTTGCTTCTTTATACTTAATCTTAGCTATTCAACTCTTTCTCTGATTGTAATACAAATGCATTGTATCATTAATATTAACTACTTTAATATCCTTTTAATAAATTCTGTTTTTGCTTTTTTATGTACCAGAGATTTTTTCCTGAAACAAGACTCCTTATTAGCTCAATAATTGTTACAGAAAGTTGTCCAATTAAATTTTTTAACTCTAAACCAATTTAATACACACTAACAATAAGCATAATGTTGATGATGCTTCAATTTCACTCAAGACAGTCAAAAATACACTTTGTCTTCATTCTAGCCTCTCCTCTTTTTCATTCAAACTGGCAACTTTTTGTCTTAGTATTGTTTTTGACCTTAGCCTGTCCTTTGGATTTGTTGACTGACCCTGGTTTTCTGGCTTGGCCTTCATGCTCTGTGTGTACTTTATTTCAGACTCCCTACTATGTCTCTTCCCATTTGGCCACCTCCTTTATGATCAATTACTCCAATTTTATACCTTCAGGATCTAAACTCCATCTCTGGTCTGCTTGGCCAGTGCAATGAGTGGACTCATCCTGGTTCTGCACAGGTAGGGTCTAGAGGAATATTCCAGTTATGAGTGAAGGGTCAATCACTAAATACCATGATTTGTAGTTTGAAATCTTGATATCACTTCCTATATTCTCTATAGTTTCTTCCTATATAGTCTGGCTACTTTAAATGATGAATTAGTATGTTCAAATTTATTTGTATATTTTTTAACACAACAAAATAAATGAACTTGAAATGTGGGATAGTGAAATATCCAAGAACAGAGATATTTATTAAGTTTTATTTTAATTATACAAATCAAATGTATACAATTAACTTTTATACCAAGAAAAATGGTAGTTAATCCTATCTTCCTTAGAGTTTTCAAAGAATGAACACCTCTTCACCTTTTAAGAGTGTCTTTGTTTTGCTTTCCATGACCACTCTGTCTCTGCTCCCCTGAGGTTGGGGCGTTCTTCCACTTCATCCCAATTGTCAGTATTTTCATTAATTGCCTATTTATAATGGTATTGTGAAATCTTAATCAAAACTAGCTTATCTAGGATAACTTCTAATTTCTTTAGTGAAGATTTCAGTTTTGTTGCTATAAAACAGAAATGCTCAATTATTTGAATTTAGTTCTAGCCTTTGGAACATTTTTTAGGCAGGCCATTCCTACCAATTAGTCTGGAATGTGTGGGATAAGAAGAGTAATTGATTTATTGTATGAATTATATTATTGTGCATGAGAGGATATCAGTTTTGGTGTGGGATAAATTATGTATGAATCAGTGCATTTATGTGTGGATCATCATCAACATATGATTGATCTGCCAAACATCTAAAGAACCAGTAAAAGCTGAGGAAAGTGTTGACACAAGATTGCACCATGAACTGCAGAAGTGAACACACAACTGGATGGGAAATAAACTGTTCACTATCTAAAAAGAAAGCATCAACAGTATGTCCAAGAATTGTTTGAAAATATCATTAACTTATAAAGTCCACAGTGATTTATAATGCCCTTAGACATACCTTGCTTCATTAGATTCTTGGAACTAAATAGCATAATTAATATAGTTTTCCCATTTACAAGTGTGGAAATTCAAGTTTTTAAAGTTGACTAATAATTCATATGTCTAGTGAATCTGAGTTCAGAGTATAGGTTTTATGGCTTCCTGTCCAAGGCTTTTTGTACCATATCATACTCCCTTATGTGTACATCCATTATTTAATGTGTACTGGGGGCACCAAGAAAAATCATTGTTTATATGGCTGAAGAATTTGTAATTTAATTAGGTTGCCAGGAAAAGGAGGAGCACATGCATATGTTTACAATACCCTTGACGCACAGGAGACTCTCAATGAATGTGTGACTGAATGAAAGAGCTAAGTACCCAATTAACAAAAGGCAATGGATATTATAATCACTAAGAATAATCACTAAGGCAAGGCTAACAGAAAAATTTTGAACTATAGGAATGAGAAAGCAGCATATAAACAATCTGAGTGTCTATGAAGAGGAGGGCAGGTGGTTCCTCCAAGCAGACTCAGCCATTTCACCAATGCACAGGGACCTCCTATTAACTCAGAGAGCGACTAGTGGAATAGTTGGCTATAGGAGAAACTTTGTGTTAGAGAGTAATGAGGGTAGAAATAAAGAGCAGAGATGGATGGAAAGTTAGCCTGAAAAATTAATATGGAGCTGGAGGTGAGAAAAATTTAAGTTTAAATTTAATGCTGTAGAAAATATGTAACTTTGAAAGTGCTTTACATTTGTTTAATTTTTGGTAAAACCCCAAATAGAATAGATTTTAATCCAAATAGCTTCGGACTCAGGTTAAAAAACATTGATCTGTGTTCGAAAATCAAATTTATTGTAATTTAATTTATGTTCACTAGAGGGCATCTATGTAGAGTGAACAATTTGATGAACTTTGACAGATCTACACACTTGTAAAACTATCACACCCCTAAAGATATAAACATTTCCATTACACCTCAGAGTCCACAAAATAAACTAAAGACTCTATTTGACTCCATCACTGTTTTGCTGTTTCATCCTCCATTTGTCACTAGACTTTTCTAGAATTGTACTAAACTGTGTACTATCTCTATCTCAGCATTGCCATGTGGGAAAAGGTAGACATTGTGAGTACAAACTTTTTGAAAATTGTGAAATGTAATGAAAATGTAAGGACTTTCTAGTCTAAGTAATATGCAGTTATAGGAAGACTAATAGGACTGCAAAATATAGGAAGGGCTCAAAGAACCGTTGGAAGTAGGAAATATATTAGCAAATGTATGCTATATTACAGGCATAATGTGATTCAGACAGGAACTAAGAGTGGGGGGCACAGATTCTTGATGTGAGGATGCAGAGCAGGACCAGATTCACTCCAGCCTATCTCCCTGGGACTTTCATTTCATTCTTATGTGCCATTGGATTTCAGATCATGAATCAGTGAAATTACAAGTTATTTATGGTCAGAAATCACTGAGCCCATTCAGTTAACAACAGCAAGTGTCTAATTCATGAATGCAGGGTCAGTAAATACCAACTTCAGTACATCGTCCTACTCCTTGAAGGATTTTTCTAAAATATAACCTGATTTCTTTATTCCCTAGATTAAACCCTTTTAATGGCTCCACATAGCGTTTAGATTAAACCAAAGTTCCATGGAATGATGGGTAAGATTACTGAAAATTTGAGGCTTGCTAATTTCTTCAGATACCTCTCTAATCATGCTCTAACCTAGTCTACATGTCATAATTCTCATTCTTCCTCCATCATTCCCGGAAAACTTTGATAATACACAGTGCTACTTCTCATTGAGCCTAAACTCAGGATGGTTTGCAGACATTTCACTGTATACCATCAGACTGATCATAAATGTATGGGCATTGGAAATGGAGAAATATGACCTTTACTCCTTCCCTGTCATTAACTAACTGTGGTGCCTGTTAATGAATCTCCACAAGCCTGAGTTCCCATATTTGTAAAATAAAAATGGGATCATAGTACTAATCTTCTAGGTTTCCTGTGAGGATTAAGTGAAGCAGCAGAACATCTAAGACCTAGAAATCTGGACTAGACCTAGAAATCTGGACTAAGACTGTCTTGGTCTTATTGTATCTCTGTCACACATGAGCTATATGATCTTGGGGAAGTTACTCAACTTGCTCATTTTCCTCAGTCTCCTCAGTTTCCTCATAGACAGGGAGATAACCTACCTCACAGGATTTTTGTTAGGAATAAATTAAGTAACAGAGGTTAAACACTGAGGAGAATGCCTAGCACATAGCATTCAGTTGATGATATGTCTATCATTATTATATATCACTATTATACTTTATTAAAATAGAATAGAAATACTAAAATATAATAATCACAACCTCTCCCCACTTCCCTACTCTACTCTACCTTCAAGGGAATATGTTTTCTGCATATTGTCTTTTGCCCTCTGCAACTCAGAGTGATCAGAGCTCATTCTCGCTGTGAAGAATATGGCTAATGGACTGATTCCCTGCAAAAGAGCAGAGAGATAAAACCTTACTTCCCAGGGCTCAGTACATTTTCTCAGCAAGAAGAGTCCTTCACAGGGACTGTGGAATCATTAGGTGCTACAGTGCTTTCAGAGAGTCTGGGTCAGCAGGCAGGGGAAGGCAGGAGTCCAGGTGATTGCCTTCATCCCACACAGCCTGTGTGTAGAATGAC
Source organism: Glossophaga mutica (assembly GCA_039655065.1). Taxonomy (NCBI): domain Eukaryota; kingdom Metazoa; phylum Chordata; class Mammalia; order Chiroptera; family Phyllostomidae; genus Glossophaga; species Glossophaga mutica. Next base: position 54,100,864 of record CM077307.1, on the reverse strand, counting down.
ACAGGGAGATAGGAAATGGGGGAAGGGACAATGCGGTAAGAGAGCAACAGAAAGTGAGGAGAATTTTAGTAGCTTCCTAGATTGGGAAACTTTGGGGAGCAAGAGAACCATCTAAAAGGGTGCATTAAAAGTTCCTTCTGCAAGGTGCTATGAAAAACTGTCATGTCTCTCGAAAAAACTTTCGGGAAAGATCTGTAGCATTCTTAAAAACTCATGGAGTCAGATTATTATTTCTTATAATTGGATGTGGTATAGAGTGTGGACCACGTTGAATTACAGTAATCACTATTATTGATAGACATATGACATAATATAGACACATTAATAATATAGACATATTATTGAATTTTATTCCGTTTTCTGAAATTCGATTTTTTATGTCTTTATACATTTTATCCCTTCTTCCTACAATGCCCCCCTCTACCTGTTTATTTTATATATTTAAATGTTCAACATCCTTTCAGTCCTATGTAAAGCACCTTTTCCTCACTGGAATTGATCATTTCCTCTTTTGACCCTCATTGCATTTTTATACATTCCTCTCTTCCTCAGCATTTCTCTAATTCATTGCAGCCATAAAAATCCTTGCTCAACTACATGCAATGCTTGTGTACATTATGAGAAAAACAGCCTGTGAACAGTTGACCCTTTTAACAATTATGCTTCTTTCTGCTTGATAACAAGACTCTCACTGGTTATTTATCCTATGTGGACAGATATTTTTCCCTTGACAGCCTTGGATTCATAAGGGCTGGTTCCTGGAAACAATTACCCTAGTTTTTCAGTTCTCTGCAGCTCCCTTCCAGGAGTCATGGCCAACCCCTGGGTGCAGAGGGTATATGAGAGTAACAGAATGCCACAATATTATTTGTGGGTAATTTTTGAGTAAAAGATAACAAAGTCAATGACAATAGTGGGTCTGTCGGCTATGGAAGGCCAAATAACAGAGAAACCTGAGGTAACAGATTAGTCTTGACTCCTTGGTCAGCATAATTTTAGATAATCAAATTACTTTTTGATTATTTGCTGACCAGCCAAGCCGCAGTCTGCTTCTTGAACAGACATATATGTAGAGTGACAATATATTCTTGTTTGCTTGGAACATTATGGCTTACACTTGTTGAATCGGAGTGAAATTTTGAATAAGTACTTTCTTTGACATTTAAATTTGACATGGTTTGTAAAATACATTATATGGTCATGCTATATATAGATTAAGACCAGTGATAAAGAAGATCAGCCCTGACCAGGGTCGCTCAGTAAGTATTTTTTTTTTTTTTTTAAAGATGAATCAGTCTTCCAGATATGGCAGAATGATTGTCTAGGTGCCTTAATAAACACATAGTATTTCTTCTATTGTCTTGGTCTTGGCTCTCCTGGCTTCTGGTTTAGTAGAGAACCACAGGAACAATTTAGATCCTTCCTTTTCCTATTCATAGGCTTGACTGTATTCAAGTGTCCTCTAACCATGGTCAGTAACCAGCATCACAGGTCTAATGGACAAAAATTATATTGGTGGTTCAGAGACTGGGGTATTTTACATGGGCATAGCCTAACAATTATGGATAATTTCATCAGCACTAATCCTACTTAATCTGGCCCCCTATAGAAGAAGATAGTCTGTGGCAAAACCATGAGGTAAAGTAATCTTCTCTTGGTTTGCAGGTGGCTGAGTAGAGTTGAAAGCCACTGGTACAGCATATAGTTTTTCTGCTGCTGAAGTGGAATCCTCTAAAATCCCTTGGTAATGTTAGGGAAAGGGCTGGTATTCACCCAGGGATTAGTAATCAGATAACAGGGTAGAATGGAAAGTCAAGATTCTGCCTTGTCTTATACTGCTGTAAGGCTTGGATCCCAGTTCCTGATCACAACAAAAAGAGGCACTGGTTTATCCCCAGTTACGGAACTTCAAAGTTCAAGGCCAAAGGCCAGGTTCCCTTTACCAGAGTCTGATGCCTGGACTGTTAGATCCCTGCCCTTTAAGAATATATTTGACATAAAACCAGTTTTGATACCTTTTTCTTTTAGTTAGTACAAGAAGGGTAAGTCTGTCTTTCTCAATCTTCTTCTCTGTCCCAATCTCCAAAAGATTCTACATTCCCATTTCTGACATCACTATCCTTCAACTTCTAAAATCATCATGATTTGTCCTCGGCAACTCACGTGGATCAGAGAAATCTCTTTTGTCTTTACCCTCTTGGTCTATCAGAAATATACCTCTCACTGCTTTCCAGGAAGCCATTTCAAGTGGTGGCTGTTTTCTTTTCCACTTTCCTCATACTGCTCAGTCTGGAGGAGAGCAAAGAATAGGTTGTTCTCCTTTTTCTCCCAGCTGCTTTCAGTGTATTTGCCATACCTCTTACCTCAGACCTCCAGCTTTGAATCTTACGCCATCCCATGCCTACCGAAACTCCTTTTTTTTCAAAACATAGATCAACATGTACTTTTGACATTTTTCATTTATACTTTTTAAAATTTTTATTGTTATTCAAGTACAGTTTTCTGCCTTTTCACCCCACCACTCCCTTTTGACCCCAGCCAACCCCATTTCCCTCCCCTGATTCTACCCACCTTGGTTTTGTCCTTGTGACCCTTAGAGTTGTCCTGAAAACCATTCCCCCCATTATCCCCTTCCACCTCTCCTGTCTCTGGTTATATTTTGCTTGCTTGTTTGTTTTGTTAATTAGGTTTCACTTAAAGGTGCAATCATATAGTGTTTGTCCCTTACAACCTGGCTTATTTCACTTAGCATAATGCTCTCCAGTTCTATCCGTGATGTTGCAAAGGGTAGGAGCTCCTTCTTTCTTTCTGCTGCATAGAATTCCATTGTGTAAATGTACCATAGTTTTTTGATCCACTCATTTACTGATGGGCACTTAGGTTGCTTCCAGCACTTGGCCATTGTAAATTGTGCTGCTATGAACATTGGGGTGCATAGGTTCTTTTGCATTGGTATTTCAGAGTTCTTAGCATATAATTCCAGCAGTAAAATTGCTGGGTCAAAAAGCAGAAGGGGTCATAATATCCTATATTAAACTGTATTACAAATATGATCAAACCAGCCACTGTGATCAAAACAGCCTGGTACTGGCTTAAGAACAGACACATAGACCAATGGAACAGAAAAGATTGCCTAGAAATAAACCGAAGTCTCTATGGTCAATCAGTATTTGACAAAGAGGGCAGCAGCATAAAATAGAGTAAAAATGGCCTCTTCAACAAATGGTGTTGGGAGAGCTACATGCAAAAAAATGAAACTTGATCACCAACTTACAACATATACAAAAATAAATTTGAGGTGGATAAAAGACTTAAATATAAGCCATGACACCATTAAAGTCCTAGAGGAGAACATAGGAAAATCTCAGATATTCCACACAGCAGTATTTTCACTGATATGTCCCCTAAAGCAAGAGACATAAAGGAAAGAATAAACAAATGGGATCTCATCAAATTAAAAAGCTTCTGCATGGCTAAAGAAAGCATCAGCAAAATGAAAAGAGAACCAACCATATGGGAAAATGTATTTGCCAATGATACCTCAGACAAGGGTTTGATCTCCAAAATATATAAAGAACTCACATGACTCCACTCTAGGAAGACAAACAACCCAATTAAAAAAATGAGCAAAGGACTTAAACAGACACTTCTCCAAGGAGGACATACAGAGGGTCCAGAGACGTATGAAAAGATGCTAACCATTGGTAGCCATCAGAAAGAAGCAAGTTAAAACCACAATCACATACCACTTCACACCAGTGAGAATGGCCATCATAAACAAAGCAACAAACAACAAGTGCTGGAGAGAGTGTGGAGAAAAGGGAACCCTAGTGCACTGTTGGTGGGAATGCAGACTGGTGCAGCCACTGTGGAAAACAGTATGGGATTTCCTCAGAAAACAAAACACCTTCTTGTAATCATCATCTAATCCTCTTTCTTGAAGACATTATCTATAGAATCACAGTTACTTTAACACCATTATTATAATTTGTGAGGCTATCATCATCCATGCTGTTTTTGTCCTTCAAGTAATTTGGACTTTCATTTCTTTGAACTTTCCTTTGCTACTTACCTTAATTTCCACCTACATTAGCCATTCACTTCTATCAGCAGAACCTAGACATCAAGTCAATTTCTAGCATTCGATTCTCTGTACATTACCTCTATCCTTTCAACTAATTATTTCTAGGACCCCAATTCCAGAAATAATTTTATTTCACCAGGATGTAGATTCATTGATTTTATAATCTTTTCTTTCTCCCTCATCCCTTCATGTCTTGACTACCCTCTGTTTCAAGTTAAATACTCTGAATGATTTCTACAATCATTCTGTTATGTATACTCCTAAATCTCTTGTCCCTTTCTTGCTTCATCATATGTATCTATCAACACTATAAACTTTCTTGATTGCAAATTGCAATCCTATTTTAACAATGTCGCCTTTGAACAACATACAACCATGCTGAGTGGTTTCACTTTATGTTCATGAGAACTAACCAAAAGCAAACTCTTAATCCTAACGGTTATGCTAGATTCTTCTAATTCATTCACCTTCAGCTCTCTTTTATCATTATTTCATGTAATTTCCTCTCTTTTCAAACTGTGAACTAACACTTCCTCATGCTCAATCTCAGTTTAAGTTATTGCTTCCTATTTCATTGGGAAAATTTAATCGATCAAGAGAAACTTAACAAATTCCTATCACCACCTCTAACCATCCATTTATATCAACCTCCTATTACTGTAGTAGAAGGGCCCTTGCTCTCAGGAAAGGAAAACGCCTGCACCTATATGGCAGATTTCCTTTTATCCTTGTCTCTTTCTCCTGAATATTCATATCTCCTCACCTCCCCATACTCTTCAACTTTATCAGATATTTCTTAAATGGATAGTCTGTTATTTCTCCAAACATTCTTTTTTAAGACATTTTAATCTTCAGATAGTTCTTCATTTCTCTTTTTCCCTTTATAGGAGAATTGTTCATAGGAGTTGTGCATACTCACTCTCTTCATTTACTTTCTGGTCATTATCAGTTGAAACCACTTCAGTTAGGCCTTCTTCTGTCCCTCCACTGGCATCCTCATTGCTAAATCCAGTGGTTATTTCTTAGTCCTCACCCAGCTCAACTCATCAGCAATATTTGACACAGATGATTACTCTCTCCCTCATTAAACACTTAATTCAGTTGGCTTTTACAATAACTCACACCACTAGTTTTCCTTCCACCTTATTGGTGTTTCTTCTTGGTCTTCTTGGCTGTTGACTTTTCATCTCTTTGTTCTCTTTACATAAGAATGCTCCCTCTTGGTCCTTGATTTTTTTTTTTTTAATCCATGCTGAATCTTCTGTGATATCATGGCTCTAGATATCAATGGTATGCTGATGATATGTCCTGTTGGCATGATAATCATAGGGCATTATAAGTTCTTATCCTTATTCATCATATTTAGAGCAGCCATAGAAGTCCTACTAACTGTGAGATTGTGTTATCTTTTCATGCAACACCCCAGTTGGCTTCCCACCTCACTTACAGTAAATTTCTTTACACATGCCTTTGCACATCCATTACTTATATAATCTTCATTTCCTATTCCTCTCCTTCTGCTTCATTCTTCTTTGTATTTGCTGTATCTCTGCCTGGAAAGTTCTTCCACCAGGAACCTGTGTGGTTCCTTATTTACATCCTTTAGTTTTTAACTCAGATATTACCTCTACTGAGAAAACTTCCTCAGAACTTCTTATTCCTCTTCCTATGCAACACATTACATATTTTACAATTTTTTCTATATTGTGATACTTTTCTTCTACCAGAACATAAGGATCAGGCAGTCAGGGACATTTTTTCCTTACAGATGTATCCCCAACACCTCTGTAAATGTTTGATAACCAGATGAACAAATAGGAGATATATATACCAGAAAATGGTGTCTAAGTAAGACTAATCCTGAAGTTGCCTTTATTCTTAACTGTTTGGATTCAAGATAAACTAGAAAATTAGTTACAACCCTTCTATAATAAGATTAATTTGTTTTAGTTTTAGAGAGTAGATTGTGATTCTTCAGGGTGATAGAATCCATACAATTGTTAAGGCATTAACATTACTAAATATTGTTTCATTACCTGGGGAATTCAGATTGAAGGGATTTGAAAAAAATGGGAGGTTTCTTTGTAAGTCAGTAAGAGAAAAAAGCATTTAACATCTTTATAACTGGAAGTGTGATGGCTATAGGACATATTTGGGGGAAGTTTCCAGGTCCATTCTCATCACAACCTTTTCAAGACTGTCCTAAAAAACATGGTATGGAATGTAATTTTGACTTGTGTGTATATGATCTACGATTATGAAGCCTATGTAAAAATATAAAGTATACTTTAACCACACAAATTTACATTTTAATTAAAATTAGTATATTAATTTTAACTTTAATGTTTTATTATGATGTGTGTTTATGTATGTGTAGAATGAAAGGTAGGGGGTATTTTGTGTAAATATATGCTTCTTCAGAAGTAAAAGTGATAGTTGAAGGCGAAACTTCTAATATCTGAGTAGTGATTTCTAGTGGAAAATATACTATTCAGATTAGTCCAAATGACTGTTAAGGAAATGGATACATTTCCTAAAACAAGAGATTAATTTCTTCCATTATGTAAGCTGCCATAAAACTTGAATTGAAAGTAAATAACTGATAATAGTTTTGTCACTGTTGGAAGGGAGAAAGACAAAAGGCAATTAAACATGACAGTAATGTTAATATATTACAAAACCACCCCAAATTTACCTAACAGATGAGTGGGATTTATTGAAACCAAGAAGTTAAAGGGTAGATTAAATATAAAGCCTCTTAACAGGACAGTGGGCACCACACAGACTTAATGTTGATGAACTATGTTTAGGACACTATTGATGTTTAAGGATATTTTTTTTTTTTTTGCAGTTTCAACCTAATAGTATTCTTAGTAAATTTGTATATTATCATTATGGTATTATGCAGGTATTACCCATTCATTTTCCTTACCTGATACCCCTTAAGGTGAAAGAAGAAATTTAGTGAGGCTTGGACAGAAGCACAAGGCTGTAATTTGTATGGATTCCAAGAAATTCTTGTGTGTGGTTTAGGAGGGAAGGCAAAGTCTGCCCTCTGTTCCCAAAGGGAAAAGGATACAAAGATAACTTCCAGTGCCTAGGCCTTGGCTTCTCAGGGGCTTACGTTATTGGGACACACTGGATCACATGCATTCTCTTTCCCCTTGTACTTCTAATAGCCCTCTTCCTTTAAATAGCCTAACCACATCTTCCCCACATTTCAGGCTTCTGTTTAGACACCATTTGTCACCCTCCTCTTTCCTTTTTCTGAGTTGGAGTTTTCCCCCTTGTCTGGGCTCCCACAGTAACCTGCTTGTTCCCCTACACTTTTTATATTAATTAATAGTATGTTTTCTTGCCTGTATCTCACCAGATTATGAATTTATGAACTTTTTGAAGCACCAACTCGTTCAATTTTAGATTCCTAGAGAGAAATATAGTATCTGGAACATTGTAGAGTGAGTATTTATCCTCCTTTTACTGTGTGTCTGGCACTGGGCTAAGTATTTTACACATATTCTTCCATTTGATTCTCACAACAAATTTTGGGAGAAATTACTATTATCATGTCCATTTTAAAGATAATAAAACTGGGATTAAAGTGTTTGAGTGCTTTGCTCAACATCACACACATAGAGTGACAAATCAAACACAAATAAAACAGATTTCAGGTCTTGCAGAAAGTCATTGAATATTCTCAGCCACTTTGAATATTTAAATGATTATTGAATGAATGATTAACTCTGAGGGTCAGAGAGAGTTGGGACCCATAGACTATAGTTCACATGCTCATGTGTCCTTAAACCTAAGCTTAGAACTTCCCAAAAATGTTTTAAAGTTGTGATTTTAATGGGGAATATTGCAAAAGTTCTTAATAAGGAGACTCTATTCTCACTGTCTAACCTGGGGCCTGGAGTAGGACAGAGAGAATGCCTAGAAAACTTACCTGGCCTAAAGTATTCAGAAGAAAAATCTGTTTTCCCTTTTGGAATGAAGTTAGTTTCAAAGCAAGAAGGAACAAGAAGTTATATCTACAAGAGTTTGAACTTCAGCTTCCAAATTCTACTTTCTCGATGGATAAAAAAGAATGGAAGATAAAGCAATATCTCAGATTTTCAAGCTTGTGTTTAATAAAACTCAAATGAGTCTCTGCCAGATGGGTGAGTGGGAATCAGATGTATAATTAAACTTCCCTCTGGAATGTATGCCACTCAGAGGTCAAACGGCTAGCATCAGATTGGTCTTGCTAAATGTAATCTATTGCTTCATGGGAAATGGTCAATAGTTCTCACAATGGAAATTTAACAGAATGAATTTTTTAAGTAAATCTTCTAACTCATTTAAGAATCTAAGCACATATTTAGAAAAAGAGAAATATGAGTAATGAATTGTAAATCATACATAGTGCAAGTAGTATCTCTTTCTGCAGATTGCAGGTTGAATTTCTTTTAGACTTAATGTCATATATGAGTTATTCCTAAGCCTCTTCTTAAACCTCTCTCCATACTGATTTACAATAAATGGATGGGTTTAGCCATGTGATGAATGACATTTTTAAGAAAACACTGGATATTTGAGTTTGCCCTTTCATAACATCTAAGAAAAACGGGGGGCACATGTCAGGAGGTATTTACAGCCAGAATAGAGCAAATGAAAATTCAGCATTACCTTTAAATACCATTCCATATAGACAGCTTGCTCTGTTAGAAAGAGGTAAATAACATTTCAATTACAGAAAAAAATGTTTGTACAAACACTCTCATCTATACTGAAGTCCAAAGGAAATTCTATTTTATAAGATTATATCCATAGTAATGACTCCAATTTATTAAATATGATTAAATAGCTATTGTCAAAACCAAAGTATAAAATACAGCATTTTAAATGCTGTATATGGCTGTAGCATTTTCTATTTAGAATTTTTCAAAAAGGAGAAGACTTGCTTCAGTGCAATGCAGTTATTTCTTCTATCAAACCATCAAGTTCAATTGATTTTTTCTCTTTATTTACTTTTGTTTATTCTACTACAGTTGTCCCATTCTTCCCCTTTGCCCTCCTCCAACCAGCCCACACCCCTGCTCCCACAGTCCATCGCCACCCTGTTGTCCATGTCCATGGGTCATTTATACATGTTCCTTTACTCTCTGTCCCTTATTTCCTTCATTCCCCATTCCCCCTTTTCTCTGGCAGCTGTCAGTCTCTTCCCTGTTTCCACGTCTGGTTCTGTTTTGCTTGTTTATTTTGATCATTAGATTCCTCTTATAAGTGCGATCATATGGTGCTTGCTTGGGCAGCACATAGACTGAAATTGGAATGATACAAAGAAGATTAGCTTGGCCCCGGCACAACTGATCTTTTGCAATGTAGTTAATGAGCAAAAGCAGTTCCCACGGGCACCTTGAGGGGAGGAACAGTTTTATTGTTTGAACTCATATTTGGGATTTCTAATTTTTCTTCACACTTATCAAAGCACATAGGCACTATCTTGTTCTGAGCTGGTTGCAGATCTTTGTTGTTCACTCATTTTCTAGGTGAAATTAACTATAACCTTGTTCCTTGAGTAAATATACTTTGCCTCAACAGCTTGTACTAATTTAAGGAAATGGTAACCATATCCCTCTATGCTGAAGCGAACAAATCTTAAGTCTACTGTTTCTTAGAAGCCAGAACGAACCTAGTTCCTATGATGGGGAACTTTCTTACTGTTTTTTCAGTGAATGGTGCTACCCTATACTGGTGTTCTGACTAATGTAACAAGAACTTGGCCTGCCTTTGAGGTTTCAGCTGGGAGAAGGGTTATTTCTCCCGCTTGGTGACTGGTGTAGGATTACTGCATGCTGAGCACAATGGCTGCAGCTCTCTCCCTTGAGGTCACTAGTGATTGATTGAAAGGGTCTTAGGGCCGAACTTAAAGCTCAGTTTGGGTGTGGAAGTCTTTTGGTGTCTTCAGGTTGATGGCTTCTGTGTAAGGGAAAAGTTCTCTCTACTGAGCGAAGGTCATTAGTAGTATTATGAGGGAGTTCATGTGGCTTTGCTCCCTGAATCTTGCCTCTGGATAAAGGAAAGACACAGGGTGTAGTTTAATGTTCAATGTTTAATGTTATGTACTTCATTTCTGTCATGAACATGCTCAGGGCAGCCGCTGAACATACTTAATTAGACTGTAAATATTCAGAGTTTCTTATGAAAGAAAATATGTATTATTTAAAACATTTTTGTGATTCTACTTTATAATAATAGCTGTCCTGTTTTCTTTAGTAATATTAATATTTATAATAGAAGTATTTAAGATAGTATTAAAATATATAGAAGTTATTTTTGCAACACTGGTTTTAGCCACGAGTAATTTTGGAGATGTAGATCATCTTTTTTAGTCAAAGGGCCGTGTATTTGGTTCACATTTAATAGCGAGAACAATAATGACAGCAATGCTAAAAGCAACAGCAATGATTAGTTGGGAATTCAATATAAGTATTAACTACAAATAGACTATTCTATGCAGTCAATTTTGAAAAACTGGGATGTATGGTACAACGTTTGGAGTTCTGAAACAGTTGCAAAAAAAGTTAATTTCTTTTGACTTCTGCCAGTTAGTATTAAACTTATGAGGCATGAAATCATCTAATTCTCGATAATAGGTTTTCTATAGAGTTCCCAATAGAAAACATTTATGCTTGAAACATATGTGCCTAGATCTCACAAACCACAGGAACATTTATTTACAAAAATGCACATAGTATTCCCCTTTTAGTGCTCAGAGACAAAATAATTTTTTAGAAAGATGTGTGAAAATGGGCCATAAATTTGCCTATATCTTTAGTGAAGGCTCAACAAATCAACTGGGTTAAAGCTTAGGATATATTACATTTGCATATTTATATATCCAAACTTTTGGCAATTGCTACTTTTCCCTCATCTCCATTTTATTCCAGCTTTCTGCATTATTTTTTTTGTTGTTGAAGTGGTATGTTTTATTTTCGTCATCAAGGGGAGAGGTGTAACATGCCTAATAAGATGAAACTGAGATGAAAAATTATCCCATTTCATTGTATGAAAAGATCAATTTTAACATATTAAGTTTCATAAAAGGCAGTAGAAATAAATGTGTATTGGACATTAAACTGTCACTAACTTATTCTCAATCTTATTGTCATCTGATGTTTTGGAGTACAGTCAGACCTTTACACCCCTCAATTCTGGGTTGAAATCTTGAATTGTTTAGATTCAAAAGAAAGTGTGTTACTACATTGCAGCCTATCTCCTGATTTTTTAGAACATGCTGACCACTTATAGCAAACAGTTGGCTCTCAGTCTCTTCTTTTCCTTCAGGTTTCCAAAACACATAATTTTTACCTTATTTCTAGAAGATTATTCTGTTTTCATATATTACTAATATCTTACAGTTTCCTCTTTAATTGTCTGTGTTAGTCTGAATTTATATTTTGTAATGTTTATTTACTGTCACAGATTTTATAAGTAGCACATTTTTCTGCGGAAGATTTAAATAAAAATAGAGTAAAATAAAAAGCATTTAGACTCTGCAAATCCAGAGATGACCACAATGTTTGTGTTTGTCTCTCTCCCTTTTGGTGTGTGCACACACACCGCACCCACTCTACCATACACACGTGCATATGGGTAAAATTGGAACTGTATTGTAAAGTGACATTATAGTTATTCATATTTTCCTTTAACATCTCCTGCAAAGTGGGGAATATTTACTGTAAATTGTTCTTGTACATTAGAATCACCTGAGGGGCTATAAAAGAGTTTCTTAAAAAGTCTGCATTTCAGCTTCAGAAACTTTGATTTAATTGGTCCGTTTTTTTTTTTTTTAAGATTTTATTTATTTATCTTTAGAGGGGAAGGGAAGGAGAGAGGGAGACAAATATCAATGTATGGTTGCCTCTCGTGTGTCCCCTGCTGGGAAATGGCCTGCAACCCAGGTATGTGCCCTGACTGGGAATCGAACAGTGATCCTTTGGTTCACAGAATTGGTCTGGTTTTATGTACAGGTATTTCTAAAATATATATATTTCCCCAGCCATTTTTATTTCTCTACAAAATAAAGAATCAATGTCATAGGGAATTCTTATTTTCTCCAAATCTTTATATTGGGAAATGAGTCCATGGCTACACATAACAATAAATTCTTCTCAATCTCATTCCTGTACTTGATCTCTGGCAGTTGATCACATTCTTCAGTTGCAAATTGGATTGGATTATAGTTTTCAGTTCTTCACTTTGTTAATAATAAATCCATCATGCCCTTTTCTAGATGACTTTGGAAAACCTCTATTACTAAAGTAGGTGAAGTATATATCTAAATACATATCTCTCTAATCCTTTGATTTGTGTCTTGCTTTGACCAATAGAATGTTAGTGGATATGAAATGAGCAAGGGATTTAAGTATGTTTGGTTTATTATGCTTTTCCACATGCTTTGAGAAGAACATAGCAACTCAGTGAAGGTGCGGTCAGCAACCTGTACTACTTAGGTCACGTGGAAGACACTTGAAATCGATGTGCTTACCTATAGGTAAATGTGCAAAAAATCCCCACATTTTCTATAACCACTAATATTGTGTGTTCTGTTGTACAGCATCAGTGCAGAAAAAAACTGACTGGTTCACCCTTCTGATTCTTGTTTGTTTCTATAATGCTACCTTCTGCTTCTCTTACACTCTTGACAATTCCTACTTAAGATACTTTGCTGGTTTCTTTCCTCATCACATAATATAAACATTGTCCCAGAACTCCATTCTTGGTTCCTGTTAATTCTTTTTTTAAAAGATTTTATTTATTTTATTTTTAGACAGAGGGGAAGGGAGAGAGAAAGAGAGGGAGTGAAACATCAATGTGTGGTTGCCTCTTGTGCACCCTCTACTGGGGAGCTGGTCCACAACCCTGGACCTGACTGGGAATCAAACTAGTGACGCTTTGGTTCGCAGGCTAGCGCTCAATCCACTGAGTCACACCAGCCAGGGCTCAAGTATTGTCAATTCTTACTCAATAAATTCATCCTGACCGTCTTCTTTACTCCCATTATTTCACCTATATTGTGTCTTTATTAGCTTCAGACCATGAAGAGAAATTTTGTGAATTTTTTTTTTATCCTCACCTGAGTACATTTTTTCCACTGCTTTTAGAAAGAGGGAAAGGGAGAGATAGAAACATCAATGAGAGAGCAAAACATCGATCAGTTGCCTTCTTGTATGTGCCCCAAATGGGGACAGAACCCACAACCTGGGTATGTGCCCTGACTGAAAATCAAATCTATAACCTTTCAGGTCTATGTGACAGCACTCCAACCAACTGAGCCAGGGCCAAAATTTTGCAAATTTTATTTACAAAATGCAATCATGCCTTAAGTTCAGTCATATAGAAATTGAACTCATTACTTTGTTTCCCCAATATGCTACTTCCATGAATTAGCCATACTGATTAAAACTACCGCCTGCATCACAGGTGGCAAACACAAGGCCTGTGGGCCAAATCCAGCCCTCCACCTTGTTTTATCTGACCCGGTACCTTGTTTCCACCTGGCGGCAGCACTGAGCTCTCACTTAACGGTTAAGGAGTAGTTACATTTATACAGTCCCAGAATTACATTTGGCCCTTTGAAGGCAACCGTGAGGCTGATGTGGCCCCCAGTGAAAATGAATTTGAAACCTCTGACCTACATTGTAAATTTAACAAAAATGAAGAGAAAAGAAAAGAAGAGAAAAGAAGGAAAGGAAGACAGGTCAATCTAGGCTTCTATTTTTTTTTTTTTTTTTAATTCCCATAGCCACTTGATCACCTGACAAAGTTGAAGATATCTTTATGGCCCATTTCATGAATAGTTCCCTGGCTACTACTAATCTCCAGAAAATTTAATTGTTCTGAACTGTCTATTTACTTTAAAACTTGAATTTATATTTCTCACTTTTTTCTCTAACCTCATTTATGTCAGGGCCTATGTTGTCCTTGTGCTTGATTTTAGAGTCACTGATACAGTGCTGACCTGCAGTGGGAATCCAGTAAAGACGTGTTGAGTGAATTGTGTCACAAGGTATCAGAAGCTGAATTAATAATATGGGCATTTTAGAAATTGTCAGACCAAGGATAAATTATTTTGTGTTTATTTTTTAGTTTCCCTATCAATTGAGATTGTGCTGCATTATTTTTCTCCAGCAAAGAGTTGTTAAATGATTAACAAATAAAGTCATTTAAAACAAAAATGAAGTGCTGGAGAAATGATAATGAATTAGATTATGGAACTTGGCTCATTGTGTTATTAGTATTCTGTCTATTGAAATCACACTGCCAAATGATGACCTAATTATATCCCATTTGCCAGATGGCTAATTGTGGCAAGCAAAGATTAGCGGTTATTGTAAATATTGTCTTTTGATAGTAAAACATGTTCCAGAATTACTAATTTATTTTAAATGATAATTTTTACATGTATCTTTACAAACCTATTTCTGAGTTTCATAAAGTTATTATTAAAATATGGAGAGACAATACTGATTCAGAAAGACCTAGGCTGGCCCTGGCCAGCATGGCTCAGTTGGTTGAAGCATCATCTCATACACCCCAAGGTTGCTGGTTTAATTCCCAGTCAGGGCACATTCTTATGTTACAGGTTCAGTCTCTTATTGGGGCTTGTACAGGAGACAATTGATTGACATTTTTCAGATCAATGTCTGTCTATCTGTCTCTCCCTTTTCCTTCCCCTCTCTCTAAAATGTAGTAAGAATTAAAAAAGACAAAGAAAAAGAAAGGGTTAGGCTATAATAAAATAACCAGTGAAATGTAATTTTACATAATTTGGGTTTTCTTTACAATGTTGGGCCAAATTTTGATTCAAGGAGCAGGATAATATAACTGTCAACATAAGAAACATCCAAATCTGTAAGAATTTTTATGAGTATGTTTCAGCCAAACTGATGACTATTGTTGGGGAGCAAAACCTCAATGGATTGAGAAAATGCTCCAGAAAATAGCAATTGTGCACCTTATTTTATAAATTACAAATTGTAACCATGCAGAATGGGGGTCAGTCACTCATCACCCTAATACACGACCTCCACAAATACATGATTTATGTTGAAGGAAACAGGTTTTTATTAAGAAGGTTCCAATTTTGTGGGGACTGAGAGCACTCCTAGAACTTCTCTTGCTCCCCAATAGCCTACAAGCCAACACCATGCCCAAGCCAAGAAGTTCCCCATTTCCTTTTCTGTCTTTAAGCTGGTCATGTAAACAGATCTCCACCCTCTCTGAAATGTGCATTTGTAGGTTTCAGAGTCGCCAACTTCTTGCAGCAGCTCTTTCTTTCAGGATCCAGGGCGTGCTGCGTTCAGTCTCTGGGAAGCAGTCCAGGACTGTGTGCCGCGCTGCACTGGATCTCAGTGTCGCAGAGGCTGGAGCCCCGTGAGGCACGTGTCCCAGGGTGGGACCCAGCCTCCAGGAGTGGGCTTCCAACATGCAGGGCCTAATCCCCCAGTGGGCCCGGCATCTGCCTTGTCCTGTGAGCACTCACATCCATGTGGGGAGCAGGGCCAGAACCCGGATCATCCAGGCGCCAAAAGCTGAGAGAGAGCCTAGCAAGAGAGAGCCCCAAACCAAGTGTGAGAGAGTCCACAACCAAGCAAGCGGCCTCTCCGTACCTTTGCTTTTAAAAAAGTCCCCCCCCCCGCCCCAAATCCCACATGTGCAGGCAGCCTGTGGGAGTGTCCAGCTTTTGCTGGTGGATCAGTTTCCGTCATTTTTGTCACCTCCCGGTGTTTTTGACCCTCTTTCAGGGGCCATTTTTAGTAAGCGCAAAAGTGTCCCAGCCACGCACAGGCCGCACAAACCTCTGTTTGTGCAGGGTGGGGCCTCCAGCCCCCAGCAGCTCAGGCAGGTGCTCTCGAGCTCTCCCCCAAACCCCGCCCCCCACCACATCAGTAGTGGCTGGACTGCTGGTTCACACTGGGATAGCCACTCTGTCTTTGTTCAGGGTTTGCTCTGGGCAGCAGCCTCCTTCTGCAGTCCCTCCCAGCTGGGGAGGCATGGGCTGCTTCGTTGCTATTTTAATCTGCCACCCTGGGGTCCCTTGCTTTTCAGTGACCTCTGCTCTGACCTATGCCATTACACGATCGAAAGAGAAGGCATAAGGGGGTTACATAAAATCCATTGGTGATAGTTTAGGGAGGCTGGAGAAAGCAAAGTGGGAAAACCTCTGGGATGGCATAAAAAAGTAAACTGCTAGACACATACTTCTTTTACTTAAGAGGTCTGGGATAGTCAATAGTCTGTGGAAACAATAACAATGGGGAGATTCGTGGTCTTTGCTCCGGACTAGTGGTTGTGCCTGAGGGGTTTGGAAAAAGGGAAGTTGCCTTTGACATTCTAAATGTGTTTATAATAGATGTGAAAAGACAACAGACAGGCTCAGTTAAGGTAAAGATCAACTTTTGTCAGGGAAGATTCTAGCCTAGGACTTGACTACCCACCATAAAATGGCTTTTAGTGAAAAGGTTTTAATTTCAGACCCTACTATGTGGTTACTCTAGGTCTCCAATTTTGTAAGGTCACAACACAAGTCTCCCCTGAGCCTGTCAGGTTTAGTATGTGTCCCTTTCCGTCCGCACAACCCATCAGCCATCTTCCAACTTTTGTCTGCTGTATTCTTCTGTCCCCTAACAAAGCCTCAGGCTCTGAGATGGAGCCAGTGGGTGTCCAGATCTCAATGCACACTTCTATCAGCCTTGTGAAACTGGAATTCATAGTATGGAATTTAGGTACCATTTCATCATTCTGAAGGGTGGGGTTTTTCCACGTTCTTCAGAATCCAAGACAGCTCTTTACCTTACCAAATGCAGCGCCTCACTGAGACATAAAGGTCAAATAATTGGTTACCTCCCAGCTCCACTCAGTTTGGTGTCATTCAAAACAAAAACAATGCAAAATCATCAAGTAAGTTTATGACAGTCTAACACAATTTTGATATTTCTTGTCATAACTAATATATGCCTATTATAAAATAGAGAATCTTTCCAAAAGTGATTTTGGTGCTCAGCTTTGCTCATTCCCTTAGATTCCTGGTCTGTGTATTGGGCAATACAGATGTAATTCAGAGGTTCACTGATTTGCCCTTATCCGTTTACTTCATTCTTTTGTCTGCTATTGATTGTAACTCTGCCACTCCTGAGTCAAATATAAAAATAACAGTAGACCTGAGACTTTAAAATATGGACAAGTAAATATCTGACAATATTTACTTTAAACTGCTGCTACAAGGAAAGTTAAAAACAAACAATGCAATTTTAAAAATCCTTAAAGTTAACATATATTCACTGAATCCATATGGTATGCAATGTACTAGGCTTGATATAATTTTAGTTTCTGAAAATTTTGACTATACTTCATGTTATTTATTTGTTGGTCTCAGGCAAATGCATTGACAATCAAGTCACAGTTCACTAATACTAATGCCCCATAACATTCATTTCTGATCTGTATTACAGTTCAATAACTTTAAAAAAATAAAGTGTTTACTAAATTGCTCTCATTAAGGTCCAACATCGATCTCCTCTGCACCGTGTCACCGTGTTTGCTCCGAGTCACCTTAATTGTAAAATGAATTGCTTAGTCACACGTCTAATAATGAGTAGAATTGGCCTTCATAACCACTTCTCTGTTGTTATCAATCAGCTATTTACATAGTCACAGGGGAAAACACATCATTGTTCTCCATGAGACGGAGTAACGAACATCAAATTT
This sequence comes from Glossophaga mutica, assembly GCA_039655065.1. Classification (NCBI taxonomy): domain Eukaryota; kingdom Metazoa; phylum Chordata; class Mammalia; order Chiroptera; family Phyllostomidae; genus Glossophaga; species Glossophaga mutica. The sequence continues at coordinate 54,083,025 of CM077307.1, read as the reverse complement.
AATTGCTCTACGAGGCACTGGAGTCATAATCTTTACACGACACTTAATGTTTCCATTACTTATCAATTCACTTATAATTATGCTACAGTCACAAAAGTTAAGCAGCCTGCAACAGTAGATCTTTCACTGCTGTTTATGCAGAGATAAACAAATAGATACAAAATGTGTTAGAGTGAATATATTAAAACAAATGATTATATAGAATGTCAGTTATTCCAGTTTATCTTTACTAATGTTGCTGAAACAGATTGTGTCAGATGTGCTTACCTTTATGGGTAAAAGCTTTATATCCTTTTATTGACTTTAACTTTGTAAAATAGCTATTCTTGAGACTTTTCTAGAGTCTGTTGTTGCTTGTTGTTCCCCAGTAACTCCTTTTTTCTAAAGAACATATACTGAGAGGAATGAGATGACTACAATATAAAATATCATTTATGCATTCATTCATTTCTTACATTAAAAACTATATTGTCTCGGAATATAAAGATGATTAAGAGAAAAAGTTATGCCATCCCAATGCCTCAGGTCTTACAGAGATGGACAACTAAACCCTGAATTATAGTTTACACAATACTTCTGAAATATCTCTAATAAAGAGAGAATGGGAACCTGGGAAGGTAGCCTGAATGCTTTAGCATTCAGATCAATACCATTTTTTTTATTTTATAAAGTATGCATAGTTTGCATTCTATTCTAGTAGTTTTCAGACTCCTTTTACACACTAACCCCTTTTTTCAAAAGAATGCTGAAACCAAAGTTGATAGGTAAAACATATAAAATGCATGAGAATACGTACCCACCACCAGAGTACACGGTTGCAGACCATGGCTTTCGAGAACCATCCTAATTCTACTCCACTTGTGGCTGTGATGCCTAAAACATTTTACATTGTTTAGGTGAATTGCTTAACTTTATTTTTTAAATATCTGCCCAAATACTTCTATAATTTGGGACACATTTATTTTATGTCTTTGTTTACTCATGCACTATAATGAAACATACCCACAGATATGTACCGTGATTCAGAAGCACTGTGGTTTTAGTGTAAGGATACAGTATTTTAAGAACAGGATGCTAAGTCAAAGAAAAAAATATTGAAATCAGAGTAGAAAGGGCATATCAAGAAGGTTCCCAGAATTGTTTAAAAATAAACACAGTTATTGAGGACTTTGGGTCCTATAATATATTAGTGACTGACAGAACAAACATGGATCCTGCTCTCCTGAGGTTTCAAATCTATTTGGGAAAAGAAGATGATGGATGGCTAGGAATTTTCCCAAATTAATGACAGACTCAAGTCATTTACTCAAAAAGTGCTGTAAACTTCAAGAATGAATAATAAAATTAAATTCTATTTGGTAAATTATAGTAAACCTGTTGAAAACAAAAACAAAGGGAACATTTTAAAACAGCTAGAGAAAAAAAGGACATATTTTCATAGAAGCAACAATTAGACTAAGAGCTGATTTAGCAATTGGAATATGGAAAGAAGAAAACAAAGATATATCAATTATAAAATTCTGAAGGATAATGGTTTCTGACTAAAACTTTTAAACTAAATAGAAATATCTTTTAAGAATAAAGATGAAAAAAGAAAGACATTTACAGGAAAACAAAAGCTAAGAAAATTTATTGCTAGCAAACTCACATTTAAGAAAAATAATAGAGAATATGCTTCAGACAGGTAATCAGACCAGATATGTATGAGTCAGCTTGGGTGAACATCATAAAATATGACAGGCAAGATGACTTAAAGAACAGAAATTTATTTTTCAGTTCCACAGCATAGGAAGTGTAAAGTCAAAGTGCTGGTCAGTTATGTATTTCCTGCTGAGAGCTTTCTCCTGCTCGTAGAGGCTGTCTGCAGGCTGTGTGCTCACAGGGTCTTTCCTCAGTGTGTGCGTGTGTACGGAGAGCAAGCTCTCTCGAGTCTCTTCTGATAAGGACATAAATCCTGCCACGAGGACTCCACGTTCAGGACCTCATCTAAATTAAATTACCTCAGAAAGGCCCTTAACTCCCAACACCAACGCATTGGGTATTAACACTTTGACATAGGGCTTTTTTCTGCGGGTGAGGACAGGCACAAACATTCAGTCTCTAATAAGATGGAAGATCAGAAATGTAGGCAAAAATGAAAAACTATGAAAATTTAAAATATCTAGGTATTGACTTTATAAAACACTCTTAATCATGGCTTGAGTGTTTTAAAATTTATATAGAATTAAAATACATGCTATCAAAGGCATAAAAGTCAGGTAAGAAATAAGTAGAACTGAATTGTTCAAAGACATTTGTATTGTCTGGAAAAATGTAAACATGCAAATTAATATTAGCTTTTGATAAATTAAAAATGTATGTTCTGCTGCCCTAGCTGGTGGCTCAGTTGGCTGGAGTGTAGCCCCATAAACTGGAAAGTCATGGGTTTGATTCCTGGTCAAGGCACATGCCTAGGTTGCAGGTTCAGTCCCTAATTGGGGTATGTGAAAGAGGCAACCAATTGATAAATTGATATTTCTCTCTCACATCAATATTTCTCTTCCACTCCCTCTCTTTCTATCTCCCTCTTTTCTCTCTCTAAGAGCAAGAAGTGAGGGAAGGGAAGGGAAGGGAAGGGAAGGGAAGGGAAGGGAAGGGAAGGGAAGGGGGGGAGGGAGGGGAGGGGAGGGGGGAGGGGAGGGGGGAGGGGAGGGGGAGGGAGAGAAAGAAAGAAAGAAAGAAAGAAAGAAAGAAAGAAAGAAAGAAAGAAAGAAAGAAAGAAAGAGCAGGCTCAACAAATTCCAGAGCTCTTTCTAACAGACTCATAACAAGGACAAACACTGGTGAGGCTAATGAAGGACACTGCAGATCCTAATGTTGTTAAACTGATAAAAAATTGAAAAGCTTGTGATATTTAAAAGTTTAGATAAAATTTAAAAATTCTTGCAAAAAGACAACTTATGACAATTGACATAGTAGAAAATAGAAAATATAAGAAGTTGAATTTATAATTAAAACATTAAAAATTGATCACAAAGAAAACTCAAGGCCCAGATTGTTTTACTATTAAATAAATCTAAAAACTTTCAAAAAATAGAAATAAAGAAAAAGATTTCCAGTTATTTTATAAGGCCAGAATAACTGGAGTACTGAAAATTAATGACAATACAACAGAAAAATCAACATTTCTAATAATCATAGATTTCAAAACATTCTAAACAAGTTAGCAGCAAACCAAACATGGTGGTCTGCAAACAGGATAGTGTATCACAGCTAAACAAAGGATGGAGATCAACTTAACGTTTGAATATAAATCAATGTAGCACTTAAAATTTGTGAAATAATGAATAAAATTAAACAATTAGCTATTTAATTGAAGAACATATTCAATAAAATTTAGTATTTTACTGCAATTCTAATACAAGGTGTTGAAGGAAACTCCGTTAATTAGATAAAGGGTATCACTAAAACCCTAAAACATTAACCTTATTTTTAATTGTTTAAACCTTTTCCTTTGAGATTGGAATGAAATGTTGATTTTCATGATTTTCTTATTTATGCAACATGGTATTGAATGCCCTAGACATAGCAATAAGTCATGGAAATAAATATAGAAAGAAGTTAATGTGAAAGGAAACACAAATTTGTCTTTATTCATAGGCAATATTATTGTGTATGTAAAAAACCCAAAAAGATTCTGCAGACATCTATTAAAATTAATGGTGAAGTTAAGGATCCTGGATATGAATAAATACAAAAAATTAACTGTATTTTTATATTCTAGGAACTAATTAATAGAAAATGAAACTTTGAAATGGATACAAGACAAAACAAAGAAACGAAACAAAACAGACTCATAGAAACAACATTCAAAGGATGGCGAGTTAAAGATGAGATATATTCAATAATATTGTGATGAGTTTACACAGTGACAGATGATTATTGGAATTAGTGGGGTGATCACATTGTAAGGTATAAAATGTTAAATCACTATGTTGTTCACATAAAACTAGTATAGCCAAGACAAGATTGTATGCCAACTTTACTTCTATAAAAATAAACTTAAAAATATTTAAAAAATAAAAAACAATGGATACAATTTACAAATGCATAAAAAGACATTTAGGAATAAGTCTAACAACGATGTTTAAGTCCTCTATATTGAATATCACAACATGTTAGTTAAATAAAAAAGAGCTAAAGAAATAGAGAAATGTACTGTATACATGGATTAGAAAACTCAATATTTTCAAGATGTCAATTCTCTTCAATTTGGTCAATAGATTTAATGAAATTTCAATGAAGTGTTTTGTTTTGTTTTGTTTTGTTTTTGTAGAAAGTGAAAATCTGATTCAAAATTGATATTGAAATGCAAATAGACAACTAACATGAAGGCAATTCTGGGTAAAATGTTAAAGGTGAATAACTACATTGTCAGCTAAGACACAAAGAATCATTAATATGTGATTCCATTTCTATAATGCTCAAAAACAGGAACAATTTATGTTTTCTGTTTATGGATGCATGCTAAGTTAATGAAACTCTTTACAGTTTTCATTATACAAGTCATAGCAGCACTTTCTTTGGAGATAAGAGTATATCCTTGGATAGGGGCATGATTTTCTTTTATAAGCAAAATTTTACTCCTTGACATATGTGGCAGATACGTGAGTGATATAGCTCTGCAATAAGTCAATAAGTTGTCCATTTTTACTTTGTGTGCCTTTCTGTTTTGTTTTATATTTCATGATAAAAAACATTTCAGAAAATTATACTCAGACTAAAGCACATAAACAAGGTCTGTCCATAAAGTATCCAGCCACATAATATGAAAAATAGAGACATTTATTGAAGAAGATACAAGATACAAGAAACATTGTGCATAGGACAATGATTCCTCATCCCCCATCAAAGTAGGTACCTTGGGACCTCACACATCATCAGCAACTGCAGCACAATGTTCTTTCTGCTCTGGTAGTAGAAGCCATGGAATGAATTTTGTCATGACACATTTCATGCTAAGATCCTGTGTGAAAATCTCGGACACAATTGTTTTGGGAAGCCCCAGATCAGCGTCTACTTCCTGCACCATCAGTCATCAATTTTGTTGATTGCAGCCCACACAAATTGAATATTCTCAGGTGTTCTGCTTGTTGCAGGCCTTTCTGAACACGAATCATTCTCAATTGATTCTTGGACATCTTTGAAGCATTTTTGCTACACTTTTATTTGCACAACACTCATTGCATTGTCCCTGACAGCCTTCTGAATCCTCAGAATAGTTTCCAGAGAGGAATGTTCAATCCTAATGTAAAATTTGATGTACGTTCATTACTCTACTGGCTCAGTTATTTTGAATATGACAGCCACACAGTACACATGCTCACTCAACAGCATCTACTCATCCCACTGACTAGTACAGTGAAGTCATCATTGTTCACGCATGAGCATTTCAGTCCACTCTCCTTGGCTGCCAGGTTGCATCAATGTCATGAAAACTGTTCTCGTTATATTAACAATGGCTTGGCTTTTTCTGGACAGATTTTGTAAATACAACTTGAGAGTATATTTTGGAACAAATGTGGTTTGGAAGTAACACCAGACTGTAACAGAATTAAGCAACTAGGGGAAGTAAAGCTTCAGCTGAGCTTTGATAATACATTACAAAATAAATAATCCATTGGAGAATTGAGACAATGGAAAGAACATTCCAGACGGAGGAAGAGGCTACATAAAGGCCCAGTAATGGGAGAGAGCATGGATATGTAAGGAATTGAATAAACCCTAGTATGCCTGGAGCATGAAGAAATTTCAGATTGGCTTCTGTCTCCTAGCAATATATTTTGAATTCCCTCCATAAAAAAATGTTATGCAAGTGAGTTTTGAATAGGTAACTGGGCGATAGAGAGGTTTATATGTCAAGTGACTCTTACAAGCAATATATAGCTATTAGAAAGTTTAGAGTTTGTTTTTTGGAGATGACACAACAGATTTGCATTTGAGAAAGTTAACTCCGGTTGCAGTGTACAAAATGGACCAAAAGGCCATAGAGCATACTGTAGGGGTGCAGATAGTAGGCTATTGAAAAAGGCAAGGTGAGCATTGCCAGGACATCGGCCCACATGGTCGTGAAGGTGATGAGAAGTGGATAGATATATGGGAGTTCTAAATTTGAGATGAATAGTCTGTTGAAACTTGAGTTTGGGAGACAAAATAATTTCCTATATAATATTAACCACCAAAATTTCCTTCAGAGATCAAAGCTTCAGTAAAGGAAACAGTAACAATTCTGTTAATAGCCAGTTGCAATACTATCATTAAGAGAATCCAGTATTATATGCACATATTTCTTCTGCTGGGTTCTCAGTAGAAGGTTCTACTTCTTACACTATATCAAGCAAACCTTCTTCTTATTGGTAGATGTGGTGTGATCCTTGTTTTCCTGGTAAGATTATACAAAAAGAGACTTTTTTAGCTGTATTATTTACAACAGCTGAAAATGCATATAACATTATGCAGTATACTTGCTTGACTCTTGCCTTGCCTTGCCTCCTTTCTCATTTCCTCCCTAAGTCACCAACATCAAGCTTCCCACTGCTGAATACCAGAAGTTCTGCTTAATCAACTGCCTTTTTTATTGCACAATGAACAACCCTACCTACTCTTTAACTAGTGAAATTGCTACCATAAAACAGTCAGTTAGAGTATGGATTGCTGGGGAATCTTTCCAATTGGCCAAGATGGCATCAGGGGTAGGTTCTTTCACTGAGTGTGCAAAAGACTAGCAAGATAATTGAATAGGAAAAACAGCCCTCCCCCTTCCAGTATCACATTGAGAGTGGGACCAGAGGAAGGCAAGCACATGCCTTATAGAAGTGAAAATGGCCAGGGAGAGGTGCTAGACAAAAAGGCCTGTCAATCTAGCCTGGGGAAAGAAGAGATTGGTTGGGAGACAGACCACCTGAAGCATGGGAAAGTTTGTGAAGTTGATTGATCATTTTGAGAAAGCACCTGGTCTGTCCCACACCCAAGCTGATATAATCCCAGTGGAGCAAAGAAGCTCTCTCTTGCTGTAATCTACAGTCACACGGTATACTCACCCATGCTCTTCAAGGCCACGTGACCCATGGCCTCTAGCCGGGAGCCTTTCTCTTATTTTTGCGCATCTGGTGATGCACTCGCTTGTGAGTTCATGCGCTTTCTCACCTGGGAGCACGTGACCAAGTGGCCCTAGCAGCCACATGGCCCATGGCCATGCGGGCTCTACGTACAGACTCTAGGAGGAAGCTTAAAATGAACAGCCGTACAGACTCTAGGAGGAAGCTTAAAATGAACAGCTGCTGGGAACAAGCTAAGCTACCTGGATGTGACTAAGGCAACTTAGCAGCTGCCCGCATGCTTCAAAGGACTATACTTTAAAATGGAGCAGGAGCTCTGGACTTTGGTTTTTGTCTTGGCCTTGATGAGAGAGAGCAAGGTTGGACTTTTTCCGTGGCAGAAAGAGGAGATAGTGTTTGAGCGGGGAGTCAGCCATTCTCTGGGGTCATGCAGCACTTGAAGGAAACCTCTTTCCTTTTGCACCAGCATCAGCCTCACAAGTTTGGCTTTTGTGCAACAGGCAGCTGAAGCCACATATTTGTTCAGTTACAAAATTTCATTTGAAAAGTCATTATCTGTTGGCTCAGCAGTTGTCTGGGAATCATTTTTTTTTTTTTTTTTTTCATTCTACACTTAGTGACATAGTTCCTCTATTCAGTAGAACTGGGGTGGTTCATCCCTCCTGACTTAGTTTTTCCTTCTTTTATCATTTACATTGTACTTAATCAATACCTACGAAAGTATTTTAAAATCTGAGATTTATATTATGCTGTGAAAGTGCTCCCTAATCATAATACTTGATTACTGTAAATCCTCACTATCTGGGGCAGCACTCCATCCTGCGGCAGGAGGAGAAAGTGATGCAGGGCCATTTCAATGGACTCATCAGATCAGTGAAATCAAGTCACTAAGGTTTCATTAGAACTTGACTCTTAATTGCAGACATTTTATCACAGCTTTGTCCTGATCATTTGCATAAAAAGGCTTTTGTTTGTTGCCTCATAGTAAAAGGAATAATAAGATAAAAGTTGTAAATTTTTACTTTTAATAAGATAAAAGTTGTAAATTAAAGTAATCTACCCCTGCAAATATACTCCTTAAGTGGGAACAAAGTCTTGCTGGTGTGATACCCACACCTTATACCCTTTTTTTTGGACTGAAGTTAGCTGTTTGTTGGTAAAATGTACATTAAGGTATAAAGGCTTTAAGGTATTTATTGAACTTTAACATTTCCTTTTAAGTTATTGCCTAACCACTATTCACTATATGAACACATAAGAAAAAGTTAAATAATTCATAAGTAATGGTTTGAAAGATGCATTGTTCAAAAGAGCAGAACTACTCTTTTCATTTCATGGACAAGATATCTGAAGTTTATTCCTTAAGGAAAATAAAATAACAGGAAATATAGTGGGTTACCGAATACTTTTATTCTAAGTTCTATGATTGTTCTCTCTAGAGCTAGTTAAAGGTTATTTTTACAACTTCGACAGCTTTGTTCTATTTACTTAACCATTCTCTCTGGACAATCATTTTTCTGGTCAAATTGAAAAATGTCCTCTTCACTTTTTATTTCTCCTAATATAGCTAGTTCATATTGACTTTTGGATTTCCCCCTCCCCTTTTCCTCTATATTCAAGTTGTCATAAATGGATTTTGAGAGATATTTGGCTGCTTTGGTTGACTGTACACAATATGCCTGATCAAGGCAAAGACTCCCTTCTAGTGGAGTTTAGCTCATTCTTTTCTTTCCAACACTGCAGCTTATCACAGAAATGCATGTCAATAAATTGTCCATTAGCAGCTGCACAAGTCTATATGGCCTGCTGTGATCTGGGCAATTCTTCCCACAGGATAGTGCAAAACTTACAGTGCTTTAAGAAGATGATTCAAATCTATATTTCACTTCAAGATCGTTTACTGTTGCATATTTACTAATCTATATTTCTTTAGCAAAAGTACTCTTTTAAAGCTGAATAATACATGTGAATTTGTTTAAACTCTATTTGTTTAGACTTCGACATTGTTCCATATTTTAATGCTGAGTATAACATCAAATTTTCAGTGTACTTACAATGCTGTAATACTACAACCTCATTCACTTTGTGGTGTTGTTTTGATTACAGAATGATGGTGGATGGTAGCTTGTGGGTAACCATTTCCATCTTGTGGATTTTAAATATCATTCACTTAAAATTTAAAATCCAATCATTCATATAAAATGGCAAATGTGGTTTCATATTTTATTTGAACTATTCTTTGTGTGGGAAAATGGTTACACTGATAAGTTTTTTGTTTGTTTGTTTGTTTGTTTGACTATAAGAGACCTAAATTTTAAAGTACGAAAGTTCATGTCAAGTGTATAACTCTCTCACTTCCATGTTTGTGCTTCTTGATTTAAAAGCTGCCTACTCAGGCTTATAAATGTAGCTGGAAAAATCACATAATTTATAAACAAGAATATACAATGTGTTGGATTGAGTTACATGAAATGCTATAAAAACTTTAGATTTTCCCAAACATCTTTTTTCTTAAAATTTGGCCTTAAACCTAAACAAAGCTTGGGGCTATTAGGTTCACATTTTAGTTAAAAAGAGTAAGGGTATAAAAAATGAAAAGTCATTATTATTACAATTATAGTAACTGTGATTTAAACCATTTGTTTTCCAATAAGAATAATACTGAATATTTTGATTATCAAAACTTCAATTCAAAAGTTAGTCCCTTGGACTTCTGTTTCAGTGGGGTAAACACAATCCTCAATAATCATTTTGTTCATTTATCTTAAACCTCTTTGCTCATTCAACATTTGAACACAAACAGCAAGAACAATGAGTTCTTTTCCTTTCTAGCCACTGGGGTGAAAGTAATGTGGGGTTTAAAGGAGAAATTATTTTAGCTGGGTAGGGACAAGACATGCTCTTTCTTCCAAGATGAATTTTATCCAGGGAGTGAGATTTGTGCCTCTGTGCTCCAATTTCACTTACTGGAGTCAGTGACCGCCTCCTGCTCTCAGCAGTTCTTCCTTTTTTTTTTTTTTTTTTTTGCCTTCTTTAAATGGAAGGTTCATGGAAAAAAAGACAGTATATATGGATGATTTATTATGGCCTGGAAAAGGTCACTTTGGGAATAAATTACTAATTTTTTTATTCCAAAGCATGCACCATTTAAGCAGTTTCAAGTAACATTCAGATAGCCACTATGAATCTGATTTTGGCAGCCTTTTAAAAAAGTACTTATTTTAAAAAGGACATGCTTTCATTTCTATTTATTTGAATATAAAGTTTTGGTATTCAAGAAACCTGATTTTGTTTCTAGTTTTAAATTCTGTTTTTCTTCTTTCAGTTTGCCAACACTCTTTTTTTAATTTTCCTGACTAATCGGACTTGAACTTTTTACAAGCAAGGCACGTGCCTCTGCCAACAGCACTGGTTTTATTTTGTTTCCCCTATTTGGTTCTGCTGGAGGCTTCTAGACCCAGTCATGGTCATTTGCAGAATTTTTCTGATAGTCTGGTCTCCATTCTCCTTGGAGAGGGTGTGCCAATTTAAATAAATTTAAATACTCTTGTTTCTTGCTGTCCCCATTTGAGAGAATATTACTTTTATGAATAACTTACAGAGAAGTACAGTTACCTCCCAATGCACAGTTATCATTTTCACAGCTGGTATAATTATACTTTCTCCTTCAAACTGACTAGAATTATCCCCTTTATTAACTATCCTTTTACATACTTTTTATTGCATTGATATAGTAACCATCATACAAATTAAATTTATCGTGACACTCCTTGTTTTAAATATTATTTTGACTAAACATGAATAATGTGAATTACACAAAGTACAAACACAGAACTAGTAAGATAATTTTAAGGGAAAATGTGAATGGTATATAGTAATTCAATACTTTCTTTGCCTTTGTATTTCAAAGGATCTATGTGTGAACTCAATGTCAGAAAGAAGTTTTGTGATCTAAAATAGTACCTTCCACAGTGTATTAAAAGTGCTTTGAGCCCTGTATATCAAGCAGTTGTTTAAATGGTTTGTCTTACAGACCTAAACCTCAGAACCAGGGATGGTAGAGCTCATCTCTTATTAGACCCGCCTCACTGTTACTTTTTTGATTGTTGATAACAAATCATTTTTTAGTACTGGCTTTTTGATGCTTGCAAAAGTCTGACCTAATAAGAGAAAAAGTGTCCAATGTATCCCAGATAATGTCTTTTTTTCCAATTTTTATTTTAATTGTTGATCTTGTACAGTTTTCTGTCTTTTATTCTCACCCGAACCCGCCACCCCAGCCCTCCCCACCTCCCTCCCATTTCCACCCCCCATAGTTTTTGTCCATGTGTCCTTTATACTTACTTGTTCCTGTAGATCCTTCCCCTTTTCCCCTGAAATTCCCTCCCTACTCCCCTCTGGTGACTTTCAGCCTGTTCTCAATTTCAATGTCTTTGGTTATAGTATGCTTCTTTGTTTGTTTTGTTGATTAGATTCCTGTTAAAGGTGAGATCATATAGTATTTGTCTTTCACTGCCTGGCTTATTTTGCTTAGCATGATGCTCTCAAGTTCCATCCATGCTGTTGCAAAGGGTAGGAGCTCCTTCTTTCTTTCTGCTGCATAGAATTCCATTGTGTAAATGTACCATAGTTTTTTGATCCATTCATTTACTGATGGGCATTTAGGTTGCTTCCAACACTTGGCTATTGTAAATTGTGCTGCTATAAACATAGGGGTGCATTTGGTTTCAGGTGACTGAAGACACATTGAACACAATTCCCTTGCATGTCAAATAACAATTTGGGCTACTGTGCTCTAATGCATTGTAGCACAGACCCTTTAACCAGTCCTAAAACTGCAGACAAGATGGTCTTGTGCCCCTGCCTCAAGTAAAAGTAGAATCTCTGTGAAAGTGAATTTGATTCACTTCTCAGCAGCATCGTGGCCTGTAGTCCTTGTTAACACTTCTTCCTAAGCTGCCTGGGGGCACTCATGCAGGAAGTGCACACTTCTACCTTCAGCCAGCGAGTTTGTGAATGTGAAACAGCTGCCCTCTGTACATGTAGATGAAATAAACCAGGACACAATACTTATTGTTGATGAACTCTCTTGTTTAGGGGCCTTGCGTTTCCTGTGCTGATAATTCTTGCAGAGCGTGAAGCCAGGCATACTTTAGAGGCAAATGATTTCTGAAGGTTAATTCTTTGGAGGAGGGCTTATTCCACAGTGGTTTTTGTTTTGTTTTGTTTTGTTTTGTTTTTGTTTTTGTTTTTTTTGTGCGAGGTCACCCACCATCCTTTGAATTCTGTGTGTGTGTTAATTGCAGCAATTGAATTATTTTATTTAAATTGCCAATGAAATTGTAGCAGTTATAACAGCATGAACTCTTTCTGTTTGCTTTTTTCCTCTGCTGCATATGCCACTTTGGACTCTACCAGGTTAACTTTATTGTGCTGTAATTTACTTCTCAACTTTTATGTCTGCAGGTTTTGCAGAGGATTGGTATCAGTCACATGGAATTAATTTTTGTTTTGCACATTACTCAGATGGTGCTACATAAAGCCATAGGTATCTTCAAATAACATAGACAGTTTTCTTTCAGTGATCATGTGTTATAACTCCAATGTTTCATCTTTCCAGTGTTAATGACTAACATGAGACAAGTGGTAAATCCATAATTGTAAGTTTAAATCTTTATCATAGGGAGTTACTCTTGCTCTAAGTGATGGGTAAAAATATAGAGCATTTTTGGACTTGTCATTCATGATGATAAAATATTACAGACAATTCTGACCTATAGGCTTTCTCCTAATAGTACATTTACAAATAGAAACCAAACAACTACATCCCTCCTTCACCCTTCCCACACACATTAAAATCCATATGCTTGAACCGTATGCTTGAGAGCAAACTTTCTGGTCCTACAGCTGTGTGTATCTGTTTGAGGAAAGAGGAGGTTACAAAAGTCCTGTTTCAGAGTTGTTCTCACTACTTAAAGAAGTCATTTTTTTTTTCCTGAAGTGTAAAAGTTAAGTTCTCTTTCTGGTGCAATGAACAAAAGTTGGTGGTTAACAGAAGATCCCACATGCGTTCCCTATAATAGCTTATTCTTTATCTAGCAAATCAAAATCTAAATTTCCTAATAAGTTGCAGGAAGACTATAAATACATGGTCAAACACACACACCATGAATATTCTTAAGAGATGCATGGTGGTTTATAATGCCACTTGCCTTGGTTCACCCACGTATCCTTCACAGAATCTTAAATCTTCTCCCAGATTCTTCCTCACAATTTTATTTTTTAATTAAGTTTATTTTGCTAACATTGGTTAATACTATCATATATGTTTCAAGTGTACATTTCCATGGCACTAGATCTGTATATTGCACAGTGTGCCCACCACCTGAAGTCAAATCATCTTTTATCACCATGTATTGTATTAGGCCCCTTCCAACTTCCGTTCTCCATCTCTACCTTCTTCTTTCTGGAAACCACCACATTGCTGTCTGTGTTCATGAGTTTCAGTTTTGTATCCCATGTATGAGTGAAATCTATGGTTCCGAGCTTTTAGAAAAGGTGAAATACAGCCATTTGCAACAACATGAATGGACCTTGAGAATATTGTGCTAAGTGAAATAAGACAATCTTATTTTATATATAATACTTTTTGATAAAGTATATTCTTAGAAAATATGTTGTAGTTTTAAGGTTAAGAACATTTTAAGAATATTCAGAGCATTGGACATTTAAACCTAATAGACCAAGAACTTTTTCTTAGACTGTGACCTTTCAAATACTACCTGAAACTGTTAATGTGTTTAACTCACAAACATGCAAATACAAAGTAAACTGTTGGGCAAAGTCAGTCTCCCACCCCTCCCAAACATATTGGTTCCTCTCTTATAATCCATTTAATTATACAGATTGTTGAGAAGCATTCAGCTATTCTGGATGTGAAATGTTAGTCAAATCTTGTTTTGTAAGGAGATACATATTCAATTTTTATGACAGTTTTCCTAACGCCAGGACTATTATCACTGAGTTTTCTACCAAACTTTATATAGCAACAGCTCACAGGCACAGCTCCGAGGACCCAATCTGTAAAATGTGTCTGTCACTAATCACAGTGTGACACTCTAAAAATTAGTTTACTATGAAAATGAATCTCAGGAGGCTGACCAGAGAGTGATTCATGGTGGCAAAATGAAATGCCACATCATTTCAGAGATTGTAATTCACTTTTTTTTTAATAGTGCCAACTAGCTATAGCAGGTGAAGTCAGATGGTACATAGTTATATCCTTGATCTAGTTGATTGCAGTTAGAGGAGAAGAGTCACACAGTTTCTCCTAGACCAGACATGTAATTCATTTTGAGGAGGACTACTTGTGAACATGGAAGTCTAGAACTAGTTTTTCTAAAAGGAAAGTCTTTCTGGACGCAAGACTCTGAGCCACAGAAGTGGCTACCTTCGTTGCTGTTAGTGACTTTTGTTTACAGCTATGATTATATGTTTTGTAACTAGGGAAAACCTAGTCACAGGCCCAATCATGAAATAGAAATAAAATGGACCCATGTGAGATTCTCTTGTTGCTACAAATCTCCAAGTAATTAAGGAAGGTAATTAAGTATGCTGTGGCCATTTATTAAATATAGCTCTCACTATATTTGATCTAGTGTAAGCAAACACGGGAGATCAGCAGAGATATCGCTTCCCCCAAAATTCTAATAAAGAAAAACAGTTTATGACTTTCTGCTTATTTTAGCTGAGTCATCCCAATGATATTCTCATTCTCTTCTTTTGAATTTTCTCCCTGTTGAAAATTTTGCTTTCCTTTGAATGATAGGTTCTAGTACACTCTAGAATGAATAACTTTTCACAGTACACATAGTTAGACTGTTAAATCTGAGATGCTCTACTTTCTTACTTCAGTATGGGTAAATATCATTCCTTGATATCTACTCTAAATGCCTGAAGGTGTTGTGATTCATTTCACCACTTTATTACACACTGCATGTGTAATCGTTTACATGTGAAACTTAAAACAGGGACGGACCCAGAGGATGCTCACCAATGATCCAAGCCTCTGGATTTCTTCTGGGTACGCTTACAGTCGATGCTTTACAATCCAAACAACATTATCATTTATCTGGTTGAAACATAAAACCAGAAAATAATAATAAAACTAATTAGTACTAGTAGTACAGGAACACTTAGATGTATAGCTGGAAGAATAAAAGGTGTAAAGAAACAGTTTTCTTTTGTGTAAGTATTTATATGATAATACATAACAGTATCTAATAACTATATATCAGTAGGTAAATTCCGTGGACTGTTTGAAGAAGAAGGGGAAAATGATGGCATTTTTCTTTTAGAAAAATCCTCTGGCAGAAGAGTTCTGTTTTTTCAGCTATGTAGAAGTACTATTTTCACTTGAAAAATCAGTCAACCAAAGGCAAATCCTTAAGTAATAGGTTTTGAAGTTAGGCAGAACTGGGTTTAAATCCATCTTCAGTTGCTTACTATTTTTGTGACCCTGTAAACATTTTTTTTCTTTTTTTGAGCTCACTCTTTTTGTGTAAAGAGGAGAAGAGCAGGGCTCTTGGGATTGCGAAGCAGGTTCAGGGCATAAATCACTGTGCACAGTGCCCCACATCGCTGGGGCTCAAGCAGCTTCCGTACTGACTAGACGCCTCTCAGTGACACCGAGGAGGAGGATGCTATCTCATGTATTTCATTGCTTTGTACACTTAATGCCACATTATGTCAGTTTTTTTTATTTGCATTGTGATATTCTGTTTATTTCTTAATTTACTTAACACATGTGGGCTGTAGGAGCTCAGACTATGTATGGAATTTTGCAACTTTCAACTAAACAGAAGATAGTAATTTTCAATAGCACCATTTTGGAAATAAACAGTGAAAAAGAAAGAAAGAAAAGTAGCATGAATTATTCTATAACACCATATTTTAATTTTAAGCTTATCTCAACATATTCTAAAGTTTATTCATATGAATTTAATATATTAAACAATAAAGTGTCAATGTTTGTTTTCAAAATTGTATATATTATGGGTATTTTAATAAATAGATACTTTTTAATGTTTAATGAAAAGGATTTACACTCCATAATCTACTAAATTTTGTAACATAATACATGTACTTTCTCATAAAGTAAATTAGAAAATTATTTCCCACAAGAGGGTCCTTGATCTGGTTCTTGTCTTAACATACATGTCTGTTTCTCTCTCTACCAAGAGACAGTGGGGAAATGCCATAGCAGTGTCCATGGCCTTGTGTTTTGTAGGGAGATGTGGCAAACAAATTACTTAATAATGGTCATCTTCTCTCATTTCTTAGACTCAGAAAATATAGAAAAGAAAATTATGATGGAATTATGGCTTAGTTACATAATTCTTTGCATTAAGAAGATCTTAAATAAGTACCTTTCTCTTAGTTTTTCCCAGAACTTCTCAGTACTATTGTAGGGGAGGAAAATTTTTCCCTCTACCCTTCTATGTTCTCCTGACTGTCCTAAAGATTAAATTGGCATGAGACATGGTAACAAGAGAAAATCTAATTTCATTTTGCACATACAGGGGTTCCATAAAAAATATGAGGCCCAAAGGCAACCAGGCAATTGAGGCCCATCTAACATCTAGAGCTAAGGAGAAAGGAATAGGGATCTGGGACTTCAAAGGGGAAAAACAATTCACAGGAAGATGGGAAAAGCAAATGTTTGTCATGCCAGGCAGAGACAAAGGGACTCGGAGATGACTTTGAACAAACAGGCCTTAGTAAGTTCCCCTCAATCTACCACACCCAGCCCATATTCTCTGTAGTTCTCTCTGGAAATAACTCCTTTTCTGTAATAGGCCCCCTATCTAAATTATTTTAGGCAGTTGAGGGGATTATCTCCTTTCTTGAGAACTTTGTTTCTTAAAAATAATCAGCCACAAATAGTTCCATATTCCAAAGAGGTATATTTTGAGCTGGCAAAATCTTGCTGCCCTACAGTATCATTTCTGAAGTAATCTAGCCTCATGACAGACCCACGAGAACTGCAAGGAAGTTGTATATTGATGTAAAAAGTGTCCAAATAAAAAATATAGAATTATTATATTATTACAGGAAGATACAAACATATGTTTAAGTAAAAAACATTTTATTATTGCATTTACTTCTAAATTTTGTCATTGGTTGTGACTGCTAAAATTAAGGTCATTCTGATTGGCTATGGAAGAGGTTCCAAATGATGTAATAAACTATTCTTTCACTAAAATGTGGTGAGATTTGAAGAGAAAAAAGTAACCTGCAAACAAGTAAACTCTGGTAAGGACATTTCAGTAAATGGAGTTGAACAATTTTTTCTTTAGTTTTAAATTGTATATATACTTTATTCTGCATGATTAATATTCTCTAAGTGCATGAGTTGCTACCTACAAAAAGTTATTTTTAGTTAATTTGCATCTTTTCCCCATTGATTGATTTAGCTTTTAGCTTTTATGCAGAATATATAATCAAGGATCTTTTGTATACCTTTCAATACCTCTACCTAAATAAATAAGTGAATAAATAACACATATAGAAAAAAGAAAAGAAAAAGAGAAATTTCAAAAACCTCATATGTTAGAAACACTTATGGTATTTTTTGAATTCCGTAAGACTGTACGTACTTTCATTTCTGAAAATTTTCAACTTCAAATTTTGAAGTCAGATAGTGTCAAATATATTATTGTTGTCTTTCAACAACATCAAGTTCCTGTGTGAACACATCTAAATATTTTTTCTCTAGTCTTTCATTTAAAAGCATTGATTCAGTACTGGATTGGCAATTAATGTAGGTTAATACCTTCTAAATACAGAAAGCATATTGAGGCAGTCCCTGATTTTGAAGTGTTCACAGTCCAGAAGGAGAAGCAGACATGAAAACAAAGACATTAAAGAGGAATCTTTTGATGCCAAGTAACCGCAGCCCAACTCAGGCTTAAGAATCAAAAGAAATAAATTGGCTCAAATAACGAATCATCTAGGTTAATTTTCAGTGAGGATAGATGCTTCATTTATGTAGTCAGGAATCCATCTTTCTCCAATTGTTGGCTCCAACTTCCTCTGATCTGTCTTACTTACTTGATTCAGGTAGATTCCGTCTTCACAGAGGCAAGATGGCCACCAGAAGCTACAGACTTACCAAAACAAAGAGAGCTCCTCTTTCCACGTAGCTCTGAGAAAGCAGAACCCCAGAATATACTTCACTGTCCTGGAGTATGAAATGCTGTCAGTAGGAAACCATGGGCCACATTGACATGTCTAGAGCCCGAGGAGTTAACAGCCCCAAAACATAGGGACAGAGAGGCAGAGGAAGATTCTTCAGAAGAAAACAAGGGCACTGTTCTCACAGGACTGGGTGGTGAGTATCAGGCATGGCAGGTGAAGATTATAATTTCAAATACTCTGAAAGACAACAGAGATGGCAGGTCATGCCATCTCAGTAACTAGGGAAAAGACCCTGATTCTCAATCAGAAAGTGTGTGTCATGTCTTAGCTGCAGATAAATGAGAGCTATGTATTTTTTTTTTCTGCCATGCAATCTGTTCTGACTCATATCCGCTGGCCAAGCAAACGAACATTGTAATTTAAAGCAGTCAAGCCCAGGGTTATGCTGCTGTCTGAAGACCAGCCAGTCTCCTGCAGGCAATTTGTAAAACAATCATAACACATGTTTGAATAGACATCAGAGATTATTAAAAGTCACATTCACAGCATTTTCTTTCCCACCAGCCTGGCTAACTCATATTCATCTTTATAAAGGTGTCTCAAAAGGTACCTGCAATGAGATTTAGTTTTTGACCCTTCCTTTTGCAGAAAGAATAGACTATTCCTTTTCCCTGGGGGTCCTGGGAGTTTGTGTGGAGAGAGGAGTGGGGTGGGTGTGGCTATTAAGATCACTTACTCTTTTGCTCTAGAGGATTTAAAAAAGAATTATGGAGTTTGTGGTACTACGTAGAGGCAGAGAGAGCAGTGGATGGGGGAAGGTATGAATGAAGTCATGAATGGCTTTTTGAAATATTGTGCTATTATTTTACAGCAGCATTAATATTCTCTGTAGTTTTTATTATATACTGAGTTGCCATAAGATAGGATTACTACATGTAAGGGGGTTGTCACAAATATGTGGGTAGCAATATAAGATTATTTGATTGCTGACTATGCAATGACTGGAGACAGAGTCTCTCTATAAACTGAGTGAAGTAAAAAACAAAATGAAACATGGAAACTAGGCATTTTATATGATCGAGCTTATGTAAATTAATATATTTCTCTTTTTCTGATAGTAGTAGTAGTAGAATTATTTTATTTTTAATCACTTGAAGCACCAAATGGTTTAACTTTTTCATTTTTGAATAAAAACTTCTCTAAATCAGTGTTATAATGCATGCTATCTTCTTAAATAAATACACTGAACATTGATAAAATATGTGTCCTTTCTTCAAGATTACCCATATCTCGCTGTAATTAAACAAAACCAGTCAAGGTACATACAGCTAATTTCTCAGCTCGCTGAACATTTTGGACTCTTGTGGCTGATGATTACAGCCTTTTTCCTTTTTGCTGTTAGGTGATCAGCTGCTCCTTTGTTTTATTGCCTCTGTGCTTCTGTGAAATAATGCTGCATTTGATGTACATAGTAACTGCTGAATAAATGTTAGTGATTGTGAATGTTATGAAATATCAAGCAGCTCTTTATTATTCCAATATTCTACTTTTAAACTGCTAAAGACTTAAAAAATGAGATTGGCAATTTTTTTATAACTGCATATAAATTAAAATTCATAGTCTCCACAAAGGACTCATAGAGTCCTGAGTATGGGCTTCACTAAGGTGTATAGTGCATAGGTTTTACAATTGGTTATGTTTGTGTGCCATGTGACAATGTACCAAGGACTTCTTTGTATGTTGTTCTATTTTGATACTCAGAAAAATCCATGGATTAGCTAGGATAGGAATATGATCACCCGTTTACAGAAGAGAAACTGAGGCTTAGTTAACTGAATTGCCCAAAGTGAGTCAGATATGATGTCACTGACTGAGCTGATATTCAAACCTTTGTTTCATTCCACATCTAGTGTTACTTCAGTCCTAGCTGCCCTGGTCAGTATTCAGGGGATCTAAGGTACCACATTGTTTGAATTTTAGTTAGATCACCTTTTTTTTTCCATTCTAAAACAGAAAGACCAAATGACAATCAGCCAGCCAATCTGAGCCCAGCTTCATTTAACTTCTGAGTCTATTCCTATTCTATTTCTTAAGACAGTTATGGAAATCACTGAGGGCAAGAGTGTATTTACTAAAGTTATTGACATTTTTTAACTCACTCTGTAAAAATTCAAATGAGAAACCGAAGCAATAGTTTCTCAGAAGAAACTGTACTCATAATTAACAGCAAGTCTTCAACTCTGTGGAGTAATCTGGACCCTATCCCAACCCCTCCTTCCGTTTAGTCTTGATGTGTCTAGGATAGGACAGGACTTAGCTTTGGAAAAGACTGAACCAAGAAGCTAGCTACAATAAAGGCTGTCAGTCATTGTATTCAAATTAATTATAATATGTTTGATAGTTTTTTATGTAGTGGTCACTGTGTGACCTAAATCTGTTACGCTCCACCCCAAATTTAGTTTGGGTGTTGAGACTTACAATGCCACCTATTCTACAGAGTGTAAGGAGGTTTACTACTCAAACAATGAGGCTTTCTGGGGAGAGTGGAAAAGGCTCCTATGTAGGTCCAAAAATGGCCTCAGAGAGCAGGAAGTGGCAGCTAGGGAGTGCATCTGGGATGAGGGTTCCCACTCATGGTTTCAGTTCCCATCAATGCCAGAAGGAACAGCTACATTATTAGTTTGCTCAGATATGGGGCAGAAAAGGAAGAGACAGTTGTAGGGCGTGAAAGATGCCAGTGATCAAACATCTAAAATGGAGGCAGAGTCTTTATTACATTTTACAAATATGAAACAATTGATTGAAAGAAACATTTGCTCTAGTCACCAAGCTTAATTTGTACATCCTGTCTTTACATTACATGCACTCTTTTAATGATGAAAGGGATTCAGGCTTCTCAGGTACTGGCAGTCCTCAAATGGGACTAACTGGTTTGCCCATTTTTTAAAATAAATAAAATAAAGCTCACCAACAAACAAAAGAGATAATTGGGCAAATGCACACCTATTCCCCAGGAAGATCTCCTCATCGCATATCTCTCTTGTGTATCAGCTCTTCACAAACGCTTTGACTACTCAGTGGTCCCTGTACACTATGTCATATCAGTTCTCTGTGAAAATTAAACAATAGTGGTAAATTGGCCATCTATGGGGAAGGCACACAGCAGGGCAATCTGCCTGCTTCTGAGTGACCATCAACGGGATTTGCTTCCTTTTATCCCATTCAGCTGTGCAGTAGAGTGCTTGAAGTGCCCGCAGGAAGTTCATTGAACCTTGGCAAAGGGGTTTATTAGTCTTAATTTCAATGCCCTTTTATGCTGCCCACTGTCAAAGGGGATGCTGTGCAAAGAGCGAATCTGTAACAGAAGTGGCTGTCATGACAGCCTTACAGAGCCAGCATCAAAAATATTAGTGAACAATTTAATAGGCCATCAAGCACATGAATAGACCAGGCCTTTTGCCATGTACCATCTGTCTAGGTGGAAAAATACTGCAGAAGAATCAGAAGATAGAGGTGGGAGACAGTGGCACACTTCCTGATGTTGGAGGGACATTTGCATTTGCTAAAAAGGCTGATCATCACCATGTCTGACATAAGGTCATTTTTTTCCTAAGCACCTGTTAGGGGTTTCAAAGAAAGTTCAAGAGGATTATTTCTTTGGGCCCTATTGTAGCTTTCACCACAAGTTGTGCCAATGCCTCCTCGATTAAATGTTTCCTCTCATATTATATGTGTTATCTCAGCCTAGTTCAATTCAGAAAGTCTATTCTAATTTCCCTGTTTAAATATGGGCTTTGTGTATTTATAATGGTAGTTGATCACAATTTTTACTGAACTAGTGTGGTAAGAGTTTTATTGGGTTGGCTATAAAGTTCATTTGTTTTGTTTTTCCTGTAAGATGGCTCTAGTAGTGCTTAGTTGTCTTTAACTTCATTTGAAACAATTTTGTTAGATTGTATTGTGACAGCTGTCATATCAGCGTGCATTTGAAAAATAGCTTATCAAAATTGGTAATTTTTATGTAGCCATTTTAATATTGAGGATGGAAGAAAATAAGCCATATTTTTGGCATATTATGCTTTATTATGTTAAGTAAGGCAAAATGCAACTGAAATGTGAAAGAAGGATTTGTGTGGTGTATGGAGAAGGTGCTGTAACTGATCAAAAGTGTCAAAAGTGGTTTGCAAAGTTTCATTCTAGAGATTTCTAGCTGGATGATGCTCCACAGTTGGGAAGACCAGCTGAAGTTGATAGCAATCAAATCAAGACATTGATTGAGAAGAATCAATGTTATACCACTTGGGAGATAGCTGACATGCTCAAAATATTCAGATCAATAAATTTATTGGTAAAAATGAAAAGGGTGTTTTTGATTTTATGGACAAAATTAAACAGACTTTTTAGCCAACCCAATGAAAGGTTTTATGTTATAAAAGTTCAAATTTGCTTTCTAGCTCTGAATCTCATTTGAAATTAAGTTAATTTTTTAAAGAAAGCATATCTTACTTTTGATTCCCAGATTAGATCTTTGAAAGAGCATGAACTGTATAGCGTAATATCAACCATTCTCTGAATGTTTCCAGGCATGAGTTTGCTTACTGTATTGTTTTCCCTTATTTGACTATTGCTATTTTCTAACTCTGGGATGATGAAAAAGTAGATTTCTGGAAACATTACATTCAGTACCTGGATAGACTTTAAGCACCTTCTGTTTTTCTCATGAGGCCTCAGT
The DNA here is from genome assembly GCA_039655065.1 of Glossophaga mutica. NCBI lineage: Eukaryota > Metazoa > Chordata > Mammalia > Chiroptera > Phyllostomidae > Glossophaga > Glossophaga mutica. The sequence goes on along the minus strand of CM077307.1, from coordinate 54,059,997 downwards.
GCTTAGGTAAGTACTCAGGTTAGCATAGTACTAGCTTAGTAAATACTTGCTGAATGAATAAATAAATAATGTTGTATAACTGCTTTTTCTTACTCATTTACTGGAATTGTCTGTGTTGCCTGCTATTCTTTTGCTTTTTAAACCACTTTACATTTACTTTTTGTACTTACAAAAAGGCTTACTTTTTGTGCTTATAAGTAGTAAATAATGTAGATGTGTTTGAGGAAGACAAGAAGTGCCCTGATATCTCTGCAGGGGCTAACCTTATAGCTGGTTCTGTTCCTTTGTGTGACATGCTTAAATCACAAAACATCGACTGATATTCATACCTGGTTTGGTAAGTCATTAGTCAATATCAACGTAGTTTTTTTGTTTTTGTTTGTTTCCCCTGGAGTGTCTATGTGCTTTTCCTCATTCTTCTTAATATATAAGTCCTGGGACTAATAGTTATAAGTGATTTTACACAGGAAAATCATATGTCTGCTGTAAGCTAGAAATCCTATATTTAAATATACAGTTAGTTAGCCTATTATTTATGTAGCTTCTAATTGACTCCCAGCTTGAAGATTACATATCAATTGGTATTTAATTTGCCTTAAACTCAGAGTACCGTTGGAACTTAGTTTCATTTCTCACTAACGCAGAAGTCCATGCTCATCCTACCCACTATGCTCACGCTTTATTAGTCACTGAAGATCATATTTGGAAGTTCCTGGAACACTGAGAATAAATGCAAACAGAAAATTTCCCCCTTTCTTCTAACTGGAAAAAAAAAAAAAGAATCAACAAAGGTGCTGAGTACTCAAAGCCCATGGTGGGGCAAATGTAATGTGCAAACAGGAAATTATGTCAGTCATAGGAAAGTAAGGAGTGGTCTGTGCTATCTAGCAAAACACAACCTGTATGCTCTCACTAAGGATTATAAAATTATTTTTTTGTAAAAAGTGTGTGGATAAAACAAAATATAGTTTTGCACCTCACTCCTGCTTCCCTACTGATTTCTTTCCATAAGCAGTTGAACATGCTTTTGTCATTGCACAAATAAAATACACACAATAAAAAAATATCCTCCATATCATAGTCTCTCTAGATGCTGTCGATTCCTCTTTCACTTAAAAAGTTCCTGATATAGACTGTTGTACCTTTTCTGCTTCCTTGTCATTCATTCTTCTCCCAGCACTTTATTCTTACTGCTGCAGCCAAGGTTATCACTGTGGATAAATAACAAACAGTTTTAGTCCATAACTTCCTGAACCTTTTAGCCACATTGGGCACTGTTGACCTCTCTGTTCTTGAAGAATTTCTTTTGCTCTTTTGACTCTAACTCTCTTGGCTTTTCTCTTATCATCGTGGCTGCTGCTTTTCAGTTTCATTCCTTTCCCTGTACCTAGCCCTTACATGCTAGCTGAAGTGTTGTGTTCTATAATCTCACTTCTTATTTCTCTACTCAGTCATTTCCATGATTTGTTTATCACCAACAGAGTGAAAATTCCCAAATCTGTATTCAGTCTATATCTTATACATTAATTTAATATTATATTGAGCTAGACATCTCCATTGGAAGGTCCTTGAGACACTTAAATCTATACATGTCCCAAATTGAACTCTTCACCTCTCTTCTCCTTAATTCCATTCTCACTCCACTCTTCTTCTTCCCTGTGAATGGCACCATCCTTATCCAATTCCCCAGTCTAGAAATTTAGACATCATTGTCTTCATCCATTATTTTACACACAGACTGAACTATTAATCTTACCTATTTTACTACTAAACATGCATTACTTAAATGTATTAACAGTTTTATAAAAATGTACAAAAGAGACAGGTTATAACTGGAAGAAGGGGAGGACTTCAATCTTGTTGATGCCCTGGACAAGAGCCCCTCCTTACAAACCATCCAAAAGACCATGACCCGCAGGACTGTGGACGGCAGAGCGGTGTCTGAGGGCAATGACACCAAAGTTTTGAGACATTAAAGGCAGCAGAAGTGGGCACCCCTTGGCAGGGCAGGAGGCCAATAAAAAGTTCATTGAAAGGTTAAAAAAAGGAGACAGGTTATAATAAGAATGTATTATAAGAGAACATATAGAATTTGAATTCTATAGTTTAAAGAGAGAAATGACATTTAGGTTGAAATCTAAAGAGTGAATGGGAGGCACGCAGGAGTGGGGTCTGGGGGTGGCATGGGATGGAGAGGCCTCTAGGGAAGGAACAGCACATAAGCAGAACTTGGAGTCTAGGGGGATTGAGGCACAGGTCAAGAACAGACAAACATGCATATATACACTATTAGGAGAGAATGAAGGAAAGTGCAGTGGGTATGGGAAGTCAAGGCTATTTCTTGTGGAACTTCCTGTCTTATATAAAAAATAGCTTTATTTTAAGAACAAGGGAAAGCAATTGATGAATTCTAAGCAGAAGAGTGTCATTACTTGGTAATATTAAATTTAGTATCTATACAATGGAGAATGATAGATTTCATAGTATAATTTTCACATATATATATATATACATATATATCATATATGTTCCTTTATTTCCTTTTACTTTGCTCTTACAGTCTTTCTATGTGTTCCACTCTGTTATAAATAGCTTGCCCATTTCACCAAAGAGCAGACCCTTAATGAAAGGAATGTTCCTAATAACTCAGTTATTTCTCGTTTGGAAAGATAATTTTGATTTATGTTATAAGGCACATTATTCTGAAAGTTACCTCCCACTCTACATTTTTTATATGTTTGGTACATTTCTTTTCACAGGACCATTCTTTTTTTAATTCACACTCTATAGTACATTAGGTGGCTATTTTAAGGTCTGTTCACTTCTGATTAAAAGATTATAACAAAAATACTGTTAGTGGTTTGGGGATTTTTATTCTGATTTGACATATAATTAATAGTCTTCTTTGATATCACTTTTTTAGATGCAGCTGTGTGAAAAATCAACCACAAAGGGAACTAGATTTTATTTATCATTAATTTTGACATTTCCTCAGATGTTTTCTGGGAACCATTTTAACCTGTTTAATTTGTCTCTGTATAATGGGTAGCAGATAGCCTCAATTAACATACTGATTAGTCATTTTTTTAATGAGTTTCAGTAGTTTTACTCATTATTGTTGGTACGGTACACTGAATCCTGGAAACTGAAATTTGAGCAAAATTAAAACTTGAAACCTGAACTGTTGCAGAATTGCTTTTCTATGGTATGTTTGTTATTTACTGGTTACTTCTCTCTTGTGTGTATGTGTAAGCAGGGAAGACATTGAAACCACATGGGAATGAATCAATAGGCTTATGGAGTTTGCAAATTTATCAATGAGTTGGCGTATGACATATAAAATGGGGAATTAGCTGCAGCTACCTATTGGTGACTACAGAATTAAATGTTCCATTCTGGGGGACTTCCAGTCAAGATGGAGGCATAGGTAGATATGCTTCACCTCCTCAGGCAACCATAAGAAATACAACTAACCTCAAAACAAAAAACACTGAGAACTGTCAGAAGCTCAAACTGTGCAGAAATCCAACAACCAAGGATTTAAAGAAGCAGTATTCAACTAAAAGGATAGGAGGGGAAGGGACACAGAGTCAGGGAAGAGAGGACATGGTGTAGTCCGGAGAGGTGGTGGCAGCAGTGGAATGAGTTGCCCCACCTTTACCTGTGGTAGATAAAAATTGGGAGGGATACCTTGGGAGTGAGCAATCCCAGCCCCAGGCCAGACCTCACAGACTATGTTTCCAGTGCCAGGAAGATAAAACCCCATAACTTCTGGCTGTAAAAACCAGTGGGGGTTGGGGTGTGGAAGAAACTGCCTGTTTCTCAGAGGAGTTCACTTAAGGGCCCACATGGACTTAGAACTTATGCAAACCCACCCACTCTGGGAACCCCATCAGGGCAACAGCTGAAAGGGTTCCAGTTGTATAGGGAAGTGTGTGAAGTGCCTGGACATGGGGTGAGTGCCGAGCAACCCTCCAGAAGCCAGGCAGTGGCATTGCCCTCTTTCCAAACCCACCCCCAACACAGAGCCAGGAAGCAGTGAAGTAGGTTGCTCTACCCTATTGAATGCCTAAGGCTGTGCCTCATACAACTGTACAGCTGTGCTAAGACAGGGGATCAAAGCAGCTCCACAAAGAAGCTCTACCTAGGACACAGAAACAAACATGGGGAGGCTGCCAAACTGAGGAGAGAAAGAACAGAACAAAACCCCAGAAAAGGAACTAAACAAGTGGACATATCCAACCTATCAGATGCAGAGTTGAAAACACTGGTGATCCAGATGCTCAGAGAAGTCACTGAGTATGGCAAAAACATAAGGGAAGAAATGAAGGTTACACTAAATAAGATAAAGAAACATCCACAGGAAACCAACTGTGAAGGGAAGGAAGCCAGGATTCAAATCAATGATTTGGAACAGAAGGAAGGAATAAATATTCAACTAGAGCAAAAAGAAGAAACAATAATTCAAAAAAAAAAAAATGAGGAGAGTATAAGACTGTCAGATATCTCCAAAAGTGCCAATATCCGAATCATAGGGATGCCAGAGGGAGAAGAGGAAGAGCAAGAAACTGAAAACTTATTTGAAATGTAATGAAAGAAAACTTCCCTAATTTGGTGAAGGAAATAGATATACAAGTCCAGGAAGCACAGAGAGTCCCAAACAAGTTGGACCCAAAGAGGACCACACCAAGACACATCACAATTAAAATGCTAAAGGTTAAAGATAAAGAGAGAATCTTAAAAGCAGCAAGAGAAAAGCAGAGAGATATCTACAAAAGATTTCCCATAAGACTATCCGCTGATTTCTCAAAAGAAACTCCACAGGCAAGAAGGGACTGGCAAGAAGGATTCAAAGTAATGAAAAGGAAGGACCAGCAACAATGTTTACTCTATCCAGCAAAGCTATCGGTTAGAACAGAAGGACAGATAAAGTGCTTCCCAGACATGGTAAAGCTAAAGGAATTCATCATCGCCAAGCTATTATTATATATAATGTTAAAGGGACTTTTTAAAGAAAAAAAGATCAAAACTATGAACATTAAAATAGCAACAAACTCACAACTATCAACAACTGAATCTAAAAACCAAAACAAACCAAATACACAACCGGAACAGGAACAGAATCATAGATATGGAGATCTTTGGAGGGTTATCAGCTGGGAGAGGGAAGGGGGAGATTAGGAGAAAAACTTCAGAGATTAAGAGGCATAATTGGTAGGTACAGACAGGGGGAGGTTAAGAATAGTATAGGAAATGGAGAAGCCAAAAGGCTTATATGCATGACCATGGACATGAACTAAGAGGAGAGATTGCTGGAGAGAAGGAGGGTAGCAGTTGAAGAGGGGACAAGGGGAAAATTGGGACAACTGTAATAGCATAATCAATAAAATGTACTTTAAAAAATCAAAATAAATACTCCTTTCTGTAAGCAAGAAATAAAATACCCCATCTTTTAGAACTGGATTAGCTCCATCAGGAGGCAGTTTAAGCCTAGTATCAGGGTTTATGAAAAGACATTAGAAAGTTACTTTTACCCTGAACAGGGAATAGTAAACATCCGTGGTTTATATATTACAAAGAAAATAGATAAACCCTCTTCTCTGACTTAGTATCTTAGTCTTCTAAATGAGAAGATTTAAGACCTGTGGGATTTTTTAAATAGCATAGGTACTTGGATAGTAATGGCCTTTTTTTGTTCGAGCAGGAATATAAAAACTGTGGTCAAAGCATCAGACTCTCTCGTATGAATGTTTACAGCCAGTTTTCCTTCTGTTTCTATTAGGGGCGTTTATTGTTACAGCTGTTATGTGCCAGATCAAGCAAAGGACCAGAGTATTCTGCAATTGCCTGTTACAGAACTCCTCTTCCCTAGAAAGGTGCTTCCTTGTTGCCACATTTTATGGTGACATAAAGTTTCATGACATTTATGGAAATGTGTGTCATGAAGCAGATGGCTTGTTAGCCTGTTTTAGCAAGCTCATTTGTATCCATACAATATTAAACTTTTCCAAGTCCATGAATTATAAAAGAGTACTAGATTCTGTGTAGTCCAAAGAGTCTTTTAATTATTAAAATTAGACATGCCAAAGGATTCAAACCTGAGTGGAAATTAAAGATGGGTTTTGAATCAAGATAAGGATCCTCAATTGGATTCCTGTGAAATTAGTTCTCTTAGGGAGGTGCTGGGTTTCTACTACTATTACAAGTACTAATAAAGCTTTATCTCTTATTACTTTCTGACATAAAGCCTTTGTGAAAGCTAAACTTGTAATACAAGTTCTGTTCACTTCCCATGAAACATACTCTCTTAATTCAGTGCTTTGGCATATGCTGTCCTTATATCTGAAAATCATTTTCTCACTTGCATGCCTCCAACTCTGAAAAACCTACCTACACATACATGTCAAGGCCCATCTCAAACAAAACTTCTTTACAAATGTTTCCATGGCTTCTGCAGTTGTGTAATTCCTCCTTCTCTGAGACTCATCAGATTCCCTACAGTGTACTGCGTCTCATCCTATATCATGTTTGCGTATGTGTTTGTTGTGTCGTTCGTTTACATAACCTTTTCAAAGCTGATGACCCTCTTTCCTTGATCTCTGTATAGCTCTACATGGTCTTATGGAATATCTTAAAAGTAGTGAGTGCTTAATATATATTTATGGAGTTCTTATTTTTAAAGTTTCTTATGGTAAGACTATCTTAAAATATTATTTTAAAAGATATTCTTTCTTTAATTGTTAAGGCCACATGATCTATAGAGCTTCCCTTTTTGCTTCAGCCCTCAGGAAGTTCTGAGCTGTTTTCTGGTCATTTGTAATATCTTCTCTTAGCCTTTGCTTCTGATATAAATTTTCTCTTCCCTCCCCTTTAGCACCTATCCCTATCTTCTTACTCTTATTTCTGTGGTTATGGATTTTATTATAAATGTTAGCTAGCTGCACCAGATTCTCACTCATTCACTTATCAGACATTTATTGTCCTTTATATAGTAGCCATTAGGCTAGACACTAAAGATACAAAGATTGATAAGATATAGTTGACACTCTCCAGAAGCTCACATCCTAATTATAGTTGAAGTACTTAAACAATTACAACAAAGTAAATAAAAACACATTTATAGCTTTTGGTTTTTTTACTCTTTCCTAGAAGTGGTAAGAGGGAATCATATTTGCCCCAGGACAAACTAGTTATTTTTCTTGCTCATCCTTAGATTTCTGTGAAATATTATAAATCTTTATTTTTCCCTTTTTAAATCATCTCTTTTTGAAGCAAACATTAATTTAGTTATAGCCTTTCTTCATCCAGAGATGATGCTGACACACACACAAACACGCATGAAATCTCATGTCACTGAAAACCTATTAATTTCTTTTGAATTGCAAATATTTTACTTTCTTTGGTAGAAATAGATAATTTAATTTAATCTATTTCTAAGGTATTCTAGAATCAAATTACCAGAAAATGTTGCTTTGGTGTCAGTCTCAAATGACAGCCAGAATTTAACATGAAGCATCCTGACCTTTTCCTCTTTTGAAGCTTATCTACAGCAGATTCACAGAATGATGTTTACAGATGAAGGGCCTAATAGGAAAATACTTTTTTTCCCCATCATATCTCACTACAGGGTCTTGTTTTCAAATTGAGATTGTTTTAAGACATGTTTCTGAAATAGTTTAACACATAATTTAGATTAATGTGGTCGAAAGAACATTAACTTCACAAGTAGGACACCAGAGTTTAAATTCTAACTCAGAGTACTTAGGGCCACCAAACTGGGATGGGTGGCCCTGCTCTCCGCCTCCATGACCTTATCTACAAAACAAGAAGATCAGACTCAGGTAGTCTCTATAAGCCTTTTCAGCTCCAAAACTTTTTATCACTACAGGTTTTATTTAATGAATGAATGAATGAATTAATTAATTAATATAATGATTTTACTCATTTAGATAATTTCTTTTATGTTCCTTCCTTTAATCCAGTTAAAATGAGATCCCAACTTTATTAAGTTTGCTGCATTAAAAAAATATTCTCAAGATAAATGATCTCTTTCTACAAACTACAAAAAGGGGAAGCTGCATTTGATCTCTGCATCTGGGCAGACAGTAATTGGACTGATCACTTTGAAAATTCATTGTTGGCCAATTAGCCATAGCCAGTGCATTTAAAATGCATTCTGGATGACTAATTTTACATAAAATTATGTATGAAAAGTTATATAATTAGATCCCCATTTGTTTGTAAAAGGATGATTTTTTACCAATTAAAAGCAAGCAAAGTGAAGTATTTTTTTTTCTCACCAGTATCTGATTATATATCAGCAATACAGGTAGTTTGAAAGCAAACAAATAACCGAAGCCGTGCTCTACATACCAGTGTAGTACGTAGGGTCTGTCTTGGGTCCCTCTCATTTTTATCACTACCAAACCCCCACCTCTACCCGTCAAAATTAGAGCCAACTCCTAGGCGATCTCTCTTAATTAGCATTCATGAAGATTATCACAGCACATTTTTGATACTTTTTAAAAATGTCCTTCTGAAATGTGACTGATACAACTACATTGTTCTTTACTCTAAAAATCAAAAGGTTGTGCAGTCCCCTTCACATCCTGACCTCTCTGAGTCAAACCAATTACCAGCCAATTTTCGATAATGAGCAATCATATAATCATAAGATTGGAAGAGACCTTGAGAGGGCATATGGTTCTCCCTCCCATTTCAGTTTGGGCCATACTGAAATCATCTTGGAAAGTAATTATCTACCCTTTTCTTTGACATTTTTAAAGCAAAGGGTTCACTGTCTCTGAGCTCCATTTACTCACAGTGGTAACTTGCTTGATCATGCAACTTTTATTGGCTTCCTTCTCTTCCCTGTTTCATTTCCTGTTTCCCTATTGATGTTTCCTGGGATCAGCTCCCAAATAAGCTGCTTGTACTCAAATCCTCATTTCAGGGTCCACTTTAAGGGAATGCAGTTAAGACACTCTGAAATAGCCCTTAATGAAGACAGAAATCATCAAGCAAATAAAGAAAAAACATTAGATTCATTACTTTGATGTTAACACAAAGAATACCCTTATTTGTGCATTATTACTAAACACCAAGTGCCAAAACACCTTTCACATAAAGTCGTTCTTTATGCTGTTTCTAAATCCTGAATGCTTATTTCTTAATTTTTGTAATGATAACAGTGGTAACCAAATCAATAGTCATATAATTTAATTATCATTCACAACACAGCCATTTCATCCAGTAATCACAGGAACCCAGTCCTCCAGTGTATCTGGGATGTTTAAAGGTTTTTAGGGAACATTTCTAGTACATCTGTGAGAAAAAAGTTGGGAGTCTCATTCTTCCCCTGTTTCTCACAAATATAGATAAATATGGGTTAAAAAATAATCTCAGCTATATCTGTTAGAGCTACATTTTAAGTAATATATGAAAAAGCCTAAAAAACAGGTTTTTAGCTTAGTTGATTAGAGTTAACATAAATGAAGTACTGTTCATAGCTAAAACTGTCACTAAGAAATAGAACATATACATAGGTTTAATACATAGCATAGCTTGGGTCTATGTCTACTCAGCCTCCACCCCCTCTCTACTGTATTTGTCAACGGTTATATAGAAAAATCTTAAAGGCTAAATGTAGGTGTTTAAATTCATCACCATAAATAATATTCTGCCACCATCATCCTGACAACAGAAAAGTAAATTTTTGGAGTGGGCATGTAAAAATGATAAAACTATTTTTCCCCTTTCTTTTTCCTTTTTATCATTTTGTGAGAATGGTAAATTGTAAGAAGACTGAATTTCTCTCTCTCTCTCTCTCTTTTTTTTTTTGCTCCTTTTTGAATGCTAAGTGGTGCCTAGGTATACCACTGGTGTGAGAGGCGGCCCTTAGCTCTGACAGCACAATTTTGGTTGGGGTAAGAACAAAGTAATACCTTGAAGGCTACTATCTCTACTCCATTTTTAGTCAGACCATCAGGAGGCTTATGGTCTGGCATTCCCCTTTTTGTCCATGTTATCTTAAACTGACTGTATAACATTTGCTGTGAATTATAAGTCAATTGGACTTATTAGTTTTCTATCTTTTCCTCAGACAGAAAAAGAAACTAGTTCTTTAATTAATCCGTCTGACTATGTTACCTACTTTGTCCACCTCTTCACCTCATTGGTGAAGGGGAGGATCTCATTTTGAGACTATGGGGCTGTCCAAGCACATGACATCTAATCCAGGAAACATAACATTGACAGACATTTATTAGTCATTCATTATCATAGCCTAATGGTCGAGGATACCAAATGCAATGCAGGGCCACATGGTTTGCACTTGGGTGAGCAGTGAATAAGCAGAGGTGGTGGGAGGAACAAGAGAGTGTGATGACCACTGATTCCTGTGGGAAGATGATATTGGTTTGTTTGAATATTTTTATGGTCTGTCAATGGAATGAAACCTGTTAAGGTAGAGACCAGGAGGAGTGTAGAGGGTGCAGCTGACAGGGGAAGTAGCCGGGTAGGAGTCTTTCTTGCTCAGTGAGGGTATACCTTGGAAGAGTAGGGGAACTCACAGTCAGGTCTTTGGGACCCTGATAGGTTCAAAGATGTCAAGGCAGCATGTGAAATTATTGGCCTTACAATACAGGTGAGCTTTCTATCCAACAATTGGAGGCCAGTTAGGTGTTGTCCCTGCTATTGAGGTTGCTGTCTGGGGTTCTAAATAAAGTTATCCTTGTAACCTGGAGAGCTTGTTATTCCTTTCAAGTCTACTCAGTTTGGACTAAACTTGGAATAATAGCTTAGTCTAGTTGTTTATTATTATTATTATTATTATTATTAGTTTGGTTTAAACTTGGGTTCACTACATTTCTTGTAACCTTGTAAATTTCATAATTCTTATTCAGGCAGATTAAGCCTCCGAATCTAATTTTCTCCAACCTTATCATTGTATGTTTCTGCCCTTGTGAAGCCTTGTCATCATTACGATTTGTTTCCAAATCTCTTCTTCTACATGTATTAATGACCTCTAAGAATGCTTTTAAAATCAGAACCTTCACATAAACTCTACTTCAATTTTGAATAAAAATGAAAATGATTACAATAAAAGATACTATTATTTATTCATTGTTATATGCCAGTCATTCTGCTGAATTCTTTATACACATGTTGCTGATTAATTCTCACAAACTTGAATTTAGAAGTAAGTAAAGTTAGGTGATCTTAGTCACCTTTTCCATGACCAGACAGGCAGTTAATGGCAAATTAACTACCTCATAGTCTTGACTACAAGGATTTGCTACATCTATTATAAAATTCATAAAAATTTAAGTGATGTGATTAAGTATTTCAGAATTCCCAAATGAAGATGATGTGTTCACAGAGCTTTGGGAGACCTTGATACTTATTGAGAAGTCCCTAGACCTGACCATGACAAGTGCCCAATACCCTGGATGTCTTGCCAAATGTTAGGCCTGTTTTGCCAGCCATCATCTCACCAGAAAACACCTGTAGTGAAAGACAAAGGGCAGAGATCCCTTGTGAGGCACATCTTAGTATGGGAAAGAGGCTTTTAAAGCAAGGGTCACGTCTTTGTATGAGCAGGGCAGCAGACCTTAAAATGCAGCTATTAGCATTTCACACTGTAGAGAACAATGCCTTGGACTGGCTAGTAGAAAGTGTTGACTTACAGTGGCAATAAAATCTTTCATGTCCTTTGGGAGATTATACCAATGATTTATAGGATTCAGTGATAGTATCTCCCTCCCTCACCACTTCTGTGGCTAGTACATTTACATAAAGAGCAGTTTAATATTCCTGATAATTATTATTTGTATCTCAACTTCCTGCTGCATTTTAACTTCAAGGGAAGAAAATGAAGACAGACTGTTTTTCTGAAGGTTTTATAGTTTTGGTGTCACCATCTGGGAGGGACTTTGGTACCCCATAGGAACAAAGTAATGGGAATTTTCCATGCTCAGGGTTGATTTGAGTTTGCCTATCTGGTCAGTGCCAACTTATTCTGTGGGCAGCATGTGTGAATCCCAGGATATTTTAGTTCTGTTAATCTGATCAGTGCCAGTCCATTTCTGGCTTTCCTGTCCACCTGCTGACTCTCTGGTGTTGGCTTCCTGCTGCTCTGTCCATCTGTTAAGAATTTATTTACAAAATACACTAAAATGCAAACTGTACCAGAGTGGGATTTAACATCCCCCTGCCCAGGAATGGCACCATGCCAAAGCATAATTTCTAATTGTTACTAAGCTTAAGTACAAGAAATTGAAAGATTCAAGGGAGTCTTACTTTTGCTTGAAATCCCTCAGGCAAAATGGCAATGGAAGTAATCTATTTCTACACAGGTTAGGTAATTCTTATGCTACATAGAGTTGCAGAGTCTAATTTCAGAGCCATTTGTAGAAAAAACATTGGATTGGTAAACAAAATGTATGATTATAACCCAGGATCTATCATTACCTGTTCACGTGACTTTAATCTGAGCTTAATTTTTGGGAAATGTCGTACCAGTTAATGTTCGAAGTTCACTCCAGCACAAAATCAGGACTGTCCTCACTTTCATGTAGATACACACACATGCACACATAGAAACACATGGGCATAACATATGTGGAAGTAGATATGAAGCAATGAGAGTTTATTCTGGCTTGAATGCTGTCACACATTGAGGGAAGGATGTTCTTCTGAGATATAGGCTGCCATAAGGTGGATGGGATAGGGATAAGATCTTGAGTGATAAGGTAGGAAGTTTGCCAAGAGAACAAAAACTAGAAGTAAAATAGTTCTAAATAATTAAATAACTATTAATAGGAAGATAAATATATTTGTGGAGGTTAAAAGGAAGTAACAGAAGAAGAAAGAATCTGCAGTTTTTCAATTTTTCTTTGTCTAAGGGTATGTGTATGAATGGAAGAGTTGTGATATTATTCACAGCTGAGCACAAAGCTGATGATTGGATCAAAATGGTATGAAACAAGATTTAGAGGAAATTTTCACAGTTATAGCTCTGAGGTCACTGAGAGAACCATGCTAGAAGGCTCTCAGCTGGGCAGCTGGATTAAGAATATCCCCCATATCTTCAGCCATCAAAAATAAGATGAATGAAATTGAAGTTTAGTAATTTATGAAATTTTTACCTTCTATATGCCATATAAGAGCTTAATGCTCATTACATATAATTTTTGTTCAGCATTGTTACCAATTACCCCGAGGCAGGACTGAGCAAGTAGTTGGGCAAGATTATGTCTTCCTATGAGTCATGTAGTCTCAAGAGGACTGAAAAAATGGTAAGCTTGAGCATCCCAATGAACATAACATTTTATAAACTCTTACTTGAGATTTCCTAGATAGGATTAATGATAATAATGTTACATTTTGTATTTTTATTTGGCAACTGTTGAGCTCTAACCCTTATTTGTAATATACTCATATAATATACTTTGTAAATAGCTTTTAATTTTCAGAGTAGTTTTAAGTTCACAGAAAAACTATATAGAAAGTACAGTGTTCTTTTATGCCTCACCCCCCTGAATTACCCTATTATTAACATCTAGCATAAGTGTGCTACATTTATTATGATTAATGGGCCCATTATTGTTATTAACTAAAGTCCAGTTTATGGTTCACTCTTTGTATGGTGAAGTTCGATGGGTTTTAACAAATGGCATGTTTCCAACATTATAGCATCATATAGAATAATTTCACTGCCCTAAAAACATCTGGTGCCACCCATTTATCACATCCCGAGACCCAAACCCAAACCGCTGGCAACCACCAATTTATTTTTTTAGTTTCTGGCTTTTCTTTTTCTAAAATATCATATAGTTGGATGTGGCCTTTTTAGACTGATTTCTTTCACTTAGCAATATGGATTTAATGTTCTTCCATGTTTTTGGGGACTTGAACGCTCATTTAATTTTTATCAGTTAATAATATTTTATCGTATGGATGTACCACCATTTTTTTTAGTCCTTCACCTATCGTACGGCATCTTGGTTGCTTCCACTTTGGGAAAATTATGAGTAAAGCTTATATAAATGTTCAAGTGCAGGTTTCTGTGTGTTCATAAGTTTTGAACTCATGATATACATCATATATACTATATATGTATATGCGTGTGTATATATGTACATGAGCACTATTGCTACATCATACGCTAAGCATATGTTCAGCTTTGTAAGAAATTTACAAACTGTCTTCCAAAGTCACTGCATCATTTTGCATTCTCAGCAGCGATGAATGAGCGTGCCGGCGGAGCCATGTCCTCACAGGCATTTGGTGTTGTCAGTGTTCTGACTTTTGGCCATTCTAATGGGTGTGTTGTTCCATTTGCAATTCCCTAATGACATATGAGGTTGAGCATCTTTCAATATGCTTATTTGTCATCTATATATCTTCTTCGGTGATGTATCTGTTTATAAATTCCATCTGTTTTAATTTGGTTGTTTTCTTATTGGTGAGTCTTAGAGTACTCTGTACAGTTTGGATACAAGTCTTTAATCGGATATGTTTTGCAAAGTGAGTTTCTTATAGCCAGCATCCGAGTATAGTTGGGCCACGTTTTTTATTCCACTTTGATAGTCTCTTTTATTGGTCTCTTTTGATAGTCTCTTTTATTTGATATCTCTTTTAAATGTGAATAATTAAAATAATTATTCTTATAGTTGGTTTAAAATCTATTTTATTTATAACAATTTTTTATTTGCTGTCCTTTGTTGTTTCTCTTTTTGTCTTCCACATGTTCTCTGGTTTTAACTGAGCAGTTTATAGGATTACATTTTCTCTCCTCTCTTAGCATATTTGTTACACTTCTTTTAGAAATACTTTTAATGGTTTCCCTGAAGGTTGCTATATGCATTTACAACTAATCTAAGCCTATTTTAAAATAACACTATACTGCTTCATGGGTAGTACATGTACCTTATATTTAATTATGGCTTTAATAGTCGGTAAGTTAAAACACAGTTTATACTTGAGCTCTAAAATTAGCACGTCATAGAATCTCTTATACATTTTTATATTATGGCTTAGTCATCTAGTTTGAACCTACTAGAATGTCAGACAGAGTATAACATATTAAATCATTGGTCTCAATTTTTTATTCCCCTGTAGTAGTAGTATTACACTGCAGAACTTCATGGTGGGTGGGTTTGAGAGACAAGTTTCCATGCTTCTCGTGTTTCTTCCCAGTGTGGGTGTTCTCATATGTTTAATAGCAAGCGACCCTGGAAGCTAGAGATAATATGTCCCTCCAAAGATCATTAGAGACATATCACTCCAGAGTTATCACACGATGGTAAACATAAAGCCTAAATGCCTCAGACATGAATGACTTAAAGTTAATAATTTTTAATGCATATGCATTTTAAAGGCTGTGTATTAAACCAAATAAGTCTTGTTGGAGTTTTAGGCTGATGGAAAGGGAAACAAAAACATTCAGACAAAGTGGTGTTCAAGGCCCCTGCTAGCACATAAAGCACCTTTGGACATCAAAAACACCCATTCTTCAAGACACTTCCATCTGTTGGAATATTGTTGTGTTATACTGATTTTGCTGGAACAAGACATCACCATCTGCCAGGAAATTGCTGTCATAAATAAACAAATGGATGGGGTCTATCATGTGAATGGTTCTCTTTCAGTGGTGGTGCTATCTGCAGGGTACATACTGTACCATATGGGGCAGGCCTGCCTGAAAGAAAACTTTTCTCAGAAAAATGCACCCTGCAGCAAAAAAGCCTAACCTGGAAGTCTGCACCAGGCTTTAGGTCTTATATAACTTTCCAGATTTGCAATTGCACTGAAATCTCAAGTAATTTTTATGAAACAAAAATGAGTCAAGGAAAAGGAATTTGCATTTGTTGAACACCTACCTACTACTTATTAGGTGTAACATTAGATACTCCATAATGTCTCATTTGATCCTCCCACCAATGTTTTGAGTTAGACTACATAATATGTGTTACAAAGATGAAGAAACTAAAGTGTGAGAGTACAAAGATTTTTCCAGCTAGTAAGTAGTAAACCCAGGATAATAAGCACGAGGATGTCTAGAGACTTCCAGTGATAAAATTCTGCCATCACACTCAAATTCTTATTATGGGGTTGGTGCAAGAAGGCTAAGAAGGGATAGTTCTATTCAAGTATGAATTGTATGCCCAAGCTTCTCCACCTAGAATGTCAAATTACCACCTTTTTAGTGATATCCAAATTTTGCACTGACTAATAGGTCAGTCTGTTCCTGTCTTACTCGCCATCACTGTCATTTCAAGAACCCCTTGAGGGACAGTGTCTTTAACAGAACTCAGAAAGTGGCGAGGTCTACAACACTTCAGTTACCTATGCCAGCATTTGGGGGAATGTAGGAAACTTGTCTGGACTTATGGTAGAAACCCCCAAAAATGTAGCTTTTTTTCACTGTGTTGAATGTGTGACTTTAATGTTTCCTATTGTTTTCTTATTGGTTTATTTTAAAAAGCTGAAGTCTGTAAACTGCCTTGCAGAGGTTAGGATAGCTGATGTTAAATAATGGCTTTGATGTGGGATCCTCAGAAAGATAATCTTGGATTTTCTCAATGAAAAATAAAAGTAATAAACACAGCATGAGTATAGAAACATTAAAGGTGTGTGTGTGTGTGTGTGTGTGTGTGTGTGTGTACATACACGTATATATGGCATTATATATTATGTACATATAATATACCAGGGAATTTTAGGTTCCTTGTCTTTGTTATCTTAAAGGCAGTAGCAGCAGAGCCTATAACTTTAAGATTCCTGTCTTAAGCTAAACAGATTTACTGTAATTTATTTCTAAACCTCATTTAATGAAAACACTTGCCTATCTGTCCCAGCCTTCTTCCAGCCATTTTCTGCTGGTGCTACTAATGCCTTCCACCTGTACATTGAGCTTCACTCAGTGTCTGAGTGAACATCAATAATGGTAAGCTACCCATTAAGGTCACTGGCACCTCACCTAGTGGGATGTAGAACTTATGCTGCTGCCTTTGATCTGATTTTATTCCAGGCACCTGTGGGCACTGCACATTGCAACCTGCCCTTTTGCTGTCTCTGCACCTGGGATAAGTCCACTTTGCCAAAGTCATTTAACCTCAGACCTGTTTGCTTACTGATCAGTTTGCTTAGTGAGCACTTTATTTAAAATTTAACCCACTTTGCTGATTCTTTCTTGCCCTATACTGTCTCGTGTCTCTTCTTAATTGAGGCATCATCACTGCGTTTCTAATTTGGTTGTGAAATGTAGTAGCTAAGTTTTCCACTGCTACTGAAGCCCCTTTCTTGCCTTCAGTTCACTTGCTGATTGGACACCCTGTGTAGCTTTTCCTAGCTGGATGCTATTCACTCTGATCTCTCCAGTGCTTGGCTGCTGTTTTGCTCTGAGTGAACTGAAAACTTGAAATCTGGCCAGGGCTGCACATCTGTGTTGATATTACCCACTGCTTGAACTTCCCCTGACCCACCCCAACGACTGCAATGAATCTTCTGAATTAGACCTTTCCAGACTAAGGCTGCATTCACCACCTCCCCAATGGCTGTACCGAGTACTGTAGGCTTCCCCTGACCTTTGAGACAGCAGATCCCTTTTTTTGACATGGGCCCATTCTTCCTAAGATACTGAAGTTGTCTTATAGCTCTTGCTTGAGCCCACACTCAGTGTTTATACTACAAGTTTATTCCCAGAAAATTCTGTTTTTCTGTGTCTGCCCATCACTATCGTTGGTCTCATTACTAAAAAGTTTGAGTAGAGACTTCTTTTTAAAATCTGGGTTGAGTGGGGAGCCAAGAGCCTATGACTCCAGGAGGTCAACTTTCCTCTCCCAAGAGTGATGGGCAGGGATGCATTTCTGCCAGAGTTCAACAGAGCAGTTTTTCAGAACTCTCTGTCAGTAAAGAGGTGAACAAGCACACAAATGATAATAGACTTAAGGCAAAGCCATGCAGTTGTAAAGAAAAAGTGGTAAGTTTAACTATGAGCCTTTCCACTCCTCGATATATGCAGCTACATCTACAAACAAAAGCAGCTCTGAGTGTGTCCCACTGATGTATTATTAAACATTGTGTTTGGAATCAGCTCTGACTGAATCACACTTTAAGGGCTTGTTCTATGTGATCTGCAGAGACACATTATTAAAGTGCCCCGATCCAGAATATAAAGTCGGATCCTCATTAACTGGGACAAAGAATGTTAGCATCCAAGCTCAAGATTAGAAGAAAAAACCCTATCTCCAAGTGACAGATGTGAGTGTTAGTAGCATTATTGCATAACCCTGGGAATTCATTAAAAGTGTCAGGTTGTGTCATAAGGGCACTGTGCATTGACAGCCCCAGCAGAAAAAAACTGTGATAATTGCTTTCCTTCCTTGGTTACCTTTCACCTTAGCAAGGAAATCCGGTTGTAAATAAATAACCCTATGCTGACACATCACAGGCTTTGTGCAGAAAACTGCTCTATGAAATGTGCATCTCAAGGACTGCAGGACATTTTTCATAAGAGAACTAATAGAATTTACCGTGTGGATTTTATGTGATTACTGACTTCCCTTCTTCTTAACTGAAACCATGCTATTTAGTAACTCTTGACTCCTTGAAACAAAAGACAGCATAAACAATGGTAAAGAGGAAAATAAAATGGTGAAACATAAAGAAGGGAAGAAAGAAAAGCAAGAATGAAAGCAAGTAAGAAGGAGAGAAGAAAAGAAAACAGAAAAGAGAGGGAAAAGGAAGGAAGAGGGAACGAATTGAAGAATGAATGAAAGAATCATGTTGTAGAGGCAGCCATGACTCTGAAAACCTCCTATGAGTAATCTTACTGATAAAAGGGAATAATGACACTATTTCCTATTAAACACTTTTACTGTTAGCTGGCAAGGCACACACAAGAAATACAGAAGAGTGTACAGAACAGCTTTTTGTTTATTTGTTTGTTTGGGGGTATAGGTATCTATTCATTAGGAGTCCTAGGGAACTTGGGCTTCTGAACTGACTTTTCTATTCTATTCACTTTTTCATCTCAGCTCCGCATGAGTCTTTCCATCACCAAGCTCAGCACCACCAGTTACTCCCCAAGCAGCTCACTGCACTTGAGCTCATCTTATTCTTTCCTTTAATTCCTCTGCTCTGCTCCTCTCGAGTGCTTCTGTTATGTGTCCCAACCTCTAGCTCCAGTCCATTTCTATCCACTTCCACCCTGTTTGGCCCTAAAATGAGGATAAAGATGAGATCATTTAGAAAACCATTTAGATTTTTAGTCTTTGTGGATGAAAATGATCATTTGCAAGATAATTTGACTTTTAATCCTACCAGAATACATTCTCTATTAGTCTGTTGCCTGTGTAATATCATGTTCAAAACCCTTTGGTTATTATACTGAAAGTGACGCCTCTTCCTCTACCTTGAGTCTTAGTGCCTACTGCCTCCTTATGAATATTGGCTTTCTTATAAACAAGATGTTAGTAAGAGAGAATGTGTTCATATCAGGTTTTAAAAGGGTGGGGCAGGAATAAATTTGCAGTTCTTTCAATTTTATTTAAAAAGCATATATTCATGCTATCTTTTAAATGAAGATAAAGTAGAAAATGCTCTAAAATATGTGGAATTTAGTGCATATTTAATAAATGGTGACTACTAATATTAAATACTAAGCTGCTGAAGATCTGATAAATACCTGGGTACATTTGACAAATGGATACTTCTCTCTCATTAGTACCGAAAGTCAGACTTGAAGAAGACATTTTCTTGGTAAGATGACAAGGCAAGTGAGTTCTAATAATAAAACAATTTATTTGAGGTGACATTTTAATATTGACTACCTGGTTTAAACTCAAAATCATGAAACAGCATACAGAGCTGGGTATTGTCTTTGGCCTTATGACCATAAATTATGCAATAAACTGGGCAATTAACAAAATGATTTTATTTAGTTCGAAATAGTGATAATATTCATTACTGAGGAATATCTCAACGATAAGAAAGAGGGACAAGTATTATAGAGGCAAATAAACAAAGCCATATTGAGGAAGGGTAAAGAGAGGTCTTATTTGAGTTATTGAAGAAGGTGGAGGTAGCTCTTATCTGCGAATATTCCACAGCAGGGTAATTCTTGCAGTTAGCAGGTTAGCTTATGAGTTTATTAGCATTACCTAGAACAAAAATTGGTGTGTGTGTGTATGTGTGAATTCTCAACAGTTTTATCTTTCTTGGAGTACAAAGTTCTCATAAAGTTCAAGTTTTCAATCTCCTATTTTACACGTGGCCGCTATCATTTGTTGCTGATCAAACTCAGAAATGATCAAAAACCTTCTAAGTAGGTCAAAACAAGGTCTAAAAGACAGAGTTCAGAGGGCTCTTGTTAGAGTTGTTCCTGTAACACCAGTTGACCATTTGCGAGAGGTGTTGGCAAAGTTCAGCTGTTTTTAGAAATTCAAGCATCTTAGAAGAGGGATGCCTAAAATTAAGAGGAGAAGCATTAGCATTAAATATTATATTAAAGAGCCAGGAATGAAACCCTGAGGATAACCAGTTTAGTTAATTCCAAGATGCTGGTGAAGGAAAATCTTTGGGTTACGCAGCATGGATTTTTGAATTTCTTCAAGCTCTCAAATTAGCATGTCAGTGCTTTTGTTGAAGTGGTCTACAGTTTTCCTTACCTTTTATGTAAGGACATGACCTGAGCATTTCACCAAAATGCTTAGTGTCCCAGACAGTAACTTTGTAACCATAGAGCCAACTCAGATTGATCCTGTCCTGTTTATTACAAGACACTGAGTTGCTTTTCAAAGAACTGACAGTGACCAGTGGGGAGCAGGTAGGGGGATAAAGGGGGAAAGAAAGGTAAGAGGAAAGTCAAGGATGTGCATAGAGGACCCATGGGATTGGATAACAGGGTGGGGATTGACCATGGGAATGGGAAGGGGATGGGCAGGGAAGGAGAGAGCAATGGGGAAAAATGTGGGACAACTGTAATTGAACAACAATAAAAAAATTTAAAAAAATAAAAAAACAAAACAAAAAAGACAACAGTCTAAAATCATAAGTCATACAGCCAAAGCATGCACAGAGTGGAGAACTTTGACGTCCAGATGCAACCAATACCAAAGTCTCGCTCCCTCCATGGAACCAAAGGGTCAATTTAGCAATACAAACTCTTTTTCTCCTCAAAAGCAAGCGCCATAGTATTGGCTCCTAGACACATCGAGCTGTGCACCCTTGCTCAGTAACACGGGGAGAACTTCAGTCATACAGTTTCCTACAGTGGTGACACCTTCAAGATCATCAGGCTTCTGCTCTCAAGACTCTTCAAGATTGTAAAAATAAGGGCCAACTGGAAGACAATATAAAGTTCCAATGGGATCTAGGTAGTCAGGTTTAGTTCTCACTGACATCCAGTTAAGTGGGAAGAAGAAAAATTGACATAGTTTGGAGGGCTGTCTCCACATACCGAGGGGAACTGAAAGAATTGAAAATTTGGTAAAGATTAACAATTTAAAGATAGTTATTACTCAAATTATCTTTTCCAAGGATGGGGAGGGATGAGGAAGTCAATGAAATCTCTACAAGATATGCCAAGCCAATGCACTGAAACACAAATTTCTCAATAACATTTTCTTGAAAATAAAACTAAATGTCCGGAAGTATATAATTAATGCCTTTGTATTTTAAAAACTGTTTAGCATTGTTATATAACTTATATTTTATGAGAATATTTAAACTAAATAAAGCATAATATTATGTTACTATATAATATTAATCAAATAAAAGAATTAAATTTTTAGAGATTTCATCACTAGCACCAAATATTATTAGAGGAAGCCATACATCTGTCTTATTTCCTCACTGAAAGTCATAAAAATGAATTTTTAAAGG
This sequence comes from Glossophaga mutica, assembly GCA_039655065.1. NCBI lineage: Eukaryota > Metazoa > Chordata > Mammalia > Chiroptera > Phyllostomidae > Glossophaga > Glossophaga mutica. Next base: position 54,038,106 of record CM077307.1, on the reverse strand, counting down.
GAGAGAAGATAACATGTAGAGTTTAATCTCACTTTGTCATGTATACATACAAATATGTATCAATATATATTTATTAAGATACATCTACATACACATTTACAGATCTCTACACATATAGAATACATTTGTATAATATTAATTAACAGTGGTTTTTCTCTGGGTGTTGGTGTTATATTTTTCTATCTTTGTACTATCCTATTTTCTATAAATGTATGTATTAGTTATATTTAAAGAAGTTTACATAAGAGGAATAATTAAATGCCTAGGGAAAAATAGGTCTCATTAATAATGGCAATTAGCTGAATCTGAGTAGTCATGGAAGACCATTACAACAAAGAGAAACAGCTCAGATCATTAAGATACAGGTGCATGTTGAATACTTTGGACTGCTGGACTGCTATTTGGTTATTAATGGGTGAGAATAGCATTTAGTTAATTTTTAGAGTATGAAAAACAGCTGTGAGAAATTTCCTAACTTCCCTAAAAATATGAAGAGATATAGTATTATTTTCAATTTTTATACTAAAATGGGTACAAATCAAAAGAACTTTTTATTTTAAATGTAATCATTATACTCTAGAGGCAAAATGCCACTCACATTGATACTGACTTCTGATTTACTAAAATCAGTCATAATTTTCTACTCTTTGGATTAAATTCAGGTATTTAATCTTTTAAGAATGGATACACAAAAATAAGTTATTTCAAATTTCGTTTATTATATCAGTAAATTTTGTGATCTTATAAAACCTTATTTATTGTGGGAGAATAAAACTCCTTTTGTAACGGGGGTAATAAAAATTCTCTAAAATTTTAATAAACTATTTCCAGAAAACAGCATAATAAACAATAGACTATATCTTTAATATAGAAATGTCAGAGTGAAGCAGAACTAGATTAAATGTATATGAGAATTGCCTTAAAATCATCAGAAACATTCAAAGGCATCATCAGTATATCATATTACACAAAATATTTGTTGTAGAAGTGGAAGACATATTCAAATGACTTATTTGACATTGGGGAGAGCTTTAGAGTGAAGATTCAAAGAACATAGTTCTGTCTTTGGAATAGGATGCAAAGGCAAATCCACTTCTGTACACAGGCCATATTACCTCAAAAATCACAATAGTAAAATGTGATGTGGTCAGAGGGGTGAGAATGTTACAAGTGGAAACCACGAGGCTGTCTTCCGAAAGGTTCTGGGAGTTCTCTTTGTCTCACCCAGCTTTGCCTGTGGTTCTCAATTTTCCACGTTCCTTTTGAGGGCACCTAGGGGTGTTTTGGACCATACTGGGTGATATTTGCTTGGGGCTCCATTCCTCAGTCAGGCATAGCAAGTCTTGGGCACTGTTACTGTCATCTCTCCGGGGTGACCTGTAGACATCACTAGTCAGATGCTGACGGCTGCGCTTCCACACAAGTGCAAGGATGCCCTTCCACTGAATGCAGCAGTGTCATGAGGGTTTGAAATTTGTGAAATTTAGTTTGATTCCCAATCTAATTTATTTCTGTGCTATGATATAAACTCCATTCTTGACTTCCCACTGGGCCATCCCTGGTGCCTGCCATTCATAGTCTCATTTGGGAGAATAAGACTTTTTCCTCACAATCCTAGATTGTTCTGTAACAATCCTAATTCTCCTTTTAGTAATGTGAATGGATTCCTGACTAGAAGCAGAAGGGTCACCGTCTTAAAAAAGACAAAAAAGTTAAAGATTTATATTTTAAGAGATTTTAAGGTTAAGGGACTGGGCCTACTACGGATTCTTACAAAGAGTTTCTGGTCCTCAGAAAATACCCTTTTTACCAAACAACACTGGGAAGACAGAATGGTGATGTTTAAATATAAAACCCCCAAATATAGTTTTTCCTCTGTTCTACAAATACATACATTTTACCTTCAGCGTAGTTTCCTGATCTCAGATCTTTTATTTAGGTTACTGAAATTATTACCAGCCCCAAATTTTATGTTTTTCTTTTCAGTGCAAGTCAATTTACCAGAATCTTTTGAGAAATATATGTAAATACAGGCAATGGACAACACTAATACATAAGTGTATATCTATCATCTATGTATGCATGTATATGTGTGTATATATATGTGTATATATATATACACACATCATCTATCTAATCTATCTCTCCATCATTTATCTACCTATCATTCTAATCTCTACTTTCTTTTATTACATAAAACATGGTGTCTTTGTTAAACTCAATGAAAATAATGCGGCTTCCTCTAATAACAACAAAAAAAAATACTGCTCTCATATCCTTGAAAGAGTTTATATCTTACAGAAATTGATGTAGAATGGTATAAAAAACTACCAGTGACCTCAGTTGACATATGAATGTACAAATGTAGAATGTGCAAAACTACAACATCACTGGCAACAGGTCATCCTGATTTTGCTTAAACACATCCAAATAGAAATCCTCCAACCTAGTCATGTAGATTTGGGTCCAAATGAAAAGGTTAAACTCTCGATATTGTACATGAATTTTCAGCGAGTTATTCTCTCCTCTAAGGTTCAATCTCCTTATAAAAAGGAGCATAATAGTTTTATTTTAGGGTTATTGCAAAGACTATCTTAAATAAGTCAATTTTAAGCAGTTTAATTGTGTTCTACTTTACAGAGAGCGCGTGTGAAAGCATGCAGTATGTAAAGGTGCTACACAACTTTGGGCTCCTTAAAACGATGTGAATACAAGTAGTTTGTTTGTGAGGTCATCTAGGAAATACTGGTGGGGTAGTAAGGAAGTAAGATAGGAATGGGAAGAAACTCAGTTGTGTTATCCAGCAGGTCACTACAGTGGACAACTAACACTGTATAGAATGCTCTTTCGTGATGTCACATTCAATGAGCAGAAGAAGTTCATGCTCATCTTTAATTATCTTAGTCCTGCTCCCAGGGACATTAACTGTATAGCACTCCCAGCCCACCCTGTGCATGGGTGAGAGTATAGCAGTTGTTTGTAATGGGACATTGTTGATATGTATCCACAGTATTCTCTACTGATGATTAATAAAGGTAAATTGAATTCATACATAGAAATACATTTGATGGCAGATTTTCAAAGCTAAAAGCACACAAAAATGTCATTAATAATAATTTAAATATCAAAGCTATAATATTTCCAGATTTATCTGAATCATATGCAAGGGGAACAGTATGGATAGGCCTTCCCACCCTTTTCTTATTTTATTTATTTTTTTAATGCATGAATGCTACTTTTGCAAGTTTGTTGAATACTGCCTCTATGGAACTAATCCTTCATGATTACATGGGCTTGGGTGATTATTTATTTTTGCTTCGGAATAAATCATTGCTGGTTGGTATTACTCTTAATGATCAATACCTAAAGATACTTAAGAAAAAAATATAAAATATATAAATTATGCTCCATATACTTTATACATTATGTTTTATTTATATAAATTACAGAAAAATGCATATGTGACATCCTTTGAAATGCAGTATGACATTTCTCTTTGTTAGTCAGTTTAACAAACTCATGAGTGTGATATAATCACACTTCATGTGAGTATATCAGGTAAAAGGTTGCCACTTCATACCTAAAACAAAAGCAAACTAAGCAAACAGCTAGAACAGGAACAGAACCACAGAAATGGAGATCATATGGAGGGTTAGCAACAGGGGCGTAGGAGGAGGAGAGAGGGGGAAAAGGTACAGAGAATAAATAGCATAGATGGTGAGTAGAAAATAGACAGGGGGAGGGCAAGAATAGTATGGGAAATGTAGAAGCTAAAGAACTTATGACACATGGACATGAACTAAAGGGGGGAATGTGGGTGGGAGAGGGTGTGCAGGGTGGAGGGGAATGATGGGGGAGAAATGGGACAACTGTAATAGCATAATCAATAAAATATATTAAAAAAAAAAAGGTTGCCACTTCAGTTTGGAATGTCAGTGAAGTCATGAAAAAAAACCTCACTGTAACCATCTTCCTGCTTGAATTATACCATTTTTCTCAGAACTATATACTTTTAATGAGTACTATGCATCGATGTTTTTTTCAAGAAACAATTTTGATCATTCCTGCAAATAGCATTAGAATGATCTCAAAAATAAGGTTCAGTGGGTTGTTTTCCGGCGGATATTCACACCATCCCAAGGAGAAGAGCTTTTCTTCTACTAGTGTGTGTTTCTTGTTATAGTTTCTTTTAGGAGGTCAGACACTTCCTTATAGTTCTGTGTTACTTGTTTTCATATCTTTTCTTTTGAAATGGAGTTGAGACTGATCTCATATTTATCTTGAGTAAAGTGATAATGACATAATATGAGATGCTTAAAATAACTACTGCTTGATAAACAGACTCATAGATATTATAATAGTATGTTAAAATTAAAATACTTTTGTCTCATTTTTTGGCTGAGAATTTAAAAGGTTTAGGACAAAATAATAGTGGCAAGTATTTTTCTATTCTGTAGTGAGGTGCAAGACAACCTTTTAAGAACTTGCATTGGGAGAGGCTCAAAACCTCTAAGGTGTCACAGGTTGTATCTGAATGGTAGTCAGGTTAAAAATATGCTTTTTCTGGTGACATCTTACAAGTCACATTCAGTCCACCTTGCAATTACAGTATGAAATCTCTTTTCTATTAGTTGGATAGTATTTCATTTGACAGATGTAGAAACTAAAGGTTCAAAGGTTAAATAACTTAACAAATTTTCAAAATAATAATCATAAATGTGATAGCATTAAGGTTTCTCTGAGCAGAAGACTGATGCCATTTTTCTAATCTTGTACATTTTTTGTAGTGCATTTGTTTAAAAAAATTAATGTTTTCAATAATGTTTAGTAACTGAATGATTCAACTCCAACCTATGAGCTAAGGCTAAATGGATTATTTTGTGGTATGTTCACTGAAGCTAAAGATAAGTGCCCTCAGACGTAGGTAAAAAGAGGTTTATATTTCATGTAATAGATAACATACGTAGGATACATGTACTGCTTATAATAAATTTGTGGAATTTATCACAGAGACACCAAAGCCAGTTAAGACCCACTAAATATAAATGTACAGTAATGCTAATTCGGGGGGTTGGGGGGCATTTGCATCATCTGTGGACAATTTGATAGCCTGTGATATGTGTAACCAATTGTTCTTATTTACATTAATTTGCATTGTGAAAAGCAATTTTACAGTTTCAGTCAGACTTAATAGGCAATTTGCAGCTGAGTGCCTAATGGCATACTTACTTAAGCCTGCCCCAGGGGGCCTTTCTAGAACTGATAAGGGACTAAATTTTTTAAATGTTCAATTGAACATCTTAAAAAGTCAGAAAGTCTTTAGCTATTAGACCCAGTTTGCATTTTACTTTGTCACATTGAATGTTGCTGCTGAAGACTACCTTGCATTCAAAGACTATTTCTCTTTAGGCAAAAGATTCGATTCTACAAAATATTATAGTTGTACCTGAGATGGTTTCTCTTCAAGGCAATAATTAAAACAATGAAGAGATCAGGTAGGTCACAAGTGTAAGAAATATGCCCTCTTGTTTTATAAGACTTGAAAGATTTTTTTCCCTTCAATAAAGTATAGCATAAAACTATTTCCTTTCAGGCTTAATAAACCTGTTGCAGAAATAACTTCTTATGTTCCTATACCCTTCTCATTTATAAAGTATTTTCAATATGCCATCTTATTTAGTCCTTTTAAGTCTTTTTTTATGGTTTTATTGCCTCCTTTGTTCTTATTGAGCCTAACAAATTTTCTGACAGATAGTAGGCATTCAACAAATATTTATTGGAGTTCTGAATTAGTTAGAACAGGTATTTATGCCAAGGTATCATCTTACAGAATAGAATATTTAGTAATATATGGACTGTATTTGCACACTATGATAGTACATCAATTTAATTGGTGCTTTATGCTCAATGGAGAAAGCTGTCTTCATTTGAATAAAGTACATTCCACCCCCTTTGTAGCAGACTGTGCCAAGACAATAAAAACAGTGAAGGTTTCTGGGTCTGGGTGTAGACACCTCTTTCTGTGTTCAGCTCTCTGTGGAGAGCAAAATTATGAGAGCTTGATAAATAAAGCTAGCATCATATACTTAAACTATGTATATCATCTCCCCCGAAATCCACATAAGCTTTTTAGAGAATTCTAAGTGGACTAGGTAATGTGTATTACCTAGGTAAAGTTTGCTCTACTTTGTACTGTTTGATACAGAACACTCAGGTAAGAAAGGAGAGACTCACAGGTTTGGGAAGGATTCACTAGCAAAGATATCAACATGCTCCAAAGGGTAGATGTTGTCTGACATGAAAAGTATTCCTATGTGTTTCATGCAGAACAGAGGGAATGAAAAGTCCCAGATTTGCCTTTGACTCCAAACTCAAAGAAAGGCTGGGCTGCTTCGGGCTGCTAGTAGCACATGCTACTAGGAGTTATCAGACACTTTTCTGTTTTCCTCTAGAAGTAACAGCAAATAATTTTTTTAAAATTTGTCCTGGACACTGTAATTCTCTCAAATCTGGAATTCAGTGTATGAAGTAGAATGAATATGAGGTGTAATTTTTTTTTTCTTTTTACCTTTTGACCCCCTAAGAACAAAGGTCTGGTTTAGAAGATATAGGTAAGAATTCACATTCTGCCACTGTGAAGAAATTGATCTGGAGAAGATCACTTTCCTTGAGTAACTTGTACCTCATCTGCCACATGAGGATGCTAACATCCATTGCATGAAGACATAGAGGATTAAATTACATTTATACCATGGCACTTGGTGAACAATGAAAAGCAAGACATATACCTTTTTCTAGTACCTAGAACATTACCTGGTGTGGAGTCAGTTGTTAAATGTTTGATAAATGAATGAATAAATGCAAGGACAGAAAAAGTTTTCTCTATAAATACGCACAGATCACTGTGGCCTCCAAAGGCTTGTGAGATGTCGGTTTAGGGAGCAAGGCTGATAGAAACAGAGATAAAATGAGAACTAGAAGAGCAGGAGAAGGTGTTTCCCGTGAAAATAGGATGCTTCAGCAGTATCACAGAAAATACATTTAGGGATGTACACGTAGGAGAATTTGAGTTATAGTAGCAAGATTTATTGGAGTGAAAACAAAGAATGGGCTTAGGGGATGTCTCATTCATGACTGTGGCTCAGCTACCGCTCACTGCAAAAGTCCAGCATCTGGAGCCATAGGCCCACACTTTTCCACACCAAACCCAGGAGGAGGGCCATTAGTCTGGCATTCAAGACTCCGGTAGTCCAGAACTGTTTGTTCCTATCCAGCCCCCAATTTGCATTGTGCTTTGGCCTGCCGGGCTGCTGAAAGGAGAGAACGTCTCACTCAGGCCTTTGTTAAACTCTGACTATATTTCCCTGGGATTGGGCAGAGTATGCTTTCTTTCAAACTAATCCCTTTCTTGGATCTTCCTGGAGCTATGGGGGTGCCTCCCCCTGTCCAATCCCTTTTTAGCAGTTTTTTTCTCTTCCCTTTTATGACTGTCATCTTGACTTATAGTGTATGCCTCAGCAGAGTAATGCCACTCTCATTGTTTTCTGCAAACAGTCTGATAGTTCCCTGGGGAAATTAGAAAGAGTTTTTCCTGCCTACTTGGGTTTCAGCTTCCGGTTCTGGTGGAAGATGTAGCAATTCCCTGGAGTGTCTATGAAGCTGCCCCTTCCCTGGTAATCTGGCTTAATTAAGTGTGTGATTTCCCTCTTCTTTGTATTAACATCTAACTAGCTGCCTACTGTAACAAAATTACTTTAGGAATAGTCCTGGAGTTGTGGATAGAATGGTAGTTTTACTACTGAAACAGGCTTTTATAAATTACCCATTGATGCTTTTCTAGGTGTACTTCATATTTAGTTAAAAGGAACTCAGAAGTCTTTCTACATATATAGAATTTTAATTTGGGGCCTCTGAATTTGTTAAAAGAATTATGAATATGGACTTCCATTTTCTTTCCAAATAATACAGGAGTTGGCAAAAGTAGGTTTATAGCTGTAATACAAATAAATAATACAATAACACATAATAACACAAGAATAAACTCTGTGTTTCACATACTCAGAACTGTAAACCTACTTTTACCCACCCCTGTATTTATGGAAATATGTTTTTGTTGGCACGTAGAAGCAGATATGTGGTCACTTAAAAAGGGTCAGATCGAAACAATGCAGGTGCCATAGAAACTCGGCTTTGAATCTGCCCCTGGTGTCCTTTCTAGAATATTTTCTAATCCTCATAGGCCTCCAGGATGTACCCTGAGTGGGCCTTCATTTTTAATTACCAGCATTACTCTTGGGGAGGACATTTTTTCCAAGTCCTAAATGTCCATAGCCCACCAAAGCATTTCTGTTTTCCTGTATTTCTTCTATGTGTTTTTTAAACCCTTTGTTTCTGAATAAGATGTTTATTTTAGGTCTTCGGAACATAGCAGTGACACCACTGGAGTTTGGATAAAAGCAACTTTGTTTTGGAGTCCTCTGGTTCATTCTTTTGAGCGGATTTCTCAAGAGATGTCGTTGTAGAAGACTTGCATTTGAATCTAGCTCTGGATATGTGACCCCTCTGGTATCAGTTTCATCATTGATAAGGTACATTGCAAGAAAGTGCATGGTACATGATGTTCAAATGCACATCAGTTTTATCCTTTCTTGAGGGAGTTTTAGAGAAATACAAAAATAGTTTAAAATCAAGTTCAATTAAATATCACAAAACACATTAAGTGGAATGCTCATATTTATTTATGTAATTTACCATTCACTTAGATGTTCTAATAAAATCAAATAATTTTTGTGATTCTCTCCCTTACTCTTCAAATGAAGTTTCCAGATCAGCAACATCAGCATCACCTGCAAAGATTGTTAGATATTCAGAATCTTGGACCTCATTTTAGATCAGTTGAATCAGGAACTGCATTTTAATAAGATCCCCAGCAGATTTATATGCACATTCAAGTTTGCTGACCTCTATGTAGACCAACCCCTCTTATTTTACAGGTGAGGAGACTGAGACCCAGAGAAGTTAAACCACACTTGAAGGTCACAGCCAGTCACTGCTAGCAGTAGAAGCAGCAGGTGGTCCCTTCACCCCTGTTGTGTTCCGTGGGCCTGTGTCAGAAGTCACTGTGCAGGGCAGTGCCTGGTATGATAATTTGGAGACTTCATTCTTTGAGACAGAAAAGAAGACTGCTATTCCAGTCAGCTGAGGCACTTTGCTCTGGAGGGAATGAGTAAGAAGGGCAAATAATCTGCAACAGAAAGATGTAAGGCAAGGAAGTGTCATAGCCAGGTAAAACCACCACGGATGTGGAATTTAATGCAGAGATCCCTTCACTGCATGAACAAATAGCAAGTCTCTCAAAGGGGCTTGCAGGGGTTGGCGATGCTTGGTCTGCGCAACATCTATTTGTCTTAGCAGCGCCGTTCAGTGAGAGAAACAAGGGATTTCAGTCTGTGCCTGAGTTGCTAAACCCTGTTCTCTGCTGCGTGATTAGGGAGCAGTGTGGGACTGCTTACTTTAAATGCCTTAATAGAATGAAATTGGAGATGTCATTCCTCTTTTTAAAATGCTGACATCCACAGAGAGATGTAAATCTAATATTTTGACATAATAAAATTAACAGCTACAATGGTTATTCACTGGTATTTGCATATAATTATTTTGTGTCCTGGGACCTTTTTAAAAGCTCAAAATATTTTTCTGAGGAAAATTAAAAACTGAAGGAAATGAAAATTTGAGAAATAGATGAGTTTGCCCCTTTGTTTTAGTGCATTTTACCACAGAATGAGAGAATTTACTTCCAAAAAATGTTTTTGCAGTTACTATTCATTCACCCATTCATTCCTTTTCATTTCAAAGTTTTTCCTCCAAAGAATTCTAGGCAGTTTCCAGGCATGCATTTGTTAGAAGATAATAAAATAATTAAGCAATTGGGGTCATAAAGGGAAATGAAGCTGACAAAATAAAACAGGATTAGGCAGTCCTCAAAATGTTTATTATAAAGTAATGTACAGTGAATAAAACTGAGCCATAAATGTGTTTCTTTCAGCTGTGAGTATGAAAAAATATATGGCCAGTAAGAGGATTTATGCTGTCCATAGTAAACAAAATAGTTTAAACTCAAAACAGCTTTCTCTGATCATGTGGCTAGAATGTTCTGTGATTTTTTTTTTCTAAAAAGGAAGCATTTTGAGGTCCAATGTTTTGTTCCCCATATAAGTTTCTGAATAGGTAGATTTCAGATAATTAATCTATTTGTAAGTCACCATAAAATAAAATTTAGGCCTGAAATTAAGGTACAAAATGAATTTTATGTATAAGAGGACAATATAATAATTTTCGAAGAGCTGGAATCTTTGATTATTGTAGGTAGGACATTCACTACTAAACTTAAAAAACATAATGTTAATTTACAAGTTCGCTCCTAGGAGCCACTGACACATGGATACCAGTGTACATAGGAGAAAAAGATATGTAGAAGATACATGTGGCAAATCAAGTACAAACTAATGCAATAAACTGAAGCGTAAACCTAGGCGATGTGAACGTGCATTCTTCAGGGCACTTAGGTGACGTGCAGCCGTTAATGGGGTAATTGGCTTTCACATGCTGCCAATTAATCTTTGAAACCATTAAGGCCTGGCATGGCACTGGAGGAAAGCAATCACAGTAATCTTTCAAACTGGGAAACAAAGATTATTCTACTAATTAGTATCTTCTCTCTTCTGAAAGCAATTGCAACCTATGTTGGCATGCAACTTTCAGCAATTCTCCAAGGGCCTCCTTTCAATTCCTTAATATTTCCCTTTTTTTTCATTTTCTTATCCTTTGATCTTTTCTTAAACCCATTTTTTTGGTGGTTTCTAGTGCAAAATATGGCATATTTTTCAACTGAAAATGAATTTAGTAATCACCAGAGACTCTCATTGAAAAATATATAAATAAATTAGAGATTTTATAAATGGCATGAATTTTTATAGAAAATGCTTTAGTGTATGTACATGTCCTACTTTATTCTGTAAACATATATTGCCTGAATATTATTTGCAAAAGATACAGGTATGTGTAGGCAGATGTGGCCACTGCCCTCAGCTCAGTTTCTAGCTGAGGGGTCAACATGAGACAAGTGACTATTCAACACAAGCATAGTAAGTGCAATGAGGGTGAAGGATGGGTGCTGTGGGAGCGTGTATATGGGGTGATTAGGGAAATCTTTGTTTAGGAAGGAGTTTTTGATCTGAGTTTTGATGGATGAGTAGGGACTAATTATTGGAAGGGCTGTCAGTGAGAACAAGGAGATAGAAGAGTTTTGGGGACACATCAGTTAGATGGTGCAGTGTCCCTGAAAGCCTCAGGTGGAAGGAGCATTTCATGGTCAAGGGTCTAAAGGAAGGCCAATTAGGCTATAGGTGTGAAATAAATCATCCCACTTAACCCAACCCCGTTCATTACTGATACTTCGTTTAGGAAAGTAAGAACTAATGATAAGTGCTTTCTCAGAACTCACACAGCTAGACACTGCCCCAAGGCTACAGAGAAGGCTACAGCAAATATTCAAATTCTAGGCTGTGTAGTTGCCCTATCCTACATAGTCTAGCCATAGCTGTTGCTTGAATTTCTTCTAATTTCTATTCCTCCCCTACCTGTCACTACTCACAGGCAATCATTAGAGTAAAATTAAAATTAGAGAACAGTACCTGCCTTAAGGAATGTAGAACGCACTTAGCTCTGTAAGTTGTATATGAAGAGCCCTGGTTGGTGTGGCTCAGTGGATTGAGCACTGGCCTGTGAACTGAAAGGTTGCAGGTTTGATTCCATCAGGGCATGTGCCTGGGTTGTGGGCCAGGTCCCCAGTTGGGGATATGTTAGAGGCAATCGACCGATGTAACACAGATTGATGTTTCTCTCCCTCTCTGTCTCCCTTCCTTCCCTGACATCTGAAAATAAATAAATACAATCTTAAAAAAAAAAAAAAAGAAGTATGTGAAGAGTGTCCTATTCACTGTAGTAGGTCTATTTCTGCAAATACAGTGATTTAGGGGCAGAAAAGGGCACCAAGAGTCAAGGCTCTGTCCTCTCAATAATGATGACCAATATGATAGCCTATAAAATCTCAGTGAACAAGATGGGGCAGAGAGAAATGCTAATCAATTTAATTAAAGGACCTGACAGGACCTTGTTCTGTATCCAAGATCAGCAAGATTAACTCTGTAGTGGTAGAGAGTTCAAATCCTGTGTATTTAGGCTACGAATTCACATTGCCCACTGGTACATAAAAGAATCTGGAAATGGTCCTACGCTGGCAGGAGGTCAGAGCAACTTTTTAATACCTGCTGTTTCAGAAACAGTAGCTCGTATTTGCGTATTCATAAACACAGTGCCTACAAACTATAAGCTTCCACGGAGAGGAATCCATTAAAAAAATCTAGCTATTTAAGCTTGAAACCACATTTCAGGAAATAGAGATTGCAAAATTAACCTCTTTTTTTCCTAACAAAGGACAACCTGATATTAAAATCACTGAATTGCTTAAAATTGATTAATTTTACTTTTTGTTGTTGTTACTTTTAATGAAAGGGAGATGCAAGGAACTTTCTTCCCACCTGCACTTTTGTGGGAGTATTTTTGTGGAGAGTGAATATGTTAGTCTTGCACACATAGTTACTGAGAGAGTAAGTCATATTTGGTTGAAAAACCTTACTTCATGATATGTTTCATATTGAAATGTTAAAGTTACTAAGTGTGGATTACTGGTTTTAATGTCAACTTTAGGGGTAACATATCAAAAACAAACATGAAACTGAAATGAAGCCACATGCTGGAATATTGCGCAGTAGCTGAAATGAATGGCTCGCAGTGACATGCAACTATATGGATCAATATTAACAACATGATAAATGAAAAATATCTGAAAGGTTAAATGCTGCATAATAAAAGTCAAATATTAAACACAATCCCAAAGTAACTACATGTGTGTAATAAAAATTCATGAAAGTAGATTTTAGGGAAAGATGAACATTAGAATCAGGATGATGGGCATTTTGGGTTGGGGAGAAAAAGAGTGGGATGATGGGTGAACAATATTGTTAGACACAGGTTGTTGCCAAAGTCCTGGTTGTTCTTTTGGATGGTGGATTCTAAGGTACTTACTTCATTTTAAAAAACAAATAATATAATAAGATTGATTGCAAAATTGGCCTCAATTCTTTCCCTCCAAATTGAAGCAGTGTGACTTTAAAGCTCTTCTTTGTAGGGCATGGGAGAAGATGCCAGAGAGATGCCAGATAAGAGTGATGTTCCTGACCCTGACTGGTCATTTAAGTGCCTTTGGATAGAGAGGGGACACTGCAAGGATGTCCTGTATCCTTTCGGGAAAATGATGGGGTCTCAGACTACCTGTTAATTTACAATTAAGGAAAGCCACTGTGGGAATAAAGAAAGCATTGGCATTCCAAGTGAAGTTTTATCGGATTATTTGCTTTACTTCTCAAAGCTGTGTGGCACTTTAAAAATGAAGACTAATTGGCGAAAGTAAGGTGTGAGGCTTTATAGAGGGAGTGAACTAAAATTGCACAATGTTGGGAGAAGTCTTTAACAGAGGCTTTATTCTAATTTGTTTGCATGTGTGTCGTGTCTACGGTCTTCTCTGGTCCTGATCTTCCCGTTGGCACTGGATCCCCCGTTTTGTCTACAATATCAACTGGGAACTTCCGTGAAAAAATAAATAAGATATCTAATATGTATTGATAATCTACCTAGTCATAATATAAGATTGGCTGTTAATTGATCATTTGTAGTTTTGATAAGCTTACAGCTGGTTCAGTACTGTTTTTTCCCCTGTGCCAGTCAGTGATTTAACCAATAGCACCTTCTTTCTTCATCAATGATTGTACAACTTTGAGGTTTGGGGATCCCTGTGTTAAAGTATTATGCTTCCTAGGGATATATGCATTTTACTAAGAAGTCTTTGAACAATTACCCCAGTCAATGCACTTGTCAAAAATGAAATATCAGCGATACTGGTATGAGAGGAGACGGTTTGAACAGAAATATTTGTCAACTGGCTTGAGATGTAAGAGTCTATGTGGGGTGCTTAAAAGTCATATTGTTGCTATTTGCACTAAAATAGTATAAAGTGCATCACTTTTCAAACAAAATATGGAATTTTTATTTAATTGACTAAACCAGCTCAGAGCCTCACTGTTCAATGGGAAGTCAGGGAATTGGTGCATTGTTTTGGCAAGGAGAGAGAAAGAGAGAGGCGGGGGGGGGGGAGGGAGAGAGAGGGAGAGAGAGGGAGAATAATAATTTATTTTGTATGATCTCTACTGCTGGTTCAACTGCTCATGAAGTCAGCTCAATTATCTATGCTTATGGAGGGGGAAAGTGACATAAGTGATTTAAAATCAGAAAAAGAAAGTATGGATTACCTTGATAATAGAGAGACCTCAGTTCTTTCAGAATTGAACTCTGTTCTTCTCTCCCTTTAAGCAAGTTGGCTAAGGAGTTAAGCATCACTTTGTAAAATGCAAAACAAAAATATTAATGGCAAAAATGGTAATAATATTTAGCATTTATTGAACATCTACTCTGTGTCAGATATATGGCCAGAAATAAATTCTTATCATTTCAACTTTATGTCTTCAATATATATGCATATTAATTTCTTCTAGGGTAGGAGCTAACAAAATTTAACCATGTTAAAAAGTTAAATGCAATCATTTTATTGAATAACTACATTTTCTGTAGTAAATAAATTTATCCATTTACTCTTTTACCACATGCATAGTATGTACTAAAATCAAATAATATTAGAAATTATAAGGGGCCTTAAAAAAGGATTATCACTCTCTGCCTCTCTCCTACCACACATTGAGTCCTTTCCCACAGATAAAACCGCTTTGTAATCCTTTAGATATTTCTTTGGGTGTTTGTACTATCAGAAAAAAAAGGATAAATAAACATTCATTACTCTTTTTTGACTTTCTATTATGGAAGAGCAACATTTTGCACTGTTACCCTTTATGTTAATAATCTATTACTTTATAATAAACTACCCCCAAACCCCACAATTTAGTAGCTGAAAGCAACAGATATTTATTATTTCACAGTATCTGAGGGTCAGGCATCCGGGAGCCATTCAACTGGCTGGTTTTGGCTCAGGGTCTCCCACGAAGTCGCCGTTGAAACGTCAAGTGGAGCAGCATGGTCTGAAGCTTTGAGTGGGACTGCACAATCTGATTCCAAAAAGACTCACTCATGGAGCTGTTTGAAAGATGCTTCAGTTCTTTGCCACCTGGACCATTCCACAGGACACTAAGGCAGGGCAGCTGGCTACTCCAAAGCATGCAATGGGTGCAGGTGTTCTTGAGTCATAAACAATACTGTATCTTTTCATAACATAGTCTTAAGAGGGCATGGCACACTATCATTTCTGCCACATTCTGTTTGTCACACAGACAAATGTTAGTGAGGGAGAAGTTACACAAGAGAGGGAATACCATGAAGCAGGGCTATTGGAGTCCAATGTTTGCAGCACTCTTTCTCTTGGTGTCTTTTGCCTCAGTTTCCCTTAACTACCTTAGTCTGTCTTATGTGATTATATTACAATTTTATTTAGATCAGTGCTCAACTTATATAATTATAGCAATGAGAGGTAAAATTCTGAAACTTCACCTGTCTAAGAATATCTACACAAACTTATTTTATCTGGGTGTAGAATTCTAGGATGAAAATAATTTTCCCACAGAATTTTAAAGAAATAACTCAATTAAAAAATCTCTTGTGATTGCTTTTGGAACATCAGGTGCTGTCCCTATTCTCAATTACATATTTCTCTCAGGAATATTTTAAAGTGTTTTCTTTATTTTTGATATTTTGAAATTTTTCAGTGATATATCTTATGAAGCTGCAGATAGAATACAGAACACCCAGTTAAATTGAATTTCAGATAAATAAGTATTTTTTCACAGAAATATTTTCTAAATATTGCATATAACAACTTATACTAAAAATTGTTGTTGATTTGATATAGATATATATTCTGTATTTTTATTTGCTGAATCTGCCAAACTTAGAACCTTGGAGTGTTCCATCCTTCTGTTTAATTTCCTTATCTCTCTCCTCCACTTCCTCTTCTCTCCCTCTGGCCCTCCCTCTCTTTTTTCCTTCTTTGTTCTGTCCCTCCATCTCTCTCCTTTTTTTTTTTTTCCCACTATGGGTAAAAACCTGTTATTCAATCTGGCCAGATAAATAAAGATCATTTCTAAAATATCTTATCCCCTTCATTCTCAATTAAATGCCTTGCGCACATGTTCTCCTCTGGGGATAGAGATGGGTATTCTGGTTGCAAGAGGTGGAGATGGGATCTGCTTATACAAAATCTCATTTAGATTTTCAACCAATGGTCCTGCCTCAGGCACATCCTGTTGGGGACTACCCTGTGTGGTTTCAGAGATTGAAGCCCAATGAGAGCAGGCTCTGAAAGGGGCTAGTAAGTCTCCCTGGAAAACCAATTAACACAGGTGGCAGACATGACCCGACTCTTACATGGAGGGTTCCCATGGGAATCAGGCCTGAAATGTACATTTTATCCTTTGAAGCTTGCTCTGCTTAGTATAGCCCTGTAGATATAAACTGGATGTTTAAGTTCAAAGCATAAGGAGTAAACCTCTTATCTCAAGAAACACATCTTAAAGACCCTCTGGTGTCAGCATGACTAACAGACCCTGACCTTTGACAAATCTCTGTGTTCCTTCAATTGTTATCTGTAGATAATACCTGTTTTTGTGTGACTATAGCCTTTTGACATTAATTGGTGAGCTACTCACGCATGCTGTGTACACCTACACATACCATTCCCAATAAAAGCCATTTGGGAGAAGTGCTTGGGGCATTCTCCACTAGGAGGAATTGCCACCCCCTTCCCCACCAGAACAGCAAGATTGTGTCCAGGATGACTTATTTCTCATCCATGATGGCTGAGAGAATTTTGCAGGACAGAGTTCCTCCTACAACATTCCAAGCACCATCTTCCCCGATTCTTCAGGGCTCTAATTTGTGCACATTTCAATGGTTGTGTGTCTTGAACTGGTTTGTATTTTGTTGTCATTTTTATGTAGGCTTTTAGATTTTAGCTTTCTAAAAGTGAATTAAGACTCTGTATTTTTTCTTTTTTCAAAGTTTTCTAACCTTACTTACCAACTCTTAATTTGAGGTTATCAAAGTAGTAGACACCAAGAGATGAGTCAGAAATATATTGCTTCTTGTAGAAAATGCCTGTGAGGAAAAATGAAGGGCCTGAGGGAGGTTGGGAGACTTAGACCTTTTGCAGGTGTGATACCTTTGAGGAAGACAGGGAAGGAAGGAAGGGTGAATGAAAGACTTCAGACAGCAATGCAGTTCTTAGTAAATTCAGTGAACTTGATGGGATTATCAAGCCAAAATCACACTTCAGAGAAGTCCCACATCTCCCAGGACATGACCTGCTTCAGAATTCCCACAAAGCTCACTCCTTAGCCAGGGGCAGTTGCTCATAGGAAATGTGACCCCTGAGTGAATGCAGAGGTGGATTTCAGAGTGCTGCTGCTGAGCTGTTGGTCTTTTATGCTCCGCACAACAGGGAGGCATATTTTTACGGCTACTATACTGCCACTCTTCGAATCACCCTGTCCTTATAGTTTAAATATATACTCCCTCCCCACACATATATGCATTAGCACAAGATACATGTGTGGCACTTAAAAAATTAGGATTTAGAAGGTAGAAGTGATTTATAGCTATGATTTAGGGAGTGAACTATTGTAATAACTGTAGTTACTAGTTAACCCCACTGCATAGATGACAAAGTGGAGTGAAGCAAATGCCTCAAGGTCGTACGTCCAGTTAGTGGTAGAGCTAAGATATGAATTTAGGGAGTCTGACCAGATAGCCCATATGTTTTCTATTTTAATATGTTATCCCCATTCCCATAGCATAGCTTTATTACGTAACATGTTTGTTCATCTTGGTTCAAAGGTAGACTTGACCAATGTATCTAGAGACATTTTGGGCATGTCTGAACATCTAATATTTCCATAATAAGACTGTATTTGTGGAAAATTATGCTTTATGAAAAACTTGGTATCTCTTCAATGTTGTTCATAACAAATTACTCTGAATATTATTGGCTTAAAACAACAATAAACACTTATTATCTCTTCTGGTTTCTGAAATTCAGGAAGTGCACTTCACTTCAGGGATAACTTCTTTCTTGTCCTTGATATCTAGAGTATGAGCAGGAAGAATCAGATTCTGGGGGACTGGAATCATCTGAACAGACATGCAGTGTTGCTAAACACACACGCATGGGACTTCTCTGCGTAGCCGAGGTTTCCCCATATTAGGTGGCAGGTTTCTAGGGCAAATATCGTAAGATAGTAAGATGGATGCCATATTGCCATTTTTACCTCTCCTTGGGGATCATATAGCATTATTTCTGCCACATTGTTTGCTGAGACACTTAAACATTTCACCTACATTAATGTTTAAGAGGAGAAAAATAGAACTCACTTCCTGATGGAAATGTGTCAACATTGCATGGTAGGAAGAACAGACTGGGTAGGATCTACCTACCTACCTACCTACCTACCTACCTGTCTACCTACCATCTATCCATCTAATTATCTGTCTTTGGAAAATACATCTGAGACACATGCTCACATGAAAACAATTTGAAAACTGGGATCTAATTTGTATGTGCTGGAGAATGCAATGCAATTCCTTAATATACTTACCGATTTTAGTAACATTTTATAAGTACTCTAAGGTATTGCTGCTTTAAAATAGAGAACACATCTAGGCAGATAAATCTGTTAAGGTTTGTCTTCCAGGGATAGTTTCTCTTGATTTGTTGATTTGTTGCTTTGTTTTGTCTCTATAGTCTGTAGTGCAATGGTTAAAGAGCACTGAGTTTTAGAGCCATACATTAATGAGTTTTAAAGCTAAAATTGTCACATTTTTCACATTTTTACTTTGAAGAAGTAATTTAACTCTTCTGAATTTTAGTTTCTTCATCAATAAAATAGATAATGATACCTAGCTTATAGAAATATTGCATATATTAAATGAAAAAATACATACAAAATAAATGGTACAGAATAAGTCATTGTTATTTTCCCCTCCATTTCTAAACAGGTCTTTGGAAGAACACTCTTATTTGTATCAGTCCATAAATTTTTTTCAAGCTATAACTCTTTTGTCAATACAGATTCCACATAGGTTATGGTAAAATATCTTATGTGAACTATATAAATATTTATTGGCTTGCATTTTATTTATATAACTTGAGGTATAAACATTTGAGAATAACCCAGAAATAGTGCCCAGTATTCCAGATTGTGGAACACTCACCTATTCATTATTCATTACATGGCAGGCGTCTGGCTAGGGGCTGGGCAATAAAGCAGTGAACACATTAAATTCCCTGATAATCACATAACAAAACCACATGTTCATTGTATTTTTTTTGTTGTTGTATTAGATGTTCTTCTGTCACCATTTCCAACATATGGTGGATACTTTCTCTCCTCCCCATACTTCTTCCTTTAATAGCTTTATTGTTTCACATGTTCTTTCCACTTGGCAATCATCTGGGCTTCGCTTTTCCTTTAATTTATTTTAGAACTTTTGAAGGAGTCAGAACAGCTGTCTCACTGGAAACCACAATGTGTTGAGTCATAGATTGAGCAATATATAACAGCTGTCTATTTAACCTCTATTACGCTTAAAATACATTGAGTTCTAAGGGATTTCTGGATTAAGTTCAAAGCACAGAGACATTACATCCATCAATACTCAAATACTTCTCACTTTACTTTCCAGCCAACCTCTTGCTTTTTTTGCTTCAAGAGACATACAGTAACTCCAGGTGAGGATTCATTCAGAAAACAATTTTATCTTTGGTGTGCCAAGCTGTGCTGAAAGATGCTTATTGCTACATTCTTAAATCCTGATGTTTGGAGTGGTGAGGGAGAGAGAGATGGTATCAGAGATTTGTTGAACTCTAACTGTGCATCGTGTATTCTAAAATAATGCAGTTTTCCCAGGGGTTAACGTTTTACATGCCGTTTTTTCTCTGTACATATTTTTGCACTTCCTTCATCTCCATGTTGTCTTTTATCTATATTCTTTAATCATCAAAGAGCATATAAGACTCTTCTGTGCAGTAAATATTTCTGAAGGAATTATAGAGGGGAGCTACTAGAAACCATGCCACTTAAGAAAAGAAAATGGGCTAAGTGCTTTCTCTATTTTGTTATTGTCACAGTGCATATGTCATGTAGCGGTTTTGTAGAACAGGAGATATATGTGCATTTTATATTTCAGGTTACAACACAGCTCGGTGTGCTTTCTACAAGCTTTTTTACGTAGGTAAACTAGGTTATGTTCAGTATTTTATTATTTCCTCTGTGAATGTTCTTTACTTTGGTAAAATTCATTTTGATTTGGAAAACAAAAAAAAAATAGATATTCATAGGCTACCGTTAGGTAAGTTAACAATGGCCCTAGCAAAACTATTTGCTTCCCACATGTATATATTTCTCATTTATAAGTGTATTGTGTCAAAAGCAAGAGACTTCAAAATGATGGCCCCACTTTAATTAAATATAACAGAGATTTGAAGCATAATCCTCAACAGTGTTCATTCATTTTTATCTTTTGAAATGATTCTTACATTATCTGATAATTGTCTCTATTTTTCTTTTTTTGGCTCAAGTATCCATATCAACATTTTTTAAGGCAGGCCTGAGTTCAAAGAGAAGCAGAAAGTGGAGAACACACACATACACATGGATACAACCTATACTAAGAAGTCAAATGATGGTTTACTACACTGATTTGTTTTGTTACAACTAGTTTTCATTAAGTGGACTGAAAGATTTTCTGTACATATTAAAAAAGTCACTCCAAAGAGACAATTCAGCTTATTTATTTAAAAATATTTATTGAGTAATATAGCATTCAAGGTACCATGAGGGTCTCCTGGAGGTTGCAAAAATAAATAAAACACAATGAAATAGGGTCAAATAAAGCAAGTTCACAGGAGAACAAATATCCATAATTCAAGTCAGGATAAATGGAGTGCTACTAGGAAGATGTGTAGTGTCATAGGAAGTTCACTGAAAGAAAAGATTACATTAGATCAAAAGATAAAATTTCAAGTTCCCTTTTATTCAGATGTTGAAGATTAAAATTCTGTAGATAGCGTCGTAATGGAGGCAGAGAGGGCAGCATAAGCCGTCCCCAGAAAGATTCAGGCATCTGTCGGTTTTACACAAGAGACTTTTGCAACGTAGGCTTACAAACAGGCGTGCTCTCCGGTGTGCTTACTTTGCATTCCAAGTAAACTAGGCTGTGGGGAGATAGGGAAGATTTCTGATCAGAGGACACTGGGACCCTTTTGAGGCAAAAACCATTTCTTTTGTCTCTGAGTCTCTAGTACCATGGACGGTGAGCGTTAGAGCCTCAGTAGATGCTACTGAGTGAATTTTCAAAGTTCGACATTAATTCACTTAAGTCTATAAATTCTTTGAAAATAGGCACAACTGTGTTCCACTGTTATTTGTATTGTCAAAACAGCTAACACTTAAAAAACAACTCATATGTGCTAAGAACTGTGCTAAGCACTTTACAGGTATGACCCTGTGATACAGGAACTGTTCTGTCTTGGACTAAGGTTGTAGTTTCTGTTTGATGTTGAGAGAAGATGGTAAAGGAGTAAGAGAAGCCAGGTATATCACACAATTCTTAATTCTTTCATGCCTTCAGTGCCTACTGCTTGCCAAGCATTGTGCTGCTTACAAAATGACTAAAATCTGGCAGGTATGCTGGAAAGTGACAAGTGGGTACATACTTAGAACATGATATGATAATTGCCTAGGGCTTAGTAGGTTCTTTTAAAGGATTTGTCAAATAAATGTACAATAAAAGGTCATAATAATGTGGGGAAAGGGAAAAACACTCATTGTTTTTAACGTGATTTTAGTGCTATAAATGTGCAGATAGGCAAGGCCATGGGAGAGACATTCATATTTATCTTGTAAGTTATTTAAATTCCTATCGATATTTACAAAGAGTTCTGGCTTTTCCAGACATGAATCTGAAGTAGATTAGTTGAATTCAATCGAGGAATGGAAACTGTAATAGGTTAAGAACATAATTGTGCTTGGGATTAGATAATGTGTACATTTTGTTCAGTAGCAAACCCACATGTTTTAGAGAAGGAAACTCACAAACTAAATTGGATGATAAACCTAAACTGCTTGAAAACACAGTATTGTGTCTTTTGTGAGTGGTCACATTTAATCTTGGAAACATTTAATATTAAGTTTAAATCAAATCCATAGTATTTATAGTTTTGTGTTATATTTGGAAATAATCTGTGCATGTTTGGTGGTGTGAGCACTTGTAAAATTTAAAAGAATTTGGCATTTTAAGTGTATAATTTGACAATTTAAGGTTTGTAACAGATTAAGCTGTAATGTCAATTAAAACTTTATCATAGTAATTGTAAATTTTTGTAATAAAATAATGGGATTTTTCTATGTTTCTAAATAATTTCTTGTATTTTAATAAGAAATTAAGATTGACTGTATTATAAATGTAAATCCATATATTTATAAGAACTACATAAGTACATGGGAGGGTTTGTTTATTGGACAATTAAGGTATTAAAAGTAAAATACAGCATACTAAATTTATAAATGCTGGATTAAATGTTTAAGTACACTTAAATAAATACAATCCCTGTTAAAAGAGATTGCTAAAATTTGCTAGATTTATAAAGAGAATAAAATTCACATATTTAAATTAAAAGCATAGGAAAGGATTTTAAATTATACACAATAATTTATTAATTACATAAATATTGAATAATATTTACTTTATACAAAGGCTATAAAGACAGAAAACAAAAAAAGACATTCTGATACTTTTTTCTTTAAGAGTAAAAAACTACACAAGTAGATATGAGATAAAAGAGCCATTTTCAAGTGGCTGTAGTAGTTTGAAAGGGATATTATTCAATCTAAATATATTATTTATATAATCAGAAATAAATATATTTAAATAAATATAAATAAATAAATATAAAGAGTTTTTCTTACATACTTTAAAAAATTAAGTCAACTTTAATAGGTTATATTTATTATTTTTCATTTTTTAATATTTTATATTCTTACCCCCAATCTTTCCAATTGCTAAATTAATTGAGCTTATGCTCAAAAACTATACTTCTAAGTAAAAAAAATCTCAACAGTTTATGAATTCTATTGAGGATGTGTTTTTCTTAAAAAAATTACATGTCTTTTTTTCTCCAAACACTTTTCACCTAATTTTATTAATATATTTTCTGATAGGAAAACCAGTAGGTAAAAACAAAAGGTAATTCAGTAACTACAAAACATTCTATTTTAAAAGGCTAATGATGAAGATAGGCTCAAAAGCAAAAGCATTCTACCCACAAGCTGTTCAATAATTCAAACATTTATTTTTAGAGGTTTTGTCAAATTTCTGTTGTAAGTTTCAAACAGAACAAATTGCTTGTTGGAAATGTCTTCTCCAGTGAAACTGTTCTGCACACATCAAAATGATGTCAAATCCCAGGTTTTAAGGCTCTGCCTCAATGATCTCAGAAATTTCTGTCGTTTTGACTGTTAAAGTGCTAGAAGATATTCTCGCTATTGCACATATGGCCATAGGAAATAACAGTAGTTTAAAAAAAAACAATTTTATTGAGACATAATTCATATACCTTGCAACTTGCCCACTAAAAGGGTACAATTGAATGGTTTCTAGTAAATATTTGCATATTTACTAAATCCATCAACCACAATCAACCATCACCACAATCAAGTTTAAGATGTTTTCATCAACCTCAGATGAAATCCAGTATTTTTTAGTAGTCCTTCACCACTTTGCTCAAGTCCCTATTTCAGTCCCTAAGCAAACACTAGCTTACTTTCTATCTAGACAGATTTGCCTCTTCTGAACATTTCTTTTCTTTTTTTTTTTTTAAGAATTTATTTATTTTTCAGAGAGATGGGAAGGAAAGGAGAAAAAGAAGGAGAGAAACGTCAATGTATGGTTGCCCCTCACGCTCCCCTAACTGGGGACCTGGCCTGCAACCCTGGCTGGGAATCGAACCAGAGACACTTCGGTTTACTGGCCTGTGCTCAATCCACTGAGCTACAACAGCCAGGCTGATCATTTCATATAAATGGAAGAGAGGTCACTGAGAGGAAGTGACTACTGGATGATTCTCTAGATGCACCTGGGGAACCAGATGCTCCTCACCAGCCCTTCTTGGGAATGTATGTTCTTCTCACTATTACTGCAGTAGGAACTATTTCAAGGGCAGACATAGCTTTGAGTGAGTCAGGTGTTGTTGAGATCTTCTGGATGGTATATGTGACTGAACCCATTTAAGTCCTCTGTATAAACTTTTAAGATTCTGGCTGGTGGGTGTAGAGATCTATCCATTTTTCAACTGCCCAAGAGAAGACTTGTAAGTTCCGTTGCTTATTAAATCTACCACCTACTAATCTGGAGTGACTGGCCTTTCTTGGGTCTCTCCTTGCACTCTGTGTGTGTATGTACAGGGGGTTGTGAACCAAGAAATGTGTGCACCTTTGTGAATGGCCTTTTTACCTCACATAATGTTTTCAAGGTTCATCCATTTTGTAGCATGCATCAGTACCAGTACTTCATTCTATGTTTATTGCTGAAAAATGTTTCATTGTGTGGATATAAAACATTTTATTTATTTATTCATCATTTGATGAGCATTTGGGTTGTTTCCATTTTTTTGGCTATTATGAATAATGTTGCTATGAACATTAGTGTAAAACTTTCATAGAGATAAAAGTTTCACTTCTCTTAGGTAGATAGCTGGTAGTGGGATTTGGTCACATGGTAACTCTATGTTTAGACTTTTTGAGAAACTGCAAGACTGTTTTCCAAAGAAGCGGTAACATTTTACATTCTCACTGGAAAAATATAAGGTTTCCAATTTCTTCACATCCACACTAACATTTGTTATTGTCTGTCTTTTTTCATTATAGCCATCCTAGTGGATGTTAGGTAGCATTTCATTGTGATTTGATTTGCATTTCTCTGATGTCCGATTATGTTTAAGATCTTTGTGTGTGTTTATCGGTCATTTGTTAACTTCTTTGGAGAAGTGTCTTTTCAGATTCAGGTTTGTCAACTTTTTAATTGAGTTAGTTTTTATTATTGACTTGCAAAATTTGTTATATATTCTATATACAGTGACTATATATATATATATATATATATATATATATATATATATATATATATATTTCCATGACATGGATTGTATTTTTGTTTTCTTGATAGTATCCTTCAAAGGAAAATAACCTGACTTTTTATCAAGTCCAATTTACTTTTGCGTGTGTGTGTACGGATTTGTTCTTTTGGTGTCATAACTAAGAACCATGACTAATCCAAGGACACCAAGTTTCATATTAATGTTTTCTCCTAAGAATTTTATAATGTTATTTTTTATGTTTAGGCCTTAGATTTATGTTGAGTAAGAATCAAAGCAAAAGTTTTTATGTGGGCTCTCTATTATATTTCTTTTATGTTTACTTTAATCCTTATTCCTGTTCCATACTGTTGACTTCTATAGCTTTGTAGTAAGTTTTGAGATCAGAAAGTGTGAATTGAGTTGAAGCAGTGGGAATAGATATTCTTGTCTAGTTCCTACTACTAGGAATAATGCATTTAGTTTTCAAAAAGTTGGTCTCTTTTATATAATATGATACTAGCTGCAGATGTCTTCAGATGCCCTTTATCAGGTTGCAAGAGTTTTCTTTTAGTCCTACCTTTTTAAATGTTTTTTCCCCATTGGGATATTGGAATTTATCAAAGCTTTTTCTGTGATTCTTGAGGTAAATGTGTGTGATTTTTTTCTATTTGTATTTATGTGATGTATTATACTAATTGAATTTTGGATGTTAAATCAACATTATATTCTTAGTATAAATCATACTTGGCCATGATATATGATGATTTTTCTATATTGTTGGATTACATTGACTAATATTTTGTTAAGGACTTCTGTCTTTATTCATGATAGATATTGCTCTATGGTTTTCTTTTCTTGTGATGTTTATGTCTGGTTTTGGTTTCAGTGTGAAAGTGACCTCATAGAATGAATTAGAAAGTCTATTTTCTCCTTTTGTGTGTGTGTGTTTCTGAAGAAATGGTATGATTCTTCTTTAAAAGTTTGATAGAATTTACAAGTGAAGCTATCTGGGCCTGAGATTTTTCCATAAGTTTTAAAAAAAACTAATTAATTTAATCACCTTAATTATTAAAGGTATATTCAGATTTGCTTTTTATTATTATTTTTCTACTTTGTGTTTTTCTGGAGGTTTGTCTATTTTTATAACTTACCAAATAAATGTGTTACCATATAATGGTCATGGGTGATATTTCCACTTTAATTCCTGAATTTAATAATTTCAGTTTTCCTCTCTTTTTTTTTAGTCTAACTAAAAAATTTTTCACTTTTGTTGATTTTTTAAAAGTGTTAAGTTTCAGATTTGTTTATTTTCTCTATAGTTTTTATAATTTATTTTTCATTAATTTTTACCATATTTTTATGTTTCCTTCCTTCTGCTTGCTATAAGTTTAGTCTGCTCTTCTTCCTCCAGTGTTTTTTTAAAGATTTATTTATTTATTCTTGAAGAGACAGAAAGGGAGGGAGGGAGAGAGAGGGAAAGAGCAATGTGTGAGAGATACATTGATCCATTGCTTCTCACGTGCCCCCAACCAGAGACCTGCCTTGCAACCTGGGCATGTGCCCTAACCAGGAATCAAACTGGAGACCTTTCAGTTCACAGGCTGGTACTCAATCTACTGAGCCACACCAGTCAAGCTTCCAGTGTTTTAAGGTAGAAGACTAGGTTATTGTTATTATTATTATTACTTTAATTTGGAAATCTAATTGGCTTTATTAAGTGATTTCTGAATTAGGTAACATCTATTTTATGCCATATATTTTTATTAAGTCATAGAAAACTCATTTGTATACAAATTTTTTTCACTTTGGGGAATCTGGAATATTGGACAGCTAGGTAAGAAAACATCTCATGTTAAGCAGAAACAAGTTTTAAGTTGTTATATTTATTTTTTTAATGTTTAAATAATCAGTAACAGGTTGTTGGCTTATTTTACCTTTATGCCAGAATATTATCTCTTACAACTTCAGTTCTCTTTAAGGATATTTTTCATTACTTAAACCAACCATAACTTTAAAAGATGCTTAATTTGAAGTCTTAATATGAAATCAATCCAGCAACTAGGCGGGCACTCCCAAGACTAGATTATTGATTTCACATATTTCTTTTTCTATTTTTTAATACAGCACTTATGGCTATAACTTTTCTTTCTCTACATGATTTCTGCTGCATCCCACATTTTTAATTCGTATCTTCAATAGTTTATGTCCTCTTGTGATATCATCTCTGACCCATTGGTTATTTAGAAGTGTTTCTTAATTTCCACATTTGTGAATTTTCTAAAATTTTATTACTTATTTTTAAATTTCTTTCCATTATAGTTTGATACTATATTAAGTATGACTTTGATCCTTTTAAAGTTATTGAGATTTATTTTCAGGCTAGTTTACAGTCTGTAACGGGAAGTATTGCATGTGCACTTGAGAATAATGTGCATTCTGTTGGTTTTTGGTGGAGTGCTCTACAAATGTTGGTTAGGTCTAAATGGTTTATAAGGTTGTTCAAGTCTTTTATCTCCTTTTTGATCTTCCAATTAATTCTATTCTGTACTGAAACTGGCTATGGTAGTCTCCAATTTTTATTATTTATTATCTATTTTCCTTTCAATCCCATCATATTCTTTATGTATTTTGGGGCTCTGTTGTTAATTGCATATTATATTTACAATTATTACATTTTCCTGATTGATTGTCACTTTATCATTGTAGTATGTCTCTCTTTATCTCTGGTAACATTTTAAGTCTATTTTGTCTGGTATTAGTATAGCCACAACAGCTTTCCTATAGTTGCTATTTGCATTATATATCTTTTTATATGTTTACTTTCAACCTATTTCTAACTTTGAGTATAACTTTGAGTCCACCGGAGTGTCTCCGGTGGATATATACATCTTAGTTTATATACATCTGAAAATTTCTGTCCCTTGATTGAAGCATATATACATCTTAGTTTATATACAATCTGAAAATTTCTGTCCCTTGATTGAATTTATAATACAATCACATTTAACACTATTATTGATATAGTTGGATTTATGTCTGCCATTTTACTTTTGCTTTCAATAAATCTTATGTTTTTTATTCCTCTATTGTTCTTTTAATCCTCATTATCCTTTTAATCTCCTATGCTTCCTTTGTATTAAATAAATACTTTCTAGTATATTTAATTTTAATTTGTTTATGTGTTTTTTATAATTTGATATGTGTTTCTCTATACTTTTTGAGTTATTTTCTCAGTGATTGTTCTAGGATTTATCATACAATAACTTCCTTATCAAAATACAGGTTGACTTAAATTAATTCTGATGAGACAGAGAAAATTACTTTTGTATAACATTATTCCTTCTTCACCATTTTTGTTATTATCATTATACATTTCACATCTATAAATGTTTCAAAACCAACAATCTGTTGTTACAATAATTATTTTCTTTTATTTTTAAAAGAAATTTGGAGATAAAAAGGAGGACTTAATATATTTATAGAGTTTGTTATATTAACCTTCTTATTTTAATTTCTGATTCTTTTTATGTTTTATTTATATTTTGGATTCAAGTTATTATTTGATGTGAGTTTCTTGTTCCAATACATCTGTGCTTTCTCCCACCTCATTTTTGCTATTTTTATCAAATATATTTCACTACTATAATCCCCAATCCCAACAATACAATTATATTCATGTTGTTTTACTAAATTACTTTTTATCTAGAAGAAAGGTAAAGAAATATGTACTTGTGTTGTGTTGTATTTAATAATTCCATAATTATTTTAGCTGTGCCTCTGTGTGTGCGTGTGTGTGTGTGTGTGTGTGTGTGTGTAGTACATGTATTCTAATGTCTATCTAGGCTGCTTATTCTCAGCCTAAAAAACTTTCTTTAATATTTATTGTGAGTCATGTCTGCTAGAGATAAATTCTCTGTTTTTGTTTATCTCAGAAAGTCTTTATTTATTTCTAAAACACATTTTTGCTGGATATAAGATTCTTGATTAATTTATTTATCTATTCATTTAGCACTTTGAATATGCCCTCCTACCACATTCTGACTTCCACGTTTCTAGTGAAAAATTAGCTGTTAATCTTATTGAAGTTCCCTTTTTACATGACCAGCTCTCTTGTTACTTTCAATATTTTCTCCTTGCTTTGATATAATATGTCTGGTTGTGAATTACTTTGTATTTACTCTCTTTGGAGTTTATTTAGCTCTTAGCTGTGTAGAATAAAGATTTTCTTCAAATATGGGAAGCTTACTCCCATTATTTCTTTGAATATTTTCTGCTCTTTTCTCACTATTTACTTCTGGTACTCTCATTGGGCATATGTTGGTGTATTTAATAATATCCTATTTTCATTTTTTTCATTCTTTTTTCTCTCTGTTCTTTGGATTGCAAAATATCTGCTGATTATTGTTAAGGTTTTTTTTTTTTTTCTTTGCTCAGCTTAGATTTATTGTGGAGCCTCTCTAGTGAAACTTTTTATTTTAGTTATTCTGCTTTTCAACTTCAAGATGTTCAGTTGGTTCTTTTGTTATGATTGCATGATTTATTTCTATTAATTATATAGTATTTGTTTATTGATATTCTCTTTTTTTAGTGAAACATTGCCGTGATATCTTTGTTTGCTTTGTTAAGCATGGTGTTCTATAGGCCTCCAAATATATTTTTATTGGTTAACTTGATGTCTTTGTTACATCCAAAGTCTGGGCTCTTTTACAGACAATTTCTGCTGCCTGCTTTTTTCCCCTTGTATATTGGTCATATTTTCCTGTTTCTTTACACAGCTCATAATTTTTAATTGAATACCAGAAAATAAATTGTATAGAGTCTTTCCTCCACTCTTGAGCTTGCTGTTCTTTGCTTGTTACTTGTTTAGAGACTCTGTTTGACTATCTTTATGAGGCCTATTTCTCCCACAGGCAGAGCCTCTGATATGTCTGCTCAGAGAGGGAAACCTTGCTGGTGCAGTCACACTGGGGTGGTGGCTCTTTAGCAGAGTTCTCTTTGTCTCTTGATTTGATCACTCTGTTAAACCAGCTGCCTCTATTGGCATCAACTCAGCTGTTAAGCTCTACTAATTGCTGTGTGATTACAATATTGTTTCGGCAATATTGCCCTGAAGCAAGTCTGATCCAATTAAACTCAAGGGTTTTTTTGTTGTTGTTGTCGTTTGTTTGTTTGTTTGTTTTTCCATGTTTAGTTTTTAAGACCAGTCTGAGGTTACTTATTAACCCAGCAGGACTCCTCCTAGCAGTCCTTTCTCTGGTCCTCTATGGTAAACTAGTTGGCCTATTGTTTACCATCCTTCTCTTACTTTTTCACCACCAAATTCTTCATTGTTTTTGAGACATTTCAGGCTTTAACCCTCCCACATTGTTTCAAATAAAGTTGGTTCTTTTGGTGGGAACTTCAGAGCTCTTTGTTCTCATGATTTACCTCTCAACCCAGGCAAAGCGTCTGACCTACTGCTCCAGAGCTCTGTGTGGGACAGTGTCCCTTTTTTTCTAGAGCAGCATTCCTCCTTTACAAGCACACGGGAAAGAGGAGGTAGCATTGGGCCTTCTTGGCTTATTCTCCGAGCACTGAACCTCTCTTCTACTAGTGAGCAGGAGCCTCTGTATTCTCTATTACAGATGAGGTACTGCCTCTCTATAATAAATAACTGGGTGAAGAAAGGGAGTCCAAATCCCTTGGCTGTACTTGTCTGGAATTTATCATAGTAACATAGGTTATGAGAGATACTGGGGTTATGAGAGATACTGGTGGCTTGTCCATTCTGTGAGAATACTGTAGCTTTTCACCATGAGCTCGGGGAAAGGGAATGAACTCTTCTTGGTTACACATGTCGAGATTGCGCTTTCATCATGCTTACTAGGTCTTTGCCTGGAAGGAGCAGGAAATGACATTAAGTGCAATAGATTCTTACTTTTTCCCTGAGATTTGGTATATTTTCTTGGATATATGTTTCATAATTTGCTGCTTGCCTTTGGAATAACTTATGGAGACCTTCATTTTTTAAAACATAATTTTCATCAATTATAATTGTTTCTCTGGTCCATAGAGCATTTCATACCACTAATATGGAATTAATCAATTGCAGCATTTTTAGATTTCCCTGAAGAATTTATGCTCAGACATCCATAGAAAATATAAAGGTCAATACCTTCATTCTTTAATACATGTGCTTCTATATTGTTAGCATGTGCCAAATTGTCTGTCTATTCTGGCTTTGTCAGTGACCATGCCAGGGTGGCTCATCTCTGGTCAACAATGCATGCCAAGTACTGCATTATTAACATATGTAAAGAAAGATCATTTAATCAGCTAAATTGTCTAGGAGAGTCTAAGACTGGTAGATCTTGGACATATCCAAATTTTTCTTTTGAACAGGGGTATTTATTATTTTACAGCCTAAGCTGAATGTTAGTTGGTGAGTAGAAAGTATTCAGAGGAAGTCTGGGGTTGTGTAGGGGAGATGCAGAGATCATGACTATGCCAGAGAGAAAGCGAAAGCAATAACAGTGTGTCTCAGAGAGCACAGAGACTTGAAGAATTACAAGAAACTTAGAGTGGCTGGAGCATAAACTGGGATGCAGAATGTTGCAAGATATTTAATGGTAGATATAGGAAAGGCAGAGCATGAAGGCAATTTATGTCAAACTTAGCAGTCTCAAGTCAACAGAAAAGTCGTGTTATGTCTCAGTTACGAAAAGAGCTGGATTTCAGTCTGTTTTTAAAAACCATTCTCCTATGGATCATACTCTGGTTTTATCTGAATTGAACTTTGTCTTTTCTTTAAGAAACATTCTTAGTCAAGACTTGTATAAAGTGGAGTACAGTATTTCTGACAGTGATAAGAAATATCTAAAGCGGAGCTGGAAGGCATGAATAGATCTCAAGGCATTTTTTTATTCCCCTGGAATCATAAAAACAGGTGAATTATTACTAAACCATGGATAACTGGCTATCTAAATCATAGATGAAACTGCACAACCGGAACCTATCAGAGAAAGGATATTCTCAGAACAGCTTCAGCTCTATTGTGCTGTCCACTTCAGCCAGGTCGCACACATGGTTGGATTAGTAACATCTCCAGGCTAGCTGAGTTGAAATTGGATAGAACCAAAACAGATTTATAAAGCTTTGACTCTTTTGGGTATGAGAGAAAACCACCATGGGGACAAGATGATATTCACAGTTCATATTCCATTGGGCTGTTCATTGTCAGACTAAAGTGGATTCAGAAAAATTTTTATTCATGTTTAATTGTGTGAATTGTTCCCTCGACCCTTAACTCTCACAGTTACACTTACATAGTTACAATTAAAACATAATTATGTCTGATAACTTCAAGATATGAAAAGATGTTTCCCCTGTGACCACATCAGGCACTCAGTTGATATCTCCTGACTGGGCTGGAACTGGGGTGGGTCATAGTCCTTCTCGCAGCCCCCCTTTTAAACAGATACAGCTTGGCACATGTTCTGTCACATAAAAAGACTCAGAAATTATTATTTTTTAACCATACTGAAGCCAGTTGACTTTTTGCACCTATTCGGTAGCTGATGTGTTTCTTCAAGAGCAAACTTGTGATAAAAAGAATTTCTCAGTCCTTTCTTCTACCCCCATCTCCTTAGAGCTGGTAGTTCTTTCCTAGAGACCCAGGTGATGTATCTTAATTCCACACTACCCATGAGATCGATTTATGTTTCTTCATGAGCAGAAAAATAAATTCTTTGAGAAAATATTGGGAAACATAGGAATTGGGAATTTCTTCCAAGAAATACTAAGGATATTCTGAAATTAGAGAAAATTAGATAAAATGCTGTCTCTGTATGAGAAAAAAGTAATTTCTGTTTTTTTAGATTATGATGATTTTAAAACTTTAAAAATGTATCTTTATTACAAAAATGTTTAAATATTCGGAAAGTACAGAAAATACAAAGAACAAAATTAAAATTACAAATGTTCTCATTTTTCAAAATTAGTTTCTATTAACTAGAGGTACATCTTAATCTTTCCTCTATATGATTTTTAAAAAGATCATACATTTTTTCTTAACATTATTATTTGTATATTTTCACATTATTTCTTTAAAGATTTTATTTATTTATTTTTATAAAGATGGGAAAGGAGGGAGAAACAGAAGGAGAGAAACGTCGATGTATAAGAGAGACATTGACCAGTTCACCTGGCCTTCAACCGAGGCATGTGCCCTGACTGGGAATCAAACCAGCAACCCTTTGGTTCACAGGCCAGTGCTCAACCCACTGAGCCACACCAGCCAGGCTATTTTCACATTATTAAATAATCTTAAATATTTTAGTTTATTCTCAGTTTATTTGACATTTAGTATCTATTTTTCTCTGCATTGAATAGTGGCGTAATAATCTTTTATGTATCCATATATATTTGTCATATTATTTTCTATAATATTATTAGAAACCAATCAATGAATCACAAGATTTGCAATAAACTAAGGATGTCAAATACCCAGCAGCCATATTGCTTTATATTATTAATTGGTCATGACTGTGTTTTTATAATGAACTTGGTCAAAAACTCAATATACCTTATGTTTCCAATACATTCGTGTTCGAGATAGTCCTACAATTTGAAATCTTTTTCATCTGAAAATTTATCTCTGATTTTAGCCCGTTAAATTTTACTTTTCAAATCTTTCCTGCAATTATGAGACAGTCTAATTTAGTATGATTTTTGTGGTAGGTTTTTATTCCATCTTATCTCCTGCAGATTTTTCCTATTCCATGTATCTCTTGTCATGTATAATTCCATTTTAGCCTTCTTTGCCACATCACTCATATTTTCTTCATGAAATTTAAATATACATCTTTGCTAGTAGTGTTAAATACCAGCTTTTACTTTCCATACTTGAGGCATTGATAGAGAAAGTAGTTTTTAGAATTCTAATGTTTCTAGGAAAGTAGGACAAAGACATAAGTACAGGTCAAGTATAATGAAGTATTGGTATTAACGGCTCAGCTTTCTTTCCCTACCACAAAGTAAACAGTACTTTGCATTAAAAAATAATTAAATGTCTTTGTCCAGATTAAAAGGAAAAGTCTACCATAGGAAATCCAACGATATGTCAGAGGTTTGGATTTCATACCAGGACAGAGATTTCGTCTTCGCACTCACTGGTCTGTCTTAAAGTCAGTGCTTTGCTCTCAATGTTTAATTTTCTTGACAGCATTGGGCGGTGTTCAAACTTTGTCCATGCTAGTACGTGATTCTTGACTATCTAAATTTAATAGCAACTTTTACAGGAAATCAGTGTTTAGTTTCAATGCCATTTTATTTTGCTTCATACCTAACATTTTCATTTAATAGTAAGATGCTATGTATATTTACAACTAAAACCAGATTTTAATGGTAATGTTCCCAATATAAATTGAAAAATGCTTGTATAATTAGGTTTACCAGAGCATGATAGGAGTAGAGATATTTTTACAGTAATCGAAGGTGCGATGGTAGAAAATTAAACAATTTTGTGTTTCCTCAAAAAAATTATAGAGAATTCCTTGAGTTTATGGCATTATTATAAAAAGCTTGAAGGCAAAGTTCCCTTATGTTCGACCTTTATCTGCACATCTGATACAGTTGTCATTTGTAATGCTCTAAGGGCTTCAAACTGTCCTGCAAAGATCAGTATGTCCTTTTAATGTCATCATTATCAGCTGATGTACTCTTGGAATCTCCTATTTAAAGTTCTCCAGTATTTTTAGCTGTTCAATTAGCCAATGCTATACTCTAATGTTCACATGTTTCTGTATATGTGCAAGATAATTAGATCAGCGTTCTGGGGTTACTTTTAGTTTCTTTCAAAGGAGTTGAGAATACAATGCATTTGCTCCATGCTGTTATTTATGGGGGGAAATTACTTGTATTTGATGATTGTTTATTCTCATGATATTTGGAGAAAATTGGCAAAGTTTTGACTTTTTTTTAATCAATGGGCTTCTGTTTCTGGCACTTTGCTGTAAAAAAGCACCATGCCTGCTGCTGTACATAATAAATTCATCACACTATGATCCAGTGCCAAGGTAACTTGAGAAAAAATAGTCTCCGCTCTGTGTCTGGGCTATGCATTCTGGAAATGATGGACTTCTGAATCTTAATCCTGAAGTCTCATTATAGGAATGCTGAGAACCAT
Organism: Glossophaga mutica; assembly: GCA_039655065.1. Classification (NCBI taxonomy): domain Eukaryota; kingdom Metazoa; phylum Chordata; class Mammalia; order Chiroptera; family Phyllostomidae; genus Glossophaga; species Glossophaga mutica. The sequence goes on along the minus strand of CM077307.1, from coordinate 54,002,635 downwards.
ATGGCCTAAAAAGCCTAAGGAAAATGGATAGAGAAGTACAGCTGGCCATTTTGGCATCTACCACCACATTCTGGTTCAAGTCACTGGAAATGCGAGTAGATTCTCTGGAGTGAGGGAGTGATTTGGTGTTCCAGGCTAGGCTAATAGGCTGTCATAGTTTTGGATGATCGTTGCTGTAAGGAAGTAAAATTGTTTCCGTTTAGTTCCACATCAAACAGTGGGTGCCTATTAGGTCTCAGAAACTGTATGTATATGCTGTGGAATGCAATTCCTGGGCTTGTAGCAGTTTGTAGTATAGTGGCTAAAACATTTATATAAATGAATAAGTGTAATAACATGTGGTAAGTGCTGACTATGATGTAGACAGAGAGTGTTAACTAGAAGTGTGTGTTTGAAAGTCAAAGTAGCATCTAGGTTGGACTCTGCTAATATGGGAATGAAGCCTGGGATTTCATCCTGTGAACTGGAACACTGGCCCCTCTGTGGACTTGCAGTGCCTCTTAAACAAATCTGGGCATCCCGAGTCTTTTACTAGGAAATGCTTATCAAAGGATGTAGTAGTACCTACTCTAGAAATTGTTCTACCTTTCCCCCTACTCACCCAAAATAAAACATGCCTTCTTAAAGAACTTATGGTTGTGTACCAAGTATGTATTTAATTTTACCTTGGCAACTTAGTGGTTAAATAATCAATCTTAAAGATGAATCACTAAGATTAAGGCACAGAAAAATTTTGAGTAATATGATAGACACATTATGTATTACGTTAACATTTTCCATGTGCTATGTAATTTGTCTGTCAAATTCTCAAACTTCAAATGATACCTGATCAGGTGTCAGTTTTTTTGAAGTTTTCCCTGCTCTTACTTTAAATAAGAGACAATCATATCCAATCTATTGCCCCTATTTGACATACATCATATTATATTTAGGTTTTATAACTTATTAGCTATGCGATTACACACAAGTAATTTAACTTCTCCTTCCTCACTTTCCTTATTTGCAAACTGGAAGTAAGATCCCTAACGTGTAATTCAGCTCTGAGGGCTAAGGGAACTTTACATGTAAAGTGTCTGGCATGGTTTCTGACACACCATGATTTACAACTGTTGTGTTAGCTCTTACATAAGACATTGCACTTCTTGATGTCAGAGATGGGTCCTTGCATATGGTGGTACCTCTATAAAACCTGGCTTAACTCAAGTATGTCTAAGACCTTCTAGATCTCATATCTTTTTAGCAAAATTTGTGGTAAAATGTTCTATTGCTTAAACTAACATGTCAGAATAAGTGGATCTCTTTTTAATTCACAGAAATTTTTTTAACTTAGAATATCCATAAAGAGTGATATTAAAGTAGGAGGTGAGGCATTGTGATACTATTTCAAGGCAATGGAGGTCTTAAGAACCCACATCATATCCTGAGCTACACATCCACTTACAGCTCTAAAGCCAGAGGTATTACCAAATGGATAGAAAGCGTTGTGTAATGTCCTTCTCAGAGAGAATACCCAAAAGTAATGTTTCACAAATGATGTAACCTATACAAGGATAGCATGATAGCACAGAAAACAATATGCATTATAGGCTGCATCAATGAGGAAAAGTTCAGTTTTGAATGAGGACTCAGTTTGAACCCCATCTCTGCTGCTCAGCTGACCAGGCAAGACATTTACTTTAAGGTTTAGGTTATGACCTGTTAAATAAGGTTAACATTTTCTACTCTAACAATTAGCATGAAAGTTAAACATATTATGTATAAAAGTACATTATATAGTGCTTTCTTGAAATTGGAGATTTTGATGACTAATAGCAAGTTTCCTGGAAGGCAGTGATCCTCAAACTTGGCTGTACATTAGAATCTCCTAGGGGGATTAGAAAACCCAGTGGCCTCCTGCATCTTTCACTGATGTTTGGTGTTTGGGTCCATCTAAAATTGGTTGTAACTCATATACGCAGTGATGCACACTGTCCACCATGACCTTTTGCCTCTGCCTCTGGTCACCCTTCTGTGAACTCCCCAACCGGATATTCTGTAAAGGCATATGCCTAAATTTGGGAGTCTGCAAGAAAGCCTGTGTTCTGCTCATTTCACACAGGAACCTGGACAGAGGTCAGGTTCCTGGCCTGCCAGTGATGCAGTGGTCTGTTTGCTTAGATACACCTTCTCTCAGGCTTGGGTAGAAGTACTGTTTTCTGAGAGCTCCCAGTGAAAAAACCCAGCCAAAGTCCACCCTCGACATTTGCCCCTGAAACCTCTCAAACACATAGATTAGGACGATGACCTGATCATCTGCTTCCTTTTCTCTGTATCTTTTATCTGTAACCTTTCAGCTCCATCTGGATGATGAATCATCCTCTGGTAAAACTCTGTTATCAACTGAGAGTGCACCTTGATATACTAAGAGGGTGGCAAAGTGCTATACACTGAATATTTTTCCCCTCCAAATACATATATTGAAACCTATTCCCTTAATGTGTTGGTATTTGGAAATAGAGCTCTTGGAAGGTGATTAGGTCATGAGGAAGGAACCTTTATAAATGGGATTAGTGCCCTTACAAAAGAGACCCCAGAGAGCTCCCTTGTCTCTTCCACCATGTGAGAAGGCAGTGAAAAGTCAGCGGTCTATGAACCAGAAAATAGGCTCTCATCACACACTGACTCTGTTGGCACCTTGATCTTGAACTTACCAGTCTCCAGAACTCTGAAAAATAAATTTTCGTTGTTCATAAGTTACACAGTCAATGGTGTTTTGCTATGGGTGGGAGTCAAACTGGACTAAGACACAAAGTAATTTACAAAAGATTTTCTTTTTAAACAAAGATTGGTTTTCAAACCTATTTTTTAATTCTTATTGTGAGAGTCAGATTATAAGCCTCAATAATTTTCTCTCTCTCCCCCACTCCCCCTCACATTTCTACTTTGACAGCCAGCATTATTTCATTTGTTTTCAAATACTCTTGCTGGGCTGGGCAATAGAGTTCCTATTCCCATTTCCACATGGGTACTTCCACATTTCAGGTAACAAGAGACATACTAATCTCAGCTTTTTTTTTTTTTTTTTTTTTTTTGCCACAGTGTTTTGGAAAAACAACATTCAAAAACATATAGCAGAGAAATATCCACCTATCTTAGCCCCAGTTAAAAATACCCCTTTCTATCATCATTGCTTTCTTTTATCTTTATTTTATAACTTTTTTCAAGCCTCATATGATCAAAATAATGTATTAAACACACATTCTCGAAGTTTTATTCCTAGTCCTTTACTAATAGGGTAGTGCCTGAATACTATGTTAGTAATGGTATTACTGGTATAGTACCTGAGTCTATTCCCTGTAAAAGACTATTATAGTGCTAGAACCTAAGAATAAAAACATCCAAACAACCTAAGGATAAAAATATCTTTCTTTATAATGAGAGTGGCATTTTAGAAATTTTTGTATATCAGAAGGTAGTCCGTGACCCATAGATAATCATAACTGTGTCTCTGAAGGAATTCTCTATAAAAATGTCTTATTATTACAACTCTATTTTACTTGTAAATGTCCTCTTTTTAATTATTTTTTGCAATTTTAAATTAAGGTTACATCACTTTATAACATTATACAAGTTTCAAGCATGCAACATTATAGCTCAACATCTGTATAACACTACAATGCTCTCACTACAAAGCTCTAGTCTCCATCTATGACCATACTCTTGATCCACGTTATCCTTTTCATGCTCCCTCATACCCTGCCCCTCTGCTAACCACTTATTGTCTACATCTATGAATTTGTGTTTATTTTTCATTTTTTTATATATGAGTAAAATCATACAGCATTTATCTTCTCCTCCTGATTTATTTTACTTTGCATAATACTCTCAAGGTCCACCCACATTGTTGCAAGTTTCCACCCTTTTTATGGCTGAGTAGTATTCCATTATACATCAGCCACATTTTTTTAAAAAATCTAGTCATCTGTCAGTGGACACTTTGCTTTCACAGCTTGGCTATTGTAAATAATGCTGTTATGAACATAGAAGTGCATATATCTTTTCAAATTAGTGGTTTTGCATTCTTTGAATAAATACCCAGAAGAAGACTACCTGGATTATATGGTAGTCCCAGTCTTAATTTTTTGAGGAACCACCATATTGTTTTTCATACTAGCTGCAGAAATTTACAATCTCACCAACAATGCACTTTTCTCCACATACTCTAAACACTTATTATTTCTTGCTTTTTTGATAATAGCCATTCTGACATGTGTGAGTTAGTGTCTCATGGTTGTTTTTATTTGCATTCCCCTAATTAGTTAGTTGGATGCCATTTTGTGTTAATTTGACCTCTTAATCCCAAACATTAAAAACCGTTATGATGGATGATGCTCTTGAAGGTAAAATGAGTAGAGATCATGATACATTTGAGATACTTTCTAATTCCCACCCCAGTCACCACACAGAAGTACTTATTAGAAATCTGGGAAGAGAAAATTCTGGCTTTCCTGACAGCCTTGATATCAGAACCTCTGTGTCATATTCTATCTGGGTGATGTGGTGGAGCTTCTCAGTGCCCACTGACAATCGTGTTCTCTTCTTCCTGGACTCAAAATGGAACTATATCCCCTGCCTCCTTGCATCCCTTTTGGCCATAAAACTAAGGCATGTCCAGTCAAAATGTGAACCATTTCCAGACACGGCTTATAGTGCATGCATTTTATTTGTGTCCTGTGCTAATGAAATGGAGAAAACTCTGGATTCCTGAAGGGAGCAAACCATGAAGTGGAAGAAGCCTTTAGGAGAAATACTCATTTGTTTTAATTTTCCTAGCCAAAAGAGCCGGGTTTGGGGGAGCAAAAGAATTGTGAAAATATTCTTTCTGGATATGGGCAATTTACAAATTTCCAGCATATGGACTCCACTATTGGGACCCCATGGGGGTCCAATTTTCCCTTATGACCCTATGAGGAAAAATAGATATTGTCTATTTTTTCATCTATGTTTCTCTGAAAATTTCTCAGATACTGCATCTCTAAATACTGAATATGCTTCTTGTTTTTAATTGATGGCACAAAAGAGAAGAATGTTGTTTAGGTAAAGGTCTTAAGAGCCTCCATACCACGTACCATTTAGCCATTTTTTTAATTCTTATTTTAAAGTTCTTAGAAATGTTCATGCTTGCAATTGTCTCTGCCCTTATCACATGTTCCAAATTGCATTCTTTCTTCTCCCTTCCATGTGTAAAAAATACTTTTCTTCTATTTGATCATTTAAGTTCACATAAAGATCATGTATAAAACACCATAAGTATATTATAAAGGTAATTGAAATACTATACAGCATATTAATTATTGAAAGTGCATTATAGTATAAAATTTAAAAGTATATTAAAAACATGAAACTCTAGCCAACCTCCCTCCATTTTTTATTTTTTTTCCTCCAGGGTAGCCACTGTTAATAGTTGAGCATGTATTCCTCCAACTATTTTCTGTTCATGTACATGTAAGTGCTAAATTTTAAGAAAAGAGGTTTAAATTTCTAATACAAAAATGCAATTTAAAACACCTACATAATGACATTAGTCAAATCTTATATTAAATATGTCCTGATTTTTCTTGATAGATCTTGAAATTAAAATATGTATGTTACATTTGCAAAAGAAACATTACTTTTTTGAGTAGAGATTGTAAAAAGTTTACATGTCTCTATGTGTAATTTCTGATAGCTGAAGGTGATTCAGAGGAATCAGTGGAAACTGGATTAGATTTAGTTTCAACCTTGTCATGATAATGGATAAGAAAATGATGCCTGATTGTATGACTAAATTGATGCTATTTCAATTAGTAAAACATTTTTGTGCATTTAATGTTGCATTTTCAGTTTTTCTTCTCTTCTCAATTACTAAATCAATGGTCCTTTTTGAAATTCTTGGCTTCAGGAAATTGAAGAATTATGTATACATAAAATTCTGTTATTTTTAATTGAATTCCATTATTGCAAAATAGGTTCTATTCTGTATACTATCAATTTTGTGGCTTCCTTTTTAAAACTCAAATTATTGACATCTTTTTATGGAGGGCGTATCTTTCTTATCTGAGTTTTAATTGACAGACATTTATATTTTTTATAGTTTTCTTGCTCCCTTCCTCCCTTCCTTCTTTTCTTCCTTCCTTCCTTTGTCTTTCTTTCTTTTTCCTATGAATACTACTAATGTTGATGGGGATATTTTTTCTTTTTTTCTATCTCTTGCCTTCCCTCCCTCCCTTCTTTTTTCTTTCTTCCTTCTTTTCTTTTTCCTTTCCTGTTCTTTTTTTCCCCCCTGTTACTAACAATGTTTCTGGGAATAATGTTTCTGGGAACATGTGTGTACATCTGCTGGATACATTTTAAAGGTACAAATGTTAGACAAAATTGGCCTCTAAAACTACTGTGTAATCTTATACTCTACTGCCCGTAGACGATTTACTTCAGGGGCTGTTTGTGTGATGCCCGTAAACGATTTACTTCAGGGGCTGTTCATTAGGTTTTGTTTTGAAGGCAAGTACAGGTGTTATCAAAACTGAAATGTTGGGACTAACACAACTATTCATCTATCAGCCAAATGTCTGTGCCCCTTCCCCCAAATTCATATTTTGAACTCCTAACTCCAAGTGTGATGGTACTTGGCAATGTAGGAGATAAAAATGTAACTATTCATTCACAGAATGTTCTAGTTAGCTTTTTAAAAATATTTTTATCAATATTAAATGCAAATAATTTAAGTGTAAGTTTTTTTTTTTAATCTGTGGCTCTTTAAAAAGCTTAAAACAAAAATAAGTCACTAAACCACTTTCTTGTACCTCTAACCCTGACTCTCTTTATTCTTTCCACATTACTCAAATATATTTATATTCTAATTTGTGTTAAATGCATAGTGTTTTCATTATGCTAATGGACATGTTGTCTACTACTGAGTCAATGTATATGGTCTGATCACATTTTATTTTAGCATAACATTTTATTTTCTAAGGTTTAATTTTTTAATTTGCATAGTTTTTTTAATCTTCACTTGAGGATACTTTTATTGATTTTTAGAGAGAGAGAAAGGGAAAGGGGAGAGAGAGAGATCGATCAGTTGCAACCTAGGTATGTGCCCTGACCGAGACTCAAACCCATCACTTTTTGGTGTGTGGGACAATATTCCAAAAAACTCTAATCCAACTAAACCACCTGGCCAGGGCAAATTTTTGCTTGGTTTTCTTAGAACATCTGATCAACAGTTCCTATACTCATTCAGAGTTTTATAAATCACCAAATTTCTGATGTGTGATATACATGATTTGTTATATAAAATATGTTATCTCATATATACTATATATAAAGTTATTATTGCTTCGTAATAAAGCACTCTAATCTTTGTGCCATAAAACATCATTTTATTCTACTCACACATTAGGTAGGTTATTAAAGCATATCCTTCTTTTTTATGGCTGGATAATATTCCACTGGGTAAATGTACCACAGTTTTTGTATCCACTCATCTACTGTTGGGCACTTGGTCTGCTTCCAAATCTTGGCTATTGTAAATAATGCTGCAATGAACATAGGGGTGCTCTTTTGAATTAGTGTTTCGGTTTCTTTGAACATTCCCAGAAGTGGAATTGCAGGGTCATGAGGTGGCTTTTTTTAAAGAAGAGAGTTTTCAATTTAAACTCTTCAAAATCTTCTCACTCATTGCTATCTTCTCACACATTACTAAGAAAACAGTGTCCGAAGAAAAGATGGCTGGAACCAATTACCTCACAATTCTGTTATAGTTTGCATTATTGCCTTTCAGTCTCTATTTTAGAAGAGAAAATGAAGGAATCTTTTATTTCATATGTCACAGTTAGTTTAAGATTAGGCTGGTATGACAAAAAATCTCCCCAAATGTCACATATTTATTTCACTCTTATAAGTCCAAGTAGAGCACCATTCATTCAAAGTCATGGGTTCCTGCTATCTTCTTTGTTGTCTCACAGGACATTATTCTTAATTAATGGTTAGTTTGTGTCACAGGACTGTCCAGGAATATATAACAGTTCACTCCAAGCTGTTAAGGGACAGGCCTAGAAGTGCCCACATAGTTTCTGCTTATATTCCATTGTCTAGAACATAATCACATGTCCCCATGTGGTGACAAGGGAGACTGTGAAATACAGAGACTAATTGGACAATCATGTCCTAGCTGTAACTTCCTTAATCAGTAAGGAAAAGTATTCCAGTTATTACTGCTTCATAATAAAGCACCCTAAACTTTGTGACATAAACCATCATTTTATTATGCTCCTAGGTTCCCTAGGCCATTAAAACAGAAAGGATACAGCAGGAAAAGCTGTACTATATTCCATAATGTCTGAGACTTAAGCAGTGTGGATGCAAATATCTGTGGGTGATTTGAGAGGGAGGCTGCACCAGCTAAATTTTTAAAATGGCTTTTTCAGGCATGTGTCTGGCACTTGGCTAGGATGAGTCATGCTGGCATCACATGATAATGCCAACCTGAGTACCTACCGGTGTCCTGTCCATATCACTGGTGTTGCTCACAATTCATCAGTGGGGTTTCAGAAGGAGTCATCTGAGGATGATTGTTGTAGCACCACCAGGCAGAAACTGCATGGCCTGTTCTGACCTAGTGTAGGAAGCCATGCAACATCGCCTCCACCCCACGGTACTGCTTATAAGCAATTCCTAAGGATGGTCCAGAGTCAACGGGAGGAAAAAAAGAGTCCACTACTTCTTTGAGTTGTGGCAATGTCACAAGGTAGAAGAGAATGTGGAATGGAAAACAATTTATATAAGAGAGAATAGATTTGGCAAATGACGAGTAAATTCAACCACAATCTGCATTTAAGGACTAGCAGAAGATATAGCACAAAGCCAATTGCAAATAACCAGCCAACTCATCAGAAGCTTCAAGTTGAAGCCTGTTGTTTTCTCTTGTAACTTACATTATGTTTGGAAAACTCACATTTCTCATTTTCCAAAAGCAACATGCACCTTCCAAGTTTTTTGCGTTTACTCATGTAGTCTCTCAGTTTGAAATTATCTTCCCTACATTATTTATTGAAATCTTTCAAACAGGACTTAAATACTATCACCTCAGGAAAGCTGTCACTGACATTGATCTCTCTAACTGCAATTAATCATTTCCTTTCTGATTGCTACACTACAATATCTCAACTTCTATTTAGCACTTAACCCTGTTCTATTTTTACTATGATTAGATACTTAGATGTAATTTCTTTACTACTAGTCTGTATGGTTCTCCAGAGATACATGGCTTATCTGTGTTCATTTTTGTTGCCTCATAAGGCTTTGTTTACAATAGGCTACTTTCATTAATCTGTATATAACTGATATGCAAATGGTTATATGTTAAAAAACACACGTATATATATGCATATACATATATAAATGCATTAATCCATTATTTTGTCTAGCTTTATTTATGTGTGATCTCCTATATGATTGACGAAGGTTAGAAGTGAACAGAATAAAGCAAATAGTGGGATATTTTGGAAAATGGAGGGGATTCAGGTCTAGATAATTTAACATATTCTAAGAAGGGGAAATGTATATTTTTTCCTCTGGTTCAATCATTCCCAATATGAGTGAGAATAATATTCTACAAAACATTCCATATTAGTCCTCTCCAATCCTGGTTTCTGGTTGTTAGAAAGAGCGTAGCTTCTTGGCTATATCTGGAAATACAGAGAGAATTAAATCTTAATCCCTAATTAAATTCTTACATTCCTAGATGCTATGGTATTTCTTGAGTGTTTTGCTTCCAGTTTTATTTTTTATTGAATTTATTTGGGCAACATTAGTTAATAAAATTATATGGGTTTCAGGTGTACAATTTTGTAATATATCATTGATATATGGTATCATATGTTCACCCCCCCAAAGTCAAATCTCCTTCAATCACCATCTATTCCCCTATACTCTCTTCTACCTCTCCATACTCCCTTCCCCTCCCGTGATCACCATACTCTTGCCAATATGAGTTATTATTATTATTAATTATTATTTTTGCTTAATCCCTTGACCTTCTTCAGCCACACTACAACAATCCACATCAAAGGGCAGGGCCTGTGCTAACATCCTTTCCCTCTGGGACCCCCACTGAGAAGTTAGGTTGCTTCCTGAATCATAACCCATATGTCCATCCTTTGCTTCAGATTTGTTTAGTACTTTGTCCCACATTACCATCTGTCAGGCTGAGACCATGACTGGCTGCAGGGGGGCTTAGACAACTTTTGGTTAACATCACCCTGAAGTCGGGATGAATCAAGTATAGATAGAAACCCCAAGCTTCTTTTGTTAATTTTATCTCCACCTCTTTCTCTTTGCTCCACTGAAAATAGCTAATTATTGAATCTTTTCTTCCTGTATAAGCTAAAGATCAATGCATTGATTCATCTCTCAAGGTGGTTGAATGTTTCAACCAGGACTATTAAGTACATAAAAATGTAATTCAGTGCTATATTAGGTACTGTTGGAAACATTATTAATTCCATGAGTCATATTCCTCCACACATCTTAGATATTCTTTGCCATGATAATGTTTTTTTCACACCCACATTAAGTTCAATTTTAGAATGTTCATGCCTGTTCACTACTCTTGAGCAAATGATAATTGTGTTGTGTTTCCTTTTCTTTAGTTTATAATGATGCAACTGATTTATTTAATATAAAATATTTTAACAACTTTTCATACCCAGCTACACTGTAAAGTGCTGTTTTTTAACTAAACTTTTCATAGAAATGAATTGCTTATTTTAGAAAAAAAACTATAAAATTTGTGCTTATAATTTTTTAAATAAAAAACTTCTATTTCTCTGGTAAGGTATAAATTATAAATATCCAATGGTTAAATATTAAAAATCTGGTCTGGGTTTTATCAAAAAGTACTATTATTTTCTATGTATTAAAAATTGATTTTTCCCATCAAAATTATGTTATTGAGTCCTCTTTTCTATAATTTCTATCCTTTTCATGTCTCCACAATTTGACTTAGAACATGAGTAAATATAATCATATTTTATAGATTTTGAGAATTACATCTGGTATTGGCAGGCATTTTACAATCCCTGTTATTTCACAAATGCTGGCAACCAGATGCCAGTCAGGACATGGTGTGTTAACTCAGTCATATTTGTTAGTATCATCATTATATAACTTGAACTTGTACATTTTTAAACAATAACATGTTTGGATTTAGTTGCTCTTCCAATAAATAACTTTAAGCAATTTTCAATATGACTCAGTATTTTAACAAAAATTTATTTTGTATGCTGAAAGTTCCAGGAAGAATGGGGTATTAATTGAGCATGACTGAGAGAGATATCTGTCTTTAGAGAAATGACCTCAATTCTACATTTTCTTGGAAAACAAAACACAAATGCTTTACAATACTCAAAAAGAACAATCTTTTATTTTTATCCTAAGGCACCTCCTTTTAAATAAAAAAAGTTATTGAGATATAATTGACATATAACATTGTATTAGTTTTAGGTATGCAACATAATGCTTTATTGAATATATGTATGCATTATGATAAGATTACCATAAGTTTAGTTAACATCCATTACCACACATAGTTACAAATATTTTTTTTGTGATGAGAACTTTTAAGATCTCTTAAAAGCATACAATACAACTTTCCAGCATACAATATCATACAGTAAGTCCTCGCTTAACATCACTGATAGGTCCTGTGACTTTAAGTGATAGGATGTGTAATTAAACCAACTTTATCAGAGGCTAATTGATATTAGCAAGAGTTAAGTTTCTGCAGTATCTCATCAATATTATAACCAAATTATTTAGCAAAACAGCATTCATGGACCTTCTGTTTTGTTAACTATCATCCCCAGGCTGTACATTACATCCTTAGGACTTCATCTTACAAATGGAAACTTGTAAATTTTGACCACCTTCATCTGTTTGGCCCACCCTCACACCCACTTCTGACGACCACCAAACTTTCCTCTGTATCTGTGAGAAAATTAAAATTCCATGTGTAAGTGAGATCATACAGTATTTGTCTTTTTCTGTCTGACTTACTTCACTTAGCATAATGCCTTCAAGGTCCATCCACATTATCACAAATAGCAGTATTTCTTTCTTTCTTTTTTTTTTTTTTTTGTGGCTGAATAATACAATACATCATCTATGTATTGTATTGTGTGTTCACCACCCAAAGTCAGGGCTCCTTCTGTTACTCTCTCTCTTCCCTTTACCCTTTTCTACCTGGCCCCTGCACCCCACCCCCTCCAGTAATCACCATACTGTTATCTGTGTCTAAGAGTTTGGTTTGTTAATGCCTTCACCTTTTTTATCCAGGCTCCAATTGCTCTCCCCTCTGACAGCTGTCAGTCTATTCTATGTAACTACAAGTCTGTTTATATTTTGTTTGTTTATTTGCTCATTAGATTTCGTATGTAATTGGAATCATATGGTATTTATCTTCTCTGACTTGTTTACTTCACTTAGCATAATATGCTCCAGGTCCACCCATGCTGTCACAAAAGATGAGATTTCCTTCTTCTTTACAGCAGGGTAGTATTTTGTTCTGTAAATTTACCCAGCTTTTTATCCTGTCATCTACTGGTGGGCACTTGGGCTGCTTCTAAATCTTGGCTCTTGTAAACAGCACAGCAATGAATGAAATCATGCATATATTCTTTCAAATTAGTATTTGGGTTTCTTCAGATATACATCCAGAAATGGAATCACTGGGTCATAAGGCAGTTCCATTTTTAATTTTTTTGAGGACACTCCTTACTCTTTTCCACAATGGCTGCACCAATCTTCGTTCACATCAACAATGCCTGAAGATTCTCTTTTTTCCACATTCTCACCAGCACTAGTGTGTGGATTTATTGATGATAGTCATTCTAGCAAGTGTGAGGTGATATCTCATTATGGTTTTAATTTGCATTTCTCTTTTGGCCATCAGTGCATCCTCTTCAGAGAAGTGTCTATTCAGATCTTTTGCCCATTTTTAATTGGCTTGTTTGTTTCTTTGGAGTTGAGTTGTATAAATTCTTTATAAATTTTGAATATTAACCCCTTATCAAGTATATTATTGGCAAATATGTTTCCCATTCATTGGGCTGTCTTTTCATTTTGTTGGTGGTTTCCCTTGCTGTGCAAAACTTTTCAGTTTGATATAGTTCCATTTGTTTATTTATTTATTTTTTCTTTCCTTGCCTGTGGAGATATATCAAAAAACTATTACTGTGAGAAATATTTGAGATTTGACTGCCTATGTTTTCTTCTAGGGTTTTTATGGTTTCAGGTCTTCTATTTAAATCTTTAATCCATTTTGAGTTTTTCTTGTGTATGGTCTAAGAATATGGTCTATTTTTATGTTTTGATATATACCTGTCCAATTTTCCAACACTACTTATAGAATAGACTATCCTTATTCCATTGCATTTGCTTGCCTTCTTTGTCTAATATTACTTGACCATATGGGTGTAGGTTTATCTCAGGGCTCTCTATACTATTCCATTGATTTATATGTCTGTGTTTATGCCCATATGTCCATACCATGCAGTTTTGATCCCCATGGCCTTCTAGTATAGCTTGATATCAGGTAGTGTGATTCCTCCAACTTCTTCTTTATCAAGATTTCTGTGGTTATTTAGGGTATTTTGTGATTTCATATCAATTTTTGGAATATTTGTTCCAGTACTGTGAAATACACCACTGATATCTTGATAAGAATTGTGTTGAATCTACATATTGCTTTGGGTAGTACATACATTTTAATGATGTTAATTCTTCTTATTCATGAACATGGTATATACTTCTACTTATTTGTATTTTCCTCAGTCTCTTTCTTCAATGTCTTACAATTTTCCAGGTACATCTTTTACGTCCTTGGTTAAATTTATTCCTATATATTTACGTTTTTTGGTGCAATTTTAAATGGGCTTGTTTTCTCAGTTCCCCTCTTGATAGTTCATGATTGTAAATCTTTAAGGTTCTTTATACATAATATCTTGTTATCTGCAAATAATGACAGCTTTATTTCTTCCTTTCCAATTTGGATGCCGTTTATTTCTATGTCAACTTGTTTTGAATTTCATCATTTTCAACTATTCCATGAATCCTACAGACAGATCAATAGATAGCTTTTCCAAAGCACCTGAAGTGTTTAATAAAAATAGTTCCCCAGACTCCACCCCAGAGATATTATATGAAAATCCTCTGCATAGAATACTAGAAACTCTATTACTGCTAATAGTCCTCATATGAGTCTTCCTGAATTTGAGACCCAGAGATTAACTTATATACCCTTATTCATAATACTCCATAGAACAGGCAAAAAAGGGGAAGGGTTGTCAGGAACATGTATAAAGGACACATGGACAAAGCCAAAGTGGGGTAGGATCAAGGGTGGGAAGGAGAGGTGGCTGTGGTGGAGGGGATGGTAGGGGAAAAATTGAGACAACTTTACATGAACAACAATAAAAAACTGTGGGAAAAAAACAAAAATTATAGTAGCTCACACATAGGTTCAATGTAAAACTTCATTGGATTTACCATAAACCTCAAATATATTTTATTTAAATACCACTTTATATATAATCCATATTTGTGTATTCTGAGATTTTGGATATATTCATGTTGGATTTGAATAATATATTTATATTTGAGACATCATTTAATGCTGTATCAGAAACTTCTGGCTTGAATAATGATTAGAAACTGAAATAAACAAATCTTAAAAAAGAGTAGTATTTTGTTTCACTTTGTAAAAATAAATTGATAAAATAAAAAATTAAATTAACACAAACTTTTGGAATCTCTAGTAGCTTAGTTATTTTATACTTCAATTCTCATACATTTTTATTAAGTTGTATTATTTAAACAAAAACAGATAACTACTTTCCTTAGACATATTCTTATAATGGTAATAAATTACCTCAAAATTTCTGATAGTTATAGCCAAGAAGAAATGTTATGTTTGCAGATGTAGAAGTTATATCTTCTTCATTAAGACTGGAAGACGCTTTTCATTTGACTCAGCCCCTGCCTCCAGAATCTGTGTAGTTTTATTTTTAATTTTTCACTAAGAAGAACTTTTGGAATATAACACTTAAAATAATATTGTGTTCTTGTTTAAATAAGTCCTTTTTATTGCAACTATTTTATTAAGTTAAAATCAGCTCATGGCTTCAATATTTCAAATATATGCATTGGTGGTATAATTCTAAGGCATTAAACACAGAAAGATAACCATTTGTTTAGAAAATGGAAGTAAATCTATTCAATGTAATTATTTGTTGAGAACCATCACATTTTTAAAAAATCTTCAAGTTAAAATAGCCAATAAGTACTTAAGTCTAAGTGATTTTTGCCTTCTTGACACCAAAGAGTGATATAAGTGAAGAAATAATGAAGATCAAGAAGAATGCAATTTTCTATGTAAAATGTTTAAAACATATGTACATTACAGAAATGTCTCTCCACATACCACTGCAAAATTATATATACATTAAAATTTTAAGGTATTAATTATCAGAAAAACATACTAATGGTTCAATACACAACCTATGTCCTAATATTGGCACTTGGATATGTTATAAGATATACGTTTATAGAGTTCATGAGAAAAAGTCAGAAACACCATAAGGAATTCATTACTTTAGTCAATATTGCATGTCCTGCTGCAGAAAAGAACATTTTAACAAAGGCTTTTAAGATTTAAAATTGCATATAAATGATAATTATTTTCATGGTCATGCTAATCAAGACTAGATTAGCTTGGTCATTAGAGGAAAATGTGGCCAGAACAGAAAATTATTCTTAAAGTCATCATTTGAACCTAGGTACTTTTTTCTTTTAGTTCTTGCCATCTCTCAGGTGAAGGATTGTGCTAATTGCATCCATTTATTCCCAGAGTCTGAGCATTACTAGTGGGTATTTTTTTCTTGACCCCAAGTACCTCATTTTAAGCAAGGCTTGAAGGATAATAGGAAGGCTTTCCCAAGGTTAGAATCAATAATAGATATAATGAGAAAACTGATTTCTAGACAGGTGGCTGTATCATATATGAGGACCACTTTGCTATTCTTGTGATAGTTCTCTAGTCTTTTTAAGAACTTGGTAAATAATGTATTTAACATATTGGCCCAGAGGTGAACAGCCCTTCCGCAGTCTGTGACACTGGGTAAAAGACATGGTTTTGAAGCTTCCTTCTGGCTCTGGGAAACAGATTCTATGGTTTTCTTACTCTCAAAGTGCACAAAAACCACAGGGCATCTCTGAGGAAACTTTGACAGTACAGCTGTCCTGTAAGATCCTCCAGATGAAACTGGGATTTCAAAACAAGATAAGCAGTTTCTTGGACCCATGTTGACTTTTATAAAATAGGAAGCCCCTTTTGGGGTTTTATATCTCTTCATGGAACATGAAGCATATTCCACTAGCTAGAATAGTTATAGAAGAATCAACTTTTCCTTCCTTCCTTCCTTCCTTCCTTCCTTCCTTCCTCCCTCCCTTCCTTCCTTCCTCCCTTCCTTCCTTCCTCCCATCCGTCCTCCCTTCCTCAGTTGTTCTTCCCTCCTTCTTTCCATCCTTCTTCTCTTTCTTTTATTCTAATCAGCAGGGATCATTTTTTATTATTAATATGTTATTAGAATATGCCTTGGGATTTCACAGTGTATTTTCAAACTTAATTTTTCACTTCAGGAGAATATGAATTCTTTCTTAGCTGCAGATATAATTTGAATCCTTCTGTCTCTAGATCCTTAGGCCATTGCTCCTAGTATATGGTCAGTTACTGACATTTATATAGCATTCAATTAAGAAGACATAAACCACTTGTCAATAAGACACAATATTATTTTTGTTAGGTTGAATGTCAAAGTGAAACTGCCTAACTCATCCAACTATACTTACTGTGCATCTTTCTTTGGCGATAATAACCTCTTTTTGGTTCCAATAACTCACTTCTGGCAAATGCCAGACTTTTATACAGGCTTCTATTTAACCTGGCATTTGGTCTATTTCCTTGTCTTCAAAATTGTAGATTTTCCAATCATATAAGGCCAGTGGGAGCTTTGAAAAGCTTTTTGGCAGAACTGCCCGTCTCATTTTTTTGTTTCATGTTATTAGATGTTTTTGATTCTTGCTTGGGATTTATCAATTTAATTCATCTAATTTCAACAGTAGCATCCATGCTAACTGAAATGATTTCTAACAATGTTTTGTTGATCCCTGTAATCACTGAATGAGAATAAAGATGCTGTAGCATATTGCAGCATTCCTTATCTATGAGGCTCACATTTTGAGCTTGAGATCACCCCTCCAATATCCCCTCCCCAGTTCAATTTTAATTGGAGCTGCATTTTGCATCTCTGATAAGGTCAGTTTTGCTCTGTTTACTCCTTGAAAGACTATGTTTAAGAGATTCAAACAGATGATGAGGCTCATAATGCTTGAAACTGACAGAGTGTGGCTGAAAATGAATGAAGGGAATTGCTGCTGGAAGTTGAGATGACCTTGTTGTTAAGGTGGAGAGGCTCACAGCCCAAAATCTTAGTGATGATAGATTAATTTTTCTGCATAATGTTATGCTAATATGATATGAAATAGTACTGAAGCTCAGGAAACAAGCATAATGATCTCTTTAAAAGCTTCATGACTTTTGTTTTCTATACAAGACTTCCAATTATCTAGACAAGAAAATGAATTTTTCCATAGTTCTTCCCATCTTCAACTTTTCAATGAAAAAGTGACTTTTCTTCAGTGTGACCTGCTCGATGTAACTGTACTGCTTGAAAATATCACTATTTCCTCTCCACAGAAAAGGTCAATTACTCACAACATTCTCCTTTCTTTAAAATGTCCTCAGTCTATGTTTATACTGTGAAAAGTCAAGTAGATATAGAGTTTCTGTGGTTTATTGAATTGATATTCAGACAGCCAGAAAATATACCATATTTTACTGTGTATTATGTGTTCCCATGGGTACTGTGCACCCATGTTTTTGGCCCAAACTTTCAAAAAAATCTTTTGTTTTAATTTTTTAAATTATTTTATTTATTTATTTTTAGGGATAGGGGAAGGAGAGAGAGAGATGGAGAGAAACATCAAGTATGAAACATAGATCAATTGGTTGCTTCTCATACACCCGCAATTGGGGACCTGGCCTGCAACCCAGACATGTGCCCTGAACTAACCAGGAATTGAACCAGCAACATTTCACTTTGCAGGCTGGCACTATATCCACCTGAGCCACATCAGCCAGGGCTGTTTTAATTTTTTAATTCAATATTTTACATTTATTTAGAAACAAAACCAATTATGATATTCCAGAGTATTATTTTGCATATGGATATCCTTATTGCTTTCTAAAGTTATATTTTAATGCATAAGCATAAATAAAAATAATTAAAAACATTTATATAGATACAGAATTAATACTACCCATGCATAATATGCATCCTTTTTTTCTCTCAAAATTTTGGGCAAAAAAGTGAGCATTACACATGGTAAAATATGGTAAATTCATCATGCAACTTTGCTTATTTGTTAACTATCATATATTTGTTTATTTGCTTGTGAATTTGTTCATCGTTTCACCATTCACATGAATTTTGGAAATTCTGGTAACAAGCTATGGGTCAGTCTTTCTTGTCCTTTTCCACCAGATGTATCAAGTTTCCATACAGGTATGGAATGTTTCCGAGTTAGGTTTTTTTTTTTTTTTTTTTTTTTTTTTTTTTTTTATGTTTGCTATCATTGTGCGGACACCACAATTTATAATAGCTTTATAATAAATTTTTACATTTTATACAGAAAAATTCTCCACACTACCACTTAGCAGTGCCTTGGCTATTCTTGAATTTTTCTATTCAATTTAAACATTAAAATCAACATACCAGTTCCTCAAACCTTCTGTTGGGATATTGATTAGTATGTTATTTACTTGGAATAGTATCATATTTTTGGAATAATGGAGATCTTGATAATATTCTTTTCACTAATGAGCATATTATAATTATACAATTATAGATATTTAAAATTTTTCATTTAATTTAAATTGTTCTTTACAATGATCTTTTATATTTTATATTACATTTATTTCTCAGTGATTTACTGTTGTAAATAACATCTTTATGTGGTTGCATTTTATATTTGTTCTATTTTTATTATAATATTTTATTTAGGATTTGACAACTACATTCATAGGTGAAATTGGTTTGTAACTTTTCCCCTTTTATATTTATTCTGCATATGGTAACAAGATTATGTTAACTTTATAAACTAAAGGAGATAGTTTTCTTTTTTTCTATTCTTTGGAGCAATTTGTGTATATCAGAATTATTGATTCCTCGAATGTTTTGTCAAAATTGCATGTAAAACTACTTGGATATGGTCAGTTTTAATGACTATATTAAGTTTGTTAATGGTTACAGATCTCTTTAATTTCTTGTTGCGTTAGTTTTGGTATGTTAAAATCTTCTAGGTTATTTCTATTTCCTTTAAGTTTCAAATTTAGTGTCCTAAATTTGTTATTTTTTCATGAGACATGGACATACTCATTGTAAACTTGAAATAAAGTAGAAGTATAGCACAGGTGTATGTAGGTATGGCACAGCAATCAATCCCTTCCATAGTAATAGGTCAGTCCTTGAGCACTGGCTTGGTTACCCCTCCAACCCAGTGATCTAAGAGACAGCAGATACCTGAGTTGGGCTTCTCACACCTAGGGGGTTTCTCACTCATTCAAGTGCATTGGTCATATTCTGGAGAAATTAGCATAGGTGAGATATCTACTTGTATCCTTATCTCCCGCATCCTATATTTGTTAATTTGATAATAAAGTAAAGGCAACTTGATATAACTGTGAGGTATTATTCTCATCAGTGTTCAAACCTGGGAGTAAATTTGTAGTTTGGCTAAGGTCAATATTATTCCCTATTACCATGTGTCTTTTGCAGTCAGTTGATACTTCTTTCTTTCTTCCCTTCCTCTCCTCCACTCCCAATCTCTCAGATTTGACTGTTTAATAGAACTTGAAGAATTCTGACATTGTTGATTCTTACGTCTAAGGAAATAAAGTCCAACTTCATTATCTTCTGCCTGAAATTATTTTGTCATTGTTTTCTAACTTCTTAAATTAAAATCTTACCTCAGTATTTTCAGCCTTTCTTTTTTCTATTATAAGTATTTTAGATTTTAATATTCCCTTTAAGGAATACATTAATTGTGTGGTCAAATTTTAATGTATTATTATTATTATTATTTTCCTTTTTGTTTTTGTTTTTAATTTTTTAATTGTTGTTCAAGTACAGTTTTCTGCCTTTTCCCCCACCCATCCCCACCAACCCAGCCCTCCCCACCTCCCTCCCCTGTTTCCACCCCCCTTGTTATTATCCATGTGTCCTTTATAATTGTTCATATAAACCCTTCACCCTTTCCCCCCATTTTCCCCTCTCCTCTCCCCTCTGATCGCTGTCAGCCTGTTCTCAATTTTAATGTCTTTGGCTATACTTTGCTTGCTTGTTCATTTTGTTGATTAGGTTCCTGTTAAAGGTGAGATCATATGGTATTTGTCTTTCACCACCTGGCTTATTTCGATTAGCATAATGTTCTCCAGTTTCATCCACAGTGTCGCAAAGGGTAGGAGCTCCTTCTTTCTTTCTGCTGCATAGAATTCCATTGAGTAAATGTACCAGTTTTTTGATTCATTCATTTACTGATGGGCACTTGGGTTGCTTGCAGTACTTGGCTATTGTAAATTGTGCTGCTATGAACACTGGGGTGCATAGGTTCTTTTGGATTGGTGTGTCAGGATTCATAGGCTATAATCCAAGCAGCAGAATTGCTGGGTCAAAAGGCAGTTCCATTTTTAGTTTTCTGAGAAAATTCCATACTGTTTTCCATAGTGGTTGCACCAGTCTGCAATCCCACCAACAGTGCACTAGGGTCTCCTTTTCTCCACAACCTCTCCACACTTGTTTTTTGTTGCTTTGTTTATGATGGCCATATTGTATTTGTTTTTCTTTATGTTATAATTATCTTTTCTATAATTTAGAGGTGATTAAAATTTATTTTCTAAATTTTCCAAAATACTATTTTTCTGTTTGTTATTAATTTGTAAAGTAATTGCATGTGGACAAAAATGTTCTATATAAAACCAATTTTTAAAAAATGTATTTCAGTTCTTTAAGATTTAATGTGGTGTGTGTTTAGCAGTATTCTGAGCATTGTGTACCAGGAAGAATTTTTATACTTTTGATTATAATATTTCTGAAAACTACTCTCCAAATTTAACTGATAATACAAAGGCTTCAAAATTTGTTCAGTTGAGTATTATTTTTTATTCTTTAAAATAAGAGTTATCGAGACATATATATATGGAGGACCTAAAAACAGAATTTATGTATCAAAATTGTATTTATCCCTACATATTTAAACCAGTCACCCTCAAAGTACTCTCCATTTAATGCAACACACCTATCAAGATATTTTTCCACTGTTCAAACCAGTTTTTGAAATTGTTGATTTTGATGCTTTTTAGTGCTTCTGCTGTTTTTTGTTTCAGCTCTTCCAGGTCGGCAAACATTTCCCTTTGAGGACTTTTTTCATCTGAGTAAACAAAAAGAAAGTGTCCCGGGGCGAGATCAGGTGGATAGGGAGGGTGGGGCATGGAGGTCATGTCATTTTTGGTCAAAAACTGCCGAACACTCAGCATGGTGAGGACAGGTGCGCTTGTAAATCATCCATCATGAAATGGACATATGAATTGAGAGAGTCTTAAAAATTTTGCTAAAGGCAAACTCAGCTTCTCACAATAATGCTAGATGGTACATTGATTTATATGTGCTCCTAGAACACTCACCTAGGAGGGGAAGCCTGTAGTACAGGGGGCCTGCCCTCCAGAAGATAATTCTGTTTTTGTGTTTTGGTTGCCCCCACCCTTATGCTCTATTCAAGATAGGAAAAGAAATGAAAGAAAATTAAAAATTAAATCTGGCATTTAATTCAATCAGTAATTTTGAACTGAGATTTAGTGAGTCTTTTTTAAAATTGGTAATTCATTCTTAGCCTTTGCTTTTAAACACTGAAATAAACATAAGAAGATGGAAATTTGCAAGAAGGGCAAAACATATAGGTAAAGCACAGAGAACAGAGAACTGTTAATATTATACAGGAGATGTTCATGGAGAGTGAAGAATATGTTTTGCGATTTAGTTGCCAGAAAAACAACATAACTTGAAAGAAAAGTTAAAAATTACAAACTGAAAAACACTTAAAATAAGCAAAAATGTTGAATTCTCATACATTTTGTTGCCAAGGGAGTTTTAATCAAATGTAGAGGGAAGTAAAAAAGCATACTAACAAGCAGATTTACTCATCACTCTGCATCTCTTTCTTCTTTCTCCCTTGCTTCTCACCCCGTCGTTAGCTCCTGTAATTGGGACTTTTCCCAATCACACTGTACCTTGACTGATCCCTAATCCACATCTTTAGCATTCTTCAATGACCAAATGAAATGTGAATAAACACATCAATTCTCAATTAAACAATACCAAAATAAAAAGCGAAAACTGCACTTTAACAAAAACATGGATTATGAGTTGGGTATCAGTACCAAAATGTCTCAGCTCTCCTTCACCAAACAAAAGTGAGGTTCGGCTGCCCTTCACCACCCATAGGCAAATTCCAGAGGCAGAGGTGTGATGCAGAAAGGAAAGAGGTCTTTCATTCAAAAGCTGCACAGTTTGGGAGGGTGACAGGCTCCTGCCTCAAAGCCCACCCCCTCCAGAACACCCAGTGAAAACCTAGCCACTCTCTGCCAGACCAGTCCAAGACTGTGCCCAGAGTTTCTTCTCCCATTTAAATTACTGTCCTTCAGGAACTGCAGGTGCCTGCAGCATGATCACCCAGGTGGATTAGCTACTTCCTGGTTGCAGTCCGGTTTTAGGCTCTTTCCTGGGGTGCACGGGTGTGTGGTCTATGCTGCCATTAGCCATGTGGGTTCCAAGACCCAAAATGTCCCCCAAAGCACCAGTCTGCATGCCCACAAGGTAGGCAAAAAAAGAGAGCCCCCTCCTTATTTTCTCAGTCTGTATCTCACATTCCAAACTTCCACACACTCCAGGAGGGTCCACCCCCCAATCAATCCTATTTTTTCCCCAGGCTAGACTGACAAGTCTTTCTCTAGCGCAGCACCTCCCCTGATGCCATTTTGATCTCTAAGGTACCTGTGGCTACATCCTCTGGTCCCACCCCCACCCAGGGACTGGAAAGAGTAGGAGGGCTTTTCCCTTAGCCAAACATTTTGCTAGCCTCCACAGAGCGATGACATCCTCCTGCCACATCTTTTCCCAGGGGTGGGGAATCTGTCATCAGACACTGTGCTGACTTGGTTACCAGGGCAACACGGTGCTGCCTCTGAGGGCCCTCCCCTCTGCTCCTGCTGGCACACCCAGCACTGGCCGGGTTATGGGTTATGCCAGTTACGCTGACTGGAGAAATATTTATTTGGGGCTTCTGGGAGGGACAGTGTCATTAAGACTTCCAACAGAACACAGAGCAAAGATAATTTCACTGATATGTTCTTAACAACAGAGATTTGAGCCTGCCGAACTAATTCAGGGACAGAGTCAAAAAGGTGTAGTTGAATAATTATTATTGATGTATATTACTTGCAATGTGCCAGGAAGTAAGTCCTTTACAATTGTTATCTCATGTAATCTTTGCATTGTCCATAAAGTAGGTACTATTATCTTCCCTATGTTACTGCTGAGGAAACTGAGGCACAGCAAAGAGAGGGATTTGTTCAAGTCCTTGACTGGTGTGTGAAGGAGCCAAGACTCTGACCCAGGCAACATCGCTCTGGAGTCCTCCTGGCCTCAGGTTATTTCTGCAATGGCTAAAAAGATACATTTCTCTTTTGAAATTCACAGGTTACCCAATTAGGTTTAACTGCCTGGAAAAAAACACAAATTCTACTTAAGATTCCAACTCTCTGAGTGATAATTCTGTCAAACTGGTCTTTCCTCACACTTAGGAAAAATAATGAACTCACCTTGTAGGGGAGGAAAATGCTTCCTTGACTCTCTTGGGTCCCTGAGCGGGTCTGAAAACTAAAAGGACAAAGACAGACTAGCAGGAGAAAAGCATATGCCTTCACTTAATGTGTTTTACATCCTGTGGGAGTTCAAAAGGAAATGAAGACCCCCCAAAATGGTTAAACTGGAGTGTCTTTACGTTTGTTTTGATGAAGAACAGACAGTTGTGAGGAAATATGATAAGTTAAGGAATGTGAGGTAAGTGTAATAAGGTAGTGAAAGTTTAGGGAGGCCTGTATGTTTGGGTTCTTCATGTCCCTTTGACTGCAGATATGAGGATGTTTCTTCTGGGTATAGGGAGGGCACCTCTGACATGAGGGCTTTATGACATGTTTCAAGAGAGAAGGACAGGGGAAAGGTTTCTCTGAGTGCCTTTCTTGCTTCTGCTGTTTTCTCAAATATCTTCAGTTTAAGAATAGTCGGTATATCAAGTGCCATCTTTTGGTATAGCTTGTCCCGATCCCCATTAGAGATGTATAATAAGATGAAAATAAAATCGCCTATTTTGTCCTGAAATATAAACATTTATAAATGGGAAAATATGCATATAAATTTGATTTTAGATAAGATAAACTTAATTTATAATGAGGTGTATTATTTCTTAAATATTGGTTAAATTCTCAGTGTTTTCTATAAAGCCTTCCCCAAGGCTCATTCTCACTCACAGCCATGACTGACAGGTCTGTTCTCCAGAAGTCTTCTTCTCTTCTCAAATTGTGTTCAAAGCAACTGGTGAGCAAGTTTTTAATAACTGTGTCTGGAAATGAAAGCTATTCAACCTAGGAAAACCCCATCTGGAGAAAAGGACCAGAGCTGGAGCTTGTTGATTGTAAGCTGGCCGTCGGAACAGGCATTCTGTATGCCCGCATCGAAGTTCTAAGTGCTCGAAAGGAAACCACAGGACAGTCATTGGCTCACTGGGTTTTGGATATGAAATATCTGCTATCTTAGGAAAAAGGCACAATTTTATTGTCACTTATTTGATGAATTAGTTAACCTGTTAACATAATAAATCTGTAAAGGCTTTTAAAAAGGGGATCTAAATGGGCATAAAATCTCAAAAGGGGTTCTGCTCTTTTTGGTGATTTCTAACTTCCCAGGATCCTCTTTCAAAACATACATAGCTCTACCTATCAGTCATATATTTATTTTTCTAAACTTCAAAAAGTTAAAGAGAAAAAGGCCAATGACAGGTTAAATACACATGGCATAGGTACTTGTGGAAAATCTGGTTGCTTGGCAACCAGAGGGTGCCTATTTGGAGAGCTCAGAAGTGTATACAATGTGTCTTAAGGATGGATGAAGGGCAGCAGGAGTCTACTGAAATGATTTAGAACATGGAAATTGTGTTCAAATAATATACATCTCTGTATGTGATTATTCTCAAATGATAATACCATTGCTGCTCAGCTCCCCTTTGTAGAAATAAGAACCAGAGGGCTTTAAAGGCAATAAAATCTTAGTTTTTAAATTTTACTTCGCTGATTATGCCTTATGCAGTCAGGGTTTTGTGGTAACAATGTCGAAGTAGCATGTTAATAACCAGAGTAGTTATCATCGCCTCCTTGGTCAATTGACATGTCAGTTAGAGAGATTTGAATTTTGAAAAGTCTCACCATCCTTAATAAAGATCAGCAATCATTAAAATTAACCACATGCTGATTTAATCAACATATAGCTTTGTTAATTACTAGTTCTTTCTTCATGTCCATCTGTTTTTAAGATTTTAGTGAACCTGCACCAGATGTTCATGCAAATATAATAAGTTGGTTGCCATGTAAATATAACATTTTCAAGTGTGTTTTATAACAGTCTTTCAACTCATGCATACTGTTGTCTGTGTTTAGTCTTTCGTAGTTCAAATAAAAAACTGATAACTTTGTTAAAAGCCCCATTGGGCACAGTTTCTACTTGAAGCTGTGTGTGTGTGTTTCCATTGGTTGCTATTAATTTTTGTATATCATGCTAGGTGTTCAGGTCCTTAAGATGTAACAAAACATTTGTCAGGGTGTTCTGGGAATGGCAGTATAGAAGTGAAATAGAACTGTTTCATCCTTGCTCAATTCCATGGTGTAATAAAGTAACTATTAAACTCACAGTAAATATCATCCATTTATCTTGAATTGTAACACCGTAAAGGGATTCATGTATGTAGACGACCCAGGTTTGTGACTGTCAAGACCATCCCAACCTGCAGTCTGTCCGGAAAAGTCACTTGATAAATTGAAGGGTAGACACAAGGCATTTTCACTTTTTTACATAAAGTATTGTTGACATTGATTGAACCAAAGGAAGATGGAATTAGTCAGTAGAAATATTGTAAGAATCAAGTTAGGGCAAATTTTGTGGGTTTTTTTTTTTAATGAAGAAGTGCATTTTAAAATATCGCCCTATATAGTAGGCTTAATAGAGTGTTTCAGTAACAGTTTTGTAGAACTAAAATGTTTGAACTCAAGTGGTTGTGGATATAGCAATCAAGAGGAATTTAAATCACTGTGTAACATTGAAAAAGAAATCAATTTAAAGAGGTTCAGATAAAGACAAAGTGCAAAACGAATATCCCTTCCTACAACTGTTCACATATTACCTCAATATAGGAAACTGGTAAATTAAATTCACTAACAAAGTTTAGTGGCAGAGTGTTTTCTGGATAGACCTATAGAATTAAAAAACAGTTTGAATAAAATAAAATATTGATTTGAAAGGAAAATGAGGTGCACTTTGTGAAAAGAGAAGGCCATCATTTGTGACATCATGAGAAGGAATGATGCAGACCACACTGAGAGGCCAGCCAGCGTCTCTAAAGCAAACTAGAATCAGAATGCGCAGCATTATGGGCCTAGAGTGAGAATTTAAACAGACTTAGGAAGAGAGGGTTAAAACTCTTCAATAAATGTGTGCTTGTATAGTTTTAACCATTTTATTATATGCTAATTTAATCTCATTATTTAATTCTTAATGAATAATGGAGTCACATGGTTCTAAGTGTATGTAGAAAAGATATGTACTATAAATTTCCCATCACATTTTTATGCCAACTGCCCAGTTCCCAATAGCTCCTCCCACATTACCATTTTTCTTAGTTTCCTAAGTATCTTTTAATAGTTTTGTTGTCCCTGTAACAAACACCTCTGAACAGATGTTTCCTGTGCCCCCCTAATGATAACCACACTTTAATCATTGTGATCCATGAACACAATATCTTTCCCAGTCAGGCCAAGATGACTTTGAAGATATAGAAAGGCTACAAACTTTAAAATAGGGAGAGTATCCTGGAATATTCTGGTGAGCCCAGTCTAATACCACTGGCCCTTAGAAATGGAAGAGGAGAGATAAGAGCCATCAGAGATGCAACCAGGGAAGAGGAGGCAACAGAGAGATTTAAAGTGTGGCAGGGACTTGACCTGCTGTTACTGGCTTTGATTACGGGGGAAGTGGGCCAGGAGCCTAGGGATCCAGCAGCCTCTAGAATCTGGAAATGGCCCTCAGATGATAGCCAGCAAACAAACAATCCTGAAACTGCAATAAACTGAAGCCTGCCAGCAAACTGAATGAACAAGAAAACAGACCCTCTTCTGGGGCTTCCAGAAAGGATCAGAGCTTATGAACACCTTGACTTTAACCCAGTGAGATCTGTGTTGGATTTGACCTACAACACTGTAAGATAATAAATTTGTATGTGTGGAATTGCTGTATTTGTATTAATTTGTATGGCAACAATAGAAAGCTAATTCAGCTCTCTTTTTTGCAAACATAACATACTATAAATGATCTGGACCTTGCTGTTTCACTTGAAAATATGTCCTGGAGATCTTCCCATATCAGTACATAGACAGGATCCTTATTCTATATAATTTTTATTAAACAGGTTTATAGAATTTTATTTTTTTACATCTCTATTATTTTTTAATATTATTTTTATCGTTTGATGCTGTTACAATTGTTCCTGCTTTTTCTCCCTTTCCCCACCTCCACCCACCCCCCCACCCACATCCCTCCCCAAGGCAATCCCCATATTGTTGTCCATGTCCACGGGTTGTGCATAAGTGCTCCTTTCACCATTTTTCATTTGTCCTTTCCCCATTCCTTTCTGGCAGCTGTCAGTCTGTTTTATGTATCTACGTTTGTTACTATTTTGTTTGTTAGCTTCTTGTGTTCATTAGATTCCACATATAAGTGTAATATGTGGTATTTTTGTTTCACTTACTGGCTTAATTCACTTCGTACAAATTTCTCCATGTCCATACATGCTGTTGCAAAATGTGAGTTTCTTCTTTTCCATGGCCACATGGTATTCCATTGTGTGAATGTACCACAGCTTTTTTATCCACTCATGTGCTGGTGGGCACTTAGGCTGTTTCTAAGTTTTGGCTATTGTAAACAGCACTGCTATAAACATAGGGGGGAATAGGATTTTGTATCTATGTTTCAGATCCTTGGGGTATATTCCTAAAAGTGGAATCACTGGGTCAAAAGAGTTCCACTTTTAATTTTCAAAGATTACTCCACATTGTTTTCTACCGCTGTCTCCATTCCTACCAACAGTGCACTAGGGTTCCTGCTTCTCCACATCCTCGCCAATACTTATTCGTTGATTTATTGATGGCAGCCATTCTAACAGGTGAAAGATGGTATCTCACTGAAGTTTTAATTTGCATTTCTCTGATGATTAGTGGTGTTCAACATTTTTTCATATGTCTATGGACCCACTCTATGTCCTCTTTGGTGAAGTGTCTCTTCAAGTCTTTTGTCCAATTCTTAGATGAGTTGTTTCCCTTGTGTTGAGTTTTGTTAGTTCTTTGTATATTTTGGAGATTAAACCTTGTCACATGTATCATTGGTAGAAATGTTCTCTCATACAGTGGGTTTCCTACCCATCATGCTGAAGGTTTCTTTAGCTCTACAGAAGCTTTTTAATTCGATGCAGTCCCATTTGTTTATTAGTTTCCAGTGCCTTAGGAGATACATCAGTAAATATATTTCTATGTTGAATATCTGAGATGTTACTACCTATGTTTCCTTCTAGGATCTTCATGGTTTCATAACTTACACATAAGTCTTTTATCCATTTTGAGTTTATTTTTGTGTGTGGTATAAATTGGTGGTCTAGTTTCATTTTTTGCATGTACCAGTCCAGTTTTCCCAACACCATTTTTTGGAGAGACTGTCTTTGCTCCATTGCATTCTCTCGCCTCCTTTGTCAAATATCAGTGGCTCGTACAGGCATGGGTTTATCTTCCAGTCCCCTCGCTCTTACTTTATTTAACTAGCTATTTATTGATTGATATTGAAATGGTTTTCAAATGTTTGCTTTACAAGAATACTGCAATAAATTGCCTGGTATTTATTCCAAAGCTATTCCAGAGCTAAATATCCTGAAGTGGAATTACTGAGTCAGAGAGTACATGTATTTATAATTTTCACAGATATTCAAATATTACACTACATAAAGGTTGTATCAATTCGAACTTTACCGATGGTATATAAAAATACTAATTATTGCCCTGGTTTGTGTGGCTCTATGGACTGAGTGCTGGCCTGTGAACCAGAAGTCACAGGTTCAATTCCCAGTCCGGGCACATGCCTGGGTTTCGGACTGATGTTTCTCCCCCTCTCTTTCTCCCTCCCTTCCACTCTCTCTAAAAATAAATAAACAAAATATTTTTAAAATACTAATTTTAAAATTATTAGTATTTAAAATTTGGATGATTTTGCCAATATGAAAAATGAATAATGGTCTCTCATAGACTTTAAATATAAATTTCTCATAATAAGTTAAGCTATACCAATTTTTTTCTGGCTTGGATTATATGATCATCCTACTTATTTCTGCAATATCTACATTCTCTATCATTTTCTTCACTTCTCTTACTTCCTTGTAGTTTTTGGAAGATTACTGCTGATTCTGAGAGCCCTTATGGTTACTCTATAATACAGGGCAGAGCAAAAGTAGTTTCACAGTTGTGCGTATGGAAAAAGTCGTGCAGGTTATGATTATCACAATAGCTGTATTAACTGAAGAGACCGTCACGATGGCACAGGGCACTTAGGCACAGTCTCATCAGTGCTCAGATGGCTGGCCTTCACTATTTACACTTTCTTGTTGTCTTTGAAAATTTGTAAACACACCTGAGTTTCAGTGACCTGCTTGGGTTAGCCCCACTGCCTCCTGAGGTGGCTGAATTGAAACCTACTTTTGCTCACCCCTGCATATGGCTTATTTGTCTCTCAGTTCTGTAAAAAAAAAAAAGAAAGAAAGAAAGAAAGAAAGGTGCCATGTTTTGTTTGTTTATGTTCTATTTGTGATATCCTTATTGCTTTTATAACATTTTCAGAAGGAAGGGAAAGATGCCAGCTGTCAGTTGTGGTAGGCAACTTCTAAGGCGATTTCTAATGGTCCCTGTCTCCTAGGATTCTGTCTTGTGTGATGCCTGCCTCTTGAGTGTGCTCAGGACTCACTGACTTGCTTTTAATTAAGGGGAATACAGCAGAAATGTTGTGTTTCCACTTCCAAGATTATGTTGTAAAGTATTATGGCTCTATCTTGAGCTTTCTCTCTTGTTCTCACTCTCTCATCACTCACTTTGGGGAAGCCAGCTGCCTTACTGTGCACTGTGAAGAGTTGGCACGTGAGTGGGATCCAAAGTGGATCTTCTAAGTGCTTGCAATAGTTATGTGAGTGAGCTTGGAAGTACTTCCCCAGTCCAGCCTTAAGATAGCATGCAGCCCTGGTTTAAAACGTGAAGATAGCCTCGTGACAGACTCTGAGCCAGAACTACCCAGCTGCACTGCTACTGAATTGCTGACCCACAGAAACTGCAAGATAATAAATGTCCTTTGATTGAAACCGCTAAATTTTAGGATAATTTGTTATATAGCTTACAGAATAGATAAAGTCACTCAATGCATTTTATGTAGCTAACATCCAATATCCCATTACAGAGGCCATGAATAAATTTTAGTATGGTTCAGATCTAAAAATGAAATAGGAAACATGCGAACTATTAGAGAGAAAAAAGCTGCAGTAACTTAAATTTAGGGAATAGAGTTGCAGCATCATTTACAAGTTATGCAAACAGCAGTAAAAATGTTTTTTAATTGTAGAAATCTACTATTCCTTTTAAAAGAAACATCCTGTTATTGTATCCAATTTAGGAAAATAAATGAATGAAAGAGTGATAAGTTTCCAAATACATTATTTTTCTCTTCTCTTTTTGTACTTGAAGATTTTTTGTTTGTTTATGATAATTCAGGTAAACAGGTATAGATGGAGATTCATTTTTTCAATGTTTATGACCAAAAAATTGCAAGAGGAAACTTAAAAGATACGATGTAATCACCCAAAATAAATTATGGCGTATCAAGATTTCTCTTAACTGTGGCCCTAGCTTAGGAAAAGGAAGAATTACAATTAATCTTTTAAACTTTCATTCTTAAGTAAATGACATAAGAACTGAATTTAAATCAGTGTCTACCACTAGGAATAAGCAGACGCTTGACATAGTTCTAAATCAGAGGGGCAGATCTGTTGAGTTTTTCAGTGCCTTACTGGACACACTCTAATGTTATCTTCTTCATAACCACAACCTCAGTGGAGAGAGTTTCTGTGAGAGACCAAGAAGCATTTCTTTCCAATGTCTTCATTCCTTACGGTTAGCTACTTGGAAGCAAAGATCAGGCATTTTTAATAAAGTTTTTTTACCTTATAATAATATTAGATTTACAGAAAAATTGTGATGACAATACAGAGTTCTCATATACTTTGCACTGGTTTGCCTTATCATTGCCATCTAACATTAGTATGGGATATTTGCAACAACTGAACGTACACTGATACATGATTACTACCTAAAGCTGCCACAGGCGTGGCAGTTCACCACTCCATTTCTGGTGACTTTGATAGACTGGAGGAGTACCAGTCAGGTATACTGTCAGATGTCCCTCACTGGGATTTGTCTGCTGTTTTTCTCACGATTGAACTGGTGTTGTGAGTTCTTGGGGAGAAAACCAGAGGTGGAGTGATATTTTCCCTACAAAATATCAAGAGTATATACTATTGACATGACTTTTCACCACTGGTGTTGCCCTCGATCACCAGGCGGAGAGTACGGGTCCGTTTTCCCCACTGCATACTGACTCTTTGTCCCCTCTCCATGTCGCACTCTGCGGGGAAGTCACTCTGTGTAGTTCACGCATCAGGAGTGTTATGTTCCAGCTCCTCTAGGGCAGAGGGTCCACATAAATGACTTGGAACTTTTCCGCATAGCAGATTTGCTTTTATCTCTCATTTATTTATTTATTCAATCATTTATGGATGGATTTGTGGGTATTTTTTCACGTATTTTTTTTTTTTTTATATTTACACCCTTTATTCCTGGCAAGGAATCTAGGACCTCCATGGAGTTATGCACAGTTGAAACACTCCGGGGTTCTCCTTTCCATCTTGTTTCCTTAGCTACCTCTACTTGACTCTTTCAAGTGGCCATTAGGGCATAATCTCCAGGACAGAGTTTAAAATATATGTTTTTTTTTTTTTTTTACTTTTGTTTAAATATAAAATGACTTGCAGTTTTGGTTTATAGGCGCATGGCTTCTCTTACTAAATGCTTAAAATATCTCAATAGAAATCTGACAGACTCATGGATAGAGAGCAGACTGACAGCTCTGAGGGGTGGGGCTGGGGGAGGGATTGAGCAAAAAAGAAAAGAAAGAACTCACGAACAGGGACAACAGTGTGATAATTTCAGGGGAGGGGGTGGGTGGAAGAGGAGGAGGGTATAGGGAGATAAATGGTGATAAAAATAAATTAATTTCAAAAAAGAAATCTGACACAGTATTAGTTCTTGCCTTACTCTGCAGATATGGGTAGTGCTTTTAACTGAGTGGCATTTTAAAAATTATTTCTGAATAATTTATGAGGTTATTAATTAGCAGGCCTTTCTGGAGAAATGTTATAAATAAAAATGGAGTATTGCCCAATTTCACTCTTGAACCACAGAGGCCTAGATGACTGAAGGCCAGAGTGAAAGTAGAGTTTGTATTACAGGAAACTTCACAGGAACTTGACTGAACTGCTACTCTGGGTTTTCAGAGATGAAGCCAACAGAACACAATACAGAGTTCTGTTTAAAAGGATTGGAAAGGAGAGTAAGGAGATGAGATGAAGCAGATCATCTCCAGGCTGTCGATGACATTCTATGCTGTGTGTAAATACTTCCCCCGCCAATCAACTCGAGACAAATTTTAAATGCCTTTCCCTTTCCATTTCATTAATTTCTTTAAAAACCTTTTTATTTTTTCCTGGAAGCCACCTTTTAAACAGTTGGATCTCTTAATTATTAAAAATAAGAACATGAACAATGATAAAAAAGAAGAATAATGTAAGTAAAAATAACAAAATAATTCTTTAAAAAGAGACTAGGGTTAAGGAACAAGCAAATAACACATCTTCAACAGGAAAGAGGAGGTTATGCTGCTTTATTTCCCCTAGCTTGTTACAGAACATTAGAATATGTGATCCCACAAATATGTTTTTTACTAAAGAATTAGCTTAATAAACTATGCCAACTATCTTGGTGGTAGAACCAGCATAGCAGAAAGATACATGATAGTGGTGATGGCTTTGCTGTCGATAAAAAGGAAGAAGTTTCTTTTATGGAGGCAAGTGAAAGGGAAATTGTGAGTTCCCTGGAACTTGAAGTCTTCTTTTATCACCTTCAGGAAAAGGGAGAGAGCACTAAACTTTGAAACACTTTAGTGACCTCATCTGTTTTTGCTCACATCACATCTGATACAAAATGTGAGGTTTTCTTTTTCCTCTTGATACTGAATACATGTCTTTTCCAATAGCACTTCTCCAGTTCTCTGACACCAACCAGGTGTCAGCCAATTCAGTTGAATTCTGATAATATCTACCCAGAGTTGGCACCGACTTCCATAACTGAGACAGCTCAGTGCTACAAGATTATCCCCATTTCAGATCCCTATTACAAGTTCTAAGTCACCTGTACTTCTGACTGATTGGCTATAGATTGGGTGTCCCTACAACCCTTCCTAAGGTTAATAATTCACTAGAGTGATTCACAGAACTCAGTAAAATATTTTACTTATATTTTCTGGTTTACTCTAAAGGATAAAACTGAGGAAGAGCCAAATACATAAGTGAGCTATGGAAGAGGGTGTTGGTACACAGAGTTTCCATGCTTCTTTTGGGAGAGCCATCCTCCTAGTGTCTCAATGGGTACACCTTTCGGCCCAGTTCATGGACCTGGAGGTTGAGAAGTGAGGCTGAAAGTTCCGAACTTCTTAACAAGGTCTGTTCTTTCTGGAGACCAAGCTCCATCCTGAAGCTGACTAGGGGCCCTGCCAAGACTCACCTCATTTCAACAAAAGCATTCCTATCACCTTTTTCACATGTGAAATTTTAACAGGCATGGAATTTTAAGAGTTTAGGAGCTCTGTGCCAGGAACCAGAGATGAAGACCAAGTATCTTCCTGCGGTGCCACAGATGGCTTTGGACTGTTTTTAATTGAATCATTTGAGATAACACCCAATGACTGTTTCTCTGTCTCGTTTTTTATATTTAGAATCTTACTTTTCCTAGAAATTTTTGTTATTTGAGGGGAAAGGTTTACATCATTACTTCTTATCAAAACTCTTAGAGCATATATTTTTTTCAAAAATTAATTTCACTTCATTTTATATTGAATTGAGCTGGCCAAAAATGAAGAAGAAATCTAGTGAACACGTGAATATTTTTACCAGTTGTATTCATAATAAACAACAAGATTGATTTTTATTGTTTATTTCCAAAGTTATGCTTTAAAAAAGAAGTTTTGGGGGCAGGATTTGTCCGGCCATAGAACTAGGCAGCAATCCTCAATCAGCCAAACCTCTGTATGTTATCACTGAGAAACTGTCACTGTGTACATGGTAAGAAAACACAGAAAGTGTAAATCAAACCCTAAACAAGAATTATTTTTGCATTTTTTTTACATCGGGATCCTCAAGGAGAAATCACTTCTTTAACCTCATCTTATCACTTGTGAGAACATAAATTTCTGCACGAAGGTCTACGGCTTCTTCCCAGCTGTTTAGTAATTTGAGAACCAGCACAGTAAGGAATCCTATACAAATCAATGGACAAGTTAGGCAGATCTCACCATCCTGGAAAAGAACTCGGAAGTGTATGAGTTGACATTATACTGAGAGATCACTTTGAAATGATGAAAGTCATGAATTTTACTTGCTACTAGAAGTGTTAAAGCAAGATGGAATACTGTGTCCTGTGTAAGCAAGTTTTAATATTTGAATTCCCCTGTGCATAGTGTATGGTGTTTATCCAAAAAGAGTTAGGCTAAGGTTTGTTCACAAGTTCTGGGGAACTTACAGGTAGCTATCCCTGGAGCACCACCTACATTAAGCTACAAACTCAGGAACTGATGAGGCTACAACAGTAACCCACTGGAACTCATTGACAATCAGGAAATTATGACTAGTTACACCTGTTAGTCAGAGGCTGGCTCGAGAAGGTCATCCTTCCATGTAAACTGAGGAGCACCTTCTGTCTTCACAGATCTATGTTTCCATAACATTTAGCAACTCTGCCTTTGCTTGCACATCTTAATGCTCACTCAACCTTAAGAAGTGACCAGGAGAAAATTCCAAGAGTTACGTTTGACCTTTCATGCTCTGTGCTAGCTCTAATTGCTCCTGAATGTGATGCTCAGTCTGTAATTTCCTAGTAGAGAATAAAATTAGTATAATGTAGGGTATAAAATTAGTATAACGTAAAAACTGGTGACTAAAGGAGATTTATCTATTGGAGTACTTAATATATTTTAAAATTTTAATACTTTTTCAAAAATATAGGAATGCCCCATTCTATTCCTAAATGTGCCCACTGTTCTGAATCCTAAATTTACATTCTCTGTTTGGCATCTGAAATTGTCTAAATTTGCTATCCCTTTATTAGACAAATGGAAACCAACGCTTGTGTGTGATGTTTCTAATGACCAAGTAAAATCATAAATGTCAGGCATTCAGGGTCTACCCACTCTAATTAGCAAAGATTATTGTGGGGAGATGTCTGCACTTCACAGTTGTGTACAAAGGCACATCCTTAGAAGGTCAAACAGATGCCAGAGGAAGTGAAATACAGGTTCTACATCTTGTACTTCCCCCACATTATTTGATTTCGTTTTATTTCCTTTGTCCATGTACACGAGGTTTATTTGTTTGGCCTAAAGAGTGAGGATGTATCAGTGAAAGCTGAATTCAGATGAATATTCCAAATTTTCTTTCCTCTTTGTTAGTGTTTCTTTCTTCATTAATTATGCACTAGAGTACAGACTGGATGTGCTAGGTTAGAAAAAACATTTTATCGTTCACTCTCATTGAATCATTAACTTTAAACTTCTATCAATAGGATGATGTGTTTGGCATTTTTAATTATATATTTATTTGTGCTCTTAGTGAAATAAGTGGGACACTGAGGTCAACTTCAATCATAGCCATTTTAGTAATGGTAAATTATCTGGAATTGAAAAATTAAATACTAATCATAGATAATATAGGATTTTATCTGAAACAGCCTTCTTTGATTATTCATATATAGCTATATTTTAACATTATCTGGCAATCTGGGCTTGCATATTTTGCTATTTGTTCAGAATAAATTCTTCCTTGAAATGTGAATTTGCTGAGAACCGGCAAATCTTCCTTTCTTGCTGCCACACTGACATGAAGCCTACTGTGATGAATTATTAGGACAATGGAAATTAAGCAAGAGTGAAGGCTATAATTTGAGGAGGAAATAAATCTGCAACTTGCAGAAAAAAATAGTAGCTTGGAAGATTTATTCTCTCTTCTTAAGTTACCTGTCACAATATGGTAACACTAGGCATCAGGATTTGAAAGATGGTTTCAAAATTTCCTCATTGACAACATTTTTAAGTGGTCAACTTTTCAAGTGTCACTGTGGGGGGCCTTTGTTCCTATCTTTTATCTCTGCCATGATTTAAAGGAGCTTTTTTTTAGTACTTACTGCCTGAGAAGGTAGGAATCTGCTGCTTTGCAAACCATAGGACTATACAGTTAAGTAATCACAGTGAAATAAACACAGGCACACAGTATTGTGAGCTGGGGATGGCATTTGGAGCAACAATAGGCAGTAATGGGAAGAAATTTCAGGCTTCCCGTAATGGGGTACTTTGTGCACTATTCTTTATGTATGTTGTCCTATAAAATTAGTTATTTTACAGTTTATGCTCATATCTCAGATGGAGTTAAGATAGTAATTCCCAATAAAATTTAAAATTTCAAAGTGCAATGAAATGAATACAAGAATGCATGCTTTAGTTAATGCTTCTCTATTTTTTTTTTTTTTTGGGTTTTCTGATGTACAGTGTATAGTTACAACATTTCTGCCATATGTTTTACTCATTATGAAACTAAGACTCAACATCTATATAAACAGAAGAGGAAGTAATACTTATTTGTAACACCAGTATTATTATCCCCACTTTACACATGAGAAAATGTAGGGTTTGAGAACTTAGATAAATGTGACGAAGGTCAGGGAACTAGTAAATTGCATTGTCTTAATTTGAACCCATGCTTGTCTAACTAATTTTTCTTCTAATGCTATGTATCATTATGCCATCCAAGCAAATAAACATCTATTTTGGGAATTTATGAGCACTGGAATGCTTAAGTTCAAGTGCTTAACCCCTTCACATGGATATATCCCTAAGCCTTCTAGAACCTATTGTCTCTTGTGTTCTAGGTCAAAGGTAGGGGCAGAGACAGGTCATTCAGTGCAGCAGAGGGACATGCAGAGGGTAATTGTGAAAATGAAAGGTATTTGGTAAATTTGCAGAGAGCAAGTACTTAATCTCAGTGAAATATGAAGCCAGCTCTTCTATTGAGGATAATAGAGAAGGTTGACTCAGTGTAACTCTCTGGCTTCACTAATGATGAATCTCAACAAATGACTAAAATGTGGGAGCACAGCTCAGGGGAGTGTCTTTCTGCAGCCACCTTCACCTGCTCAGAGGCAGGAGTAGACTCTGAGGAGAGTTGGGTTTAATCAGGGTTGGGTTGAGAATGGCTTATGAGATGGAGTGAGTTGAGGATGTATGGAAGGGAGAATTATCGTGAAGAGTCATAGAAGCTAAGCTGAGTGAGGAAAGAAATGAGAGCACGGACGGTGTGCATGGGAAGGACAGTGAACAAGTGGTAGTGCCAACTGACTGAAGATTTTACTGGGGTCTAAGAAATATTGGAGTAAAGGACAGGATGGAATCACATTGAGGAACAATGAACTGGGCGCTTTTTTTTTTCCATTATTTTTCTTTTTTCTCTTTTTTTATTGTTGTTCAGTTACAGTTGTCCCAATTTCTCTCTGTTGCTCTCCCTTGCCCTGCCATCCCCCTCTCTCACCCATCCCCCTCTCCCCCTCCCACAGTCAGTTCTCACCCTGCTGTCCATGTCCATGGATCATTCATACCCGTTCCTTGAGGAGACCCTGTCCCTTCTTTCAACCATTATCCCCTCCCTGCTCCCCTCTGGTCACTGTCAGTTTATTTCTTATTTCCATGTCTCTGGTTGTATTTTGCTCTTTTTTTCTTTTATTCATTAGGTTCCACTTATAAGTGAGATCATATGATATTTGGCTTTCACTGCCTGGCTTATTTCGTTTAGCACAATGCTCTCCAGTTTCATCCATGCTGTCGGGAAGGGTAGGAGTTCCTTCTTTCTTACTGCCATGTAGTATTCCACTGTATAAATGTGCCACAGTTTTTTGATTCACTCATTTACTGGTGGGCACTTAGGCTATTTGCAGCACTTGGCTATTGTAAATTGCGCTGCTATGAACATTGGGGTGCAAGGTTTTTTTGAATTGGTGTTTCAGGATTCTTAGGGTATAATCCCAGCAGTGGAATTGCTGGGTCAGAAGGCAGTTCCATTTTCAGTGTTTTGAGGAAATTCCACACTGTTTTCCACAGTGGCTGCACCCCAGTCTGCATTCCCACCAAAAGGGCACTAGGGTTCCCTTTTCTCCCCATCCTCTTCAGCACATGCTTATTGATTTGTTAATGATGGCCATTCTGACCAGTGTGAAGTGGTATCTCATTGTGTTTTTAATTTTCATCTGTCTGATGGCTAGTGATGCTGAGCATCCTTTCATGTGTCTCCAGGCCCTCTGTATGTCCTCCTTGGAGAAATGTCTATTCAGGTCCTTTGACCATTTTTTAATTGGATTGTTTGTCTTCCTTATGTTCTAAGTGTGTGGAAACAGCAGCAGACAACCAGTGATGTAGAGAGTCTTGACATTTTTGATACTGAAAAGAGATTCTTAAGAAAAAGTCAATAACTACCAGTCTAGACAGGGTTATAAAATTTTTAATTTAGTTAACAATTTAGTTGAGGTGTAGTAAAGAAAACAATTTACTGTGACTTTATATATGGGCTCAGGAAAAAAAAAATATTTCAGAGTTTTTGCATCCCTTGTAGGCAATCTCAAATTAGAGGAGATATTTATTAACTGCCCATGTTCATGAACAGTACCCCAGAGTTCATTTACTGCTGGGAATAATTGTGCAATTTGGGAGGAATATATTTTAATAATAAGAGCCAATGAAGTACTTTAATTGTTTTCTGTGCATTTCATGCAGAACATTAGGAATTAAATTAAATTCAGCCACTGTTTACTAAATTGTTACTCCTGACCTAAATAATTTTACAATCTAGTGGGGGAGAAAAATGTGTTCCAAAATTGCCATAACAAAGTGCATGAAGTGACAGGTGTCAAAAGTTAACTATAAACACAATGCTAGAAAGCCCCAAGGAAGGTGTGATTAATTCCTGCTGTGGTGACTGAGGACATCAGAGGGGAAACATATTTTTGCTATATTTTAAAGAATGAACAGCATTTAAAAAGGCCAGATAGGGATGTGAGAAAACAGGACATTTGAAAAATATTCTAGGCTGAGGAAAGGCAGACATGAAAACCAGCGGCAGACAAGTAGAGGTTGCATTCAGGGACTTGCAAATAGGTTAACTGTGGTTGGACCATAGGTATCTTCAGAGGAGGAGTGAGGTTGTAAAGCAGCGCCTGAGACACAGATTATTGCTCAATGTAGACCTTGCTGAAGAGTGGGGGTATGTATAAAAAGATAAGCTATCTTGCACCATTCAAGGAATGAGATAATGTTCTTTTCTTAACGTACATGTGTACTCTGGATATTTTGGGTCCTGACATTAGAAATCCTTGTTTTGACAGAAGCACACATGTAACTCAGTAGCAAAATATCTTTTTCCCATATAACCTCTTATTGCATCTTAATTTTGACTTATACTTTTGGAGAATGTTATGAGACATATTTGAGAGACGTCCAAGATACCTACTACAACACAGAA
Organism: Glossophaga mutica; assembly: GCA_039655065.1. NCBI lineage: Eukaryota > Metazoa > Chordata > Mammalia > Chiroptera > Phyllostomidae > Glossophaga > Glossophaga mutica. The sequence continues at coordinate 53,962,102 of CM077307.1, read as the reverse complement.
AATTTTAAGAAATCATTATCATTTTTTCCCAATATTATTTGACGTCCTTGTGCATTTGCTATGATAAAATGAATGAGGCTCTGACTCTTTTCTTTTTGTAAACATAAAAATATGGATTAAGTTATTATGTATGTCTATAAATTAATTTCAGAAAACTTTAGCATCTGTCAAAAGTACCTAATATTTTAACATATTCTGTTTTTCTAGGTGATAAAAGATAAACATAATTTTTATTTTATTCTAAAGATCATGCGTATGGTGATATTTATTGTGCTTATAAAATCCATTCTTACAACTTTCCATTTGGCGGATTTTCAGTTTTAATTATGAAGTACATCAAATGCATGGCTCCATCACTTACAATTATGAGAATATAGTGAGAAATATGAACTTCAGATTTATTCAATAAAATAAATATACCATTGAGTTTATTAATGTGTATTTTAAATTCCTCATATTCACTAATCTCATTAAATTTCAGAACAGTTATAAAATTATTTTTTCATTGAAAATATATAAAGCATTTGACCCTTTGTAAATCTCAGTAAGAAGAACAGTCAAGAGTATTTCATTGTTTTATAATGGGACTGAGGCCTTAAAGATTTGGAATGTTAACGTTTACACCAATGTTAGCTGATGAATAGTTTTTTGTGGCTCAATATTTTCACTTTGTGGTGTAAAACTAAATCTGTGAATATTGGGTTCTTTCTGGTTATCCTAGCTGCCATGTAGCTTTCAGAATTATTAAGAGCGCACAAGGAAAATAATGGTTCCCAGAGTTCATAGCTTCTTTTGCCCCTAGAGACTTTCTTGGTGAAAATTCGGCATGTATTTAAAGCAGAAACCAAGTGAGATAGAAATTAAAGGTTCTTTCAAATATGCTGTGGTTTGTTATTGTATGTCATTGATTCAAAGAAAAAATATATACACTTATATATATGTGTGTGTGTATGTGTGTGTGTGTGTGTGTGTGTGTGTATATATATATAAAACTTCAACTGAAATTACAGTATATTAAAGTCCTACTTCCATCCTCTTATATGGCAATTAAAAAATGATTTTTCCCCCGAGTCAGAACTTTGATATTTCTACCACCCTGCCTTGATAATGTGCAATTCTAGCTGAAGAGGAATTGTGGTTTTATTAGTGCCCACATGGAGAAATTTCTCCAGGGTATAGCCTGTTTTTTATGACATTTATTATTGTAGAGTAATTCTCTTTTGATTTTTAACAATAATGAGTTCACACTTTAGCAGTTAAAACCCAGGTACTCTTGAAATACACCAAATGGGAAAAGATATGAAGAAATTCAAAAAAGAATACAAATAGTAAAAACAGTGTTTGTGCATCCTTAGTCTCCTTTGATTAAAGTTCCCCCAGACTCTTACTTATATGAGAGAGACTAAATTACTATAATTAGTGCTGAGATCAGCTAAGTGATTTTATTGGACTAAACTAAGAACTTTAAGCTTTTAAGTGATTGTAATTTTTTATTGTGAAAAAGATATTTATTGGCTATACAACTTCATTTTTCAATATGTGACCAGTTCTTTTGTGAGGTAGGAGAATATGTGATTAAACCCAGAATCTTTGCAGCCTACAAAGACTTGCTCTGTTCCACAGCCTAAATCTTGCTTCTCAACTCTTGCCCATGTCATGAGGAAAATCATTGGCTAGAGTGAAAGAATGCAGGTGGTGGGTCTCAATGTTCACCACCAGATTTGGAAAGACGACATCCTCTCTGAAAGTAAGTCTGAGGCATAAGACATGTCCTGGCTCTCTTGGCCCCAATCAATAAGCCAAATTTTATTATTTCTTGAACTGTTATTTTTTGAATGCCATGCATTTTTGTATTTGTTACTTCTAATCTTCACATTAAACCTGAAAGGTAGTTATTATCATATCCATTTTTATACATGAGAAAACTGATGCCTACAAAATTAAGTAACTTGTCCCAAATTAGTTGTTTATACAGATGTAACTAGGCTTTTGTTTTGGGATAGTCTGGTTCTATCCTGTAACTGCAGGATAGAATGTATTAGAATTCTAAATGTATTAGAATTACTAGGCTAAGCTGCCATAGAACAGAGCTGTATTAGCTACTGTGTGACAAAATTAGTAGCTGAAAATTGGACAGTATTATTATGGACAGTATTACAACAAATAAATATAATTTATAACAGTTTGTATATAATTTATAATATATTTATTTTATAATTTTATATTTATACAATAAACACACATACATAATGTAATGACAGGAGTGACATCTCATTACCTTGGCAGTATTTGATTGGTTCCAGTGAGTCACAGTCCCGTCCACACCCAAAGGGTGGGGATTGTTACATACAGACCCCCACTGAGGTTGCAGTAGGGCTGTCGGGTCTGCCATGTGCATCTGAAAGAGTAAAGCAAATCTATCAAGATATTTTTCTATACCTTCATCCCTTCTCATTTTTAGTTATTTTTGACAATTTATTATTCCTGTTTTATTTGAATATTTTTAAAGTCCTTGATGCCTAAACAAGATATTTAGGAAAAGTAAGAGAAATGTCAGTGTTCTGAATGATGTATTTCCAAACAGTAACTTATTCAAGTATATTTGTGTATGGTTGTTTGTGTAAAATATTGAAAAACAAATTCCAGCACAAAATCATGCAAGAACATTGAAATAAAAGGTGAAAAGGGATTAAAGATTATGAGTGCCCTGAACATAGACATTTCAAATACTTGCTCCTTGTCTTAGTAAGATGTAAAAAGACATTTTTTTCCAATCTGTAAGCCCAGTATTTTCTCTACTTTTATCTTGTTTTCTCTCTTATTTTCTTTTTTCTCCATCCCTTCCAATTCTTCCTTTCCCTTGTCCATTATTTTGTTTATATAATGCTGCAACTGAAAAGAATAAGCCTGAGAGACCTCCATTTTATTTCTAACTCAACTGCTACTCGTGGTACAATAACTGTCTTTATATATATTTGCTTTATTCATATCTATGAAAAGCAAAAGTTAGCTGAACTAAGATACTGCTGCCAGCAAACATATATAGAGGCAGCCCAGGTGTTTCAAGTAGCATCTCACAGGTGTGAGTCATTTATTAGTCACAATAAAATGTCATGTGAGCAGAAAGGAAAAAGGGCTCATGGACATGGACAATAGTGTGGTGATTTCTGGGGGCAGGGAGATGTAAGGGGACTAAATGGTAGTGGAAAAAATACAATATATAAAAAAATAATTTAGAGACACCTGGGCTGCCTCTATATATGTTTGCTGGCAGCAGTATCTTAGCTCAGCTAAGTTGCATATTTCATAGATGTGAACAAAGCAAATGCATAAAAAGACAGTTATTGTACCATGAGTGGTCAGGTTAGAAATAACATGGAGGTCTGGCCACTGTAATCAAAACAGCCTGGTAGTGGCATAAGAACAGACACATAGATCGATGGAACAGAATAGAGACCCCAGAAATAAACCCCTGTCTCTATGGTCAATTAGCATTCAACAAAGGGGGCAGAAGCATAAAATGGAGTAAAAATAGTCTCTTAACAAATGGTGTTGGGAAATCTGGACAGCTACATGAAAAAAAAAATGAAACTTACCACCAACTTGCACCATACACAAAAATAAACTCAAGAAGGATAAAAGACTTAAATATAAGTCACGACACTGTAAAAATCCTAGAGGAGAACATAGGCAGGAAAATCCCAGATATTGCATACAGCAATATTTTCACCAATTTGTTCCCTAGAGCAAGGGACATAAAGGAAAGTATAAAGAAATGGGACTTCATCAAAATAAAAAACCTTCTGCATGGCTAAAGAAAACATCAGCAAAATGAAAAGAGAACCAAACGTATGGGAAAATATATTTGCCAATGATACCTCGGACAAGGGTTTGATCACCAAAATATATAAAGAACTCACACAACTCCACACCAGGAAGACAAACAATCCAATTAAAAATGGGCAAAGGACTTGAACAGACACTTCTCCAAGGAGGACATACAGAGGGCCCAGAGGCATATATGAAAGGATGCTCAGCATCATTAGCCATCAGAGAGATGCATATTAAAACCACAATGAGATAGCACCTCACATTGGTCAGGATGGCTATCATAAACAAATCAACAAACAACAAGTGCTGACAAGACTGTGGAGAAAAAGGAACCCTAGTGCACTCTTGGTGGAAATGCAGACTGGTGCAGCCACTGTGGAAAACAGTATGGAATTTCCTCAGAAAACTAAAAATGGAACTGCCTTTTGACCTGGCAATTCTACTGCTTGGATTATATCCTAAGAATCCTGACACACCAATCCAAAAGAACCTATGCACCCCAATGTTCATAGCAGCACAATTTACAATAGCTAAGTGCTGGAAGCAACCGAGGTGCCCATCAGTAAATAAGTGGATCAAAAAACTGTGGTACATTTACACAATGGGATACTATGCTGCAGGAAAAAAAAAGGAACTCCTACCTTTTGCAACAGCATGGATGGAACTGGAAAACATTATGCTAAATGAAATAAGTCAGGCAGTAAAAGACAAATACCATATGATCTCATCTATAAGTGGAACCTAATCAACAAAACATACATGCAAGCAAAATACAACCAGAGACATTAAAGAACAAACTGACAGTAACCAGAAGGGTGCGGGGAGGTGGATAATGTAGGAAAGCAGGGGAAGGGTTGTCAGGAGCATGTATAAAGGACCCATGGACAAAGCCAAAGGTAGGATTGAGGGTGAGAGGTGGGTGGCTGCAGTGGGTGGGGTGGAGAAAAGTGGTGGCAGGAACATGGAGACAACAGTACTTGAAAAACAATAAAAAAAAAAAAGTCTATTGTTAAGCCAAAAAAAAGACATGAAAATAAAATTATTAAAAGTCCTATGATTTAATCCTCGCAGAGTTGGTTTATCCCTAATACACCTGCATTTACACAATATATGACTAATTAAATCTCTACGGTTTAATTCTGGTGGATAAATGCATTTGGTTAGTTTAATACAACCGGAATAAAAAAGAATGAGATCCTATGAAGGACTCTTCCTATCAGCCTAGAGAAGCTTGATTCAGCAAACTGCCGGCAGGCCAGGGGCACAGTCACCATGCATTAGTGTTGGGTTGATGCCCACTGATCCTTACCTTTTTCATCTGCTTTCCATTGTAGCCCTGCTGTTAAGGTCTAATTTTCATTTCATGTTAAGTTGTTATATTGTGCAAACTTGCTTTGTTTTGAGGAACATCCCATTCTAACTTGGATTCAGAAGATTACTCTGTTTATGTCATTATGATGCATATTACAGCAATGCAATATACTTAGTACATAGACAATCATAGCTTCAGGCTTTTCTAAAAATGGCTGATTTCATTTCTGAGCATTTCAATTGTTGCAAGGAGAAAATTTTTATCTGTGTTTGTTTCCAAACTCTGAAGTTAGACCTGTACCCTTATGTATGACCTTGACTTCTCATATTTAAAAAAGTATGATTCATTTTATCAGTCACTATTTGGTGACAGTTTAGACTTGCTAGACAGCAAATGCAAGGAATTCTGCTTTATATCTTTCTGATATGTATTCTTTCTTTATTTCTATTACTATAGTATTTTCTATCTTCATTATAAAAGAGGTAATTCGGGAAAGATCAAGTGTCAGTCTCTGCTTACTTTTAAGACTTCACTATTTCATTTAATTTCACGATTATAACATTTTTAATGCTATTTCATATTTCACAAAAGTTTTACATATATTATCTCATTTGACCATAGCTGTACTCTAGCAATGAAAATACATTACTATTCACAATTTATGAATAGAATAATGACTTCTGAGACAGGTTAAACAACATACAAAATAACAACTGGTATTTTGTGGATGCTTAATATGTTTCAGGCAATGTGGTAAGCATTTTATAAGCATGAGATGTTTTACCAAACACATCCCCTTATGTTTTCCATTTTACAGATGAGAAAACTGAGGCTTAGGGAAGATAAGCAGCATGCCCAGAGTCTCAGCGAACATGCTGGGCAGAGATGGGATGCAGACCCACTCAGCTGAACCCAGAGGCCACGCTCTCCTGGACACTGTGTTTCCTGATGATTGGTGAGCCAGGTCTCTGGGACTCAACCAACACTTTTTGTGAATCTGTGCCCTGTATTAATTCTAACATATGGTCTTGTTAAAAAACATTACACACACATCAGTGAAAAGAAACTTGACATTTCTTCTAGCAGTAATATAAGCCCCCTTTTGAGTTCTAACATTTAGAACTGTGTGTTCCATCAGGAATAATGTCCTATTTCTTTGTACCCACTTTGCTCCTGGTCAGTGCTCTCTTGTTAATGTAAAGATGGAGATATGGTTAAGCACTAAGAGCACCCTGCTAGGAGTAAATTTTTGGTCTCTGGGAATGGTAATAACTATAGTGTTGCTAGTTTATTTAAAAAAAATCTTGAAACTTCAAATACAGGAGAAAATAGCACGTTTTGTAGAACACTGAAATTAGCTTTATGCTTTAAAAGCAATTTAATATGATCAACCTACCAACCCAACAATAGTCTTTAAGGCATAATGTCTTGCAAACTGTGCGATTAACATGCAGTTAGCAGAATGTTGGTGCTAGGATTCAAATAGCAAGAAACAGAGCAGCTGTGTTGGGACTCTACTTTGGGTTTCCTATTCTGGTTGTCAAGCACATCCTCTAATTGCTTCTTCCTTTTGCCAGTAGAAATTGTCAGTGGAATTCCTCCATCGGAGTTTATTCTATGGTCATGTAACTTTCGTCTACCTGAGTGAAAGAAGAGGTCGTTTTCTTCCAGTGGAACAATTGAACTTAGAAACAATATATATGAGTTCATGACCTAGTTTTGCCTTTAGTAGCTGAGTGACGAGAGAGCTCTTTCATCTCGTGTGAAGTCACAGTGCTGCTGGGATCACACACAGTTGAACAAAGCTCGGATAGATAGCCCAGCCAGGCAGAAAGAAGTTGAAACATAGAAGGATGCTATAAGTGATCTTGTTTATATAGTTTATCAGCATCAGGCATCAGAATTTGTGTTATAATATTGTTTATAAACTAAGTTCAGAAATACAAACATGCATGGAGAATATACTTTACCATCTGACTTTATGAAGTCGAATTATTCAATAATGAATTTCTAATTTGTTCCCTCTATAAAATTAATGGACTTATTTTTCCCTCATCTCTCTTTCTTGGCCAAAATAATTATTCTCAATTTGTACAGAAATAGGTTGTGCATGTGTGTTGGTTTGGATTTTCAACATCTGTCTCTCTTCCCAGTGATAAGAAGACAGTGATTTTGCTTTGGAGACGTATCCATTGCATAGGAAGCTGTGTGCCTGCTAATCAAGGGGTGTGTCCTTCTCCAGGCAAAGGAGTTGTGATTCAAGCCAGCTAGATTCTTTCTTCTTAGAATTTAATTACTAAACTAAGAACCATAAAGAGTAGAATAAAATAGCTGAGCTGATTGATCTTGTTGGTAGTGCCCCAAGGAGACTTCTCATTTGTTTTTAATTCCAGATATCTGTAGCTGGTATTCCTGAACTATTTGAGCTGTTTTTTTTTTTTTTTAATTATTTTAATTTGATGTTCTACCACATACTAATTCTTTAAATGTCGCTTGCCAAAGATTCTTACCAGCATAAGAATACAGTTATTCACCCACATTTTACCTATAGTTGTGTGTACCACAGATGTACATAACAGTTTTCTTTCTATTCCAGTGTCTATCTGGGCCTGTTTGGGGGTTCAGTTTTTGTTCTAACTTTTTTTCTCATTTGTCTGACACTACTGCTATTTATAGAAAAAAGAATATATCAAACTGTTTTGGGGGTCTATGTTGAAACTAATTCTTACACTAAACAGAAATAAGGGATACAATTTATTTTCTATTAATCATCTTGCCTTGCAACTCATTTAAGTCGATTGCCTACTTGCGTCTCTCCTGTAGCTATGTATGCTGCAAAGTGCTTAGCATAGTACTAGTTGAGCCATCTTAAATGTTCATTAATTCTTAATCACTTTGGGAGTTCTAATGAAGCCTGGAGACAAGGAGTTCTTTAAAAAGTTGGCAAAGTTGGCTGTGTGACCTTAAACTGTTAGATACTTTGACACCTTCAAGGTCATTTTATCCTTATTGTTGTTGGGCCAATAGGATTAGATGGAAATATATGGACTTGCAACTCCAGCAGCGCTCTACATAGACTGTCCAAACATGGTCTCCTGACACGAGGAGATTCTACTCAGGAAAAAAAAAGAGTTTTTGATGCACTGAGTAGCAATTTGAAAAATAACGAATTTTTAAAAGTTAGTAGAGAGCTTCCAGTTAGAAAGGTCATGATAGAACATAAGTGGAAAGGATATAAGAATGCATCTTATTAAAACACTTTCTTTTTAGCCATAGTCACTCACTCAGAAAACCCCAGTAGTCTTGGACCCATGCTTAAGCATGGATAATATGGATTTAAACATGGATATATATGCAATGATTTCCATGCTTGAACACTTATTATTTAAACAGTCTAATGTTAATGCTCTAAACCACAGCTATTGCCATATTTTCTCCACTAATTCCAACATTCACCTTATCATTGGCACATTGGGTAGTTAAGGTAATGAAACTACTTTCTTTTATTGGTTTCTTGGCACTCACACATTGGGAAGCTTAGGGCAAAAAATCAGGTTTTAAAAACACATATCTTTAATACAGAACAGCTCTTTGTTGAGAAATGAGATGGGTGGACTTGCTTTATGTTTTCCTATTTTATATCATCACTGTATTATCTGGAAAGGTGAATACTACATAATCTCTAGTTGGCTGAATTTCTGAATTCCTCTAGCATTTCGCAGAAAAAAAAATTCTGTGTTCAGAATTAAATATAACAAGTTATCAGGGAGGTAGAGTCAGGACTATCACCAGAATTCTCAGCATAATACACATGTATATGAGGTTCTTGTTATACAAGTCAACTTAGCATAAAACAATTGACAGAAGTGAATCTCCTAAAATAATTTCAAAATTTAGTAGTGATGTTGAAATATTAAACAATAATATAAAACTGATAATATAAGTAATTTTATTCTACATTAGCAAAATATGGTCTTCAGGTAAAAATAATAACTAGTTCTTAAGTATGGAATTGTTTAAGCATTATTTTTTAACATTTAGACAAACTATAGCATGCTAGCATCATATAACAGCTTAAATTCAACCATGACTTTTGCAGCAATATTATAAAAAGGATCAATTTTACAAAATATACTAGAGTGTCATCATTTTTTCCCAAGAACCACTTTTTATGCTTTGAAATGTAAAGCATTATCATTTTTAAAAAGAGTTTATTCGTTTATTTTTAGAGAGGGGGAAGGGAAGGAGAAAGAAAGGGAAAGAAACATCAATGTGTGGTTGCCTCTCACGTGCCCCATAATGGGGACCTGGCCTGCAGCCCAGGTTTGTGTCCTAGACTAGGAATTGAACTGGTGACCCTTTGGTTCACAAGCTTGTGCTCAATCCACTGAGCTATGCCAGCCAGGGAGTAAAGCACTATCATTTGAAGAACCTTGATGATTTCCTCTTCCTCAGTTGTTTAGTGATTTAAATCACCCCGAGTTTCACATGTCAGTGTCTTTGCCTGTGATTCCAGCAGTTGCTCCACCCTCACTTACACCATTAGTATAAAATGATATTTTTGGAATATTTGAAATTTAACATATATTATGTTTTTTTTTTAATGCCATACAATGAACTAGGAGATAATGTTATTCTGAAGAACAAGCTCTGTGCTAATATTATGATGGATGGATGTGTGGATGCTTTTCCTTCCCCGAAGAACTAGAAACCATAGAGACTGAATAATACGTAGACAACATCCCCCTTACACCATTGAAAAGGCACTCAGGTCTTAATTTGGAACTACCTTGAAGTATTGTTTGATGCTAGAATTTGGTCAACAGAATGTTGATGGATCATAAACTGAAGTTGCTAGTCATTCTTTGCCATCATTGATAGTAAAAGCACAGAAATCTACAGCAAACTTATCACACTGTAGAAGTTAAAAATGAAATAGCCATATCTTTCTTAATGCTCCTTCCAACTTCTCATAGTATTTCTACTTTTCTATTTTTCCCCATATCCATCACTGATCAGCTCTGGCTATAGAGCCTCCTGATGCAGCTCTTCCCCTGTGGGCGTTTATAGCATGGATTGATTTCTAACCACTACTTGAAAAGAATGGAAAAAAAAAGATGAACAGTCTTTCAAAATGTGTGACACAGCTCCGAAACAATAGCTTTCCTTTATATTGATTGTTGGGAAATGTTGTTTAGTAATCACCATTAAATAGTCCACCTGACTACTGGGGGAAGGGGTGATTTGTCTTACACTTTGAGTACTGATGGTCAGTTACACAATACAATTAATTGAATTATGCACTGAGTTCAGTAACTCTATCGAATGTTAGTGTAATTAGAGCTTTGTATCTAACGTGCTAGGTAGTGATGATCTACTCATATAAATTCTAATAAAAAGGACTGCCCTCACTTTTTCTCTTTCCTAGAAAGAACATTATCTCTTTTGTCTTTTTCTTATTCCAGCCACTTAAATATAGAGCCCACTTCCTTTATTTTTCCCTTTCCTTTTTTGTATTTTGTCTCTTCCCACCATTTGTTCCCCTTTTCCTTGCCTCTTATACATTTGAATTTCTATTTCTTCAGTTACTTTAATGATTATCAATACTCTTTCCAGAATGAGACTTTGAAGGAGTGGTCATTTGTAATGAGGTCTAACAGGCCAGGCACTGTGCTAGATATATTTACATTATGTTTTTAATAACCATAGGACAGGAGTGCTGTGATTGGTGCCCCCATTTTTAGTTAAGAAACTGAGGCTCAGAGGGCTAGATTACAAAGCTAGTGAATGGCAGCACCAGAATATGAACCCAGGCAACCTGAAGGCAGAGTGCATGATGTTACCAAGTTGGCAGTGGAGTCTTTCATAGAACAAGGGGGAAGGTATGATTGCTCTTCCCAAAGATCTTACAGTTCACCAAATTGTAATAGTCAGATGTGAACACAATCTTGAAAATGTCAGTTCCCATAAATTTTAAATGATTAGAAAAGATTTTCAATTGACTTTCTTGGCTTGCTTTGCTCACCGAGAACAAACACAGTAAAGGTGTTTATATTTTATTTGTTGATTGATTTAATATTAACAGTACATATAATCTCTTTATGGAAATCTTTAAACCAGTCATTTCATTTATGCCGACAAAAATGCAGCTGATGAATATAAATACGCATTGAGATGTAGTAAAATTACTATTTTTTCCCTAAATAAGTTTTCTATTATTCCTCTGGAATTTCTCCTTTTCCAGTAACAGCTCTTCTGTTGATGAGACTTTCCTGAGTTATTCTTTGACAGCTGCAGAGCTGCTTTGCCAAGTTAAAAATAAAATCTGTATTTTGAAAGATACTTATTTGTTTAACAAGAGATAATTTATTTAGTTGTCTGTGTATAACAGCTCTAGAGAGATGTAACTTTAGAAATATAATTTCATCTCAAATCAGTATTGAAAGTTCATCACATTCTTCCATGTTGAGAATTTTAGTCTCTCATTTTTGTAATATCCTCTACTGACAAACACTAAACGCTGACAGAATGGACTGACTCACAGTTTGCTTTTTTATGTTGTTTTCCCCATATCCTTCCTTATCAATTTCCTCCCATAACTCACCACTGCCACGTAGATAGATAATGAAAGTAAATGTATTAAACACCAATTACACGCTCAAAATAGCAGTTAAATCCTTCAACCAACCTAGCATTCACAAAGATCCGCAGTGCTGCTGTATCTCTCCTGACTCATCCCATTTCGTATTTCTTTTCACAATAAGTTATATTACTATGGAATTCATCATTACCACCTCAAGGTTTAACGTAGCACGGAGAGAGAAAGAGGAAATTTATAAGTAGCTAATATAGAATTAAAAATGTATGTGAGAAGATATTAATAAATGAAATGCTGAACTGTTGGCCTCACTTCTTTCTTCAAAGGCATTTATTCCTTGACAGGGCATTTGTATTTGTTTAAGCTACTTCCAAGGTTTCTTTCCTATTCTCTCTCTTTCTCATCTTTCAGATTGTAGCTTGAATGATCTTCACATAGTACATTATATGCAAGCAGCATATTTAACTATTATCACTGACATATTAGTGCAGTTTGTTCATTTTCTATACTTTTAAAAGTGTTTCAGATGTAACGCTGAATAAATACAATAGTGACATTCTTAAAAAAGCAGCATTTATTTGATGCAGCAAACAGATCAGAGAGTGTCTGAGATGCTAACATCTGTCTCTGTTGCAGGCTCAGAGGTATATACAACCTGAAACAGTACATAAAACCTCAACACTCATTACAGCCTCCTTGCCACACATGTCTGTCAAGGTTTACAATAAATTTCACAAAATGTATTCATTTTTGTTTTGAAAATGTCTATTTATGGGAAAACCATACCATACTGAAATTTAGGGAAAAAAATTGGCCCTGAACTAGGATCTCTGAGTAATTCCAGACTTCTCTGGGCTCTAATTACCCAGAAAGGCATCGAAAACAGTATGAGCAGATGATTTCCTGGGTTCTGGAGGAAAGACTGGGGAAGAGAGTAGCGGTCAGCAGGTCTAAGGTAGCGGTATAATGTAGTTCATCACTCTGTCTTGGGTCACTGACCTTAGATGGCCATGGTAATTAGGATAATTAGTGACTCTGAACTACCCTACATGTGTGCATTAAGATTTGTTGATCTGTCTGGTGTTCTGGAACATCCTGAGTATCTAGGCCATCATTTTAACCAGAAGGGTTGGTTTCCTTGGGGCTTAGATAAGTGTGAGATGGTCAGTGTGCTCTTGCCAAGCTGTTTGTCTGGACCCAGAGTATAATTGGATTTGCTGAGTCTATCCATAAAACATTGTTAGCCTGGCCAGTCTTTCTGGGTTGTTTAGAGTACTGACCATACCAAAGTTTCTCTTGCATTTTTCTTGATACCTGGCTGCAATCCCGCTCTTCTGGTTAGACAGAAACTTCAGGAACATCATGACCTGGGTAGAGGTAGAGGTGTTTATGTATACAGGCTTCAAGTTATGTTGAGGCTTCTGGGTCTCCTCATCTACCCTCCTGCAGGTCCACTTGACTTTTTCAATCAGGATTTCTAGCAATGGGGAATCTGACTCCCACCTATCTCACCATTTCACGTGAGGTTGGTGACAGGAAATAGGTCCAGGCAAAGATGAAACCATAGCCATGTCTCAGATTGTGTGCGGCAGGACCTCCCTTTACCCTGCTCATACCCCCTCCTACATCTCTGAGCTGTGACAACCGAATCTGTAGACCCTCATGCTTCTGTGAACCCAGCAGCTACCCTGTTACATTGTGCTGTCCTGTCCTAGATATTGAAGCTTATGTGAATCAATAGAACTTGGTAAACAGAAGTTACTTGGTAGCTGGAGACAGTTAATCTTGGTTCTAATCTCTGCTTGCATTTTATTGTCTAGTAGACTTAGTGGAAAGAATATAAAATACATTTAAAAATTTTTTTAATCTTTATTGTATTTTTTCCATTACCATTTAGTTCCCTTATACTCCCCTCCCCTCAGCAATTACCACACTGTTGTCCATGTCCATGAATCCTTTCTCTTTTTGCTAAATCTTTCCCCTTCAAATCCCCCCTCCACTGGCTGTCATCCCATTCCCCATCTATGAATCTGTCTGCATTTTCCTTGTTAAAGTATTTTAAGCTGACCTTTCTCTTCTGAAAGGTGAGGATGGTAGAAGTTCTAGGTAAATGATAGTTTAAACGCTTCCTAGATTCCTTTTATTCTTGGATATCTTTATGTGGCGAACAGCTGACAACAAAGAATAAGAATAGGTAATGCGAGGAAGGAGGATCACTGTCTTCTTGCTGATTGAAAGGGCTGGCTGGGGAATTCATTTCCATATGGGATAAGAGCCTTGAGAGACAGCGTCCAAGGACCCTGTGAGTGGTACATGGTACTGCAGTACGTGAAAGATTCTGTAGATGGCCTCGTCTACCTAGATCTACATAGCTCTCAATTGTCTGGGGTGGTGCTGAGGGGTTGACATTATTGTGATTGTGTTTCTAGTCCTTATTGTACATGGAAGTTAAGAAGAGCCAGAGAAGATGAGCCACAAAGTGTGGGAAAATTAGACATTCTATCCATTGTCACCATTTTCCTAGCCCCAGAGAGATGTCATTGCTGCAGAAATGCCATTGTATTAAAATATTTAACTTACTCTTCTTCTGTGGAAGCTGTTTCATTCCTAAAATGCATTCCTATTTGGGGATAGTGACATTTTTTAAATATACAAAACAACTTTCCTTACCATCTATCCAAAAACTTGCCGATGAGTCCATAACTAGGGAAATATGGGTAATCTTTTCACTGGAGTGAATCGAGATTAAGTATTGCATACCCTCTATTAAATATAGAAGATTCAAGTTGTGTAGATCCATAGTATGATACAGGAGGGCAAAAGATGACTTTTCATCTCCTTCCTTTATTGGGAATTTCAAAGAAATCGATATTGTCAAAAACTTCTAACAAGGAAGTATTTACACTCATACTTTTTGTTGTCATCCTGATCAAAACCTAAAATTATTTTTAATTTTTTAAATATTTTATTTTAAAATTCCACAATGAGTTAATTTATAATAGTATTATAATGACAGAGTCATTTACTTTCTCTAACTGAAAAGCTTTTCTCTGGCTATTTCTCAGAGGAAGTTTTTTTATAAGATAATGTTAAAGGCCCTCACAAATTTCCAGGCCATTTAAGAGGTTGCTGAAGAAAGTGTACACTCCAGCTAAAGTATCCTTTGCTATATTAAATTTAAAAAAAATCATTTCATTACTATAACCAATTAAAAACTGTTACTTTAAAAAATTAATATTTATATTACTTCTATAATTTTAGATTGAAATTAAATGGTCAAGTTACTCATGTCCTTGTCAAAATAGTGTATTTATTTTGTTGATTTTAGAAAAATTAAAGCATAAATGTTAATCATCTCAACTTTCTCTTGCCATTTATTTTAATTTATAAACTTGTTCATAAATTTTAAGCTGCAGTTCATTGTAAATGATCAGTTTGAACATTATCGATGATGAATAACCACAATTACCTAATTCCAGATTCAATGATGACAACAAATGCTTTGGAGATCGACGCCCCTGATGTAGAAATGCATGTAGAATGTTCCAAGAAGCTAGAGATATGAGTGGATTAAAATGTAAGGAGAAAACATTTGATTTCTAGGAAGACAAAGGTGAGTTTTAAAGAGTCAATTAAATAACATCTTTCTTAGAAAACATGTGTATTTTATATTCTTATATGCATTTAAGATATAGTTTCTCTCATTTTCAAAGTCCCCCTTTAAAAATCATATGGCTTTAGTTCTAGAAAACTTTGTTATGTTAGCAAATAAACACAACTTGCCAATAAGCTTATTTACTCATTTCGATAACTCTAATAGTAATGTAAATTAAAATACACTAGCATTCATATACATGATGTAATTTTGCTACTGTTTCCAGAGTATAAATTAATTGATGTAAAACAACAAGCATGTTATTTGGTACATCATTTCCAGTTAACATTTCTTAGTTTTCATTCCTCTTGGTTTGAAAAGCTCTGAGCTCCATTAATTTTCTACAGAAAGTGCAATTGTATGAGCACAGACATTCCCTATAAAGTCTTTCACATATGAATGATTCTGCCTCAGCTTATAAAATATGGAAACTTCATTGATATGGTCAGTCATGCTAAATAAAATACAACATATTTTATTTTCTACATTAAACTTTCCAGGTATTTTTACACCTGAAATGTCTGAAAAATGGAAACATGTTTTCCAATTTGGAAAATTTGTGTTCTGCATCATTCTAAGGGCTCACGTCCAGCTGACAGTTTGGTTTTGGTAAGTGGGATCTGAGATTTTCTCAGTGCCTCTGCCTCTGTATTGTTAACTCTTCAGAGGCAGCAGTTCCTGCAACTGTGGTCATCCACATGGGTCAAGGATGCAATGGGACTCAGCACCAGACTGATTAGAGTTTGGGGATTGATGATGGTCTTTGCATTTGAACCATTGGTTCTTAAGGAGAAGAAGGTGCATTTATCCTAGGTTATACTGACTTGGGAAATGCTTTTGTACAGTTTTGGGTAGGACAGAAGCAAAGAAAATAAAATCTGAACACCTAATTATTCTCTATCTCCTATACTTCCAGTTGCATCCCTGTGTGGTCTAGTTCAAGAAGCTTTAAAATGTCTACTTTTGGCCTTCCTTGAGGTCTTGTTCTTACTTTTTCATAGCATTCAATGTCTCTCAGTCTAAGACCATGGCTCTTCGATACTTTGTATATAATCTCTATTGGATCTCTGTGCTTGGTTGAGGATTTCTCATTCTTCAATATCCATTTTCAATAATCTCAGTGTCCCCTGCCATCCCATGGATTTCTTACACAGTCAAAGAGTGGATTAAAGGCTCTTTTAATTTTGTTCAGGAGGAGGCAGGGCTAAGGTGGTTTATGGATTTGAAAAGGGCTAAGACTCTGGTTATATAAACAGCTTTCTACTTCAGCTTCTCTAGACGAGGGACAAGCCTTGGCCTCATCAATCCTTTTTTTTTTTTTTTTAAATTGGAGTCCTGACCTAAATACAAGGTCTGCCTGGAAAAAGTCCAGCCATTGTTAATATAATGAGAATGGTTTGCACAACATCGATGTAACCTGACAGCCAAGGAGAATGGACTGCAATACGCATGTATGAACAATGATGATTTCACTGCACTAGTGGGGCAGTAGATGCCATTGAGTGAGCATGTGTACTGTGTGTCTATCCCATTCAAAATGACTGAGCAGAGCAACGAACCTGTGTCAAATTTTGCATTAAGCTTAACATTCCTCTGTGGAAACTATTAGGATGATTCAGAAGGCCACAGCTATGGGCAGATGGTGATTGGCATCCTCATTACAACAATGCAATACCTCATGCATCATGTCTGGTGCAGAATTTTTTTGGCAAAATGTCAAATTACTGAGGTAACTCAGCTCCCCTACACCCCAGATTTGGCACCCTTTGACTGTTTTTCCCCCCAAAACTAGAATCACCTTTGAAAGGGAAGGAATTTCAGACCATTGATGAGATTCAGGAAAATATGATGGGGCAGATGATGGAGGTTGGGGGAACTGTGTGAGGCCTCAAAGAGCCTACTTTGAGGGGGACTGAGGCATCGTTGTCCTATGTAAGATGATTCTTGTATCTTGTGTCTTCTTCAATAAATGCTTCTCTTTTTCATATTACATGACTGGGTACATTCTGGACAGACCTCATATGAGCCCAATAGTTTTGTCTCCGATATCAGTTTTTCTTGTCATGACTATATGCTTTTCTATACCATTTTCTTTATTGGCTTCTATATCCTCATACTCTATTGTCCTACAGGGGAATCTGTTACTTTCTGTCCTTTGCAGTAACTACTTTCGTATGTCACTATGTGTTCTATGTCAATATTTTTTGCTTTCACAATGAACTTTCCCAGTAGCTGGCTTGCTCTCTTCCCAGGATCTGCTTCCTAGGGTGCCTGCTTCATCCTACCAAATGAAGGAGTTATTAAAACTTTCTCTTATTCTGTATTAAAATAAGACACTGTTTCTAAAAGAATGCAACATTTTGTACTTAATGCCCTGACGTGTTACTTCCTAGGCCAAAACCCTGCAAAATTGAGTAAAACACAACTTGATCTTTAATGTGCTCTGCAAAATGCTAGAATGTAACCTTTCAATCCTGATTTTCTACTGTTTTTAAAAGGGTTTTGTTTTTTTGTTTTAATGAAGACTATTTTTAGAACAGTTTAAGGCTCATAGGAAAATTGAGGGGAAAGTATGGAGATTTCCTATATGTACCCTGCCTCCATACATGTATGACCTTCCCTATCATCAGCATCCCCCACCAGGGTGGTCCATTTGTTAAAATCAATGGACCTGAATATGTATGTGTGCATATATGTGTGTGTGTGTGTGCGCGCGCGCATATATATATGGGATTCATATATTCATATATATGAATGTGAATCATCCATTGCCTCTGATTATGTGGCCCTTTTGGAGCCAGGGTTCTCTCTATTGATTTTCTGAAATATCAGGACAGAGAAAATTATTTCATGCTGAATACACATGATGCACATAGATTTCCCCCTAAGAAATACCACATGACCTCCAATTTTTCAGTGTATTGCAACCCCTAGGATTATCCAGGAGTCACACTCTCTCTACCTGCAGCCCAGGGAAACCATTTTTTCTTTGTGTCTTTGTTTGGTTAATTGGTTGGTTGGGGGAAAGTTTTCTTCTTACTTTTTTGTTTAATTTTTAAAAATATTTTACTTGTTTATTTTTAAAGAGGGAAAGGGAGGAGAAAGAGAGAGAGAGAAACATCAATGTGTGATTACCACTCGTGCAGCCCCTACTGGGGACGAGGCCCATAACCCAGCCATGTGCCCTGGACTGGAAATCTAACAGGTGACCCTTTGGTTCTCAGGCCGGTACTCAATCCACTGATCCATACCAGCCAGGGCAGCTTTCCTCTTACTCATAGTTTTCTGAAGTCCCTATTTTCCCTACATAATGAAACAATTCTGGTGTCTGTTTGAATGGGGAGCAATTAGTACATATAAGCAGAAAAATACAATGATGTAGGTCTTTTTCCCATTTTACAAATGACAAAACTGAGGAAAAACCCAATATACTTTCCCATTCAATAAATGACACAGTGAAATTGAGTAGTCCCAGAACATTGAGTTGCAGGGGTTCAACATATAATATTATTTAGGTAAATTGAATTAAATTGTGCTTAAAATAATAGATGGTGTTACATGCAATATACACACTTCAACACTTAAGTTTTTAGAAAAAAATTGGCTCCCAAGGCACAGGCTTGCAGACAACACTTGACTTTTGGAACTCTGTGCAGAACACATACTTTTGCTTAAACAGAGTGTGGTAGCAGATGCCTTTACTTACTTCCAGTGAGAATTGAGATTTTTGATTCATAAATACAAGGTTAGTTGCCATTATACCTAATAAGATTTTGTATTCTTCCACTCTGAAACTTTTAGTGATGAAAATGTATTATCTTGTTTTATCACCTTGCACACTGTAAACCACACAATCTACTATGCTGGAAATGAGGATGTAACTGATTGGGTCAGTGGTCATTTTCTTTATAAAATATAAGGGAAAGGTATATATATATATATATATATATATATATATATATATATATATATGTAATGTTTTATTGATAAAGGAGACACAAACAATACAAATACAGTTAAATACTGAACTTGGATTCACGTTACAAAATGGTAAATCAATTCGAAGTTCATTTATTGATAGCTGTCAATGCTATGACTGTTACCTTTGAAAATATTTTACAATTAAGCCTTCTGCCTCCATTACAATCATAAGTGTTTGGGAAGGAATTGGAATTAGTTTGGCTTTTCTCAAAAGCATTAATTGTATTTATTAAAGATTTAATTTTTGAAACTGTTTGCATTTACTCAGATTTGAAGCAGATATTTACCTTAAGGCAAAAACCAATGTGTTAAACAAAAGATAATGCTAGAAATATTTTGCCATGGAAGGTAATGTATTATTTTTAAGCTGTAGAAAGTTCTGCATATACCAAATAAAAAGTAAAAGTTATTCCTGTCAAATTCTTTTCAATTTACATTTTAAATGATTTTTTTTTTAACAGCAGAACTGAGAAGAAGGTGCAAAATTGAGGAGAAGATACATACACAGGTACCCTTCATCGCCCCTTTCCCCACATGTGCATAGCCTTCTTTATCACTGATGTCTATCACCATAGTGGTGCACATGTTACAACTGATGGAGCTACATTGCCGTGTCATTGCCATCCATCTTCATCATTTATGTTAGGGTCACACTTGTTGTACATTCTACAGGTTAGAATAAATATAGCTGCCATTATAGTATAATGCAAAGTATTTTCTATTTCTTTAAAAAAATTATGTTGGTCTAATTCCAGCCATTTGAGGTATCTGAAATTCATAATATTGAATTATTTTTAAAAAAGATTTTCTTTCCTTCTTTCTTGAGAGAGGGTAAGGGAGGGAGAGAAACATCAATATACAAAAGGCACACTGCTTTGCACACCCCCAACTGGGGACTTGGCCCACAACGCAAGAACGTGGCCTGCCTGGGAATTAACGAGCAACCTTTCCGTTTTCAGGTGAGCACTCAATCTACTGTGTGGCAGACCCTTCTGCATGTTGTGGGCCCAGCTCCCACTGGGAGATGCACAGGACCCACGCCCACAGATAGGTTCTTGTGTGGGTAATTAGATTTTCAATGTACCTAAGCTTTTTGCTGAAAACTCTCTCACCCTGCAAACGCTAAACCCTGCAGGGACCAGTGTAACCGGCTCAACCACTTTTGCCTTTTCATTTGCTAATATCTTTCTTCTGTGATGTGATTAGGAGCATTGGCTCCTTTTGTTGTAACTGAGGATAGTGAATGAGGACCATTTTGTAATGTAAGGAGATATAGAATAAAGGCCTGTCATGGCGGAGGCTGCGCTTTTGCTCCCCTTCAGAGAAAAGCCATACTGTCGTCCTTTTTCCTCCACCGGACTCGGTAGTTCGTGTGTATGTTTTTATTTCATCCATAATGACACGGACACTGCTAGCCAGTGTCTGCATCACCACTGAACTACAACAGCCAGGACTATCTTCAAAACGAATCATGACATAGTTACGATATATGCTGTTTCAATTAATTTTGGTAGATCCTTAATTTTTTTTTTGTGCAGATTTACTCTATTATGCTATAGTAGGTTTTCCATTTTTATTTACTTATTTTTTATTTTAGTTGATTACTTAGAAAAAATTACTTAAATAATATAAATTGCAGTAAAAATGTTCATGCAGAAGTTTCCATTGTAAGTATAGTTATGGAATGAAACAAAGTTGAGTTAGGTTTAGGGTTAATGTTAGAACTAAGGGCCTTTGAAGTTATTATAGTTTCAGTATACTCTGATGTTAGCTCTGACCAAAGCACTAACTAAAAATTCTTATTTGAAGAAAAGAAACATGCCTTTTTCTGTTGCATAGTGGAAAACATTTAATTACAGGAACAAGTATAAAGGACTCATGGACAAAAACTAGGAGGGGTGGAAATGGGAGGGAGGTGGGGAGGGCTGGGGTGGGAGTAAAAGACAGAAAATTGTACAAGATCAACAATTAAAATAAAAAATAAAAAAATGCTTAAGACAAAAAAAAAAGAAAGTAAAAAATGTTTTCTTACGGTAGAATCTCTAAAACATAGTGTTCTCATGGGCCTATTAGATGAGACATGGAATAGAGAATGTTTTCTCCTGTAATTGTGCAAAGAATCAAACACATGCTTCATGTAGTAATGTTTATGACAAAATAAAATAGGTCTCTGTAACGTGCAAGGGAACATGGAGCCCACCAGATTGGAACGGAAGGGGTGAAGTTGGAGTGTTCTAACTTTACAGCTAGGATTTACAGTGGAGTATGGGCAGTGTTTTCAGTTAGTGTAATGTTTCAAGTGACGTAAACCTAATGGAGTAACAGTGGTGCAAGAACTCTGATTAGTTCAAAACGGTGGATCTCAGCTGTTTAGTAGAAAGATTAGTGACGGTTATGGTTGGGGCAGAGGCTGAAGGAAGGCAATTACATTAATGTTATTGTGGACTGTGCAACTACACATGTATATAAACATTGAGGGTGTGGCAATGGCCACTGAAGAGTTTTTATCACTCACAGCATTGAGGAATCAAAAATGTAAGTTGAAACATATGAGATTGCCAACATTGAACCATTTTTAAATGCTAAATGATTTTATATGAATCAAACGGACAATTCAACACAGGTTGTTCAGAGAAAGTTAGTGGGACCACAGCAGGGAAAATGTAAAGGACAAATTGGTAGGTGGAGATGCCAGAGTGGAGAGGAAGGCTGGGGGAAGAGAAGAACAGAAAACCTCGGATGAAACATGATAGATGGATTCCTTGGGCTATTCCTCCTTCAGAGAGCTTTCTAAGTTAGTAAGATTGGGTATTTTTCTTGTTTCTTTGTTTACTCTTAGACCAGTGCTAATAAACAGTTTTGTGAGGTACTCTTGATCAGTGAAAATTCCCGTCCCCCTTCTCTGCACTCACCCTTGGAGGATGGGGAAGCACCGTAATGTGTAATGTGCATTGAACAAGTGAGCAAAGATGTATGTATGTCGTATGCAGATGGCAGTCTTGTTTGTGATAGCAAAAGATAGAACTGAAATAATTGACATAGAAAGGTCTCCTAACAAATAAAAGCAAAAGCATGTAGCATATTGCATAGAATATTGTATTATTTGCCAAAGAAAGTGATAAACACATTGCCTATGTTCAGATGAGACTTATTTTTGGAAGAATACACAAGAATCTCCTACTTCACACATATACCCTTACTTCAGTGCATTTCCTTTATTCACAGAGTTAACTCTTATTCTAAATTTTTAATTTATCATATGCATACTTACAGATTTTAATCTTAATGTATAATAGCAATAAAATATATTTTCAGTATTGGCTATTTTTGAACTTCATCGAGATGATATCACAATAAGTATAGCATTCTGCGACTTGCTTTTTATGAACTCAACTATTGCCCTCCAAAATTCATCCATGTTGATACAGCCACAGTTCATTAATTTTTCATCTGCATGGAACATTTTATTGTGCAGACCTATCTCAATTTATTCATACAATTTTCTTTTGATGGATATTTGAGTTGATTCTATCATTTTGCTACTTTGAATAATACTATTGAAAACGTTATAGCGATTGTTTATAATTCAAAAATTTCTCTAGAGTATATGTACAGAAGAGGAATCACTGCGTATAGCATATGTCATAGCAACAAATTATGCCAAATGTTTTCAGAAGTTGTTTAAACAAATTCTACTCTTACCAGCAATGTTCTCCTTCCTCCAATCTTATAGACTTGTCAAAATAGTTTACTAATCTAGTAGGTGTACAAGGTATCTCATTCAGTCTTAACTTTCATTCTTACATTTCTCACAAGGTTGAGTCCCTCTTAAAGATTTCTGATGAGTGTTAATGCTTCCTTTTATATCAAATGCCTATTTTGGTATCTTCTCTACTTTAATTGTATTTGTTATTTTCTTATAAGTCCTTTATGTGTAAAAGGTGCTAATACTTTATCAATTTTACATGTTGCAAATATCTCTCCCCAATCTTTGGCTTATCTTTTTATGAACAGTGTTAATAAAATGCTGTTAAAAGTTAAAGCGGTTCCAGTACAACATACTAACCTCTTTGAGTTGGCAGTAGACCTTTGCATTTGATGTGTGCTATTACATTCTGCCCTTTTAATTCTAATTATTCTAGTTATGGTGTTATCTATATTTATTTATGATAACACAAGGGTAACATAAAGGCTGCCCAACCTGTAGAAAAGTTTTATAAGAGTGTGAGTCAAAATTTTGAGGCCAAGCCCAGAAGCGAGATCTTGATTAGGAAAAATGCTGCAGAGAATAGCAGTTTTGCAACTCATTTTATATATTTAAGATCAGAGGAAGAAATGTAAGGAAGAGTACATGAAATCCATTGGTGGCAGATTAAGGAGGCAGAAGAAGCAAAGCAGCAAATCTCTAGAATCGGACAGAAAAGAAAGTGGAGAAACACATAGTCTTTCACATTGGTGGCTACAGGGTAGGTAATGATTTACGTCTACACCACGCAGAGATGGTGCGCAAGCACCAAGGTAACAGTGAGGGGTTCTGTGGTTTCCTGCATTGTGGTGATCTTTTGCTTTGATGCTGGCAGTTGTATCTCCTAGGGGCCTAGAAAGAAAATTACTCTGACATTTCAAATGTATGTTATCCGAGATGCATAATAATAATGGGAAGGACTCAACTTAGGGTAAAGATTGACCTTTGCTAAAGAAGCTATAGGCCTGGGACATAACTACCCACCATGACCTGCCCAGTTAGGAATTTGTGATCAGATCATCCTGTGTGCTTACTTTTGGTCACCAGGTTTCTTTCCATGTGGTCATGACCTGTTCAAGCTCGTCACTTTTAGTATATTACTCCCTTTTTCCAAGTTCACATAATTAAGAATTATTTGTTTATATATGCTTTATGATAATCATCAAGCCCACAAAATATTTACAAAAATAAAACTGGTTTCTGTCATCTGTGTGAATCACTTTTGCTCAGTAATTGGCCTGTTATTCCTAATTACTGAGCAAAAAAGCTACAGCAATTATATATCAGTCATTGTCCCATGCGATTAATTTAAAAGTAGTTGCCCTGAAAACTTCTCATAAGCTGACCAAAATATATGTTTACAAAAAGTCTAAAAGAATTTCTCATTTTTGCATAAAGCATGGCAATAAATATGCTTTTCAGGATGTTTTAAAAGATAATATCTGTCCTGGCTGGTGTGGCTCAGTGGATTGAGTGCCAGCCTGTGCACCAACAGGTCACAGGTTCATTTCCCAGTCAGGGCACATGCCTGGATTGCTGGCCAGGTCCCCAGTAGGGGCTGAGTGAGAGGTGACCACACATTGATGTTTCTCTTCCTCTCTTTCTCCCTCCCTTCCCCTCTGTCTAAAAAGAAGTAAATAAAATATTTAAAAAAATAAAATATAATGTCAAGAATAAATACATACCTCCTTTTATGGAGAGGAGAGTAAAACGGTGTGAGAAAGAGTAGAAAAGTACTTTACAAATCAATTCATGACATTTCCCCTAAATTGGAGAGCTGGGAACCAGTAAGAATAGAACAGTTGAAAGATGATGAATACACTCTTTGAAGCTGTGCTCTTTCCCTCCACTGCTGCAAAGTGGCACTCCTAAGACTAGCCCTGAAAGAGATACTCAGTGATGCCATTGTTTTCTTAAGCCAGCAGAGAGGTGGGAAAGAAGGAATAATCCCCTCTTTGGCAAAAATACATTGACCAAAAATTAGTGGTAAACAAAGGCACCTGGAAAGGAAAATAAAAATGCAGGGCCTTTTTGCATGACAATAAAGCCTAAGAACCATGAGAAAGCATCACTGAAATTGCAAGCTTGCTTCCAAGTAAGTACAATGAGCCAACACTGATGGATTGCACTTTTGCAGGTAAAGATACTCCTCTTCTTCCATACATCACCAGACCTGGATGCTGAACAAGTGTTTCAACAAATGTACACAGAAAGAGGACATAAACATTAGCCTTCTCTGCTACCATTAGGTGGCTAATGGCCAGGGATTGTCTCATCAGGATGGATAAGAATAGGCAGCAGCACAAAAGTGGTGAGTAAAGGGGTGGTCTGGGTGGCACTGTACGTACAGGGCTGTGTTTACATGTTTTCGTTGCTGGTTTTGCGGGGAAGCCTATTCTAAATCTAAAGCCTTTAAAGACAATCCCATGCTATTGTGAGTGTTGTTCATGAACTTGATGTGTTCTGTATGTTTTCAGCCACTGGATAAAATACCTACTGAAACTGGATTTAACTGCTTAGAATCATTGATGCCAACTCTCAAAAATATTTATGAGAAACTTGCCTCATAATCAGACATTCAATTTTAGTGGATTCTTTGGAGGACACTAATGCCTTCTAGAATCCATAACCCTAGTTTTCCAACCCCCTTTAGAAAAAAATTTTTCTCCTTAACCTTAACAACTCTTAAGAGCCAGTTTCTTTTCCACCCCTATTGGCCCTAACTTCCACCTTGCTTATGGATGAATAATAATTATAGCAAACACTTGGAGCACAAACTAATTTCTAGATACTATCCAAAACATTTTACATATATTAACTCATTTAATCCTATGAAAAAACCTGCGGACATAGTCCTCACTGGTAGTTATTTCAAAGTAAACTATGTTCATTTCTTCATTTATTTATTATCTCTTTCATTCATTCATTTAATAAGAATTAACTGAGCACCTTTTCAAGTGTCAAACATGTGTGATACTAACATACAGTAGTGACCAAAGAGAACCTGGTAACTTCCTTTAGGGAGTTTTAGTTTAAGGTCCTG
The DNA here is from genome assembly GCA_039655065.1 of Glossophaga mutica. Lineage (NCBI taxonomy): Eukaryota > Metazoa > Chordata > Mammalia > Chiroptera > Phyllostomidae > Glossophaga > Glossophaga mutica. The sequence continues at coordinate 53,935,937 of CM077307.1, read as the reverse complement.
GCATGTCTCACTTGGATGTGCCTGTATTTCATCAAGTCATTTATAACAGTTGATGTTGTTTTACATATTTGAGTCATAAATAGCAAAGAGTTGTGTATACCTAATCTAGGGGAAAATGTTGGGCCAAACAGACCTCAGTTTCCCAAATACAAGACTTTTTGAAGTCTTCTATATTCTGAGCATGTTGAGTATACCGACATTACCTTGAGTGCAAAACCATGTTAATGAAAACCTCAACATGTCAATACATCATTGGTTAAACCAAAGTTAAAGAAAACCTCATTTATTTAAACATCTCACTCTTTGTCCCATTTCTTTCTATTTTTTAATCAAAATCCAACCCTTCTCCTCTTCTATTTGCTGTTATTCTTATTGTATTTTGGTTTCTTTCATTTGCATCTTGCTATTCTAATAGTGCTTATTTCGCCCAGTGCAGAAACTTGAGACTTTTAGTTGACATTTTTATTGTATACTATTTTAGGGCTTTCTTTATAGCCAGAAGCCTCAACTGGTTTTATTTACATTCAGTTAAATTTCTTTCTCTGAGGGAAACCATCTGACCTAAAAACTTTGCCTTTGACTATTCCTCTCTGTTTAAGTATGTTCTAAAAGTATTAAAGTTACCCTGACGAGGTTGCTCAGTTGGTTGGAGCATTTTTCCTGCATCAGAGGGTTGCAGGTTTGATTTCGGATCAGGGCACATAACCTGGATGGAGGTTTTGATCCACAGTTGGATTGTGCCAGAGGGGAGGGGCACTGGGTGGATCTTTCTCTCTCTCTCTCTCACTAAAAAATCAATGAACATATCTTCAGGTGAGGATTAAAAATATTTACAGTTTTAATTTGATCCCAATTTTTAAATTCCAAATTTAATGATCTTGGAAAAAGTTTAGTAGTTCTTCCTTATGAGTTGTTTATACTACTTCTGAACAGAAATTTTATTATGTCAATGTAACATGAGAATATAAATTGAATATAAGTTAAAATATCTAAAGAAAGCTTCAAGTGCATGCCTAGACATCAGTGAAATGGAGAAAAACAGGGAAACCTGCAAAGACTTGGAGATTTCTTGTGTGTAAGGATAAATAATTACTTTATTTTTATCTCGCCAGATAAGAGCTAATAAAGAGTAAACTCAAACACTATTTTACAAAAAGTGGCTTGTCTTTGATCTTATCTTCAAGTGCATTGTTACCATCTAAGGCTTTCACAAACTTTCCCAGAATGTAAAAATTTATAGATTGAATTGCAATGAAATAAATCACAATTGATTCATGTGGATTCCTTGTTCTTCAGCATTGTGTGCCTAAGAAGGAAGATGCCCACTGCCAAGATGAAAATACATATAGACTTGCAGCTGAGCAGCTCTGCAGTGACCTGTTCTGCCTCTGTGTACACAAGTCCTACTATGGAATGGCCCATTTCCCTTATTCCTAAATTTCACCAGCCTTTGAACATGGTCTCAGTCTAATTTAAAAGTAGGTGAACTGGTAATCGATGTATTACATTTCCCTCTAAAATATGAGCAAATTTTAAAGTGAACAAAATAAGCATATGAAAAGGTACATTGGAAACATGAAGTCAAAGTATGTAAAAAAATGAGTCATGGAGATTTGGGGCACCAATTCATAATACTTACAATACCTTAAACTCATAGAATGTTTTTGTCTGGTGAACTTAGAGTGCCCTACTACATCTCTCCATTCATTTATGCACAAATCATTCTGTTTCATTTATTTGGTGATTCCATCCTAACAATAGGGAAAGGAAATAACAGGGTCTATTGACAGTAATTGGTTAGAAAGTGGTATCATTAAATAAAGTAACTTTGCTTTATTTATCATTCTCTTCACAACTAATTAAGCCTAACATATAGTAAGTGCTTTAATATATTTATGCTATTAAAGAAGACATTTTTGGAAAAAAGTTACAAGAAAACAGTGTGGTTTAGTAGAAAGAATGTTCAATGTTATGCTAAACAGAACTTGGTTTGAACATTAATCTGATGGTTTACTATGTCTTTGTTGTTTTATTTACATTATCTGTTCTCTACTCATTTGTAAAGAAAGGGTACACTTTCTTAGGATGTTTGTAAAGAATATATTAAATAGTACAGGGAGGGATCTTAGCTCATTTCCTAGTGTAGCAAAGTCACTATTATTTATTATTGTAGAAATATGTCATTGGTTTAAAGATAATAGTAAGTTCCTTTGTCCAAATGTGTTTTTCTCAATTCTACTTCATATTACCTTCAAAAAGATTGTCTTATTTCTTTCTCAATAATGTTGGGCTGCTATTTAAATGAAACAGTCTCTATTTCCCCTTCCAGAGTACTGAACCAATTGAGAATTAAAACAATGCAGAAGACTAATGTAGGAAAAACTCTCACTCTCATCGATGATATAGAGGAAGTTGGGGTGCATTGGATACTGGGAGAAATTAGTGAATTACAGGCCTTTGGTGGTGTGTGGGGGGGGCGGGCATTGGTGATACTATGAACAGTATTGCTCTCAAGAAGTTAGCAGGGGAGTGTGGAGCAGAGCATTCTTATTATGCAGTCCTGCCAATCAGATAAGGTACTCTGGAGTTTATGTTGTGGTATTTTGATGCATAGCCATTTTTTGTGTATCCATCTGTCTCTTCCTTTTGAGGTTCTTGAGATCAGAGAGTCTATTTTACATTTCATATTTCTAGGACTTACCAATAACTGATGATCAGAGACAACAATTTTTAGTGAAATGAATAAGTGAATGTTGAGAATTCTAACTGAAAATCAAGTCATCTTTCCTGTGAATTCAAGTAAAGTATATAACCTATATTTCTTATCTTGTTATTAACAATGGTTTGCTTTGGTGTAGTAATTTTAAATACATTTAATCTTTTCTCTTAACTAGAGTGGCTGCTCTAAAAAACAAAGTACATGCCAGACTTTGCTTACTTACACATTTGGCACAGTGTTAAGTACAGTATAAAGCTCAGCGTACTAGAAGTTTTTTATAATAATACACATTTATTTATTTAAAAATAAGAATAGCCTTATAATTTTCTGATTTCAAAAGTAGTTTGGCCACTTAGAGATGACTTGCTCTTATCATTTCTTCCAGCCTTTTATACATGTATGCGTGTGGGACTGCGTGCATACATAGCTGTTACAAAATATAGAATTATGCAATAGTTTGTTGAAACACTTGTTTTTATTAATGATGAATTTTTGACATCTTTCTATGCTTATATATATAATTAAGCTGTATAATTGTAATGGCTACAGAGTAGGATAGCATGAATATTAATAATTTTTAATTATGAAGTCTTACAAAAGTGTTTCATTGATAATGAAAATTTCATTATTACATGTACTGGATATTTATAATTATTTTTTGTGAATTGGGTCTTTATATGCTTTGCTTATTTTTGAGTGTGTGTTTTCATTTTTTAATGAATTTATAAGAACGTTTTATATAAGATCTGTCCAGAAAAAGTCCACCCATTGTTAACACAATGAGAATGGTTTATGGGACATAGATGTAATCTGGCAGCCAAGGAGAGTGGACTGGAATGTGCATGTGTGAAAAATGACAACTTCACTGTACTAGTCAGTGGGGGCAGTAGATGCCATTGAGTGAGCCTGTGTGCTGTGTGGCTGTAGCATTCAAAATGACTAAGTGAGTAGAGCAACAGAACTGAATCAAATTTTACATTAAGTTTGAACATTCTTTTACAGAAATTATTTGGATAATTCAAAAGGCCAAACCTACGGGCAACTGACGATTGGCAGCTTCATCACGATGATGCACCCCCATGTGTATCATGTCTCATATACAGTTTTTTTTCGGCAAAACTTCAAATTACCCGGGTGACTCAGTCCTCCTCCAGCCCAGATTTGGTGCCCTCTGACTTCTGGCTTTCCTCAAAACTAAAATTAACTTTGAAAGGGAAGAGATTTCAGACTGTCAATGAAATTTGGGAAAATACAATGGCAATTTGGAGAGCTGTGTGAGGTCCCAAGGTGCCTACTTTGAAGGAGACTGAGGCATCATTGTCCTATGTACAATGTTTCTTGTATCTTGTATCTTCTTCATTAAATCTATTAGTCTCTATTTTTCATACTACATGGCTAGGCATCTTCTGGTCATACCTCATATTCTGAGTTTATTAAACCTGTGTCTTTAAGATATATTCCAAACATATCCCTGGGTTTCATTTATCTTTACAAAATGTAGATCTGATTTTATCAATCCTCCAAACATAAAATTTTCAATAGCTTCTAATTGCTCTAGACACATGAACTCATACTCTTAGACCATGACCATGTTGCCTCTAGACCATGACCCATAGCCCTACTTGCCTCTGCACATATAAATGTTTCAGCATTCCTAGCTATAGAGTCTCTGACTGCCTAACCAGTCACTGTTTCTTCATTGGATTTCTGTCCACTTTGTCTTCTTTGCCATTCTGTGTTGCTATGGATTTATAATTTTAATATTCCTTTACTATCATCTTAAATATTGTCATAAATCAGAGTGGAGATCATTCTGTCAGAACCTTAAAATACATTTTAAAAACTGTTTTAATAGAGACATGATAAAGTGATCTATGAATCAGACTGTGTGAGGTCTTATAACATCTCTCTCTCTCTCTCTCTCTCTCTCTCTCTTTTTCTTTTTCAATACAGGATAAGTATAAAATTACCATTCCCATAGTCTTTGAGCATCTACTGTGAGATAAGGTATTTAAATGTAAAAAGACATGATCCCTGTTCTCAAAAGTTCACTGTGAAGAGAGGGAGTAGGTAGAATAGGAGAAAGGAGAATTCTCAGCTGTAGTGTAAGCAACAATAAAAAGAAGTGAAAATAAAGAACTGTTACCATATACAAAGATAAACATTCAACCAGAAAAGAATGAAGAAAAAAAGAATTAAAAAATTGAGGAGAGGCTTAGGGACCTCCAGAACGAGAAGCTTAAACATTCCAACATCTGAATCATAGAGGTGCCAGAAGTAGAAGAGAACAGCAAGAAATTGAAAACTCACTTGAAAATATAATGAAGGAGAACTTCCCTAATCTGGCAAAGAAAATAGACTTCCAGGAAGTCCAGGAAGCTCAGGGAGTCCCAAAGACGTTGGACCCAAGGAGGAACACACCAAGGCACATCATAATTACATTACCTAAGATTAAAGATAAGGAGAGAATCTTAAAAGCAGCAAGACAAAAGGAGACAGTTACCTACAAAGGAATTTCCATAAGACCAGCAGCTGATTTCTCAAAAGAAACCTTGCAGGCAAGAAAGGGCTGGAAAGAAGTATTCAAAGTCATGAAAAGCAAAGAAATACATCCAAGATGACTCTATCCATCAAAAATATCATTTAGAATGGAAAGGCAGATAAAGTGCTTCCCAGATAAGGTCGAGTTAAAGAAGTTTATGATCCCCAAGCCCTTATTATATGAAATGTTAAAGAGACTTATCTAAGAAAAAGAAGGTAAAAAATATGAACAATAAAATGATAACAAACTCATAACTACCATCAACCAAACCTAAAAATACCCAAAAAACAAAAAACAAAAAATGAACTAAGCAAACATCTAGATTCACAGAAGCAGAGATCACATGGAGGGTTATCAGTGGGGAGGGTTGTGGAGGGGAGAATGGGGTAAAATGTACAGGGAATAAGAAGCATAAATAGTAGGTACAAAATAGGGGGAGATGAAGAATGGTATGGGATATGGAGAAGCCAAAGAACTTATATGTGAGACCCATGGACATGAATTAAGGGAGGGGAATGATGGTAGGGGGTGTGTGGTAGACAGCAGAGTGGAATAAAGGGGAAGAAAAATGGGACAACTGTAATAGCATAATCAGTAACATATATTAAAATATATATTTAATATCTATCTATCCATTTATTTGCTGTGTTATTTTTTCTTTAAGTAGAGTGATGGATTTGGCCAAGCAATATAGTATACATTTTGATTCTTTATAGGAACAATCACAACCTCTATGGTTTTAAGTGAACATAGCTGTAAGTATATATGCACATTCCAAGGTATAGAACAGAGTCCACTGGTTTAGATGGGGTCAACACTTAGTGCCATTGCCAGTGACCCCATTAACCCCATGAAAGTACCAACTGAACAAGCTGTAATAAGAAGGATATATTACCTACAAAGTTCTTAAAGTGAACATGATTTATAAATATCATCTTTGTTATTTGCTGTATACATGAAAAAAAATAAAACATCTGCTACTTAAAGACAAAACCCTTTGAATACTTCAGAATGATTTCCACTAGGGTATTTTTTGAGAAAAGAGAAATGAATACTATGATCCCCTGGAGACCCCAACACAGTATTGTAGGAATGATACGCTGTTTAAACTATAATACTATTTCTGCCCACCTGTGAATTTCCCGATCAGTTATTTCATTTCTCTAATATAATTGCATGACAGAACAAACACAAATTAACGCTACTGGGCCCCAGTGGAATATGTTTTGAAGTGTTTATATGCACTATTGAGCTAAAAAAAGAAAAGGTAGCAGATGCCTCTATCAAAGAAGTAGTGGCGATGTATTGTTCTGTTTCTGTGAGTGCACACATAGTGAAAATGCTTGTCAGTCATGAAAAGGCTTGGACTTCAATGAGATGGCTATAAGCTGCTTCTGAAACTACAGATCTAAATAGTACAGCTGGAGAACAAGTGTCTGACGCTTAAAAATATTGTGCCTCTAGGACTAATTACGTTTTTGCAAACTTACTAAAACATTGCTATTTATTTAAACTTCGGCTGTACAAGATCTCCCTCAAATGAATGGTAGCTATTCTGAAGCCTGCACATAAACATCTATTTTGTGGAGAAACTGGCAATTAAGGACTTGTAATGAATTCAAGTCTTTTTCAATCTCTTTAAAAGAATGCTATCAAATCAAAGAAAACAAGATATGAAGGATTCTTTAAAAATTTCTCCTGTCTTTTTTCTGATGTCTTAAGATATCAAGAAAATAACTTATTTTTCTCTGTATTATATATTTACATATCCATTTCTTGTTAGAAATTCAAAATAAGTTATAATTCAGTCCCCTAGAAGGAAAGGACTCCACATACAATGCAAAAATTTTAAGTCTCTTTAAGACTGTTCTGAGTAAGCACAACTCTAGAGATACTTCTTTTTCTTTTTGATGCTCTAGATAAATGATAGAGATTTATATTGTAGGTTCATTGATTTTAAGATTACTTTAAATTCTTTAAAATATTTGGGGCATATCATAAGAATGTCTGAAGACATTTCACAAATATTGAATACATTTTAGTATACATAAAATATACTCATGAGTGTAAACTCATATATCCAGGACTTTAACAGAAGATGGAGACTTTTTGATATTACAGGTATGCTATTTTTATGTAATAAACAGGGCAAAGGTAAAAAAATATAATTGCTTTGATTTTAAGGTTTATATTTTATAAATAAAAAATCTTAGCCAAAAAGGTAAAAACAGAAATATTTTAGATTAGTGGATACTTAATAATTACATCAACAATTTTACCCTGAGAGAACTAGATATTTCAGCAATGAGGAGCTTCGTGATGAGACTTCCACCACTTGTATGAAAACCTTATTTCCTACACGGAGTGAATGTGCGGGAAAAGGTCAGACCGCTCCCCTGGTCTCCAATGACGTTCTCCTCATGGATTGCACATGCTGGAGGATCTTTTATCCACTGCAACTGTTGATGCATTTTTGATATTCTGAGTCATAAAGAATTCATAGAGCAAAGAAAAGCAAACAATTACAAAATGAGAACAGGCTAAAGCCTAAGTATTGCCTCATGCTAGATTCTCCAGCTTTGAATTTGGTGAGCATTTAAAGTTGAATCATAATGCCATGCTTGTTTCAAGGCAATTATGTTGACTTCAACTACATCAACCCATGTCCCCAGTGCTTCTCTTTCTATAAAAATAAAAACAGCAAAATAAAATAAAAACAAAATAAAAAACATGAACAAAAACAACAATAAGATTAAAATTATCATCTTTCTTAGAAAACAACACTAACAACAAACACATGCTTGTCCATATTGATTCAACAATGTAATAATTCCACATGATATTGTTAGTGAATATGTGTGACTTTCTATATTTGGGTAAAATAACAATGGATCAATGATGCTAAATTCTGTTGTCCCTTACATAAATAGGACACTGATATTTGTGTTATTTTTCCCAGTTGTCATGATCAACCTCTTGGGAGCTAAAGGATTAATTTATAAAATAACTTTGTTCTCTCGCCTATAAAATAGGAAGTTGTAGGAAAGATTAAGTATCATTTTTGAAAACAACTATCCTAGTACCTGCCATATAGTAAATGCTCCATAAATGTTTTGTTGAATCCAAATATAATTCCTTTTGGGATATTTTTAATCCAGAAAAGGGTATCTTATCCCATCTCTGTTTATAGCACCTGGAAGTAATACCACTGATGCATTAATGAGAGAAACACAATGGATAAAAAGCATCACTTTTTATAGATGGGGAAATGGTAAGATTAATGTTCTGTTGTGTACTAGCAGATGTTAAGATTGCTCCTAAGTATCTGGTTTTTGCATATAGCTGTCCAGATCTCCCAACACCATTTTCTGAAAAGGGTATTTTTACTCCAGTTTATGCTTCTGGCCCCTTTGTCGAATATTAATTGACCATAGAGACCTGAGTTTATTTCTGGGCTCTCCATTCTGTTCCATTGATCTATGTGTCTGTTCTTATGCCAGTACCAGGCTGTTTTGATTATGGTAGCCTAGTAACACAGTTTGATATCAGGTATTGTGATCTCTCCTACTTTGTTCTTCTTTCTCAAAATTGCTGCAGTTATTTGGGGTCATTTATGGTTTCATATAAATTTTTGAAATGTTTGTTCTATATCTGTGAAATATGTTATTAGTATGTTAATAGGGAATTGCATTGAATCTATAAATTGCTTTGACTACTATGGACATTTTGATGATGTTAATTCTTCCAATCCATGAACATGGTACTTGCTTCCAATGGTTTGTGTCTTCCTTAACTTCTTTCTTCAGTATTGTGTAGTTTTCTCAGTATAGGTCTTTTACTTCCTTGGTTAGGTTTATTCCCAGGTACTTTATTTTTCTTGATGCTATATCAAGTGGGATTTTTTTCCTGATTTCTGTTTCTGATATTTCATTGTTGGTGTACAAAAGTGCCTTTGATTTCCAAATACTGACTTTGTATCCCACTGTTTTGTCAAATTTACTTATTAGCTCAAGAAGATTTTTGGTGGCGTCTATAGGATTTTCTCTGTATACTATCATGACATCTGCATACAATGACAGTTTTGCTTTCTCCTTTCTGATTTGGATGCCTTTCTTTTTTTTTTTTCTTGTCTAATTGCTGTGGCTAGGACTTCTAATACTATATTAAATAGATGGGATGAAAGCAGACTGCCCTGTCCTGTTCCTGATCTTAGTGGGGAAACTTTTAGTTTTTGCCCATGGAATATGATGTTGGCTATAGGTTTCTTGTATATGGCCTTTATTATGTTGAGGTATTCTCTCTAGTCCCACTTTGCTGAGTGTTTTTATCATAACTTGGTGCTATACCTTATCAAATGCTTTTTCCACATCTATTTATATAATCATGTGATTTCTGTCTTTCCTTTTGTTTATGTGCTGTGTTACATTTATTGATTTGTGAATATTGTGCCATCCTCACATCCCTGGCATGAATTACACTTGATCATGGTGTATGATCTTTTTAATTTATTGTTGGATGCAGTTTACTAATATTTTGTTGAGGATTTTAGTGTCTATGTTCATTAGCAATACTGGCCTGTAGTTTTCTTTCTTTGTTGTGTCTTTATCTGGTTTTGGGATTAGGATGATGCTGGCTTCATAAAATGAGTTTGAGAGTCTTCCCTCTTCTTGGATTTTTTGGAACAGTCTGTGAAAGATAGGGGTTAGTTCTTCCTTAAATATTTTATAAAATTCTCCTATGAAACCAGCTACACACAAAAAAATGAAACTTGACCACCAACTTACACCATATACAAAAATACACTCAAGATGGATAAAAGACTTAAATATAAGTTGTGACACCATAAAATCCTAGAGGAGAATATAGGGAGGAAAGACTTAGATACTGTATGCAGTGACATTTTCACCAATATGTCCCCTAGAGCAAGGGACATAAAGGAAAAAATAAACAAATGGGACATCATCAAAATAAAAAGCTTATGCATGCTTAAAGAAAACATTGCAAGATGAAAAAGGAAACAACTGTATAGGAAAATATATTTGCAAATGATACCTTGGACAAGGTTTTGATCTCCAAAATATATAAAGAACTCACATGACTGCACTCCAAGAAGACAAACAACCTAGTTAAAAATGGGCAAAGAACTGAAGCAGACATTTCTCCAAGGAGGACACACAATGGGCTCAGAGATATATGAAAGGATGCTCAGCATTACTAGCCATCAGAGAGATGCAAATTTAAACACAATGAGATATCACTTCACACTAATCAGAATGGCCATCATAACCAAATCACCAAATGCCAAGTGCTGGCGAGGCTGTAGAGAAAGAGAACACTAGTGCACTGTTGGTGGGAATGCAGACTGGTGTAGCCACTATGGAAAATGGAATTGCCTTTTGACCTGGCAATTCCACTGCTGGGACTATACCCTAAGAATCCAGAATCACCAATTCAAAATAACCTATGCACCCCGATGTTCATAGCAGCACAATTTACAATAGCCAAGTGCAGGAAGCAACCTAAGTGCCCATCACTAAATGAGTGGATCAAAAAACAGTGGTACATTTACATAGTGGAATTCTATGCAGCAGAAAGAAAGAAGGAGCTGTTTCCCTTTGCAACAGCCTGGGTGGATCTGGAGAGCATTATGGTAAGTGAAATAAGCCAGGTAGTGAAAGACAAATAATATATTATCTCATCTGTATGTGGAACCTAATCAACAAAACATACGAGCAAGCAAAATATAACCAGAAACATTGAAATAAAGACCAAACTGACAGTAACCAGAGGGGAGGTGAGAGGGGACAATGGGAAGAAAAGGGGGAAGAGTTGTCAGGAACATGTATAAAGGACACATGGAGAAAGCCAAAGGGGGGTGGGATCAAGTGTGAGAGGTGGGGATGGCTAGAGTGGAAGTATTAGTGGGGGGGGGAAATGGAGACAATTGTACTTTTACAACAATAAAAAAATAAAAATAAAAATGCACACACACACAAAGATTGTTCCTACATAGAAGCAGATAGGGTACACATGCTGTGAGATTTGAGGATCAGCAAAAATCAAATTTACTCACACTCTTTCTAAAACAATTTTCTCTACTATAGCACTTACATCACTGCAATTATGTTCCCAGTCTTTGCATTTCCAAAGAGAATCCTCTGGGTCAAGGAGTTTTCTGCTTATATTTATCCTTGTATTGCTACCACCTATTTTAGTGCCAGGTACATTAATTAGAGTCACTGCATGAATTTCCTTAAAAGGGGTTGTTATTGATTATAATGCAGGCAGCAGCAATATTCTGTGGAGGGCAAAGAAATGATCAATTGATACTAATTGAGATGGTGGAGAGGAGAAAGTTTCATGGAGTATGTTCATGAGAGCTGGGCCTCGAGGGCCTGGTTGCAGGCAAAGGTAGTCCAAGCAGAGGAAATTCAATGGCAAAGAGGAGCCAACTCTACTGAGAATACATGAATAGTGAGTAATTCAAAGAGGATGTCAAAAATAAGTTTATCTTCCTTCAGAGATGAGCCAGGAGCAATCCTTGATGGGTGAGGTTCTAACTAACCTATGGGATACTAGTGTATCAGTGCTGGTGGTCAGGGTGAGGGAATTCCTTTTGCCAGTGCTCTCTCCAAGGGCACCCATCTTCTGTGAAGGTGGAGGTGAGGGCAAGCAGCGGAGGGAAAGAAACATGATGGAAACAGCACAAACACTTCGGACTCAGCAGAGATCCTGTCAAGAGCCAGGTGGTTGGCAGGGTCAAAGCTCACGGGACAAACTCTCAATCCAATGATGGAATGGACACTAGGTCATAAATTGACATTGAACAAATTAAAGATACATTTATGCCAGAAGATTATAGTAAAAATAAGTGCTGGGTTCTGAGCTGTAAATTACTAAGCACATGAGAAGTAAAGAGAAACATGCTCAAGAATCTGAGTTAAACTTGAGTAGGTAATGCTTTAACAGGAGTTTTTTTCTCTGGAATTCTGAGGCAGCCTTGTATTTCTTTGAATTTCCTTCTTAAAAAGCTCTGTTGTATCTAAAATTACAGTCCTTAGTAGCAGTGTGACCTAATCTAGTCCTTAGTAGCAAGTAACTAACCTAGTGGTAATGTGGAGAATCATTCTAAATTGCAAGAGCTGATTGTTTAATTTGCAGGAAATTTTCATGCCAAATGTTAAATGCAGCCATTATTAGAAATCAAATGACATAAACATAAAATTAAGTACATTATATTAAAAACAAAGGTAACTATTATTTTTAAAATTATGTGCCATGCATACTTTGTTTCAGTAATATTTATAATAAAATTCTATATATATATAATTATACATATGTATTTACAATTTTCTTTTTAGAGAACTGGATGTTGGTTGTTAAATATTTACCAGTGTGCTACTGAACTAACCCCTATAAACTTTAGTCTTTCATCTGATGAATTTAGAAAATAATGCTGCATACCCCTTAAGGTCACTAAAAAAAATAATTGGGAAAATATAATACTTATTAAATGGTAGATGCTATCATGATCAATTATTATTTTGCAAAACAATATTTTAGTTTCTGATAAGTTTATGTAGCTAACTCTTATGTGTAATAAATATTTTAAATATTCAAGCCACGTGATTTTTTTTCTAATCAAAAATGTTTCTGCATATTTATTAGGAAGAGCTGTTGGTTCCATTAGGAAGCTTGTCTGAACAATCTCTCCAGGAAAGATAGGTTTTATGAATTGCAGCCTATTAAAGAGTTGCTAAGGCAACCATTGCTTGTTAATAATGTAGTGATAGAAAAGAAAAGGTAATTTGAGGAACAATGCTTCTCAAAATTCAGAGGAGAAATATACCGGAACAAACCTCCAATTGGAAAAAAAGAAATAACTGGCCATGAGCAGTTTCTTTCTTGAGTTTGAAGAGAGAGATCAGATAGTATTCTACAAGACAGAGACCATAGAGACCAGTGTGCATTTTAACCTTATTGTCAGTTCCATTACCCTTGATTTTACATTGTTAGTCTCTTATGATTTTTACAAGTGATAGAGATAGACATATACCACAATAACCTTAAAGCTAGATTCTGGCATTTTTTATAATAATATTAAAGGGCCTCTTGTCATATTGTTGCAGTATACCTTGATTATGAGTTTATTTTTTATAAATCAATAAGTATAAGTACCTTAGAGGTTGATTTGAAAACCTGATAACAGCCACTGTCACATGTTCACATGACATGGCACCCTCAAGGGTTTGCTCAGTTTACTACTGTTTGCATTTTATCAGTATAGCAAAGGATAAGTTAACTTGAATGCTCATTTGAGGCCTTTAGTAAGAGAAAGGTATTACATACATTAACACATATAATAACTTTGAATCCATTCTCTGGAGTTAGATGATATTTTCATTTTTCTAATGATATGATTGTAGCATCTAGAGATTCAATCCAGCAAATCAGTAAAAACTGAAATATAATATTAACCAGATCGCATTCTAAGCCAATCATAATCTTAAACTCAGATTTGTTTCTTATGTGTTTAATGCTAATGGTTGATCATAGACAAATATGTATTTAGAACAATTTCTTTTTAACACTTTAGGACCAGCTCTATGTTATTTTTCTGAGCTATATATTCATTAGCGTCTTAGATATGCCTCTAATAGTTTTTCTGAAAGAAACAAAATATCATTACCCAAGTTGAATCTGGTTAAAAGAGCCATTGCTTTATGAAAACAAAAAAAACCCACAATTATTTTTATGTTTTCAGTTGCTTTGCTACAAATCACCTTGCAACCTAGTAGGAAACATGAAATCATATGCAGATACTAAGATTTAGATCAAACGGATGAGCTCCATACGAATTCCTTAATTGGCAGGGTTGCATCTGTTTATCTTGGACACAAAAATGAGCAAAAGAAAGGCTTCTGTTTATTAATTTGACAGGATCACATTATAGTTTGACATGGACACAGGTTGAGGTTGCAAACAGCACTGAAGCAGCAACTGCAAACAATGCTTAAAACATCTTGAAATCAAATCTACAAAATAATGACCCCAGAAAAAGAAACCTAAAATACTTAAGTAACAGATTGGCAATTTTAGACTTCATTTTATCCAGCCCTTTTGTTTTCTATCTTGTTGGCTATTTATTCTATGTTTAACCCTCCTGAGTCCTAATCTTCACACACTATATATTTGCCAGTTTACAATTGTCAAGCTATGCATCATTTTACAATGAATATGTTTTAAAATGCACACACATATAAATGGTCAATGTGAAAAATCCATGCTTCTTTGCCATTTTAACCAAAACAAGTGGGAATTAATGGGTACAATGATATCAGTGTTTGTTGGGACTGTTTAAATTAGAAAAGTGCTTAAAGGGCAGAGGGAAAAAATTGATTAAAAAAATCCTAATTCCCTGAGACTTTACTGAATAATGAGCTCTAACTAGGCATGGAAATTTGCTCACATATTATGCAGCTAATTTAGGAGAGAATGAAGAATGGACTGTTATAAAAGACACATTATTTCCTCTGGAAAAGCTTTAAACAGTTTGCAAAGTCAAATTTAAAATGTTTTTAATTGTAGTCCTTTATTGTTGCCATGTAAAAACGTGGTTGAAGTCTGTTGAGCAGATTGAATCTTACAGGAGATGAATACCAGTTAATACAAAAAGGGATCTTTGAACTTACATTTTTGATGCATACGTTTCCTTAGTAAATTCTTTGTCTATGGGTGTAAGACAACCTCTTATAAATGAGTTTGTGCTTCTGTGCCTATCTTATTACCTATCAAATAGACATAGACAAATTGTCCCAGTGGGAAGTCGCCCATCAGAGCTCTAGTACCTATTTTTTATTTCTGAATATTTATTACTATCTCACAAAATTACCCTCCTGTTCACTCATGTAAAACATTAATAGTCACATTTTCTCTGTAAGTTTCACATAATAATAATTAAATTTCATGTTTCTTCAAGAAACATGCTTTTTCAACCTTTTTACTAAGTCAGCATTTTATTTATATTCAATTTATTTGAAAAGAGGAAGAAGGATGGATCTGTTACTTAACCAGGCTCTTTGGTTTACATAGGGCAATTTAAAAGCTCTGAACTCTTTTCATGTGTAGTGTGCGGGGCTCTCCATCTATGTCAAATTCCTGCAAACTCTGTCTACATATCTCAGGGATGATTTCCTCTGGAGAAGTAAAACATACAAACCTAATTCATATCACTCAAAAATACATTTACACTACACCATAGGGCAGAATATGGCAGTATATCACCCACGTTTATAAAATTTTGGAGTTACAATTTAAAAGGCTTTTTTTTTCTTTTTGCAATTTACATTTGGAGATTTAAATAGTTTGGACAAAGTCATGACATCAAACCTGACAGAATTTGTTTACCCTGTTCAAAAACATTGGCCAAGGTGAGACTTTATTTTTTTGCTTATGTAACCATGTGACCTGTTTTACCAAAATGTGACACAAACATAGTGATCTGTATATATATCCACCCCCTCCAGGAAATTCACTAGCACAGGCCTTTATTATCAAAAATTCTAGTGCCATCCTTTTGAACTTCCCTCAATTCATTGTTATAGTTCATAGAATCAGAAACATATCTTCAGGTCTTATTTTCTTTCTAATAAATCAGTTTTAATTTGATGGAAACCAGAAGGAAGGTCTTTGACTCAAAGAACCTCAAATTGGAAAGTTAGACATATGCTTACTCATATAACTCTAGTACTTTAAATGTCTCTTCTTTCTGGAACTTCCACTCTGTTTGAGTTCCGGTTCCAACTTCTTAATTCTTATTGAACATCTCGACCAGAACAGTGTACAGGACTTTCCAAGTCATTAAGTGCACCTCAAATCATAATTAAAATCTTTATTCCCAACCATTCTTTCCTGTCAAATTTCCTAGCTGGTTAAATGTTCTCACCATTTAAGCAGTTACTCAAATAACACATTACTAATCCTTTGAAGTATTCCATGTCCCTGGTTTCACACATTTAATGACTTTCCAAGTTTGCAGTTGTAACTAAAGGGATGCCACTGCTATCCATCTGCCCCCTCCCTTGTCCTGTTGCTATAGTTCAAACCCTATCATCTTTCACCGAACTTTCACCATCATGCTCCATTCGCCTATCATACCCTTTAACCTCCACATGTTGTTGGAATTATTTTACAAAACACACCTGTGATTATGAACTTTTCTTTATTGTTTATTCCCTATAACCTATAAAAGAAAGTTCCAACTCTTTAGCATAGAATTTATCTGATCATATCAGATGCTGGAAGAAGTTTGCCGCATCCATCAGACCTTCACCATTTCAGGTTTCTCTGTCAGTGTTGGTTTTTCTGTGACTGAATTTTTCTCATGGTACAAGGGAAGACAGCTGTGCTGGTGCATACAGCAAGTTAGCATAGCAGAAGAATTAATATTCTCCAGGAACAGCCCTTGAATAGTGCCGCTTTGGAGCACGTGAATTAATCCTGAAAATCTCACTCGTTCTTTGTATGGGATAATTCTGAGGTGAGTGTTTTATGTCATTTTCCACAGTTTCCCCATGAGATTAAGTTCTAGCCATGCACTTACTCCCTGTGGCTGCTAGATTAATGTTGAAAATTCATTAACTGCATTCTCTTTCCTAAATCACTCCCCCACTTCGCTACTGGTACTCATTCCAAGTAAACTACTTGCTTTTGAACCCTTATCTTAGGGTCTGTTTCTGGAGAACACATATTAAGAAAAAGGCCTTTTACGCCGAGCATTGCAACTTCATTCTTGGCTACTCTCATCCATCTGCCTATGCTCTAGTTCAATCGGAACTATATATCATTTTACATAGAAGAAAACATAGGTACTAAACTTATAGACCTTGGTCTGAGAGAGGACTTTATACATTTGACTCCAAAAGCAAGGGAAGTAAAAGCAAAAATAAATGAATGAGACTATATCACACCAAAAACTTCTGCACAGCAAAACAAACCACCAACAGAACAAAATGGCAACCAAACAAATGGGAGAATACGTGTGCAAACAACAGCTCCAGCAAGAAGTTAATATAAAAATACATATGGAATTCATACAGCTTAACACCAAAAAAAAAAAACAAAAAACAATTCAATTAAAAAATAGGCAGAAGACCTGAACAGACACCTCTGCAAAGAAGACATACAAATGGTCAACAGATGCATGAAATGATGCTCAACTTCACTAGTTATTAGGGAAATAAAAATTGAAACTACATGGATTTATCACCTCACACCTGTTAGCATGGCTATTATCAACAAGACAGTTAATAACAAGTGTTGGAAAGGTTGTGGAGAAAAGGAAATGCTCATTCACTACTAGTGGGACTGTAAATTGACATGACCTCTATGGAAAACAGTATAGAAGTTCCTCAAAACATTACAAATAGAGTTACCCAATGACTGAGCAAATTTTCTTCTGGCCATCTACCCCAGAATTTGAAAACACTTCTTCAAAAAGATTATATGCACTTCTATGATAATGGTAGCATTATTCACAGATCTGGAAACAACTGAAGTGCCCTTCCATAGAGGATTGGAAAAAAGATGTGGTTAATATATATATGATATATATATATATGTATATATATGTATATATGTGTGTATATATATTGCTCAGCCATAAGAAAAGACAAAATACTGCCATTGCAACAACATGGATGGATCTTGAGAATATAGTGCTAAGCCATATGACAAACAGGAAAAGTCAAGAACTATATGATTTCACTCATATGTAATATATAAAACTGAAAGAAACAGATGAATAAACAAAAACAAAAACAACCTCATAGACACAGGCAACAATATGGTGGTTACCATAGGGAAGGGAGTTGGAAGGGTAGCAAACGGTAAAGGGGGTCAAGTACATGTGAGAGAAGGAGATTCGGCTTTGGGGGTGGCAACACAATGCAATATACAGATGATGTTTTATAGAAATGTGCACTTGAAACCTATACAGTTTTATTAATTAATGTCACCTCAATAAATTTAATTAAAAAATACACATATTTCCCCAAAGTGAACCCTACACTGCCAGTCTGTGAACTTTTATTTATACACTCTTTTTTCCAATGTCTTACTTCTCTCCTTTTAAAAAAATATTGATCTTTTAAGGCCTATTAATCTGTATTCTTTCTTTGAAGTTTTTCCTGAGTACCCATTCAAAACCAGTTTCTTCTCTGCTTCTATAGTAACTTCTATAATAACTTCATTATTCATCACAGTAGATCACAATTAATATGTTGATCTAATTAATCAGGTTGCATGTTGCTGCTTTTGGACTCTATAAGGTATTTGATGGAAGTGTTAAATAAAAATTGTGAACTTATTGTTTTTTTTAACCTGCATAAGAGTGGGCTGACCAAGAGTGAGAAGAGAGTTGGATATAAGCAGAGTTGGGATATTCTAGAGGAGAATAAACAATGAAAGAAAGACAAGAGACTTGACATTATAGACAAACTAGTGGTTATAATGAAGGGACATGCAAAATTCATATTAAAATGGGCATACATATAATTAATAGTAAAATGCAAATGTTACATAAATATTTAAATGAAATATGGAGTTTGGAAAAATTATATTTGCTAGAGTTGCTTAGCCTATATGACCAGAGCAACCAAAATACATATTTACTTTAATGGAATGAAAAGTACATATTGGAAAGTTTGGGAAACATTTTATGAGGAAGCATTTTCTAAACTATAACTATTGATACAAATTTAAGATATTATTATTACTATACATGAACTTAATAATAATTCACATTATATAATTTCACCTCTGATTAATTTTAGTGGATATTTATGAAAATATTTTGACTTAGTAAAAATTGTGGAATATTTTATCACAATAAACTTTCATTGCAGAGCCTATATTGGTCAAGGTGTTTAGCTGTTACAAATAAAAAAATGTAAGATGCTAATAACAAATGCCAAATGAAATAGGTCTATATGTTAATATAATGATTATATAGACAAGGGAAATAGAAGTTAAATGTAATTATCCATTTTTCAGTTCTAAGTTAAAAACATACTGTTTTTCCCTGAGGAGATTTGACAGATTTTTACATAGATTTATTTTTAAATTTGGAAATGTCTTTATTAAACAAAGTTTAAAACATTACATGCATAATTTTATCTAGCAAATATTCAGTCTTCAACATATTCTAAATTTGCTCCAATTAAATGGAGTTTCACAGTAGGGACTTATTTGATGATTGTCTTGGGTTTATCTTCTATTTCATCATTTGACATTTATAAGGCTACCTAAAAACATAATCTGGTCTGCATTGTACTAGGAAGGTATTTTTCTTTTTTAAAAGTTTTTTTAAACATTAAGTGTGTTCAGCAGAGCTGACATCTACCAATGATTTATCGACTTAAAATACTGACATAAATTTTAAACAATATTATGAATCTTAGAAAAACAATTAGGAAACACTACCATTTTATGGTCATTAATCAATTTGTATAATTAAACCATCACTAATATTTAAATAGGGCCTGGTAAGAAATTTGATCCTGGATCACACTGACTTAATAAATTACACAATGATACTCAAGTTGGAAGCACAATTTATTCCTATAAAAAGTGTGAAAATTAGATAAGTAGATAAATGTTGTAATGGATCTCTCTTTTTATTGAAAAGGGGGACTTTTTTTACCATTTAATGACGTCATACAACCTCATACAATAGCCAAATATTTTTCTCCTATATAAATGATTTTTTAAATTCCAAAAAGTGAGATTATTAAGCTTTATTTCAGACTGTAATATTTTCTAAATAATGTTTAAAAAGACATATTCACTATGTTCTATAAATAATCATATTCTTCAGATATGATTCTTCCCACATGTTAAAATTCCAGTTTATCTTCCTTATAACTTAGAAAAAGAAAAATAGCTTGTATATAATTTTGGCAGACTTTACTTTTTCAGTTATTGTTATTGTGTTTTGTGCCATACAATTCGAAAGAAGAAAATATTTTTTTAAAAAAAGGTAATATGAAGTTTAAAATACAATTGAGGCTTAAAATATATACATACATACATGTATATATAACTTTAGTTGTGGTACAATTGTCAACATATTTAGAAAGATGTATTACTAAAATAGCTATAGAAGATAATAAAACAACTTTCTCAGTAATACTGAGAAACTCTACTAATCATACTGAATATTGAGCCAAACCTCAACCCTTAGACAACCAGAGGAGGGCATGACATCTAGCCAGACTAGGCACTCTTACTCCATCTGGGCTGTGCGTCTTCCCCAGCTTGGCTGCTCTGTTCTAACAACAACAAAAACAATAGTAAGAACAACAACAATAGTCAAAAAATGCAAAATTTGTACAGGATCCCACTTCATCCTCACAAGACTCTTGTAACAAAATGTTAGTAAGCCCACATTACAGATAAAGAAATTTGGATCAGAAGATTTCAATATCCTAGTGAAAGTCTCAGCAATTACAGAGTAGAGTGGGAATTTGTACTTAAGTCCATTTCATCAGAGCTGATACTAATGCTTTAACAAATACATTTCCTTTCCCTGGTGTGGCCAGTGGCATATGGACACAATGTGGTGATGAGGAATAGGGAATACCTAGGCCAGATCTTCTTTCTCAGGAATGTTAACAGGGAATAAAGAGGGAACAGAGCTGTTTAGTGAGCACAAACTGAAAGATCCTGAGACTGAAGGTCCAGAAGGAACATGATGACTGAATCAGTAGAAGAAAACTAGAGGCAGCTGAATTTAAGGCATAGAAACTAAAAGATTTTAAGTAGAAGATAAAAATGCAGAATGGTGGACATAGATGGGGGGGAATCATGTAAAGAGTAACCAAAAGTTCAGAGAGAGAGTTAGAGAACATATGAAAAAATTTTATTTTCAAGGAGGTAGAGTAGTCTCTCACTGTTTCTAAGGATCTGAGAGGATGATAATTTTGAAACACTGACCCCAGGGCAAGCACAGACAGGTCAAACCCAGTGGTCTGATGGGCAGAGGTGAGCATATAGGGCAAGGTCAAAAGGGTTTCTCAAGGAAGTAAACAGGGGCAGTTTCCTTGGTATCTTTTAAACTTCTAGAACAACTAAATGCAAATGCCAGTAAAACTAGGCTACTCTGTGTCTACTCTCTGAAAATGCTGCATCATTACTGTATTGCTTTTTCCCTTAATTAACACTCTCACCAAATATTGCATTTTCTTTGCTATTGTGAGTTGTATTAAATTTATAAATGTATAAGCATATATTTACAATCTAAAATAGAATAATAAAATAATTATATGTGTGGCAGTTTGCAAATTAGCCTATCTTAAATTTTGTGTATCAATAGTCATTACTCCTGTAATTTCTTCTTTTGTATGTTTGTGCTAATTTTTAAAAATTAAAATAATAAGTGATTTGCTTATTTTGTTGCTATTTATTAAGCATCAGGATTTTTATTTATTTGTATAATCCTATAATTTTCCCACCTCATTTTCTGTATTTATACTTATTACATCCTTTTATGTACTTTTGGTTTACTATATTGCTTATTTTCAAACTTCTTGAGTTGGCAATTCAGCATTTTGTTATTTTTTTAATTTTTGTTGATGTTTATGCTAAGGCTATACATTTTCCTCACTTCACTGTTTAAATGCATTTGCTAAATTCTGATATATAGTGTTGCACTCATAACTATTTTAAATTATTCTATAATTTTTGTTTGCATGTTACCTTTCATCAAGGAATTATTCAACAGCAGTTTCTACATACCCAGGTAGAGGGTTCTGATTCAGGGGGAAGAGATGGAAGTAGGCATATTTAATTTTCAGTTTTATTGAATTGTAATCACAAAGAGTATCTGTATTATTTCTGCTGTATGGTTGGTCATTTTTTATGCATGCTTCATGAGCACTTGAAAAGAAGTGTAGTCTTTGTTATCTGCCTGTAGTGTATGTTTGGATCGATCTCCTTACTCTTAACCCGCTCGACCTACCTCATACTTAGAAAGGTCTGTTAAAGTCTCCCATTGTTACTGTGTTTCTGTCTGTTTTCCTTGCTACTTACTCTGCTATGTTTTCTCTAGATCGTTGTTGTGTCATTTTGTGCATAAATATACATAAATGTTCTATTTGTATTATAGGACATTGCATTTGATGTTTTTTGTTTATAATCTCTAGTGTTAAATCTTTGGGGCTAAAATCTACTAGTTAAATATGAGGAATCTAATCCTTGTTTCCTCATTATTTGCATTTGCCTGGTGAATCTTTGTCTCCCCCTTTATTTTTCAGTCTTTTTGAATTACTGTATTTTAAATCGGTCTCCTATACAGAGCATAGAATTGTGGGGTTTTTTTTCTCCCCTTAGGCAATTTAAAGTTGTATTCGGTCTCAATTCTGTCATATTATCTTATTTTGTATATACTGTGTATGTTATGTTTATGTATTTGTCTAGTTTCTTTGTCTACCTTGCTTTGTAAATGTATTCTATTTAGGAAAATTCTATTTATATATTTAGTGGTTACTTTTGTATTAGTACTATCTCTACTAATCTCAAATCCCTTTACTTATTTAACTTTATCTGATGTGTCAGTTGTAAATGGCATTCTTTGTCTCTCATATATTTTCTATTCTAGAATCTCTGATCTTATTCTTTTTTCTCTCTTTGAAAACTTGAAGTCCTTTTGTATATTATCATGTATTTCAATCCCTGACCCTAATGTTGTTTTAGCCTTAGCCTTATTAAATATGTGAAGTACTCATCATAAATACTTTTGGAAAAAACCTTTCCAGTCACCATTTGGTTGGATGAAACTCATCCTTCATTGTAGCAGGACAGACCAAGCCTCACAGCGCACATCTGGCCTGCTTTCTGGTTTTGTAAGTAAAATTTCATCAGAACACAGGCATGATGATTTCTCTATATACTGACATTTAAAAGGGCATGTTCCAGAATGTAATAGAATATAAAATATCGCATTTTTTAAGTGTGTGACTAAAGTTGTGTGAAAATTTTTTGCAGATGTGTGTGAGTGTGTTTGTGGGTGTGCATACCTGGGTTGCAGGTTAAAAAGTTTAAAGAACACTTGCTTAGTACTGATTAATCCACACAAAGGGTATGTTGAAGCCTTTTTGTTCTAGGTGTGGTTAATGTTATTAGAAATTACGCTTTGGCCTTTTTACTGCTTAGCTTCAGGTTGCATTCTAAGTCCCAAATAGACTTCCAAAAAGCCTTCTCTTACCTGCTGCGGAGCACAAGAACACAGCCTGCATTCTTTGTCTTAATAAAATTTTCATCACTTACTCAGATCCACATTTGTTCTTCAAAATTAAGTACTGATAAGTCACAAAACTGGCAGTTCACTTCTTTCTCTTAAATAACTGTAAGCACCTGTGATGCAGATTATGAAAAACAAACAAAATTACGAAACAAAACCGTGGTAAAAGTTGTGCAGTGCTTTCAAATCCATTATCCCTGTTCTGAGCTTTGGAGCAATACTGAAAGTTCCCTCGGGTCTCTTCGAGTTGACCTCCCACACCTCTAGCTCAACGCCACTGCTGATCTTCCCTCGCTTCAGTTTAGCTTTGCCTATTCTACAATGTTATACAACTGGAATCATACAGTGGGTCTCTTTTGGATCTGGTTTCTTTTGTTTATTGTGCTTTTGATGTTCACCTATGTTGTCAAATACAGCCAGTAGTTTTTCTTTTTATGGGTTGAATAATAATTCAGGTGTATGTACAGACCACAATTAATTTATTCATTCATCTGTTGAGAGGCAATTTCACTATTTCTTAATTGGGGCTTTTATGAATATTTACTTAGATATTTTGGAGTGGGCAAATATTTTTATTTCTGTCAGATAATACTTAGCAGTTATATATATATGGGTGATATTACAATTGATGCATGCTTATTGACTTTACTTCCCAATAAACAGTTAAATTCACTTAGTTTTGGCAAATTAGTATTGTAGATTCTATAGAGTAGCAGAATATGCCATCTCAATATATGCCAGTTTGGTGTGAGGATTATTTTGAGCTGAAGACAATAAGTAGCAGATACAGGAAGAATTATCTGCCTCCCCCCATTTGCCTAAGAGTAGGACATAAATTTGCAAGGATATCCTCTTTTCCTTCTCTACTGGGAAAGACAAAATTGATCACCAGAGACAACATTAAACTCTTGTTAGCCAGGAGAAGCCACCATAGGAAACTGCATATTAAGCTTCATAAACTAGAGCTTATTGTCAATTAACTTCCCCATATATTTGCCTTTCTTCAATTTACCACCCTAGAAAGTAGTAAAATTTCGGTTGTCTTGTCAGTTCTCTAAAAATGCATTGTTCTTTTGTTAGGCCCCTACATAAACCCAAATTCTAATCACCAGTTTGAGTTAATCATCATTGAGTGCCTGCGTGTGTAAATGTAATGCACCTTCTCACTTATTTTTTCTATTGTTAATGTCTTTTGTCAGCCCAATTTATACAGCTCTAGCTGGTGAAGCTTGGATGGTGGAAGGGAAAATAATTTTTGTTTTTCCTACACTTTCTTAGTGTTTTCTATATATATATGATTATATGATTTGAGGTGAAAGACAATTAAACTTCTAGTTTTTGCAATCTACTTGCTTTTAATTTTTTTAAACTTTATTATAATGGCCAGAGAGTCTAGTATAATATTGAATAGAAGTGGTGAGAGTGGAAGTCCTTGCTTTGTTACTGACTTTAGGAGATTTGAATAATAATATTAACCTACTTTAAATAATTCATATTATTTAATATCATTTAAATATATAAAATTATATATAAGTATATATTTATGTTATATATGTACTATATATAACCCACATATCAATATATCATACATAATATATTATACTATATTTTATACATTATATATTACATATATTATGTATCATATATTTAATATATTATATGTGGTATCATAAATACACACATTATGCTATTATAATTTCATTATAATATATTATATATTATATATACATTGCACATAATACATTTGTATGATATATGTAATATATCATGATACGGTATGTAATTTATTATAACATGTTATAATTATATGCTAATTATAATTATGCATTATAATTAATCACTTTATAATTAATATCTACTAATTAGTATGTACAATACTATAATAATATAGTATGAGCTAAATGATCTCACCTTTAACAGGAACCTAGTCAACAAAACAAACAAACAAGCATCATATAACCAAAGACACTGAAACTGGGAACAGGTTGACAGTCACCAGAGGGGAGAAGGGAGGGAATTTCAGGGGAAAAGGGGAACGGTTTAGAGCAACAAATATAAAGGACACATGGTCAAAAACTATGGGGGGTGGAGATGGGAGGGAGGTAGGGAGGGCTAGGGTAGTGGGCTGGGGCGGGGTAAAAGACAGAAAACTGTACAACATGAACAATTAAAAAAATTTATAAATAAATAAATAAATAAATAAATCATAATATTTTCAATTGCATTAAAATAACTGGGCCAAAATTAAAGTCTTAACATATTTGAAAATAGTATAATCACACAGAATATATTATTGCATAATAATATCAAATTAGAAATAAAAATTTTGTAAATGAAAAATCAATAAATATTTATTTTAACAGAAGATAAAATGACTTGACAAAATTCAAACCCTATAATAAAACTGTCAGCGAAATAAAACAACTATAAAAGCCTATTAAAAACTGAAACACAAGTCATAGTTTAGGAGGGAATATTTGCAGTACATGTCCCTAAAAAGGGACTTATGTATAGAATTCCTAGAAATCATTAATTAGATTTTTAAGAATCTCAATTAAGATTAATTTAACTCTATGAAGAGATTCTGGGCTTCATTGATATTGTTATTGGCTAAAACTGAGCAGATTCTCAGTATTGAGTCCTGGTGATCATGTAGAGCAACTAGAACTTTCATACATTGTTTGCGAGAGTGTAGAATGGTACAACCATTTGAAAACTTTCTAATATAGTTAAGTATGTACCTACCCATGACCCAGCAATTTCAATCCTAGTGTTCACTCAAGAAAAAAAACATGCATTAAGAGACTTGTGAACTAAATGTTGGTATCCCCAAATTGGAAATGGCCCAAATATTTATCACTAAACAAACCATGCTATATATACTACTTCTGAATAAATGCATTTCATGTCTGTGTAAATTTTCATACCCTGAAATGAAGCAATCCAACATCACCAGTGTTCTGCACATCTGTGAACAGAGCTGTGAACCTGAAGGCTTGGCCCTTTGGTCAGTGGGCAGGGCACAGGCCACCACCCTGCAGCCCTGGGGAGTCTGCCTCTGCCATCTGTTGCTCTGAGGTGCTAATGCTTGTTCTTC
The DNA here is from genome assembly GCA_039655065.1 of Glossophaga mutica. Classification (NCBI taxonomy): domain Eukaryota; kingdom Metazoa; phylum Chordata; class Mammalia; order Chiroptera; family Phyllostomidae; genus Glossophaga; species Glossophaga mutica. The sequence goes on along the minus strand of CM077307.1, from coordinate 53,909,281 downwards.
TCAGAGTTTTCGACATGTTGTTTTCTTTAGAGGGAAAAAAAAAAACTCTGTCTCTTCTGCTGGGGGAGAAGTGCCTTATTGCTCTACATTATTTAGTCAGCAGTTGACAAGTCTGGGAGGGGATAACCCTTCCATCTCCTTCCATCAATCCTACCAACCTCTTTCTCTTTTCCTGAAATACTTAAAGTACCTAGTTTCTGGGCCTCTTTAAAGTGCTGAAGGATACATAGATTTATTTCCTGGCTGCAGCTTCCTTCTTATGTATATTGTTAGATATAGTGTTCTTGAGTTTCTTAATTCAGAAATCCTTTGTGTTCTATTTTTCAATAATTGCCTGATACATTACCACTCTCCTTTTATTTGTTATTGTTAGTACTTTTTTCTTTTGTCATGATTTCATTGGAGTCTCAGATGAAACATGTGATAACCATGTGTGCTCAATCCATCATCTTAAACTAAAAGTCTTGTATTTTTAATTAGTCAGAATCCAGTCCCAGGCTAATCCTTCACAACTATGATGTTTGTCAAGTACCTGACATCATTTCCCTTTCTTTTTCTGTTATCATAAAAATGATTATGTCATATGCTTAAACTAAAGGGTGTGTAAGGGGAAGTTGTGTTCTGAGTGACAGATCTAAGTTTTGGAAGAACTAGACAAATTTATATTAGAATAATCTAATCAGAGTACTAAATTCTTTGTGTTCTCAAACCAGCAGAGTATTGACTTCTAATCTCTTACCTGATCAGATTGCACAGAAAGATCAATCTGGATTTGGTATAAATGTATAGCTGTGAATGATAAAGGAATTCTTGGAGATACCAAGAAATATGATGAGAAACCCTGACTACAAGTGTAATTGAATATCTTTATTTTGATCATATCCTGTTCTAATAAACCAAATGAATCTTGTTTTGCTCAGTGGCAAGAATGGAGCTATTTATTTATTTATTTTAAGCAAACACACAGAAGAAAGGGTAAAAGAATTCAGGAAATCTGAGAAGGGAGAATGTCTTACAATAGAGATCTTTCAAGTGGGCCCTGGACTGGTAGAGAAGATTGTAATGTTTATGGGAGAGACCTGGTTCTTCTTGCCGATGCCTGTAAAGAAGTACATATCAGCAAATCTCGTAGTATGTAATCAGTTTATTAGTGGCCCATTCCCATGGAAGAGAACAGGACTGGGTAGAATAGTGGGTGAAAGGCAAAGTTTCAGGGCAAAACGGTGACAAAAGCAAGAGTGGCTGAAGACTAGGGTGGCAAGTCCCTGGGCAGACTGAGGCCAGGTGGCCAGAGGCCCTGTGGCCTGAGAGTCAAGAGCACCCTGAGCCCCCCGAGCCCGAGAGAGAGAGAGAGAGAGAGAGAGAGAGAGAGAGAGAGAGAGAGAGAGAGAGAGAGAGAGTCCTTTGTTCTGAGGATTTACATAGTTGGCGGGATAGGAGGGAAAAAAGTTACATATTGATTAATGGGTAAATGTGGTATCAGCTTTCCTGGGGGAATGTGACTACCCAAACTTAGGTATGTGTAGGGGTCTGTTAGCCTGAATCCTTATCTTGCTCCAGACCCCATTTGTTCATCTTGTTGTAAAACAAATATGGACAGGGGGCAGTTAATTAAAGTTGGGGCACTTTCCAAAGTTATTTGTGGGCTCTTTCTGTAAGCATCAGGGACTTCCTTGTAAAACAGATAGTGACCAGAGGTAGGCATTTAACCAAAGTTGTTTTATAGGCTCTTTCTTTGGACACTGGGACCCTCTCCCACATTCCAGGCCTTGGGATGAAAGCACAGTTTCAAGGCTTTCTTTCCCAGGTAGTGGAAATGCTACATAGAATTTCAAGGACTTCCCTTCTTTCTTGCTAACATAGTGTTTCTTGTGATGTTGGAACACCTGGCAATATTACCAGACCAGGCTCAAGACTGCTGAGTTAGTGTGTGAGACATGTCTCCTTCCTCCTCCCTGCCTCGGTTTACTATTCATTCTACTTAATTGGTAAAAGGCCTTTCCTGGCAACCAGGGTGCTAAATGCTGGCCAGTAACAGTATTGCAGTCTCAGAGTTCTTCCTATGCTGTCTCCTGCCTCAGTAAGACAGTGGATCACATTACTTTTACAGGAAATTCTTCATAAGAATAAAAGAAATCTCTATCTCTTGTCAAAGGCTAACATCTGAGGTATCCCTGCATGTGCAGATGGGCCATGAAAAACCATTCTTTACAGGAAATGATATGGGCTGTTAGTATGTCTAGTTTAGCTAATGTGCCATTAATTGCCATCTTTGAACTCAAAAGAAGTAGATGTAAAACCTCAATTATCTGGTATGTAAAATAATAATGCATTACTTCAAGAGTAACTGGTAAATTTTTAAATGATATAAAGTATGTAAACTACCTATTTGTCACAAAATGAGTGTTTTACACATTATAACATTGTCATCATTCTAATTTTTACAATTATATCTCACTACCTGGATGTAATTATACTTCTTCTATATTAGATACCCTATTTTTGAAGAGAAGAGGTATTACTTATCCTCCAATTTTTATTCCAGGTCAGTGGCTAAAGAAATTTCATATTTAATCCTTTGAAAAGGAATACACATAATTTCAATGAGGTCATGTCTGTATTTTTCTATACATTGTGGTTTCTTTTCCGTTACTTTTCAGGTATCTTTAAGAAGAAAAAAATCATGTTCATATTTGTATTGTGAGTGAGTCGACAGGAACAAACCATTTAGTAAAACAGCATAAAAGGCAAGTTAGCAACAGCCCAGCAGGAGAAAGAGATCAATGTCCCAAAGCGTCCTGTAATGTTTTCTGAGTGATTACAAAGTACTTCCTTCCTACTTGCCCTGAGAAATCTTTTACATTTGCAAAATCCGCTATACAATGGCAAATGAGGAAGGAATTGCCAGCTGTGTTTGTACTCTGGGCTGTGCCCATTCACACACCTCCGGGGGCCATCTTCCTAAGAGTGTCTTTTCAGAGCATCAGGGAACAAACCTGGACACACCAACCCTAAGCCATACATCAAACCATGGAAATAAGGTAATCCTCTTTTTCATAGAATAAAGAAGGGGACTGATTAAAGGAAAGTCCCAGTATCCTATTCACCATTACTGAATCCCTGCTTTTACAGGACAGATCTGTTTGAAGGCTTCGTCTCCAATACTTGAGTTAAACACTCAAATACTCAGAGTCAAAACAAAAAAATATGATCTTCAAGATGTGCAAAATCATGATAAAGGTATATTTGTTTTACTTCTACCAAAGGAGACCAGCATTTTATAAATAAAAAAAAGTTTCTCAGAAACACAAAAGCCTAACATACTTAAAAATGAAAAGTTCTTTTTAAAATTAATAGACTATTTTTAAGCGACTTTCTTTACATTTTCTTTACCTATTTATCTGTAAATGGGCAGTTCGTTTCCAAATCTTGGCTATTATGGATAACGCTGCAATGAACATGAGAGTGCAGATATCTGTTTGACGTATCAGTTTCATTTTCTTAACTTTATTTTTATTGTTCACACTATGACAGATGTCTTCATTTTTTCCCCCTTTGCCCTCCTCCACCCAACCTACCACCTACCCCTCATCCTCCCCTCCCCTCTGGCCATCAGCACGCTGCTGTGTGTGTCCACGGGCCCTGCATATGCGCTCTTCGGCTAATCCCTCTCCTTCTTTCATCCAGTTCCATCCCTTCTCTCCTCTGACAGCTGTCAGTCTGTTCTATGTGTCCATGCCTTTGTTTATGTTCTGTTCATCAGATTACAGTGGAACTGAGATTGCTAAATAATATGGTATTCTATTTTTAATTTTTTGAGGAATATCCATAATGTTTTCCATAATGCCTATGCCAATTTACATACCCACCATTTTTATACAGTGATTTATTTTTTACTGCACCCCTGCCAACACAAGTTACCTCTTGCTTTTTGATAAAAGCCATTCTAACCGATGTAAAATAGTATCTGATTGTGGTTTCAGTTTGCATTTCCCTGATAATATTTTTCTTGATGCCAGATTGTACTTTTCCATTTTCTTACACATCTATTGAATGCGATTTTATATGGATATTACAAAGATGAGTTGCAGTGTTTCTGGATTATGTTATCATCTTCTAAAGAGTGATATTTATTCTATCTAGTTTGTCTGTACTGGAAAAACTCAGACTTTCTTTCCTGCAGTTATCAGCAGCTAGATTCTCCTGATAATTCTTTGATATCCTATCTCATGCTTTTTATCAGGCTTCCCAAGATCTTCCTCAAAGAGTAATATTTTGGGTACTAGTTAATGACGTTAAGGTATTAATTAATCTAGGTACTGGTTAATCTACCCAGTTAGTTATATTTCTAAACAATCTCAGATTGGTTAATTTTTTTAATTAAACCTGTGTATTTTCTTGCACAAGGATAAATTACTTTTCTCAGCTTCATTTGTACTTTGGCATGGTTATGTGATTGATTCATAGCTAGTGGTGTATGAGTAGATATACTTTGTGCTATTTCCATCCAGCTCTATAAAACCTTCTTTTTTTAAAATGTCTTTTGATTATTTTCTGTTTATGCTGAGTACATAGAACTCTGAGAGCCTAGAGGTGATCGTAGCTACAGGGTGGAAGGATCCTGGCAAGAATCTAAATACAAAGCTTTTCATCAATCAGAAGCATCCATATTAGATTGTTACATATATAAAATGTAAACCCTTATTGAAGTAAGCCATAGATATTATGAGATTAATTTCTTTTAGCAGCTAGCATTACTCTAATACTGAAATTAACACACATTAATTCTGGATAAAGTATGTCAAAGTAAATGTGGACATTAAGAAAGGAGAAAGAATAATCATAAAGCAGGGGTTCTTTTTACAGCAAATAAAGTAAGCAGAGTTGTAGAATGAGTTATGCATACATTTCACTGTTTTCTTCAAAACAATAATAATGAGAAATTGTTTATGCACTTTTGTCCATATAAACATGGAGAAATCTCCAGGAGTTCACAAACTTTTCATAAATAGAGTACTTAACAATATTTTGTTAAATAAATCAATAAATATTGAGTTTTACTATTATATTCATCACTTCAACATTTCTTGAACCTAAATCCTTCTCTTTATATCGGCTGTGGTATTTTTTTCCAGTTTAGTCTCTCAATACTTTTAAAAAGAATTTTAAGTAGGGCTTTAACCTTCTGCCTTTTTTTCCTTTCCTCTAGTACCCATCTGCTTCTAGGGTGATGTTTCTAAAATTGAATATTCATATAGCTACTTTCTGCTTAACCTTCAATAGGTCATCGTTTAAAATCTCAAGTCCAAGTTCCATGTTAGGTCATGAAAGATTCTTTTTCTTCTCTAGCCTTTCTTACTTCTCTCTGGAAGCTCATGTTTTCACATTATATATTGTAATCTTAGTAAACTATTTTCAAATATCTGAGTATATCAATATATCTCACTACTGAATCACTCTTTCGATGTTTCTTTACCATGTCCTTAAAATAGCTCTTCATACCTCACTTGTCACGGGTAGAACCCTTGACGAACACAGCTCACACAGTATGATAATGCACGTTGCATCCATAAACTATGGAATAGAGGTCAAAAAGTGGTGTTTGCACAAATCATAAAGCTCATAAGAGGAAGTTCTATAATTAACAAAGGTCATCTGACTATACGTCTTATTCTAATTCTAGAACAGAAAAAAAAAAACAACCTATTATATAAAATCTTTGTTTTTTATAGTTGATTGTTGTAACTTTGTGCCAATATTTTAAAATTAATCTAGTCTCAGATTGCTCTAAAATAGAATGCACATAATAGCTATATTACAAAGTTATTGCAAAAATTAGATCAAATAATCATTGTACAAAAAAATTTTGTTCTAACTTCAAGAGGCTAAAAAAATAAGATAGCAGAAATACCTTTCATTAATCTTTACTACTTCAACAGGTTTCAAAGCTCCTAGTTCATATTTTAAGAAGGAGAAATTTAAATTTTATTTGCTCAGCTCATGCCCCGTGCACTGAAATAAGTTGATTAAATTTACTGACCACAACAACACTCAAAAGTATCATCATTTCCACTGTTGTAGAAGGTGTGATGGAGCACCCAGAATCTCACCATCTTCTTAGAGTGCTATCCAGAAATGAACCCCAGAGCTTCCAGACTCCTTGGGGCACTGCCTCCACTGAAGAGAATTGCCCCACCCCAGGTCACAAGCCCTTCACTGCTCGTGTCAAATGACTTTTCACTGTGGGATTATAAAGACTTATACTTCTCATCCCAACTCCCAATATAATTCTAAAGCACCACCTGATTTTTAGAACTCACTGTAGGGTCAGTGAGGTTGATATTATATAGTTTAAACTCCCCCTTCCACCCACTCCTGCTTACTTCCCTTCCCTTTCACACATACTGATGCCAAAGCACGCTCACAAACCTCCTTTGTGCTTATAGCTGTCTTGGACTCTGCGTCTCTCCAACAGCCAGGGTTCAGATGAGAACAAAGAAAACATTCAAGAAACTACAGAATATTTTACATATCCTTAAGAACCAAATATCTTAGTGGTGTTTTTTTCTTCTTCCTTTTCTGATGATAACACCATGGGGGTTCCCAATTACTATCATACAGTAACTAACAAAATTCTGAGAAATAGCGTGATTCACCACCCAGGGAATTATAACTCTCTGAATTTAAACCTGTGCACATGCTCTCTAATTTTTGACACATTACTCACTTGTCTTCTATGCATCATAATTCACCAGTTTAAGGCTGGATGCTGCCCTGCACCCCAATTTACTTAACAATCCATCAGAAAGCAGTGTTTTTTTGTCCCTACTCTCTTAGGACTTAAGACAAAGTCCATAGAGACAGGTGTGGAAGACTCTCAGCTATATGCAAAGGTATCCCTATACAACACCTTTGTTCTTAGATATCATACTCTCTCTTTAAAAAAAAATGGTCACTTTGCTCTTTCTTTGGTCCTCTCTGTTTCCATCCTTAGACATTCTAGACAAAGCAGCTTGATACAACCAAAATTTCTTTGGTCATATGCTGCACATTCCCACCCCACTGTCCAATACTTAGTAATACATTTTCAATGCAAGGCCAATAAATATGAATTGAGGTGTGTTTGAACAAGTTCTGTGGTGATAGAACATTACTCAAAAAAGATATTCAAATGATCAGACTAAGTTAAATACAGTGTATAAGAACGTGTCATTGGGGGCACAGAGCCATTGTCCCCCTATTATAATAAATGACAGAGAAATCATCCAGCCAGAAGTCCTCTGTATGTTCCATAAAAGCATTCCTAAATTGTCCTTCACCCAGAATTAATGTATATAATAAAAAATTCAGTGGCAATGAAGTTGGCAACTGCGTCTTAATGAATATGTGCTGGGGAAAATGTGCCTAATTGACAGCCCTGGAAACATGAGCACTGCTGCTCCAGGAGCAGATACAGCATAAAATGTTCCTGTACAGCTTCTCTTATTGTGTCCCTCTGGACAGCCTGGTTTTGACATATGAAAAAGCAATTAAATCTGTTTAGTTTGTGCATGGCTGAGAACAAGGCATGTGCTGAGTCCCCATTAAGACAGGCACTAGGTTCGTTTTATTTTTTTAAACCATTTTTATTATAATTTTTTCTCAGCAATGCAATCTCTGAACTGAGATACTGCTTTTTTTTTTTTTAAAGGTGTCATTCAACCACAGAGTGTTTCTTAGTCCAAGAAAATTTAAAGTACTCTTACTGATGGAATGAATAAGAATACAGGGCAAGTGGTCTTGCCTATTTAAATGGGCATAATAGTGAGCCTCAACAATCACAACCACTCCATTTCTTCCAAAGATTCTTGTGATAAGTCATCTGGTTTATAATCCAGACAGGCAGACGGCTGCTAGAGTTCAAGACGAATTTTCATTTCTCCAGGAGATGAAAATCAAGCCAAGGGTGCTAAATGGAAGAATTATTCAGCACACTGACCAGGAAGAAGGTTTGGGAAGTTATTATGAAGGAATCACTGAAACTATCAGTTCAGTGCACAGCAGTGGGAAAAGAAAGTAAACAAGGTAATAGGTGATGTTAGTAGTAAGAGAGAAAGGGATGATCAGATATCATTCTTTTATACTGCAGCTCTTTGTCCTTTCTATAGTAATCTCATAGATCTGTGGTTTCTGTGTTCCAGAAAAAAAAATGTATTGCCATGGGGCAGAGAATAACATGATGTCTGCCATCAAAATAACTACACCTTAAAGGTTTTGAAAGGAAAGAGATAGATTTTCCTGAGAGACAGGGGTCAATTAGAAAATCAATAAGAAAACCAGCTAAGGATAATAATTTTGCCCATTCATCTAAAAATACCCTGACATAAGGAATGGTGAAATACATTTGTATTTTAAACATCATGACATACAAATAAGATCAGCATTATACGACTATTTTGGAGAGCAGAAAACAGGTTCAAAGAGATTAATTAGTAGCTTGACCTATCACAGAGCTAGCAATTTTCATCAGTATATTTTGAAATTTGAAAATGAACAATGACTTGTAAATGTTATATATCATGTGTATTTTATACATAGAGGAACTGAATATATATATACCTACATATATAATATATATATAGGTAAATATATATGACATAACTTTGATACAGATACCAAATCATTATTTTAGCTACAATAAAAATTTATGCTCTATTATCTTTGAAAAAGTAGCTGATATGTTAGGGAGAGACTATACAAACACTGCATGATTTCACATATGTGAAATGTAAAACATAAAGAAGGTTTTCAGAGACTTTTGCGTTATGTCAAAAGGATTCAGGAATCAGTTCAAAAAGATCCTTCTAGGAAAAAAAAGGGAAAATTTAAGTATTAAAAAACCCTAATAACTACAATGGATTAAAAATGAATAAATCATGTTTAAATTCATTATTGCATAAAGATAAAATATGGAAGAAGAAAACTAATCTGTCACTTTTGGAAAATTCTGGCAAACTTGGTTGTTATTTTGCAAACCAGTCAATAAAGTGAAAGAATTGATCATTTGTCCTGCCTTTTCTGTATATCCTCTACCCAGATCAGTCTAATTACAGATGAAGGAAGTTTCTATTTACAGAAGTTTTCTAAGTAACACATTAATGGAGAAATAACAAAATTTGAATATCATCATTTTGCAATCTTCAATGTCTGGAGCAGGGGTGTCAAACTCCTTTTCACCTGGGGCCACATCAGCGTTGAGGTTGCCTTCAAAGGGCCGAATGTAATTTCAACTCCTCAACAGTTAAGGAGTAGTTCCATCTGTGTAGTCTTAAATTATTTTGGCCCTTTGAAGGCAACTGCGAGGCTGATATGGCCACTGCTGAAAATGAGTTTGACACCCCTAGTCTGGAGGATCTAGGCATCAAGCATCAACAAATCCTAACATTCTGTAAAGAGAGACACCTAGACATTGTGTACCATATACTGGAGGGACACAAAACTCTGTGAAAGTCAGCTTATCAAAAATTTTTTGAACTTAAACTTGATCACATCTCTAGATTCAGATACTACATTCTACTGAATACAACAGGATCACCTACACTGTGGGATACAATTATCAAATCTATCTTTGGAAAATTCTGTAACAAAAATGTGGCAATTTCTTAAATATGTAACTTACAAGGAAAAACAAGATAATGATGAAGGTTGAATTTAAAAATCTAGCCCTGGCTGGTGTGGCTCCATGGAGCTAGCTCCACATTGTGAAGCAAAGTGTCACCAGTTCGATCTCCAGTCAGGGCACATGCCTGGGTTGTGGGCCAGGTCCCCAGGTGGGGGCACCAGGAGAGATAACCACACACTGATGTTTCTCTCCCTCTCTTTCTCCCTCCCTTCTCCTTTCTCTATAAATAAATCAATCAATTTTTTAAAGATCTAAAAACTCTTAAAATTAATTACAATATGTTCATTTTATTTATACTCTAATTCAAACTATCCATAACCATCCACCCCTACCCATAGCCGCACACACATATGCTTGTATAATACATATGTGTGTGTTGTGTGCATATATGCATATGTAGTACAGATACATATTTATTATCTATCTACCTGTCATCTAGAGACTGAGAAAGAGAAAAGGGAGACAGAGAGGATACAAAGAAGGAATACACAAAGAGAAATGAGGCAATTATGAGGTAATTGAAATGGAAAAAGAGCTGACTATATAATGACATTAAGCAATCATTGTTCCAGACTTTGAGGTATGGTAATGGTATCTTGATTATTTATAAAGTCATTCTTACATAGATAGACTTAAACATTATTAATTAAATAATATGGTATCTAGTAGGTGAGGGAGTGGATAGACTTTATAGTAGTTTCTTATCTGAGATAAAATTTGTCCCTCAGTGGACATATGGCAAGGTTTGCAGATATTTTTGTTTGCCATGTCTGGGGGCAGGGGCTACCAGCACCCAGCAGAGACCACAGACCTTACTGAACACACTCAAAGGCACAGGGTAGTCTTCCCTCTGCCCCATACATAAGGACTCCCTTATTCGAAAATGTCAATGTCACCAAGGTTGAGAACCACAGGTTATAAACAAAACATTCTCTTTATTTTTGTATAATAATAAAATGTAAAAATAAATAAAAATAAAATTGAAATTATTTGGGGGAGTTTAATTATGTCAGATCATAACTGAGAATATATTCAAATGTGAACAACAGGATTACCCTTCTGGAGAATTCAGTCATAAAAACGTGACAGTTATTAACTCAGATTTAGACAATGTACTAATTAAATTGTAAAAAAAATATTTCTATGTAAATGTTCAAGCCAAAAAAGATATTTTTTCAAGCTAACTAGACAAGTTTGGCTAAAGTAGGAATGGTAGAGGACCCTGTGATAAGTAAACCAATAAATGAACACCTAGAATTTAAAATATATTTTAGGATTTGAATATGGCTGTGAAGTAGGGGGAAGCTACACTCACCTCCTCTTGACACCAAACTATTCAGTTTATAGTTAATAAAACTATATTAATTTATAGCTAAATTATAGAGCAATAAATCTGAATATCCAACTGAAGTCTAGCTGAACAGGAGTATTATAAACAAGGATTCACAGAAGACACATAGAAAATGGTAAGAAGGGAGGAGATGTGGGGAGGGCTGGCCCCTGCACCCATACGTGGCAGCTGAGAAGCTGAAGGAATATCTTGGTTGCAGAAGTATCTCATGAGGAATGTAGAGTCTCAACCTTGTGCCAGAACCCCCAACCCTGGGCACCAGAACCTGGAAGAGGAGGCTGTATAGCATCAGGCAGTCAAAATCAGTGGGGCTCTGTTTACCTGGAAGAGGAGGGCGCCTGCCAGAAACCCAGGTGCTCTCTCAATCCTGCAGAGGTTGCGGTCAAAAAAAATCACAGTGTAGGTCACATGTATCTGTGAGATGCATTCATTACCAGTATGTGCTGAATTGAAAAAAAAAATACTGTGAACTTGCATTTATTATATTTATATAACAAAATACATGACTTTTATTTGCAGTTACAATCTAGAATTTATTAAACAAAGAAATATTAAAACATAAAGAATGAAACTTTTCAAATAATGAAACATGGATGTTGCTGAAAAATGCAATCAAAATATGTCTTTAATATCAGTCACTCAGAATCTTCAATAGTTGGCTTTGCGAAACATTTGTATCAGTCATGGCAAACAACATTGCTATGCTTGAGGCACAAATACTTCTCACGACACTTGTAAAAATATTTTGATAAGCAACTCAAGTAGTATTCACTGTAGTTCTTCAACATCTCTTGGATTATCAAATCAACATATTTTTCCAGCCATTTTCAATGGTAAAGGAAAACAGCAACAACACAACATTGACTTTGAAGTTCATCAAAGAAAAAAAAAAAACAAGGCTACACTAACATTGACTTTAGAGTTTGCAGTATCTCTGACACAATTTACTATCAAATATCACAAACACCCTTATGAAATGTGTGTTATAACCAAACTGATGGCATAAACATTATGGCTTAACATTAGTCACATGCCAATACACAGTTAGTCATGATTTTGAACCTATGCGCCCAATATATGTAACAATATTTATGAAAAGATTTTGTTTGTATCTCTCAAATCAGGGGTGACCTCTACAGGGTTAAAGGGCCGAAGCACAGGATCTTCAGCTTGGGCCCCTCACTGAGGGTCAACTAGAGGGAAGGCAGCTCAGGACATACGGGAATCATAAAGAAAGGATCTGGGTGGCATGACCCCCGAAGAGAGATCTGGAGGGTATGCCACTGCGGTCCCTGTTTTGAGTCAATATCCCACACCACCCTCAAGTGCCATCACTCCAGGGGCGAGCACTCCTATTCTTACACCACCAGCCTGGGGAGTGTGCTTACCTGGCCCTCCAACTACTGTTGACACCACGCTGTCAAGCTCGAGTCCAGCAGAAAGGTCTGTTGGCTGCATTCGACAGGGACTTTTGGTGTGCTCTATTTCTGGAGAAGTACCAGACAAAACACTCAGACGGTCATCAAGTCATGTGGCTTTGGAATGAGGGCCAGTCTTTCCACAACCTGCAAGCTTGGCTGGTACTACCCCCAACAGAAGACTGTTTTAATCTGTCTTCCCAAGTCCTGTGGTCCCTGCCTTGCTGAGCTTGCTCCTGCAGTGAGGACAGCTGGCTCATAATAACTGGATTAATAAAATACACTGAGCTTAAGTTCCACTTCTCTCTTTCACATTATAACTTTTTAAATGCACATCTTGTGCACTGCTCCTCCTCCCATTTAATATTCTTAAATTTATAATAGAAGAGTCAATGATGCTCTGGCTTGTGTGGCTCATTTGCTTGGAGCATCTTCCTATAACTGAAAGGTTGTGGGTTTGATTCTTGGTCAGAGCACATGCCTAGGCTGTGAGTTTGGTACCTGGTCAGGCGTGCACAATCCCTGGGCTGGGCACACATGAAAGGCAATGGGTGCTTCTCTCTCTCATCAGTGTTTCTCTGTCTCCCTTCCTCTCTCTCTCTTCTCTCTTTCTAAAAAGCAATGAAAAAATATCTTCGGGTGAGTATAAAATAAATAAATAAAAGAGCCAATGATTACCATATAGATGGAAAGAATATAAAAAGTCATTACAGAGATGACACAAATTTGTAGGGGAAAACAAAGAATAAACAAGCCTGATGGGCTGTGATTTGAGTATTTGGAATCCCTGAACACATCACAGAGTTGCTCATGGAGGTAACAGTTCCAGGGAGGGCAACAAGGCCCCAGGAAGGCCAGAAACAGCAGTGCCGAGGATAAATATTCAACTCACAAATAAATGGGGCATTTAAAATAACAAAATGATATGTTTCAGTAATTAATAATTCACTTAATTAAATACACATGTCTTTCAATAGGATTCACTGTCCAATTTCTTTCTTTAAATAATGCTTTCTACTGTATTAATTTGAATTGATTTACACATACTGACTAAGATGCAAATTTTCTGTAACTTGCAGTCTGTGAATAAAGTGTGACAAAACACTGGGTTTAAAATGTGCTTAGTTATGTACTTAAAATGTTCAGTAAGAAAACACTTGGATACCTTTCAGAAAACTCTCTAGTTAGAAGCCGCTTTATAATTGGCCCTGTAATCGCGTAAAACTTTTAGAATGCAAAATTTAGCCAATTAAACTTCTATGTTAATGAAAGGCCCTACATAAACAATTTCAATAATTGCTTAAATTATATAAGTAATTTTTAAATTGTTTCTCAATTTAAGTAATTGAGAAACAATTTTTTAAAATTTCATAAGACAGCAACAGTGAAAAGAATCCAACAAGGTCCTTGTTTACCAGTGCCTCAGCAGAGAGCAGGTGGCCTGGGCCACAATAGTGATGTGCATGAAGGAAGGGGGCCCTACCTTTGTCTCATAAGCGAGTTTGACACATCACTGCAGTTTTGTTCAGAAGTTTAATTGGTAGAGAGAGAGCACCACGCTAACAACTATAATTAGAATATTTTTGATAAATCTTTGTTCTGACAAGACATGTATCTCAGCAAACGTGACCACAGACTAATAATCCTTAGAACAGTGAACTCAGCAAATAAAAATTATTTATCCCTCTGTGAAATATTTACTGAGCACTTACATATGTAGGGAATAGTTTGTCTTTTTACAACTTATAGTGAAGGAGAAAGAAATAAAACATTGAAAAATACTTAATGTCAATTGGTGATATAAGAATATTAAGCTATTAAGTCAAATAAGCAGTAAAAGGAAATAGGAAGTGACGGAGGGTGTTGTTTACGCTGGGGTGCTGAGGGAATGTCTATCTGAGGAATTGTCATTTCAATTATGAGAGGAAATAATTACTTATGCACAACCCATGGACAAAGACAACAAAATGAGGATTGACTCAGAGTGGGGAGGGAGGGGCTGGGTGCAGGTGGGAGAAGGGAGAAGAAGCAGGAACCACTGCAATGGCATAAACAATAAAAATAAATAAATCTTTAAAAAATGAAAAGAACTTTCAGGCAGGTAGCAACAGTGCCAACTGAAGTAGGAGTTTCCTTGGCAGGAGCTAAGGGAGTAAAAAGGCCAGAACATTGTGATGGGGGAGGGGAAAAATGAGTCAAGAAGTAGCCAGAGGCTGTAGATTTATTCTAGGTATATAATGGGAGCTATTAAGTGGTTGAGAGCAGGAGAGCAACATGCTCTGACTTCGATTTTAAAGGGTCATTGCCTGCTCTGCAGAGGATGCACTTTATTGGGCCAGATTATAAACTCAGTGCAGAAGTCCAAAAAAGATAGGATGGTGCCCTGAATCAGCATGATGGTGATGGTAGTAGCAAGAAATGGTGATTCAGGATACATTTGGAGGGTTAATCCATGAGTATTTGCTTATTGATGGGATAATATATTTGGAAGAAAGAAAAGAATTAAGGAGGACTCTGTTTTGGGCCTGAGGGAATAGTGGAATTTATTGCAGAAAACTGAGGAAAGAAGGCTTTAAATAGAAGGAAGACATTCTGTTTGGGGGAAGATCAAGTGTGAGATGCCCTTTAGATATGAAATGGAAATGTGGAAGGCAATTGGATGTATGGCTAAACAATTCAAGATAAAGATCCAGATCAGAGAGATGCACTTAGGATTCATCAGACTATGAATAGCATTTTCTAATGGAATGGGATGAGTTTACCTAGGTAGGTATACCAGTGTGGGTAGACAAGAGAAGAGCTGACACAACTGAAACACTCTGTTGGAAGGTTGTCAGAGGAGCAGGAATGTCACTGATACTGAGAACAAGTGCTCTTGAAATAAAAATGAAGCCAGGGGTGGGTTGTGTCCTAGAAATCAAGTGAAGAAAACATTTTAAAAAGAAGAAACAATCATTCTCATACCTGCATCTGATATTTACAGGTCAGATCAGAATAAAAACTGGAAGACACTGGTTTTCATTGCAATAGAGGTTTTAATGAAATTATGGAATTAATTTCATTTGGAGGGAATTAAATTGGTTTCCAGAAAGAGCGCCATAAAAAGGGATAATAAATGGACACTTCTTTTTCTAGCAATTTTTATGGCATACTATGTATGCTGAGAAAAAGGGCAACTAAATCAATTAATAAAATACAAAATATGTAAAAATAACACATTTGATGAACCTGTAAGAAGGAATTCTAAAAAATGACATCAAGACTTTTAGGAAATAGAGGAATGTCCAAACTGCTTTTTATTTTCTTGATATTGTTACAATTCAAAAAGATAAGTATTTTCATGAATGCAGCTGTTAATACAATTGTTATTGGATCAAGTGTCAAGTGTTTCTATAACTTTGGAGGAATTCTGTAGGGAGACTAACAAAGATTATTTCAGTCAGTGCCATTTTATTTAGAGTATTTGCCATTGGAGCGTCCACCACAGAGACGTGTGGTCATTAGTTATTTTACTGTTGTCAAGATATGATAAAATGTACATTGCAGTGTACCTCATCTTTAGCTGCACACAAAAACGGTACTGATTGTGTTGGTTACTGCTGATTCCAGTTCAAAATAAGCCAAAAATACTCATAAATGTTAGAATGAACAATTCTAGGAAGGCTTCCTGCCTTAGGAAAGAGGATTTTGAGGAGAGAGTTATAAAGTTGAAATGCCAAATGGTTTTAATGTGTTGGTCTGTTCTTCCAACTTTTTAAAGGATTGGACGTACACATCACCCTTTAAGGAAGACGTGAAAATATTTATCAGTCCTTTTATTGTACTACAGAGCCAGAAAGCACGGGAGTGTGCGTTCAGATCCCAGCGACACAATGTGTGACGTTCCCCAGATTCACGTTGTTCTGCAGTCTATGGATAAACAGCTGATCTCTGGGCCTGGAACCTCTTGCTAAACTAACAGCCTTGTGATGTAATTGACTAAAACTGCTCCCTGTGTTTGCACCTCCAGTTTACAGGTCAGTTTCTGGCTTGGCTTCTCTGGGCACAGATACAATGAGACCTCCAGTGGCGAAAGAGCCCAGGCCAAATGTAAACAGAGCCAAAGAGGCACCCCTGAAGTTGGAACCCTGTTAATAAAAACCTGTTACCTTCGACACTAATTGTTGGGTTATGTGTCAAGGCACCACAAGGCTGAGCACCAGTTTACTCATTAAATTAAGATAGAAGCCTGGATGTGGGGGTGAAAAGTTGCTTGGCTACACTTAAACAAATGCAAAGATATTTCATTAGGGTGAGTTCTTTTCACTGTCAAAGGTAAAAAGAAATGGAATTGGGGCATTTCATATTCAGTTTTATTTCAAAAAGTTTTAGTGACTTACTGAAAAAAAGTTTAACTTGCAGAAACATGTTCTAATATGAATCCTTCCCTCATGGAACTTTCATTCTAGCAACCAGAGTTAATGTTTGGGTGTACTGAGAGTGTAATCCATCTCCTTGGAGAAACCACATACTGATGGGACCATATAGTAGGGTGAGGAGTTAAGGCTACAATAACAAAAAAATATATATTCTAGATGATGGGAAAGACAGTAAAAACCACACAACTTTCCTAACTCTAAAAATTATGCAGTAAGCAGAAAGTAGTGGTGGGGTGGTGGTATGGGGCCTTTGCAAATAAATAGATGGGATCTGTCAGCCTTGGTAGGTACACAGTGACTGCTTCTAATGTGGAAGCAGAGTGATGGACGTCAGGAAGCAGGATGAATGACAGCTTTGCCTGCGCTCATTATGATCTTTTCCTGTGAATTTAAAGGTTCCTTAACAGTAGTAGGTTGGGGACTCAACTGGAAACTAGATTTTGTTGCTGAACTTCTCTTTGGACTTCCAGATCTGCTCACTAGCTTTCTCTGACCCACTCTATGCCCAGCAGGCAGATCTGTAAAAAGAGCTCTCTCAATGACCTTTCTTATTCACTCCCTGGATTCTATGACACTGGACCACTCAGGAGCATTGCCTGGAGATGAGGGAAAGGAAGAGGACTGAGCAAACCTGCTCCTTATAGATACACTATGAGTAGGTTGAACCTCTTGGTAAAGGTCACAGAGAGCTCACATCACTCTCTGGGTACAGGTCTGGTAATCTCTCTCACTTGGTGCCCCACTGGCAAATCACCAGGCTTCTGCACTAACCCTACTTTGTGACTGCGGATCCACTTCTGTAAACAGTACCTTTATTAAGCTCTTCTCAAATTAGTCATTTTGAGTGTGCCATCTATCTCCTTCTGTGACCTTGAAGATATGTGGAATTATGAGAGGAAATGATACTGATCTCTTTCTACAAGCTGCACTTCATACTTTGGCAGAGAAGATTACAGAATATATACACTTATTCATTTATTCTTTCACCAGCAGATCTTCATTTTGCGCATCAGATGTGCACATCTGTGTGCTGCAACAACCACAAAAGTTATTACGCAGTATCTGCATTCTCCCATTCAGCAACATTTTGGAAATTGATTAAAAAATGCGACAGCATCTTCTCTAATAACCAAAAAATTCAGGTACAAAATAAAGTTTTTTTTTAATCAAAACAATAAAAGATGTTGCATGCAATTTTTGCTTGCATGAATTTTGAAGCTAAAATATATAACTTGCCAGAAGTGTCTCCTGTATTAGAGAAGTGACAACTTTTATCTCAAATTAGCAGTTGAGCAAAATGGCTCTGGAGCTAGGCTTCCTGGATTCAAGCTCAGCTCCACCACTACTATCCATGTGCTTGTGGACCAGTTCTTTATCCTTTCTGGGTCTTAGTATTCACATTGTATAAGAGTGGATAATAACGCTGTCTGTATCAGAATAGGCTAGCATAAAGCGAGTTAATACATATGCAATGCCTGGCACAGTGCCTGAAACATTGTGGCAGCTCAATGAATGTTAGCGAAGGCTATTGAGCAAGACACCCTTCCTATAACTTGCATCACACGTTCTTGTCTTCTGCCTCCATGGATACTCAGTAAAGTTAAAAACCATAAGAACTACCTTTTGACCCAGCAATTCCACTGCTAGGACTATATCCTAAGAACCCTGAAACACCAATCCAAAAGAACCTATGCACCCCTATGTTTATAGTAACACAATTTACAATAGCCAAGTGTTGGAAGCAACCTAGATGCCCATCAGTAAATGAATGGATCAAAAAACTGTGGCACATTTACACAATGGAATTCTATGCAGCAGAAAGAAAGAAGGAGCTCCTACCCTTTGCAACAGCATGGATGGAACTTGAGAGCATCATGCTAAGCGAAATAAGTCAGGCAGTGAAAGACGAATACCGTATGATCTCACCTTTAACAGGAATCTAATGAACAAAACAAACAAACAAGCATACTATAACCAAAAACATTGAAATTGAGAACAGGCTGAAAGTCACCAGAGGGGAGGGGGAGGGAATTTCAGGGGAAAAGGGGAAGGATTTACAGGAACAAGTATAAAGGACACATGGACAAAAACTATGGGGGGTGGAAATGGGAGGGAGGTGGGGAGGGCTGGAGTGGTGGGTTGGGGTGAGAATAAAAGACAGAAAACTGTACAAGATCAATAATTAAACTAAAAATTGAAAGGAAAAAAAAGAACTTCGCCAGAGGTAAAGAACCTACCCTCAGGGACATGTATGCTCCACAGTCAACCTTGTTACTCTGTTTCTCTTACAGAATTAAGAGGATTCAGTGGTGCCTTTAGTGTTAAAATATTTCAAAGCTGGTGGGACTTCATGACTTAGGTCAGCTCTAGAGCTAATGGAGGGCAAAGACTTCCAGTTTTCCTCCTAGATTGTCATTTCAGAGTCCTAGAAGAGTTTCTGGGACAGCACTCTTTACAGAAATAATACCTGGTATTTTTATGAAGTATGCCATGTTATATATTTCGTGGAAACCCGACTACAGCATAAGTGTTACAGGAAGGCGAGAGTCCCAGTGGAAACCATTAATTCTTTGTGAGGATACACATCCTTCCCAGGGGGCTGCTGGTGACCTTCTCCTCACATCTCTCACCTACCTTATTAGAGAAGCTGAGGTTTCTAAGGACCTGCAACCTTTTCCTCAAACTTCTAACATTTACTTTAGGAAAGGGCAGGTTCTCTCAGCATGCCATCTTCAGAACACCAATATGCAGAGCAACAGAGAGAAAAGCTTGTTATTTTATCTTCTGGACGGAGAGGATGAATAACAGACAGGTGACTCTGGGGCATTATCAGGCTGGTCTATAAAGAAACTAAATGTTTCTCTCCAGAGATTTGAGAAGTTCACTTTGAGTTCTCCCACCTGAAGGGGGAAATGTTCATAAATTTGCACCATCATTAAAACCATGTAAGATTTGTTTGATGATTTAATAGTTCAGTGCAGATGAGACAAAAAAAAAAAAAAATCCTGAGAGGAATAGTATCTTTAGTTGTACTGAAAGGAGAGTCGTGTTCCATTGAATATCAATAGATTCATTGGAGAAGATAAAAATAGATTTACTTTTGCATTAGCAGTGCAGGGACTAAAAACCCTAATGAAAAAGAGCTGCCTCTTTCACCCAGCCACAGCACAGAGCACCAAACCAGGGCAGAGCCAGACTGCAAAATTATAGACGCTGTAAGGCTTGCCAGTCAAGTTGTTCTTCGTATCTAACCTTTAACAACATGAAAACATTTACCTTCCATCCTCCCTGTGTTGCCATCACTGTGCTGCCTTTTCACGGTGTACGCTGTCTCTTAGTTTTCTTCCATGTACCTTGGGATATGTACATGAACATTGCCAAGGTAGATATCTGTAGTTCTTAGCATTCTCCTGACCACAGAAGGATTCCCTGGATCAAGGAAAAAAGTTTCCTACTGTCCCCCAGTTAGATGTCATCCCTCGGTTTCCTCAGATACTGGCCTTCTAGGAAACTCTCAGCCACCCTCCCTCCCTCATACCTTTTCCTTGACTTATCCTTCCTTGATCTCTGTCTCATTTTCTGTTCCTTCTTATTTCCCTCCCTATAAAGAGAGACTTGGGCCTGATATTTTCTATGACTCTGTAAGCAGAGTAAGGCACATGCTGGATGTTACATAAATGTGAACAGATGGGCAGGTGGATGGAGCCTATAGGCCCATGATCTGCCAAGAGAAAAGAAAGGATAAAATAGTGGGGTTGACTCGTATGATAGTGGCATTGCCTACCAAAACAAACATGTTTTATAACAGCACACTAAATGTTTAACTAAACACCAGAGGCATTAAAACATTATGAAGATTTCCTGAACTCCGTATACACTATTCTTGCTATAATTTAGATGGTGTACACATCTATACATTCAACTAACTGTACCTGTCTATCATGGAAAAAAGAAAAGAGCATGGAATTTTAGTGGAGAAAAAAAGGGGTGTCCCATTTTTACCTGTAAACCTAAGAAGAATATGCAGTATAGAAACTCTTGTCAATTCCACCTCCAAAACTGGAAAGGTTAATTAATTTAGAGATCATGGACAAATGCTCTTAGATTGGAGTAAAGTTTAGGGAATCAGATGTTTCCATCTGTGGCTATTATAGGTCCAGTTACTTAGAAACAGGGTCTGTGGCAAGGAGACTGAATGAAAGAATGTGAAGGGATTAACCAAAACACACACACACATATATATACGACTTTGTTGCCTCTCACTCTTCTGGACAAAAATTCTTGGTATGAGTGGGGAACTATTGGGAAAATGGTGAAATTGTGTGTGTGTGTGTGTGTGTGTGTGTGTGTAAAACACATAGGCACAGACAACAATGTGGTGATGGCCAGAAGGAAAGGGGGCTGGGGAAAGGAAGAGGAGGGCAAACTGGGGGGAAGTGGGGACAGAAGACTTTGTTTGGGCCCCTGGGCATGTGATATAGTGTGCAGATGAGATTTTGTCGAGTTGTGTACTTGAAACCTGTATGGTTTTGCAAACCAATGCAGCCCTGATTAATATTAATTCAAATTTAAAAAGGGTGTGGGGGGTATAAATAGTGTCTATGGTAGAAATCTTTGTGCAAGTGATTCATTGGTAGAGTGCTTTCATGAGAAACCTAAGTGACAGGGCAGGGGCAGAAGCTATACAAATACATGGTTTCAGGAGAAATGTAACCCAGACCTAACCCTCCTGGGAGTTCTGGCACTTACATTATACTAGAGAGAAAAAGGCACTGGGCTGCTATGGGCTCCATCCATAAGTCATTGGCTACTGGTGGCCCTTGGGAGGGAGTGGGGCATAATCTCCCAGGCACTGCCCTATAAGGTAGTTCCCATGGTCAAGGACAACCTCCACAGAGGAGTGCTGGTTTGAAACTTTAGCAGCCAACACTGCAACAGCTGAAGCCTGGGTGAAACAGGCCTGCAAAGGTGATCTGGGTGGGTACCAACTGCATTTGCTATAGGAACATTTTAGAATTCAGCGTAACTCAACAATTACTGGGCATTTACTATTTTTAAGAAACAGTTATAGGTGATATGGAGGTTAATAAATAATTTATGATTGCCAACTTCAAGGTGTCCCTAGTTCAATAAATGAAACAAATATGTACTCAACTATTCAACTATGATCTGGCTTTCTCTCTCTCTCTCTCTCTCTCTCTTTTTTTCCAGTGGAAAAGGTTAAGTTAATATTAACAGTCAAAATTGCATTGTCTTATGTGGTATTTGCATAGTTTGGTCTAAGTTCGTTCTGAGAAGTGTCAAGCGCTGAGTCACAGAGAAGTCAGATTCACTTTCTTGTCTACCCTCACTTGAAAAGGTATTTACTTAAATCCCATGGCTTTAAAATCCATCTGATGAGTTCCAAAACTGTATCTCCAATTTGATTATCTCCCTTTCACTCTGGAGTCATATATTCAACTGCCTACTATACATTCCCTCCTCAGGTATCTGATATGCACCTAAAACTTTCTAAGTCTAGAGTAAAACCTCCTTGTGGCACCCCTGCAGCTACTTCTTTTGCAAATTTCCCCATCTTAGTAAATGAAAACTCAAAATTTCTAGATACTTAGGCCAAAAACATTAGAGTCATCCTTAATTAGTTTCTTTTTGTAATACTCACATCAATGAACCACATCCATTCAACCTTTGATATATGTACAATCTAAGCACTTATTTCTATCCTCACTGCTGGCACTCTGGTCTAAGGGACATCAGCGATGAGTTGTTTCCTGGATTGTGGGTAGACTACTCAATGATCTCTACATCTTTTTGTGAACCCACCTTCCCCTTTCCACATACATATAGTCTTTTCTCAACAAAGCAGCTAAAATGAGTGGTTCAAAACATAAGTCATATTATAGCCATCCTCTGCATTCACCATTTCACTTGAAGGAACAACCAAAGCCATAGAATAACCTAATGACACTCTATGATTTTATGCAAGTAGAATATCTATTAAAATGGGTCATAGAGGATTCTTTGGAAAGTACTATCTGAAAATTGTATTTTAACTTATCTCTAAGACATTCTGAAAATCTAATCTCAAAAAATGAACCAGTGCCAGAGGTAGAAACTTAGAAATTATAGACATATAACCTTATATTCAAGTTATGAGAGTGACTGTGATAACTTTGTAGAAAAATAAGTCAGAAGATAAAGGTTTGGTGCAGAACTCTGAGGAGCTTCAACAATTGCTGGTCATATGAAGGCTGAAAGGACTAGTTCAGGCTGTAGAGAAGAAAATGCCTGGGATCATGAAATGCAATCAAGAGAGCATAGTATCATGAAAAGCATGGGTTATGTAGAAGAATGAGAAATATTATTTAATTTCAAAAAGTCAATAGTTACATTCTTGTGTCTGTAAACTAACCTGATGGCTAAATTTCTTATTTTTGTACTGGATGTGTTCTTCAGTCATTGAAGATTTTATTTTATTTTATTTTTATTTTATTTTATTTTATTTTATTTTATTTTATTTTATTTTATTTTATTTTATTTTAAAGATTTTATATATTTATTTTTAGAGAGGGAGAAAGACAGGGAGAGGAACATCAATGTGTGGTTGCCTTTCATGTGCCCCCTACTGGGAACTCAGACTGCAACCCAGGCATGTGCCCTGACTGGGAATTGAACCTTCCATAATTGAAGATTTTAAACATAGTTTAAAAAGTTAGACTATTACTACTCTATATGTTGGGTGGTAACTACAAGTTCAAATATTTATAATAATAGTGATTACATACTTATCAAGTGCTTATCATATTGGACATCTATCTTAGCACTTTCTATTTCTATCTTTATGATTTTGTGTGTGTGTATGTGTGTGTGCATGCGCGCGTGTGTGTGTGTGAAATCCTCTGAACATGCCTAGATTTTTGACATTGATGCTTCTTTCTAAATAATTTCAATTACCTAGCATTCTCAAATTTTCTATTTAGGGAGAAAAATAATTATAATATTTGGCCTAAACAACTTCTGATTTCTTGACCATTGAATTACACATTTTTAGAGTTTTCACTATATAAGAAATCTTAGGAAATTTTTGTATATACTCTGATGTACAAATGAATGAGCCCTGAAACTTGAGTGAGTTCATTATCATAGGGTTAACTACAAATATTTTCTACAGTATTAATGAAGATTAAAAGAGATGATTTATTACAATGTATTTGGTAAAGGATAAAATGTTATCTAAGTATAAATCATTCATCAAATAGATATTGTAATTATGTAGAGTACAAACTGATAAACAAAGAGGTATCCAATAATAAGTATGACTAAGTCTCTTTTCTCAAGGTGATATCCTGTTATTGGAAGACCAGAATTATTTTAGCATAGTTGGAATACACGAAATGTAAAACTCAGATAGGAAGCTCCTTATAAACAGAATCCTTCATGTTCCCTTTGACTTCATTGCTCAGAAATGGTACATGCCATGTAGCATGCTTTCAATGAATGTTTTTCTGAATAGTTTAGTAAAATCAAATAAGTGATAGATGAATAAAAATCAGTAAATAAAAGCAGGTTGAAAACATAAAATTATATTCAAATGTGAATAAATGACAGTATTTTGAGTTTCAAAGGAAGGGAAAATCACTTAGAATCAGAAGAAACAGTTAAGCTTCATGGAGAAGTGATATTTGACTGAACTTTACAGATCGGGTTGATTTCAACAAGTAGATTAAGATTTTTTTTTTTTAGGATGGAGAGGATGAAAGCTAAGGTCCAAATGAGTTGGTTCATTCAAACAATTCAAAGCTTTGAAAATATTAATAGTATATAACTGGATAGCTTTAGCAGACAGTTATTTCAATATACATTTAGACCAGAAACATGGGAGGTAATCAATAAATAAGTTAAATTCACAATAGAAAGGAAAGCTGTTTTTGAAAAATTGAGTAGATTATGAAATATAAAACTATGCATTTAAACAAGTAGACATGCTGTGGTGAAAAGATAATTTGATTAAAAGTTAAGACACTTTAAATTAGTCATATTGGATAATTAGAAATATGACATTGACTAAATGTCTAAATAGGAACTCTCACTCCCACTGTAAAACCTATTAAGAAAAAGGCTATAAACTATGGAGAAATGTTTGATATTTGTCACTGTTTAAATAACTACTGCATTGACTGAAATGTTTAAAGAACTAAATATTTTTCCACAGTTGCAGCCACCTGGTGAGTTGATAACAGTTAGACGAAGGAGACCTTAAGGAAACATATTTATCACCGCACCCCATGCAGTTCCAGCCATTAAGAGTGCAACTCCAAATGGATATTCCCCTTGGGCTATAAAATTTTATTTCAGAAAAAAACTCCCTGGGGGAATTAAACTTCCCTTTTATTTTTAATTGATTTGGGTTTTATAGTTATTCAATCATTTTGATGTTCAATAAACTTTTATTAAACATATGCCTAACACAAGCCCAGGCACTGTGGGGATAAACAAGATGAGTTTTCACATTATTATACTTAAATACTTAAAATATAAATCTTATATTTTCCCTGATGACAGAGAAACTCAGAGAAATTCTTTCTAATTATTTATACAGAAGATGTAAAAATGTTCTTCCTTTTCTTCATTTTGATTCCAGTGCCAGAAATAGGCAAAGTGGCAATTAAACAAAAAATTATGACCCACATAGCAGTCCATTTATTTACTTTAAAAACTAATGGGGTGGAAGATATAAATATACCATATTCAGATCTAGCAATAATCTTTCTTGCACTCACAGGTTTTGCCAAGAAAATTTCTTATATAATGTCTATTTAGTGTATAAGTACATCATAGGAAAAGTGAACAATACAGATGAATATGTCAGAAAAAAAAAGTCAATCCAATTTTACAAAAATAACACTGCTAATATTTTGTTAGATTTGCTCTAAATAAATTTAGCATTTAAACTAATTGTAAAAAAATAGAAATAAAATAAAAGAAACTACCTTTGTTTTCAACACCTGTTTTGTATGATATGAAGGAACTAATGAAGGCCTTTCCCTACGAACTCCAGTTCATCTTCGGAACTTACCCCTTTTCAAGATGGATATGACATTCCTGCCCACTTCCTGGATTTACTCATCTCTATCTGATTCTAGCTCTAATTTTCTTTCTTCATCTCTTTATCCACAAATGTGCATTTTGTTTTTAAAATACTGAGATCGCGTGATACATAATAATTTATAATGATCTTTTCCTTTAATACTGATGATCCATTATTTCAATAAAAAGATATACAATTTATTCTTCGTAGTGGCTACATGGAATTCTATACACGGCTGTGTAACAATTTATTCAACAATTCTCCCACTCTTAAACATCTAATAACCATTTTTTAAATTATAAACAATAATGTAGTAAGTAGAGAAATGTGTATAAAACTATATAGATATTTCCGAAATGGAGGATACTGCTAAAACCTAGTTTCTCCCCATTGAACATTTTAATAACATTTTAAAAATTATCTTGCAAAATTTTTACTTTTTATGGTTATTTTATTTTACTTTACACTTATTTACTGAGATTCAATTATATGTCAGGTCCCATGTTAAATGCAGCTACACTATTGAATAAGATACATTCTAAGGCAATAGGAAACTTTGGTATCTTTGTAGGCAATTTTACACACTATGGAGAATACTTTATGGAAGAATATAGAAAACCACCTTAGCTAGTCCAAAGGGTGAGGGGTGGGGGGCAAAAACAAAACAAACAAAAAAACTTCTAGTGGACACACTTGTAATTTGAAAGAGTTGGCGTTAGCCAAGTAAGGATGGGTTTGAAGAATATAATTTAATAAAAGTAAAAAAGATTAATTAAGGTGGTGAAAATTCTGGATTTTACCCTGATAATTTCAAGGTACAATTTGACTGTTTTTCCCCTGATGGGAACTCCAGGCCAGCCTACTGGTACACCTTCCAGGTAGAAGTTGCCAAACGGGAATGCAGAATTCAAACTGAATTATCATTGAGTTTTATAAAAATGCTCTTGTCTCTTTTGCATCTGACTCTTCTGGACAAAAGTTCTTGGTATGAGTGGGGAACTACCGGGAAATGGTAAAATTATAGCTACTGGAAGGAAACACACTGATTTTGAAGTAGTGGAGGAAGAGCCACCTCAGCACAGGAAGGTGACATCTTAATCCCTGAGAGGTATGGCCGAGAGGAGAAATTAATAATTATTTGACTTTCACAAACTCTTTTACCCTCAACATTTCTAATGACAAATTTCCTGTGTGGCTCTCCCAAACTTTTACAAGAACCTTAAATGTAACTGACTTCTGGGTTGACCATTCTCTACTAGATGACTCTTACTCAACCACAATTTTGTTGGCCCTCCCCTTAAACTTACTGAGAAGTATATCCTTGATTACTTGGGGGAACTTCCTATAGGGGCAAGTAACATTATTTATGTACATCACAGCGTTAGTTATCCATACAAGAGGGTCACCAATGGGGAAAAGTACTATGAAATGTGGCCCTGACTTTAGCTGCAGTGACCAGTTTAATCACCCAGCCCTGCATTCAAGTCAGCGTCAGCTCACTGGCTAGGGCTGTTATAGATAATGACCTTGCCTTAGATAGAATGTTTTCTCTGCTGGCCAGTGTAGAGTCTGTGCAGTTGCTGATGCATTTGCTGTACATGGATTGATGTCTTGGGCCAAGTGGAGAGAGTAATACACAAACCTTAGAAATGTTAAGACACAAAACTAAGGGAAAAACCCACTCCAATTTCTAAATTAGACCCTGATGGTTTATGGAATTTGTGACACCGTGGGGTCTGGGAAATTAGGAAGTATGTTTAAGGTCAGAACTACAGATTGGCCTCATCCTAAGGCCCGGAGCACTGTTGTTAGTAGTGATTAAATGGTCTATGAAACAAATTGAACAAGTTTGGTTCCAGGCTCTGTTGGTCAAATTAGTCCAAGTGGCCAATGGAATATTGTACTTATAAATAACACCAGAAACCAAGATAGTGACCATTCTTTACTCCAAATGTCATTGTTACAGTATCTGGCATGATCCAGCCACTGGCAACCACCGTTCTACTTTCTGTCTCTATGATTTTGACTATTATGGCTACTTTATATAAGTGGAATCTAAGTATTTGCCATCTTGTGGCTGGCTTATTTCACTTAGGATAATGTCCATCAAGGTTCATCCATGTTGTAGCATGTGTTAGAAATTTCTTTCATTTTTAAGGCTGGATAATATTCAATTGCATGTATATACAACATTTTAGTTACCCATTAATCTGTGGATGGACATTTATGTTGCTTTTATATTTTATCTATTGTGAATAGTGCTGCTGTCAACATGGTATAGAAATATCTCTCCCGGATTCTGGTTGGAATCTTTTGATTACATACCCCAAAATGGAATTGCTTGATTATAAGGTAAATCTTTTTCAGTTTTTTGAGGAACCACCATTATGGTTTCCACAGTGGCTCTAACATTTTACATTCCCACCGAAAGTACACAGGGGTTCTAATGTCTCCATATCTTCTGAAACACTTGTTATTTTCAGTTTCTTTTTTGTATTTTTCAATAGTAGCCATCATAATGTTACCAGACAGCTTCCACGCTGGGGGTTAGCCTTACCTGGCACGGTGGGGGATTTTCACTGTCAGGTGGCCTCCAGGTTGTTGACTCACCCAGGAAAACTTCAGAGATGGACTGGAGTGAGAACTAAGCAAGTTTTATCCAGGTACAGAAAAAGAAACAGGCCAGGATGCAGGCACCACTGTGAAAGAAGCAGAAAATACAGGTCTGAGTGGACACTGGCTAACCTATGAGTAACGTGTGGACCTGGTCAGTTAGTTCTTGGTATTTTATGTGATTTCAAGAGGGAGGGGTTGTCTCTAAGCTTTATGGTGCCAAATTCTGACTCTGTCTTATTGGGATATTGCAGAACAGACCCTTGCGTGGGATGAGATACTACCAAATAGATCCCTCTTCTCCTGGGGTTCCCCTGTACTAGATTCACCTTGCCTGCCATCAAGAAATTATAGCTCTCAATGCCACAGATTGGTGAAAAGGAAAGGAACTATTTATTTAAAAAGTTATACAAACTTAGAGTAATGACTTAATGTTTTCATTAAAACCCCAAAGTCCCTTAAAACACCCACAAACACACATAGTCCTCCTTCACCTCTTTGCCCAGTCTGGAGTTCCCTATTTCAGGAAAAGAAATAGAAGTCTGTGGCTCAGGTAGCCCCTGGTTCTTCCCAGTATTCTGTGCTCAGCTGGCAGGCCTCCTGCGGTTCCCAGCACCATCAGCTGTGTTGACACCGGATCTCCAGTTCAAAACTACGTGGCACCTTCTCCTGGCCTGCCAGTGAGAGTCCTTTCACAGCTTTCCTTTCCGCAACATCTCTCCTGCATTCTTCCAAACTGCTAAGAGAGAGCTCTGCATCATCACTACATCTTGCTTTCCAGCTTCTTAAACTGCGTGGCAAAGGAAGCCCCAAAGGCACATGGTTCTGACCCTCATGGCTGCCGTGCCTGGATTTAAATCCTGGCACCAATCTTCCTCTACAGTCCATTTCTGACACCTCCACAATAGGCTACGCCTGCCAGAAGTCCCATATTTTTCTAGCTATTCTGGGCTACCATAGTAAGTCCAGGCAGGCATGGCCCCATAGTGTGGAGCCAATCATCTTCAAGCTCTCACACAGGCACTGTAACTAGAGGGAGTTGCTTCCCACTTTCATCCTGGGTGGAAGCCACTCCTATCTCCCTGGCTCAAAGCATGGCCACAGCTATTTAACATATCCATGATACCAGTTAGAAATTATAGATATGCTAAGTGACCATTCTAGAGGTGATTTGCAAAACTCTTGGTGTACAAAATAACTCAATGGCCCTGCTCCATGTGTCCCATGTGTTCAGACTTCTGGGAGTGAGGACACCCTGTATTTTTAATATTTCCTGGACACCCTGAGTTCTGGACCCCATCACAAATCCCTCTTGGGGGGGAGCTGGCTACACCATTACAGGGAGGGGTCTTGCTTCTTCTGGAAGTGTCATGGTGTTGATCCTGCTTGGCTCCCTTCTATTATTACTTATGGTGTTAATTTTCATAATGGTGGTATCAGGAGCTCTGGGATTGTTCTCTGGTCAGATTTTCCTCTATCTTCAATTAGCCTGGATCTAACTGGTTTTTGTTGTTACCTCCCTGACTACGGTGATTTCAATCACCTAACCTTAAATGTCTTTCCTCAGGGAGGGTAGAGTCTTAAGAATGGTCATCTAGATGGTAATTGCTCAGCTGTCTGGCCCTTTGTTATGTTCAGCCCTTTGTCTCAGTTTCCTCTGTCCACTTGCCAAGGAATTTTCCTAGTTTCTTACTAATCCCCCTCACGAATGAGTGGGAGGTAATTTATGTACACGGTTTAAAAATTATTTTTAAGAATCATTATGAAAAAATAATACTTTACTGGCCCAACTTCCCCAAATTTCTCTCTCCAAAAGAAACCTCTATCGGTTGTTATCAATTTTATTTTTAATTTTATAATCCTAATTTTTCGGTTATTTATTTTTCTTCTCACAATAAAATAGGATTTCTTTATTCCACTTATTACTGATATACATACACAGATTCACAGTATCTCTTCACTTTTTTTTCTATTACGTTTATAGTATCAATTTTATTTACAGCAGTATGTAAAGTTTACATTATTAATACAAACTAAATATTTTCTCAGCTGAGTCAGGTATTAGGTTAGAATTTTGTTTCATTTCTCATGGCAACTTTTGGTTTCCTTGATATTGATAATAGGGCATTTTTTTCATTTGTTTAATTTCATAAGGTTTCTTTTTTCTAATTCTCAAATGCTCACAGAAACATAAATCTCTAAGAAACATTTGCCGAATCCATGCTAGATTTCTAGGTACTTCTCTGAGAACCTGGGTTATAACAGTATCCTATTAAAAGTTTCTTGATCATTTGAAACTCACATTTTGACTGGTAAAACAAATAGTAAACAATATCATAATAAATTAATATACTATCTATAATGTTCAAAGGGAAAGAAGCTATTGGGGAAAAAAGTAAGGTACAGTAGGAAGGGTAGGAGGCATGCTTCATTATTAAATAGAGAGTTGGGGAAGGACTTCTTGGAAATGTAACATTTGAAAAGACTTAAAGGAGGTATGGGTTTGGAAGTAGTGAGTATGAAGTGCCCAGCATGGAAACATGCCTGGTATGTTGGAGAAACAGGTGTAACGAGTACTGAGGGTGTGATGAGGTGAGGGGTAGGGATGAAAGTAGGGAGGAGATGGGGCCCATGTAAGACTTTGACTTTTAGGGTTTTAACAGAGAACTGTTAAATCTGACTTCTGATTTAAAAGGATCTCCTTGGTTCTAGTGTTGAGAATAGTGAAAACTTTTTGAGGTGTGTTTGTGTGGGCGGGCCCTGGGGGAGGAGAAGGCAGGGTGCAACAGGAAGAAGAGCTAATGGGCACGTAAAAGAATTCAGCTGAGATATTTGGTGGCTCTTGTCACACACACCAGAAACTCTAGTGGTTTTGTATTTTTCTTTAATCACTGTTGCCAAGGCTCCCTGCCTTCATTAGGAAGTCTGAATAAATTGCTTATACATGTATGCATTCATACTGAATTTCTTTCATCACCATCTGCAGGATGCTCTTCACCTGTAATTGATGTCCTATTTACTATCTAAAGTCTTCCTCTTAACTCCATTTTGGTAAAGCAAATATTTTAGTGGGTTCTTGAGAAAGGGGTCATGCAGAATAACTTTTCTGAGTTTGTGAGAGTCTGAAAATAGTTTTCCTGCAGACTTATATTCAATGGATACCTCAACTGAGTAAATAATTCTAAATTTAGAATTGACTCCCTTTAGAATTTTGAAGAAATTGTTCCTTTGCACCCTGGCTTCCAATGTTAAATTTTCATATCATAGCAATGAGACCTTGATATGGCCCTACTCCCACCTCCTGCCTTCTGCTCTATTTGGCTTTTCACGTCTGGAAAACTATTTCTTTCATCTTTGGGAACTGTGCTGATATTATTTCATCTTTAATAATTTCCTTCTCTATGTTTTCCCATTTCCTTCTGTTTGGAATTTCTGTTATTTAGATATTAGACCTCTACATTTGTAATACATATTTTCTTCCTATTCTATAACTATTTATTTATATCTTTTATATTTTGAGATATTTCTTCAACTTTCTAGCCCTTCAAGTATATTTTTTCTTTTTAATATTATATCCCATTAACTTCTAAGAATTTCCTTTCTTCTCTGAGTGTTCCTTTTCTAATGTATTCTATTGATCACCAGGTCCTTAATGACGGCCTGCACTCACACTAGATTTCCTAACCCATTTACTTTTATTTTCATAAGTGATGAATTGATTCCTCAATCCCTGTACACAAATTTGAATTTCCAAGACTCTTTCTCTCTCAATTATGCTCAATGGAAGACATTGTTCATGTTTTGCTAAGAAAAATTAAAAATGAAGATTTTAAAAAGCCATTAGTACTACATTTACTTAGATACCGCCATCTTTTCTCCCTGCAACATAGGTGATTACCAATGCCTCAAAGACTCCCTGTTCTACATATATTCAAAGACACCACTCCAGCAATTCACAAAACTTTTGCGTATATAAATATTTCATTCTCTATGGGATCATACTTATCAACACATATAACTGATCCCATCTTAAATATTCTGGCTCCATCTTACTTTCTCTTCCAATTGACCATGCATCTTCTCAATCTTTAGAGAACAACATCTTGGAAAAATGGTCTATGCTCACTGTCTATTTTCTCTTAACCCATGCAGACTGGGCCATTATCGCTAATAGTCACATTGTGCACTTATTACAACTGCTCTTGTCGAGTTGTCAATATCCTACGTTTTGCTAATCCCAATGGTCAGTAGTTGACCCGGCATCAGCATTTGACAGAATGCTTACTTCCTCCTCCTTGTTTAACTTGCTCTACTCGGCTTATAAGATGTCACATTTTGTATTATTTCCTCCTGACAGATTCTTATTAACATTCTTTAATGATTTTACTTCATTTTCCTAAGGAGCATAACATTGTGGTGTCTGAAGTCTCAATCCTTTGTTCTCCTCTCTATTTGTACTCACTCCATGGGTGATTTCACTCAGTTTTGCGACTTTCAATAGCCTCTACTCTTTGTTGCTTTCTGATCATATATCTCTAACCTGGACCTCGCATTCAAACTCAAAACGTTTTACAAATGATTGCCATCTTTACATGTCCACCAGAATGTCTATTCGACGTCTCAACTTCATACCATAAGTTAAAAATTCTGCCTTTTTCTAAACTCCAAAATATTCTACCCATAACTTTTCCCATTCTAGTTAGTTGCAATGCTATTTTTTTAGATCACACCAAATATCTTGAAGTCAGTCTTTACTCTCTCTTTCTCTTAAAATTCACCATATCACAAGATACATTTCAACTTATCTGCAAAGTATATAGAGTCCATTGCTTTTTACAAATCAAATGCTGTTACTCTGGTCCTAGCCTTCATCTTTCTTTTCATAGATTATTACAATAGTCCTCCACCTGTTTCTCTAAAAGTAAGGTGTCTAACCTTACTTTTCTAGAGTAGATTTTTAATGCATCAGGGATAATGACCTTAACAAAATTTTTATATCGTGTCACTCCTCTATTAGTAGCCCTCTAATGACTCCCCACCTTCTCAGAGTAGAAACCAAAGTCCTTACAATAGCCTACCAAACCATATGTAATTTGGGCACCCATTACTTCTCTACCCTCCTCTCCTGTTTATTGCATGTCCCTCTTGCTCATTTTACTCTATGCAAACAAGATTCCTTAAGATTCTTTAAACACCATACAAGCTTTTATCCTCGGGTGTTTGCATATTTTGTTCATTTTGCCTAGAGCTCTCATCCCCGGATATCTCCATGTGTCGCTCCTTCATTTCCTTCAAGTCTTTGCTCAAATGCTATTTTCAGTCTTCTTTAATTGTCCTATTTAAAATTTCAAAGTTATCTCAGATTCTTGTTTTATTTTATCCATAGTAATTAGTATATTTTAGTACATAATATAATTTATTAATTATCTTGTTTACTATCTGCCTTCCCTACTAGAATACAAGCCTCGTAAGAGTAGAATATTGATCTGTTTTGCTCACTGACTCAGTACTTGTCATTATCTTTTGGTTAACATTTGTTAAAATGATTGGATATAATATCTTCCTTATATCTTTGTGAATATTAATTATAAATTTCAGGTATTTTTTCTTACCCCTGCTATTTTTCACTTGTTTCTGAATTGTTTACATTTTTATTTTACTCTTTCATTTATTCATTTCTTGATTCATTTGTTTTATGAATTTCATGTGAAAAGCTTTCTTTAAATGTTTCGTGATCTATGCCTCTCAATTAGATACAACTTAACAGGCAAATTACTAAAAATCTTATTGGCCTAGAAATGTGCAGACATGACCAAGTAGTTCTCTATAGACCATCCCTCCCATAGAAAAATAAGAAAGAAACTGGAGGGATGTTCACATCTGCAGGACAGGGAAGGCTTTGAGTAAAGCAGTTTTCATGTGTTTACAGGTTTTGTTTGCTATGCACATAGGAGAGACTCTGAGAAGCCCAGTCAGTAGTGGTTAGAACAAACAAGAAAAGACAAAGTTTTTAATATGAGTCATTCTAAGTTGCTTGTCTGCTAAGCAAAACAAAACTAAAATCAACATTATTCAGAAGAATAGAAAACAATCCAGAATCTCTTCAGCATAAACTCACCATGTCCAGAATATAGTTAGAAATTATTAGATTTCCTGAGAAATAATAAAATTCAAACCATCCTCCAAATAAAAGCTATTCAATAAAGACCTACCCATACATAGCAAATTTAAGAGCAGAACCCTTTAAAGCAGCCATTTCTATATTATTCAGTCACATTAAGTAAACCATACTTGAAATAAATGAAAAGAAAAACCTTTCAACAGAGGACTAAAATCTATAAAGAAGAATCACTTGTAAATACAAAGTGAATCTCAAAGAAATCATATTGAACTAAAGAAGCCAGATATAATAGAATGAATTATGATACAATGTTATTTCTAGGAGGTCAAAAATTAGCAAAACTAATCTACTGTAAAAGACATGAATATAGTAGCTTCCTTGGGAGGCAGGTTAAGTAATGAGTAGGATGCAGGGGACACCAGGAAATATTTTGACATACTGGAAATGTTATCAGTCTTGATGAAGATAATGATGAATGTTAATCATTATGTATTATGTTAAATAATAATAATTGTTAAATGGTATGTTAAATCTCAGTAATTGTCAACTTTTTATCCTCAGTGTTTTACATAAAAAATTATTTAAAAACTTGATTTCTAAAAGACAAGTAGATGTAGTTAACTCTTACTATATTGGAAAATAAAAATTAATACTCTCCTATGTATCAATAACACATATCATAGTTAATAAATAGCTATTTAATAAGAGATAATAGGTAAAATGGACTCTCAAAAATTATTTAATTTCTTACCATAGTATTAATAATTTCTCAAATCTAAAACCTGTTGATACTTAATTAGAAAGTTAAATTGTAATTACATCTTTCTAAAGACCAAGAAGTGTTTCTTTTACATAATTACTTAACTTTAAAAGTTATTGCAAAAATAGTTTATCACTCTTAATTATTATTTAATTCAGAACACATGTGCACTTGTTGGTACTATATCATGAGTGTTAACAGAACTTTTAATATGGCAGGGGAATTAGTTTGTTAGTTTAATAATTACATAGTAATAGCTATTATAACATATGTTGTCAAAATTGTAACTTTGTGAATTGAGTCTGCCACATAATACCTTCATTTAAAACAATCTCATTATAGCCCTTAGAGAGAAAAGAGAATAAATGGCTGAGTGTTTCCACTTAAAATAAAGCAAGACTAATTTCATAATATTGTCAATTGTTACCACACAATTCCATTATAATCTGCCTTCAATAACTATTTCTAAACTATTGTACTTAATCAGCATTTCTGTTTTTGTCTCAAGTTCTTCCATAAAACCTTTAGTATAGCTCAAAATTAATAATATAAAAATTGGATGCTGTCTTTTTTACTTATCTTTTGTTTTTGTTTGATAGATAGGTTAGTAAAACCAAGGGAACTCTGACTGAATGAGGCAAGGTTGCCACCTTTGCAGAGACATAGATTTATATTTAATTCTCCTATCAACCATATTATTTAGACTTTTGAATTTCAGAGTTCATACAATAAAAGAAAATGCAGTCCCATTAGTTAATAATATGAATTCCATGTCTTATTTTTTTAAGAAATATATTTCCTCAGCATTTTTCTAACATCTGGAAAAAATAAATTCCTTATTTACGGTGTTAGAAACATGGGCAAATTGAATTATCTGTTAGCTTATCGTGCCCCTGTATGTTAGAAGATGCATCAGGCTCCGTTTCATGGCAATCATCTTACAAACATGGCTACATTTTCACTCACTGGGAAGAAAATGACAGCAATGCATTTATAAATGGGTGAACAAGATGTATATGCTTTGACAGAATTGATCAAAGTATTTCTTTTCTTTTCCATTATATAATGAAATGGTCATTTGAAAGAAGTGTAAATGGTGTCCATTTTATAAAATTTTATTTAAAATTTTCATATTAAATTTTTATTAAAATCAGTAACTCTAAAGCTCTTTCATAATTCATCTGAAAAGTGGACAACAGTTAGCAAAGCATATACCTTGCCTTCAATAAACTTCCAATCTAAAGATAAAGATAAAGTTATTGTGGCCCAATCTGATAGTGTAAGCAAACCACAACACTGACATGAAACACTGATTTCCCATAATCAAAACAAAACACATAATATAGGGTCTTGGACCAATTAGTCTCTGGTTAAGTTCTCACATTGATCAAGGGCGGCATTTGATGTAGCACACTATGCAGTTGGTTGCAAAATGATAGATTCCTTAAAGGTCATGGAATGTTGCTGGAATAGGCTCATTACCAGTGGAATTAAATTTTATCTTTTTCACTCTGTCTTCTGAAATTTCTGTTCTACTTACACGAGTTTCATATATATATACTATATGTGTATACATTTGTATGAATATGTATATATACATATATTTTTCCCTAGAGCACCTCATCTAATCTGTGACTTTAAGCAAATCCACATGACCCCTTTTTACCTGTAACTTTCCCAAGCTAAAATTGATGATCTTTCTCTTCCTTTTACTCTACACTCTTCTTCCCAAAATATTTCCAAGCCCAACAAAACATTCAGTTGTATTTTTTGGCATGCTACTGGTAGTTCAAAGTCAGTACTTAATGTTTTCTGAAATAACTAGCCCACTGTAAATCTATTCAATAAGACTGTGCCCCCTCGCACTTTCATCGCCTTAGCTTACGTACTCAGGTGTCTAAGGTGTTCACTTTCCTTTGATGAGAATTTTGGCACATATTTCAAAAGCTCTCTACTCCAATTCCTGTAATCATCTTGGACCATCTTAAAATTCATTTGTAAAACTCATCAAATCCAATTTTTAAAACCAGTATGTACTGAGCATCGTGTATATCATTAGGAACACAAAGTTCATTATTTCAGAGCCTCTAGCATGAAGGAGCTCATATTGTGAGACAGAGAAGTGAACTAAATAGTTACAGTGCAAGCTTTCATGAAATGTAAAAGGAATTGATTTAAAGGACCATGAAGAGGAAAACTAGTAAGACATATGCCATTTCACAGCCTCGACACCAATCTAGTTTCTTGATCTGGTATCCGTATCTTCATTCTCCATCTCTCCATTTCCTATTACCACCTACAAGAACTACGGATTTATGGAACTTCCTTCTGCACTTTAAACACGCCATGCCTTTTGTAATTTTGTGCTGTTTTCATACAGTTCCATCTGTCAGAAATATCTACCATCCTTGTTGGCCATCTGTCAAACTCCTGTTCATGATTTTAGCTTCTAAATTAAGTACTGATGAAAACTTCCCTGATACTATGAAGAAATTGAAATAACAAATCTTCTGTTCTTCCATGCCCTTTGTGGGTGCTTCCAGTATCTGTCATTACATTTTTTAATGACTTAAGTGCCATCTCTTTAACATGCCTCTAGACTCCTAGAAGGTAATGACTGTATTCATATGTTTACTATCTGGCACATAATAAAAGGTAAAAAAAATAGGACTAAAGACAGGCACAGAAAAGGGGGAAGATGCTATAGAAAATTCACATTAAAAAAGGTCTCTTATTCTTATGATGTTCCTCAGGTGTAATTTCCTGTTAATAATTTATTAATTTTTAAGTGTAATGAAAATTATTTCTAAGGTCTCTGAATTGTCTAGACATCTTTATTAGTCTAGTAGGCTAATTTCTTTCAGGAACAAGTCTCAAATTAGAGTGGCTTAACACAATAAATTTTATTTTTTTCATATAAATAAATTCTAATGCCAATGTTCCTATAAAATAATACTTCCATGGCCCAACTCCATGGGGTGTCTCTCACAAATTTGGGCTCTATCCAGCTTGTGAATTTGCCGTTTATAAAATGAGGTTTCTAAATTCGTAGAAAATGAAAGAGCTTGTATATTTAATCTCTCAGCTAGGAATTGACACATATCATATATCATATTTCTTATCTGTTCATATTTCATTGGCTAGAATTAGTCACTAGGCACTATCTAGATATGGGAGAATGGGGAAACATTCCCAGACACAACTTTACACTAGAGAGACCATGCATACTAGCGGCCCACCAGCTCTCTGTGTCACACAAATGAACTGGTTTAAGTAACAATATGTAACAGTTATTATCTCAAAGCTAGGATTTGATCATTAAAAAGAATTTAAATTCACCAAAATGCATCTGTAGATGGCTAGAGAAGAAGCTTAATTAACTATGGATTGAATAAAATGTTTCTTTTCAAAATGTTCTCTTTAATTCAGATAAGCCTTTAAAATTACAATTTAGGAGATGTAGAAAATTCAGAAGTATGTCTGCTTCCCTTCATTTTATTGTTGCTTTGGAGGAAATAGGTTTTAATTCGTGGCTGATTATAAAAATGTAAGTTTTATTTCACTTTCATAGATTGTACATGAAGTATTGGCATTTTGTTTTTCCTTGGGTCTGAGTGATCTAGGTCACTGTGAAAAGCTGACTTCAGAGCAGTTGCTCCTCATATCTAAACTCTGTTCTTCTGTGACAATAGGCTAATATTTCTGGCTCAGCTGCAATAAAATACAAGTTTAAGTGTTTTGTTATTGAACCCAGACACGTGCTTACACAGGGTCTAGAGTACAGGAGAACTAGCTCATATCATTTCTTGCCAGATTGTTTATTGATTGAAGTCTACATGCCAAGAAATTACAAAGCCCTAGACCTTTGCAAAATCTAGGTTGGGTGAAATTATATAAGATTATTTCTTGTAGGATATACCCAAAAACTTTTTATATATGAATATTGATTTTTCTTACTACCATTACTCCTGCCTACTACTACTACTTGAACATAGAATATTTTATCTTTTCACTTGACAAATATTTAGTGTACATTTGTTTCATTTGCTAATTTTAGTATTGGGTAAGTACAAAGATTAATAAAACTTTTTTGTAAAACTCTAAGGTACAGTATTTCCTAAAATTAACTTATACAGATTCTTTTTTAAAAAAACATATTTTAACTTGCCAGCACTCTGAAGAACACTAGTATTACTCATAACACATTTTAGAAAATATTATCTTTACATCTAATGCAATACACACAATTAAAGGAAAAGTGAGACAGTAGAATAAAAACTGTTTTCAAAATCTGACACAACTGAGTTTGTGTTCTTCCTTTTGCAGTGCTTTATCTAATTTAAAGTGAATTCCCTAATCACTCGGAACCTCTCATTCCTCAACCATAAAATAATTTTCATGATTAAGTTAGAGAGCATATAGGAAATAACTGTGCAGAATACAAAGTGTAGTAGTTCCTCAATAAACTGTTAATTTAACTACTTTTACTTCAGCTTTGTTCTTTTAAAATCAAAATAAGTAAGCTTTAAAGACTCTAGGTCTTGGTGTGAGTCACTCAATTACAGACAACCTCTCTACGTCCCAAATTCTACAAAATATAACTGTATTTACCTGGTAAGAAGAGCATCACCTGGAAGATTTGAACGTGTACATTTGAAGCTTCACAACATTGACTATGAGGAAGGGCCTTTTGTAAGTTGCCAAAACCATTTTCATCACTCATATACTATTCCAAATGTTTCATAATATAAATGAATATTGAAAGTTTCTTCTGAGGGAAATTGCCTCCACTTGGCAACAGTAGAACAATTATGCCCAGAGACCATAGAGAATATTCTTGTCTGCTTCGTCCAACAGCAGAACAGTTTACTGGGGAAAAAAAATTTGGTTGAATATCCAGTTTTGCATTTACAAAATATATTAGCTAGTGAACTGATGGTCACATTTTGTCTCTCATCTATCTGTCCAATCTATCATCCTTTTATTCATATATTCATC
Source organism: Glossophaga mutica (assembly GCA_039655065.1). Classification (NCBI taxonomy): domain Eukaryota; kingdom Metazoa; phylum Chordata; class Mammalia; order Chiroptera; family Phyllostomidae; genus Glossophaga; species Glossophaga mutica. The sequence goes on along the minus strand of CM077307.1, from coordinate 53,868,853 downwards.
CACTATTTAAAAAAATTTTTTTTTTGGAAATTTCAGTTAGCATTAGGAGTCAGTAGTAAGCAAATATCATATGTTTCTATGCCTTACCTTTGGAGAACTTAAAATGATTCTACCAAAATTAACTAATAGTGATATCTATTTGGTATTACTTAATTTTTACAGATATTCTATGAGATAGGTACTATTATTATCTCGGTTATATGAATCTACTGAAGTGCAGAGAGGTTATATCAAGGTCACAGAGCTACCAAGTGCTGGAAGGACTCAGTATGATTCTAGAGTTTATATGTTTAACCACTGTGGCGCCCTGTTATCACTGTAGTGGCTTTTATCAGTTCAAAGATAAGTCACTAAGGGCTTAATGAAAGCAGCCTGAAAACTTTTGTCTTATTTGATGGATGCATATTAATTATTTACTGATGGTGTTATGCATTTGAGTGATCAGATATTTAATTAAAGTAATAAGAATGATTCTTATTTCTAAAGAGCCATTGAATATAAATGAGACAAGCACACTTTTAAAAAATTATATTTTATTGTTTGTGACATTACTGTTGTCCCAGTTTTTCTCCTTTGCCCCTCTCTACCCAGCTCTGTCCCCTACTCCCTCAGATAATCCCCAAACCATTGTTCATGTCCATGGATTATGCATATAAATTATTTGGCTACTCTATTTCCTATGCTGTACTTTAAAGAAGCCTCATGACTATTCCTGAACTACAGATTTGTATTTCTAAATCCCTTCACCTTTTCACACATCCCTCTGAACCCCCGTCCATCAGGTGACCATCAAAACATTCTCTATGATTCTGTTTCTGTTCTGCCTGCTTGTTTTGTTCTTTAGAATCAATCATTGATAGATATGAATTGTATTTATTGCCATTTTATTGTTTGTATTTTTGATCTTCTTCATAAAGAAGACCCTTTAAAATGTCATATAATACTGGCTCGGTGGTGATGAACTCTTTTAGGCTTTCCTTATCTGGGAAGCTCTTTATCTGTCATTTGATTCTGATTGATAGCTTTGCTAAACAGAGTACCTTGGTTGTAAGTCCTTGCTTTTCATTACTTTGAATGTGTCTTGTCAGTCTCTTCTAGCTGAAAAGTTTCTTTTGAGAAATCAGCTCCCAGACTTGTGGGAGCTCCCGTGTGGTTACTGCTTTTCTCTTGCTGCTTTTACAGTTCTGTCTTTGTCTTTAACCTTTGGCATTTTAATTATGATGTGTCCTGGTGTGGACCACTTTAAAAAGAACAAAACATTAGATTCCACATATGAATTAAATCATATGGTATTTGTCTTTCTTTGACTGTCTTATTTCACTTAGCATAATGTTCTCCAGATCCATCCATACTGTTGCAAAGGGAAAATTTTTCTTCTTTTTTACAGCTGAGCAGTATTCCCTTGTGTAAATGTTCCATAGTTGTTGTATCTATTCATCTCCTGTAAATAACACTGCAATGAACATAGAGGTGCTTACGCTCTTTCAAATTAGTGTTTTAGGTCTCTTTAGGTTCTTCAGAATAAAGTCTCAGAAGTGGAATCATTGGGTCATAAGGCAGTTCCATTTTAAATTTTTTGAAGTATCTCCATACTGCTTTCCACAATGGCTGCATCAATCTGCATTCCCCCCAACAGTGCAAAAGTGTTCTTCTTTCCCCACATCCTCATCAGCACTTGTTGTTTGTTGATTTATTGATGATAGCCATTCTGACAGGTGTGATGTGATATCTCATTGTGCTTTTAGTTTGCATTTACCTGATGATTAGTGACATTGAACATCTTTTCATATGTCTATTGGCCATCTGTATGTCCTGTTTGGGGAAGTGTGTAATGAAGTCTTTTGCCCATTTTTAATTGGATTGTTTGTATTTTTGGTATTGAGCTTTATAAGTTCTTTACAAATTTTGGATATTAACCCCTTATAAGATGCATCAGCAAATATGTTCTCTCATTCAGTGGGTTTTCTTTTTATTTTTGTTGATGGTTTCCTTTGTTGTGCCAAAACTTTTTAGTTTGATGTAGTCCCATTTATTTATTTTTTCTTTTGTTTCCCTTGCCTGAGGATCTATTTCAGGGAAAATATTGCTACCATTATTGTCTGAGATTTTACTGCCTATATTTTCTCCAAGGATTTTTATAGTTTTGAGTCTAACACTCAAGACTTTAATCCATTTTGAATTTATGCTTGAAGGTAGTGTAAGAAGGTGGCCTAGTTTCTTTTTTCTGCATGAATCTAACCTAATAAGTAAAATAGAGACAACTCATAGAGAGAGAGAGAGAGAGAGAGAGAGAGCGAGCAGTCTGATAGCTCTGGGCGGGGGGTTAGCAGGGTGGAGGATTGAGGAAAAAGGTCTCATGGACATGGGCTACAGTGTGGTGATTGCAAGGACAAGAACTATAAGGGGCATAAATGGTAATGGAAAAAATACAATTAAAAATGCTCTAAGAAAAGAATAAAGGGATTGTCAATGAACCAAACTCTTTAAACTCAGTCTAAGAATTTTGACTTAAAATCTTCAGTATGAGGCCTGGGGATCTGCATTTTAACTGAAACCCTAAGATGATGTACTACAGCCCTTGGAGAACAATGCCTGAAATAGTTTATGTGCTGAAACACCACCATTACAAAAACGAAATAGCAGAAATATTAAAACACTGCTTCTAAATTCTTTTCTTCCTGATACTATTTATGTAATCTGCTGTATGTATGTGCAAATAGTTGAAGTGAGAATTACTTCACAAATAGAAGTATCATTTCAAAAATATTTTTAAAAGAACTAAAAAAATGGACAAAAGTAATCTATCACATGCAGAGTTCAAAACACTTGTTATAAATATGCCCAAGGAATTTAGTGAGGACTTTTACAGCATTAAAAAAAATCCAGTTAGAAACAAAAGATACATTAATTGAAATAAGGAACAAGTTACAGGGAATTGATAGTAGAGTGGAGGAAGCCAAGAGTCAAATCAATGATTTGGAACATAAAAAGGCAGAAAACAACAAATCAGAATAGAAAGAAGATAAAAGAATCCAAAAGTGAGGATACTGTAAAGACATTCCGAGTCAACTTCAGATGTACCAATATTTTCATATGGGGGTGCTGAAAGGAGAAGAGAGAGAGCAAGAAATGGAAACCTATTTGAAAAAATAATGATAGAAAACTTCCCTAACTTAGTGAAGGAAATAGACATACAAGTCCAGCACACACAGAGAGAGTCCCATACAAGAAGACAGTGAATGTTTGTAGGGTATAAGTTTTAAGCAATAGTTTTGCCTAAAAGTTAAGAGTATGAATTTCAAGAGATAAACATATAAAGTAGTTTTAGTTTTACCGCGTTATATATGTTGGGTTATTCTGTAACACTTGGTTCCAACTATGACATTATATTTTCAAAACAATTGCTTTGCCATCAGTTTTTTACTCTTCCCTCCAACGTTCCAAGTATGTTTACATGTTTCTATAATGACAGATACAACAAAATGGCTAACTATTTTAGAGGAGAACTAATCTAAGTATGTACTTTATTCGCTACTTCATGCAGGTTATAACACTAGCGTATATGACACAATTATTTATTTTCAAGTATAGAGAAAATATTCTCTATTTAATGAGTTTTGTTTTTTTACTGTTTTCAATTTCACTGTTTTAACAAAGAACTGATTCTAAACCTAGGAAAACAAATATACTTCAAGAAACAATTCTTGCTTTAAGGAGACTCAAGTAATAATAACATAAATCATTATTCTATTGCCAGAATGGAAACAATAATATCTTATTTACATTTATTTTCTTAAGGCTTTCTCTCCCTTCTTTTTTTGTTTTTAATAACTACTTGCAGAAGTCTAAGCTATAATCAGTAGAATCAAAGGTAACATTTATATATTGCTAGATATATAAAATTTTTTCTCTACTTTAAAATTGATACATTAACCCTTCCTATTATATACCCCACTTTTGTCATAGATGTTACTGCACTTTTTTGTTTCTATCAAACGGAATATTAATGTAATGATGTTTTTCTGGTATCATTACTAACTTCATTAAATATAAGAATACAGTCAACAAAAAACAAACTTGCTCATCTAGTGTACAATTCTTTTAAGATTTTTTTCTCCCTTTTTGATGAAATATTCCAGGGCACTGGGTAAGGGAAGATTTGCCATTTCACAGTTAATGCTTTATTTTTCTAAGGAGATTAAATATTAAATTGACCCCAGACCTTAAACATTTGTTTTTAGACTTGTGTAAATCAATATAGAATGCTTTTCTTCATTTTATAAGTATATGTCATTTAATTTATATGAAGCTTTTAGGGATCCCTTAGCTTCTTTCTTCCCATGTTGCAAAGGGCAGGTTACGCCTAAGTTTGTGTGCATTAATGATTAGAAATAGTAGGAGGAAAGTGCCTAGCATAGAGTGGGCACACAATAACTGGTAGCCAAGTATTAAATGTTAAAAACTCTGTGAGGCAGATTTTTGTGAATGATTAAATGTGTCTTAGTTAATTTTTAGAATGCATGTGACATTTTTTATTCCGTATAACCACAATCATATAGTTATTTTGTCAGAATTGCTTTTCCAAGTATACCCTCAGCACTCTTTACTTTGAGCTATTTCCTCTACCAGTATTCAGTCACAACTACATGACAATAGCTTTTAAGAATTTATTTTTCCTGTTTCTTTTTATTTAATTAACTCATTCATTTATTGTCATTCATTCAATCTCATCCATTTATCCATTCACTCATGCAATCTTCATTTAATACAGTTTCATTGAAAAACAACGATGCACAATAAAAAGAAGTGTTAACATTCTTCCTACCCTTAAAAAGCTCATAAATTACTTACAGTACTTTTTGACTTTTATTCAGGAAATGTTAATTAGGTCAAATCTTGTGTTACATTTTGTTGTAGGTGTTGTGAATGTAGGTGAGGAAGAAGAAAAATACCCTGTCCTCTTGGAACTTGTATTGTCATAAGAAAAAAAAAGAGTCATATGTAATTAATCGAAGATAATTTTATGCAAGGAATAATATGGTATATGAAAGATAGCATAGAGAACATAGTTATCTCTATTGAACAAAATCTTTCCTTATGATCAGAGATATATAGCTTGTAGAATCCTTTTTATAGGTTAGACTTTTTCATTGTCTCCATTTTGGAGCCTCTCTTTGTCATTGTCCTGCTGTGCTTTGGTTTGTCCTGAAGCTAAATAGTCCAAGAATCATAATAGATTTTTATTTTCAGCTAATTAATTCTCCTCTAATGTGGTTTATTTTCTTAGTTTGGAAATGAGAGCAAATATCTCTCTGGTTGCTTCCTTCTTCCTACTGTTGGGCTAAAGTGGAAATCAGGGGTCTTACTTTTACTTTCCCTTTGACCACTTGAATGTGTCTCTGGCAAAGAGAACTTCGCAGTCAGAATCAGATACTTGTACAGTAAAGAGTTGCTGAATGCCTCAGGCATGTCTGAACAAGATTTACTGCCCTATTTATAAGACAACAGGGTGCTTTGCTTAGAAAGCTCAGCTTCTTCTGGGAGCCCACAGGCAAGTCGGTTACCAAGCAACAACTGATTTCTCATGAAAACCAAATATAAAAGCCTACATCATTAATTAAACAGATAAAGATACAGTCTTCCCATGGTTACCAACCAGTTGTTGCAAGCAATGAAGTTCTGCATCTAATATATATAAATCATCATTTTTGTTTTACAAAGATGCTCTTGTTTTAGTCATATAGAGCAAGTGACTGCTGTGAGGAAAGGCGGGGTGTGGCCTATATTAAAAGTTCACTTTTAGTTAGAGCAGATGGATAATTTCTATCAGAAGTGATATTACAGCACAAGATCTATATGTAAGCTTCAGGAAATGTGCACCAATTCACGTTATCAGTTTAGCATAAACATTGCCATTTCAGTATTAAGATGATAGGAAGAAGAGAGACAAAGAATAAATACATAATATGTTATCATAAGCTCTAAGGAAGCCAAAGCAAAAGAAAAAGTATATATCATGGGACCTAAAGTCCTGTTAAGCAGACTGATGTTAGCATTTAGATCCTAAATAGGACATGTCATACAACTTATCAGAACCATAATGTAGTTACTGTTTTAAGTGTTAGTCAGAGGCTAGCTCAACTCTTCAGCTCTACTAATTGTACTCTTAAGCAATAAGAGATGATGACAGTAAGTGTGAGAGTCACAGAAAGAAACAAGCACCCAAGACCTAATTGTGTTTCTACTAAGAGATGAGTGACAGATAGGTACAGAGATGTAGGGAGACTCAAAGTTAGCATTGTTCTTTCTTGGAGATGAGAATAGCTGTATGTAGGCAGATGCCGACCTGGCGTCTGAAAAATACGAGGTGGTTTGAATATTATCCCAGAGCATTTTGCTGGGAACTGACTCTCTGCTCACAATTCCTATGTTTGGCAAAATGTCAATGTCAGTGAATGCAGTTTATAGTCCTCTAATAAGTAGGCAGTTTTCCAGTAAGTATCCAAGAGTATTGATTTAGAAAGATTTAGTTATATTTTTGAAATTATTTCAATAATATTCTCCTTTCCAGTGGATAAGGCTATAGCATTTTTGAAGGGGAGATATAGTTGGCCACTTCTTATGGGTGTTTATTTTGTTTTTAGATTCACATGATGGGTAACTATTTTACTAATAAATTTGACAGGCAGATTGAATCATATATAAAGTCTGTCCTGAAAAACTCCAGCCATGTTAATAGAATGAGAATGGTTTGCATGACATTATTTGCGAGCTGGCAGTCAAGGGGAGTGGACTGGAATGTACATGTGTGAACAATGATGACCTCGCTGTACTTGTCAGTGGGGCCAGTAGTAGTCCTGGTTGAGTGAGCATGTGCACTGTGTGTCCATTGCATTTGAAATGACTGAGCAAGTACAGCAACTTATCTGCATCAAATTTTGTGTTAAGCTAGAACATTCCTCCACATAAACTATTTGGTTGATTTGGAAGGCTGCAGCTATGGGCAACTGGAGATTGGCACCTTCATCATGATCATGTGCCTTCTCATGCATCACAACTTGTGCAGAGTTTTTGGTGAAACATCAAATCACCCAGGCGACTCAACCACTCTACATCCCAGATTTGGTGCCCTGTGACTTGTGGCTTTTCCCAACACTAAAATTACCTTTGAAAGGGAAGAGATTTCAGACCATTGATGAGATTCAGGAAAATGTGATGGGGCAGCTGATGGCTATTGGAAGAACTGTGTTAGGCCCCGAGGCCACTTTGAAGGAAACTGACTTGTCATTGTCCTATGTACAATATTTCTTCAATAAATGTCTCTATTTTTTGTATCATGTGGATGGATACTTTCTGGACAGACCTCATGCTTTTTTAAGATATCCACTGATTACTCAAACAAATGTTGACAAAAATTTTGTCACTGAAACAATTGTTAATGAGAAAATGTTTATGAATATATGTTATGTTTTAGGGGCAGATATATTTCTATTTTCTAGTTTGGGTTTTCCCAGTAGGGAAAAAGACATATAGTAAGTCATATACCTCGAACATTATATGCAACGGCTACCCTGCATTCTTGATTAATACTTCCAGAACCTCATCATAACTGCATTCAGCATGATGCTAAATGCTTGCTTCTCAGAGGAAAGAGAAAAGCCAGACTCCCCTCAGAAAGCATCTCTGATGATGAGACTAGAAAATAGGATGAGTTGAATAGACATTGCTACAAATTTCTTTAAACAAATGGTTTGATATCTTTTTATGCTTGGATTCAAGTTACATTTCTCCAATAGAAATACTACAAAAGCTTCTTTGTGTCTTTTTTAGAGAATCATATTTGGAGGTACCTGATGTCTGTTTGGTGAGTTGATTCTGATAATCCAGACGGAGAATTAGATACAAGTTTCTTATGACATTGCTCATTACTATTGGCTTGGATCTAGCCTGTCTTAAAACCTAACATTTGATAAGTTTCAAATTTTTTGAAAGAAACTTTGTTGTGTCATTAATATACTTGATTTTACTTTTTTTAAGTAACAACAAATGACAGTTGGGCAAATTAGAATCTCCAGAGCCATCTTCTCCCTCCCCCCAACATTGATGTCTATATCTATTCTAGTACCTAATATTTTCACTTCTACTTTGATATATTTTTGTATCTTCTCCTTTCAATTCTTTTCACTATGAATTAGTTCCGGCTTTTATTACTATTTTGCAATGAAACCAATTGTTATCTCCAAATACAAGTTTGTATGTATGCATATACATGCATCTGCCAAAACTTGCAGAGTCTTTATGTTTCACTTAAAATCAGAATAAACTCCCTGACTCCTGTGTTTTTTTTAGTTTTCTCTCTGCAGCCTCATGCCCATTTATAGCTTTTACTGGTGCCGCTCATATTTGCTAAATTTTGTCCTTGAACACAAAACCTTTCCTTAAACAATTTTTAAAATATTTCCCTAGATACAAATATTCTTGTACATTTCCATATCTGATTTTTAGAAATAATTTTTACCTGTAAAATATTTAGTACAATGCCTGATGATAGTTGCCATATGTTGTTTTATTTTTAATGAGTGCTTATTTGAATACTGGAAGGTTACTTCTAAAGCATCACTTCTCATCAGCCATATTTAAACCTATTCTACCTTTTCCTTTTGATTAAGAGGAATGACAGTGATTTTCTAAATTAAAAAAAAAATAAAATGCATTGACCATACAAAAGTAAGATAGTGAAATGATTTCTATCTGGTATTTTCAATAAACAGTTTTAAATACATTACTTGTTTTTCCATGAGTAGGAAATTATAAAATACATCATTTTATGAAATGATGCAAAGGCTTGCATTGCCAAATTTCTAATATATAACTCTTAATTTTTTTTAAATCTCTTTCTTATAATGTTCAAGTCACTAAACAAAATAGATACCTAGTGTAAACAACCCATGGCTTAAAAATCATCAAAGATATAAATAATAAAAGAAAGGATTTCAAAGCCATTATTTTTATGTGTGCACTTTTTATTAAATCATATAGCTAAAAAAAAAACTGTACAGAAGCCCAGAGAAAGATAAGCAAACACTGCTTTTTAGAATAATACATCTTTTCAATACAAATAATAGTTTCAGAGTTAAATTTTCCAGAGTAGAGTAGCCTATTTCAAAATGTTAGCCTGTCTCGAAATGTTACTAAAACCTATTTTATACATTTTACTTTCTCCAGAAGCTAAATGTTCAAAATGATAGTAGAAGCAGAAAGCCACCCTTCTGTTTTAAGATGCCAGTTCTTGCCATCTCTTAAATACTTGGCAGAGTTTGGGATATATTGAAACAGTTAGTCTTAAGAATCTAGATTATCTCATCAGAGAACAGAGGATTCAGGATTACTACTAAAAATCAAATAAAATTATTACTATGTATACATTCCTGGTACCCTGGAGAAACAATTTCACACACATTATCTACTTCAATGCTTGGGGTGAATTGGCCTGTTCTATGGGAGAAAGCATTACTCCAGGGCAGGAGAAGATCTAGAGAAACTTTGCTTTGGGGTGAGCTGAATGAATAGGAAAGTGGTTTGTCTGAGATCAGACAGGTTGAATACACAGGAGATGGCAGTCCTGAACCTAAGTCTTTTCAAGGAAAGTGCAAAACTCTCTTCACTCCAGTTTATTTACCGTAGCTATCTTCAAACAAACAGAATTAAAGAGTAAGTGTAATCATTTCTATGAGCACAGAAGACTACCATCCATATTCCTGTCAATTTCTTTACTTTGCCTCGGTACTGATTAGTCCGTAGCCTAGCCCAGCCAACTACCTCAAAAACAAGGAAGGTTATTAACTGACAAAAAAGTTATATGACATCTATTTCAATATTATTAAGAAAGTGGTCACAAAAGTTTTAACTATATTGCTCCATTGATGAGTCTGGAGTGTTTTTTTTCCTATGAAGAAAAGCTATTGCTATTGCAAAGACTATTTATTAATAAAAATTATTGGGGTAACTTTGGTTAATAACATTATATAAGTTTCCTTGCATTGTGGGCTCACCACTCAAAGTCTAGTTTCCTTCCACAAAGACTATTTAGAATGAGTAACATATCTATTAGAAAAAGTTTTCTTTTTCCCTGCTTAAACTGTATTTGACTTACTTTATATGGAGAGACAAAAGATCCCGAATAGGCAATACACTATTGAAGACAAAGACAAAGACCCTACCCAATTTCAAGATTTGCTATAAAGCTACAGTAATCACCACAATATTTTGGTAAAAGAGTAGACAAATGGATCAATGAAACAGAATAGAAAGCCCAGAAACAGACCCACATAAATATTGTCAATTGATGTTTGACAAAGAAGCAAAAGCAATACAATGGAGAAAAGATATTGTTTTCAACAAACAGTGCTGGAAAAGCTGGATACTCACACAGACACACACACAAAAAGAATCTAAGCACATACTTTATATCCTTCACAAAAATGAACTCAACATGGATCATAGACATAAACATAAAGTGTAAGAGTTAAAACTTTTAGGAGATAACACAAGAGAAATTCCAGAGGATCTTGGATATGACAATGACTTTTTATATACAACACTCAAGATGTAATATATGAAGGATATAACTGATAACCTGGCCATTACTAAAATGGAGAACTTGAGTTCTGTGAAAGATATTGTAAGAGAATGAAAAGATAAGCCACAGATTGGGAGAAAATCTTTGCAAAAGACATATCTGGTAAAGCACTGTTATTCAAAATATGCAAAGAACTCTTAAAATTCAATAATAAAAAAAAACAAGCAACCAAATTAAAAAATAGGACAAAGACCTTAACAGACATCTCACTAAAGAAGATATACAGATGGAAAATAAGCATATGAAAAGACGCTTCATACTATATGTCATCAGGAACATGTAAATTAAAACAACAAGACATCACTACATACTTATGACAATCCAGATTTTGGACAATCAGGCCAAAATCCTACATACTGACAAAACCAAATGCTGGCCAGGATGTAAAACAACAAGAACTCATTTTCTGCTGGTGCAGGTTCAAAATGGTACCTCCACTTTGGAAGATAGTTTGGCCACTTCTGACAAAACTAAACATGCTCTTACTATTCAACCTAGTGACGTGTTCTTCAGTATTTACCCCAAATGAATTGAAAGGTTTTGTTCCCACAATAACTTGCATGTGATTATAGCAGCTTTATTAACAATTACCCTAAAGTAGAAATAAACCAGATGACCTTCAACAGGTAAATTAATATACTGGGATGCATCCAGACAATAGAATATTATTTTGCACTCAAAAGAAATGATATATTAAACCATGAAAATACAGAGAGGAAACTTAAATACACAGGGTTAGGCAAAAGTAGGTTTACGGTTGTTCATATGGAAAATAATAACAAAATAAAGAAATAACAATACAAAAAGAAACTATGTTTTGCCTACTCACAACTGTGAGACTACTTTTGCTCCACCCTGTATATTAATAAGTGAAAGAAGCCAATCTGTAAAGCCTCCAAACTATATGATTCCATCTACATGACATTCTGAAAAAAGAAAACCTACGGCGATAATAAAAAGATCAGTGTTTAACATAGGTGGAGGGTAGGAATGAATAGACAGAACACAGAAGATTTTTTAAGGTAGTAAAACTATTTTGTATGATACTATAATGGTAGATGTGTGTCATTATCCATCTGTCAAAACCCATGAAATGTATGACCCCAAGAGTGAACTAGATCTAATGTAAACTACGGGCTTTGGGTGATAATGACACCTCAATGCAGGTTCACTGATTGCACAAATGCATCACTCTGGCCAAGGAGCTGATAACGGAGGAGGCTGTGTGAGTTTGGGAGCAGTGAGTGTATGGGAGCTCTCTGTACTTTCCTCTCAATTTTGTTGTGAACCTAAAAATTTTTTTAAAACATAAAACCTATTTGATAAAAAAATTAACTTCTGTATGTTCCCAACATTGTTATTAGCCTTGAGAGTATAAGATGTATTAAGCACATGGTCATGATAAAAATAGATAATTAAACAGGCAATTTCAATATAATTACTTGGTATGCATAGAACATAGAAAAGGGAAGATCAGTAAGCAAGAGAAAAGCCAGAGAGCTTCTCAGAAATTTTGCTTTCTGCCTGAGCAATCAATGTCTTAGAAGAATTGTGTGATATGTCACAAAAGTATAGAATTGTCACAAATATGAGAGGGAAAAAATGGAAGATCCTTTCAATTCACCACATCATCAAAAATATGATTTCAACATTTCAGGTTTATATAAGATGGACTCGAAGTGTCATTGCTGAAAATACTTTATGTAACCCATGAAAAAATGTGGAAAATACTGCATATTTGGAATAAGTGCTCAAAAGGTAAAACTATAGTAGTATTTTATTATATTTTAGAATCATAATGTATAAAAAAATCACCAAAAATGAATTTATTTCCCACTTATGTACTTCCTTGTAATACTCAGCATCAATTGAATCTCGAAGAGCATTTGTCGGATTACATAGGTTAAACAGTCTAAAGGTAAAGAGGAAGTTTAAATAGGGATGGTCACAGGGCTCATGGAACGTAATTAATATCTTCATTTTTTGAGTTGGCTTTTCTGTGCATTGACTTCATTCTCAGGCTCCCATGGTTTGTACATGGATGCCAACAGCTCCAAAAGAATTGCATCTTTGGTTCTTGTCAAATGGAAATATGATGCAGTTCCTACCCAGAACCAAGGATTAAATATTTCTATGTAGGTTGGTTTAACATCAATCCCAAAACCAAACAGCAGGCCAGCAAGATATAGTTATTCTAATTGACATGTTATTCTAAGTGAAATGCCCCACTACTTGAGTCAGGGAATAAAATCAGATTAAAATTCAAAGAGATAAAGTGAAAGAGGCACGCTTCTCCACCAGAAATTCATAATCTTGTGGAATTTTGATGGCTGGCAGGCAGCAAAATTCAAAGTCCATGAGGTTTAAACTATAAACTATGCTTCAGTATCGGATATCCTTTCTTACTTTTGATAATATAATGTTTGAACATCAACCATACATATAATCCCCTAGGTATATACTGTGTCTTCTAGTCTCTCGCTGAAACTCTACGAGTGATTTATCGAAATTTGAGCTAAGTGGGTGTGAGCAGAGGTATGTGTGAAACTTCAGGGTACACCTCCTTAAATGATTACTCTGAATTTCGCATCTAGCCTATTCTAGAAGGAATAAAGTGGCAGTGGCTTATGAGGGATGTAGTAAGCCAAGTCTAGAACCAACTATTCCTCTCATATTACAGTAAAAATTTCCAATGTCTCAAATGGGAAAAATGTGTATGTGTATTTCCAAATAAGTATTTTATTCTTTACTTACTGCCCTTATTTTAATACAATTACTATTACAGTTGCTTAGAGTTATGTTGGGATCGGTAATTGGTTTGCCTAGGAAAAGAAAGACCATTTTAATTCCAATGCATGGTACTCTGAAACTAGTCCCAATGTTTTTAAAAACTACCTCTTTTAATAGGTAAAACATACTTTTAACAGGAAAAACTGGTTCCAAATTGAACACTTGCCTTTTGTGGGTAATGAATTCTACATTGAACATCATCTAGGTTTAGGCCTATTTTATAGATGGCATACATGACATAAATCAACCTTTCTTTGGTAAAGACAATTGTCTTTAGACCTGTCCCTAAAGAGAAAGTTATGAGCACTTGTCAAGTATGCCATCAAAATTATCACAAAATAATCAGATGTAATTTTCTACTTCAGGAGGGATTGTTTTAAACTCAAAGTATGATTAGTTTTGGCACACACCATGTTATGGCTCTAATTAAGTGTCCTGGTGGGTTAGTCCATGTTGAGATGATTCTCTGACCCTTCATGGCAAGTATAAATGAGAAGAGTTGCTCCTTCAAACAGGAGAAGTGAAGGATTCCATGGCAGCCCATTTTCTTGTAGAAAAGCGTAACATTTAGGAGCTGCAAAAATTAAACGCAGCTAAAAAAACCCATAGTCTTAATAAGTGCAAAGCGTCAATATACTCAAGTTACTGCTGTTCCATAGGGCAGTGAGGCCACTGGTTTAAATTTCCAAATAATATTTCCCCCAAATACTTGACCTCTCACACATCTTTTTCTGCTGTGAGTTTGTACTACAGTAAATGTGCAGATTCCAGGACTGAAAAATTCCTTAAGATCCAGGGCCTCAAAACTTTTATCAAAGTCTATTCCCTTAGTGAAAAAATATGATTACTATCATAATAGGTAAAAGCCATTATATGTTTTTGAAATTATAATACTTTTATAGTTTCCAAACTTCTGAGGGTATAGTAACTCTCAGCTTCACAAGATTTTCTGAATACGAAGTCTTACGTCAGTTCACTGACAATAACAGGTAAGTAGGTATGAAGATTCAGTTGCATCTTCTTTCTAAGGCTCCAGTATTCAAACCACAAGTGTAATGTCACCAAAAGCACATTTCCACGCTCTTGAATACAATACGCATTATAATAGTATTGATTAAACTTTTGTTTTCAATTTATATTGTTGCTCATTAAGACAACTTGTTAGAAAATGTATTTGTCTCAATATTTCACTTGTATGTATAGGCCTAATAATATAATTTAAAATATTATTTTTGTATATCAATACAGATAAAAATTAAATAACATAATGCATTTTTACAATACTCTTTAAATACAAAATCAAAGACTTTTCAAAGTTAATTCATTTCCTGGAAAATTATTAGCTGACAATTATTAATAATCTAATATATTTTAGAAACATTTGAGAGAGTTTTGAATGTATTAATTAATTTTGCTAACAACTCCATAAAGAGGATATTATTATCATTTCCATTTTACAGATAAAGAAACTGGAGCCTAGAAACTGTGCATAACTTGTTCAAAGTCATGCAGCTGATAAATAACAGGGGTACCATTCGATCTGATACCATAGTTTACACTCTACTACTATTTAAGGAAATAAACTCTAATATAAGACAGATATCTGTGTTTTAAAGAAAGTTGGTTTTCTGAAATTTAAAATATGTACATATATACACATATGTATATATGCACACATATATGCATATATCTATGTATTTATGTATATATATACACACAGATAGCTAGATAGATACTGTGCTTCAGTATTCAATACCTTTTATTTTTTTACAATAGAATATTTGGATATCAGACATACATATAATCCCCTAGGTACAGACTACATCATATATATATATTTATATGAGATGTATCTCATATATACATGTGTATATACATATATACACATGTATATATGAGACTGGGAGACTACATCTCATATATATGTATATATACACATATACACATATGCATATATATTATAACAAAGGTGTAAGTAGTGGTTACCATAGTTCCAACCCACTTATTTGGTCTTTAAGGATGTCAGTTCATATTTATAATGGTTCATTTTACAGATGGCTACTAAGTCTGAACCTGAGCTTACAGGCTTTGAGATACCATGTTCTAACTGTTGAGACATTGAATGTACTGCGGAAAAAAGAGATAAATTTAAAAATGGGGTGAGTGCCTGGGAAGTAGATGCCTGCAGTCAGAATATACCAAGATACTCAGGTTTGCTCTGGGAACAGTAGCCTTGTGGTGGAACCCTCTGTGGGTGGAAGAGGTAACATCAGAGGCTATTCTCATAGTGCTGCTCTCATGTGTAGGCTGATTTGAAAGAGGATTGTCTTTCTATCTAGTACAGTGTTACTCACTGGATGTAGTTATTACCCATACTTCTCCAATTAATAAGGAAAACTTAAAGACTTTCTTACTTTGTGCACATGTTATTTTGCTCTTCTGTCCTCTCCAACCATTTACTTTTTATATGTGGATTGCCTGAAGAACTTTATCTCCGTGTATTGCTCTTTGACTTTACTTGTTCAGAAAGACTAACAGCTTTAACTCAGTGAATGACAGTGAGTCTAGGACACGAGTAAAAATGTGATAAAGAATTTGATCTTCACTTTGGACCACAGGAGAAGCAATTGCAGGATTTTCAGCAGAAACTTATGTTTTAAATAATATTTACTCTGCTCCACTGAAAATAAAGTCTAAGGGTAAAGGATAGTCCATAGAGGGCTGCTGCAATTATCCTTAAAAATAATATTTATGACCCAAAATGGATTGAACTCTCTGTCTCTGTCTCAATATCTCTGTGTTTGTCTACCTCTGTTTATCTGAAATATGGAAGTATGCATTAGCTTCTATGTACACATACATGATAAAAAAAATTCAGCCCTGGCTGATGTGGCTCAGTGGATTGGGTGCCGGCCTGCAAACCTAAAGGTCACCAGTTCAATTCCCAGTCAGGGCACATGCCTGGATCGCAGGCCAGACCCCCAGTTGAGCTTGTGGGAGAGATACTGATTGATGTATCTCTCGCACATCAATGCTTCTCTCCCTCTATTTCTCCCTCCCTTTCCCTCTTTCTAACAATAAATAAATAAAATCTTTAGAGAAAATTCAAAGACCGTAAAAACAGTGTGAATAGACCTCTTGTCATTCGGCTCAATGTCAATTCACAGGCAAATGTGTTTATCTACAGGTCAGCAATCTTCCCTCTTCTCTCCAATTCCTGGGTTATCTTGAAGCAATTTTAGGTATTATGAAGATACAAACTGCAAGTTTTACTGATAAACTGGATGTAAGGTATGGGAGAAAAAAATGGTTCTGAGTGAGCTCCAGGTGTTTGGACAGAGCAACTGAGGAGATGGAGAGACCATCAGCATAAAGAAGGAGAGTTGTCAATGGAGCAAGTTTGAGCTGGTGGGTCATCAGAATTTTTTGGATATACTGATTTTGACACATCTATTTAGCAGCTAAGTGCATCTTTTCAGAAACTCATATTGGAGCATCTAAATACCTCAATGCTTCATTAGAAAGGCTACAGATTTTTTGCAAATGCTGCTTGTAAAGCTGTTCCTTATTACCTATTTTTCCTGGCTCTTTTTATTGTTAAAAAAAGAGGCACATAAATGGTCATGTTGCTTTGTATGAAGAACCTACCTTCTTCGTAGGTTTTGAGGAGGCTTTGCTGCTGGAATCCTCAATTAGATTACCAAGGAACAAACTGATGATTTATAGAACTTGAAATACAAACATTTAAAATTATCTTTATGATTTCCTCATTGTCTCATAATAAATTCAGCAATCTTATAATGAATTATAACAATTTAAAGAAAGACTTGTAGATTTGGGCCAGTTGAATGAAAACTCCAAATGGAGGCCAGATGTTTATTATTTCATTGAAAATAAATCAATTTAACAGGCTCTTTCTACCTTGGGCTCTGGAATCAGTGAGGCCTATATCCAAATTTCATCTCTTCCATTTCCAAGTAGTATGATTCTGAATAAGTTCTTTAACTTTTTAAACTTCTCTTTTCTTAGTTCTAAAATGGGAGGAAAAATAGCAACCTTTTAAGTTTGTTGTAATGATTGATATGTTATGAATATTAATGAGTCACAAACTACCCTACATAGAAGAAATGCTCAATATATGTTACCTGTTATTACAACATAAGTAAAAACTGACTTCTAATAACTAAGGTAGTCCTTCACCATTCCAAAGTACAGAGAATGGTGACTTTAACTAGGTGTGGTAACAAAACACCAGGTGTCTTTGTTCAAATACTTACAGTCTAATAACTTTACACAGCACAGACATATTAAATCACAAACCAAGGAGACTCAAATGAGGATCATTTCCTTAGTACGTGCATAAGCATTTTCTTCACCTTTCTAAAGTTTAGGAATGAGAGACAACTTTAGAAATTTGTGAAAAATAGCAAGAATTAGGCCTGATCACACACTGATCACAAACCTCTGGAAAACAGAGTTAGGGACCAGCCTTTTCTTGCCCAGGGGACCCATTATATGACCAAGTAATCGCATAGCCATTTTCTTCCATAACTTCTGTGAATACAAATGAAGTGTTCAGGTAGAATTTCTATAATAGGTATCTGCAGCAATCTTTGCATGACCACGATTCACAAATTCTATCAGTGTATAATATCTATAAACTGGTAGATTTTACAGTTTAGGCTTGAAACAGCTTTTGCCTGATTTCATCTAAAAACTCTCCCGCACCCCTAAAAGTTTGTTCCATTTTCTCTTGTTGGATGCTGTAGAACAGATGAATATGTCTTACAAGATGAAGAGTGAGTGTCCTGTGCATTTTTATTCAATATATAGAGATCTAATTTTGTGTCCAAACGTAGTATAGCTAATGGAAGTAAAGGTCACAAATATTTTTTTTGCAAACCATGGGCAATGTGTTCTAAATACTTGCTTTACCTCAACCCTAGTTATACAATGGTGTGTCATATACGTGAAAAGACTATTCAACTTAGCCAATCACAAGTAAAAAATAAAGAAAATTTGGTAATCATTTGCATTGGGGGCACAATGTTTTATTTGCCTATTGAATAACATTACCCCTTTTGTTAGTATTTGTCTAGTCATTGCACTGACAGTCAAGATGAAAGCATACGACCTAGAGCTGGGCTGACCTGAAACTCCTGTGCCAGAGTCAGGGTCTGGTGTAACTGACTTGGGTCTGAAGGAGTAAGAGTATGTCACCGTGGAGGCTGCCAATGCACCTGCTGCAGCAGATTGCGGGGTGCAGCGGCAATGGTGGTGACGTTGGAACCTTGGCAATGCTGCTTTTGCTGTTATCTCCAAAAATTAAATTAGGTAAAAGTGAAAAAGCAAAATAATTATGTGTGAATATAAGTGCTATAAACACAGCATTAAACAATACAAAGATAATATGAGTGTGTGATGGGAGTGTAATTTAAATTAAGTGATCAAACAATGATTCTCTGAAGTGTTGTTTTTAGATTATTAAACTTGCCTTTAGTCATATCATTATTTTTTCAATTACATTTATTAATTGAAATGTAACACTGCTTAGTAAAATTACATAGGCTTCAAGTATACAATTCTATGATACATCACCTGTATATTGATTGTATTGTATGCCCACCACACATAGTCAAATCTGGGTATTTACCCACAAAATTTTGAAAATGTTTATTTGCAATGATATATGCATTACTCTGTTCATTGCAGCATAATTCTTGTGTCCAAGAAAGTGTCTTTTTAAGTGAGATTTGAATGACAGGATAATGCTCACCATGAGTATAATTTAGAATTCAATGGGTGAAATGGAAAATATGGCATGTGCAAAAAATCCATGAAGGAAATGAATTGGTGTGATCTAGAGAGGAAAAAAAGACCAATGCATAGCAGGAGTGAGACAGAATGGCATAAGATAAAGTTTAGTTGTGCAGTGTGAGGAAAATTGTGTTTTCAATTATCATCAGGGCTGTTCCTCAAGAAAACAAAATTATTTTGATTTAGTAAAATATCCATCAATATTCTTGAAAAGATAAAGTGAGCAGCTGAAAGTATATTTTGCGGAGAGCTAAAGAAAAAACAACCCACTACTCTGCATAGGAATAAAGATGAATTTGGAATTGAAGAGAAGAAGAGCAAAGAAGAAAGGAGGAAGTAAGGACCAAAAGACACTTTAAATTTCTGGAGTCTAGGTTGATGGACATAAACCCTGGGTCTTTTAAAAAATTAAGATATCTAATGTTGAATTTTCAACTTTTTCTTCCATTTGCTGCTATGTAACCATTACATCTTAGCAACCATTACAATTCTATTACATACAGCTGTGTGTGTTGAATGCTATTTTGATCGGGTGTGGGCATGGAGATTTAAAAAAATACAGCTGTAAGATATTAAATGGAGACTAAGAATTCCACAGAAGCCAGAAATAGAAGTGACGTAGATTAGAGAAACACTGGGAATTCACAGAAAACTTAGTTCCAGACAATCCTAAGGATACCTTAAGGAGCAAGGTGAAAATACTCTTTGCTATACACAATCACAAATTCAATGCTCTCAAGATACTCCCTTTTGTCCTAAAAATGAGAATTAAAATTTGCAGAAAGAGAACTTTTGTACACATTCATTGATTTATGATAACTATCAGCATATTTCACATGGAACAATCTAAAAAGGAAACTTGTCAAAATCAAACTGAAAATCAGAAAAAAATGTACTTAAAGTAATAAACTTGGAGAAATACCAAAGGCCTATGAAAATTACTAAGAAGTCTGTTTACATATCTGCATTCAGTTGACTGTTAAGGGCAAAATCAACTAAACAGTTATGAAAAAGAATATCATTGCAGTATATCGACCTCTGTATAAACAACAAAAATACCTAGTCTAGGCTCAGCTGGCATTTTTGCTGAAAATGAACAGATTGGTTCTTCATTTTATAATCAGTTTGCTTATTCTTAGGCGGTGGGAGCAGAGAAAAACAAAGCTGTCAACTCCACACTATTTTGAAGGTGACATCTGCAAATGCAGGTTTCATTCTTCCATTGTCTGAGTCACTTTAATCATTCATATTTGCAGCTGTTTGAAAGCGTGCTCCATTCACATCCTTTTCCTGTGGACAGAGAAATAAAACTGGCTATTCATTTAGTCCACTTAAGAAAAAAGAAGCAAACCATGTATACTAAATACTGAGCCTATCTTTTTGGAGTTGCAGCTGTTTTCTAGCACTAGTCCTTTATCGTTCAAAGGAGGAAAAAACGGCTCTATTTATTGCTTAGAAAAATATGTATCTTCTTGAATTTGTTGCAATTAGATTTCTAAAATTGAATGCATTGAGTTTGTATCACTCTGGGGCTAAGAAATAACAAAACATGTGTTTGATTACTGGAAAGGCTCGTTCTTGTCCACAGCTCATAATTTTTTAATTTATTCAAGAATAATCACTGCTATTTTCATCAATTTCTGTCTCCCTCTGGTATTCTGGACACTGTGAGGTCAGCACAGTGGTTATGGAGAGAGTATACTCTGCGCCTGGGCGCTGGCTGTATGGTACGAATTTCTCTGTTTTTAGTATGAACAACTTGTGAATAGACGTATTTGATAAATGTACTCATTATTTCAAAATGTTCAAAAAACAAACAAAAATATCATATAGATGTTATAGATAGATGTTTTACTTAATAGAGGGAACAACTGCAGAGCTGATGATAGAGTTATAATGAGGTCAGGGGCGTTAAACAATCTTACCTGCATGTATTGTAGGGGGGACAATGACAAACTGTCTTTCAGATTTGTTGGCTTCAAGAACTCCTTGTGACAAAGTGTTATATTTTATTCCTTTGTCACTCAAATTCTTAGGAGAAATATTGGAAGTGTACAGGGAGGAAGAGTGTGGAAGAAATGTAAAGGAACCTTGTTGGGTGTGGGTAGCACAGAAGCACTCTTTTATCAGCTCCTGAAAAGAGGTAGCTTAAAATTTAAGAGGCAATTGTGCATATTCCATTGTAATCTTACATTCAATGAGCATTCACTCACTCACTCATATTAAATATTTACTAATGGCAGAACATCCAAGAAAAATGTCAGAAATAACTAAAAGAAAAATTTATTGTAGAGAAAAGCAGTATGCCAATGTAATCAAGAATCTGAAACTGATTTTTATTTTCAGATTCTTGATTACAGAGGCACCATTATAGATGGCTTACTCGTCAAATATGATGTTAAAAAATTAGATATTAAAATGGTTAATTAATAATTTTGTTGAATTACTAAATGCTGTTCTAATCATTTTGCTGAACAGACTGAATTCAGTGACACTGTAAGTGTGAAGTGGTTTTATTTTTTGCCCATTAATACTTTCAGCCATACTTTGTCAACCCCAGCTTTTTGGGCTATTTGTGTTATTTCAGGTAGATAGCATAGTTTTCCAGTCATTTTCAGTCTTGCCCACTCTGCACTGGTTGAGAACTTCAGTCTTATATCCAAGTTAGTTGTTACTGCATACCATTTCTCAACCCAGCCCAGACTTCAGCTTGAGGGACTTGATGTAGCATAGTAAGCTAGTAAGAAAGCTTCAGTGGATAAGTGAACTTGAATTGCTATATAAAACACTTGAGGCTATCCCCTTTATGGACCACTGAATGCTAGTAATTAGCAGCTGTGTTTCACCTCTTTTTAGTTGTGATGGGAAGTGAGCTGTGACTTTATTCTTTCTTCCTTCCCTCCAGATTGTTTTACTTGTTGGTCCTTTTGGATTTGCTTATTTGGAGGCTGTTTTTGTCCTTAATTGGCTGCGTTGCTTTTCTGGTTAACATCCCCCAACATTCTCTACAGCAAGGAATCCAAATCCTGAGGGAAGCATGTGTGGGCTCTCCAGAATATATTCAGGGTCTGTTCATGTACAATGTCTCAACTCAGTATTTTTGAGATCCCATTCCTAAAAGTTCATTCTACATTCTCTAGTCGTAAGGATCTTCATTTCCAGGAGTAAGGTGTTTACAAGATGGCTGAAGTCTTGTTACTTTGCATGATGCCTACTTGGCTCATTTGAAACACATGTATCCATGTCATGCCAACTGGGACTGCAGGCTGCTCCATCGAGCACCTTGCTATCTATCTACCCCCCATATATTCCAACATTCTCATCTATCATTATTAACACGAACACAAAAAGTAAATCAGAGAGGATACTTCATACTCACACCTCTATGCAGTGTTTAAGATAACAGTCTCACTGTCTTGCAGTCAAAAGTCTCTACATGGAATTCTCTTGGTTCTCCTTTTACTAGGCTTCATACTTCCCCAACAGACTGACAAATAATGGCTCTGAAAATTTCCACTGCTCTCTGCACTGATACAGCCTAGAAATTAGTTAGAACCTGAGATAGTGGCTGGAGTAACATAGCCTCACAAGACTTTAAAATTTTTGTCTCCAGCTTTGAGTTCAAATAGCCATTTCTGGAGCAGCAGAGAAAATATCATGTCACTTGGGTCCAGGTGTGGGGGACCCTGTCCTGGGCGCCAGATGTGGGGGGGCTCTGCCCGCAGAGCCCCATCCCTCCGTCACGGATGAAAATAAAAACTACCAAGACATCTTCTGCTTGGGGAGTAAAGGGGTCAAACTCTCAGAGGAGAATGACCCAGAGCCCCTTCCTCACTAGGCTTTTATTGGGCTCAAATACACCGGAATACAGGTTTAACATGTCGAAGAAATCTGAGGGCTTAATCCGAGCCAGTGTTTGTCAGGAAAGGGAGTTGCCAAACTTTGGGAGACATACTCATTTCCTCCTGGGACACTTATCACCTAAGGAAGAGCACTCTTAGCAAAGCAGGTTTCACAGGACTTTAGGAATTCTTTCTTATGCCCAATCACCCAGGGAGCCATCCTGGCCAGCACAGGGCTGCACCGCTCACCCCCACAGTTTCAGGCTTTAAAGCAATTAGGAAGCAGGAGACATCTCCCAGATGGAAATGAGGACTCGGGCTATGTCAGAATAGCCGGGGGGCGAGGGTCCATCACATCCTCTTTGCTGCAACCCCTTCGAGTCCTTCCATCAGGCCTCCCAAGTGGTTGAGTCTGGCTTAGGTTGCCCCTCCCATGAGGAGTCTTACCGTCATTGACTGCCAACCAAGCAATGGGGCCAGAGATGGATGAGGCAAAAGCAGTGCTCCTGCCAGGGAAATAAGCTTTGTCTCCTTAGTAGGTCACATCCTTGTGACAGAACAGACCCAGATGAAGTGGGTCCCTTGGACTCTTACACAGCCCACCGTGGGGTGAGGGTTACAACTCCTGAAACCAGGCTGAACGGTCCGCAACATCCAGGGTTTCAAAAATATTTTGATTTATTTCTACAATTAACAAGCAGATAAATAAGAACCTGTTTGGCTTCATGTAAAGTGTTAATCATATGGATGGTGTATCAGCAATTTCTGCTGAAATAGCTCCTTTCAATTCACAAACTTCTCTTCCTAACTCTTTTTTATCTTGTTTTGTTTATTGAGAGAGAGAAAGACATTGATTTATTGTTCCATTTATTTATGCATTCATTGGTTGTTCCTTGTATGTGCCCTGACCCAGGATTAAACCTGCAACCTTGGCAGGTAGGATGATGCTCTAAACTCTAACCAACTTAGCTACCTGGCCAGGGCTTCCCCAACTCTTGATCCAATATATAGGCAAATTGCTGCGTGCGAGATTATAGGAGGGCAGAGATTCTGTTTATACATGGATAACACAAAGTAAATAAGAAGATAAGAAAGGCCAACAGAGAAAAAATTGCAAACGTTTTCCTTTTGTGAACATCAAAGTTAAACATGAGAAAACTCAAGCAATAAGCTAGTAGCAAATTTGCCTTGAGGCATCTTAATTTCTATCACGATTTCTTCATTTACCAAACTGTTCCTGAGTGGTTGCATTGCATCATGCGCTGAGACCCAACATCCAGTTTGGGGATACACCTTTTCTGTCCTTGAGGCACAGTCATAAAACGTACAAGCAGTTATATTCTAAGATTTTAACTAATATGGTAAAAATGCATCTTAATGAATTCCTCATTACAAAATTGCTCTGAAAAGACAGAAGGGCATTGAAGGTGGAGGCAGAAACCAGGAAGCATTTGTGACTTGAAGCAAGGAAGCAAGATTAATCATGTTTTTGTTCTGTTACTTATAATTTGAATAGAGATATGGAGGATAGACAAGAGGAAGCTTGAGAGTGGAAGAAAAATAATAATTGGGAAGTTACTGAAAAAAGTTCTACTTAAATACCATACCACAAGTTAGTATCTTATCAAAATGATGAGGTCTCTCTGGAAAAAGTCCAGCCATTGTTAATATATCAAGAATGGTTTGTGCAACATCAATGTGACCTGGCAGCCGAGGAACATGGACTGAAATGTGCATGCATGAAAAATGACGACTTCACTGTACTAGTGAGTGGAGGCAGTAGACACTATTGAGTGAACACTGTGCTATGCTGCATTCAGAATGAATGAGTGAGTAGAGCAATGAATCTGCATAAAATTTTGTGTGAAGGTTGAACATTCCTCTGTGGAAACTATTAAGATGATTCAGAAGGCTATGGCTATGAGCAATTGGTGACTGGCATCTTCATCATGACATTGCTCCTGCTCATGCATTACTTCTCATAAAGGTGTTAATCTTGTAAAGATTAACATTTTACACTACCTCTAGAAATAGGCTAGACATTAAGATGTTGTTTTTGGCAAAACATCAAATCACCCAGGTGACTCAGCCCCCCTACAGCCCTGTGACTTCTGGCTTTTCCCAAAACTAAAATTGCCTTTGAAAGAAAAGAGATTACAAACTGTTCATGAAATTCAAGAAAATATGACAGGGCAGCTCATGACGATTCCAACAAAGGATTTGCAGAGTTTTGAACAGTGGAAGAGACTTTGGGAGGACTGTGTTAGGTACCACGATTGTCCTATGTACAATATTTCTTGTATCTATATTTTCTTCAATAAATGTCTCTATTTTTCATTTTATATATCTGGGTACCTTCTGGACAGACCTTGTATAGTATGACTTTGGAGATATCAAGGTGAATAAGGTATGAGACCAAACATTAAGAAATCTACGTTTTGTTATGGGAAATTAGATGTGTGGTCTGTGTGTGTGCACAAGTATCTGTAAAGGATAAAGACGTCAAATGAAATGACTGGTGATTTCTGGCTCCTCAGCTGTGTGGCCTACATGTTGTTGGAGACACAGTGAGCCAAAGAAACAATAGTTCTTGAGTATTTTCTACCTGTTTTTCATCAGTCAGCAATGAACTACGTGTTTCCATCTGTTATATGACAGAAGTAAGTTAGTGCAATACAATATAATAAATGATCATTAAAACATCAATAGTGTCCAAAATAAATGAATATAAATTAAAATGTCCCAATTTGGGACTCAAATATTGCCTCACTCTATTGCCCTGAGCAAGCAAACACTTAACCTCAACCTTAGTTTCCTCAAACAGGGAGCTAACAATTATTTACCTATCTCATAAGAGTTTGAGAATTAATTAGTTAATGTTTATAAAGTGCTTTAAAGAGGAAAGGAGCTGAATAAGTAGTGCTATTAATAGTACAGCCACTTAATTTGATTTTAGTGTTTGAGAACAATGTGAGTCTAATTCAGCAGTTGCCACACAATTGTGGTTGCTATGACTTTGGAATGAATTCATAATGCATTCTTGGTTTCTGTAAGAATAGTGCCTTATAAAGTAACTAATAGCTTACTAAAGTAATACGGCAACTATTCTTTTCAGTAGGCTGCTGTTAACAGCAGAGCCAGGAAACTTAAGTTCCTAGAGCCAGGAAACTTAAGTTCAGAGAGCCTTCATCAAACAAAAATTGCATGGAGGATGCAGAGAATGCTGCACTATTTCTACATAAAATGAAAGCTAGCATTTATTCACTTCTTACTGCTTTGCAAGCACTGTTCTAGCCACCTTGTATGGATTATATACTTTAATCCTGACAACAACCCTGTGAGGTGGGTACTCTTTGTTCCATTTTACATGTGGGATATTGAGATTCAGAAAAGCTAAGTCACTTGACCCCAAATCTATAGCTATTGATTAGTAGAGACAGGATTTAATTGAAGTTTTAAATTGTTGTGGTTAACTGCGGAGATTTATTGTCTCCTAAGAATGAACATGAAAATTTATAGAACTTTTACTTACTCACATTCCCAGGTACCCATAACAGGAATCCCATGGTGACCCTTCATGTTCACATTTACTAGATGAGCCCCTATAAGTATGACTCAAGCATTGACCTCGTCTTTGTCTCTTAACGTAGCTATAAGCAGGTTATAAAGACTCGACGATACAGATGATGCAGGGATTAACCTACCAGTCAGGATCATAGGAAAGAGACTCCACACAACCCAGTGAGACTTTTAGTGTTTCTGTGCCATCTCCCAACTGCAGCACATTTGCTTCTTATGCTCCGTCTTGAGTTACTGTGTTTAAGAACTCAGTTTGTAGTCATTCCAAGAACCTAATCTCTTTCTCTAACCCCTTTTATTCAATGATTTTGCTCTAGGTTAAACCTGTATTTATTGTGCATCACCTCTTGTTTATCTGAAGTTTGACTTCCTAATTTCTCAACCCTTCAAGTACTGGAATATTAAAAGTAGTCAATGAATATTTTTAGACCTGAACAAAATCTGTCTTAAGAAATTTGGAAACAATTCACAACAGCTCCCTGGAGAAGTCACCTTTGTGAACTTAACTAACAACTTCAAAAATCTCTTTCCCTAAACCATTCAATGGGACTTATCAAGAATGGCTCATGAATCTTTAATAATCCATGCTTATGTGATCACGACCACTTTACTAGGTGACGGTAACTCATTTAATTTCTAGGAGAGTGCTTCTAAGGTAGTGGTTGAGACTCTGAGGAGATTGACACAAGGCCAAGGACAAACCAAGAGAGTGTATCTTGAATATATATACCAGAATTTTTTTTTCAAATTATATGTTGAAGTAATTAAACTAAATCACATCTACTCATTCCTAGTTTTAAAGTTTTATGATTCTAGTGATTTCCTATGGTTACAGGAATTTTAAGACCATACATATTCCTGGATTTCTTAATGACACAGGAAATCATTATGCTATATGTCATGCTATACTTTAAGTATGCTGCAAAATATTAATGATGGTTATTCATTCCTAATTAACAATTTGTAGTAGAAAATGATATGTAAACTTGAGTGTTGAAAACCTCTGATATAGAGCACTTTCCTATTTTAAACTGGAGGAAATCAATGACTGCAGAGTTTAAAACCCTTATTTAGAGTCTTGCAGCTATGACAATAATGAATCACAACTAGCAACAAAGTCACTTGCCATCACAATCACACA
The DNA here is from genome assembly GCA_039655065.1 of Glossophaga mutica. NCBI lineage: Eukaryota > Metazoa > Chordata > Mammalia > Chiroptera > Phyllostomidae > Glossophaga > Glossophaga mutica. The sequence goes on along the minus strand of CM077307.1, from coordinate 53,841,045 downwards.
GTTCTTGCCTTATGTGCCTTTATCTTTTATTGACACCACCACCCTCTTCATGAAACAGCTCACATGGTTTATATGCAGATTTCACATTTAACATTACAGGGTACTAGAACTGGAAAGGGAACTGAGGGCACTTTAACTGTATGGATAAGAAAATTGAAAATAAAATGTACACAACGATTCAAAGCTCTTGCTGAGATATAACCAATTTGAACCCACAATGTCAGGGTCTGAGTCCAGTGATCTTTTACCATAACATCCAAGTAATATTCTGGAAGAGAAAATGCAATGTTTGAAAATAATCTGATTTTATTAATGCTATAAAATATGGTTAGTGTCTCAATTTTCACTAAAAACTGTGTGGTTTTTTGTGAACTATTGATCACTCTGCCTCACTGGGCTATGTGATAACCAAACAAACAATTATAAAATGGGAAAACAGAGTGTATCTAAGTAGAGCATGCCATGCCTTTGCATATTCTACAAAGGAAACCCAGTAAGTAATCTAACACAATAAAACATATATAGGATAGAAGACTCAAAGCTAAAATCCACCTTTCTTCTTCTCACTGTTAAATATTTCTGGTGAAATAAGAAGAATGGCCTTATCCTTAGACTATATGTACTTCATTAAAAAGCTAATAATTGCTCTGGCTGGTGTAGCTCAGTGGATTGAGCACTGGCTTGTGAACCAAAGCTGGTTTGATTCCTGGTCAGGACACATGCCTGGGTTGCAGGCCAGGTCCCCGGTTGGGGTGCGTGAAAGGAAACCACACATTGATGTTTCCCTCCGTTTCTTTCTCCCTTCCTTCCCATCTGTCTAAAAATAAATAAAATAAAAATCTTTAATAAAAAATCTAATAATCACAATCATGCTCTAAGCAATGAATTGGACATTTACTTTAGAGGAAAATGCATAAGCTTTTCAATGACTTCCACAGAGATGGGGCCATTATATTTTTCAGCATTATTCTGCATTGTTGATATTGCAACTTCATGATTTTGAAATACTTTATAACTCAATAATGAATCCTTTTTATGATCTATATGTAATCTTTTTTAATGGTAACGTAAATGATTTCAGTTCATTATTATCTTACCTGCATCTGGGGGGGATGTGGTTTGGAGACCGCTGTCTCTCATGTACATTTTAACGAATGTCTGTCAATGAACTGGGAATCAAGTGTTTCTGCCTATCAGCTCACTGTCAGAGAAACTGCTCGGGGAAATGTGAAAGCACTGGCTGCAGAGTTTTGGCTAGGGTCACTCGGCTTTGTGTGCTAAAAGCAGCTTACAACAAAACCTATCATTTTCTTTGTAAATATGTTTGCTTAGAACCTCACCCTAAAATTTTCTCCATTTTTTTTTTTTTCTAAAGATTCACATTTGAGCAGCTCTCCTTCTCTTTTGGGTGTTTTGTAGAAGGCACTCCATGGATTATGAAATGACGGATGAAGCCTTCGCGGCTGACCTTCTCAGTCCTGCTGTGAGTTCGCTATTGCTCCCTTCCTCTGAACCTGTTCCACTCTCCTTTTCAAAGCAACTGTCATTTCTAATCATTTAATAATTTCTGGGGGTGTATTATGCAAAAGTTACATTTGTTGAAATAATACATCTCCAGGTGAGCTGTCAATTCAGTAAGATTACCAGCACTGTTGTATTAAATAAAAATTCAACCCAGTAAACTTGAAAGATCTTACTAGCTTTATTGAACAATTCATATATCGGGCAGCCTCACATCTAGCAAATAGAAAGGAGCTCCAAAGGGCTGTACAGAATGGAGGATTTTAAAGACAGAAAGGGGGAAGAAAAAGGAAATTATTAGCAAAGAACACATTGTTTCAGGCAAGGTCACCCTCCTAAGTGGAACAGAAGGGGCCTATCAGGCAGATTATCTCACAGGTGCATATCAGGTAATTTCAGAGTTGACCTTAAATAAATGGACAGCCAGATAATTCTCCAGCAATACACAGGAACACAGAATTGCATTTCAGAACATGAGGTCTGATGGCAAAGCATATACAAATCTACAGAACCAAATGAGGGGAATGCTTTTTAATGGTCATTAGAGGGGCTGTTGTAAACAGTCCACTAGATGAAACTGCAAGTTCAAGGTATACAGATTTTCATTGGCTAAGTTAAGGCCATCTCCCATTGACTGTCTTGTTACTGGGCAAGGACTTGTCATTTTTCATCCTGCTGAAGTAGTAATGTAGTTATCGCTTCCTGTTAGAGATGCAAGGATGTCTCTTTCTGTTGGGGTCAGTAGTGTGCATTGATTTGGTACATGTCTGCGAGTTCTCTCTTCCAGACTCCTGACTCCATTTTAAATGAAGTTTCTGTTTATTACTTTTCACACCAGGTTGACAGGTTAAAGGTACATTTCTGAGAGAAGTTGAAAACTGCAATTATGTTAGCTATTAATTCTTGGTTTGTTGACACGGGGCTTAGCACAAATGACCTTATTCGGGGTCTGTTGCTTCTTTTTAACAGTAGCTATTTCCACAGATTACTTTTGTCATTATAATTTATTCACTGCTTACATAAAGGTTAAAAAACATACACTGGAAGGCTAAAAGATGCCTTTCCCAAGGAATATATGATTTATATTAAACAAAAAGGCAAGGTACTTGCTTTTTTATGTCTGTATCCCTGTTTTCCTTGCTTCTGTTGGAGGCCATCCTCAGACAACTTCTAATGGTTGTCTTTAGAAAAAATGAAAAAAGGGAAATGAGACTATACTTTCCGTTAATGATGTTAGTTGAACACCAAGAACCAGAAATTAAGATATTTAAATAGATTATGTAACCATTCAACATCTGATGAATATTCTCAGTGGCCACAGCTGCCCAATATTAATGAACAAATAAGAAAATGCTGGGTACAGGACAAGAGAAAACAGAAAGTTATGCCACCATGGGTAATAGGTATCACTGCCTTGATCTTAAGGAGGATTAAGCCAAAATAAATCCAAAATGGAAACATTTTCAAACGAAAAGCTTTCCTTCATTAGTCGAATTAGACATCTAAATTGGGAAAGTATAAATCTTGTCACATTTGGGTTTGTTAAATGTCTGGAAATATTTTCAAATGATAGATCTTTCTAAAATTTAATTCAACAAAATGTCAGTTTCTTTTATCCTTAATTTTAAAATGTCTTAGTAATATAGGCATAAAACTTACTTCTATGCTTTCTAGTTATTTTACATTCATCTGATTAAAACTTTGCTTTTTCGGACGTTTTTAGGAGAACAGCTTTAAAAGGTTTCAAATTTAGGCCCTGGACTATGTGGCTCAGTTGGTTGGAGCATCCTCCTGTAACCAAAATGTTACAGGTTCGATTCCCAGTCAGGGCATATACGTAGGATGCAGATTGGATCTGGTCCATGGGAGTATGATCCTCAGTCCGAATGCAAACGAAACCTAGTCTGGGAGCCTATGGAAGACAACCAATCAATATTTCTCTCCAACATTGATGTTTGTCTGTCTCTCCCTCCCTATATCCCTTCCTCTCTCTCTACAAGCAATGAGGAAACGTTCTTGTGTGAAGATTAAAAAAGAATAAAAAACAATAAAAGGTTGCAAATTCAGTTAAATAAATATGGTGAATTTAGCTGTTCTGCTTTGAAAAGTTCCTACCCAAGGCTGCGTAGGTCATCATGTATCCAACCGCATCTCTTTCCTCTTTTGTTATGAATATTTATCTGAGGATACTGATGACACATGATGCAAACATTTTATGTCTTATAAAGTCAAAGGATATGTGTTATCAATCTCTTTAGAATAATAAAAATTAAACAACCTAGAAAAGTATAATGAGTTTGCTAAAATATCAAATATCTTATTTTAATAATCTCCCTTTATGTAGTCTAATTGAGAAGGAATTTATTGATTTTATCCATAAAAATATATGATAAGGGAGATTTGTTTTCAGTTAAACAGGGAAACTGAGCACCTAACAGCATTCTCAATGCCTTCAGTAGATATTAGCCCAGTGTTTTGTTTATCAAATAAAGTTTATAATCCCTCTTTGTTCTTCTAGTATATTGTGTTTTAATTTTTATCATGTTTAAAATAGTGTTAATGCTTACAAGTAGGCTCTGTTGGGCCACAAATTAAAATCTGGGTCTGCCTTTCGATCTACTTCCATTTTTCTGATAGCTGGTGAACATTCTACTGGAGTTCTGGCATTTTGTTTTCATTGTTTCAGTTTCTATGATTCACTTTATCTGTTTATGATATTTTGGTGTACGAGTAGAAATTTAGTAGTGTGTCACTAGGAGTTGCTGGCTCACATCATGTTGTACCATTAATTTTGAAATATACCTGTAGGACTTACTTAGACACATGAGAGCTATGTTGGAGAATTGCACATGGGTTAGTATAATCGGAACAACTAATCTGAACTTTGTAGACAGCTATTTACTATTTCAATATTGATTTATGTTTTTAAATAGAAAAATTTACACAATTGAAGAGTTAAGATTTACACAGTTCAAACATTGAGTTAGGCAGTGAAAAATCCCCTCTCCACCCTTGACTAATCAACCTGCTTCACTACTTGATCATAGGGGTAGTTCTTGTTTTTAATGTCCTGAATATTCTCCCAAAGTTTTAAAAACTTTTATACACAAGGAAATACAAAGATGCCTTCCCCCTTGAATTTCTTAACACAAATATTTACATATTTGTAAATATCATAACCTTTGTTTTGCTAATGGCTTCTGTAGTTGGAAATTTTACCTTATTATATATAAAGACCTTTATTTTTTAATTTACTTTAACTTATTTAACCCAGTTTTCTATTAATGTCCATTTAAAAAGTCAATATTTTTATAATACAGATGAAACTTAAAGAACATACTTTACACTCAAACATACATTCTAATTTGGTTCAGGTACTAGAATGTCTGAAATATGTATTCCTAGAAACTGAATTACTGAGGCAAAGGACATATGGATTTATAATGTTGATAGATCTTGTTAAATTTCCCTCCACAGGGATTGTACTGTTGTATATCCTTATCAGCACTTAATGAGATGACTATTCCCCCACACCCTTGACAATAAAATTGTTATCAAACTGTCATGTCTTTATTGAACCTCTATATATTTGGATTTTTTGGTTCTTTTATTGAGCAAATTTTCACACTTGAAGCCCTTTTATCTCTTTTACAATGACTTGTTTGTTCATATTTTTTGCCCATAACTTTCCTGGCTTGTCATTTTCATATCCATATATAAACACATATATAGGCAGACTAATAATTTTTTTTACTCTATGGATTGTAAATATTTTTCCATTTTGTTCTTTACTTTTTGAGTTTATCGTAATGTTGGCCTTATGATTGGAGTTTAGATTTTGTTGTATAATTTGTCAATCTTTTCTTTTGGAATTCATGTGATAGTTAAAAATGTTCCTCACTCTGAGATTATGAAATAATATATTTCTAAATTTTCTTCTAATATTATATGGTATTTATTTCATATTTATATCATTGACTTTCTGGAAATTATTATGTTATAAGGTGTTCCGTAAAGATCCAATTTTATTTTCCTAAAATGACGGTGATGTTGTACCAACCTCATTTACTCTTTTCTAATTGGAGAGTCTACTTTTTCATTATTAACTCAATTAATTATACAAATAGTTATCAAGTGCTGAATATGTGTCAGGGCAAAAAACATGCAAAATTTTCTGCCCTCAGAGTGCTTATATTCTAATGGAGGAGACAGACCTCCAAATTGGAAAGTGACACATGACAGGACTACTTTTCACTGCTAAAGAGAAAATAAGGAAAGGGAAGAGGACAGATTTCTGAGTGACATGTGGTACTGCTATTTAAATGGGAAAAATATATAATAAAGATTGTATATTTAAAATACTCTTGAGAAAATTTTAAAAACCTGATTCCTTCAAAATAAATAAAATAAAATAAAATAAGGTGGAATGTTCCATGGAAAAAGTGTTCTGAGAAAAAAGAGAAAAAAACCTGAAGGAGTGAGGAAGTGAAGGTTGGTGTATAACTGATAAAAGAACCCCAGGAAGGAGTAACAGTCTCCACAAAAATCCAAACCTGGAGCTGGCTCATTCTCTTTGTGACTGAAGCACAATGAACATGGGGAAATAGAAAATAAGGTCAGATTCTTGATTAGGTCCCAAGTTATAAGAGCTCTGCGTAGAACTCTTGCATTTTACTTAGAATGGGATGGGAAGTCAGGGAGGATTTTGAGCAGAAACATAGATTATCTGACATAGTTTAAGAAATCACACTGGTTGCTGAATGGAGAATAGATTATAAGCAAGTAAAGGCAAAGCAGAGTGACCGTTTAGGAACCTATTGTGATCATCTGGGTGAGAAATGATTTGGAATAGAGTTGTAGTTAGCTCTCACTAGAGTATATGAAGTAATATAAAGGATTCCAGGACTGAACTTAATTTTTATTGTCTATACTGCTTTTAAAGCTTCTTTTTATAAACACTCCCACTTACATTTGACAGTATATCTATTGACTTGGCATAGAGATTGTCCTAATATTCCTGGGAGTAATAGTGCTCTCTCCAATACCCGAAGTGACTAATCAGATGTCAGACCTCCTGAGTAGTTAACAGTTTGACTTTAATATTCTTGGGTTCAGATAGCTTCCAAGGTAAACAGTGGGTGGTAGAATCTTAGATTACGTCTTTCATCAAAGTCCATTCATCATTAGTTGTGTTTAGATGGCATTCAGTGCAATGTAAGCAGTTTTCTCAGCAGACTATGTTATCAGCAAGTCTTCTACACTTGGCTTACACATCTGCCAACAGTTCACATTTGTACTATAATATGTCTAATTCATTAATATCCTCTAATAAAGGCAAATTGATTTTGTTTTCCTCCCTTGAGGCATACAAAAAGCAAAGTCCAAGCTTCAGCAGTGAATGACAGCAGTAGGAGTACATTCAGTGAGTTAAGATGCCTGGAAGAAGAGTATTGCAGCTCAAGTTTCTTTTTTTTTTTTAAATTTTTATTTTAATTGTTGATCTTGTACAGTTTTCTGTCTTTTATTCTCACCCGAACCCACCACCCCAGTCCTCCCCACCTCCCTCCCATTTCCACCCCCCCATAGTTTTTGTCCATGTGTCCTTTATACTTGTTCCTGTAAATCCTTCCCCTTTCCCCCTGAAATTCCCTCCCCTCTCCCCTCTGGTGACTTTCAGCATGTTCCTTATTTCCATGTCTTTGGTTATATTATGTTTGTTTGTTTGTTTTGTTGATTAGGTTCCTGTTAAAGGTGAGATCATATGGTATTTATCTTTCACTGCCTGGCTTACTTCGCTTAGCATGATGCTCTCAAGTTCCATCCATGCTGTTGCATAGGGTATGAGCTCCTTCTTTCTTTCTGCTGCATAGAATTCCATTGTATAAATGTACCACAGTTTTTTGATCCATTCATTTACTGATGGGCATCTAGGTTGCTTCCAACACTTGGCTATTGTAAATTGTGCTGCTATAAACATAGGGATGCATAGTTTCTTTTGGATTGGTGTTTCAGGGTTCTTAGGATATAGTCCTAGCAATGGAATTGCTGGGTCAAAAGGTATATCCATTTTTAGTTTTTTTAGAAAATTCCATACTGTTTTCCATAGTGGTTGTACCAGTCTGCACTCCCACCAGCAGTGCAGTAGTGTCCCCTTTTCTCCACAACCTCTCCAACACTTGCTGTTTGTTGCTTTGTTTATGAGGGCCATTCTGACTGGTGTCAAGTGGTATCTCATTGTTGTTTTAATTTGCATCTCTCTGATAGCTAGCGATATCGAGCATCTTTTCATGTGTCTCTGGATCCTCTGTATGTCCTCCTTGGAGAGGTGTCTGCCCAAGTCCTTTGCCCATTTTTTAATTGGGTTGCTTGTCTTCTTAGAGTGGAGTCGTGTAAGTTCTTTGTATATTTTGGAGATTAAACCCTTATCTGAGATATCATTGGCAAATATGTTTTCCCACACAGTCGGTTCTCTTTTTATTTTAATACTGTTTTCCTTGGCCATGCAGAAGCTTTTTATTTTGATGAGATCCCATTTGTTTATTCTTTCCTTTATGTCCCTTGCTTTAGGGGACATATCAGTAAAAATGTTGCTGCGTGTAATATCTGAGATTTTCCTGCCTATGTTCTCTTCTAGGACTTTAATGGTGTTACGGCTTATGTTTAAGTCTTTTATCCACCTTGAATTTATTTTTGTGCATGGTGTAAGTTGGTGCTCGAGTTTCATTTTCTTGCACGAAGCTGTCCAGTTCTCCCAACACCACTTGTTGAAGAGACTATTTTTACTCCATTTTATGTTGCTGCCCCCTTTGTCGAATATTAATTGACTATAGAGACTAGGGTTTATTTCTGGGCTCTCTATTCTATTCCACTGGTCTACATGCCTGTTTTTATGCCAGTACCAGGCTGTTTTGATTACAGTGGCCTTGTAATACATTTTGGTATCAGGTATTATGATCCCTCCTGCTTTGCTCTTCTTTCTCAAGATTGCTGCCGCTATTCTGGGTCGTTTATGGTTCCATATAAATTTTTGAAGAGTTTGTTCTATATCTGTGAAATATGCCATTGGTACTTTAATAGGTATTGCATTGAATCTGTAGATTGCTTTGGGAAGTATGGACATTTTGATGATGTTAATTCTTCCGATCCATGAACACGGTATGTGTTTCCATTTATTTGTGTCTTCCTTGATTTCCTTCTTCAGTGTTGTGTAGTTTTCTGCATACAGGTCTTTTACCTCCTTGGTTAGGTTAATTCCTAGGTACTTTATTTTTCTTTTTGCTGTATCAAATGGTATTTTTTTCTTGATTTCTGCTTCTGTTGTTTCATTGTTGGTATATAAAAATGCCTTTGATTTCTGGATATTGACTTTGTATCCGGCTGTTTGGCTAAATTCATTTATTAGGTCGAGCAGTTTTTTGGCCGAGACTATAGGATTTTCTATGTATACTAACATGTCATCTGCAAACAATGATAGTTTTGTTTCCTCCTTTCCAAGTTGGATGCCTTTTATTTCCTTTTCTTGTCTAATCGCTGTGGCTAATACTTCCAATACTATGTTGAATAGAAGTGGAGAGAGTGGACAGCCTTGTCTTGTTCCTGATTTTAGTGGAAAAGAATTTAGTCTTTGCCCATTGAGTATGATGCTGGCTGTAGGTTTCTCATATATAGCCTTTATTATGTTGAGGAATGCTCCCTCTGTTCCCACTTTGCTGAGTGTTTTAATCATAAATGGGTGCTGTACCTTATCAAATGCTTTTTCCGCATCTATTGATATGATCATGTGATTTTTGTCTTTGCTTTTGTTTATGTGATGTATTACATTTACTGATTTGCGAATGTTGAACCATCCTTGCATCCCTGGGATGAATCCCACTTGGTCGTGGTGTATGATCTTTTTAATGTGTTGTTGGATGCGGTTTGCCAATATTTTGTTGATGATTTTAGCATCTATGTTCATCAGCGATATTGGCCTGAAGTTCTCCTTCTTTGTTGTGTCTTTATCTGGTTTTGGGATTAGGATGATGCTGGCTTCATAAAAAGAGTTTGGGAGTCTTCCATCTTTTTGGATTTTTTGGAATAGTCTGTGGAGAATTGGGGTTAGCTCTTCCTTAAATGTTTTGTAGAATTCTCCTGTGAAGCCATCTGGTCTAGGGCTTTTGTGCGTTGGGAGTGTTTTGATTACTGATTCAATTTCACCAGCTGTTATTGGTCTGTTCAGGCTTTCTGTTTCTTTTTCATTGAGTTTTGGAAGGTTATATTTTTCTAGAAACTTGTCCATTTCACCTAGGTTTTCAAATTTCTTGGCATACAGTTCTTCATAGTAATTTCTTACAATCCTTTGTATTTCTGCAGTGTCGGTTGTAATATCTCCTCTTTCATTTCTGATTGTGTTTATTTGAGTCCTCTCTCTTTTTTTCTTGATGAGCCTGCTTAAAGGCTTGTCGATTTTATTGATCTTTTTAAAGAACCAACTCCTGGATTCATTGATCTTTAGGATTGTGCTTTTAGTCTCTATGTCATTTAATTCTGCTCTTATCTTGGTTATTTCTTTCCTTCTACTTGCTCTGGGCTATCTTTGTTGTTGTTCCTCGAGTTCTTGTAGGTGAAGGGTTAGGTTGTTTGTTTGAGATGTTTCTGTCTTTTTTAGATAGACCTGTATCGCTATAAACTTCCCTCTGAGGACTGCCTTTGCTGTGTCCCATAAGTTTTGGGTCGATGTGAGTTCATTATCGTTTGTTTCCAGAAACTTTTTGATTTCCTCCCTATTTTCATTCTTGACCCATTCATTGTTTAATAGCATGCTATTCAATCTCCATGATTTTGAGGGTTTTGGGTTTTTCCCCTTCGGGTTCGTTTCTAGTTTCAGTCCCTTGTGGTCAGAGAAAAATGCTTGGTATGATTTCAATTTTCTTGAATTTGTTGAGGCTTGATTTGTGTCCTATCATGTGGTCTATCTTTGAAAATGTTCCATGTGCATTTGAAAAGAAAGTGTATTTAGCTTCTTTGGGATGAAGGGCTCTATATATATCAGTTAAGTCCATTTCCTCTAGAGTGTTGTTCAATGCCACAATATCTTTGTTGATATTTTGTTTAGAAGATCTGTCTATTTTTGAGAGTGGGGTGTTAAAATCACCTACTATAATTGTGTTGCTGTCTATATCTTTCTTGAAGTCCTCTAAAATTTTCTTGATGTATTTAGGTGCTCCTCCGTTCGGTGCATATATATTTACAATATTTATGTCTTCTTGGTGGATTCTTCCCTTGAGTATTATGAAGTGACCTTCTGGGTCTCTCTTTATGGCCCTTCTTTTGAACTCTATTTTGTCTGATATGAGTATTGCTACCCCAGCTTTTTTTTTCCTGACCATTTGCTTGGAAAATTTGTTTCCAGCCCTTCACTTTGAGCCTGTGTATGTCTTTTGTCCTGAGGTGGGTTTCTTGTAGGCAGCATATGTGTGGGTCATGCTTTCTTATCCATTCAGCTATTCTATGTCTTTTGATTGGAGCATTTAATCCATTTACATTTAAGATTACTATTGATAGGTATTTATTCATTGCCATTTTCGTACCTGTGTTCCTTTCTCTCTTTCTCTCTCTGTCTTTTCCTTTCTTCCCTTAAAGCAGTCCCTTTAGTATCTCTTGCAGCATTGGTTTGGTAGAGGTGTATTCTTTTAGACTTCTTTTGTTTGGGAAGCTCCTTATTTGGCCTTCTATCTTGATTGAAAGCCTTGCTGGGTAAAGTAGTCTGGGTTGCAGGCCTTTGGTTCTCGTTGCTTGGAATATTTCTTGCCATTCTCTTCTGGTTTGGAGCGTTTCCATTGAAAAGTCAGATGCTAACCTAATTGGGGCCCCCTTGTATGTTACTTCCTTTTTCTCCCTTGCTGCTTTTAAGATTCTCTCTTTGTCTTGGAATTTTGCCATTTTAATTATGATGTGTCTTGAAGTGGGCCTGTTTGGATTCCTTTTGATTGGGACTCTCTGTGTTTCCTGGATTTGTGTGGCTTTTTCTCTCACCAAATGAGGGAAGTTTTCCATCATTACTTTTTCAAACAGGTTTTCTATCCCTTGTTCTTGTTCTTTTCCTTCTGGTATCCCTATTATACGAATATTATTCCGTTTCATGTTGTCTTGCATTTCTCTTAAACCCTCTTCATTCTTTCTAAGCCTCTTTTCCTTATCTTGCTCATTCTGAGTGTTTTTTTCTATTTTGTCCTCCAACTCGCTGATCCGATCTTCTGCTTCATCGATTCTGCTTTTCATTCCTTCTACTGTGTTCTTCAGTTCAGAGATTGTGTTCTTCATTTCCTCTTTGCCCTTGTTGATAGTTTCTATTTCCTTTTTCATGTTGATATAGTTTGCCGTGAGTTCATCATAACTTCCCTGTAGTTTATGGTAGCTCATTGAGAGCTCATTGAGCTTCCTGACAACCATTGCTTTGAACTCGATATCTGATAGTTGAGTTGCCTCTGTTTCATTTAGCATTCTTTCTTGAGCTTCCTCCTTTCCTTTCGTTTGGGGATTGTTCTTTTGTCTTCCCATTGTTTGTAAGACTCTTGTTGTTAGCCTCAGCTTCTTAAATTGATCTTTTCTGGCTCCCTGGGTTTGTGGTATGACCTTCTATGGTAGAATATCTGTGAGATTCAGTGGTGGATTCTCCTTCGGATATCCTGTTGTTCACCACTTTCACTGTCTCATCAGCTGGAATACCCTCTTTTGGGGGCCAACCCTGGTTTTCGTTTTTGTTTTTGTTTTTTTTCCCCCACAGTTTCAGGCTTGCTTGTTTGTTTGTTTTGTCTCACTCGTGGGTATTTACAAAAAGAAGAGGGGGGAAAATGAAAAAAAGAAGAAAGAGGAAACAAGAGGAAGGTAGAAGAGATAAAATTGAAAAGAAAGGAAGAGGGGATAAGAGAAGAAGAAATTCAAGGGAGGCAAAAGGAGTTGGGGAGTAAAGAAGAAGATATAAACAATGAAGAAGGAGTAGTTAAAAACTCATTTAGATAGACAGGCTTACAAACAAAAAGACACTAACAAACTGGCAAAACAAAAAAGAGACACGCGCACAGACACCCCCACACAAATATAAGCAGCCAAAGGGGGGGGGAAAGAACAAGCAAAGCACAACAAAATATTTAAGAAAAAAATAAAAATATATTAAAAAAATAAAATGAAAAAACAAAACAAAACAAAACAAAACAAAACAAAAACAAAAAAAAACACCCACTTGTTTTCAAACTTGCCAGCCGGTTTTTCTGGTCTTCCGGCTGCAGTGGCTGAGGGGTGATCTTATTGCTTTTCTCTGTGTTCAGAACTCAGTCCTCACTGTGCTATGTATCCCATCGTTAGTGAGCACCTCTCCCCACAGGGTTTTCAGCATGGGATCTGAGCCTCCTGGTGTGTGCGCACTTCTCCGAGTTTATGGGTGTGTGCTAGGTTCTCCAGATGTGCATAACCGCCTGCCTTTGTCCCTGGGAGGCTTTCAGTGTTCGGGCACAGCTGCCTGCATTTGCTTCTGAGAGGGGCCTGCGTTCCAGCTGCTATCCGGCTCCTGCACCTTGGGCCTGAGCTGTCCGCGTTTGAGCACCCGCCGGTGAACTGGCACCTCTGGCTCCACAGCTGTCTCCAGCGGCCTGTGCCTATGTTTTCACAAGTGTCCACTAGCCCACGACCGTGTGCGGTCCCCTGAGGGTGTCTATTTTCATGCAGTTGTCTCACTTCGCCCGCGCATCTGTCTCTGTTGGGGGGCCTGTGCTTTTGTAGTCGCCCGGTGACCACGAAAACTCAGTTCAAAGTCTCGCAGTGACCTGGTGCGGGGCACCCACTTTCGCTCCCTCACGGGGCACCCACTTTTGCTCGGGCCGCAGTCGTGAGGTGGCCCCTGAGATCTCCCAGCCGGTTCAGCGGCTGACCCAGCTCCCTCCCCAGGGCCCTGGGGCGGGCTTGGCGGAGTGCCAGGCCGGGGCCTCAGCCACCCCGCTCTCCGCGCGCTGGAACCCTGGGCTCTTATTGTTCCAAAGAGCTCTCCTTACCGCTTGTTTTTCAGTGTCCGCTACAATTTCCAACCTCTTATTCTCCAATATGCTGTGTTACTGTTCCTTGTCTGTTCTGGTCTTTGATAGATTGGCCCAGTTTTTCTCCCGTGTGTAGAGGGGGAATAGGGTCTGCTCCCTCCTACCACACCGCCATCTTCCTGTCTCAAGTTTCTTATCCAAGCCTCTGTGGTCCACAGTAAGGCGGCAAGGACCGATGACATTCACCGCCAGTCAGGGATATTAGATTTAGAAATGACATAGGTGGCACAACTGCCTGAACTTGCTACCCTCTGAAAAGACCAAGTATTTTTTTTTCTCTTTGAGTTATTGTTTCAATTGTACAATCTGGGTCAATACACCCTATTCTTGGCCATTCCCTTTGCTTGCCAAATCCAACAAATTACTGTGTCTAATCAACTTGTTTATGCATGTGGTAGACAGCATTCTAAGGTGGACCCCCAAATTCCAAATCCCTTGGGTGCCAGCCATTCTTTCAATTAGTCAAACACTAACCTAGGTACCTTTCTGAAGGGATTATTAAGGTGCTAAATTTGTTGTCCTTAAGATAGGGAAATAATCTTGGTTGGTATGACTGATATAAGCCTTTTAAAGGTAGAGAGATTTTTCTATCTGGTGGTAGAAGAGGAAGTCAAAAGATTTGAAGCATGAAGGGAATTGTAAAGGAGGGACATTCTCTTTGCTCACTTGGAAGGTACAGTGGGCCATGCAGCAAGGAACTGAGAGAGTGCCCTGTAAGAACTGAAACCAATCTTTGTTGGACAGTAAGCAGGAGAAGACATACTGCACTTATACAACTGCCAAAAAACTGAATTCTGTCAGCTGTCTGAATGAGCTTGGAAGAAGAAGGTTCAGAACTGCAGGTGAGACCATAACTTGCAGACAACTCGATTTCAGTCTTGTGAAATGCTGAGCTGAGGACCTAGCCAGGTTGTGCCTAGACTTCTAATTTATAGAACGTGGAGCCAATAAATAAGTGTTGTTTTAAACTTCTATGTTTGTAGTAATTTTGATGCAACAATAAGAAACTAATACAACATTCAAGAACTCAATTCATCTTCATCAAGGCAAAAGAGCAGGATGGAAAAAAATAACAACTAGCAAGCATTTTTAAGGCAGAAAAAACAAGCAAACAAAAAACCAAAATCCTAGCTGTATAAACACTAGTGTCCAGGAGGTTAAAGAATGTTTAGAATGCTCACCTGGAATAGAAGTACAGGAGCAGGTTCCAGACCTCATCCTTCTCCCTGTTCTTCCCATCTTCTTAATGTTCTGACATTCAACGTGAATTTTGGTACTGGCCCATCTGTTCTATTGATATCAGGAGCAGTCACTACACTCAGCTTGTTCCACTAGTCTTTGTAACTTTATCAGTTTCTTAGCCTTCAGAAGTAATGTATATATGTGTAAATGTCTCCTCAAAGAAATTGCCTATTTTCTAGCCACCCAAAGTGTCACCATCTGAGGTTTTACTTTTGTGACATATCCTCGTGTCCTTCGGGTCATCTCTTTGTTAAGCGGTTTTAGCATCTTACAGTACACAGCTATCATTGTGTTTCCTCTGGGATCTGTGGGAGGTATCTGCAACACCTTGGGGCATCCTGGACTTTGGACTCCCATGGCTGTTTAATCTCTTTCTAGGATCTAAGCTAATGGTGCTTCAGTAGCCATTCTTAAGAATACCGGGCAAATGGACATTGTAGTCACACTGTGCAGTCTTGGGTTACTGGACACTTGTTTATTAAGCTTACTGATGACCTCTCATTTCCTTAGATGGAAAGCTTTCAAACCCTGGGGTGGCCCAGAAATCTCTTTGTAGGCATAAAACCTCACATTGCACACAAACTTATGCATGTATACCAAAGGTCTTATCAAGAAAAGACAGACATGAAAAAAGCAGAGCACAAAATGTCCTTGGATCCTTGTTATTCCACACCATAGTTGTTCTGTATGTAACACGGCCAACTTAACTACACAGAAGCATCTGCCTCTGCTAGCAGGTAGGACTAGAATCAGGAACATCATAGGACCAAGAAGCAGCCCCACATCCACTGTGAATCATATTTATAGGGGCGTAAGAGAGGCAAAGGAACACCATTCTCATCATCCACATCAAGTCACAAGAACTATATTAAGATATCTCTGCCTCCGGGGGCGTCATTACAAAGAAGGCAAATTATGAGAGATGCGCATACACACAGAGGGCTCTGAGAGCTGCCTTGTCTGTCAGGACATCACACAAAGATGATGGTGTCTCTCTGCAGATGGCCTCATTTCAGCTGTGCCAGTTCTGCTATGTCATCCCAAAAGTGAAGTGAGGAATGAAGCTCCAGGCTATCCAGACTATTTCATCACATAGAGACTCACATGTAGTGGATCTATTTACATTATTTTCTAGATATTTTACACCTTGTATTTGGTTTCAATTAAAAAAAAAGATGATTAAGAAGAAGTTTTAAATTTCTAGTCAGCAGAAGCTTTTTGATGGTTTAATTATTAATTTATAATTTTATTCTATTTTCATTAGAGAATGTGTGTGTGAGTGTCTGTATGTTATTTCTACTTGGGATGGCCTTTTTTGGTACCCACTAAATAAAATATTTCAGCAACTGCTACATAGACAGTTGAAAAGAATAACTATTTTTAAATTCAGGATACATTAGATTACACTTACTTGACTTTTCTGCTGAAAATTACATTTTAATGTTTTATTAGATAACACAACCAGTTATCTTAAGCTATTCCCCACTTTTTCCTTTCCTGCTCTCTTTTTATTTTTAATTGTTATATAATTTCTACATTATTTCTTTATCATTTGGGCTCATGACATTTACGTTCTATCATTCTGATACAATGGTTTTACTCAAATTCGATGGTTAAATACAATCTTCACCAAAATATAAAGAAGTAAATGCTATTATCATGGACTTTATTTACAAATCAACAACTGAAGTATAGAGAGATTAAGTAATTTTTCACAAAACTTACGAAACAATGAAGCTAGATCTTAAACTCAGGACTATTCAGTTGAAAACCCTAGACTTTTCACTCATTCTTCATGCCAGTTCTCAGGAAGAAAATCTTTAACTCAAGAATAGTCCCAGAATGTTTTCAGATTGATAATGTTATGAGACAGGTCCAGATTTTGAAGGTAATCACTCCAGAGAAGGATATATACTTTTATGTAAATATTTTGGTGGAATTGTTAAAATAATGTGAAATCAATCAGAACTTTTTAAGGAAATAACTTGGATGGTAGGGTTGGGAGACTGAGCATGGTCTTCATTTCTCTTCTTGTTTATTAGGTCATTAACTGTGATAGTTTTAAAGCTGTACTAAAATAGCCCTGGCTGGTGTTGCTCAGTGGATTGAGTGCCACCCTATGAACCAGAGGGCTGTTGGTTCTATTCCTAGTCAGGGCACATGCCTGGGTTGCAGGCCCCGTCCGTGACTGGGGACACACAAGAGGCAACCGCACATTGATGTTTCTCTCCCTCTCTTTCTTCTTCCATTCCCCCCTCTCTGAAATTAAATAAATAAAATCTTTTTAAAAATCTTTGAAAACTGCACTAAAATAGAAAATAAGCTTTATTAGAAATACTTGTCGTTATAAAAATTAATTTATTTAAAGAGTTAAATTAGAATTTTCCAGAAAGATATGTCTTCTTTTGTTATAGCGTTGAAAGGATAGCAAATATTTGGAGAATATCTATATTTACAAGTAATGTATTTGGTATATGTTTCACTTAAACCAAAGGAAAAAAAGTATAATATGAGCTAAGAAGAGTGTTTTATAATAAACAATTGATATTTTTCTAATCATTAATACCTGAGGAAATAAAATTTAGATAGAAATACTTAAGTAAAGTGTTTGTTGTTAGTTGATACAGATGTCAAGACAAATCATTTTAGTCTCATTGTTACAATATTTTTAAACGGTAGATAGTTGTGTACTATTATAGAATAGTACCATTCAGTTTAATACAATGGAAAAACATAGGTAAATGGACTTCATTATAATTATCATCTGATTGGAGGATTCTTAATTGGACACTGTCTAAAATTCATTTTATAATAATTCTAAATACAATATTTTTGTGATTATTTTCATTGTTAAAGTTCCTGAAAGTATAGTAGGTTGCCAGTATGGAAACAGAGCTATCAGATGACAATAGAAAAACACTTTTTTAAAGATTGTGTGGGAGGAGGTAAATTTTGAATAGAAGAATAAGGTACTGAATATGTCAATCAAAATCATTCTCCAGTGGGCTCAAGTGATAGCTTTAGGCACACAAAAGGTAATTCAGTGCCAGACTCAGCTTTTGTTTGCTGTGTGCAATTATCTAAGTTTCCTATCCTTGTCTTAACTAGAATCGATTGTATGTGTAAAATATACCACAGATTATGGTGGTTTGATTAAAATTTATTTTTCAGAATAACTGTTGTATTATTAGCTAATAGGACATTTAAACTCTTTAAGACATATAGTTAATGCACATATCTGTAATGAAACAATAAATTATAGAACAATATTTTCTTAAACATTTACGAATGTTGTTTAGAAATAACAAGTTGGCACACTGTGGAGTTGCAGTTTGCATCTCTGCCTTTTGTGCCACGAACAGTCATTGTTAGATAGTGGTATCTCAAAGTGAGAGAAAAAGTTTTATTTGTTTCTTTTGAATTTGTTGTTTTAATGAGTTGGTAATGTCTTCAGTACCCACTGCTGATGTAAAACCTGACAGAATTCTCAACCCATTTAGCTACTGTCTCAATAGGCAAACAATGCCTGCTGGGAGTGATGATTAAAAAGTAACAACAGAAACAGAGCAGACATGGAAAAACCAGATCCGAAGTGGGAACTTTATTGATATTGAGCTATCATGTCACTTCAGAAAACAGTACTTTAATTGTACAATATTTTTGTTGAGCGATAGCTGTACTAGAGAGGCAGCAAAAACGAAGGAATGGTGAACACACCCCCCCCACCCCCACTGTGTGCCGGCAGCATCAATCACAGGAGACACAGGCCTGAGAATGAATAGCGGGGACTAGGGACTATGTCTTGCAAATAGTTAAGCACTATTAATAAGGGGAAAAGTGAGGTAATTCTTCCATGCAGCTGATATGGAGTGGGACAGTAAAGAGGATCCTCGCTGTAATGCACAATTATTTTATGACTTTCTGATTCCCTAATTCCATACATTTTGTAATTAAAGAGAAAAGTAAATTTGGCTTTGCCCCTGAGATAGACTGTGAATTTTGGACTACATCACAAAAACAAATAAATTACTGACTTTATTGCTTATTTCCCATGATACACTGACATTGGAGCTACACTTTAAAAAAGAATATTGTGTTGTAGATAGAAAAAGAAATTTTCAGTTTGAGGCTGGTTTTCTTATTCCAGGGAGGGAGAGAATCTGCAGAAACTAGCATTTCTGTTGAAAATCATTAAAAAATGTACAGATTTTTTTTCCAAGAGAAAAAAGAAGGAGGAAGCTTTAGGATCAAAGCAGTCTAACTTCTGAAGCGATCCTCGAATTGCACAACAGACAGAGACCAATAGTAACTTGTTTTAACGCTTTTATTTATTTATTTTTTAGAGAGAGGGGAAGGGCAGGAGAGAGATAGAGAAATATCAATGTGTGGCTGCTTTTTTGCGTGTCCTCAACTGGGGACCTGGCCCACAACTCAGGCTTGTGTCCTGACTAGGAATGGAACGAGTGACTCTTCGGCGTGCAGGTCAGTGCCCAAGCCACTGAGCTACACCAGCCAGGGCCAAATGGTAACTTTTAATGAAATGCACTTGAAGTGTGTGAATGTCAACATCTTTCCTTGAATGTGGAGAAATAAAAATTATGAACACCTTATAAAGAGCACTTATCTTCTTTCTATGAAGCCTAGAATAACTACCTTCTTATTAAGATATATATCAGTAAACTTGGACACAATGACATTATCTTATTTACCTTTCAGACTTTAATAAATTCATAGTGATTTATGTTAACAAAGATTAAAATATTTATAATATTAAAAGCATCTCCAATCTCCTTAGTTCAAATTCAAACCTTCTTACTGACTAAAGGAGAAACAAAGAATGTATATAATTTCATTTCAACATGGTCAGGGTTTAAATTATATTCTGAGGATCAAGAAGCAAAATAAAGTGCAGGGCACACACAGTCCCCCACACACATGCTTTTCATATGACAGAAGAAAAGCGGGTTTGTTGGGCAAACAGGAAAAAAATGGTTTCTGTAGGAACAAGGAATCGTGTGAAAGTTCTCAAAACAGCTCCCTTCTTCATTTGAAACTTTGTTTCTGAGCTTTTGCTTTCCTATGAGCTTGCATGCAAATCAGCCATTGCCTCTTTCAAAGTTGACAGGTAAACTCAAGCAGGTAGAGAAAGATGCCAACAGGAAACAGCATATGCATCACTCAGGAATGCTTGCACATCAGAAGTGATTTGTATCAATCTGCTTCCAAACTGAACCACCCTTAGAGTAAAATTGTATTAAGAAAGAGAAAAAGGTATCTTTTGGCTTTGTTTTCAATGACATATATAAAGCATGGGGGAAGGGATGCTGAGGCCAAGGCCTCTGAGGCCAGTGCTTCTGAGCATTTGTTGAAAGGTTTTAACTAAAACAGAAGAGAAAAGGCCCTGAGGGGAGGCTGAGGACCTTTGGAGGTTGCGGGAGTCTTTTGAGTGAAATAAAAACCAGCCAGTGGGATAAGTAGGGATTTTATGTGCCTTAACTGTAGGGAAGTCAGTGGACATCCATCAAGCTAGGTTAATGGTGGGAATGGAAAATGGTTTAAGGTAATTTCCTAAATGGTGAGCTCTAGTAGGTACAGATTTGCATAAATTGTAAAAGCCATTAAAGGTTCTTTTCTTGGGCTACATACATATTTTCTTATGACTTCTTTTGAATCTTTCAGAAAATTAATAGTTGTGTGGACCCTGGGAACTACTTGGGAAGAGTAGTAGAATTTAAATGGACTTCTGCACTCAAGCCAGATTGGGCTGTGCCTTTATTTCTTTATGTTTAAGTTGCTCCTTTGCTGTAAAGTGAAAAGCACAATACATTTGGGGAAAAACACCAGAAATGCCAGAGAAAAGGAATATTTCAGGGTAAAGTATAGACCATATGAATTTAGAGTAGAGAGGCAGCATCCGATTTTATATTTGGTGTTAACTTATCTAAGAGCTTCTGGGGGGCAAAAACAGAGGGGCAGTGCTACCTGTAAGGAAGAGAGAGCTTGACTGACATGTAGGCTTACAGACATATATACTACTTGAAATAAAACCAACCATTCAATATAGGGGCTTAAAAGTAGAAATGGGAATTATTTTACTATCTACCAGAAGAAAATTATGACATTCAAACTAGCTAAGAGATACAACCATCATCTGCATCCAATGTTAAGTATCTTTTAAATCAATAGATCTAATGACTGAAAAATGGAATAAAAGCTGTTTATAAAATCACGTGTTCTTTTATCTTTTCATATATGCCTGGAAATATATAAGATCAAGGGAATACCTTCTATTTGTATATCAATTAAACTAATAGCATTTCTGATGAAGGTAATAAGGTAAAGGTAAAACAGTAGAGACAGTTGGGGCTTTATCAAATGTGAGCTCCATTATGGTAAAAAACTTTTTTCTTTTTTCCATACTAGCTAAACAATCTCAACTTTAATTTAAAAAGAGGGGGAGAAGAAGGAGAAAATCCCCCAAATTTAGCATTCAACAGAATAGCTTGAATGACAAATGACACCTCTAACACAGAGAATATATCTGAGTTGAGAATCCAAAATGCTTTCTTAAGGTTATTTCATCCTAGGAAGTCAAGGAGAGTGAACAGGCAAAACTTCTGGCATGACATATGGCTCAAAGGAAAAGTATGAAAGACATAGGCACTCCCTAGGATGGTTGCAATGCACTGTGTGCCTAAAGTATAATAAGGTATTTCCTTCATTTTATTTCACGAAGGGGCAAACATGCTCAGAGAGGCTTAGCACATCCATGAAGAGCATTTTAAAGAAAGAGTATTATTTGTCAATGATACCTCAGACAAAGATTTGGTCTCCAAAATATATAAAGAACTCATACAACTCAATACCAGGAAGACAAACAACACAATTTAAAAATGGGCAAAGTATCTGAATAGACCCTTCTCCAAGCAGGTCATACAAAGAGCCTATAGACTATGAAACGATGCTCAGCATCACTAGCCATCAAAGACATGCAAATTAAAACCATGATGAGACATCACTTCACACCTGTCAGAATGGCTACTTTTAACAAATTAACAAACAACAAGTGCTGGAGAGCATGTAGAGAAAAGGGAACCCTAGTGCACTGTTGGTGGGAATGCAGACTGGTGTAGCCACTGTGAAAAACAATATGGAATTTTCTCAAAAAATAAAAATGGAACGTTTGATCACTGTGGCAAAATGGAACAACTTTTTGACCCAGCAATTCCACTGCTGGGATTATACCCTAAGAATGTCAAAGCACTAATTCAAAAGAATCTATGCACCCCTGTGCTCATAGCAGTGTTATTTACAATAGTCAACTGCTAGAAACAGCCTAAGTACCCATCAGTAAATGAGTGGATCAAAAAACGATGGTACATTTACACAATGGAGTGCTATGCAGCAGAAAGAAAGAAGGAACTCCTACCCTTCCCAACAGCATGGATGGAACTGGAAAGCATTATATTAAGTGAAATAAATCAGGCAGTGAAAGACAAATACATGTGATCTCACCTATAAGTGGAACCTAATCAATAAAACAAACCTGAGAAAAATAGAATCAGGCATATGGAGATAAGGAACAAACTGACAGTGAGCAGAGGGGTGGGGGAAGGGGAATAATGGGGAAAAGAAGGAGAAAGGTCTAGTCAAGAAACATGTCTAAAGGACCCGTGGCCATGGACAACAGGGTTGGGATTTATTGTGGGAGCAGGGGGTGGGCAGGGTAGGGGAGAACAACTGGGGTGTGAGAATTTGTACAACTGTAATTAAACAACATTTAAAGCAAGGAAAAATAAAATAAAATATGAAGTATTATTTGAAAATATAACTAAACCTTGGATGACTCTGACTTACCCATGTTACAGGTCAAGTAACAGA
The DNA here is from genome assembly GCA_039655065.1 of Glossophaga mutica. Taxonomy (NCBI): domain Eukaryota; kingdom Metazoa; phylum Chordata; class Mammalia; order Chiroptera; family Phyllostomidae; genus Glossophaga; species Glossophaga mutica. The sequence continues at coordinate 53,818,333 of CM077307.1, read as the reverse complement.
GTCCTACTTCATAGTCTTGACTAAGGCTGCAGGCCCGGTTCACTGGTAAAGGTTTAACTATATCTTAGTTCTTTTAGTACTTATGTTCTTAGCAAATTAGGGGAAGGGGATGAAATGTAGAAGAGATTAACACCTTCATCACCATGGCCTGACTATCCAAGGTACCCTTCAGCAGACTCTGTCCCTTCTTACATGTGTCAGTTCTTCCTACTGACTATGGTCAGCTTCCAGTACCCAGTTCACTGAAGTCCTCTTTGAAACAATTCATTAAACCTCACATCTGGGGCATTGGACTGTTTTCTTTAACCAGAGTTTATTGATATTACTTGTAATTGAATGCTCTATTTCTCTAACTGCTTGGAAGCCAGAGACATAATGAGACAACAGTTCCAGATTACTTTTTTAAGGACTCCTACCTAAATTCCTGGTTTATTCTCTGCCTCCCTTACCCCTTCTCATGGATGGCCACCATTACAAACAGTCTCGTTAGAAAGAATCATTTGATTCATCTTGTGGGAGTATTACTTGCCTGCCCCACATTTTATTACTTTATTTTATTTCCATTAAAGAGAAGCATAGCTTTCTATAGCCACAACATTTTAAACAATACTTCAACTTAAACATGCCAAGCTTAGTTTTTAATATTATCTTTTAACACTCAGGAAAAGAAGAAAATGATGCTCTCACATGCTTATGTGAAAAATCATGATGTTGCCTTTAATTTTCGATTTCTTCAGTAGTATTAATTTTCCAGAAAGACCAATAATATTGCATTACTTTTGCATTTTTCTGTACATCTTATAAAGCTCTTTAATATATCATCCGACTTGAGTGTTACAATGGCCTGCCAAGGTAAACAGGTCAGTCACCATCACCATCATCCACATCATAAATGAAGAAACCAAATTTAAGAGTTGACTGGGCTTTCCAGCCAATGAGAGGAATAGTTTTCAAGCTGTGTCTTTTGATTTTATGCATATAGTTTTAAAAAAACAAACAGGATGACCCAGATGTGCTTTTTTAAAATCCTCCAATGGTTTATTTTTAATCTTCTAGTTTCCATCTTGCGAAAAGTAGCATGATTCCTGGTTTATATAATGTATCTCTTTTGAAAATTGTCTTTGATTTTATGTGTTTTTCTTTATCTCAGGAAGGAGAGGGGAGACTCAGAATATGTGGTTCATGTGTCTTTTGATTTTATGCATATAGTTTTAAAAAAACAAACAGGATGACCCAGATGTGCTTTTTCAAAATCCTCCAATGGTTTATTTTTAATCTTCTAGTTTCCATCTTGCGAAAAGTAGCATGATTCCTGGTTTATATAATGTATCTCTTTTGAAAATTGTCTTTGATTTTATGTGTTTTTCTTTATCTCAGGAAGGAGAGGGGAGACTCAGAATATGTGGTTCATGCTCACTGTGGTTGAAAGACAGCAGAAAGAAAGAAGGAGCTCCTACCCTTTGCGACAGCATGGAAGGAATTGGAGAGTATCATGCTAAGCGAAACAAGCCAGGCAGTGAAAGACAAATACCATATGATCTCACCTTTAACAGGAACCTAATCAACAAAACAAACAAACAAGCATAATATAAACAAAGACACTGAATTTGAGAACAGTCTGTCAGTGTCCAGAGTGGGAGGGGAGGGAATTTCAGGGGAAAAGGGGAACGGTTTAGAGCAACAAGTATAAAGGACTCATGGACAAAAACTATGGGGGGGGTGGAAATGGGAGGAAGGTGGGGAGGGCTGGGGTGGTGGGCTGGGGCGGGGTAAAAGACAGAAAACTGTACAATATGAACAATTAAAAAATACTGATTAAAAAAATAAATAAAAAAAATAAAAAAAAAGAAAGACAAAGGATATAAATCAAACAACAATAAGGTGCAAAATCATCTTACTTTGAGAATAATAGGGAATAAGCTTAGTTATTGGAGAATTATCCACTTTAACAAAAAATTGGAAAGACTGTAGGAAGAATTAATTTCCTGTTCTCCTGCATAAATTCTTGCTTTAAATAGCTTGTTTGGTACCTAGAAAGGAGAATGGAAGGGTTCAGTTTTGTGATGGGTAACATCGAGTAGCTGATGATAGCATTTTTTCACTGGGATTAGGAAATGATAAATTTGTTTCTACAGTGGAGTGTTGTTCCCTTAGGGAGGTGGACAGGTCATTTTCTTATAACTAGTGATAAATAACTGACTCAAAGATGAGACTGTTTGCTCTTAGAGTAGTAGTTAACAACGGTATGAAGGGCAGCTGAAGCAACTTTGAAAAATAGATCAGCCTCAGGCTATTTAACAACAGTGGATTAGAGGTGCAGATGGTTTATATGCTATGTTTATTAATGATTTGGAAGAGAAACTAGATATTAAGTTGGTAAAGTTTGCTCATTATACTAAGTTGTCTCTGAGAGTAAATACCTTAGATGATTGTAGGAAACTCCAGATGGAGTATTAGATAATAGGCTCCCAGAAAATATTACCTGAGCCTAAAATAATGTGTGGTTAAAAAATAGCCTAAGCATGTATGGAGACATTTTTAACCTTGTGACAGTTTAATCAGTCCTTGTGGGGGTTAGAGTCAAACGGGTGTTTAAGGTGTGACAAGAATGAGAAATATAGGTACTTTGTGAGAAATTCATAATCCTAAAAGCAGCTGCCATGATCCTATGATCTCACTTCTCAAAAGGGCTGTCCCAATTTGCCTGTGGTTATTTTAACTGAGAAAAGTTCAGAAAAATGGGTATTTTAAGGTAAGAGGAATACAAAATGCTAAAAGATGGTTGCAAACCAAATGTAAATCGTTTGTAAATATTGTACTTATTTTATTCAGGGATAGCAAGCTGCCTTGATTTAAATATTGTGTTCAAAATTATGTAAAGCGATGTCAGAAATCAAATTCTTTTTTATGCTCTTGTCCTTTAATTTTTATCAAGGGAACACTTAATTCAAACTAAAATTAAATTATTAGATTAAAAACATTATGACCTCATGAAATAAAAATTTGCGAGTGATTCATAACCCCATGATGGTAAATTATGTTTATTGCTTTTAAGTATATTTGATCAGATATCCACCTTTAGTTAAAAATATCAGTCAAATGCAGGTTTAAGAATTGCACACAGAACTACACTTTATGTATTGACTCCTTATATTTTCACTTGCCTTTTTCCTCTTAAGTGTAAGGCAGTCTTGTCTGTGTCAGATATAACTGTTTAACTGTGCACACAGGCTCAAGTAAGGATAAATTCTACAGGTAATATTGGGAATATGTAGGGTGTTGTTGAACACTGCTTATTCCTGGGAATGCAAGACTAGGTTTTGACTTTTAAGAAATCTTTAGACTGTAAGATGCTTAATCATATTTCAATGTAATACAATAAAAGATCCAAGAGACATAGAAGTTTTAGGATGTCTTGAAAACTGGAGGAAGCATCACTTAACTCATTCTAAAGTAAGGCAAAGGAAGATTTTTGGAGAGGGTAATAGTAAAGGTGAAATTTGAAATACAAATAGGATATGTCAAATTAAAAGTGGATAAATATATTCTATGTGAACTCCACAAGGTGAGGGACAATGTGGTGTGTGTTATAGAACTCCAAATGGAACTGTATTTTATTTGTATACTGTATTTATTATATTTTGAGAGTTTAAAATGTACATCTGTGTATTGCAATGTGCGCATTGCAGATAGCAGAGATGTGTGTGTATGTGTGCTGTGAATTGGAGGAGCATAGAGAAGGCTTCAAAGATACAGTTCTGTCATTGATGGGTGGGGGGAAACTTAAAATAGTTTGGCCCCTCCGTGATAAATGTTGTCTCTTTTCTATACACTCTGTACATTTGAACCTAGGGAGCCCTATAAAGGCTTGTTCTACCTGATCTTGACTGCTGTGAAATAGTCTCAGACCTGAAATGTGGAAAATATCAAAAAGCCTCTTTGGCTCATTTCAAGATGAAGGTCACATCCATATTAATTGCCCTTATTGTGAAGCCTTCCTGGAGGCCACCTGTCGGAACATCTGGAGCTCAGGTTACCGCTGCTTCCAACACAGCACCTTTTCCATTCCTATGCTGACTTCAAAGACCCATCAAGGTTGATGGGAAGGGCCTGGGAAGGGACAAGGCAGGCATTTACCGGCCCAGGATCAGGTTTCTACCTGAATACTAAACTTTCTGCTCTCAGTTTCAGTACCTAGCAAGAGAGAGATCATTTCAATCTGGTTTTTTCCAAAATGCCCTTTGAGCAGATAACTTACTGGAAAAAAAGTGTAACTCCTGGGTTTTTCTGGGTTTCCCTGGGTTTCCCTCAGGTATTGGAGTGAATGTTAGTCAAAACCATCTGTTGTACATATCAGTGATATAAATAGCATCACTTTTCAGGGAGTCCACTGTATACTTGGGTTCAGCTTGAATATTGTGACCTTAGTCTTTCAGGGATTCACAGGGAGAAAATAAATAATATATATGAGGGTGTAATTGGGAATTGTAAGACACCATCCAGAAACCAAATACAGACCCAGAAAGAGTAAGCATCTATCGAAGACCCTGAGAGAGCTGAATCTCTCAGGCAGGGTCGCATCTCCTAACCTGAGTTTGTGGAGACACACAGCTTAAGGTCCTTACAAAGAAAGCGGATTCAAAGGTACTGTTAAATGTTTTTCACTGAAGTTCCCCGGGAAGTTTAATTCCTTCCCTTCATGGCTAAACCTACTGTATTCTTAATTCCCCTTAGTTGTTTATTTCAAATTCATTTTTAAGGTACATGATGTGAGGGAAAAAGAAATAGTCCTTGAGGAAATAAATGTGGGAAACAGAGGGTATTCAAATAAGGGGGGTTCTTTGCTCCAACATTTCTCATCGTTTTTGCTATATTAATACCCAAATCAAGCCTCAAAAAATGGTATGGTTTGGAAGAATAGTTTCTAATATATATATATATATATATATATATATGTATGTATATGTATATATGTGTGTGTGTGTGTGTGTGTGTTTGTGTGTATATATATAATCTTTTTTTCTTACCCTTTGAAAACAATAGAATACACTTTAGGATATGCCAGCTTGGACTCTGATACTCAAATAGAATGTTTTCATGTGGCTCTCAGTGCCTATTCAAATCTTGCTGGAGAGAGCCACATCAGTAAGTCCATCCCTGACAAAGGCCAGTCCAGACCCCTCAATATCCAACCTCATCTTGGCCCAAGTTTTGCCTTTTTTAATAACCTTGTCTAAACTTGGGGCCAACAGTCTACTTGTGGTCTATGTGGCCCACTGACCAAAGTCTTCTGCTTATACTATGTTGAGGGAGGAGACAGACAATAAAAGAATAGAAAAGAATAGCATAGTGGATCATGACTGATGTTACTGAGAAAAACAAAGAAGGGTAAGCAATAAAAGGAGTGATGGACAAGTTATTATTTCATGGAGGAACACCAGAAATGGCCTCTCTAATCAGGTAATGTTTGGAGAGAGACCTTCCAGAGGTGACAAGTGAAATGGTGCCAGCATGTGGCAGTAGATTAAATGGCTTTATGGTAACATTGGGTGAAGCATTTCTTTTTTCAGGACCACCATTAGGCTCTAGTTGAGAATCCCTAGCTGTACATATACATGGTGATTTTTTAATAGCTCAAATCACTTATCCAGAAAGGTGTACATATCTTTTTCTCTTTAAAAATATACTAAACCATTAATAAACTGCTAGTTGGTACCATTCTGATTTACTTTCAATGAAGTTCTAAGTCCAAGCATCAGCTATTCATAAAAGAGAACTTCTCTGCTCTGTGTATGCTTTTCTAAGTACTCATGACTCCAAGAAAAGTGACAATATAATTGTATGATTTCCATTATAGATTTCTATGACAGATTTTTTTCTCTGAGTCAGAATTACCTTTCATACATGCTGAACTGACATGCATTTATGAAGAAAATTTTATCTTCTTTATTTTACTTCCAAAGAAAACCATAGTCCCCTGTCTATTATTAATAATTTCTGTTACTTTGAACATTCTCATACTTACAACACCTGTAATGATAATAATAAAAACAACAACAGCTGAGATTAGTTTGCAGGTCTCATTACAATTTTATGGATGCATTTCATTGAATTAACTTCTAAACCATTGGGAAGAAAAACTTTTCTTTCTTTCTAGGTATTATGGCAGGCCTGATAATTAAATTGACATAAGATAGATTAACAGGAGAAAAACAAATTTTAATTTCATACGTATGAGACCCCCAAAAATGTGAAGCTCTAAGATAGTCAGACAATAGAAGCTTATACAACTTTCTGAGCAAAGGAGAAGAAGGTAGGGACCTAGGACTTCACAAAAGTAAAACAATGCACAGAAATATGGGAAGAACAAATGGTTGATAAACAAAGGTTTGCCATGCTGTGCAGAGAAGTCTTTCTGATATAAAATGGTATCTTTGGTAATAGCTTATTTTTAGGTACAGTTTCTTTATTGAAATTCTCTTACTGCAGTTAAGGGAAAGATTAAAAAAGAAAGCTCTTCCTGAGTCTTTTGAGCTTTAATTATCTTTATCTCAAAATAGTTTGCATGACAAAGTGGCACATTCTGGGGAGACTTATTTTGAACCCCATTAACAACAAACTCATAACACATTTTTGAACAACTACTATGCGCTGATTCTGTCCAAGCTGCTGAGGACAGAGTCATGGAGTTCACATCCTAGAGTAGACAGACAATAACTAAGCGACATAAGGTAGCATCGATTTTTTTTCTATGAGTGAAAAGACTGAAGAAAATTGAATTTATTTGCTTTACCTTGAAGGCTGTACTTATTGTAGTTATGTCATTTCTGCATCTTAAAACGTGAAATAAGAAAACTCATCCATAAGCTGAGAGTTCAATAAGTATTATTGTCCGTATTTGGAGCTGAGAACATTATGCTAAATTTTGGACTAAAGAGTTCTTTTGTGGTCACTCAATGTGGTCTTGTCTTCTCCATCTTTAGCTTGGAGAAATATCACTTGAGAGTACTTGTTTGAAATAAAGACTTCTCAGCTCCATCCTTAGCAGGTCTGTGATAACCTGCACTTTAGACAAGGATCTTGGATGATTCTGTTGTGAGCCCAACATGTGAAATGTATTTGATAGTACCAAGGTCTGTAAAATGCTAAGGCAGACAGTGAGTAATTAAGCTAATGGGTTCATCAGACAAGACAGGGATGAAGAGGGCCATGGGAGTGCAGCTTCAAAGAGAGCTCCTGATGAGTTAGAAACATTGAAAAGGTAATGATGCGACCTTGACCTTGGCATTTAAAAAAATTCTCACACAGTGCTAGTTGATTTATGTGTGTTAGTCTGTGTCTGATGTGTAGTCTCTAGGCTCAGATGCTGTGCACGCCATTAGATTTCGTTACTCAGGGGAGCCTCAGTTGCCTGCTCCTCCAAGACACACCTATCAGCAGCCTTGAACAGGTCTCCTCCTAAAACTGGAGAAGAGATGCCACTACTTTTAATATCAATGACCACAAATTAATTTTAAATGTGGTATATAACATCCTGCTTTTGTTATGCAACTCGAAGGATGGAGTTTTAAAGCTTTGAAGGCTTTAAAGAAGATAGCACAAACTAAAATTTAAAAAAAGCATTCAGGATTTTCAAGAAAAAAGCATTATAAGGATCTTTTTGAATTCATTTGCAATATAGTCCAGAAACTTAAATATTACGTTAAACATTAAATGCAAATACATTTTTTGTTTATAAACTATTCTTTGTTGACTTCATCTTAAATGAAAAAGTCAGAAGAAAAAAGTACTGAAAACATTTTGAAATACTTGGCTGTTCTATGAGTCTCTTTCACAGGTATAAAGTAACTTATTCATAACTTCGAAGTTTTACAATATCTGGCCAGAACAAATTCTTTGTGTAAAATTTGAAATGATATTTCATTATCCTGTTTTCAAGAGGCAAGTGGATTTTTTTTTAATTCAACTAGTTTATTTTACTCATCTTTTATCTTTGTATAGTTTGAGGAAAGAGATAGGCGCATTATTATGTTCTGTCTCTCAAGAGGGCAGGGCTTTAAGAAACTATTCATTTCAAAGATCCTTTGTCATATGTCTATTACTCTGAGAATTTCTTTTAGAAACACCAGGGAAGAGTGTTGAAGGGAAATTAGTGATGATTCAAAGGCTCATGAAGCTCACTTTTTTCATCATCGATGTCTAAAGGGTCTGATCTATCAACAAGTTAATCTAAATAAAGAAATCTTGCTTGTGAATTATTTGATTTTAACCGAGAGTCACTCTTGTCAAATAATGTTGCAATTTCTATGGTCTCATAACTGACCGATTTAAATTATGAGCATTTCAAATGTTGGCAGAGTAGCGGGTGTTTGGGGGGAATGACCAAATCTCATCACACAGTTGATATGTTATGATACTCCTTTCACTACGTCAGGGTTCAGAAGTGATTCTGAATATGTCAGTGTCCAGCACCTGCTATTTCTTAAGGCCTGAGGGAAAACTTAAGCAGTATATTTTCAGTAATTTCAAGGGAAGAAATGTGTTAAACATTACATTTCATCTGTGATCCTCTTGTTCTTTAAAAATATTAAAACATTTTATGCTCTCTGATGATATTTTTAATATCTTTCTCTTCTATTCTGACTCTTAATTATGAAGTTCTTGGGGATTTTAATTATGAAGTTCTTGAAGCACTTAGCTCATAGATGCATAATAGATATTTACTGAGTGAATGAATGAATAGATGAACCAATAGAAAACTTTGTTTATAATTGGATGCATTACATCTCTCCATGCAGGAAGGAAGGGACGAGGGCGAATGCACAGCAGAGTCAAACTTCTGGGACACACAATCAGAAGACAGAGTGAAAGTGTGACTAATCACCTGCCCCATGTTTCATTACATATGAAGTGGTATGGTAGAAAAATCCACTTCCTGTGCCATCCTGAGACCAGACTTTCGATTGAAGATCTTCCTCTTAATAACCGTTTGACCTTGAACAAGGCACTTTACTTCCAATTCCTCACTTTAAAAGCAGGCCTTTGTATGAAGCTACTTCAGCAGACTCAGATGATCAAGAAAGGCACACACCGCTCTGTGTGAACCTTTACCCTTTCTTTCCAAATAGCTATCTGACCTGTGTCCAGTGCTCTGGAAAGGAGGGTAGTGATTTTATTTTAAAACTTTGCTGAAGTATTTCCGAAGTATCTGTCTGGAAGCCCTGCAATTCACTCAGGCTTAACTTACAAAGTGGCAGATCTCTCCCTTCGGGGCAAACGCATTAGCTACTGTGTTTACAAACCAGAGAAGGCATATTCCTCTTTTCTCTTTTAAAGTTTATCCATGCCTCAGTGTGCTCAAGGAGGCATGACTAAGCTGCATGGCATGAGGGAGTTTTAGGAAGTAGAGCCTTTTAATAGCTATAGAGCCTAGTTCTAGCAATACAGATTGATGAGAGTGGCACAGCTCTTACGACTTAGTTTTTGCATATAAAGGTGATTTTTACATATTAAAATGGAACGGTCCCTCTATCAGGCAGCCTCCAGGCACATTTTCACATTATTCAGCTACATAAAATACTGAACTGAGGAGGAACTGTGGGTTTAGCTTATATCCCTGACTTGTTTTTTGACCTTTTCTTAGCTTATGACTGAATGAATACGAGGAGAAAAAAGCATAATAAAAATTCCATATGCTTAATAATTATCAAGGGTGTACTATTTCCACCTCCATCAAAACAAAAAGAAAAAAAATAACCCACAGTCTAATTTTACTTCTCTAGCAGCTTTCATTTTGATTTAAATTTCAAAAGCCAAAAGGGTAATATTTTTAAAATATAAAATTGATCATGCTTAAAACTCTGTGGTAGTTACGACTCTTCGTTGCCCGAGATAACTCTAAACTACAAAGCATAGTCTTCAAAGCCCTTCTCCAATCTTGCCTCTGCCTTCCTAGGAGCTGAGCAAACATAGACAGAGCAGGGCCCCTGCCTTTCCTACATCCTTTCTCCTCCCTCTGCTCCTTGCTCCCCTATCCTCTGCACTGGGTACATGGGGCTACTGCCAATTTGGAAAACACGCCCAGTACTTTCTTCCATTCTCCCTTTGATGATGCTGTTCCTTCAACTTCAGAATGTCCTTCCCTTTTTCACCTCTTTTTCTATAGGATGACCCCCTAAAATTCTTCCCTGTGGCTCTCTCTCTCTAATATTTCTCTCCTTAAGCAGAAATACAAACTCCTCTTCCCTCATATCTAGGCTGCTGTAATAATATGTATAAATGACTACATTGCTGTATTTAGCTCATGTTAGAGTAATTTTTACCTGTGTATTTTCCCTGTTAGAATTTAAGATCTCTGAGATCAAAGACTATTCCTTATTTTTAATTTTCCTGAGCCTTCCACAATTCTTGTTTGTACTGTGGGGGAAAAAAAAAAGAAGAGAGAGAGAGAGATATTGAGATTTTAGGGAAAGTAACCTCACAGGATGGTCTGATCCTATATTCCTAACTGGTGGAAGTCTGCCCCAGGCTGATAAGGTCTTTAGATAAATGCTTGCCTTTGTCTTAAGCAAGCCCTGTCAGCTGTTTTTCTGAATCTAGGCTAACACACCTTTGACATGCCTCTTTTAAGACTCCTCCTTCTAAAGCCTGAGCTTCACCGCCTTACAATCCAACCCCTTCCCTGCTTCCCCCGACTTTCATGTAATTGTTATGTTTCCTCCTCAAACTCAAATTCATAAAAAAAGCTGCAAAACTTGTTCTCTGGAGCGTTTGAGATGTTGCTCCCTGGCAAAAATTGTCAGTTTTGGTTCAAATAAACTTCTAAAAATTCTCTACAGGTTTGAACATTTCTTACATTGATAGTTACTAAGTGATCACTCAATATTTGATGGATAGTATTTAATTTTTTTGTTTGTTTTTAACAGAATTGAGACAGTGGAACTAATTTGAAAGAGTCCTCACTTCAGCCAAAATCTCAATTTAATTGGTGCTTTTACTATGAAGTAAACATAATATTAATACTAATATCTACTTTTAATTAATGTTTACTAGATACTTGGCATTATGTTAATGATTTAGCATCATTTAACTAAATCCATTTAGGTATCTGAAAGTGGTTATTGTCTTAATTTGCAGATGAGGAAAATAAAGCTTAAAGAGGACAAATCACTTGATCAAGATTTCAGTACTAGCCCTGGCTGGTGTGGCTCAGTGGGTTGAGTGCTAGCCTGTGAAAGAAAGCTCACCAGTTCCATTCCCATTTTAAGGGCACATGCCTGAGTTGCCAGTCTGGTCCCCAGTTGGGGGCATGAGAGAAGCAACCAATCCATAATTCTCTTGCTCATCCATGTTTCTTTCCCTTTCTTCCTCCCTTCCAGTCTCTCTGAAAGTAAATAAATAAACTCTTGAAAAGATTTCAAAACTAATTCATGGCAAAGCCCAAATTTGAATTCAAGTTTATTTGGCTCTAATCTACATGATTGTGAATCCTCCTAAATCTTCTCTTTTCTTTCCCCCAACATTCAGTCTGTTACCATTTATATTTAGCTGTTTATTAATAAGGAAGAGGGAGCAAAGAAATTTAGACATTGAGTTTAATAATCTGGGAATCATAAATATGCTTCCCTAGCCAGGAAGCTACAGTTTCACACCCCAGGGGATTAGAGTAGTGTTCTGCCACAGGGATCAACACTCCTCCTTCCCTTCTCTGGTACAGGCACCAGACTGTTGAGGGGCACAGGGAGAGGTGGATTATAGAAACCTGTCTACCTAACTAGCTGGTGTAAACCCATCCAAATCTAGTGAAAGCTTGGAAAGTTGATTGGTTCTTTTGAAAAAGCACCTGGTTTGTTCCAAGCCCAAATACAATCTGGGGATTATATGTAACCCAACAGGGGAACTCAGAGGCTCCCCGCTGCACTCCAGTGAGGTGCTCACTTCAAGTGTCTGTGCATGCGACCATCTGGGAGAAGCAGCTACTGGGCTCTTGCTATGACCCATGTGATCCAGTCCCAGACCTCATGTCATAGTAGGTTGCTTTTACATAGAATTCTCCAGTTACACAGGAGAATGTAACATGATTTGTGAAGGACCTGAAGGTCTGCTTGTTTCTCAAACCCTCCGACTTTGCTCTTATCTTAGGGCATTTGTGTTTGCTGTGCCCTCTGCTAGCAAAGTCTTTCCTCCAGGTGACTTTATGGCTAGATCTTACTCATCGTATAGGTGTCAGAGACACTTCTCAGGTTTAATATAAGGGTATTCATAGTCTCTGTTACTTCCTGCCATGTTACTGTGTTTTCATCTTTCTAATACTTATCATTTTGTGAAACCACATTATTTGTTTACTACTTCTCTCCATAATAAAATGTCAAGCTGCTAGAGATTTTTCACTGTTGTACTTTTCTCTGTAATTATAAGCCCAAAGCAAGTCAAAGTACATATTTCAAATTATTTCATGCCATTGATAGGTAGGATTATAGGAAAGTGCTTGGTTGATTTCCATTTGCTATTTTCATGCTGATTATCACTCCTCTAACCTGGACTTCTCAGACATTTTCCTCAAGCATATCGTATGCTGTATTACAAAGAATAAAGTCAGACAGACCTGATCTAAAATTCTGGTTCCACCACTTACAAGGCTTGTGACATTAGGCTCTTTGACTCGATCTTTTCACCAGCAAACTTCCTAAAGCATAGTAATACTAGATGCCAGATGACTGGAACACTGTCTGACCCTCAATATTTCAAAGCTATTTTTATGTTTAAATATCATAAGAGAGATTGAAAGAAGAAATACCAGACTGGTCCTAGAAAGATATGCAAGCAAGGCTCAGTGGTAAAGTAGAGGTACAAAATGGTTTGAGAGAATTTCGATATAGATTGAAATGTGAAATTTCAAGCAGTGAGAATGGCTAATAAGGAGATATGTGGAAAGTAAAAGACTCCTTTCTTGTATTAAGAGTGGAAAGGTTTTTCTTGCTCAAAATAGCTTATTTAGAATTTTATGGGAAAGATGACAAAAAAAAAAAAGAGGTGGCATAAAAATCAGGAGAGGGAAACTCTTATTTCTCATGCCTAATCTATCTACAACTTAGAATTTACTAATGTGCTTTATCTAAAAAATAGATAATAAAAGTAAAATTAAATTTTGAATTCTGCTATACTCAATTATATTTCTGCATTCACTATGTTGTATTATCATTACCATGTTAGTAAATACTTTTATTTAAGTATGATTTATTTATTATTAATGAATTATAAACTATTAAGACATAATATATGATATGTATTATATGGATATACATCCTCATTCAAATGTATATATGTGTGTATGTGTGTGTATACACACATACACACATATATACACACACATACACACACCACTTATGTGTAATGGATGAATTATAATTGCTAGGGGAACATAAATTTTTGAATATGCAAATCTAAGACTGGATCTGTTAAATAAACATTCAGATTCAATTGCAGTCAGCTTTTTGTTATTTTGGGTATCAGTTCATACAGTATCCATAGCTACTGTTTCACTTTTTATTCAGATCAGATATTGTTAAACACATTTTATGAGCTGTTTGAATTTTAAGGAAGATTATTAATTAATAGGATCTGTCATTTTCTATCTTACTTTCTCTCTTCTCCTAAAGAAATAAAATAGAGATATTAGCTTTAGTTCCATTTTTTAAAGAAAATATTTGGATTAAAATTTTGGCAGTCAGATTGGGAGTAAAGGTAGAACTAGATTACGGAGACTCCCTAAGTGACAGGTACTGTGCTAGTAGGTACTTTCACACATTATTTCAGTTCAGCTTTTGTAGCTCTGGTGGTATGGAAACACTCATACTTAAAAAAAAGAAACATATGTGTCAGGATTCAAAGGTGGGGATCATATAAGGCTTTCAGGCTTTCTTTTTTCCTTTCTAATCTCTGTAATTTAGGAAATGTACCATTTCATACATTTTCTTAGAAACCATTACTGCAGAGTACTACTAGTATGGAAATGGCAATTCCAAAGATATCAGAGTCATAATAATATCTGGGTTAAAATACACCTAGGAAGCAGACGTGGAGAAGGACTGTGGAGGAATTTAATCAGAAGAGCTGAAAGTAACTGCTGATTCTTCCTCTGACTTTAATGATATCACTACATCAGAGATTAAATATCTTGATTTAGAAAAAAGGTTTATTAGGTAGGATCACAGTTAAATTTCTGCAAAAAGAATCCCCAAATCAGTGATTGCAATACAATAGAAATTTATTTCTCATTTAAAAATGTTGTATCAGAAGCAATTCAGGTACCCCGGTTTCTTATATTTTTGAACCATTATCTTTTAGGTAATTTTCTACATGTTCTTAGTTGCAGTTATGTTGATACCACATCTGTGCTCCAGACTGTAGAAAAGGAGAAAAATGAAGACCAGCACAAACCATTTCCCTTTATGTATCTGAGGTGTCAGTTTTTTTCATTATTTCTCTTTTATTCCATTGATGAGAACTTAGTCATTTGACCATATTGAATTGCAAGAGAGCTTCAGAATTGTTAGAATAACTGGGTGGGCATGTGCCCCATTAAATTTCATTACTATGGTAGAAGGGGCTAATGTATTTGGTGTAACAACATGCAGTCTGGACTAAAGGGTTGACACTTCCCACTGGTTTGTAAATGCAGAGAGTTTTTAGTAAGCACCCAAAACTAATGCATATATACATTATGCATTATATAATGTATATATATAATGTATATATATAATGCATAATGTATATATATTAATTTTTAGGGGGCAAAGCCTGCCTCAAAAGGCTTCTGGGGCATGTAGTCAATCTTTACATGAATTTATCATTCAAAAGTCTATTTTAGTAAAAATTATCTCACTGAAAAGGATTTGTCCTCTTCCTGTCTTCATTAAGGTCATACTTATCACCATGTGATTTAGCGCACACCACAGTATGTAGTGTGCCCCAGGTTTTATAGTATCTGGAGATCTGTGGCCACTTTCCCCAATCCCATCTAATATGAGTCTACAATAGTTCCCATCTTCCAATTGCTTACACAGTCAAGTTATAATTGACTAGATGCTTTCATTTGCCAGTTGTTTCTGTAGAGCCTGCAATAGAGACATAAAAGCTGTGGGTTCTCTCCTGAAAGACAGAGTTGTGCTTTTGAAAATGGCTGTTCACTGTAGTGGACAACAAATAATCTCAAATCTTTAATTTGGCTTTATTTCAATTTCTGCAATCACCTCCTTATAATTCTATCTAAGTAACACTGCATAATACTAGTACAGGGTGATAAACATGTTAGTTGAAAATATACATGCAGTTTCCAGTTTCCATAGTCATTTCATAAGTACTCAAATCTAAATTTTAGTGTAAGGAAGTTTTCTTCTAAAAGATATATTAAAATAAATGTGACGTATGAAATCAAACCTATACGAAAGTGATCCAATGGAAATCACCCTTCGGCTGTCCCAGATTCTCAACTGAAGAATGCAAAAATAAATAATTTAAATAGTTTGATGATTGTCAATACAGGTATGTTTCATGCATAGATACACATGCCTATCATCTTCAATGAACATGCAGGAACATACCATTGGCATTATTCTGTAGCTTGCTTCATTTTTTCGTTTAATCATACACATTCTAGCTCTAAGATCTAACTAATTTTCAGCCTACTGATTACCCCATTTCATTACACAGGTTTACTATCATTTACATAATTAGTGCCTACTGATGTGCTTCTAGATTTTTTCCATATATTTGCTATTATTCATAGACCTGGCATGTCCAACATTGTGCATATATTTTCCTCTGCATATGCAAACATACTTGTAGAAGAGAATTTTAGGAATGACTTTTACAAAGTTTCTTTTTCCATTTGATATTTTGCTGTTCACTTAAAATTTTGAGTGAAGTTATAAAAAACATATAGTAGCAAGATATGAATGTAATGTACATGCAAATTTATCTATCTATCAAGTTATACCTATCTCTATATAGTAGTTTTTATTCCTTTCTCTTTATCACACTCTTCTACACCCTGGTCTAGGACGGAGTGCTTCCACTATCTTGTTTCTTGGTAAACCACTGCTGATGGCTGATGCCCCAGGGAATGGTTTTCTTTTGAAGATTTGCTTAAAGCAGTTACTTATTCCTGAAATGCACTGCTGTTTACACTGTTATCTGCCTGCCTCAGGACCTAGCCTCACTCTCCAGTTTTGGCTTTGATAGAGGAGTTTTGTGTACTTCTATTCTTCATGATATCACTCTCTTTTAAACTGGGAAAGAGTGGGAATAAGTCTTTTGTAGTTCTTCAATATGATCACATCTGTTTTCATTTAAAAATATCTGTGCTATTTCTTAGTTTTCAGCAATTATTCAGATTTTTTACCTTTTTCATATATATGATGGTCACTTCTTGGGAACCTGAAAATGAATCAAATTCTATAGTGATTTAGAAAATAGAAATCCAATTTTTAATTCTTTTAGTCATTTTCTTTACATTTTTAGGGTGGATTGT
Organism: Glossophaga mutica; assembly: GCA_039655065.1. Taxonomy (NCBI): domain Eukaryota; kingdom Metazoa; phylum Chordata; class Mammalia; order Chiroptera; family Phyllostomidae; genus Glossophaga; species Glossophaga mutica. The sequence goes on along the minus strand of CM077307.1, from coordinate 53,801,802 downwards.
CTAATGTGAACATATATCAAATCATTAGATTTTACACTGTAAATAATTTATTTTATTTTATTTTATTTTATTTTATTTGTCAATTACACCTTGGTAAAGATGGGAAAAAAATGAAGTGAGTTTTTCTAATTCAAAATATATCCCTAGTTACCAAAGTAAAAAACAAAATAACTTTTGACTCATATTCATGTGGATAGACAATTCAATATATTTTCCTCTGGCTCTCCTTCCTCATAATTCTCGGATTTTTAAAATTATAAATCTGCATTATCCTTATATACATTTTAAAACTATATCAAGTACTAGAGATTTGAAATACTTCTTTACTTATCTTTTTCTCAGAGAATTTGTGTATGCGCTAAATTTTGGAATATTGAATAATTTTGCTTGTACTTAGAATTTGTCTTAGCATATGGATATTGTTTTGTATTTGCTACCATAATCTTCATCCCCCTTTACTTCATCATCATCATTGTATTTAGAAAATTGATTTGTATCTGTTCTATTTCCCACTGTACCTCTGGAAACTATCATTGTTATCACCTTTTCTAAGGATAATCTTATTTTCCTTTTTTACTGTTTTCTTTTTGTTCTCCTTTCATTTTGATAGAAACTATCATGTTTCCTGATCCATAGGGCCTGCTTTTCTTTTTAATCCTATTCTACATCTTTTGTGTAAAATACATATTAGGTTAAAATATATGTACTTTAAATTCTGGTATTGCATTTTAGTTACTTTAAATAATTTCCTATTTTTCTATAGTCTTCTTTTCAACTTTGCCTCAGTACTGTTCTGTCTGCATTTCCACCTCTGACCTTTTGTAGAAGCTATTTTTTCTAGGTTCTTCTTCTGATCCCCCCACCCCTAGGACAGTTAACTGCTGTCTTATAAAATTTCACTTTTTAAATGAAATATTATTTTTAGAAATATGCTCTTAGACTCCTTGGTAATCTACTTTTATCTCTTTTGCTGTGATATTTTTCCTTCGTGAATACCATTTTTTTTCTTAATTGGGAAAGATATTTATAGGTCTAGTATTTACATGTCAGGTCTTTGAGTTCTGTCATTGTCCACTTGCATCTGCTACCTCCTTCCACTTGAATTAAGCATGAAAGCCAGAGTGAGTACATAGGGCCTCTGTCATGATTCACAACCAACCACCCACGACACTTTTAGTGTTTTTCTGGTGGACCTGGGCTAAATAATCTCTTTCATATTCTCGGTCCCATCTAGAGTATATTGTAGCCCTGCTTTATCTGCACTTTCACTTTCCATGGTTTCAAAACATATGATCAACCATGGTTTTAAAATAGTAAATGGAAAATTCCAGAAATAAACAACTTGTCAGTTTTAAATTACAGGCCATTCAGAATAGTGTTAAGAAATCTTGCACCATCCCACTGTCCCTACTGAAACATGACATCCTTTTGTCCAGAGCATGTACTTTGTGTATACCACCTGCCCATTAGTCACTTACTGAGTAGCCATCATGCTTACCAGACTGACTGTTGTGTATCACTGTTTCAGTTCAAGTAATCGCTAGTTTGCTTAATAATACCCTTGAAACCATTCACATCACTTTTATTACAGAATATTGTTATTGTTGTTAATCTCTTACTGTGCCTAAGTTATAAATGTTATCATAGGTATGCATGAAAGAGAAAAACAAATATATATGTTTTGGTAATATCCACAGTTCAAAGTATTTTCTGAGGGTTTTGGGTCGTATCCCTGGTCAATGAAGAGGAATTACTGTGTAGTGAAAGAATAAATACAGTCTCCTGTGTGCAAAGCTCCCTTACTCTGACTTTCATAAAACATTTTCTTTACACTGTATCCTCAAATGCAACGCAGCCCTGTCTTACCATTCTATATAATAATTTTATATTTAATGCAATTATACTTTCTACATGGAAGGAGAAAGATGGTAAGAAGAAAATGAAGATGAAGAAAAGGAAGAGTGGGCAGACACTCTTTGGCAGGCTTAGAATTTTGTCTCCCTATTGGGGGAATGATCAACTTTTATCTGGTCAGTATAGCTCCAGGGCCCTAGACTCAGGTGCATTAATTAGATAGTGATCCTAGATTACATTATTTGATGTCTTTTTTTTTTTTTTTCATTTGTAGACTGGAGCATGTGTTTTATAATCCAAAATGTGTTTTTTTTAATTCATACCTATCAATAATATAAGCATGGCATTTCTTCAGGATAGCGGTGCATGGCTTGCTTTCATCACTGTTCCACAATCACTTGTTGTCTGTTCCCCTTAATATCAAAGCTAAGATGACCCACTCGGCCCAGTTCACCAGGGGCTTTCTGTATTTTAGCGTGAGTCCCAGGAGCTCCCTCAGTTTGCCAAACTAAAACAGCTTGGTCACCTCAAAATATACAGCTTGTGAATCTTCCTAAAATTTAAGTTTGATTATTTTATTTCACACTTCTAAAACGTTTTAGGGTTTCCTATCTTCTCCCAATAAATCTGTTTCTTCCACTAACCTATTCCATGATAATTTGGGACCTTTCTGCATTTATTCATGCTGTTTCCTCTAACTACCATCTTTTTCTGGCTAATGGCATATTTTAGCGTTTTCTGCTTTTTTAAATATGTCAAAGTTTTAATATTTTCAAAATCTCTTCATTTCTTCATAACATTGTCTTGTACTTTTAAAAATTCTGCTTGTCTGTGGCATTTTATACTTCTATTCTGAATTTCTTTTTTGTCTTTCTTTCTTAGTTTTGCTAGAGTCATTTTTTTACTAGTATCTTTTGAGTATGCATTTTTTAATTATTTTCAGATATCGAAATTTGTATGTCTCTTTTTACAATTCATATTTATCTGCTATAGTTTTTTAGCTCCTTTGCTTTCCTTCTTTTTGTGTTCATTTGTCTTCAGAGTTTCTTCTAAAAACAACATATGGCTAGATTCTGTTTTTTCTTAAATCCAATTTGAGAGCATTTATTTTTCAATCACCAAAGTTATACTACACATAATTGTAATTACTGGTTTGTTAGGTCTTTTCTTTATATTTTATTTTAATTTTTATGTATTATATCTTTTTACCCTCTCTTGAAAATTTTCCATTAGAAATATCAACCACATGGATCGTATTTTCTGTTTCAATTTTTTGTATTATTGATTTTCTGCTATTCTCTTATATAATATCAGCCATTTCTGGAATAAACTCTCTCACTCACAATTCAGCATAACTTTGCTCAGTTTTTTAAAATTTTAGGCATTGTACTCAGGGAGAGTTAACATGTCACAGCTGCTGGGACTACATGATTTGGACCATGAATAATGGGCAGACACTTGCCATCTGGTCTGCAACTGTTGGTGTGTTCTGACCACCCTTCCCAACCTACCGATGCACCTACTCTGGTTTGCCTCTTTTGCTGTTACTCTTATAACAAGCAGTGCAAAAACACCTATTGTACTGGGGGATGTGGGAAGGTGCTAGTGCTTCTGACTCATGTTTATGACTTTCCATGTTGCTCTTCACAAATGCTCCCCAACACCACTACCATTTTGTCTGCTCCAACCTGTAAAATAAAAGTTGAATATTCACATTTAATGGAAAAGATGCCTTTTACCCTTGGCCAACTGCAGAAACTTTCCAAATTGTATCGCCAGACCTTGGACAATGTGAGGCAATGAGAGGGAAAAGAAAAAAGGTGCTTAAAATTCTCAACTTCAACTTTGAGCCTTTTCCTGCTGGTTGGGTATACATTTAAGTTCCTTCTTGATCTTTCTAAATTTTCTAAACTCAGATTTGTCAGTTTTATGGCCATTTCTGAGTATGCATCAGCATTAACTAAACTTGCTATATCATTTTTTAACTCAGTGGTTTTTTACAAAGGTAGAAGATTGCAGCTAATACTCAGTGCATTATTTTTCTTTCATAATGTCAGTAAATCTGAGACAGTGTCTCATCAGAACATTGTTTCTGACTCCGACTGCCCTACAAGATGTGATCGAGTTTCTTGTTTGCTCCTTATACCTTATGGTTATTTCAGTCTTAGTATTTAAAACACTATTATGTTTTTCTGTTTTCTCTAGTGGAAAGTATGCTCCTTGATGGAACAAAAAGTATTTTTCAAGTACATATATATAGCATCTAGCAAAATTCCCAGCACAGAGTTAGTAAAGGATTTCTCCATCGTATGTCTCTAAGAAGATAAATTATAAATTATCCCAGGACAAATAGATAATCATTTAATGAACAGTCTTAAAATGGACAATTTATTTTTTTCAACCATGTAATTTTGAGAACTGGAAAATATGCTCTTAATTCTCAAGTTGCATAACTTACATCCATTGAGAAAATACCATAGCATTTACTTATTTTTTATTCTAAAACCTTATCTGAGAATCACACTGCTAAAATTGGGAAGTGTGGTTAATGTCTGTTTCCTATGTATAGACAAAGCCTAGAAGAAACAGGATAAAAATAAACAGATTTAACAGATACTGTTCCACAGGGGAATATTAAAAGTTAACTTTGTTCAAATAAATTCTTGTTAAACTGGAAATTTATTATTGTGTATGAAGATGAGGAGTAGAAAGCTATAAAGAAGGATTAAAGGCATGCAATATTCAGTCATGCATTTGCTCATCTCAATCTAATTTGCCAAAACAGGAGATGAAATAATGTGGAGTTTGACTTATATGTTCTGAAATTAAAGAAAATTGATATTTCCAAAAGTACGTGTTTCTTCTTTGGGAAACACCCCCCCCCCACATTTGTCCAACTTCCAAAGGTCTAAGGCAAATAAAACTCTTAAAGAGCTTTACCTAATAGCTATAGCATCTGCTCGTATATGGTCTAATGAAGTGTATAAAATGAGTAGTGTTCTGAACAAATTCTGACTCAATAGGAGTAATGATGACACAAGTAGTTTACAGTTGCTTCCACCCGTGTACGAATGTCTCAACCAATATTTAGCACGTATTGTCTGGCAGTCACATGATATCTAACATGACTGAGGAGTCAATTTTTCACAGATTAATTGATCACTTTCAATCTATAAATAAACTGGGACAACTCTATTCTGCCATAAGGTAAAATAGGCAGATGTAGCTTTAGTTGTTGAGCTAATGCTTTGGTTTGTTTGAGTGAAATAATGCTGAAATCTTCAGGTGAAAACAAAATGATCTCTGCACTTCAGTAGCAATGTGTTGTGTTGTGGGGAGGGCTCCCCACGCAGAGACTTATCCAGACCGGCAGGGATGAAAATAAAACTACAAAGATAAGATCTGCTTGGGGAGGAGAGGTAGCCAAACTCTCAAAGGAAAATGACCCAGAGCCCCTTCCTCACTAGGCTTTTATTGGGTTCAAATACACAGGAATACAGGTTTAACATTTCAAAGAAATCTGAGGGCTTAATTGGAGTCAGTGTCAGTCAGGAAAGGGGGTTGCAAAACTTTGGAAGACACACCCATTTCCTCCTTGGACCCTTATCATTTAAATGAGAGCACTCTTAGCAAACAAAGCAGGTTTCACAGGACTTTACGAATTATTTCTTATGCCCACCTGGGGGACCGTTCTGGGGGAACCATTCTGACCGGCACAGGGCTGCACCGTTTGCCATCATAGTTTCAAGCCTAAACCTATTAGAGCCAGGAGACATCTCCCAGACGGAAATTGGGACTCGGGCTATGTCAGAATAGCCGGGGGGTGGGGTGGGGGCAGGGTCCATCACCTCCTCTTTGCTGCAGTCCCCCGCCCGAGTCCTTCCATGAGGGCCTCCCAAGTGGTCGTGTCTGGCTTAGGTTGCCCCTCCCATAAAGAGTCTTACCCGTCTTTGACTAACCGACTAAGGGTTGGGGATGAGGCAGAAACGGTGCTCCTGCTAGGGAGATAAGCTTTGTCTCCTTAGTGGCTCACGTTCTTTCGACAGAACAGACCCAGATGAAGTGGGTCCCTAGGTTCTTACTCAGCCCACCATGGGGTGAGGGTTACAACTCCTGAGACCAGGCTGAACAGTCCGAAACAATGTGTATTAATGGAGATGATGGTGCAATTCTGCCTTCCCCAAACCCATCTCAAATGCTTATTGAAAATGTAAAGTTGCAGATTGAGGTATTTGTTATATTCCTCTATTGCCATCACATACTTTCTTTTCTTTATTTTGCCCACTCTGTTTACATTTTCAAGTGATAACATTTTTCATGTTCTACATTTTGTATTTGGTTCATCTATTTCTTTTGTATTCATTTTGCATGTAGAATGGGACAAGTGTATAGAATAATGCCATTAATAATAAATTTTATATTGTTATTGTGCAGATACTGCATTAAAGTTTTATCTGATCTCTAATATAATCACATGGAAATATTGTTAAAGTGAAAGTTTGCTTTATAACAATGAGAGACTGATGCATTTGTGAAATTTATTTAACTATGAACCCATTATATAACACTAATACATAAATTTTTATTTTCTGCCACAGTTAGATGAGATTTGTTGTAAATAGCTATTGAATTTAACTAAAAATGAATATGTAAGAAGTCTTTATGATATGAGTTAAGCACATCTAGATATATTTTCAGTCTTGATAGTGCTGTGGATACAGCGAATAGAGCAAACAAGTATTTCAGAGGACTACTTTACACTATTTAAAAGTTAAGCTAAAGAAATGAAATAGTGTGTTATGTTATAGTTCCACCACCTGAAAGAGTAGTTAGTTCAAGGCAGGTTAAAAAATTGTTATGGTAAGAACTTACAAAAAAACTTCCTGCAACATCCCATAAACCTATGGCTCTATTCATCTTTTGTGCTTCATCTGGGCCTAAAAAAAGGAGACATCACTTTCTGATTATAGTGCCATATTTGAAGTACTCCATTTATATTTTTAATAACTTTCATATCTGTTTCCTTGTGTAGTTTAATAGGATACTTGGGCTTTGTAGGCTAGGAAAAAGAAATAACTGTAGACAATATAATACATTGCAGTTGACTGAAAGTCTGTATTAGGAATGAGCCAGTCAGCACAGAAAACAATATGTCTTTAATAAAAGACCTACAAGTGTAAAATATCCCTTCCCTTATTATTTCAACTGTGCTTAAGATGATATTTGATCTTAGTAATTCAGTTATAAAGGTATACCCCGAACCAACTTCAAAATAAGTGATTAACTTTATTTTTCTCTCTGGGATAGTGTATTGCCCATCTTTTATGAAGACAGTTGCAATGGCACACTGTAAGAGGGCCTGCTGTAAGTAGCCAGAAAATCTGGGATCTTGTCTCACTCACCTCTCTCCATTTCCACAAATGAACTGAAGCTCCATCATAATAATGTACATACAAATATGCTGTGCATTTGCCTTGCACGTAAGTTATTTCCCCAGGCGACAATGGGATGTTTTTACTGCAACACTTTCACTACAAGTTTTACGTTAACTGAAATGTTAACCAAGAAGAAATTTATTTAAGAAAAAAATATGAAAGCAAACTTTGTAATTAGAGAAAAATAGCCCCAATCTATATCATTATCTTGGTGAGATACAGACTATTGTCTAATAAGAGATCCCTATTTCAGAGGTTGCTTCTTTTTTCAATTTTTCAATTTAAATTTAAATGTATGTTGTTCAATTACAGTGGTCCCACCTTCTTCACCATTGCTCACCCCTACCTTGTCCCCCAACTCCCACAGTCAACCCCCCACTCCCCGTGTTGTCCTCAGGGTCCTCTTAAAGGAGAGTCTGCTGAATACTGGTGGTCTCGGATGATCTATTAAATGGCTGATAAACATTTTAAAGATTTCAAAGAAAAATAAATTTTCTTGGATATATATGATATGTGCACTTAATCATACTTTTTAAATATGTGTATTCTCATTATGTCATTAATAATCTTAACATATTTAATGATTGGCATCTTTTACAAAAATTAGCTAACATTCAGTTGACATTCTCAAAGATCATAAGTTTACATGATTTGCAGTTTGGAATTTTCACTTATTTTATTTCCATGTTGTGAAGATATCATTTGTTATATTTTATTGCTGTAGCACACATACCCAATGGTGATTCCATAATCACTACTTCTTGGTGTCCAGGCCTTTATGCATCCAGCTCCTCTTGAGCTGGACTGGACCTATGACTTGGGTGTAACCAATAGAATATAAGAACGGTGATTGATATACTGTCACTATGATGAAGTAACCTTATATAAGACTCTAATTGGATAAACTGGAAATAGAAACTCTTCTTGCAGATCTGATGAAGGAAGGAACCACGGTGGAGAATTCCACATGGTAATGCTCCAGGGCATGTATCTAGGGACTGTGGGTGACCTTTGTGGGTGACCCTCTGGGAAGTGAAGGCAACCCTCACCCTGCAGAAAGCTAGAGCTAACAGTCATACAATAACATGAAAATAAATGGTGTCAATATCCTTAGTGAGCCTGGAAATGGATCCTTCACCAGCCATATCTCTACGAGAATGCAGCCAAGTTAATACCTTGAGTGAAGCTTTATGGGAACCTGAACAAAGGACTTGGTCAAGCCTTGACCAGAATCCTAATTTGTGGAAATTGTGAAACAGAAAATGTGACTTTTATAAAGCCCCTAAGGTGGTTGTCACTTGTCACACAGCAATAGAAAAGTAATAAAATCACCAATTCCCAATGACGTACCTGATGGCTTTAAAATGGATCACTGGCAGAGTGAAAATAGCAATGTAATGCTAGAACTCAGAATCAAGTTGCAATCGTAGTGAACAGAGCTGCTCTAAAACACACCCACTGCGGGCTTGTTTGTGCTGGACAAGTGAATCGGAAAGTTTAATGCAAGTGTAAGAGAACAGAGGAAGAAATCTTCACATAGAATTTTACTGAAACAGTGATCGGTCTGTCGCAATCCAGTTCATTGTCTTTTACAAAATATTGTCACAATTTTTAGATAGCATTTTCAAATTAATCATGGTAATTTTTCTGATAAGCCAACCAAATTACCTTATTTTCCCCAAAATACGACAAATATTTTCTAGTTAAAAAAGTTTTATCAGTAAATACAGATGAAAGATCAACTATAAAAGAACCCTTTAAAGTCGCACTCCATATAGCATGAACAGGCATGAGATAAACTACTGCCAAGCGCCTTAGAAAACCAGATAAGTGATATGCTCAGAGAGAATAGCACAATTAGCAGCTGGCAGAATTCCTCTATTAAATAGCACTCTTTGTCATCAGTGGCATATAATATAGAAGGAAAATATCAGTGGCATATAATATAGAAGAAAAATTAATAGTCCACATGTATCTTGATATATAAATTTAGGGTGGTCTAAAACAATATTAAAAGTATGAATCAGCCTATGGCATATGATTGGAATCTACATAAGGCTGAATGACTTTTTATTTTAAAAATCTTTTAAATGTACAGAAGGTTTGGATAGGTTATACAGAAAGTTCCCATACTCCACAGCTTCCATCTCACATAACTGTGATGAATTTACCAAAGCTGGGAAAACAGTATTCAGAAAATGATATTAGCCATATTATCCTGAATTGTACACTTCATTCAAATTTCTATAGTTTATTTTTTTACTAATAGCCTTTTTATACACCAGCATACAGTTTAGTTTAGCAGGCTGCATTTATCATGACTTCACCTTAGTTTCCTTGGTTCTGTGAAAGTTTCTCAGTCTATACTTGGTATTCATCATATTGCCACTTTCGAAGAGTATTGGTTAGTTATTTTGTAGAATGTCTTCAATTTGGGCTTGTTTGATGTTTTCTCATAATTAAACTGGGGTTAAAAGTTAGGAGGGGAGATTACTTCAAAGTGTAAATGCCCTTCTCATTGCATCAGTATATGAAATCAGTGTGACATTGCTGGGCACGTCAGCCTTGCTGATGTGGTGAGGTGATGTCTGCCAGGTTTCCCCGTTGTAAACTGCCTATTTTATCCTTCCTGTATTCTGTTTGTTAAAGCAAATCGCTCATTCTACCTCACATTCAAAGGGAGGTGAATTCAGCTCCACCTCCCGAAGAGAGAAATATCAAAGAATTTATGGGCATAAGTTAAAAAAACAGAATAATTAAGAAATATTTGTGGGGAGATACTTTGAGGTTATAAAACTATTTTTTCTTAAAGTTTGCCTAATAATTATATCATCCATCAGTGGATCTTGCCTGCAGAAATAATCACTGTGGTGCTTTAATTGTGATTTTTCTATTTCCCTCATTTCTTCTAAACCTATTTGGAATCCATCTATAAAGTAACTTTGTCCCTTTTCCTCTATTTATTTTTATTCAAACTTTTACTTACAGAAGACCTCTATTATCCATGATTTATCTCTCTGCAGTTTCTATTTTGGACCATGGTCTGAAAATATTAACTGGAAAATTCCGGAAATGAGCAATTCATAAGTTCTAAATCCATGCCACCCTGAGTAGCATGATGAAATCTCATTCTGTCAATTATGTCCTGTCTGGATGTAATTCATCCCTTTGTCCAGTGGGTTCCAGCTGTTTACACTACCAGTCATTCAGCATGCTGTCTGGGTTATCAGACTATTTTGGTATCAAAGTGCTTGTGTTCAAATAACCCTTATTTTACATAATGGCTTCAAAGCCATTCATATAATTTTTATTACAGTATATTGTTATAATTGTTCTATTTTATTTTTATTTGTTGTTATTAGTAATGACAGTTACTAATATTATTTTCATTTGTAACAATATTGTTGCTAATATAGCTATTAGTAGCTATTGTTACTAATCTTAGTGTGCCTAATATATAAATTAAACTTTGCCATCGCTATGCATTACAAAAAAAATAGTTTACAAGGGGACCATCCCAAAAAAGAATGTATTTTTTTAAAAATTGTGTATTTATTCTTACATATTTAAACTTTGGTCACCTTCAAAGTATTATTTTTCAGTTTAATACTCAAAATCCATTTTATAAGGGAAAAGTTTTCTTTTAAGTTGATGATTGGTTTGTGAGTAGTATACAAAAATACATAAGCATCGGAAGTTATTCAATACCATTTATAAAGCATAAATTAGAATAATTGAGGTAAAAGTTAAACTTAGTCATAGAAAACAATTAGTCAAAGGCACATCTCATGACCTTGGTTAAGTTTTAATTGAATTACTGTGTAATTGTAAAATAAAAACTGTGGACACTGAGGTTAGTTCTCAGTGTGCTGTATGAAGAAATAAGCAACACATCTGAAACAATTCATTTCTAATATGATATAAGCTTACTTTGAAGGGAAGAATGTTCTCATGCATTTTTAAAGGTATAAAACTAAAACCAAACTTTTCACAATATTGAAAATTCTAGATGTACATGTTTTTTTAATTTCAAGTGATTTTCTACAGTCGCCTATGTGGTGATACATTCATACTTTTATTTTTGTTAAAATATACTTGAGATATAATACTATACAAGTTTGAAGTTCACAATGTGGTGGCTTGGTACATTTATACATTGTGGTATAATTAACACCATAGCTTAGCTAACACCTATCATGTCACATACTTCTCATTTCTTTTTTATAGTGGGAACAATTAACTTCCAGTGTCTTTGAAACTTTAAAGTTAATAATACAGTGTTGTTGACTATGTTGTGCATTAGCTGTCCAGGACTTTTTATCTACTAGTTCCAAGTTTGCACTCTTAAACAAGTTATCCCTAGCCTCTGGCAACCAATATTCCACTGTCTACTTCTGTGTGTACAACATTCTTAGATTCCATATATAAGTGACATCATACAGTATTTGTCTATTCCTGTCTGACTTATTTCACTTACCATAAATCCCTCAATGTTTATCCATTTTATCACAAATGGCAAGATACTTTTCTTTCTCGTGGTTGAATAATAATTAAATTTAAAATGCAAACATATATTTCAGCCATAATATATTCAAACCTAAGCCTTTAATTTCAAGTTAAATATAATTATTTAATGTTGAGAATATCTGTTTTTCTAAAGAAGACCAATTATAATGCTAAGCAATTGATAACAGTTTAACTACTAAAAGTTGGTGACTTCTTCAATGAGGTATATTGAGATCATAGAAATATATGTGTATATTCAAATGTTATAAAAGAAGTTGAAAATACATCTTAAATAAATGGATGACAACTAAAATGGATAACAATATTATCAATGCAAAAATTACAAAAATCAGGTTTTATCCTTGACTCTCCCTTGGAGAAGCTAGTCATCTCTCAAATGCATCTGGAACCCTACACCCAGTACCATCGCTCCAGTCCTTCATCAGCTGACCCTCCCCTCATCCAGAGAGATTCTTGGCTCCAATTCTGATGCCTACTCTTTTCCCCCCAAACTCATTATCCATAATGTTTTGAGCAATATTTCTTTACAGTAAATGTCCTCGTACCACTCATCGTCAGTTTTTTTTTTCTTTTGGGGGAGGGGGGATTTAGTTCAATACCCTTGACCTGGCTTACAAGGTCTTGAGCATGTAATTCTCAAGCTGAGTACTGTGCAACTGCATATCCTTCCTCACTTCATCCTCATGCCCCTCTCTTCCAATTATACTTCTTTCTGATGCTAAAATACCCCATCCTCCTTCCTTAGGAAACTGATACATGTTCCTCTTCTGTCTCCTACATATAGATAATTTCTGCTGATCCTGCTGTAAGATTCACTTAAATTGTACTTTCTCATAATCGCCTTCTGTGATCCTCTGATCTGGAATGTGCTGTTCTCCTAGGTCAATCTCTTAATTTAAAAACTTTTTACTTATAACAGTTCACACTTAAAATTATTTCATCAATATTTATCATTTACTTTAGATTACTAAATCTATGAACACGTAAACCTTGAACATTTTGTTTATTTCTATAATTTCAAAGACTGGCATACAGTTAACAAACAAAAGAAGGCAATAATCTACCAAATTTTCAAGATTAGATGGATCTTGACTGAATATCAAACAGAGTATCAGTCAAGGAGGGTGAATTCAAAGAAAGAACAATGTTTCAAGAAAGAACTTTGGAGGAATAATTGATTGCCAGTGGAGGCAGTTAAGATTATCTGATTAATAGGGCAAAGGCAAAGTACTGAGGAAGGTGGTGGTGGGTAAAGCTCACCAATGAGGAATGAGTTAGTGGAGCGGTGAGTGTCCAGTGTCCATGGAAGGAAATTTATGTTTCAGGTTCATACGATAATATTTATTGCAGGGTATGACTCTTACATCTCTTTAGAATTGCATGTAGAAATGAATATCATCAGCTGGTTGGGACTGAGGAAGCTGGTATTGTACACCAATGGTTTTCAACATTTTAGCATATACAGGTATTACACAGAGGGCTTGTTAAAGCCCAGATTTGGAGCTTCCACTTCCACAATTTCTGATTCAACTAGGTTTGGGGTCAGGCTTAGAATTGGCCATTTAAGTAGTTTTCTAGGTCATGCAGTTGCTTCTCGTTTAGAGATCACACTTTGACAAATACTGCCCTTAACTGAACACCCTGTTTCAGTAGAACTGTATACATTCTGAAATCTTTCCTCATTCCCTACCTTCCTCCACACACATTTTAAACAAGCAAACCAACAAATGGACTAATATTTAAGATTCTACAACAGGTAGTTTTATTATGTGGTTTTAAAAGTAATACCAGCAGCATAAATCATATGGTCCACAGCTGAGAGGAATTGGAATAGGAGGGTATTTCTGGTCTCATTTTCTTTTTTCTCTAGCATTACTATGGGAGTGAATTTGTATCCTTAAAACATTATAGCTTAACCTCACCTTGAATATCTAAAGTAGTGATAAATCCACAGATTCTTTATTTGTGTGAGGTACTGTATTGTTTAATTTGTCCTAAATTAGTGATTACTTTTCTATTTTTCAAATTAGTGTTTAATTTTAACCATATAACATTTATTAAGCTACTGTATTTTAAATAATTTAGTCTATTCTCCTGTATCATATTTTTTGAGAAGAAAAAGTGATTAGAGACCTTAGGACATAAGCAACACAATAGTAATGAGTTTTCTGGATTTTCATTTTGTCTCAGATATCTAAACTGGTTACTGGAAAAGGAGGCAAACCTGGAAATGCCAGAGTCTAGATAATAAAAAAACCACAAGAAACACTCACTGAGCTAACAAATGATCCAATAAAAGGGCTGTCTAGCAAGATGGAAAAGTTTTAGAAAGTAATCATTCTACTCCAAACAAATACCCTAGAGAAAACTGTAGCCCATTTCAGAGCTTTCTCAGCAAAGGTCAAATGGGAAAATAGGACTTTCATCTTTGCTAGACTGTAAGAAAGCACCCCCAGTGCTAGCTAGCATAATGTCAAAGAAATCTGAATCAGGACTAAGAATGTTCATCTCTATCAAGTGATAAGGAGGCCCCATCTTTTATCGTGTCCATGGCAACCACTCAGGAACCAAGATTTCCAACACCATATGGCAGTAATGAGACACATACACCTCCTTCTCCCTGCCTGGATGATGTCAGAAAATGCCTAATTGGGAATATGATCTCCTGGAAGTAATGAGGGAATGACATGTCTCCTGCCAGAGTTGTCAGAAGAGTCCTATTAAAACAGAAGATTTAAATAAGATCCTGAGCCTAATGTAATATGTAAAATGTGCAGGTTTCAATAAAAAATCATTCATCATACTAAAACCAGAAAAATCTCAACTTGAATGTGGAAAAACAATCACCAGATACTAACACCAAGATTACATGCTATGAATGACACAGAGAAAATAACTTAAAACAAACCAAGTTTGTGACATGTGGGTCTATAGCAAAAGATTTAACACTCCTGTTACCATAAAAATCTCAAAGGAGAAGGTGAGTGGGGTAAGTGTTATTAAAAGTTGGTGTAGAAATATGGCTGAATTTTTTTATTTGGCAAAAGACATAACCTACAGATTCAAGAATCTAATTGAATCCCAAAGGGGGAAAAAAAACACAAGAAATATATGGCAAGGCACATCATTATCACATTTCTAAAAACTACAAAGAAACACCTTGAAAACACCAACAGAGAAATGAAGCATTAACTAGAACAAATAAACAAATCTAATGACAGCTGAGTTTTCATCAGAAACCAGAAAGTCAGAAGGAAGGATGCCACTTTTTTCAAGTGCTAAAAAGAGCTTTTAATTCAGAATTCTATATCTACTAAAATATCATTCAGGAAAAAGGGGGAATCAAAAATAAGAGAATTTGCTTCCAGCTGACCTAACCTAAAAAATTAGCCAAAATAATTTTTCTAAACAGAAAGGAAAAAATAAAAGAAGAACTCTCGTCTTATCAGGAAGGAAGATCCATGCAAAGAGCAAACATTTACATAAATATAGTAGACTGTCTTCTGCTCAAGTTAACAAACTATTTGACAGCTGTAGCAAAAATGCCAACACTCTGTGATCTGCTTCTCTAAGTACATAGAGGAAGCATGTAAGACTATAAATGGGAGAGGGTGAAGAGATGAAAAAGAAGGTAAGATTTCCACAATTAACTAGAACTAATGAAATGTTGACAGCAGGAGATTGTAATAAGATATGTGCTAATATTGATGTTTGAGGGACCACTCTTCAATATGAACGAGCTTAGTTGTTTATTTGTTTGATCTAATTATTAAAATAAACTAAATGTATAAATAGTGGCAATGAGTGGTTCCTGGATTTCTTAGTTGTCTGTTATTAATATATTTGAACCAGGTGTTTGATAATTTAAATTATGTATTTTAAATAAAAATTCAGGGTGCTCACAAAAATAATAATTGACTTTTGGCTCAAATTAAAACAAATATTAATCAGATGAGTCAAGATTTGAACCATAATCTCTATGATTCTTAATATGATGGTGTGTTAAACACTTAATTATAGTATAAAGTTTAAAGAACAAGAATACTAAAATAAGTATAGCTATAATAATTAGTTAATGAATACAGAACATAAAAGAGGTAAATAGTGAAATTAAAAAGATAAAAGAGGGGAATAAAAAGGTAGAATTTTTGTATGGGATCCAAGTTAAGCTGTTATCAGTGTAAAATAGAATGCTACATTTGTAAGATGTTCTATGTAAGTTTCATGGTGGAGACAAAGCAAACACCTATAGTACAAAGAATGAAGAGAGAGTCAGAGCATACTACCATGGAAACATATCAGTTTACAAAGAATGGCAGCATAGAAGAGGAAAGGAACAATGGAACCTCAAAACAACCAGACAGTAATTAAGAAGAAATTAAGATGACATTAATAAGTACTTACCTATCAATAATGACTCTACAAATAAATGGCTCGAATTCTCCAATCAAAAGGCATAGAGTAGCTAGATGAATTAAAAAACAAAAAACAAAACAAAAAAAAAACCACAGCTATATGCCTGCCACCTATAAGTGAAATTCACTTCAGCTTTAAGGATACATGGATTTAAAGAGAGGAATGGAAAAATATAGTCCATGTAAGTTGATCAAAAACATAAATTCACCCAACATCAGAACACCTGTATATAATAAGCAAGACAGATATGAACAATAATAGGAAGGGACATCAATACCTCATTTTCTAAATGGATAGTTCATCCAGACAGAACATCAGAAAAGGAATGTTGGACATTCCTTTTGAACAATATTGTTGGACAACAATAATGTTGGACAATATTTTGAACCAAATAGACCTAAGCACTTATAAAATGATCCATCCAACAGCAGCAGAATACACATTCATTTCAGACACATATAGAATCTTCTCTAGGATAGATCATATGATAGGCCATAAAACAAATCTTAGAAAATCTAGGAAGATTGAAATCATGCCATGCATCTTTCTGACCACAAAGATATGAAACAAAAACTGACATCTAGAAAAAAGAAGCATCTAGAAAAATCTAAAATATGTGAAAATTAAGCAATATACTCTTGAATAAGACATGGGACAAAATTAAAATGGTAGAAGTTAAAGGTATGAGCCAAAGAACATATACACATAACCCATAGACACAGACAACAGCGTATGGATGGCAAGAGGAAAGGTGGGTTCAGGGCATAGGGGAGGTGGGGAAATGGGGGGGATGAGGAGTGAGGACATCTGTAATAGTGTAAACAATGAAAATGAAGTTAAAGAAAGGAAATAAAAAATATCTCAAAATAAGTAAAAATAAAAGAACAACATATCAAAACCCATAGGACACTGCCGAATATTTTTTTTTTATTTAAGAGGGAAGTTTATAGCAATAAATATGTATCTAAGAAAAAAGAATGTTCTCAAACACCTTAGTTTTACAACTTTAGGGAAAAGAAAAAGGAGTAAAAACAGCCCAAAGAAGTAGGAAGGAAAAAACAAAATCAGAGAGAAATAAATGGAATAGAGGCCAGAAAAATAATTAAAATTTCAATGAAACTAAAAGTTGCTTTTTGAAAAGATAAATAAAATTTAGAAACTTTTAGCTAAACTGAGAAAAAAGGAAAAAGGAGCAAATAAAGTCAGAGATGAAAGAGGAGAAATTACAATCAATACCACAAAAATACACAAGAAAATTCTACTTGTTATCACATGGGAAAGCCTAGAATATGAATAAATTCCCCAAAAGATACATCTTACTGAAACTGAATTATGAAGAGGTAGAAAATATGAACATATTCAAATTATGAACACTCATAATATTGAATTCAATATTCAATATTATGAATAGTGAATCAGGGAAAAAATAAATAAAACATCTCAATAAGAAAAGCACCGGGCCAGGTATCATTGTAGAAAATTCTACCAAATGTTGTGCCAATCCTTCTCAAAATCTTCCAAAACATAGAAGAGGAGATAAAACATCAAAATGTATTTTAGAAGGTCAGCTTTACCCTGATACCAAGGCCAGATAAGTACACTACTGAAACATCTGTAATAGGACACCACAGGAAAATTATAGATCAGCATCTCTGATGAATACATATTCAAATTTCTCAAAAAATATCAGCAAACTGAATCCAACAGCATCATGAAGGTACTATACATCATGATCAAGCCCTCGGATGCCAGGATGGTTCAACACATGTAAATCAATAAATAGAATACACCACATTAATAAAATGAAAGATAAAAATCATCTGATCAAATGCATAATACATATTTGACAAAAATGAAACATTTTTTATGATAAAAATTCAACATTTTGAGTAAGAAAGGAACAGAACTCAACATAATAAAGACTGCATATGCATATGTATATATAGACATTTAATAATTTATGGCAAAGAGTCCAAGATTACTCATCAGGGAAAAGGTAGTTTCTTCAATGACTTGTGTTGGGAAATCTGGACAGCCACGTGAAAAGAATGAAACTGTACCAATGTCTTATACTGTACACAAAATTCAACTTAATATGGATTAAAGATTTGAGCATAAGACCTAAAACCATGAAACCCTTGGAAGAAACCATAAGGGGTAAGATCCTTATCATTAGTCTTGGCAATAATATATTTTTTGGATTTGACACTGAAAGCAAAGGCAATAAGAGCAAAAATTTAAAAAGTGGGATTGCATCAAAATAAAAATCATCTGCACAGCAATGGAAACAATTAATAAAAGGAAAAGGCATCCTATGGAATGGGAGCAAACATACATAAATCATATCTCTGATAAGGGGTTAATATCCAACTCAATAGGTGATATAACTCAATAGTGAACATAAACAATCGAATTAAAAATGAGCAGAGAAACTAAGTAGACACTCTTTTTAAAGAAGATGTACAAACAAATGGGAGGAACAGGAAAAATGGTCAACATTACTAATAATTAGGGAAAATAAAAATTAAAAACACTATATCTATCACCTTACAACTGTTAGAACATCAATCATCAAAAAGAGAATAGGTAAGTGTTAAAAATGATGTGGAGAAAAAAGGTCCCTGTCCAGTCTTGGTGGGAATATAAATTGGTATGGGCTTTATGAAAGCAATATGGAGTTTCTTCAACAAATGGAAAATAGAACTACCATATGATCCATTATTTTTACTTCTGGGTATTTATCCAAAGGAAATGAAACCATTATCTTGAGAAATTTGCACTCATATTTTCATTGCAGCATTATTCACCATGGCACAGATAGGGGAATGATCCAAATGTCCATTGACAGATGAAAAGAGAACGTGGTAGATACATATAGTGTAATATATTCCACCTGAACAAAGAAAGAAATTCTACCATTTACAACAGCGTAGATGAACCTGGAAGACATTATGGTAAGTTCAGTGTTGGTCACAGAAGGAGAAATACTGCATGATTCCATTTATATGAGTTATATAAAATAGTCTATCATATAGTATATTAAAGTAAACATTTGTTCCTCATAAATCTTTCAATGTCTAGTTGTAGATTTATTAATATTTCTTGCCCGACTCTATTACAACTTGAGGTTCTTTTTTAAATTAAATTTATGGGATTACATTGGTTAATAAAATTGTGAAGATGTCAAGTGTATAATTCTGTGATATATCATCTATTTATTTCATTGTGTTCTCACCACCCAGAGTCAAATCTTCTTCCTTCACTATGTATTTGACCCCTTTTACCTGTTCTAGTCCCCCACCTCCTCCCTCTGATAGCCACCCTACTGATGTCTGTGTCCATCAGTCTTCATTTGCTTGCTTTTCTTGTGTATTTGTTGCTTTCCATTTTATATACACATGAGTAAACTTTTATAGTTCTCAACTTTTTCTGTCTGACTTATTTCACTGACCATGATATTCTCTCTCTCTATCTATGTTGTCACAAATGGCAGTATTTCATTTTTTTCTCATGTCTGAGTAATATTTCATTGTATACGTGCACCACATATTCTTTATCCAATAATCTAGTAGAGGACACTTCAGATGTTTCCATGTCTTGGCCACCATGAATAGTGATGCAATGAACACAGGAGTGTATATATTTTGTGAATAAATGTTTTCAAATTTTTCAGGTAGAAACCTGTGGCAGACCCTTCTGCGTGGAGTGGGCCTAGCTCTCACTTGGAGATGCAGAGGACCCACGCCCACAGATAGGTTCTCTCATAGGTAATCAGATTTGCATTATACCTAAACTACTTTTTGCTAAAAACTCCCTCACCCTGCAAATGCTTGTTGTAACCTCCTAAAATCCATGCTAAACCTTGCAGGGACCAGCCTAATCGGCTCAACCACTTTTGCCTTTTCATTTGCTAATATCCTTTTTCTGTGATGTGATTAGGGGCATTGGCTCCTTGGTTGTAACAGGGGCATAGTGAGTTAGGACCATCTTGTGAGGAGAAATAGAATAAAGGCCTGTCATGGCGGAGGCCTTTTGCTCCCCTTGAGAGAAAAGCCTTCCTGTCGTCCTTTTTCCTCCACCATACTTGGTAGTCCATGTGTATGTTTTTATTTCATCCATAATGACCCGGACACTGCTAGCCAGTGTCCGAATCAGATACCCAGAAGAGGTGTTACTGGGTCATATGGTAGCTCTATTCTTAATTTGTTGAGAAAACTCCACACTGTTGCCTATAGTGACTGTATCTACTTTGAGGTTCTTAAAATGGTGATGTTCTGACTGTAACACTTGTTTTACATTTATTGGTTAGAACTCTAAGACAGTGAAGGCCATTCATTGCTTCTACACTTTTTAAAGGACAGAGCTTGGTATTTGGAATACATGCCTTCTACTAATAATTTCTGTTTTTATCCTTACCAACAAATTTCTTTTTTAACTTTCACTATTTCATGTTGTATCTATTTTTTCCATGTTAAGAATGCTCTTAATAACATTAAGAAATATATTTGTTTTTGTAATTTTACAATATATTTGATATGGTTTCAGAATTGCTATACCAATAACACTAAACACACACACACACACACATTAGTAAGTTTGAAGACTTAGCTTTTTTTCCCTTTAGACTGCAGGTAAGAACTCTCCAAAAGTTACATGATAGTACATTATTTCCCCTTCAATGTAGTTATAGGATTCATATGAAATACAATTGTATTCATATGTTTCTGCTTATATCCCATGTTACAGTTTTCTCCATTCCTTTGAAATTTAGTTTTATATTTTAAGTGTGTAGGACATTTGGTTCTAAAGTCAAATCTATACAAAAACATGCATTCAGAGAAATGCAGCCACTCTTCCAGCTCATTCTCCAGGACCCTCTCTGTAAACAAACAAGCTTCAAGGTTATTCATCCTATATTTCTCTTCACAGAATTAAGCAGACATATATATTATCTGATTTTCTCTGAATTTATTCAGAACAGTTAGAATATAATGTATGTGTGTGTAATATCTTATTTACTTTTCTTCCCTCTTCTCACTTAGCGTTTTAGCAGGTATAATTTTTTAAGTATCAGTTCATAGAAATTTGATATCTTTTGATATTAACAGAAGTTTGTATTTTTGTAATTTTGGTCACATTTGTATATAAGTTTATCACCCTAACCTCCTTTCTTTCTTAGCTTTTTATATATTTTTACAAATGAGTAAATTTATTATATTTTGTCCTTACTCCCTCCTTTTTTCTTATTTTCATTATTTCTGTTTTATCATTCTATTGACATATTACTCTTCCAGCCTTGTTCCAGCATTATTTTATTCCACAATTTATCTATAGTTAAGTATATTAAATGCTTACCCACAAAATTTTTGTTAAGTCTTCCTCATACATTGCTTGGTTGGATAAAACTTCATTCTCCAACAGATTTTTTAGGAAAGATTCTACAGTACAGCATGTCTCGAATTTTAGCATATTTAAACTTTTTATATATCTAAAATATACTGGATATATAAAATGTTTTTCTTTGAGTGTCTTGAAAATACTAGTTTTCTTCTAACGTTTTGAACTATTGGTTTTAAGAATTATTATTTGAATCTTATATATGTACTATTATAATTTATCTTTTTTCTTAAAAGGATCTGAAAAATATATTTCTTTGTCTTTAAAGTCTAAATTGATTATAAGATATATCTTGTAGTTGATTGTTTTGGGTGACTTATTTGAGATACATGATCCTTTTAATATGTAAATTTATTTTTCTCAAGAAGTTTTGAAAAACATTTTAAAATTATAGCTTAAATATTATTACTCAAATAAATACTTTATTTGTTTTCTCTTACTGCTTTAGTGACTCTAATTCGTTGTATGCTGGATTTGTTTTTGCCTGACTTATTCAATTACTTTTTCCTTTAACTTACTTTTTTTCTTTTGGATGTTTACATTCTTTCTTCAATTACCTTTAGTAAATTTTTATTTAATATAGTCTGGTTTAGGCATCTTGTATTTTATTCCTTATTACTGAGATGGTTTTACTCTTTTATAAATTGTCTACCTTAGTTTGAGAAAATCATATTTTATTTATCTCTATTGTTATTCATCCCCATGAATAATCTAATTCAAGATTTTTTTCCTCGTATTTATTATTTTTAAAATCATAACCAATTTTGTTTGGAGTGCTGTGTTACAGTTTCCTTCCCTTCATAGTAGGTTTGTTTTTTGTTTTTTTTTTTTCCATTTTTTTCTGGCCCTCCTTTCTTGTGGACTATAACATTGTTCCCAGTTATACAAAGACATCGTTTAAAAATAACATGTTTATGAGTAGTGACATTCTGAAAATAACTCTAAACTCAAGATATGATGAAAAATGAAAAGGAAGAAAAATAGATGCTAAATCAATAATCTGTGGTTACTGGACAAAAAAGAAAATTAGAAAGAACTACTAGTTCTTTAAGATGTTTAAACATATTCAGCTGTGTAGATCATTCTTTTCCTTTTTCTTTTTTAATATTTTATTGATTACACTATTACAGTTGTCCCATTTCTCCCCCATCATTCCCCCCACCCTGCACACCCTCTCCCACCCACATTGCCCCCTTTAGTTCATGTCCATGTGTCATAAGTTCTTTAGCTTCTACAGTTCCCATACTATTCTTGCCCTCCCCCTGTCTAATAGAATAGTAGGTTTGTTGTATGCATTTTTTTATCAGCTGAAGTAGATGCTTTATTTTCTCTATTTATTTCCTCCCCAAATCTGTTGCCTCCCTGAGACCTCTGCTTAGTCCTTGACTATCTTCCATGTAGTCAACATCTTCTATTACTAAGCTTCAGACCTGTGTTCAGTATTCAGCACTTAGTGGTGAGCTCTTTCTTTCTGAAGACTTACCTATGAGTTAGTTGTGTCTTCAGTTCCATGATCTTCTTTTTTGTGACAGTCCTTCATTCTCCCTCTCTCTCCATTGCATGCTTTGTATGCATGGAGTGACTGCATAAGATCTATTGATATACATGCTAGCACTTGTGTTTGTTCTTCTACTTACAAGTCCTTTAAGATTCGAGTGTCTTTCTCTTTGGGATAGAAAAGTGTGAATTATGTGTGGTTTTATTTGAACATCTGATTGAAATGTATAAAGTTAGGAGGATAATGTAAAAAAAAATGTACATTTTAGCAACAACCTATCCTATGGCCAAGTAGAAGTTCCTACAACAAAATTTTAAATCAGTTGTTTGGAAAAAAATTTTATTAGGAAAACAAGACAACTGGTTCTGCTACACCAAGATTTGCTGGATCTGATATGTAAATTTCTCATGTGCTTAATATTTACCACTGTGTATCAGTCATTGCGTTAGACTTGAGGAACACATTTATAAATTTTTAACCCAATTTGCTTGGAATATGGGCTATGCGTATAGCAGTAGAGAAAATGATAATGGAATAGAAATTCATGGTAAGTAAATTGTGACCTGAATTTTAGTCAGGTTTTTTAAAATTTAAATTCAATAAGCAAGATAGAGCCTTTTAAGATTGGGGTCAAATAAGTTAGCACAGGTAATATTACATGAGGAATGAGTAAAAATAAAACTAATTTGGCCTCTTTTGACAGTCTTTATTATTTTACAAATATTTCCCGATCTATTCCTACTCCAACTTACTAGATGAATTAAAGTAACATGAGCTGCATATACTTTACAATAACTAAGAAAGTAGGACTATCATAAAGACATATACAGAACAAAGTTTCTTAAAAAATACAATGGATGTATTATATAGGAGAGTACAAGTAGGCATTATTTAGTACTTGAACTTACCATAGAATTAGCTAGAATTAGACTAGACCAGCTGAATGTAGAGCATATTGTGAGTGACAAATGAGAGTCATAGAAACAGCTAAGGCATGGAATGTTTTGGGATTTTTTTTTTTTTTGAAGTGTTAGCATAATTCAAATTTAGTCCATCTTGTTTTTTCTCCTTGGAAACAAGAATACAAGAGTGTGATACTCACAGTTTTTTTGATAATCTATTTGAGGGATTTGTTACCTCCAACTTCTCCTCTTACATCAAAAAACAGAAAAACAAAATAAAATATAATCCCCAAATCCCTTTTCTTTCAAATGGAAAGCAAAACAAAATAGAAATCTTTGATTCAAGCCAGTGTCATTTCGGGGTTGAACATTGTAGTGCTTTTGGTCCACTAAATCATAAAAAAAAAAAATCAGCAACATATAATGCACTTACATTTACAGATTCATAGATTCTGAGTGACTTCATGTCATATATATTTTTAAAAATCTACAAAATGCTAAAATGCATCTTCTTCACATACCAATGGATCTTACTGTCATGGATACAGACCTTCTGTTTGTTTGAGATATATATAAAATGTGCACATTTGAATCTTCGCTTGCTATACCTGCAGTGATGTTACAGCTATTTAACAGAGAAAATAAAATTAAGCAACTATGCAATTTATGATGAAAGAATAAAAACATTTACCTGCACGCCTTTTAATAAATCAGTTCTTACTGACATTTAAAATACAAGAAACTAAGCATTATATTACTCAAGGAGGAATGTGGTTGACAGGTTCTGCCTGTGCCTTTTAAGATTACATTATACAGAATGTAGGAAATCATCAAACCTTGGGAAAACAATAAAATAGGACACCAAAACTATTTAACAATAATATTCATTCATCTCAAGAGGGAGTTTCTTATCATAACAATTCAACAATATATATATTTTACCCTCAAGATATCCAATGTCATATTCACACAGTCATTCTTTTTCTGTTTCTCACATGTCACTTTAACATCACCTTTCTGTGTTAGTAGGTGTTGTGACTATATATATATATATGTATATATTACAATCTGTAAGCACTAAAAGAGCAAAGCTTAAAGCTGAAACTACATATATTTTTCATCTAAAAGTTGCTGACACAAAAGAAGAAGGTGAACAAAGAACTCTGAATGCAGGCATTGGGTAGGAGCTTCTGGAAGTTGTTACTTTGTTCAAAAGCACAAACCACAAAAAGTTCTTAACATCACCCCTATTGAGAGGTCAGTTCTTGTTTGGCAGTCATTCATCGTTGATTTAAACATATATATGTACAAAGAGAAAGTTCGAGCCAGAGTAACTTGGCATTGATGTGCAGTGTTTCTGAAACAGAAGAATCTTGTGAGAATATTGTGATATTCTGCTGTTACCTGTTGCTCAATTGGTAAAAATTAACAGGTTTAGTAATAAGCTAAGTGAACTAAAATATGAACCCGGTAGAGGTGTATGATAATATACATTTACAGCTTGCATTTAATTAACACTTTTATTTAACTATAAGGTGACAATATTCAGCATATTTTCCTGAAAGTAGTGAGGCAATGGTGTTAAATGTCTTCAGTCCACAGTCAAGGTATTCGGTTGCCAGACGCTAGCCCTGCATTTCTTTATATTAAAAGCAGAACTATTAAAAAGAGCTATATAAATAAATGAATAAGCATAATAAAGAAATATTTGTTAAGACTTCTAACTTAATGGACATGGGAATTTAGATAGTCTAATAAAAATAAAATGAACTGTATAAGTATCAGTATCAAACTGATATTGGAGGAGCTCACTGCTGTTTTGATAATGTGGATGGAGTTTCATGTTCTTTGAGGAGTCTTGCTGGTTATAAAAAAATATTACCAACATCCTCATTAATGAAAATTATTCAGGGACAAGTTTTTACCCCCCATAAACATGATCTTAATTCAGTGAAGAGCTTACCCATTCAGAGAATTAAGAAACCCATTTAGAAAGCCAGTAAATGCTGCAGTATTTATTCTACTCAAATGGAGAGCAGGGTGACAACTAGTGGGGTGGGGGGAGGGGAGGTGGTGGAGGGATCCAGTAAAAAGGAAAAAGGGCTCATGGATATGAACAACGGTGTGGTGATTGCGGAAGGAGGAGGACATAAGGGGACTAAATGGAAATGGAAAAATACAATGAAGATGAAATTTAAAAATCAATAAAATATTCAGAAGCAAAAAAGGAAAGAAATATTTAAATCACTAGATATGGGGTCTCTGAATATATTTTGGATAAGTATAGTTTTATAAATATCTACATCTAACACAAATATTATATTTTCAGAAGACCTACGATTACATGGGCTATATGGGGAGACATGTGGACATGGCAGGTGATTCCTTTCAGCCTTCACATCGCATATGAAACAGTAATGCTTTAGGGCTCTGTGGTGTTCAGAGCTTATGAGGGCATTTCTAACACTTTCAGATACAATGAAATTGCTTTACTCATTAAGAAGAAATAAATAAAACATTGCTAAATGTTCCCTTTCAAAATCAGCTGAAAAACAGATTGGATCTTACAACTCTATCCATTTATTTGTTTCTCATTGAAAAATGAGACAAATTTTATGCATATTTTATAATCTAGTTTAATTAAAACTTTAACTGAAAAACTATTTAATAAAACATGTGCTCATGCTCTCCTTATTAATAGGTTTAAAAAGCTACAAAATCTCAACAACACAAGTGTTTCAAAACCGAACACAGCACTTTCTGAATGTAGAGTACTTAGACCTGGATGAGTTGCGACTTTAGGAAGGAGAAAGAGAATCTGCCAAAGAATAAGTTTTAACTAGATGCTCTCAGAAGTTACTATAATGTTTAAGACAAATCAATTGGTTTTACTAAAGTGTGCCTCAAATATTAACTAATAAAAGTGAGCTAGATGATCTCAAACCTAAAGCTGTCATCAGTTTACTTACTGGCACCATGTATTTTAATGACAGCCAATTCACTCAATGCATTTAAATCCATAAGAAACATTTTGATGAAAGCAAATTTTAGAGGTTTCCAATAGTATTTCTATATTGGACAATGCTTTGGAACATGAAAGTAGCACAAAAATGAAAAAGTAGTACAAAAATGAAAAATGAAATGAAAATGAAAATTTGTCTCATTTTTCAATGGATATTCTCAAGATTTTCACTGATAAATTTTAATTGTTGATGAAACAATACCTCAAAATTTGTCCTCATGAAATTTATGAAACCACTCAGGGAAAAAATTCTTCATGTTGCTCTATTTCTCATGTTGTGAGGAAACAGACTGAAAACACCAACTAATAAACACACACATACATTTTGAAGTGGTAGACAGTATATTAAAATTATCTTTGTAAAAAAGGTCATCAATCTTGCACAAGATAAGATAATTATTTAAATCCTCAAAATCATCTGAAAGCAAGGGACCTGGGTAGTGAGTTTCAAAATTTGAATTCAACCTAAAATTTTGTGATGAACCCAGGTTATCAGAGATTCCACATTGACAATTTACAGAATATAAAGAATTGAGGATAAAGTAAAAAATCAGCCTAAAGTGATGATCTAAAAGTAGAATCACCATATAAAGCTGAAACCTAAAAGTAGGGTAACTATGTCATAATCAAATAAAAGATGAAGTGAGAGGAAACTTATCTGTTTTAACTCTGACACAAAATAAAGTAAAAGACACACCATTTGATATTAGAAACCACAAATCTTAGCTGGTAATTGGAGTTTGAATGTATACTTCTTTTGTGTTTCAAGCAAACACACAAATAAATATCAAACAGAAGAATTTATCTGAAAATTTTTCAGGTTGCCTGCATCCCAGAAAAGAGTAGAAAAAAATTACAAATTCTCCCTGGAGGGACTCAACTTTGAATCCAGATTTGAAAGAACCATTACATTAAGTTTGAGGAAAATGAGTGGCTCTCGATCAAAAATCACAAAAGACATAAGGAAAAAAAAAAGAGCCATAAGTGAGAATCAAAAGCACTTGAGAAAGAAATAGGTGTATGAATATTTCATCTGTTGGAAATCCATTTATAGACTCCTTATACTGGTTGTGTAGAACACCAAAGGCCAATATATTTTAAAGGTAGCCAAAAATAAACAAACAAACAAATAAAACAAATCACATTTTAAAGAAAAGTAACTAAATTGAATACTAAATTCCTGGCCATGATTTCAAAAATCCAGAGGAACTGGAACAAGTTTAAATTTTCAGGAAGAAATAAAAAATATGAAGCTAAGATTCTGTATCCAGATAGTCTATCTTTCAAGAATGAAAGACATTTTCAAATTAAAAAAAAAAAAAAAGTTAAGTATTTCGTCACCAAATAAAATTGGAGTTAACCTCTAACAGAAAAAATGCAGATAGCAAAATTAGAGAGCTCTACCCCAAACCCCAAATTAATCATCCTTTTTTATCATATAAAGTTTTTATATAAAAACTTTAAAAGTTTTTAAAGTTAAAAAACTAAAAGTAGTGTAACTATGTCATAATCAAGTGAGAGATGAAACAAGAGGAAACTCACTTGTTTTAACTCTGACACAAAATGAAGTGAAAAATACAACTGTTGATATTAGGAACCGCAAATCTTAGCTGGTAGATGGAGTTTGAATGTATACTTCTTTGGTGTTTCAAGCAAACATGCAAATAAATACCAAGCAGAAGGATTTATCTGAAAATTTCTCAGATCGCCTGCATGCTGGAACCAGTTTATATATAAAGTGGACCGATAAATAAGCAATGAGGATGTAGAAGTTTTCACCTGCAAAAATAACGCAAATTGCCTGATGCACGATTTTATAAATGCATCTAAAATTGCATCCAGCTGTTGGAAAATAAACATTCTTTTCAAAAACACTTAAATTATTTGTAAAAATAAACCATAATTAAGCTCTTAAAGCTATTCTAAAAATATTAAGAATTGTTTTGCACAAAACACATTTTTTAGTACTGGAGTATATTTAAGTAAAAAATGAAAACAAAACTAATAATTAGAAAAATATTATTTTTAAATTAAAAATTATAGTTGAATTCAGGGATAAAGAACACACCATATCAAATTGGAAAAATTCATACTTAAAAATATGAGAAAACAGCAAATAAATTTGTAATACACAAATAAATCAATGTAGAGTGGAATATTTTAAAAATATATGTTTAGATTAAATAAGAATAAATCCAAGTTAGTCAAAACACCAATTTAGATAGTAACAAAATAAGTTAAATAAGTATGCTATAAATTTCACAAATTTAAATATATGATGATAAAGTTAGAAAATAAGGAAATAGAAGACATGCAAAATAAAGTGAGACATCATCACCAATAACAGGCATTTAGAGGGAGGTAAAATGTATGAAAAGAAAGACAAATATAATCAACATTTAAAAATATTAATAAATAGTACTGGGAATGAGTAGAAGGTATAATCACAGGTATTTCAGGGGTTAAAAACAGAAAGTAAGAAAATATAACAGCTATGCCAATACATTTGAAAAGAAACTTACTTTTAAAAAATTACAATTTATTGAATAACCTTAATTGTCATAGATCTAGTAGAAATTATTCCAGTAACTAAACTTTCCATCATGAAAGCTAGCCCAGAGAGTACCAAGGCAAATTCTGGGAGCTCTTTCAGGGCATTAGTTTTCCACTTTTTTTTACAAGTAATTCAAGTAAAAAAATACTGACATTCTGCTTTCATTTTGTGACATTTAAAGAACATTGATCACCAAACCAGATGTTGCCATAAAAGGGAGAGAAACTACAGATTATTTTCCGACAAACATTGATGCAACAATATAAAATAAAATATTAACAAAGTACGTCCAGCTATGTAAATGATTTTCTGTGATTTTTTCCAGGAACACAGGGTGGATTTATTATAAAAATGGATTAGCATTATTGACTAAAATAATAGATTAAGAGAAAGGAAAAATATTTTTATTATATTAGTAAATGCAATAAAAGCATTTCATAAAATACAAATCTTGTTCATTAAAAAAATTAAAAAATCATTAAGGGAAGCTACAATAAGAACAACAGCAAGCAAACAAACAAAAAGCCGCAAAACAGAACTCACCTTAGCAGATATATTATTAGTGGTGAGAAATTGGAACAGCTTCCTTTACTACCAAGAATCCAAGTGTTTTCTGGTTATTATTCTCCCCCAGATAGAATTTTGTGAGTCGATGTTAATACAGTAGTAGGACAATGTAAAGAAATAAAATTTGTAAGATTTTGAGAAAATTATTGCAGATCAGATAGTTTTCTGTGTTGACAACTCTCCGATAAACTATAGATACACTTTTAGAACCAATGAGAAATTTTAACTAAGTTGCTAAATACACAATCAATATATAAAATTCAGTTGCTGGAGAGAGGATAAAGCTTAACTTTTGTTAAGTAGAAAAATGTTACTTCAGTCTTCATGGACGTTTTTATAGCATATCTAGATTATATCAAAAACTACAAAATTCAAAGAAACACTGAAACTTTATCCCTGGTCAACAGGCAACAGAAGACAACCAACAGAAGGAAAATCACAACTAAGCTAGTTATTGGAATAAGCAGAAAAGTACTTTAGAATAATTATAAATACTTCAAAGCAAATTCAGGAAAGGATGGGTCTAATAGATCTAGAGGTTGGGAATTTTAGAGATAAACTGATACCCAAATAAAGAACCAAAAGAAAATTTTAGACCTCAAAAATGCAATGTCTTGGGAATCAAAAGCTTTTCACTGGGTGGACTTCACAGTAGATTAGACTCCAAGGTTCATTAAACTTGAAAACAGATCAATAGCAATCAGCAAAATTGAGGCACAGCTGGAGAGAATAGATTGAAAAAGAAAATGAACCTAGTAGTAGTATACATTGGAACCATCACAATAGTTAAAATTAAAGATAAATTGAATTAATTTTGTGAAAAATTAGAAAAAAAATGTCTGTTCACCTATAAAAATATCTCCCTATTGGACACATCAGAACACCACTGGTAGAGAAAATGAAAGTCATCTAAATGTGGAGATTTGGTGGCCATTTCAGGCTTGAGGCTGTGACCCATTTCTGTGACCCCTTTCTCAGTAACGGTACCCCCAAGCTTCCCTGTGGTAAAAGTTTTGTTAATTTATTTGTTTTCCATCCAAGGGTAGCACAGCAACTGTGGTTGGTTGATAACAGATAATGAGCATATATGGAGTTCTTAGAATGTTCAGGCAATCTTACAAGATGTAGATTGTTCACAGCCTCACATTTTATAGCCAGTGCTGAACAACATGTGCAGCTGTCTCAAATCAATCCTAACAGGGTTATCTTAAAAATATATTTTTGTTCTTATGATTTACTTGAGCTTGGAAGAATAAAAGAAAGTAAAAGAAAACAAAACAAAAATCTCTTCCTGGTACACAAGAAATTCCCCACATGGACTCTGAGAATAAGGCAAATGTAATGTAATGCTGACTAGGAATGAGAAATAGGTCTTGACGACATTATTTGAGGTTATAAATTAGTGATTTGCTAGCCTTTGCCATTATGCAAGCCAAATCATTAGTTATATTTAAATCAGCTTGAGTTGAGTTTGCTCTTCTTGCAAAGAAATAAGACATAAAAGGTAAGGACAAAACAATGGAACTTATTCATTGCAGATGGCTTCAATTCTTTTGAGTAGTTGAGTTTTATTGCAGAACATTGGAGAGTTTGTAAAATATCTGGATATTGGCAAATATCATTATTTTTAATTGGGAAAAAAAGACTCACTCTTTTTTCAAATTAAGAGGAGGGCTAAAATCTGTTATACAAAAGTGACATATTTTATGGTCATAATTTTACATTAAATATGTTTACAAATATATATCATTTTTAAAGTGAGAACTAAGGTAAGTAACTTCAGTGTAATGAAAAGCTTTTGAGTAGACAGAGAAGTATGAAGATAGAAATCACTGCCTTTCCTGAGATGTTAGAGGAAAGGCTGGAGAGCCATTTTGCTGGGATACGGCTCAGGTGGTACAAGTCCAAGGTGGATGACGGTTCTGTAAGTTCTTTTGTCCTTGTAATTCTAAGAATTTACTGAAAAAATTGAATCAATTTATTAAAGTTCTAAACAACATTTGTGTATATCACATTTTATTTGAAGTTACTATTTTCTACCATTTAGAAAGAAGTGATTGTATAATAGCAATTATATTTACGTCAATATGCAATTATGCAAAAGGAAAAGAATGTTAAATATGAAAAAGACATGTTTATGTTTCCCTATGAAATTTTGAAAAAATCTATTAGTGGAGGATGTGTAAATAATGTAAAAACACCGTGTTTTAAACAGAAAGCTTCCAGTAACTAAGCAAATAGCTCCCTTACTTATGTATCGAGCAGAGTATCCAACTACTCTAAAAAAATAACACAACATAGTTCTTTGACAAAAGATCAAATATAATCCAATCCAGTGTGTAAACAGCTGATAGTTTAAACCAATGATATCACATGTGTTAGAAGACAGCTATGAATTTTAGCATTTAGGATCCTTGTCTCTACGTCAACATGATGGTTGTATGTAGCGAGGTTATATTATACATCATTCAGCATGTCAACAGGTCTATCAAAAACTTAAGTGAATGTTTATTAATAACTTATACTTTTGTTTGCATATTGATATATAAAATAGGTGAAATGGATTAGAGTACACACATTTTACATGTTCTGTTTTGAAAACTCCAGGATTAAAGATAAAAATACTAAATGTTACATCATTTTATGTGATCCATTAAATATTCTAATAAAAATGTGTTAGAATGAATATGTACATATCATAAAGTATGCATATGAGGAAATAGGGCAGTGATATTTTGTGAAAACATTTCAGTTTAGGAGTCAAATTTGGATAGGCTGTTCCATTGGGTGACATTGAAGAATTCACTGCCTGCTTCTAATATCAGGCAGAATCGTGATTAAAACTGCAGCAGTGCAGTGAGGTAGCCTGGCTTAACCAACACTAGCTATGTGATAGTGGGCTAGTCACCTAACAACTCTGTGTGTTTTGATTTCCTTATCCATAAAATAGGTGTAAAGTCTACTTCATAGTAACAACCAACAGTTCTCATTTCTGTGCTGGGGGATGTCTGTTTCCGGTAGGCACTAATGGAGTTGATTTGTGTAAGGTATGGAGTTATTAATAAATGCCAGCTATTAGTTCTACTGGTGAAGTGGAAGTAATAGTGTAAACCTTACAGGGATGTTGTGAGAGTGAAAGGGTGCCAGAAGGTGTGATTCTGGCCCGTCCTAGGGCTTCAGTATATAGTAACTATTTCTACTATTATTGAAGTTAATCTTTTCTTAGACAACACAGATAGAAAATCACTTAAGTAGGAATTTCTCAATAACTTAAAATGAATCAGTAAAATCCCATAATATTTTAAATATAAACCTACATTTTTGAGAAGACCAACTTGACTAAAAATTTCAAAGAAAGATCAAAACCCCAGTAAAATCTAAATACTTCAAAATAAATATTTTACAGCTAAAATGTTATTTTATTTGTTTTATCAAATTTATTGGGGAGATATTGGTTAGTAAAATGATTATATAGGTTACAAGTGCACCATTCTGTGGCATATGTTCTGTACATTGCATTGTGTACCACCACAAGTCAAATCATCTCTGTCTCTGTGTATCTGACCCCTTTACCCGTCACTACTGCTCACACACCTTCTCCTTGGCAGCCGCCATGCCATTGTCTGTATCTTGTTTGTTTTTCCTGTTTGTTCATTTCATCTCTCTTCTTAACATGTCTAGAAGGATGTATGCAATTCTCTTTCAACTGTGGTGGCATGCACAAGTAGTTTTATAAGTAATTTTATGTTATAATCAGTGATAATCAATTCCGTTTTTATAATATCTGGGCTAGTGTCAAGATCACAGCTAACATGACCTGATTTGGGCAATTCATGTTCCAGCAATTTAAGGTTTCCAATAATGTATGTGCAGAACTTCAATAAAAAGCGTACAGCTTATAAGCTTTGTGACATTACAATTTATATGATGCGGTAATTTTGACCTTTGGAAAATATAAAAAAAAATCAGCAGTAACATGATCTTTATCTTCTCAGCATGGCACACTAATATATTTTCTTAATTCAACTTATAGTCTCTGATAATGAGGTATATTTGATGTTTATGCTTTTTTTAGTATCTCATGATTAAAAAGTATTTGGTAATCATTTTGGAGTTGGCAAATGCATTTTACATTTAAATTAATTGCATTTCTATATGCAAAAGGTATCTATTAAATATGACAACTAGTATTTAGTTTTGTCTAGTTTGGGGAATATAATTAGTTCAGTGTTATTAATACCTATGTGTTTTAGTGTATTCTCAAGAGAAAGCATTCTTTGCTGACTTTTACCAATGTTTACTTAAAAATGTTGAAGTCTGCTTCTTAAAATATGTTAAAACATAATCTGAAAATTAGATCTTAAGGCTAGCTATACTTTTGCCTTTTTCAGATTGTCATGTAACTAGAGTAATATAGTATTTGGCTTTTTGTGTATGTTTTCTTGCACTTAACATGCTTTTGAGATGAATCCATCTTGTTGAATGTATCAACATGTTGTTATTGATGACTAGCATCCTATTGTTTAATTAGCTATGCCACAATTCTTTTGTCCATTTTTCAACTAAGTATATGTAGATTGTTTCTAGATTTTGGAAGTAATCAATAAAACTGCTATAAATATCATCATTAGATTTTGTCTGGAGATATATATTTCTCTTGCACAAATACTGGTTATTTGATTACTGAATCATATGTTATGATTATTTTTGAAGAGAACTATGCCAAAATTTTTACTAGATTGAAACTTTGCAATGATAATCCTTGCAGATATTTTCATTTTCTTCTGGAATTTTGAAATGGTGTCAAAACTTTGAAAAATACCTGAGATGCTTCCAAAAATTCTTACCTTTTCTATTATAAAAAACAAGGAGATAATCTATTTTTCCAAAGATCCACTGTTTGATTTGTTTGCATGTAGCTCTGATTCAGTTTATTAAAATATCCTGTAATTTTTTGAACAAATATAGATTTCTAATGTTACATTTGTTTCTCATGGTATTGTACTTTTTTTCATTTTCATTGAGAAATAATTTGCGTATATTATTGCATATATTTAAGGTGTATGATATGATGGTTTAATTTACATATATTGTGAAATGATTACCACAAAATGCCGCAGCCCGCTGCAGCAAGGGTGGTCGTGAGGCTGGGCGAGGGATTGAATATAGGAGAGGACCAAATGCTCTGCTGGCATAAGGCAAGTTTATTGCGCGGTCTTCAGGCTTAAGTACAATCATGAGTGCATAGTAAACAAAGGAGAAGCCTTCTGGCCCGTAGCTCATTTCCTTGACCTATAAAGATTATCTACTCCCTCAAGGTCGGGAAGTTCTCAGGCTAACATTGCTACCGGGTACGTGATGCGCAGGCCAAAGTTATGAGAACAGTCAGAGCCCAAGATAGCCCCAAGCCCGGAAACCAGGCCCAGTCACCACACCTGCGGTGCAGGACCCTATCCTCGACCCCTCACAGGCCTCTTGGTCCCCAACAACAAAAGATTTAGTTACCATCTATCATAAATACAGTAAAAAAATAGAAAAAATTCTCCAAATGAAGAGAACTCTTGGGAGCTACTGTCTTAACAACATGCGTGTATATTGCACAACAGTGTTAACTACAGCCATCAGGTTGCACATTGCATTCCTAATATGTATGTATGCATGTTTTTGTGTACATTATATCACCATGTTTTATTCATTTTGTGACTGGAAGTTTATACCCCTTGACCCTCTTCACCCTTTTTGCCTACCCTTCTACCTGCTCCTCTCTGGCAACACTCACATGTTCTCTGTACCTATGAATTCCTTTTGTTTTTCATTTGTTTTGTTTTTAAGACTCTAAATAAAAAAGTAATCAAGCAGTATTTGTCTTTCTCTGTCTGACTTATTTCACTTAGCATAATACCCTCAAGCTCCATCCATGTTGTACAAATGACAAGATTTCATTCTTTGTCTATACAGAAAATCTGTATTATTGTGCCGCTGTATGAGATAGCCAGGATTTTTAGCTGGAACACTGTGTCAGGGAGCTGTCTGATGGGATGGCATCATTTCTCTACTTTATGGATATCTGTCAACATTAGCAACCAAAAACAATCTTTATCTTCAATATGGAACATTGATCTTCTCTTTGGAGTCATCCTTTATCCTTTTAGTCATAGAATTGAACTCTAGCCCTAAACTAATCATTGTTGTAAGTCATTTCTTATAGAAGTCCCAAGTAGAATTTAATTTTAAAATGTATTTAAGTCCCAAACAGTTTTAACCTAATATTTGTGGACTGAGACATTTTAGAAAAATACTGAAGCCTAATGAAATCATATAGCCTTTTCAAGATAATATGTCAGCCAACTCCAGTTGCTTCTTTGATCAATTTTATTATTTTTCTCTGAATGTGGTATGGCCAATTATATTTCTGACTAGTACTACAAAGACTTTCTCTTTCATATTTCCTTTAGGAATTGATTACTGGCCGTGAAGCTAATTTACCTGATTGTGGTAGTAAAGAGTGTTCTTTCTGGAAAGCCTGAGAGGCATTATGTGCTGTCTCTGCAGTGAGAGTGAGGTAATGATGGTAATGGTGGCAAGACCATGGGGGGAATGATGGTGCTGGTGCTGGTGGTAAGGGTGATGGTGACGGTCAAGGGAAATAACTGAAGGAGGAGGAGCTTAGCCCATTGTTTTCACACAGCTATTGCTCTACTATTGGAAACTCTTACTGGGTGAATCTCAGTAACTTTAATTTCTACACTTAAATTCCAGAAGACTGAAGGAGGGGTAGACTGACATTATAACAATGTGCATACCCTCTTGCTGAACATTACAAACAGTGTAATTCCCAAGAAACATTCCAGATTCTGGAAGAATATTTTATTCAAAGGACAGCACAGTTATTGTAGCCTATACACAGAAGTAAAGCTGTATTAAAGGTTATGTCAACACAGAGAAAAAAAACATATATTCACCAGAGGGAATTTAGAGAAATATAAACATCATTAAAAAGTGAATGATGACTTAAAAAAGAAAGGTTAACATAACCATATTTTGCTCATTAAAGTCTGTAAGGAGAAAAGAAGAGAGACAGCTTTGGTCTCTTAAATGCCCTTTTTGTTTCTATAGGAAATGTTGAATTTGTATTCAACAGTTCATAACATGCTGCTCTAAAATATATGATCTAGACACATTGGCTCTTGTCCCCAGTAAAATGTGCTGCCAAATGACATTTAAATGGTTTTCTGGTTCTTGAGAAATATAGATGAGCTTGATCTGCTCATGCCAAAATATGCTGCAACTATTGAGTAACCACAATAGTGGAGCTAAAGATTTCAAACACTGCTAACTGACATGTTACAGTTAGTTTTTGCTGCTAATTGTCCTTTTCCCTGGTCAATCATTATTTACAAATGATAAGCAAACATACATGAAACTTTAATTACATGCCACTGATTTAGGAGGTACTTCCTGAGTGTACGTTTCAGAGAATCTCTAAATGTCGATTTCCATTTGCCTTGAATGTCATCAAATGCTCTCTTACAGTTCCGTGTCGGTCATGCATTTGACTCTGAATGTAGCAGAGTTTGCTTGCTGACAAATGTTACTTGAGAGTAACTTAGTCTCAAGCCTCCACTTTGGCATTAGAGGAAAAGACTCAACTCTAAGATTTAAAAAAAAAAAAATCAAGATTTTAGGTAAAATTCGTTGGTAGTAAATAGTGAGACTTTCTATTTGATCTATTGGAAAGAATATTGAGATCTATCTAATATTCTGTCTTCAAGCATTGATGATAACAATTGAGAAAGTATATGAATAACTAGGTTCTAGTATTTGATTCAAAATGTCAAGGTTTTTGTCTCCCAAACACCTATCTCTTACAAATAATATCCATGAAATGCAAATTATGGGTATAATCATTTTTCAGAATATACAATATTAAGGTTGTTCAACAAAATGTATACTGACTTAATTTAAGTTTCATTTCTTTCGTCCTTAATGTTTTTCTTAACTAATAAAGGGTTTACCAGTTATGATAACATATGTTCTGTTTCAGAATAGATGAAATCTTGTTTCTCATAAGACTAGTTTGCAACAAAGATAAATCCACAAGCAACTACAACAAGGCATCAGAATATGCAAAATCATAAAAATATATTTAAAGAATTAATTGAATGTGGCCACTTCAATTATGTTCAGGTCTTTAGCATATAGACTAGTAAATTATTTTACTTTATGATTGAAATAGAAGTGCTATTTTTTAAAAGAATAGAAAAGGTCATTGGTTTTTAATCATAGATTTCAGAAGAACTAATTTAGAATATGAATGTTATTGTACCAAATAGTTTACTTTTGTCTACCACTTGCAAATCACTTTTATTAATGGAGTTCAGCAGTCTTATCAAGAATAAATAACAATGTACTGCATAGTTTTATAAAATTGGTTTTCCTGTTTTCTGAATTTCAATATTCTCTATCACCTCTTTTTCTTTTTTCTATTTTTTCAAAGCCATTTTTACTATTTTTAAATGCCATCTGCTTTTCTTCTATAAAGTACAAGATTTTCCCATTTCCTTTCTTTTGCTTAGAGGCAGACACCATTCTTTCTTTTTCCTATTCAATGTCTCTTTAATGTTTAAGAACTTACACCAGTGGTGGGCAAATGTTTTCTATAAAGGAAGAAGTAATAAGTATTCTAGGCTTTGTGGCCAATACAGTCTCTATTATAACTATTCAGTTCAATTCTGCTATAGACAAGTAAGGGTCTTCTTAACAAATATTTTAATACAATTTTTGAGTTTATTTGTAACAGCATATAGCATCATCCCTCTTCCTGTAATACAGCCCCCTAACTAGTTTTCAGGCTTCTTTGAGAAAGTGAAGTTTTTGATGGATTCCCATGGGAAAGCAATTGCGAAACAAGTAAATATGAGGGTAATAATCTCTTGCATGGGCTCTCACTGGAAGCTGGAGATCAAAAACAAGACCAGCCAGAGGAGACCGATCTAAACTATACATCCTTGGCAGGCTTCTCCCTCCAGTTTGGTCTTATAACTCCCAGCTTCAGCCTTATACACCCTCAGTTGCAGACAGCACCACCTGCTAACTTGCAGTAAGTGGGCCTGAATAGGGGAGCAGCCATAGACAGTATTAAAACTAGAATGTGGCTCTGTGAAATAAAACTTTAATTTTAAAAGCAATCAATGCACTGGAGTTAGCCTGCTGAATTTTTTTGCCAATCTCTGACTTAGATCTAAAAATCATTTTTAAAAGCCTCTTTTGTTGGCTCCCCACCAAATTATTATCACCCTTTTCCTACCTGTGCACCAAAGGGATGGTTAAATAAGGTAAATGTATGCTATGTTTTGGGTGTGTTTTTTTCTCTCTTCTTTTTCTCCCTTATTCTTCGTACTCTCTATTGTTTCAAATCAGGTTTTGAAGACTTCTGCAACATACATTAAGGTATATATGCCTTCTCTCTTCAATTAAATTGTAGGCAGTTCATATAAGACCTTGTGTTCTCTTTATTACCTAGTACCAGTACTTATCTTCCATTCAGATTGTATAAGTTCCTTCACACTTTACTGATCCTTTGCACTAAACAAATCAAAACAAGGTATGTGCTATTTCTTGTTATTGAGCAAACTAAGTAACTTCTTTTCATGCCAGGTGATTTTCATCTTGTTCTCCAACTCTCACATATCAGGGTCCAGTACAAATTCTAAATCACATAAAAGTATTAAGAAACTTTGTTGGGAATTTGCGAAGGTTGAAAGTCAGCAGGGAAATCCATGGGTAGTCTTAATTTTGTCATTGTTTCCCAGAGAGTTTTGTTAGGGCCAACAGCAGAACTCATGTTCCAGGAGAAGGGCATTTGTGCTTTGAATTCTCTAAATTTTAACGATTTTTAAATCAATATTTTTCATCAAATTTGAAAAAATTATTTCCTATATTCTAATTATTTATGGCCTTGATCTCACTCTCTTCTTCCTGAAGTGTTACAGGCATGTTAGATTGTTTGATATTCTTCTACAAGACCCTGAATCTCTATTCATTTTTCATAATTTCTTTTTTTCTGTTATTCAGATTGTATTATAACTGATGGTCATGATCTGCCTTCATGTTCACCTGACTTTTTTCTCTGTTATATACAATCTGCTGGTAAATCTGCTTAATCATATTTTATTTTATTCATTTTATGCCAGTTCTAGAATTTTCATTTTCTATTTTTTATAGTTTCTGTTTATATTCTGAAATTCTACTATCTGTTAACTCATCAAGGCAGTATTTTCATTTATTTTATTGTTATCAGTTATTTAGATATGTCTTTTCAGCTTTAAATTCTTTGGCTGCTCAATTCAACCTCTGGGGCATCTAAGGGTTCATTGCTTTTAAAAACTTTATTCTAACTTTGTGGGTAATATTCTCTTATTTTGTTTGGTATTTAATATTTTTATGTCTAATAAATGTTTGTCTCATATAGCTACTATGGAAATACTGTAAAGAATTTTTAATTGGGGCTGGGGCGATGGGTTGGGATGGGAGTAAAAGGTAGAAAACTGTACAAGAACAACAATTAAAATAATACAAAAAGAATTTTGAATTGATCTTTATTTAAAGGTTATTGACTTTTATTCTCAAAGGCAGATAAATTACTGTTTAATCACTTTGTACTTATATAAGCCTGGTTTTGTGCTTTATTAGGGAAGATCTTTGGAATGTCTTTGGAAGTCATTTCCCATGTTTTTATAATTTAACCAGACCCCAGGATGAAATTTTTTCTCTCTTCAGGTTCTCCTTAGGGCTTGGTTTTAGATTTGTTCACGGTGGGCTTATGGTACACTCTCCTGCAAGTTGTGGTTTATACTCTCACATTGAGGCTTCCTTAGTGTCTCAGCTGGGTGCAAGAACTGTTGCTCACAGAGGTTAATGAAGTCTCTCCACTGTGATTGGGTTGTACTTTCAGCATCCTCCAGCTCTGCTGACCTTTAGTATCTCTGTTTCTTTCTTAAACAAGTAGTAGCTATTTATCAGCCATTTCTAGTAAACTTCTTGATAAGTATAGTCCAAATCTCAGCCAAGAACGTGTAGGAAACCCCTAATTACATTTCCACCCTCTTTTCTATGAAGCTTCTCTTCTCTAGTGATCTGCTCTTCATTGTCCAGCAATTCAACTTCCTTCAACTCTGGTTTCTGTTTCCTAAGCTCAGAAGAACCACTGTGTTGTAATTGGAATCTGCAACAGAGTTGGCAAATCCCTAAACATACAGCTGTGTGTGTTTCCCTAGACACACAGCTGGACAATTGTGGGACTCCCCTTGTGAATTTCCTTCTGTCTGGGATAAAAGTCTAAGCTGCTTGCCCACTAATGCCTGAAATCAATATCATCATATATGTCAATTTTGTGGTTTTTTACTGTGAGAAAGGTAATCTAGATTACTCTAGATACAAATGATGGCTGGAAGTAGATTAAATTTATATTTTTTAAATTTATGTAAATCTAATTATTAAATATATATTTTGTGTCAGTTTTTAGGATTTACCCATGTTTGTGCCTGTTAACATGTTTTCATGGCTGTTATATGAATATATCTGCTAATGAATACAGAAGGATTTATTATGTTACTGATATACTTTGAGACTTTTCCTAA
Source organism: Glossophaga mutica (assembly GCA_039655065.1). NCBI lineage: Eukaryota > Metazoa > Chordata > Mammalia > Chiroptera > Phyllostomidae > Glossophaga > Glossophaga mutica. The sequence goes on along the minus strand of CM077307.1, from coordinate 53,759,991 downwards.
GTTTTTGGCTTTTGTCAACAACCCTGATCTGAAAATATTCTATATATCCTAGCGCTAGAATGCACACGTTTCTGTGGTGTATACAGAGGAGTAGAATAACTAGGTCGTAGTGTCTATGCATCTTCAATTTTACATGATAACAATGAACCATTATCCTAAGTGGCTGGTATAATTTATCTCCTCTTGAGCAGAGTATCAGAGTTTCTATTTCTTCATATCAGGCCAATGCTTGTTCTTTTCTGCACTTTTAAGTTAGAGGCATTATTTTATTTTTAAAACCAATCTTTTAACAATTTTGTAGGTCTACATCCAAAGCAACCTGGGAAAGAAAACAACAGGCACTAAGAAAATGCACAGGGATTTATGACATCTTAAAAATCTTTTAATGATTATAGACATTTAAATGAAAAAGTTCTTAATAGTTGATGCCAATTTTCAGGAAAAATACCTTAATTCTTTTGTTCTTTTAAAGTTTATGTTTGACACAACCATCACAATAGACTTATCAGCAATTTTCACCTCTATTAAGAGTTTGATTTGTGTTAACTAAAACAGCAGCATGCAGTATGCTCTCCTTCTTGACCAGCTCTTTTCACATCTGTTCGCTACCTTTGAGAAAGACACATTAACAGTTTGTCCTGAGCAGCATATTTTCCCCGTGACTTGCTGCCAATTGGGTATTAAAGGGAATTGGCAACACATGTTTTGTTTTAAAAATTCCTAACAGTTTAGACTGTTTGCCTTTCGTCGGAACTAACTGACACTCAATCATTGTTATGCTGCCTAGCCCTTGCGCGATAATCACTGGGAGGACCACAGTGGGCAAGCTGTACTTCGTGTATTCGGACCTGACGGCGGTATCACAGCGAGTGCTGCCATCTGACCCATTTCACAATGGAGTAGGAAATGCACAGCTTTTATTGAAGATCTCCTAACTGTACTAATTTATATTCATCTGATAACCCATTGAGGGGAAAATGGGAATGAGCTGGCAGGTGGCCTTTTAGACATAAAGGGCACATGGCAAACTGATTGTTGCTTACTCACACTGAAATGCTAAAAATATCACAGAATATGCATATTTTTGAAATTTAGGGTGTTTTAAAAATTCTGATTAGCACTCTATTCATAATCTGAAAATTATAATTTATAACTCTTCTTACATAAGTGAGGCATTTGTCTGTATTTAATACATTTATGAATATAACATATGGTTTGTTCCTAACAGTTCATGTCAGAATTGGAGTTGGGATTACTATGTTATCATTTATACAGTTTTAAGGCATACTAATTTTTGTAAGTCTTCTTACCACCTTAATACATGAAAACTTATGCCATTCGTTTTTCTTTAGGAACTGGTTTTAGTGTTTTTTTCTTAATGCTGGCACAAAATGACTAGAAAGCACTCTTTTGAAATGTGCATTAAGAAATATTCCTGAGAACACATTTAGATCAAAATGAGAAAATATTTCAAATCTGAAATCAGAATAACCAGTATCTTCCTTTTATTATATGTGTCTAAACAGAACACACAACATAAGCACACATAATGAGTCTTCTATTCTATTAGGCCTTTAATCTTTAAAGATTATTGTTTCATTACACCCAAAGCCTTGATCTATTTCTTTTGTTTTATTTTTAGAATTATGCTGGACTGATCAAATAGAAATAGCCCATATTAACTCTTCAAGGTGTATTTTTCTTCAATTTCTACAAGTCAGTCTTAGAAGTGGTTGTTTCATTCAATAAGTTGTTTTACTAATTGACTTACTCTAATTCTATATTTAAAGTAATGGTTGAAAATGTCAACATCTTATTTTTTAAAAATGCAAATTTACTCATCTACTTCTAATTCATACCTCATAATTTGATCAATCTTTTAAAAACAATATGGCATTCTATGAGGCAATATGAGTATATCTTCAGTAGTCTTTCCCAGTGAAGTTGCCAATTTTATTTTTAAATATTAATAAGTCAAAGCTAATAATTATGCATAAATATGAAAAGAATACAAAGCAAAACAACTTCTAACCTTAAGTAAATAAAGTACGACATGTTCCAGTAGAGCTGAAGAAATGACATTAAGCAAGTAGAAGCATACAATTACAAATTAAAATAAGAAAATTTGAAAATAAGGTATAGTAATAACTGCAATTGTTTAAATTTTACTAAGTCCCTGGAACTCTGATAATCATTTAACATGTTTACTTTGTTCAATCCTCACAACAACTTCATGTATATTTTTATTATCTATGTGTTACATGTATTTGTATAGCTGTATATTACTCAAGTATATAAAATAAAACTATATGAACTTTACGGATACAGTTGTTGGCAACTAACTTGCTTGGTGTAACACGGTGAGTTGAAGAACTGGGGACTGAGCTCAGTATGTGTGACTTCAAAGCTCAGGTTTCATTTTGCTTCCCTGTCCATAAACTGACCACTACTGAGGGGATGTTTACTATGAAAATGCTTATGAAGCTTGGAAGCCCTATGATGGCTGTAGCAACAGGAATTTCTTGATTGCCTAAAACTGTGTTAGACAACCAAACATATATTTGGAAATAATCTAAAACTTTATGCTTATTGTCTTTATATAAAAATTCCCAAGTAAAAAAAAAATAGTACAAGCTTATTTTTATCACAATATAAGGTTATCCTGGGAGACAATATAAAATGACCATTTCATAATATTAAAGTCATTTTGACCTGACTAATATGATTATTATTTTTTAAGCTATTACTTCTTTGGTCAATTTACCAAATTGTATTGCTTGTGCTCTCTGAAGAAAGGCTGTATATGAACCATAAAGACTTTAGGTAGTAGAGGCTCAACTCGTATTTGTTGAAAATTATATGAATGAGTGAAGATATGATGATATGACTTGCTTGCTATAACAATTTCAATTATTTAATAATGCATTTTATAAAACAATCACAAAGTCAGTCATGATCCATTTTCTTTGTATTATCTGACCCTGATATTATCATTGCCAGTTGTTTTAATTACTATGGCTGTACATGTTTCATGCATATAAAATATCTGAATTTCCTTACTTTCATGCTGCAAGACAGTTTTGCATTACACACAGATTTTTAAGTAATAAAAAATAGAAGTGCATTTCACACAGTATCACTTAGATACTGTGATTACTGAATACAAATTCACATAGGAACAAAACAGCAAAGCAACTGATTAAACCAAGAATTACTCCATTTTTAATATATTTTATGAATATACACATGAAATTTATAATAAATAGAATTTTTGTAGTTATTCAAATGGATATTTTTATTAGTTTTATCTAAAAACTTTGGAGAACTCTCAAGTACTGTTTTTACTTTGCTTTTGAAATGATTTCTATGTTGGTAATGGATATATATTTTGCACAAGAAAAACAAGGTATCCGGTAAGAAAAAATACTGACTTGAAGGATCTTAGCTACAAAACTATTAGCTATGTGGTCTTGGGCAAATCTTTAATTTTCTTGTGTTCCCCCCCCCTCTGTCTTTAACAATAAACCTCTCATAACTACTGAGTAGTTGGTGTGAGCATTAAATGAAATAACATGCTGTATCTTCCCAATGAATTAGAACAACACATCACTCTAATGGAATTTTGATTATATAAAATATTAGGTAAGAAACTAATAAAATGGAAAAGCTTGCAGACCACTTTTATTAGCACAATGTTTTATTGGCTCATCGACCATCTGATATTTAGTAGATCCTATCAATACATGTAGCTGTATGACAAGCACTGTACAGGACAAAACATTAAACACACTCACTTTATATTTTAGGTAACTGTGGTGATGCTGTCAGGATGTGTCACATTTAAAAGCAGATATAAAAAAGAAGGAACCTTGACCAGTGTGGGCCTCAATTGGTTGGAGTGCCATCCCCTAACCAAAATATTGTGGGTTAGATTCCCGGTTGGGGCACATACCTAGGTTGCAGATTCCATCCCTGGTCTGGGTGCATAAGGGAGGCAACCAATCCAAGTGTTTCCCGCCCCCCCTCCCCACATCAATGTTTCTCTCCCCCTCTCTCTAAAAGCAATAAAAAAATGTCCTCAGGTGAAAACCAGAAAAACATTATCGTAAAGAAATATGAGTGTTTCTGACAGATTCTATAGAAATTGAGAGAAACAGATTAATTTTATGTCTGAAATTTAGTGATTCAACTGTGATTTAAAGGTAGTTCAGTTTGGAATAAAGACTAGGAGAAGATAGTACCATGTATGAATAATAAAATAAGGCTTTGTGTTAGAAAAAAGCATGGGGAATATAGGTAGAACATTAGGAAATGGGATATGACCTATAACATAGCTATCCTGACAAGGTCATTTGCAACTATCTGGTACAAGAAATATTTTGATTTTTATATCTTTTCTACCTCTTAAAAGATACTGGATTATAAAACTGATTACGAAACAAAATATGCAACTAATATTCCTATATCACACTTCTCATGTCTTCCCTTCCCTTTTTCCTGATCTTTGAAACTTACTTTATCCCAACATTTCCCCCCAAATTCCTCACTAAATTAAAATGTCTTAAGAAATCATCCAAGACAAATATTTCTGAATTGAAAAGACTATGTTAAAATGTCCTATTCTGTCAGTAACTGTTCAGACTAAACTAAAAGCTATGGTTAGAAGAGGATTAAAAATCAGATTCAATAGCAAGAATAGACTGTATCAATCAGTATAGGTTTGGGGCAGTAATATGATTTAAGCAGTGTTTCAAGTAAGAACTATGACAAATATAGTAAAATGAATTTATAATGCAGCCCATCACTGAAGATAATGGAGATTCGTTGTGAGATTTTTGCAGAATCTACAAATAACTAAACCTAGACAGAGTGATGGATGTTAAAACTGAGAAAAGACACATAAGGAAGGCATTTCATGGGAGCAATAGGAAATTATAATGCCTGATTAAATACTGAAAGCAAAGGAGATGTTTCTAGATCCCTAAAACAATATTAAAGCTATTAATAAAAATCAGAAAACTAAGAAAAAGTCATTTTTAATGGCGATAATGATTTTAGTTTGGGAAATTTGGAGTTTATGATAAAAAGTTAAGTGTTGATTTTATATGAGTATTGTTATTTTTAAATCTTTGACACCTATTCTTCCAAAAAAGAGGGAACCAGACTTGGTTTCAATATTCCTAAAAATATATTAGTTAAAATATTATCAACTAAAAATAGTAAAAAGATTAGAAACAATTAAATTGATTAACTGTTTAGAGGGAAGAGAATTATGGCTAGAATATATCTCTTTTAGTCATTAAAAATTGGCAAAATTGGCCTTAAAATAGAATTTTCTATCTGTCAATATAAAACCTAAAATATATTCTGGGTTTAAAAAGTTTGTCTTAAAACATTTTTCCCCAAGAATCTCCTTAGAGAGAATTGACCACATGACCACTATGCAAGTTGCAATAATACAGGCCTTCTCCAGCTATATGATTTTTTTATGAATAAGCAAACACCTTGCAAATAATATATTGCCTTCTATAAATGTAACATAAATTGCCTCTCTTTCAAAAAATAAAAAAGATAAAGTTATAATGTCAAATTACAATTCAGTTACAGCATTTCTGCAGAGAAGGTATGCAGTTATACATAAAGTACTTTGTATATGTGATTTAACTTAATACAAGGATAGAGTTTACTGAACATGCCCTTCTCAGTTGAGCTTTTGGTAAGTGCTGGATCGATTTAGTTGCAAATGCTTTGGCAAAAAGATTGGTGTGATATCATTCTTCACTTTTGGTTGAAGAGTTACTGATATGATTTCCATTCTAGACACGTGTATAGAAAAACTGACTTTCTGTTATGACATTTAGGAAGCCTTAGTTGTATTCTCATCCTGAAAATGAGTTCCTTAAGCAAGTTTGCTCCTTAAGCAAGTTTGCGATACAAAAATAAAATGTGGGTGAGAATTTAGAATCAGTGAAAAGCAGGCTTGGCAGTGGGATGGTGAAGGAACATGGAGCAAATAAATGACATGATTGTTTTTATATGTCAGAAAGGTGGTATAAATGATGGATGAGAGGGGCATGACTAGAGATGGAGAAAAGACTATTGAATAATTCTGATAGTGAGGATGATGACAGAACAACCATGTGATCAAATGTGAGAGGGAGAAATATTTTGGAGATCTCAGGAGAGAGAACCAAAAGATGCAATGAGTGTCTAATGTATGTGATAGAGAGGGAAGGATCTAAGATAACTCCAAAATTTTCAGCTTGGCAACATACTATCATTTTATTAATGAGATAAGAATTGGGAAAATAGACCAATTAAAGAAATAGAAAATACCATCAACAACAACAAAAAAAATCAGCAAGAATCAGTGAATGGGCAAATGAGCCAAAGGAAAAAAATATAGTTCCTAGATAAGAAGATATGTCTATCAAATAACTTTAGATAATATATAATAATTGAGGAATATATAAGTTATTCTCTAGTCACAAAGAGATAATAGTACAATAATTTTACAAAGGCAGTTGGAGGAGGTTGGTTGTGGCATTTGAAGGGAGAATATGGTTAGGGTAAGAAAAGTTTGTACACAGGAAGTTGCCCCAAGCTAAACAATGAAAGATAATGAACCAATGTAGTTGATTTTACACTGCAGTTTTGCAATTTAACAGCTAGTTGACATAATCTAAGTAATAAATACTAGATGGAAACATTATTTCTGGAGAACAATTTTCTTCCCAAGATGTAGTATAATCAATTACTCCATGCCAGACATGCATAGTAGTTTCTATAAATCAAGTACCATCAAAGCATCTTATAGTAGTTTATTTTAAATCACTATGTTTAAAAAATGGAAAATGAAAGACAGAAATCCAGAAAGTCTGTACTTAAATATCATCTTTAAAAATGGGATGTTTAATTCTGTTAAGTTATAGACTCACAAGAAGTTCAAAAAATAGTACATAGTTTCATGAACTCCTCACTCAGCTTCTTCCAAGAAGCTGATATCGTGTGTAGCTATAGGACAACATCAGAACCAGAAAATTGGCTATGCTTCATTACCATTAAGTACATGATGGACCTTATTTAATTTTTTATCTTGCATTCATTTATTTGAGTGCATGAATGTTTGTGCAGTTCTATGTAATTTTATCCCATGTATACATTTGTATAACCATCATACCAATCAAGATACAGAACATGTCATTACCACAAAACAGTGCCCTGGAGGTACCTTTTTGTATTTGCACCCATCCCTTCACTCAACCTCCCTTCCAGTCCATTAATTTGACCTCATCTCTATTGTTTTGTAGTAATGAGTGTTATATAAATGGAATCATCCAGTATATATGAATCTATCACCACAATCAAGATAAGGAACATATCAATCACCCTCAAATATGCCATCATGACCCATTGAAATTCTTATTTCTCACCCTTCCCATACCTCCCCCTTTCACAGGAAACCACTTACTTGCTTTCTGTCACTCTAGA